>JAWZSL010000005.1:34796767-36046767 GCA_034769285.1 Lutjanus argentimaculatus | reverse complement strand
CACACAATAACCCAAACTAACTGACAGTTCGAGGCAGCGGTAGACCAGCAGCTCCTGCGACATAAAATGACTGATTTTGCCAGTGGAGTCTGGCTGATTTGGAGAGAGCGATATTTAGCTTAAATAATGGAGGTTTTCCACCTGAAAAGGCTTTCTGATGGCAAAGCAAAGGCATGAAAATATTTCAAGTGGTTAAAATACCTTTTTGCTGCTGACCCTGTCCACACCAGAACATTGCTTAGCTTCCATGCTGGTACTCTGCTTGTCCAAACTGGAGGCCCGTGCTGACCACCATCTACACTGACTATCCTCAAGTACCTTATACAACCCCATTTCAGATAATCCGAACTGTCCTTATAATGCAGGTAATGTTAGCCCTAAATCACACAAAGGAAACAGGCTAGAAAAATCAACCACCTGCTGCTCGTGAAATTCACTTCTTTTCATCTGTATGATCAGAGTTTAATTTTTTTTTTTTTTTTTGTGACCCACGAAAACTGTGCATATAAATGTACATATGTTGATGTAATTATTTATCTGAACAGTCACATATCCGACCCAAAATGTTTTATAATAACAAGAAATCATAATAGCAAAAATAAGTCATTCACTTTTATGAAATAATACATGTGTGATAGTTATTGGCATGTATGACAGCAGTGCAGTGGAGCAAAAAGAGAACACATAAAAGAACAAAAAGCTGTGTTATATCACCTC
The DNA here is from genome assembly GCA_034769285.1 of Lutjanus argentimaculatus. Lineage (NCBI taxonomy): Eukaryota > Metazoa > Chordata > Actinopteri > Lutjaniformes > Lutjanidae > Lutjanus > Lutjanus argentimaculatus. The sequence goes on along the minus strand of JAWZSL010000005.1, from coordinate 36,046,050 downwards.
TGAGGTGTTTGGGCCACAAGTCAGCTCCAGAGGTGTCTGCATTTTGAAGGAATGGGATTTGCTCCGAGCACACAGCAGTGCCTATAAGTTAGAGGATTACCCAGGACCAGGCTGTGGATACTCAGCGAGGTGTGGGCAAGTATATGGGTGCTTGTGAGGGAGTGAACATCTCAGTGTGGGTGAGAGATGGGGAGAGAGGCTGAGCCTGTACACAGTCTCGGTGTGTGTAAACAACCTTGTGTGCAGCACAGCGCCTCAGGGTGTGAAAGTCTGAGGGAGAGGAAGCTTACTCCGCGTAGCTTCAGTTATGCTCACATGTAGCTTCCTGAATTCACATGCCCTCCGGGCTTTATGGGCTTCACGTCAGGATCAGTCACAGATTTGTAACCTGATTCTAAGAAAGGTATTTAAATATAGCTGCATGGTAATGTGAACTGCAAACAATGTGTAAAAATCTGAATGTTTAGTCCAAATCAGAGGATGTGTGGTAGCCAGTGTGTTTTAAGGCTGCAGCATGATGCAGTTTCCATTGCCTCTACACTGCTCTGCTTCATTAGCGATTTCATTCAATTATTTCTCAGCAAATTTGCTTTACAATGAGGTTCATTGTCTTCTTCTGCTCACAGGCAATGCAATCTGTGCATTCAGAGAAAATAAAAAAATACAGCACCATCTGCTGGTGGTCATTGTTAATCCATTTATCAGAGTAATTAAATGTAATGGGACGTTTCCCTGCAGCCACTCATTATACAGTGTTACCAGCAAATCTAAGACTATAATGAAAGCTATAGTGGGATAGTTTATCTTTTTAATTTCATCATCGTCGCCGGTCAACTCTGCACAATTGACAGTTTGTAGAGTACTTATACAGTGCTCAGGGACATACAATTAAACACTTGACCTTTGCTGTATATAACCCCATTAGGGCTACTATTAAACTCAGAAAATGTTATGGCTCCTATGACTCACATTTTCTCCTGCTTACATGTTTTTATTTATTTTTTATTTATTTTTTATTTGCACTGTGTACTTCCTGTTTGCATCACTAAAAAGCACCTTGCAAACTTGTTTTTGAAAAATACTATTTAATTACAAGATATTATTAGTGCTGCAATTAGTTGGTCCATGAGATGTTAGAAAAATAAACGTCGATCAGTGTTTCCCAAAGCCAGAGGTGACGTCTACAAATGTCTTCCTTTGCTCACAACCCAAAGATATACTGCTTATATCATAGAGGAGTAAAGAAAACTGGAAGTATTCACATTTCAGAGTCTGGAATCTGATATTTTTCCCTCAACAATGAATCAGTTGTCAAAATAGCTGGTGATCAATTTAATAGTCAATTAATATTTGTAGCTCTAGATATTACAGCACAGGAATTTGAGCAGTAGAGAGACATTTTTGGCAGCCAACTGATTAAATAATGAACCACTTAATAGTGGAATTTGATTAATTAATAGCAATTAAAATAATTAATATTTAATTAATTAATCAGCATTATAAAGATAATATGAATATATTTATGAATATAAATCCAGACTAAGGAATTATTAAATTATTTGTGATGTATTTCTGTAGGTAGTTACAACCTTTAATACATATTTTTTTCTTTCTATATACAGACATGAGGTTAATTTTACTGAAGGACCTTCAATAACCTCATACATAGCCTCATAAATAGAGGAAGGAAATATTCAATAAAGGTTACAGAAAAAGGCCATGCCTTCGCTTCTTCCATTCACCTCCCAGTGATCTGTCTATTCACACCAGCTTTGCTCATCTCTCCTTGTCTGATCCCATTTTTTCGGTCTCTTTCTCACTGTACTTTTCTGTTGCTGCTATTTTCTATATTGCAGCATGGTTAGGCAAAACTGAGAGCTGAAAGTATTTGTAGCATATCTGTTGGCACCGTTAACAGTGGCCAAAAGTCATTCAAATGATGCTGGAACCACACAAAAAAAATGTAGGCAGAACTGCCAGAGGCAACGTTGACGCTTTGGTTTAGCAAACTTGTTTTATTGATATATGTTAGTTATGGAAACACATGTCAAGCAGACACGTTACACTCCACTCAGTGTCAAGAGGTCAAAACTCCAGCAACACTTCACTGCAAAGAATCATCATACAGGAACTTTGCGGATACAACAAATAATTTCTAATGTAAATATACAAGTTTTATTTAGTTAGGAGCTGAACAATTAAATTCAATCAAGTCATTAAATTACGTTTCTAGAGAAAAATGATCAGCATAGCAGACTTTCCAGCCCGCATTGTTTAAGAGATAAAACTGTACAATGACCCTTTTTGAAGAAAACATACAGTATATGATGAAAACATGTTCTGTATCTCTAATACACTTTAAAATTGTTGTTTTCACAATAATGAAAATTTCACTGCAAACCATCAAGGTTAATATGAATTCAGTCCCCTTACACTTCAAATTTAATAAATCCCCTGGGAGCAGGTTTACATATTGTCTTTGTGCCAGTGCAAGAACAAAGTAGCTCCAACAGGAGCAGCTGAAGATGGAAGTTCTTTGTGTGAAATGAAGAACTGACTCTTCAAACTGAGAAAATGTGAAAGAAAATTAAATTTGTTTTGCAATGTCCTTCAGAGTGACGGAAGAGTTGGTTCAATGTAATATCTTAAGCCACTGAACATCTTGTGTCTCTCTCAAGTACAACTGAATTAATATGAGGTAACAAGGTAATTTATTATCGCCATACAGCACAGGGTTGCACAATGACATGAGAGTTTTGCTTCCTTCATGCTACACACACACGCAACTGACAGACACAATCCACCTCCCTTCCCCTCCCCTGCCAGACTCGTGCGCGTTGCCTCCTGTCAGCTCGGAGCACATCCACCCGTCAAATGCAACACCTCGATCCTGTGGCGGAGCAGGTCTCTCAGTGTGGGTCTCAACAGCTTCTGATTTCCTGTTGCTTGGCCAGCCTAAGTCCCATTACATCTGTTTCATTTTCCTGACTGGACTGTAACCAGGAGCAGCTTTAAATCAAACATCTTAGCATAGCTTTTACCCGACTCTTCTCCTCCTCTCCGGTTGTGGTCAGTGGTGGTGCGTCCAACTGATCTGGCTGTGTGTTCTTGAGTGGTCTGGTGCTCTTTAAACCAAACCCCATGCTTCCTTTTCTAATGCCTAGGAGTGTATTCCTGTCATAGATGATTAATGTTTCAGCAATAAAGCCTATAAAATAACAGATTATATGAGACAAGTAGCAAAATTTGAAGGCGCCACCAGCACCTACATGCGCAGCCGTTGCTATAATATCAAAGTTTATTCCTTTTGAATCATTACAAAATTACCTCAACTTGTCTTTTCAAATTCAATCAACTTAAAATTTAACGGCGGCCCTGACACTAACTATTTAAAAAAGAACAGCAGTGTTCAGAAAATACATGAACACTGGCCAGATTGCATACTGATTTATGATTAACATTTTTGATTATGTAATGGGTAAACATGGAAAAAGTGGCTGAATTAAGTGCACCCAAGGATGTCGGTATGCATTAAAAAAATTGGCTTGAATTTTGAGTGTTCTCTTCCTACACAGTGCAGTGCAGTGTAGATTGGAGAACGGTGATGAGGAAGCTCCAGAAGTATCTCAGAAAACAGAAACAATGAGGTGTTAAATTTTTTGAATAACATCCTTTATTGAGTTTTTCAATTGTGCAACTTGTTTAGTGATCTCAATTAACATTTTTCATTATCAGGTAATGCTACGAGCTAACCGCCACCATTAACAATTACCATCTACAGTACATTACCTATTAAACTCATCTTAGTTGACTGAACAAGAAGTTGTTTTTTTCTAATGTTCTGACTAATGTCTCACAGTAATGTGCTACCCGACTCTGCTGCCCTTGAGAGCCTAGCAACACACGATGATGTATATGGTCGGGAAGCAATTCCTTGGCAACAATAACACAGTACTTTCGTCCTCTTTTTCTTCCAGAAATGTATCTATTACATTCAATTTGAAAAGACAGAGGGTTTTTAGAAGCACTATAGCTCACAGCTCCATATAGTACTGACGACTGTTTCTTTATATAGGCCTTAACACGCACAACTGTATGACAAGACAAAAGGAAAATCTGCCTCTCTCACCGACTCACACCTTAATTTTTATAGAACAGAGCTGTGAGGACCGGTGTTGCCCTGAAGTCTCTGTTTCATTCTTAATGCACAGATAACAGACGCACTTCAACAGGCACGATTTTTGCAGAAAATAACAGATTTGTCCTGAGTAGTAAACAACCTGAAGAGGCATTCAAGAAAGCACACACACATAGAGACACAGAGAGAGACACACACACAGACACAGACAAACATGTCACATAATGTATCCTGTGCAAGGCCAAATGGTTCCATGGTCATACTTGGAGATGATGGCAGAGCATAAACATGTATTGTGTGCCTTGGCTCCAGTCCTGAAAACATGATTGAATTTGTGTAAAAAGGAAGACCTGAAACCTCAGGAAAGGCCATAGATGGACAAAAAACACCATTATTTTCATCATTCCACCCAACAATAAAGGTTATATATGGCCCATAACACCATTATAGTATGATGTTTGCTATTCTTTAAGCTCATTGTGCTGCAGGTCACTCATAAGTCAAGCTCTGCTGAAACAGATAAAAAATAATAAGACATAAAGAGATAATTTTCTGTTATTATGTGATTTGAATAAACACAATTTCAAAAGAAATAACAGGTGCAGCATTCCATTTTAAACCACCCATCTGTGAGAAAAGCTCAGGAAAATGACATGGAAAAAAAAAATTAATTAATTTTAAAAAATACCTTCATGCTACTCAGTTGTCCAGAGTCCTTGTCTAATCACGGATTCACCATCCCCATTATACGTGATGACGTCACGATGTCGCATCTTGATTGTGCACGTGTAAATTAAATATATTTTGTACACTCAGAATGAAGTCTCTCCTGACTGAAATATTTTTACTCAAGCACAATTGCCCCTTCCTAAGTCCCGCCCCTTTTTGCTCTGTGCTCCAATAACAGTTGAGCAAACTTGGTACCTATAAGCAACATACAGGTTCACATCTTGAGTTAGGTAATAAAGCTAAGTAGCTAGCTCTTCAACATAGACGAGACGAGCACACAGCATATCTAAGTACAGGAAACAGTAAAGAAGAATGTTGATCAAGGTACCGAGCTTGCTCAGCTATTATTGGAGCATACAGTGGAAAGGGGTGGGACTTAGACAGGGTTCATTTTGAGGTACATGTATTTAAGAATTTCCATTCTGTGCTACTTTATATTTCTCTTCCACTACACCCAGAGTGACATAGAGCTATTTTTGTTTTGAATGAATTTATCATCTGCAGTTAATTTGCAGATGATGCTATTGTATAAATTAATCCACCTCAACCAGCTCCAACATAAAATGCTGCTTACTTAATGCATGACTAATAATAGTCCAATGATATAATATGTACATAATAACACTGATGGAGTGAGGGGTGGCATTAACAAATACAACAATAGTGTACTTTTGCTGCTATACTTATGTATGTAACATTTTGAATGCAGAGCATTTACTTGTAATGGAGTATTTTTACATTGTGGTTTTGCTACTTTTACTTATTTAAAGGATCTAAATACTTCTTCCACCACTGAGCTGACTACAAGTTGATGCTGTATGAAAAATGCTATGTGATACAGGTCTTAATCTTGTGTCCTGTGGTGTAGGGTGTGTGCACACTGACAGCAGGCTGCATCTTTATGAGACACCACCAGAATCTAGTGATTTAATGTGTTCAAACTGTGGCAATCTGTGAGATCTTTTCTCATTCGTCATTATGCCAAACCAGACTGTATGTACCTACTACTTGCGCTGAAACTCAGGTTAACGCTCCTAAGGTCATGTCTATAATGCTTTAAGCACTTTAAACACTTTCATTTTATGTGCATTTATGAGGCTTTTATAAACTCATTATTTATAATCATGCGTGACAACTTATAACAAGGTTTATAAAGTTCAGCATGCATAATGCTCTGCATCTCCATGCCAAAGCAACAACAGTGTCTGAAAGAAGAATCTGAGTCCTCGATTACATAACACATTTTAACTACCAAAACTAAAAGACACAGAGAAATGCTCTGATGTATCAAAACAGATTATAAATTCTAATTTGAAGAGGTATCTTATAAACATTAATAATATGCTATAGCATGACTATGAGAGCTTTAAGTGACAGTATTAGCATGATAGCAAACACTCTAATACAAACTAATTACAAGGACTTACTGTATGAGCAGCATTTGTTGGCTGCAAGTAAAATTTAAGACAAAATATCACACCGATTATCAAAATCATGTCTGGTCTTTATTTTCCAAAAGGCACCACTTTTAACAACATCTTAACACATTTTAATTAAAACAGACAAAGGCACCATCACACCAAAGTGAGTAAGTAACCCAGCATAGGGTGGCTGAGCTCACATGCTCACTTGCAGCAAAAATTGGGAGACTTCCAATTGCTGCCCCCGGGTCTTGTACCACAGGTCACTGCGTGATGGTGGAAAGTGTTACCAAAGTCTCTTCACAATGCTGATGTAGAAGTGTCACCGTAACAGGAACAGAGAGGTTCACCTCACCCACCATGGATGCGACAAGTCACCGAGTAAGAATGTCACAGCAATTGTAGCTGACAAGACCACTCAAATAAATAACTGAGCATTTTCATGACCTAACACATGTTCTATGATATTTATATCAAAACCAACGACAAATTCAGGTTAATGCTTTTTATCCTTAAGCACTCATTTTCCCCTATATGAGTTTAATACTAAGTAGCTGAGACTGGGGACGGTTGCAACTTTTGTTTTTGCATTTCTCTCAGTTACTCAGTGACTATTTGGACTAGACCAACCAAATTTTGATATATTTAACTTACATCTCTCCTCTAATTACCCATACTATTGAAATATGATTACATGACATATTTCTCACAATATTTATTTGAATGGAAGAAGTCAGATATTGCCACTGACCCCAAAGCTGGGGACAGTTGCAACATGTTGAAAATATATTAACTTTCACTAATTAAATTTAGCTTTTTGTTTCAATGAGCATATTATTCTGAAAATGTGCATTGCTTTACAATAATATGATAGAATTATTTATTTAGTAATATTCATCAAACAACAGTTAAGGGTTTTTGTTTATGTGTGCCAACATTGGACTTCCTTGAGTCAGTTTGCAATGTTACAAATGCTATTCAATCTCTATTTCAGTGTGAGACAGGAAGAATCAAGCAATTTGCAATGCGATCTTTTTTTAAACATATTTATTGCACCAAACTGCAGTTGTTTTAAAAACTTATTTGTCACATTCAAGTTTATGAACAATCCACATGCAACTGTATTTACCTGAATGACTTGGTTATGTTGAAAAATATTGCTGGTGGTCTATTTTGATTTAGCTGCTTAGCTTGGGGAGACTTGCAACACCCATTCAGCCATGACAGAACATCATGTCCTAGCTAGACACACTGACCTTGACACAAGGATTCAAACTCAGTAAGATTTGATTATTCATCTGAACGGTCAGGACAGTATGAAAAAAAAAAAAATACAGCTCATGAAAAAAAATACTTTCATACCTCCACAACACTTTTTTTTTTCAATAAATGCAGCAGCAGAAATGGAATGTGTCTTCTTTCCTCCTGGTCAGGAGAGGGTCAAACAGAGCGTGAGCGAGTGCGAGCGAGTGTCATCATTCTAACATGTTTCAGATTGGAGGATTAAGACTTGTTGCAACTGTCCCCCGTTACAACCGCCCCCAGTGTACCCTATTAGAGTTGCCATATTTGCTCCTTCTGTGTCGTCAGCGCTCTGCCAAATATACTGTATTATTACTCCCACTGCCGTGTCACAAGACTGAAAGAAAGACACAAGAAAACACACAGAAAGTCTGTCATATTTACTTTATTACGATAATTTCAGACAAAACTTATACAGTATTTCTTCAGAGACAACACAGAATTACATGACATCAATTGAGTACTGTCTCAACAAAATAGACCCATTTTAAATGGTAAAAGGCTGCCCACTCTGGCACAAAAAAATAACACTGCATTTTATGAAGCAGACATTCTGACATGTTGTTAAGGCTTCAGATTCTTTGGTTAAAAAATTTAAAAAAAAAAATCATACTTTGGACATTGTTAAGAAACTGGAGGCAGAATACGCTCACATAAATGTAGGCACAGTTTCTATTGTACGCCTACACGCAGATGCACACACACACATACAGTACATATAATGGGTATAATCACACGTAGACACACACATATTTCGTTGACTGCGTGGTGTGTATGAGGAGGAGGATGTTGTTTTCAGAGGTAACGCAGGGACCCGCAGGGTTAACAAGTGAATTAACTGACAGTGTGTCTGATTTTACTGTCAGTGCTCAGACAGAACCCAGTGCTCACAGGGCTGGTTTAACACAGGTACAGAATACCTGACATTTGTGGTGCAAAATGTCTAATATTAATATCATTTTCTACAATTACACAGAATTTAATTAAGTTCTGCTGCATGTTCACATTTTCATTGTTTTAATTTTGAACGCGCCCTGCAAAGGACGAGTTTATGTTGAATATTTAACTTGGAGGCTTCCCTGTGGTGAGAAATTCAGACAATAGAATGTCAGGATGTCAACGTGAACAGAAATATGCTGTGTTTTTGGACAACAGGGTGAATCTCAGGGCGGGGGGCAAATGTGAAACAGGGATAAACCCAACAAACCAAATGTACTGTCTTTGACATGTGATGTGACACGTACTGCCTGGGCTACAACGTAATCGAAACTTGAATCTATATGAGAGTAAAAAAAAAAGAGAGATTACTATTCAAAACAAATCTTATGCGTTTGATAAGTGCCTTGATTAGGAATTGTCCCAGTTCTCCAAATAAGTAAAAGAACAAAGCAGGTTAAAGGTGATAGCGCGGATTCTTTGAAGTGGTGTTGTATGGGGTACTTATCGATAGTCAGAGTATTACCTACAGTAAATGGCGGCTGACACACACACAAGTTTGGAAAAGCAGAGAGGGGCACTGGCACGTAAGCTAAGCAATTTACTGCTGTGGACTGGCTCAGGAACAGAATGTATTTTAGCCTTTGCTGACAGGAAACTGAAACTGTCATATAAGTCAAATATCGCTCTCTCCAAACAAACCAAACTCTACTGGCAAAATTGGTTATTTTACCTCACAGGAAATGGGACTTGCTGATCTACAGCTGCCTCAATTTGTTAGTTTTTGTGCTATTGTGTGACTTTGGTGCATCTGAACTATCTTTTAAAATACTTTTAAGTCACTCAATACCACATAACAGGTCAAGTCAGCAGTGGACCAGTAACTGTTAAAGGTAAAGGTTAAATTACTGATTTTGCCAGTGGAGTTGGTTGGTTCGGAGAGAGTGATATTTGGCTTGTTTAAAGCAGTGAAAATATTCTAAATATAGTGTAATTTTTTTAGGCGGATCTTTTTTAAGTGCTAAAATACATTCCTGCTGGTGCCCCTCTCTGCGTCCCAACCAGCATCTGCTGTAGCTAATACACCGACAAGAACTCATACAACCCCACATCAAATAATCCAAACTATCCCTTTAAGAAAACGGTTCTAAGTAAGAATATCATACAACACTTACAAAAAAAAAACAGTAAAAAAAACTACATATAGACATTAAATACAAGTTTACCTCATCATATTGCACAAATACTCAAGTGGCAATTTGTACTGGCCCTCTTTGTTTTCTGTCTCTACACAAATACACAAAGAAAATCAGGAATGCACATACATGTATGAACACAGTGAGGGAGGGGTGACAAGCTACATAGCTCACATACAAGGACACATTTTACAAATTGTTTGAATGTTTTTGAAATTAGGTTTGAAGGTGAATAAATTAATTTTAACAATCCAAATCAGAAGGTGAGTAACTACTGGAAGTGTGAATATATATGCATCAGTAAATCAGTGCGCCAAATGTATATAAAGACGAGTTTTAACATCACAATTCTCTTGCTAGTGTCGAAGCTATGTACTGTGGATACAGATTGCTTACTTACACCACAAGACTTGACGTGTGATGGGAATGTTTTTTCAAGAGGTAAAAGAGTGGCAATAAAAATATAAAATACATTTACATTTGTACACTGAAATAAACAGTGGGTTCACGGATCAACCGCCAAGCTACAGTTGTAGCCCTCATGAAGGTCCCCATTATGCATCTAAGCAGCTTCTGTCTAGCATTAGCACTGCAGTGGCTGATGCAGCCTATCCAATGTAGACACAGTTTCCATATTAGGCATGTCATGTGAAGCTAAAATTGAATTTTTAAAAGCAGTCTTCATGGAATTAAAACAAAACGGACTGACTAATGTATTGTTGCAAACAGTACATACAGTATAAAATGCGGTCTTTTACTATGGCTACTATTGATTATACAACGTCCAAATAGGCTGTATTCAGAGCTGGTGACTCATCAGGGAAGTTAAAGTTAAAGCTGGGGTAGGCAGTTTATGTTTAGGCAACAGTTCCATAATCACCATTATAGGGAAAGTTCACCAGAATTGATGGTGAATGTGGTCAATAAATCCTTCAGTGTGAGGTAAACTGAACAACAAAGCTGAGTTCTCCTGGTCATGGAGCCATGCTGAAAGTGCCTGCATGTACCAGGATGCATTGCGTGCGAACCTCGGATGCCCACACCCATGTTGCCTGTGTATTACAACCATAGCCTATCGACTATTGCTTTGTTGTCAAAAACCTAGCATTAGGTGATAAAAATATTCATCCTACACACCTTCTGGGTACCCAGTGATGAAGACTAGAAATCTAAGTTGAAATTGCCTGTAGTTCTTCCTGCACCCAGTGACATCACTGGATGCAGATAGAACAACAGATTTTGCAGCTTTAAGAATTCAGCTTTCACGGTCAATACAGCGCACACTAAGGAATTTATTGCTTCAACTGACTACATTTAAAATCAACACTGACTGGATATCCACGTGAAAATTGCCAAATTTTCTCTTTAAGCTTCTCCTCTTGGCTCTGTTTTACAGGCTTTAGAAAATCTAACCCTGTCGGTAAGATAGTCAATTGCTGAGTCTCATTCCTAAAACGTAAGTATTTGACGACCTGGGAATGAGACTTAACAATCAACCATCTTTACATAGAACTGCTTACTGCACCTTTAACTCAAAAGTTAGGGGGAGCTCGCAGGTGTTTAACTCAACTTTTGGGTTTAGATATATAGATATATCAAAATTACCTCTAAAGAGTCCACATGTCTGAGTTTGCCCGTTTCCACTTTAAAATGGGGTTGTCTAGCCCATTCGTTTAAAACAAACATTTGCCTTTAATCTCACAGATTTCATTTCACTCTGCGTCAAGAATACTAATTAAATGTGGATTTCTTTATAGAACGTTTCAGCCTCCTGTTTTTACCTACAAAGGAATAAAAGTCTCTGGGAGTTCGGCCACATCGAGATGGCAATACCTCAGGATGCAGCAGAGATCAAGGATTGTGTGTTTGTCAAAGCAAAGTCTCTGAATGCATTGGTGATCCATAACATCCATTAGAGGTCTAAAAATTCTTTCCCTTCTGGGCACTCATCTCTAATCACAAGACAGAGCAGAACATTAGTGTCTGGCTACATTCTGAATGAAAAGACATTGAATATGAGCAAGCAGTTCAGACAGTTTATACTTGCTTAATGTCAATCTTCCAACATAGGAAAAGTAATGGTTTATACAGCATAAATAGCTGCAACTGGTGCATCTGGTGATGATTAAACTAGCCTGAAAAACTTTGATGTGATTTATGAAGGTGTTTTTTCTATGAATGTGTTAGTGTATGTTGAAAATTATGGTGAAAAATGTGTCGTTAGAACAAACTGTCAGGCAGTGGTGATAGACTTATTAGAGATCCTGGCAAGAATAGATATTGTACAAAGGAAAAGTACTGGAATTCCACCTCCAGACAGACTATTTTGGGGAAACTCCACCCTGTGGGTGTAGCTGTATGAGTGGCGCTCAGTTCCATATATAAGTCTGAGGTCTGAAAAAAATGATTTTTCCTCATTAGGGGGACATTACTCAGCTCTGAATACAGCCATGTATCTATGCGTGCTGTACTGTACATTATAAGAGTGATTACTTTTGAGCTCACATAAATGAAGGTACTTATTTTTATAAATGGTTCATTTATTCATTCATTTACTGCTACCTTTTGGCAATACATATGATTTAGGTTTGTTTTTGTTGAGTTGTTATGAAATCAAGTATAGTTCTCTGAGAAAAAAGATGGATTTTCATATGAAGGCCCTGATACAGCTATTGGATAGCATGAAAATGGCACCATAACTTTGTTTCAAACTATAAGATTCACTAAGTGACACAAGCAAAACAAAAATTGCAAAAGAAATAAGATCAATTCACCAGAGAAATCTAGTGTTAAGTTTAAACTTAAGCTCCAGACTTCTAAATAATAGGAGGTAGCTGTTTATCATTGACCTCGAACTCCAATTAAGACAAATACCCCTTGAAGTGAGCATTTCATTGAGTGGTTTGAGATCCTAACACGTTGAGCTTTTCAAACCCCGAGGCATTGCTGATAACTTTTTGGACTGACCTAGCCAAAAGCCCTTCGTTTTTGGAAGCTTAGATGTGAATGCAAAACAGCTTTTCATCTGTTTTTCAAAGCGAGTCTTTTGACTGGTTTGTCTCCTGTCTAACTATTATTGTGCTGCCATCACACAAGCACAATTCATTGAAAGGAATGCAGTGAATTTCCTGTTAGCTCTTGGGGGATATGGTTTGTTTTTCCTGTTGCTGGGAGCCAATTTTTTTCTCTCTTGCCCTCTTTAACTTCCTGTCTAGGAGCTTGACTTTACAGAGAGGCTGCAGAGGTGAGCGTCAGACGCCATTGATTAGACTTCTGTTATCCGTCACCCAGCGCCCCCCTGCCCCCCCCGATCCACCATTACAAACTCCCAGATCACATCCATGCCGGGCTTGGTGTGTCAAAGACGTGGGTTGTGCCTTTTAATTAGAATTTGAAGAGGGCAGGGAAGGGAGAATGCTTTTTAAGCATTACCGAAGAATAAAAAGCACAAAACCCATATAGGTGACTTTGAAGGGAGATGGTGGCCCTGCTGGTGGTGGAGATTACCATAATCTCATGCCATGCTGCTGGTCGGCGTGCTCTGGGTGCTTCCAATGCTGGCGTTGGCGCTGCTGTTCTCAGAGGGGGAAGGGTTGGTGGAGACAGGTTGTCGTTTTGCTCCTGAGCAGGGACATCCTGAAGAAAACACGAGAGATAAGCCAATAGGATGAAAAAAAAGGAAAGAAAAGAAAAGAACCAAAGAAAAGAAAAGAAAAGAAAAAATTCTTACCAGGAAGGTTTGCTGCAGTTGAGCTAATGTCCAGACCAGTTGGGTATCCTAAATTAAGCAGAATGGGACAATTTCAATTTCAGTTCAAGTCTATATTCAACCAGGAACTCCTTATTGTTAGTCATACATTTACCTGTTTTAATTTTGATAAACCACAGTGCTCCAATGAGTAAAACTCCAATCAGAAACCCTCCAAATGCAATGCCCAGGACACCAGGTAGGCCAAAATCAAAGCATGGTGGGGCTGAAACATAAACATAAAAAAAACAAAAAAACAATGTATGCAAGCTTCATTTAAACAACAGCGATTGCCATTTATGCCAACACAGTATGAAAATACGATTCCAGAGACTTGAATTGTTCTTGATACACAGTAGGTGGTAAGTCTCAGTGAACAGTTGCAAGTTGTTGATGCTACAGACACTATGGTGTATTGGTATATCAGCCAGTTCTCACTCCCAGTGCATCAAATATGGCAGACTGGTCAGTGTCTCTATGCTTCAAACTATGGCACTGAAGGTGCCCCTCTAGCATAATTTCTGGAGGTTATGTGTTGATGTGTTGTCAAATTCAGGTGACAAGAGAGAGAAAGTTTGTGTATGGAGGGTATAGGGTGGGAGGATGGGTCAAACAAACCCAGGAGACCGGGTTTGGTGTCAACATTGACTTCTTTTTGACTTACGTAACATACATAAGTTACATAAACTAAAAACTTACAGCTACATAAGAAAGTTATGTTATGTTAACTTATATAGCTAACATATTTAAAGCATATTTTAACCCTAAAACAAACAAACACCCAACTTCCACCCAGGAGACTGGGGCTCATGTCTCGGGTGAAACTAATGACCAGTGTTGACTTCTTTTTAACCTACGCAAGTCACGTCTGTTACAAACTTAAGTTACAAACTTAACCCAAACCATGATATTTTCCTACACCTAACCAAGTTGTTTTTGTGCCTGTATTTTGAAAGTCTACCCGGACGTTGCATGCTGATTATTGCTAACTTGGGTAACATTTGGGTAACAGCAAAAAGTTTACTGGCTCTGATTTGAATTGGCTGATTTCTCCAGAGAACCCGAGCAAACAAGAAGTCAAAGTAGCAGTTGCCAGCAGCTAATTTTCTCAATTGTCTTGTGTGTCTAGTGAATACTTTGTTTTTTAGACAGCAACATCTTGAATTTAAGATATAGGAATGCCTGACATGCACCAAGAAAATCCTGCTTTCAACTACATAACCACAATGACAATGAATCTTTGACAAAAAGAAAAGAGTTTAGAGTCTTTACTGGCTTTGTATGAGCCAGAAGCAATAGCAGCCTCAAAGGTCAATTTAAGTGTAAAAGTGATGTAAAATACAGTATATACATTATGCCTATTTGTACAACCTAGGGTATGGTCCTTTAATACCACTCTTTCCCTCCTCCTGGTTACCGTGACAATACAATCAAAGCCCAGGTAGTAAATAACAGTCATTACTTCCAGGGTTAGACCTCATCCTAAATGAAATAAACAGGGAAATTTGTGCTCTATCATTTTCTCTGTTCTAATTTAATGATACAAATTTCAATTTACAATCAAGTTTGGCATTGGCGATGTTCTTTGGGCAAGCTGTGTGCTGGCTTGTGCCACACAACGTGCTTCACTGCGAACAAACTTAATAGAAAACATAAAACCCCGAGCCAGCAGCAATAAAAAAATCATTTTCCCTCAATTCAGCTCTGAAAGAGTAAGAGAACAGGCAAACACTAAAGCTCGCTCAAGCCTCTGACACACAGGGCTGTGGCACAGACGCACTGTACTCGGCCGGCAAGGCCATCCCACAGCTCTGCTGCATTCTTTGTGGTCCAACAAGGCCACGAAAGGATTACCTTGAGACCGATGTCTTTTTAAGAAGGCTGTACAATAGATCACTGACAGTTTTCCCCTTTAGTCAGACATCACCTTTAAACTCCTCTAACGTGATTGTACAAACTAAAATTGTACAACTGCTCACTGGCCAGTTATCGATCTTTTTGTGAGATTTACAAGCTGGAAAAACATGCCAGATATTCGAACAATCCATGAGAAACTTATTTAAAAGGTTCCCTCAAGATCAGATTTTAAATAAGTTTGATACAGAAGAGCAGTTGACTTGGGAAAGTTAGAATTATGATTTGAACTTGTACTTCTTCAATATGGTCTGTATCTGCTCAAGGTGTAATGTGTGCATGCCATGTGTGTTGCATATCAAGACAAAACTGTGCAAACACATGCTTTTCCTTCTCCCCTTCTTCTGCTACCTGTAGAGATCCTCCCAACAAGTATCCAGAACATTTGGAAGAAACTAATCATCACCTTTGCACGAGTTCCTCTCACCTGCCTCTGCTGCCTCCTGCCTCCTGGTGGAATGTGCTAGGCTAAGAACTATACTCAGCTTCATACATTATAGCTCTCTATTCCTTAGGCACATTAAAGAGAGGACATGGAGACAGAAAACAGCGGGTTTGTTTTGTAGAAACATGTCACCACTCTGTGCATCATGTGCGTTTGAATAATTCAGTGTAGTGCAACTTAAAGGAGCAATATGTATCACTTGGGCATACAAAAATGAGTACTGCAGTCTAAACAGTCAAGTCGAAGCCACGACTTTATATTAAATATATTGAAATCCTATTTAATACAGAGTCTGTGGTTGAAGTGAGTTGTTTCCCCCCACCTCCTCCTCCTCTCAAGGGCTCCAGGAAGCTCAGGCAGGCTGCAGGAGCGCAAAACGAGCACAACATTGTAATTTGACAATGTGTCAATGACAGGTCCTGCATTGTAAGTTGACTAATTGTTTGGCGAGGTAAAGCGAAGTCTGTGATCCTGAAAACAAAGGCCCACAGCTCCGAAAATACACAGTCTGGAATTAGAGTTAGGTGACTGCCTGCCTTCTGCATGCCAGACTCCTGAAACATATTGCTCAGTTTAACCGTTATAAAACATCTACACCTGCTAAAAGATTATTAATGATTTAGTTTGACTCACACACAGACACTTACTCATTCAGTGAACATTCAGCATTAATTTAACTTAATTTGAAAATACTAAAAAAAAAAACAATCTGGCCTAGAATGGAAATTTCAAAGGAGAACTGATGTAGTGTTGTTGTCAGAGTATTAAGTATTTCAACTTAACATGTTTCCTGATGACACATCATGGTTATTTTATGATTTACTGCAGTAAATATAACAGATTTCTCCTTTACCCAAACTGCATGGACATTAGGTACAAAGCCTGATATTTGTGACTCCATAAAGTTCAATTTATTTTCTAAATTAAAATGAAGACTACATTAAATACTATCATGTGATGTATGATTAAACAATGCCAAATTTCAACTGAATTAAATATGACCCAGAACACTGAAACAGTGACATCTTGTGGCCGTTTGTTCTGACTGCATCCCAGACAGCCAACCCACTCTGTTGATCTTTAAGCATGGAAAAATTCCTTGGCCCCCACGAATGGGCCAGAAACATCACAGCAACTCAAGCACGCTTTCTCTTGAGACTCTTTTTTCTGTAATCAGTCACTATGTTAGTTTGTTTAAGTGAGGCTTTGACAGCAAAGCTGAATAAACAGGAGCAGGAAGCAGAAGCTCCAGCGCAGGTGGAGAGGAGGAGACAGACAGCAGGCCTGTGCTGTGACTCCCTCGAGCCCTCTGTATGAAAACTACCAAACAGGAATGATTGCTGAATGGAGCGCTCAGCCCTGCCCAGTGAAGCCTCGCAGCAGAACACAGTCTGCTGATATAACCCTTGTATCTCTGACACCGGCAACCGCATAAACAGACCTACTAAAGCAGCATTGTTCCTTTAAAACTAGTTCCTTTGGTTGTAGTCTCCAGAAAAACATTTCTAATCACGTAAGTTGAAGCAAAACAGCAAAGAGGAGGACAAACAGGACACAGGAAAGCATGGATGAGTACTTCAGTCAGCTGCCATAACACATACTTGAAGGAAATGGAGGATAACGGAAGGTGAAGAAATAAACAAATCCGTTATCAGTTTTACAAAAGATGTCCAGGTGATCCCCCTTTTAATCAACATTAACTTCCCGGTGTCTTTTTAATCAGAGATTAAATCAGAGCTTTCCTAGAAATGAATCATCTGGCTGGAGACTATTCATTCTTTGAAGAAAGACATCTTTCCTCGTTTGAATCAACTGTTTTGAATGATCCGACAATAGCACCAAGCCCAGTGGCTCTGTTTGGACAGCATACGGAGTCAGACCCCCTTGGAAACACAAAGGACTTAGCCCCCCTCCCTTGAGGGCCATTACTTCTGATTGTGGCCACAAGGTCAGCCTGCAGACCTTCCTAAAGGACAAGGCCCTGCCCCGTAAGCCCTTACTGGCTTCACTGCATATCCTGAGTTCACTGCTATGACAACCGCCCGCGCAGCAGCACTTGTTGTGCACTGAAAGCAACAATAGCAATGAAAATTATAGTAGCAAGCAGCAATTCACTGGCCGAGCACCAGACTAGCAATTAAGTCCTGAGGGCAAAAAAGGAAATTCAAAAGTTCTACAATTTAAAAGCTTCTGAGAGTTCAGAGAGTTTATTGCAAGAGAATTATACATGAAACATTCTTCTTCACTGTGAGGGTTTGTCAAAAAATCACACCATCAAGACAGCTTTCCCCACAATCTTATTTGGATCATTTCGGAGACTGGACCCGGGGCCGGCCACTGGTATAAACAGACACTGTGTGGTGGGATTGGGCCACAACCGTTATGGATGGCCACATGATCAGTAAGACTTTGTGTGTTGCTTGCCCTTGTCAGGCTATTTAAATGTGATGCAGACTTGCAGGCAACAGAGAGAGTGAGAGAGAAAGTGCTCATGTAGAAGGGCTGAGGAAAGGAAGTGTTTGAATATGGACAGAAATATTGACGGGAATTTAACTTTCTTGGGACATTAATTATGTGGTTTACACTGCTGTTCGTTTAATTCAAACTCAAATGTGACTTTAATGCACAATGCAATAAAAACATTGGCAGGTAACACAGCTAACTAATTCTACGGCCTGTCCTGACTGGACCTTACTGCATTTGTTGTGTTTGGTGTGTTTCCACTGATGTGAAAGAAATCTGCCTTTGTTTTTTTTTGTATAAAAGGAGCAGTGTGTATGATATAGCAGTATCCAGCAGTGAGGGTGTACATTGCAAACAACTAGATGCCTGCCCTCCCCTTCTAAATGTGTAGGAGAACCTACATTGGCCACAAAACTCACAAAAAACACGAAAGGCCCTGTCTAGAGCCAGTGTTGGGTTTGTCCATCTTGGGCTACTGAAGAAAAATGGCAGTTCAACATGACGGACTTAGTAGAAGATGACCAGCACCCGCTGTAGATATAAACGGCTCATTCTAAGATGACGAAAACACAACTGTTTTTATTTTCAAGTGATTATACACTCATGACAATATACCTTTGAATGTTCTATTCAGTTTCTGTAATATTCTGCCAATAAATCCCCATGAATCTTACACATTAGACCTTTAATAGTGTCCCAAAAGTTTCTGTACAGCTGTTGTAAAATTTCATGTTGTATTCAACTGCTTTGGAAAAGTATAGTGGGTTTTTTTGTGTCAGTTTTAGTAACTAAGTTGGAGTAGGAAAAGAAGAAAGAAAATAGAAAAAATCAGCGAGACCAATAAACTGGGGCCTAGTTGCCGAAACAACAAAGTGTGATTTGTGTGTAGGCACTGTAACAATTCTGAGTAGAAATTGTTTGTTTTCTTTAAAAGTGTAGACAAGAGCAGTGAATGTGAAAAGATCATAAGAATACTGGAGAAGGCTGGATGTGGAAAAAAAAAAAAAAAAAAAAATCCCACAATAAAGAATATGAATACTCTATAGCGTCTCATCAAAGTTAACTGATCCATATTTTGGAGTTTAAACTGAACTCACTTGGTGGTTGCAGACAGGGCTGGGTAACCTCCAGGTTCCTCTTCACTCTTCCTCCATCTCCACATTTCTAGTGAAGTGGTTAAAGGAAAAATACACTCATCAACAAAAACCAAAAGGTCACTGGCACTGTTTGTCATAAACTGCATTTAACTTAAGCATTTTGATCAAGTCCTGCCAAAACCCTCCCACCACAACAGATCTATACCCGATAGATTGTGTCACAAGTTATACTGAGCTGTCAAACATTGCTTTACTAATTATAATGTGAAATTTTATTCATTAATTAAATTACTTTCGATTGACATGGTTTATTTTTAGTGCTATGTCAAAAAATTGTTTAACTCCTACCTCGCTGTAGCAAAGTTTGACGGAGCATTCCAGGTCCCATGTGGTGGATGACAACTCTTGGAGCTGATCTAAGGAGAAGCTTAGTCGTGTGCTGTTGGGACAAGAATTTATGGAGCAGGCCTCTGGTATGAAGGGCAGCTCCTTCACTACAGGGCACGAGCCCTTGGAGCGCACAACGCAGTTGATCACCTTGATGGTCAAGACAATACCCCCTAAAGTGTGCCCTGAAATCTGCAGGAAACAGAGAAAAGATAAAATTAACTACAACACAACGGAAAAACACAAGAATCTGTTAAAAGGCTCATCAGTTAAGCATGGTAGCTGCAGGTAAACAACAATGCAATGCTACATTATTCATTCATTTACTTAGCTTAAGTTAGGAGACGTGAAAAAACCTCTCAGGGGGTGACTGATTTCTTACCTCTGCATAAATTCTCTTGTCACTCTGCACCTTGGTGTTAGCGTCCAGCGGAGAGCGGTAGTCTGGCGAGGTGTACAGCTGCATCAACAGAGGCATCTGGTGAGGGGCATTAGGTGTAATGGGAACGGTCGGTGTTACTGCAACTTGGTCTGTAACTGAGAAAAGTGAGAAATGGCCGAAATCAAAAAAAAGATCAACAAATGATAAACCACCTACATCCATTCATTTAAATCTGTTAATGTACTGTATTTTCTTGAGTGTCTAGTGGACTTAAAGGGATTGTTCGGATTTTTTGACGTGGGGTTGCATCAGGTACTTAGCGATAGTCAGTGTATTAGCTAAAGTAGATTCTGGCTAACACTCAGGACAGGACAAGCAACTAAAGATATTTTAGTCACTTAGAAAGGTCCACTGAAAACAATCAATATCAGTTTAAGTGTATGTTATAAATAGAATATTTTCACTGCTTTATCTTGTTGTCAGACAGCCTTTTCTGATGGAAAAATGCCATTATATCAGCCAATTTTTGATCTTTTCAAACCAACCAAACTCCAAAGGTGAAATTAGTCATTTTAGCTCACAGAGCAGGGCGAGGAGTGGCTGGTCTACCGCTGCCTTGCTGCCTCAGTTTGTGTTATTGTGTGACTTTAGTGTTTTAAAAAGCTGGTTTAAGTCAAACAATAACACAAACTAACTAACAGATTGAGCCGGGGGTGCACCAGTAACTCCCGTGTTCTGTGAGGTAAAATGGCTGATTTTGAGCATGGAGTTTGGTTGGTTTGGAGAGAGAGATACTTGACTTATGTATTTGCAGTGTCCTGTCAGAAAGGCTGTCAGACAACAAAGTTTAGTTTTGAAAACATTCTAAATGTAGCAAACACAAATTGATATTTATTTTTTCAGGTGGACATTTCTTTAAGTGGCTAAAATATCTTTTTGTTGCTCACCTTGTCCACAGCAGTACATTGCTTAACTTCCATGCTGGCACTCCTCTCTGCTTCTCCAACCTGGGGGTGCATTGAGTGTTATCTACTGAAGCAAATACACTGACTATTGATAAGTACCTCACACCCCACTTCAAATAATCTGAACTATGCCTTTAATAGAAATAGCTGTCTGTTTCTGTGCATACTTTGCAGTTCTACCACTCTTTTTGAGGTCTGTACCCTCAAAAACCCTATAATCGTCAAAGTTTTTAGGATTTAGCAAAAATACTTCTACTAAGAACTTCACAAAACCTCCCAAAGGTTATTCAAATTGCAGCATAGTACATTGTGCATGCAAAATAATATACTGAATGTGATAATGATAATGATCACGGCATGAGAATGATCATTAAAGCAGTCATTAGACTCCCAATGCCTTGTCTTACCTTGGTTTTCTCTGCTTCCAAGAACCAGTAAAATCATAGATTCCTCTGGTCTGAGCTCAGTATAGCTGGTGAAAGCATTGACTTTAAAATGTTTTAAAGCCTGCCTTTGTACACTCTCTGCACTGTCATTGTTCGCTGTAAGTAACGGCGGGATTCTGAGTGATGTAGGCTGCAGCAGGATGTCATTGTTAGACTGTAGAAAGAGATGAGTTCAAATAAATCACTTAGAGACTGTCTTGTGACTCACTCAATAATAAGCACATTTTCACAGGCATGAGAAAGCTTATTATGTGTACAAAATCATTTAACCCTTATTTAAGGAGCTATATCACACTGTTGACAAAAATGTAATCACATATCTGTGCTGCACCAACAAGGATTACTTTTTACACACAATTAATCATGGTTTAACTTTAAATTATGCTGCAGTAACTTTAAAATTAGCCTAAAATTAAGAAAGATTGAATGTAAACCTCTCTTTAAACCTCAGTTTAGTTTTTTTTTACTCTAAACCTAAATTACATTTAAAACTGTTGCACCAAAACTTTAAACTTCAATTTAAACTTTGAAGTTTAAGTTTTAAAATGGCTGCCTTTTTTTCTTATAGCTAGCTAGCAAACAATGCAAAATCTGTTATGGAATACAGATCAGCCGATGTGTGTGTGTATGTATACGCTTACACCAAATTGGGTGTGTTGTGGGTTGAGGACGAACCACGTGGTGCCCTGAGGCCCTCTCAGGAACAAACTGCTCTTCTTACTGTCCACTCGAACTGATACATTGCTGCAATATGAAGAATCAAACATTACAAGAGAAATTTCACCGACAGAGATAGCAGAACAATACAAATTATGGACATGAAGGTTTACCGAATGCTGGCGGACTCCGGGATGTTTATGATGTGAATCTCAGCTTCATTGCTGGGGTTCTGTTGCTGTGTGGTGCAGGTTTTAAATGAGGAAGCCAATTTTTTTGTTTCAATCTTCATAAAGTGCTTCTCTGATGCATCTTCCTTTTTAAGTACGCAGGTATGAGAGCCAGGTTTGGTTCCTGTAAACCACAAACATCAATTTTCCATCATTGTTCATTCATTGTTAGCCAAACAAAAATTACATCCCAGTGGAAATTATGAGTAATAAAATTATTTCTGCATGCATAATCCCATATAATAAAGAAGACAACAGATCCAAAACATGGACTGCCAACATTTTTGTTTAAATACATAATTGTGGCAGTGAGGCTGCAGTGAGCAATTACAATTAAAGCCTATTTTTGTATTTATTTAAGAGGGTCATTTAGGCTGACCGATGCTCTGTTTCCGTTCAGTGTGGCTGGTAACATAACTGACAGTTTACAGTGTTTTACTGCGAGGCCAGCACTGGGGAGCCATAGCCCAGCGTGCAACAGGAGACCAAACTGCTGGGGGAGGGGCATTAGCACCTTGCCTTCCCTGCTATGGAAGATGCTTCTAGAGCAGTCTCATGAGAGTACACTATGCTCAGCCTTTGACCAAATAATGGTGACGGATGGTTTACAGGTGCACCCGGGTGCAGTGCTCAAATTGCTGCACACATTTTGTTTCAAAACACTGTTGGAAATGGGGGTGATATACACATCCCACAGCACCTCATATAGTCTCATGACAGCAACAGCCAAGTGTGCTTATTTCAGCATACTGAGGCAAGAGTGTTTCAGGGCTGACCCCTGAAAGTCAAAGATTTGAATCATCAGTCGGAAACCCCTCAGTCTTCTGAGGTTCTCCAAGTTGAGCAGTCTTTTTTTTCAGTGTGCATTAA
Organism: Lutjanus argentimaculatus; assembly: GCA_034769285.1. Taxonomy (NCBI): domain Eukaryota; kingdom Metazoa; phylum Chordata; class Actinopteri; order Lutjaniformes; family Lutjanidae; genus Lutjanus; species Lutjanus argentimaculatus. The sequence goes on along the minus strand of JAWZSL010000005.1, from coordinate 36,022,724 downwards.
ATAAGAGGATAAAACGGATAAAAGCAAAAATGCATAAAGATAACATTTTCAGAACGTTTTGTTATTTTTTAATTTAATTGCCTATAACCAGTTCCAGGTAAGTGGTTACTCTCTGGCACTGCTTGTATCCTATCAGAGATATGCGTGACATTTTGTCATACTTAGTGCATACATTTTTGAGTTATGGCCAAAAACGTGCTGTGAGATCACAGTGACCTCTGACCTTTAAACACCAAAATCAGCAGTTCATCCTTGAGGGCAAGTTGACATTGTACCACATCAGAAGAAATTCTCTCAATGTTTTCTTGGGACACTGCGTTCATAAGAATGGGTTGACCCAACAACATAATGCCTCTGGTCACAGCTGCCGCTGGCATGGAGCAACTAAGAAAAATGTTTTTCAAGGTTTTTCAAAAATCATGACTCACAAAGGTCCTTCAGCATGGAGTAATGAATGTCCACAATAAAAAAATAGGTTGATGGGTTCAGTAATATGCAAGATTAGTTACGGACAAACTCCAAGTTATGCATGCATACACACTCGTGTACACGTGACGAAGACAGGTGAGTCTTTAGTGTGGCACTGAACTGGAAAAATGGCAAATCTTCATATCGAATAGTCAAAACCAATTTGACTGACAAAATTCTGCATCAGGTACAGCCCTTGAGAGTTAGGAACATACTGCGCACATGGATGTGGACACAGTGGAGTGGATTATGCCAGATTTTTTTCCACTATAAAGATTATAGATAAAGATTAGAACCATTAGAGTACACTGAGAGTTGTGTTCAACCTCATCACTACTGTTCTCCTTGCATAGAGGAGACTACCAGCTTTTACCAAGGTCCTTTCAAGCCCACAGGGGTCTAGAATGGTTTTGAGAACAGTATCACTTCAAAATACTTTTAGCTACTATGTCCTGACTGGCTTGTAGCTGGGCAACTGGAATTCAAAAGTAGCTTCCTTAACACTGCCTCTATTGCACTGGCTATTGCATGACCTGAATTTCAATTCACATTCAGACACTCAAGAAACCTGAAGGACATGTATTCTCTCTTCTGCGAGCCTTCAACTTGGCAACATCCTGCTGTGTAGTCACTGCGCAGACTTTTCAAACGCCTACAACAAGGCCTACGCAAGTTCACCTTACACCCCATCATAGGCCAAGGGATACAACAAAATAGCGATGTGAACTGCTCCACTGCTTGGGTAATTTGAATGCCCTTGTGGACTATGATTCAGTGAAAACAGCTAAAACTAAGAGTGGCTGAAAACATAATTTCATCAACACATTTAAAATTGGAAAAGAGCAGGATGCCATTGCCAGACGGGGACATTAACCCATCACCTACTGTAACACTTTATACTTGACAGACCTGGAGAAGGAGAGGCAATCATAAAAAGAGACATTAAAACTTAATTCATCGAAAATATTGCAGAAAACAGCCGAGCAGCCATCACTATTCCAGCATCACCATGTGAGAGCTCTGCTTTGGCACAGACTGCCTTAAGGAGGCTTTGTTAGAAAATAATTGTGCTTGCATTAAGCATCGTGCTACTACTGCTGCTGCTGGAAATAGCAGCAAATAATATTGTTAATGTCCAGGCTTTGCTCATGTTATGAAAGCTCTCTTTAAATCACAGTGTTTTTCTGCCTCCATCTTCAGCATCAGCAGCCATTTGGCCGTTCCGAATCTTTTGTCACATGCAATGGCGCCCTGTCAACACTGAGAATGTTGAGCTCAGTCCCCCAGCACTTTACTTAACCCAGGCTGAGGATTGCACCGACTACAGCACTTGAGTTCTTTCCTTATGACAAGCTTGTGAACTTACATATTTGTGTTTCAAACATGCAGAATTATGAGAGGCTACTGAGCTTTAAAATCAGCAGCAGTGCTGCTTGTTGTGGAATATGCAGTACAAAACATTTTCAGTTTGGTTGCAAGCTCGAAGCTCCATATACTTGGTGCTCCATGTATTTAAAATAAATACATCTTTTCTGAGGTGGGTTTGTGAAAGTCTACACAGATTGTTAATGATGTTGTTTAGCTCAGTGCTGTGTGACAAAGGATTAGAGGATTCCTTTCTTAAATGGTCACACTTAAGACTTGTCCAAATTAGTATGAGTGTGCATACCACAAGGATGGACATATTAAAGGGATAGTTATTATTTGTAGAGTATTACCTACAATAGACGGCAGTCAGTACACTCCCACTTTGGAGAAAGAAAATGCCATTATATAAGCTAAATATCGCCTTTTCCTCTCCAAAGCAACCAGACTTCATTGGCAAAACCAGTAATTTTACCTCACAGAACATTTTTTTTGCTGTACTTTCGCTACCTTCATCAATTAGTTTGTGTTATTGTGTGACTTGGGGGTTTTATAATGGTTAGTTCAGCTTCATCAAATCATACAATAATACAAAAAACTAGCAAATAGTGGCAGCAGGAGGAGTCTGGTTGCTTTGGAGAGAGTGATATTTGTCTCACATAATGGTAATTTCCTGTTGAAAAACAGTGTCTGACTGCAAGGTAAAGAGGTGAAAATATTCAAAATATAGCATATGCTTAACTGATATTGATTTTCTTTTGGGTTGACTGTTTTTTTTAGTGGCTAAAATATCTTTTGTGGCTGACCCTGCTGACAGCAGTTTATTCCAAAGCCTGTGTCAATAGTCCTCTCTGGTTCTCAGAAGTCTGGATGTGTCCATCTCCATCTGATGTACAACCCAACTTCAAATAATCCAAACTATCCCTTTAAGTGAGGAACTAATGGCCCCTAAATGATCAAAGTCAACTTGTTGGTCTCATAGAAATATCTGTTCAGGAACAAGGTACAAAGATACAGCTTCATGATGGATTAAATTATTTTTAATAGAGCAAAAGAGCTTCCTTGAAGAGTAACGCGTTAGTTTTCCGGTGATAATAGGTATTACGTCCACTTGGACAAGACAGACAGGATTTTTAGAACTGCATTTTTGACACGGTGATGTATTTCAGTAGGCTGTATATTCCCTCACTAGTTTAAGGTGCCTGTAGGAAAATGGCCATATGGCAGACACACACACACACACACAATACACACAAAAAGATTCCAAATGCAAGGTATTAAAACAGGATGGGGTCTGGTTCTGGTTATGTAGCTTTAGGGGGGCAGGTTTTGTTGTCACATCTCTCAGTCAACTCTCTACAGTCCTCATCTCATCCTATATACCTATGTTTCTGGTTTGAAAAGAAAAAAAAATGTTCAAAGCTGCACATTTGATTTCCATTTATATATCTGTGGCTGAAAAATCTGGCCATAAGAATCAATGCATAACAAGTGTAGTTTTAGGTTCCTCTGGCTAAAATGGAAAAAAAAAAAATGTAAAAAGCCAGGTAGAAAATGCAGGCATAGCTTTTTTTTTAATGCAATGTGGTTCTTCATCACAGCACACAGTTTTCTCAGCGATTTCATCAGAAAGGGTTTTTATACACACTCAAGATAAGAGAAGAGGTTAGTAGGCAGAGAGAGCCCTGGAAACAACACTGCATTCATCCTTGATTACTATACTGCAGACCCGCTGCTGAATTATGTAAGCTGGAGCTGTATGTTGTGCCGACTGTAATTACTTTGCGCTCTCCAGCACCAGAAATATTGTTTTAGACCACAGCAAAGATGCAGATAGTACAGTCCAGATAAAAACTGTAGTGTCAAGGAGGATAAATCTGAAACACTTTTAGGCTGGCAGAAAGTCCCCCTCTCTGGTGCAGTCCTGTAATGCTGTAGGTGGCACTCAGTTTAATGAGGTGTGCATAAGACTGTCATGACACTGTCATAACCATGTCATGACTGGCACCTGTCATGAACATAAAGGAGTCTTTATCTATGTTTATGACTGTTGTCATTAAGTGTCATTTGGTCAATTGTGCCATTTTTAACAAAACGCTGGCATTGTTTGAGATGCCTTTGTTATACAACTTGACATTAACCACAACATAACCTGTCAATGTCTTTGTTATGACAACTTAACATTATAAAACTTAAAGAAACTGTTTAAATTCATGTTTTTTAATATTACATTATATTGACATTTGCATTTGGACAAGTCACGAATATTTTCCTTGATCTCAAGTAAAGTGGTACATTTTGGACTTGTTATAAAGATGTCATTAATATTTATTGCACTGTCAAATGCTTTTATAACTGTGTCATTAATAATTATTTGGAATTAAATGTCATTAAATGTTAAAGGTCAGTTTAACAACACAGTACCAAGGTGATTCACAGAGTTACCTGATGGACATCTAGTTTACTTGTTGTTAAAGTTGGCTAACTGCTATATGTTGAACTGTAGCTGGTGTTAGCTTGTTAGCTTGGTTAGCTATGGAGCTAGCCACCTAATTAGCAGAGTCAGGAGGTTGCCAGGAGTCAAACCCAGCAAGAAGCCCACCTCAGTACTGTTTTCCCTAGGTCAAACTGGTCTGTCTCACTGTGTTCACTGCGATATCCCAGTCCAGCCAGAGCATGCATGTATTATAGATAAATGAATACAGTCTCTGGTTATTCCTATGGAAGCTGCGCAGTAGTGCATGAAGCCAACTTTGCTGTCGGAGCTTCCGCATATGCTTCCGCATTGTGTAGCCCATACAGCAAGCGCAGCAGAGACTCCCTCCGGCCAAGCGGCTAATTTCTGCTTTATCCTCCGCTAATTTGAATGGGATAAAGCGATTTAATCATGTGGCTGTTCTGAACTTTCCAAATTTTAAGAGGCTGGAACCCAAATAAATCCTCATTTAATATTGGTATTTTACCAAACAAGTACTTAGTAGGAGAGACCATGTTAATGTAAAGGGTATTATAAAGTTAAAAATATATCAGCCAGGTAGCGCAAATATTTCTCACCATTTGCTCCTGTTGTTGTGACTAATTTCAGATTTCGGATTGTGGTGAACGACGTCACACCACCGAACTTCTGTCTCGCCCACTCAACCAGCTCCTCATCTTGAGTTGGGAAGTCCATGACATGGATGTTGTTGGGATGTTGCTTACCCATTAGGGTAATTGAAGAGTTCTTTTTTACCTGCAAAGTAGAAGCCAATTAATTTCATTCTTCAGTATTTCCAGAAACCATGCAGTCATAATTAGAACCAGACTCATATGGGATTTCTGAGACAATACAACACCGACAGATTTTAGAGGGAAAAAATTCACAGATCACCGATATGGTGGCTGATATAGAGAATTTTTGAACTGAAAATGAAAATATGTTTTTTTCTATGTGGACGGGGCAACAAGTTTGCACCAATATGACTGTGTAAAGGTACTCAAAAGGCTGCATTCTTAAACAAATAACTCTATTAAAGAATATATATCTTATTTACAATGTTAAATAATTTATCATATACATTTTCAACCATTGTAGAAAGGAGCACTGAGAAAATTATGAATAAAGAAGCATAAAATAAACACAAAAATAAAATCAATACTGTTCAGCACTGAATTTACTCCTGCCAGGGAGCTCCCATAAATGTTCCCCATTGCGCTAAATCTAAATCACCCCAAGCATCATTTTCTACATAAAGAAAAACACTTTCATGTTGATGCATATTGGTAAACATATGTCTGTGATAGGCCCATATAAAGCCAAATCAGACTCTAATCATAATCCTCTACGTCCTGAAATGCACAAGTCTGTCTGTCACCCACTGCGCCAATAACACAGAATTGAGTGAATGAGCTTTATATTTATTTATATTTACTTCATGTCTGCTCACATTTTGTCATATCAAACATGTTTGCCCATCCCTCTCATTCTCCTCTATTACTCCACCCAACTCTCCCTCTATTCTCTGAGCAGGGTCCTGTTAAAAAGAAATGTTTATTATGGTTAAGTATCCACGAGCCCAGTTGCACAACCCTGTTGGAGCCATGGTCTTTCCTTTGCTTCCTGAGTGGGGCCAGGAAATGGGACCTTTTTTAGCTTTGTGCGTCACCGCAGTCGGCTGGAATCTGGCTCCATACAAGGTATAAATATATACATCCATCCCATCGACTAGACACCGCTGTTTCCGCGTCTGGGCCAATGGGAAATAATGGAGTTTACATTGAGCTTTGCATGAATAAAGAGGCAGGGGAAGGCGTTGGGAATAGAAGAGTGGAGATTGTAGGCTTTTAGACAGATATGTAAAAATGGGCTCAATGAATAACAATTCAAGAAAGGAAACATGTGCTCTGGTTTTATTTCGGGCTCTCCACTCATTTGTCCTTCTCTTCTTCAGCAGTCCAAATGCTGAAGTGGAAAATTAAAGTGTTGTATAAGTGCTGGGTCTCTTCATTTTGTAAACACTTATGGCCACGGACACTTAAGAACAGCTCATTCTGCAGAAGGAAACTCTAAAAACCTTTACAGGACAGTACGATGAGATCACTGAGCAGAAATATTTTTAGGAGATCACTTATTTCAAGTGCAGTTTTAAACTCAAATAAACTGCACTGGATACAGTATGATTGACCACCATATAGTTCATGGTTTAAAGGGATAGTTCAGATTATCTCAAGTGGGGTTTTAAGAGGTACTTATCATTGTCAGCGTATTAGTACAGAAGACACTGGTCTGAACACGCTGCTGTGGACAGCCTCAGCAACAAAAGGTATTTCAGAATATTTTCACCAAAGCTACCATTAAATAGGCCAAATATCACTGTAACCAAACCAACCAAACTCCAAAGGTGAAATTAGTCATTTTACGTTGCAGAACACAGGAGCTGCTGGTCTACCACTGCCTCGATCTGTTAGTTTGTTTCAAAATGACAGTTCAGATTCATCAAAGTCGCACAATAACATAAACAAACTAACAGATCGAGGCAGCGGTGGACCAGCAACTTCCGTGTTCTGTGAGGTAAAATTACTGATTTTGCTAATGGAGTTTGGTTGGTTTGGAAAGAGCAATATTTGGCTTATTTAACGGTGGTTTCCCATCAGAAAAGGTTATCTGACGGCAAAGTAAAGCTGTAGAAATATTCTAAATATAGCATTCACTTAAACTGATATTGATTTTTTTTTTTAGGTGGATCTTTTTTAAGTGGCTGAAATACCTCATAAATACTTCATACAACCCCACATCAAATAATCTGAACTATCCCTTTAATGTGTTTTGTTTCAATTATTTCATTTATTACTTTCCTGAGTATAGACATACACAATACGTGGAAAGGGTGATAGACACTTACTGGATTCTGACTCAACAATTATTCAGCCTCCTTTCGGTCATCAGTGTTTTTATCACTCTTAACCACAATACTTCAACTGCTGTACAAAAGCATATTTGGACGAGGCAACAAATGTTTTACAGCTCACAGAATTTCATCAAACCGAGGCCAAAGTGAAAAAGAATGTGAGAACAGAAGAGTGGTGGTGGGCTGAGAAATTCTACAAAGAAATGTATTTTCTATGAATCATCCTCTTCATGTTTATCAAGTGTGAATATGCTTGTTTAAATAATAAAAATCCCTCTCCTGACCTGTCGAGTATGTGTGACTATTTGTGCGTGTGGCCTTGCATCACAAAGCGAGACATGAAAAAAAAAATGTTGAAAGCCAAGTAAGCCTGAGGGAGCCATTGGTCTTTCTACATGAATATTTGATTGACGCAAGATCAAAAATAGCGTGAAGGGAAACTCCAAAAATAAAAGAGGGAAAACCAGTCACGATAGAATCAGGCAGATGGGGGGAGGCCCGAGAAGACGGACGGGAAGAAAAAGGGAAAAAACAGTTGCAGTCATTTTAATGATTACAATGGAATTTAACTCAGATTAGTCATTGTGAAATCAGTTTGATATTCTGCAGGCTTGCAGAGAAGTTCAAGGAACTCAGAGATGTTTTGAGAGAAAAACACATCTCTGGAGGTTAATTCTCAAAGTTTTGATAGTACTTCTCTCCCATCAGTCTGTCTTATGAAGGATTAGAGCTGGGCGATATGGACAAAATCAAATATCATGATATTTGCAGTCTCAATATATATTTAAGGGATGGCTCACAAAATATTAACAAAATATTTCATAAATAATCATCAGTAAAGTGGGAGAAGGCAAATAATCGAACAACTAGAACAGTCTGGTAAATTCAGAAAATTACATTTGTAATGCAGAAAAAGCCAGAAAAGGACATCACTCACGCCTTATCATGATATAACAATATCCAAAATCAAAGACAATATCTGGTGTCATGCACAATATCAATATAATATCAATATATTGCCCATCCCTACAAAGGAAGCCCGTTGATTGATATTTGTATGTATTTTGCTGAGGGTTTGACTAATAACTGGAACAACTGTTATTATCCTATACGGTTCTTATGAAATGGAAATACTGTTCACTTCTCCAGTAAAAAGGACAAACTTTAGGTACGACTTAGGCAACTGGAGATATTTCTAGTCCGCTCAGTTCATAGAACTCTTTGGCTCAGCTATGAGCCAGAAAGGGTTAGGGGATTTAGGGTTGTTTAACAACAAGATTTACTAGCTATCCAGTCATGTCATTGTGGCAACACTTTATTTGATGGGGTACACATAAGACTGTTATTACACTGTCATAATCATGTCATGACACCCGTCATAGCCTTTATGAATGTTTAAGACTGTTGTCAAGTGTCATGCGGTCAATTATATCATTTTTTACATCACTTCATTTTTCAACATTGTTTCCTTTACAGCTTTTCCTCGTCAGTTTGTTATAACAAAGACATTACTGGCTTGACATTGGCATTAATGTCAAATTGTCATGAGAAAGTCATCTCAGACAATGTCAACTTTGCATTAAAAATGACACAACTGATCGAATGACACTTAATTCTTATAAAGTATATTAATATTCATGACAGGTGCCATGACATGGTTATGTCAGTGTAATGACAGTCTTATGCACACCAGTTCAAGTAAAGTGTTACCATCTTTGTCACCAGAGGGGCAGTGTACTTTTGCAGCTTGCGTGTTACAGTAATCCTGTGATGTTTGGATGATGAGACACTCAGTGTTGGAAATAATTGTAGCTTGTTGGAATAAATTATGAACAGAAGCTTTGACTGCATCCCTGTCGCTATGGTTACTCATTTTAGCCAATAAGAATCTAGTATTCACCCAGACCATGGTATAAAAGTAAGCTTGTTATACTGCATAATGTGTGAAATACAGTGAAAAACCTGCTTTTGTGACCAACAAACTCTTCAATAATATACTGAATAAAAGTACAAAGAGTCACAAGACTTTTATAGACAAAAATTTGCTGTCCCCATGTTTTTTTCCGTTTTTTTAACAGCCCTGTGTACTAAGGTCAGCTCTGGGAAGCCAACAAAGTGCTGTGATTGTGACACTGTGCCAAGCTGTCAAACTAGTGACGTACTTTCTCAGACACAGAACAGATGCTGTTTCTCTTACACTGCAATCTGCAGTAAAACACTATTATCCCCCAGTGATACTGCTCATCCCACGAAAACATCCTGTAGTCACAGGCAATGCTGTCCAGGCTCCCCGACAGGACATGATACAGGATGTGGTATCACACTGCTGTCAGCGTATCACTAACTGATGACACTCCCATAAACATTTCATCATTCTGATTGGTCAGCTGCGATTTTTATTTTATTTATTTATGTCTTCCTTCACAGGTTAGCTTGTCATCTAGATCTGCTGAGAATATACAATACTGCTGACCATTTTTCAAGCATATCATAGCTTTTTAAAGCTTCTTCCAGTAGCGTCAATTCACGTCAGTACAAAAGTACATTGACATATAGGTTATGAACACAGTAGTTTATTTGCTTTTCTGTCAATGTGAGACTGTATTTGTGTGTAGAAGCTGTTAAAAAGACAAGTTTGTGGAAAGTCCTCAAAGTGGTGTGTTTATGTGCAGGAGGAAAGCTCTAACATGTTAGTCAGCTGCCAAACAGCTTTGCTCTTATGAGGTATTTAGTCATGAGCTCAAACATGAAGACAAACAACTAGCAATAACTTCAATGTAAGATTAGGAGCCTCTTATGTTTAAGAGGCAACCGTTTGGCAGCTGGCTGTCAAATCTCAAGTTTTCCCAAGACGACGGTCCAAGATTGCGCAATGATACGTTTTGCGGGAAGAAATAAAGCTGATAAAATGTTCATTGTGATTCTTCCTCTGAAGGAAGTTTCACATCTCAGTTCAACTGTCATGTCATGAACTGACACTACTGGCTGTTTCTAAGGTAAGAAAAAAAAACACATTAATCAGCGCACAAAAATGCAGATTTGACAAATGAAACTGACACTGAAAGCCGAATGAGGAATTTGACTAAATGGTGCAACAAAACAGCACAAGAGGCTGAAACTGCTTACTTCATGGACCGATAACCTTTGAAAAATGTTCAGCAGTAATGTTACTAGGGCTGCGCAATATGATTATGGTAAAAAAGAATAAATAAATAACTTAGTGATTATTTGACAGATATTGCGATATGATTCTCGATTGGTGGAGATAATCATTTTTACATAACTATTTTCATTTTCACTTGTTCTACATAATGCTGTTTTGTTACACATTTTCCTTTATCAAAAATTGCAGCTTCTGTGATTTGGATACTACACTTGGGCATTTTGTGATTTTAATAATATTTCAATTAACTGTGCAGCTGTAAATGTAACCTATTGTAGTTGTAACTCTAACCATACATAATGGTTTAAATACTGGTTTAATCAAACTGTCCATGAGGGTTAAGGTTCCTTATCTGCAGACACTGTTCTATGTCTAGACCACAACTGAAACTAATCAGTGTTTTTCATTAAGAAATGATGTGTTTCATCATTAACATATGTAGAATTAATAGTCCAGGCAATCTCATTTATTTGAACAGCTCAGTCCTTTTTAATTTAATTTCCTATTTAAGGCAGGCTATTTAGTTTGGTGATAAAAGACTGAGGCATGTTCTAAGAAGATTTTTCTGTCAAAACCAGATTTAAGGACTGACTGTTTTGGTTCAATAACAATATTTTGTGCTTGATTCACCTTGTTAGATTCCTCACCAGTCTGATTTAAATACCAAAACAGCCTGTTACACTACAACAAGCAAACCTGCAACACTTTGTCCACATAACAGTATTATTCTTCGATTTAATTAGACGCTCAAGCAGCTGAATAAAAGTTGTTTTGTGGCCTCACTAGATTTAATTCACAGATATAATCTGAGGACACAGTGTGTAAAAGTCAGAATCTCTAATTTCATTGGAACATTAATTCTACAGCCCCTCTCGTTGCTGGCCACTTTAAAACTTCTCTTACCGATTTTATGGTGTGGATAATAAAAACACAAAAAAACACAAACTGCCTCGTGCAGAGGAGCCACTGGGGAATATCTATGGAAAAGCAAACACGGTTCACTGTCTCTTAACGGGCCCACAGAGCCGCGCAGCTGTGGCAGTTTGACTGTATGTTAAACAGCTGGCACTTGACGGGAGCTAAGTACATCTGGAGAAATCTGAAAATTATACAATACAAGGAAGAAACACTTACACTTATGTCCCCACAACCTGTTAATTTTTCATGATTAGTTAGCACTTGTCAAACAGTCTTTTGGATCAATAGCAAGCTGAGAAATTAAATCACATAAAAGAGAACACTTGAAATTAATAATGGTATGATGCGGGATCAGGATTTTCCCTTCGCTCCACACACATCCGCCCATTCCGCACCCATGAAAATGCTAGGTGTGAGCACAGTTGTAATGCTGACATGGAATAACAAAGAGGCATTACTCACATAGATGTTAACATCAGGGTTGATCTTTTCAAGTCCCCAGGAATGGTCCGACGACGTGAGGATGAGGTTCATTGGCTTGGCGTTGTTCATCTCCAGAGAGAAAACGTTTTCATTCTGACAGAAAACAAAAATTTTGTTACTCAAAAATGGATATTTTACATATTCCAACTCAGTTACTTTTAAAATAATCCCAATGCATTCTATTTACTTACTTAAGTAAACTTGCTTAGTACCTTTAAATATTTACAGTGTCTGCAAAGTCAGCGTGTTAATGACTAAACAATTTCTAATTCTGTGTGAAAACCAATGGGTCTGGAGTTTATGATTGTGTTGCCGGCAGCAGACAAGTTTGGCACTGGTGTAAATCGCCAGGTGGAACTCTGGGACTGATTAGGAACACAGAGCAATCGTGTGGCATAAATATTCACTCACCCTGTGAAGCCATCCATATGGGAACTACTGGGCTGCCTATAAGAGTTTTTTGGTGAGTGTATCATACTGAATGTGCGCTGTGTTATGCAAACAAAGCAGTTAAATTAAAGAAAAACACAAAAACTTTATGAAATGTTTGGAGTGCTAGAAACAATGCCTCTTGCTCCTGTTACATAATTTTTAACTGTGTTGTCACACAGCATGGTGTAGGGACACATTTAAATGTGTAGTATTCTAAAATAGAAAACATTTGACAGCCATCAGTATACCGGTATTGACGATAAATGTTATATTTTAAATAAATAAATTATGGATTTCTTTGTGATTGAGGATTGTTGGAAACATTTGGGATAATGTAGGTATACAACTTAACAAAATATATAAGATATGTCCAGCATTTTTAAACAATTTAATGCAGAAATTTTACATATTATAGCTTTAAGTTAAATGCACTTTTTGTATGCTTTTGTACAGTTACAGTTACAGACTCTCTCCACCTCCTTCCCACTAGTATTTTGAGTGTAATTCAAAACGCACAACAAAGTTAAAGATAAATTTGACTGAAAGAATTTTTTTTTCTATAGATATCACAATAAAATAATTATCATCAATTCTTTTTTCCATGATAATCATGTCCTAAAAATCTGTGTGCTATTTACTGGGATTTATTGGCAGAATATGATAGAAACATTTACATTTTTGGCTTGGGTGATATCTAGTTTTTCATACCTTCACACCTTCTTGACATTTTACTGGGGAATATGGTATTTAGGCGGTATTTGCGTAAAACTTTTGTAAAACAGCTCAACTCCGCTGCAGACTGTACTCTCTTCACGTGAACACACAGACCCAGGAGCTCTGCTTTGGGCCAGCGAAGCTGCAGGGTTTATTCACTGACAAACTCAAATCTAAACTGTATATTTACTGCCAGACTGACAACTTCACTGCTCACGTTTTCCTCCACTCAGCGTGCATTCACCATCACTCTCTGACACCATAGACAGTAATCAGTCTGCACTCACTCTCTCTAATGATCATTAAGGTTACAAACTCAGTACGATATGCAACTCTGACCATTTACTGTAGTAGTCTGCAGGGTTTACTAGCTTACCTTCATGATTAGGACTAAATCAAAAGTACTCCTAGAGCTGAGGCATTTTTCTTTTTACTAGTTAGTCCTGTAACTTTATTCCCACAGGTGCCATGTGTCTCAGCTCAGCTGCACTGCCTTGTCCACCAGTAGAGACTGACCTCTCCTGGCACATGCTGTGCACCTCAATACAGCCTCTCCACATCAGTTTTATAGAGCGAGGAGTGTGTATTTATGACACTATTAAAAATCATACTGTCTGGATTTCTTTCTACCCTGGTATACCGTAATACCTTTAACCTTCCCAAGCCGATGTTTTAATATGTGTACAATCACCTCAAAATAAGACTGTTTTTGTTATCTTGGAATGAGCCATTTATATCTATGGAGGGTGCAGATCCTCTTCCACATAGGCAGCAATGTTGTATGATACGAGTTTCACAGCGACTGTACGTTCTCCTCCACTTTATAGGGAAAGAAAGTGAGATGAAGTGTAGAAGCCACTAAATTCTACACAATGGTCCTTTCAGCATTTACAAAAAGTGTGACCTTAAGTATAAGAACTTTGTAAAACTCTTAGCTATATATCAAAAACAACTAATGAACAGTAACTATTATGACCTTTAAACACAATCAAGATCTGCCAATATGCTGACATCTAGCCTGCATTTGTTTTGTGTGTAAAATAAGATATAACTCTTCCCCAATTTGCAAACCTCCCCATCTGGCACGAACTGTCATTAAATGAACAGACCTCAAGTTGACGGCGTACGGAGAGACATTTTGCTTGCAGCACCAAGTTTAAAAATAGTTGCAACTGCAGTTTAATTTTACACAAGTTTGATTCCATTTCTGCCCTATTGCAAAAATCAGTGGGGGATATGACAATTATCTTTTGTTTTCGCAACTAGGAAATGTCAACACATGCATCTCTCCAGAAAAAGCAGTGTCAGTCATATGAGGAGGGCTCGCATAGACAGACAGGAAGCTGTCTTTGCTGTCTGCCTTCATATTGACAGAGACATTAATGAGGTAATGCAGCTTGGTTCTATTCTTGCGTTTCTATGCGGTGTAAGTCAACAAGGGGAAAAGTCAAAAGGAAATCAAAAGCTATCAAAGTTATTTATTTACCTGATGTACCAGGAGTTGCATATTTTTATTTGTGTTGCATGTCTTTGTAGCATTGAAACTATGAAGTAATGACATAAGAATTATTTTAGGTACAGTATTTATTATCAATTTGTATTTCTTAAAACTTGCAACCCAGTGTCCTCCCACACACGGCTGATCCTGGCGGTGTTTATATACTCTATATAAACCTCATTAACATAATTTAACAATTTAATGTAATACCTCATTAACCATATTTTCAGCTGAGGGTAACACAATGGTGATGTGATTCGCTAATCACCACCACAGTCACTCTATGAATCAGCCTTAATTACCAAGCTCCACATGTGCGTAGGGTAAAGCTGGTACCACTGAGCTTTACGGATGTAAGTGGTGGTGAGTAAACCTTTTCACTGCTGAATAATAAGTCTGAGTTTAGAGACTTTTTTTTTTCTAGGACTGACTTAATTCCAATAAATCCTAGGTCTAATTACTTTTACTTCTGTAATAACCCCAAGATAATTGGGTTTGAGAAAGTGAATGAGTCATGGATTTGAAATTGGTTCAATTTTATGACTCAATGCATTAGAAATGAACAACAGCTTTAAAAAAACAAAAAACAAAAGAGGAGCTTGGAAATATCTCTCCAGTGGGATGCTTTTGTGGGAATTTAACATTCATAAATACAAATTTCTCCTTTCATCCATCTGTGATGCCTTTTGACACCAAATACTTTATTCTGTTTATTTCAAGGCAGATTGTTTTCAGAGCCTGGGCCTGCTGGGGAGACAATGAGCATGCTGGGGAAACAGTGTGAATCCCTAATATTAAATTCATTTACTTGCTACCTGATGCAGCCAGAGCTTGATCCAAGAGAATTGCAATGAGCTCAGGCCTCGGCTATGGAAATTTTCAGACCGGTACAGAACAAATTAGGTCTAAGGAGACCATCAACAAATTGCCTATGAGCAAAACACAGATGCGTTGGAAGGAGAGGCTCACACCCTGTGCAGTGGACAGAGGGATCTGTCATCGCACACACACACACACACTCTCACCATATTATCAACGCCTTGTACAGAGTGGGTTTTTGCATAATGGCTGCTGCACCTCATAAATGTGTTCAGTCCCTTCCTTTTAAAAATTAGCCAAAAGGGGCACTGCAATCCCAGGTGAAAACATGGTGACATTTGTTACTGAAAGCACCAGGAGTCAGCCTCATCTGTGAAAAAGATTTGCTCACTGTTGCCTTGCTTTTTGCTGTTGTTTTTGTTTTAGCATTTTAACAAGACAAGACACTTGCTTTTCCATCTTCAGTGCAGAATTTATTAATAATAAAAATAATATAGCTTGATTGACCTGAAGACAGGAGGGAAATAACAGTTATTATGACATGAGTTTCTACTTACAACAGAGACAGAGACTTTAAATTGTCCACCCAACAAAAATATAAACACAATACTTCAGTTTTTCCTCCCTTCTTAAAGTTAAATTGAAAGGTCTAAGACTTCTACAATGCACACGAAAAGTTTATTTCTCTCAAATTTTGTTCACAAATTTGGTAAAATCCCTAATAGTGAGCACTTCTCCTTTGCCAAGATAATCTATCCACCTGACAGGTGTGGCATATAGAGATGCTGATTAAACTGCATGACTATACCATCTGCCTTGAACTGGAGTGCAGCCTTATCTTAAAAAATAACATTTATTAGGCACTGAATTATGGCTATTTCACATAGGGCAGCAACAGATATCTTTTTTTTCCAAGGAGGGCAAAGTCATGACCAAGATCTGAATTACACGGTGGCTTTCGGGGGAGCCCTATTTTTCTATGCGCAGTTACAAAACATGTCACATGCACACGCATATATGGAAGTGTGCAGCAGGTCAGTTCCCGGATTACTGCAAAAAACATTCTACTGTTACTACTACGGTTAGTTGATATTGTCATTAACATTTTCCCGGAGGCTAAATAACAACAACATAAAGCTATTGTTTTAAAATCAATATAAAAATCAAGAGCAACAAAAAAAAAACAAGAAACGAACTCCCCAGCGACACACACACAACAAACTGAGCAAGCAGCATTGTGTTAATTGCTGAAGAAAAATGTTCAGAAATCGTAATGTAAAGGCAAAAATAGATGCACAGCATTGGCATATTTTACCATTATTATTTATTTCAGGAACATCATGTTTTAGAGCTCACCCTAAATTTCTCAAAATAGGCTTTCAGGGGAGCTCATTTACTTTTCAGGGGAGCTGAGCTCCCCTTAGCTCCCCCATAATTCGAACTATGGTCATGACACACCTTATTCTGCATCTAATTGGTTAGTACTCATTGCCTTTGTTGGTTGGACTGGTTAGGTTCAGATATGAGGAGTGACTGGGTAGGGTTTGGATAAGAATATCAGAGTAAGCCAATCTGAGGCAGAGTAGGACGGGTTATGACTTTGCTCTCCTGGGAGAAAAAAGACATTTATTAGGCACTGAACTATGGCTATTTCATATAGGTCAACAGATACCATTTTTACCATTAGGAGGGAAATGTGATGAAATATGTGAAATAAGCCTAGTTAAGTGCCTGATAAATGTCTTTTTTCAAGATGAAACTACACACCTGTGCAATAATCATGCTGTTCAATCAGCACCTCCATATGCCACACCTATCAGGTGGATGGATTTTCTTGGTGCGAGGTGCTCACTAACAAGCATTTTAACCAATTTGTGAACAAAGTTTGAGAGAAATAAACATTTTGTGTGCATAGAAGAAGTCTTTGATCTTTTACTTCAGCTCATGAAAAATGAGAGCATTTTGGTTGAGTGTAGTAACGCAATGTCTTCCCAGAAACTCCACTTAGTTTTTACCTGAAGTTCGTTCCACATGTGTGCGGTAAATGAATGAATGTCACTTCCTACAGCGTTCATTGTGCCTCACACAGAGATAACTCAGTGGTGTTTTCCTTAAATACTCTTTTCTAATGAGCTTCATTGTCTTACTGTCTAATTTCCCTCCCTTCATCCTTCTGTGACTTTCATTCTTTCATTCTGAGCTTCCAATCATGACTGCTGCTGACCCTGATCACTCACCTTTGCTACTTTTGTTCCTGTGCTTTCAAGATACAATTGTTTTCCTCTTCGGACCTTTTTTTTTTTTTTCTCGAGAGCATTTTTTGAAGGGCCTTTGCTGATGCAGTTTCCAGTTATTCTTTTGGCTCTCTCCCTTAACTTTGAATTGGCTCCGTTGGTCTAGTCTCGGCCTCATGCCAAGACCCTGACTACCCAAGCCAGTGTGTGACATCAATGGGCCCCTGTACAAGCAGCTCCTCCCAATGAATTCTCCTGGCCTGTGGCAGCCCCTTGATGCTCCCTTTATAATTCTCTGTGCGGTCAAACTGTGAGAGTCAACCATCTCTGGCAGGTTGTAAATCAGTATGAAAAACAAAAGGGATGGGGAAGAAGGTGATAAGGAAATTTAAAGGACAAAGAGAGGGGAGGCAAGAGCAAACCTCCCATCTGACTGGATAGTTTGGCAAGAGATGAAGACGTTCGCCTTCCTCTGTGTTTACAAGAAAAATCTGCTCTAAACAGACAGTCAAGAGCAGATAAGGGGTCTGTGTTAGGAGATCTTATGTCCACTTTCTTCTTTCATTTGATAAAACATCCACTCATAGTCCCACAAGAGAACAGTTAACTCTGTACAACATCCATTGCGTCACACAGATCCCGAGCCAAATTCCTCCCACAAGCCCCCACACCAATTTATGCTATTTTATAAGCCAAGTCGCACAAACTCAAACTTTTTTGCAATAAAATGTGTATTTTCTTATTCTCCCACACAGCATAATGTGTCTGGTTTTACTCTTGAGGCCTGAACGTATGAACGAGATCTCTCCTAATATGCTTTAAATCTGTTTAGTCATCAAACTGCTTTTTCTTCTGATTTCCAGTCCATTAGATATGCTGTAACACCGCAGTCCATTAAATCAGACTAAAGACTTGGCAAAAGAGTTCAGCAATATTTATGCCAACAACCCAGTCTTTGAGGGAAAGACAATCAGATGCTTGCACAATGTTAGCACTCTTACTTAAGGCTGTGACGACAACCACATTACTGTAATGCCGTGGCCATGTGAGCTCATTACTGTCATCACCACAAAATTTATTTTGAAGTGTCGGCCTCGTGTTGACATCAGCCCATCGATCTATCAATACATCTATGGATCAGAGCTGTCACACATAAGTCAGGAACGCAGACTGGTTTACAGACTCAGTCCAAGTCACTTGGGATTGCCAGGGAGGCTAACAACATGCTAACGACTGTTTTGAAACAGAAATTGATATAACCAAAGAATTCAGTGTGGATTTATCATTATGGATGCATTTTACCACATTTCAAAAAAGAAACTGCAGTTCAAAGCTGGATTATAAAGCTTCTGAAAGGGATACAATCATACTGGAGCTGAAGTCCTACTTGCTAGCCCTACTTGCTCAGCTGACTTTGAGGCAAACCTCTTCACTTCGCCTGCATTTAACACGCACAAATAAGAGAAATAACAGACAAGACTTTTCTTGGTTTTGAGAAGCTCCAGCATTGACAACTGCAACTGACACACTGTCATCTGTACTCTACATTTACGGGCAGACTTAAAAAAGTTTCTATTCCGCTATGAGCAGCGCCGTCACTCATCTGCTGGTCACTCCCCCTCACTTGCCTGCTGCACACACTTATGCACGGCCCTGTTCCTTGAAGGAGCTATGCTACTCCCAGGACAGTATGCTTCAATAAAGTCCAATAAAATAAAATTATTAGGGCAGTCACGGTAAACCACCATCCTAAGGGAAAATGTTGCTGCAGTAAGAAAAAATCCATACCATCACAGCCTTACTCTTACTTAAAACAACCCTAAGTAAGGAAACACACCTCTTACAGACCTGGGTGTCAGACACTTATGTTAATGTGTCTTTGTGTAACATCAAAACTAAACTTCAGTATCCTCAAACGTCAAATTCAAAAGAATTAATTCTGAGAAAAGCACTCATGTTGTATAAGTCAGCTTAGCTTACTAGTGAAAGTTTCCCTTAAAAGAAAAAAATTATGACAAGATTCTCTAGAGCTTTCCTGAAAGCAACTGAAGGATTTATGGAGGTGATGGATTCAGGCAGGCATTGTATTGCACCATCCTGTGATGTTGCCTTAGCTTAGACTGCACATAGCACATCTGCTTCCCTCCTCATAATCACTACCAAATGAGAAAGAATGACCAACAGAGCGCAAGAATAAAAAGAGACAATAAATAAACAGCAGTTGCTTAACACAAGTTATGTGAAAGTACTACATAAAGAAGTCGAAGTGAGAACAAACAAAAGAAGCAAACAAACAGAGCACACTGATAAAGAAATGACTAATGTGAGCTGACCGACAATGTTGGACAGTGAAAAATGGAGTCTGGCGCAGCAATAACAACATATAGATTAAAAGTTTTCTGGAGTTACTTTCCGGTGTCATTCCCTAAAGCTAAAAGTTTTACAATCAGAATGACCCAATACACTATCTGCAATTATGGTGGGTGTTTGTTTGGCTGAAAAAGGAATTCTTTAAACACAAGGCGAAAACCTGCAGATCTGGGCTGTCTGTTTAGTGTAAAAGAAAAAAAAAACTGTGGTGCATCTGATGAGGGTTAGCTAATTAATTAGCTGATAAATGGTGGACAAGGAGTTTATAATTCAGAGTGTGGGAAGAAGATTTTTGGGGAATACTGCTTGGAATATTGCTTGCCTCACCCTCCCCTTTCAAGTGCGTAGGAAAAATTGCAGTGACTGCAAAATTTGCAAATAACGCGAAAGGAGGCAGTGTTTGGTTTGTCCATTCTGGGCTTCTGAAACACGGCGGTTCAACATGGCGACATCCATGAAAGAGGACACCTGCCATCTGTAGTGAGGGTGTCAAGTATTAATACCACAATAACAATATCGTAAAACCAGACCAGATGCAGTGCTGGTACAGAAATCTGTAAAATTATCCTACTTTTGGTGCCTAGGACTTACTGTTCCTTTTGACATGGTATCAAAAGAGGTGTTGTGTATCTTTTTTTTATACACTAGTATTGTATCCAATTTTAAAATTCTGGTATAGTTTCAACTCTAATCTGTAGATATAAAGGGCTCATTCTAAGGTCACAAAAACAACAATTATTATTTTCAGGTGATTATACACTAATAAAAACTAATAAATACTTATGAATAACATATTCAGTTCCTGCCATATTCTGCCAATAGATCCCAAAAAGTCTTAAGCACTGGACCTTTAAAGGTAAGAGGTTTAAACTTCAACAACAACAACAAAATTTAATGTAAAACAATATTAACCAAATTAAGACAGCACAGATTTAGCAGATTCATTTTACAATGAAAAGTGAGGCGAAAAGGATCAATGCAGCAGAACCAGAGATATTGTCTTTCTTTATTCCATATATTCTCATCTACAAAACCCACAATGCAACTCAACCCAGACAGTTCAGGCACAGATTTAGGTGTGTTATGCTACTGCTAATGTAGCCTTGAGTCACTAGCCTCAAGTAGAGATGAGGAACGGGCTGCAGAGATGTGAACTCACTTATTAAATCCAAAACCCAGTATTTTCTTATTTACAAACCTGCAGTTTTTAGACCCAATTGATGCTGACTCCAGTGACATCACTGGAGGCAATTTATCACAGATTTTATCAGATTTTTTTCTCACAGTTCCCTCTGGAGCCATAAAAGGCTTTGTACATTTTTAACATGTAGTGCTCTCTACGACCTGTAAACAGACCTTGATGTGTAAAATCGATGGAGTTATGAAGCAAACCAACTAAAATCATGTATATGTCAGTTGCTCCTTCCTTCTAGCCTCTTCTGACTCCAGTTCATCGGCTGCATCTCTGTGTTGTGCACACTGACCTCTCACTAGGTCTGCCTGAACCTGCCATTTTTCTCCTGCCTGCCAAACATCAGTGTTGAGTCAGCTCATCACATAACCCTCTCACCTGCCTACCCAGCTGCTCCTCGTTTGCAATTAGCCTGAGTACAGTATATATTGAGGAGAGCTATCTATGTTGCCTGAGCATTGCAGCCTTAATATGCCTTTTCAACAGCACACATTTTGATTTATCTTTGTAGGAAAATCACATTTAACTAAAAACATTAACTGTTCTATTCCAGTGTCCCAGTAAGACATGAGTGTGTGATAGTGAGCCAGTGTGCACAATAATAGAACCTAGATGCCAAAGCAGCTATTTTGCAATTTTGCCAAATCACACAACTTTTCTGCAAATCTGACCAATCATCATAGTTTCCCACATGTTGCCCTGCACAAACGTCATACATGTACGTTTCAGTGAATCAAACCATTATTTTATTATTGTGCTTCTGTATTTTATTTTGTCACAGGTACTGAAAAGAACACAAGGTTTGTCATTATCACTGATATTTATCAATGCACTGTACACTTTAATATTTTATCATTTTGTGCTCACAGTTTGGACTACCCCCCAGGTGCATTTTTTTCATTTACAAATAAAGCTTATTTTATTTTAATTTTTAGTAATCCTCAGTCTTTTTGGTAAGGTTAATTGGACCACTTAGAAAAGAGTGCTGTTTTTATTCTCCCTGGAAGATGCCTTTGATTTATAATTAATATACAAAAAACACTACACAACTACACTACAATTTTCACTTGCTCCTGCAATTTTGTTGCAAAAAAAAACACCTAAAAACATCTTAACTTTGTTGAACAACAAAGTTCACTTCAACAAGCTGTTGTGTTGTGTTATCAGGCATTTTAGGCAGCAACAATCCCAAAAAAGCGAAAGCGAAATCTTTGGACTGAGAAGTCAAAAAGCCTTTTCTGTTCTGCCTGACATGAAGTAGTGGGCTAAACACAGCTGTTACCAGTGATACTAATTAAGGTCCCGTTCCATTTACTGTAGCAGAGCATTTCCAGTGAGCCAACATGCACAACAGCAGCAAACTGACTCTGTTTGACCTGAATGGAATGAAACCTTATAACACCTGTTCTTACTTTATTAATTAATGTCAACATGGCTGCTATGAAAATGATCTATTTTGTTTACTCACCATGTCTTTACCACTGTTTCAAAATGCTCCTACCCATATAACATATATGTAATCTCCTTTAAACATATCAGCCTCCACAGTTAGCTTTGCTTGATTTGAATGCTGTGACATACTGCATGCAATGTGACAGAGCCTCCAGCTGTGCACATAAAAGAGGAAAAAAATGAATTCAAATGGATTCCCTGTGTGTCTATCAGTGAGTGGCATGTTCTATTATGTGAAAGGTGTAAAATACATACAAGGTGAGAACATGTGCAAAGCGTTGGCTGGCACACCGCTTCTTAGGTGTGACTGGACTTGACATATTGCACTGTCCACTGGAAAGGATGATTAATTAGCAGATGATAACACAGGCTACACATGACAGGCCATGGTATTGGATTTAAATGACCTGTAAGTTCAGTTGTCAGCTTGACAGATAGCTATGTGTTGATTGTGCTGCATTTCACCTTCTGACACTCAGCTTTCCAATTATATCTGGTCTACTGAAAAGGTTTCATTTGTGTGCTGAATTTTACTGCTACTGTACTTTTTTTTTTTCAATTGTAGTATTGCATTTTAACCAGCCATGCAGATTTTTCACTTGCTCAAATTTACATAATTAGCAGCACTAGTTCTCAGCATCTCATTTGTATAACCTTGACATGCTTACCGGGTTGTCAAAGTTCAGCTTAAGGATGTGGACCTCTGCCTGGTCGTCGCTGACGAAGCTGGTCCAGCAGCCAATTAGCATCTCTCTCATGTAGATCCACGAGTTCTCATTAACCTCCTTTGGATCGCATGTCTGAGGCGAAGCTGAAAGACATCAAGTACAAACGGTTAAGCAGTGTCAGCAGCATATAAGTTACACAATCACCACGCAAATTCCTGCAGGGTGCGAGTTTACAGCCACACAACAATCTTGTCATATTTGGACATCAACAGCTCATGAATGAAGACCTATATTATAGATGTTACAGATTTCTTGTCTGAAAGGGGCTAAATTTGTTATTAGTCATTCTGAAAGCTTTTCCCCGGTCTCAGAGTGTGGATGTTAAATGTGTGGGTAGGACTACATTGTTTAAAAACGAATCCGCCGGTTCACGTTTATCAGACGTGTCAGGATACCGGGCTGCAGTCATCCATCACGCCTGCTCACTCTGCTCTCTGCTATGAGCCTGCTGTTTAACCTGGGGATCCGTGTCTCTGGAGGCTGAATTAATCGAGTCGAGGCTGTGCGGTCATGGATGAGGTTGGGTATAAATGCCTGGTGTTTGACCTGAGCTATGTGTGTGTGTGTGTCTTCTATTGTGTTAGATTAGAGTGAGTATGCACTGTGCGTGCACATGCTCTCTCTAACCTGTCCGTGGTTGGCAGGGACAAAATATTCTCCTGCAAACTTCCTCTTTCCTCCAGAAGAATAGAGGAGAATGCAGTTTAGGGGGTCAGATGTCTTTTCCAACTCAATCAGAGATCTCCTTCCTGGCCATCTCCCACCTTTTGCTGATTAGAGACGAAAGGGTCTGACTAGAGCATCCTGTGGCAATGGTGCCAACCAATATGGCTGACACGGTCTCTAATCTAAATTTACTCCACAGGACAAAGCCTTAAAGGGACGATTCATCACTTTTCCTCTAATCTGGACTGCTATTTATCTGTCTAGATTGTTTTTTTGTGAGTTATGGAGATATTGGCCTTAGAGATGTGTGCCTTCTCTCTGAACTAGATGCCACTTGGCTTGTAGTGTTCAAATCACCAAAAAAATACACGTAGGAACTATTTTCTTTCTACCGAACTACACCCGCCAACTGTATCACCACACTGGCCTGAAAACAACCTGATGGATGCTCCATGTAGCATCTTTATTGGATTTGCACAGACATGTTTGAGCTACCTGAGCCAGAGAACAGTGACCTGCGAAGGTAATTTTTGTTCTTTGGCACTGGGTTGTTGGGTTTGAAGCAGGTTGATTTCAACTGACAGAGTTGCTAAAGGTCTGTTTGTTTGTCTTCTCATCACTTGCACTGCTAATGCTAAAGCACTCTAGTTTATATAGTGTTAGGGGACGTATGACTCCCGTGCATCACTGAGCCATGATTTCAGGCCCACCCAAAAAATCTGGAAACCGTTCTTCATTCAACAATTCAGGACTACATAGTTCACAACATGTTTCCAGCAATTATTTTTACTAATTGCTTTACATCCCATGCTTTACATCCCACGCTGTCATGGTTTCAGAGCCTCTCCTCCATGAGTAGATGCATGAGTAGATGTTTCCTTCTGCACTGCGATACAGTTGGCGGGTGCAGTTTGGTAGAAAGAAAACAGTTCCCAGATAAAACTGTTTCACAACATGTTCTGAAGATTAACCAGGTCATGACTTCTGGAAAGAGACATTGTTGTTGAGTTTTTCAAATGTATTTTTTGGCACTTTGAGCACCACAAGCCAGGCACTATCTAGAGCCATTATATTCCAAGGAAACGGCAGACATCTGCCATCTCTATGACCAATATCTCCAAAGCTTGGCAACTACCACCAACTAATCTAGATGGATAAATAGTACTACAGGCCAGAAGTAGAAGTATGTATTTTTGATTCTTGAGTGAACAGTTTCTTTAAAGCCACCCATCTCTCATGGGATCAGTAAGAACTTCTCTGCCCCATGCCTAAACATTATATAAGCCTATTTATGTTGAGATGGAGATAAGCAATATACACCTAAGCATCCAGTATGCAATGCACCCCCAGCCCCACCCAACAGCTGGTGCTGAGGCATATAAGCGAGCAACTGCGATATCATAGCAGAAACAACTAATTTAGGAAGCAAATGCTGCATGACATATCGCTCCACTGACTTTTATGATGTATTTGGTCTGTTTACCCAGCAGGACACAATCCCTCAGAGAGGAGATGTGGTGTAAAACAAGCGAGATGTGAAGGAAAGAGGAACGAGAAAGGAAAGGGTTACTAGGAAATTGCAAAGTTTGGAAGGTCAACAGGATGTGCCTTATTTAGAAGCGGCACTAATCAAAGACCTTGGTTGAGGCAATGTCATCACTAGTGGTGGAGGAGAATGGACAGAGGCAGAGATAAAATGGGATAGAAAGTGATGAATGCAATGAAAAACAGCAAGAGGGAGCTAGAACATGTTACATAACCAGCTCTTTCTCCTGTTTTTGTTGTCCCCACAATGAAACTTGGTGGTATCATGCACTCTTATCCATTTGTTCAATGCATTTGTTTGTTCATAACATCTCTGACCCACAATATCAATGATGGAAAAAAGAGGCACTGATGAGAAATAATTTTAATTTGATCAATTTTAGATTTAGCTTGTTACACACAATATCTCAGATGCTGCTAAATGATGTAATTTCTGGAAATGATTCATCTTTTGTTTGTATCCCATGGAAATCTTTTCCCTTTTTCTGGGGAGATGATACATCATACCACCGTCCTTATTTTATGGTCAAATCAAGGACACATTTGGTACTAATTATGGGACTGAGGGGGGCTGTATGTAACATTCTTGGCCCAGCATCTTCACTGTTTCTTAATCTGCTCAGCTTTGGACTGCAGCTTTTTTTGCAAATCAAGATGGAGAGCCATCCATGCTCTTTGCCATCTCTTCTTCCCTCCCTCACCACAGAGGTCAAGGCTGGTTTCCTGTTATTCTGGCCCTCTCTGTTAATGTCTGTTGCTCAATATCCACATCCATAAAGTTATTTCTCTCTTGTTCTGCTGTGACAGAGTCAACGGCCCATGACTGTCGCCCGAGAGGTCTCGGTATAAATCACACTGACTGCGTAAGCCCGAGCGTGTGTGCGTCTGGGTGTGTGCGCACATGCATGTGTCACTAGTCTCCTTTTTTACGAGTCACCATAGGATATGGAGAACATTCATTTTGCCCCCTTGACCCCGGAAATGCCAATGGCCCCGCTAAGCGGTCTGCTGGTAAATGAGGTATAGAAGAACCATTCCATTCCCCTGTCCTCTTTATCTACTTATATCAGTCCCCTCCATTTCCTATTCCATGAGAAGACATGTTTATGGATGGTAGTGATTTCCATTTAGATGTTAGGTATGAGGGGGAGATGTGAATAGAAAACATTAGGGGGCATTAGAGAGGACAAAAAATGGAATAAATTCTTTAAAAGTGCATATGATCAGAGCTTTGAGCTTAAAGTTTGCTTAAATTTTTAATGCATATTACATTTCAGTAAATACACACATCATATTGAAGAGGTATCAGTGAATTTCAATGCCTGAATACACTACCACTAATTCCCATATTAACAACCCTATATGGGCAAATTATCAGACTTAATAGGCACTTTTCTTTAACGGAAAACGTATTTAACATATTATAGAAAACTGATCAAACGCTTATAAAATTAAGACCAATGAGTGTGCAGCCAAAATCAATAATAGACAATTTGCTGTTAATGAAGCAGCCTTTGGAAAAATCCCATTTTTGTGGACTGTGCCAATACCTAGAAGCCATGAACAACTTACAGTATGATGCACCCAGCTGCCCTCAGCAGTTCCCCCTGGTTGTCTGCAGCCCCCTGGAGCCACAGCTAACAAGAGCAAAAAAAAAAAAAAAAACCCATCTGGTAACTTCAAATGACCAGGGTCTGTCTGCTCTTTCTTTCCTTACCCTCCAGGGCATTCCAGGAAAAAGATAGGAGACGAGTTCACCAAATCACAGACATCCGTTTTCCGCATGTGTGCAATTGTGCATAGTACCACTGAGACAGGACCTCTGGTGTGACCATTTTAGGCAATCGCAGGATCAGCTTGACATTGACTATATTCTCCCATCAGTCACATTTTCACATTGTTGTATCGATTATAGTTAAGTATGAACTATGCATAGTAGAATCTGAAGTGCAGCTGAGTCTCATGGATGTGGAGCTTAGCCTCATAAAGTAAAGCTTAGACTGGGAGAGTCAGGTCTAGAGCTGAACCTGACAAGTTGAGCTTGAGATATACATAACATTTTAGGATAGATGTGTTCATAGTCTTTTTTCCAAATGTTAGCATGTTAGCAAAGGTATGACCTATGCAGAGTAGAATCAGAAATGCAGCTAAGTCTTATGGATGTGGAGCTAAGCCTCACAAAATAAAGCTTAGACTGGGAGAGTCAGGTCTAGAGCTGACCCTGACAAGTTGAGCTTGAGGTGTACATAACATTTTAATACTGTTGTGTTGTTTATAGTCTTTTTTTTCCCAAATGTTAGCATGTTAGCAAAGGTATGACCTATGCAGAGTAGAATCAGAAATGTAGCTTAGTCTTATGGATGCGGAACTTAACCTCACAAAGTCAAGCTTAAAATGAAGAAGTAGAGTGCAGTATATAGTTGAAGCTGACAAGTTGAGCTTGAGATATACATAACAGTTTAATATTGCTGTATTGATTATAGTGTAGTGTATATATAGTGCAGCTAAGTCTTATGGATGTGGAGCTTAGCCTCACAAAGTAGAACCTAGGCTGATAGAGTCCAGTCCAGTCCAGTGACAAGTTTTTCATATTGTTGAATTAATTACAATCATTTTTGCTAAGTAGAACTTAGATTGAGAGAGTTAAGTCTTGTATAGAGCCTGACAAGTTGAGCTTGAGATGTGCAGAACATTTTAATATTGTTGTATTGATTATAGTTATTTTGCTAACGTGCATGTTAGCAAAGGTATAAACTATACACAGTAAAATCTGAAGTGCAGCTGAGTCTTGTGAATGTGGAGTTTAGACTGATATAGCAGACTCCAGTCTGGAGCTGAGCCTAACAAGGCCCTGACAAGTCGAGCTTGAGATGTACATAACCTTTTAATATTGTTGCATTGATTATAGTCATTCCAATTGTTTTCTGGATACAGCTAGCCTGACCAACAGCATCCTGATGAACAACTCTCCATGTGTGCCTTTAAGTATTATCTCCATTTGTGTTTCAAGATTTGAAGTAAGACAGAGTAAAACTGTATTTAATTCAGATTGCCAACCTGAACCTCCTAAATTAAGTTTCACTTTCTACAGTTATGCACCACAGCTGCACTGAGGCCAGTGACTGTGCTTGGGCATCACTGGAGACTTTGAGGAGATTTATCATTATTAGGGATCAAAGTAGGCCTACACAGTGCTGACATCCTGTATTTATCCTTTTTCTACTGCATTTTGACAGAAGTGTTGTCACAAAAGCGGCAAAG
This sequence comes from Lutjanus argentimaculatus, assembly GCA_034769285.1. Lineage (NCBI taxonomy): Eukaryota > Metazoa > Chordata > Actinopteri > Lutjaniformes > Lutjanidae > Lutjanus > Lutjanus argentimaculatus. The sequence goes on along the minus strand of JAWZSL010000005.1, from coordinate 35,994,029 downwards.
GAGCAAATGCAACACCCTACTATGACGTAAAACTTCTCTGAAAGACTACAAAATGACGAAATGATGACTCACTGACTGTCCCAATCATCTCAAAATTTGCTGAATGTACTATATTTTCAAAGCTGGGCATACCAGATGACATGATACTGTTGTGAATACTCTAGGAAATAAGTTTCCATAATGTGGTCTCCCATAGAGGCATTATAAAGGCCGAAAATGTATGTAGGGTATGTGAGCAGTGCACTCAAAGCTCCATCCCACAAGCATTACATTATGCTAACAGCCCATAATCCAACTTTAGGGTTGCATTCACTACGTTGTTACACACTATGTTAACATTATGATGATAAGGAAAAAAATGAATGTTTCAACCAATCTTTTGGAGCAAAGTGGAATGAGTTTTATCTCAGTGTGAGGGAGAGAAAGTGGAGAGCTGCAAGTAGAAAACCTGGAGTGGCTGGGAGTGGAGTGATGACAGAATAGAGGAGATGAACTTGTTAGCACTCTGCCCATTTATATGAGCGATAATTGACCATACAAGCAACAAATACGACAGACATAACTAAGAAGTCACAGCATAGTTCTAGGAAATGTCACACTTTGGCTCCAGACTGTCTGTAACTACACAAAAGCAGAAGTTCCTACATGTGGAAAGCAAACTAATTGTATACTGACTTGATTAGATCATCACTTTTTGTTACATATTCTGGAATGTCCACAACTCATCGGTCAACAGAAATAAAAATGACCTCTAAAAATGTAAGAATTCTGGTAATGGGGTAACAATCAGACGAAAAAAGTCACTTCTTGGAAAAAGGCAATTTCCTTATTTCGATGGATTCCGATAAATGTTTCCTTGAACGAACACATTTTTGCTAAGATTGTTTGCTGTAATTTGCTGTGGTTATGTCCATCTATGGGACTCAACATTTTTTGCCTCATCTGAAGAATACAATATGGTTCTTTGTACAACCCTTGGAAGAGAAGGTTAAGAGTGAAACCCTATTTCTAGATCCCCCTGGGTGGGTTCTACATGACACCCTTGGAACATAAAAGGGTTCTTGGTAAAACCCCCTGGGTGGGTTCTTGTAGAGGGTGGAAAGGGTCTGATATATCCCCATGAGAGGGTATTATGGTGGAACCATAATACCATAGAAGGGTTCTCTAACCTCTCATATAGGCCTTTTCCACCAACATAGAACCAGTCTCGTTCTGGTTCAAGCACCTAATTTTTTAATTCAATTTTTTAATTTTAAATTGGTTCAGAACCCAAAAAGTTGGCTCCCAGCTGCAACCAAAAAATACCAGGTTTTCCTTGGGAACCAAAGTGGGCGTGTCATGTTCTAAAAGTTGTTGTGTATTCTACAACGCACTCTGTTGATGACAACCTTGATCAATGGTTCCATTCAAAACTGGTGGAAATGCAGGCGGTTCCCTAGATAGCACCAAGGTTCCAACAATCTTGAGCAGAACAGAAGAAGGGGCCCATAGCGGGTTCTGGGTCGAACCTCTCACCAATGGTTCAGGGTATGACCCTTCATGCTGGGTTCTAGGAAGAACCCTCTGAAAAGGTTCCAAGTGGAACCTTTATAAAAGGTACTAACAGAAGCCAAAAAATGTTTTCCTATGGGGGCAAGTTTCTAGTTAGCACTTTTATTTCTAAGAGTGTGTGTGCAAACTTTTTTGATGGAAGAGGTGGATGAGGTCTGTTGTTAGTGCTGCTGCCAGAGCTGTTTGTGTTAGCTAGCTTCGTCTGTCAGTAAATTAAAGATCTCGAGAGGTGCCTGCCTGTCTGATACACTGTTGCCTCATCTTTGAGCATCTCTGCTGTGCCGACGCTGCACAGTACTGACAGGCAGTGGCAAGGCCTTGAATTTTAAATTTCTATCACACCTTAACTAAACGTTGATTTAGATTCAAAGGGTTGAGTACCTGCGGCCCAATAACTAGCTGCCTTTTCACTCACCTCAGGCGAGCAAGCGGCCAGCTTGATTTCATGCCCTGTCTTTCATGCCCTCCCTCATTGTAAGTCACTGTGGAAAAGAGCATCAGCTACTAGCCTAGAGTTTAGATGCAAAAGCAAGACTTGTAGAACTTCAAGCTACAGCACAATGACTGTGTTTGAAAGAAAGATAGAGAGTGGGGGGGTGGGGGGTGGGGGGGACAGAAGGGGAACCCTGACAGCAGACAACGTCAAGACCAACTGTCTCCCTTGGTCCCCTGGGGTAGAGTAAACTGTTTGTGTCCAGGGTCGGACGACGGAGTCATGATGGGGAAGGGGGAGGGAGGGGTCAGCGGTCCTATCAGAGTTAGTCGGAGAGGGAAAGGGGAGCTTCAAGGCTAGCTCAAGTCTCTCTCTGGACTCCACACACACACACACACACACACACACACACACACATACACACACACCTATTGTCCCGGCGTTTCCGCAACTGCAGATTGAGGCCTGACCATCCACAGGAAGGTAAACAAGCTCTTATCAGTGCTCTGCAGGGGCCTGCACTGTCCCCTGGCCTCTCACCCCTGCATACTACACATTACACACTCCATACAACACACAGGCTTCCTGACCATCTCTCCTCCCTCTCCTGAAGTCCTGAAATTCTATCACCAAAAAAAAAAAAAAAAAAAAAAAAGAAAAAAAAATTGCTGATTAGTCTTGTCAGTTTAATGGCTTAAGACTTTTCATGTGTGTGCCTGTGTGCCAAGTCCTGGATCCAATGTTTGCTGGAGAGGAACTGAGGATGTGATAGCGGGTCTGGAGACAGCCTGTCTTCACACTCGCTCTGTTTACACCTCTGGGAGCCATTCGTCCGTCGTCTCATCGTTGTCGGAAGCCGGCTGAACAACAAGTCCAACAGTGGCGTATGGAAGGTCTATGGCTCACTTCCTCCGTTGTTCACTTACTCATTTTATGCTGCGTCTGCTGCTAGTAATTAGCCATTCAATATTTTTTGATGCAGATATATTTGGTCGTATGGATTGGGTGTCTTTGTAAGCAAGCAGCAGCTGCAGGCATGAAAAATATACCATCTTTTCTATGTTGATGCTAATATATGCTCTCAGGTGATCTGTTATATTCTAGACACCATCAGTTACTGGATACAGTGCGTCATTTCCATTCACTTATGTGGTAAGTTTTTCCCCCAATACACTGACAGAGCACTAGCAAAACACAATTAATCATCTGAGTGTTAATTGGTGGATAGACAGACTAATTTAGCAAGTTTCATGCTAACTGCGAGCAAAGCACAGCAGATTGAAGCGTTAGAGATTCATTGCACAGTGGTTGCTCCCAATCATTCAAGATTAATGTAGCTTTGCACAACATATGCTTCGTGTAGAACCAACAGAGATTAGCCTGTTTTTCTTGACTGATTTTTGCCAGTAAATATTAATGCTTTCCGATACGAGGGCGGCATGCTAATGAAGGCTGTTATTTTTTTTTTGAAAACATATTGAAAGTGAGTGAAGTCAAAGGTACAATTCATGATCCAAGTGTAAGCGAAAGAGTCAACAAACCACCAAAGTGCAACATTCAGGATCAGAAAAGCTCACTCCCACATAGACTGACAGCTCTAATACTCCCACGCCAACAGTCAGATATTACTTTCTGATGCTGAAAGTTTGTTGACATCAGTAAAAGAAGTCTATTTTCTATTATGATCAGTTGAACACTGAAAATAGACTCAATGATTTTTTTTCCCTAGATTAAAGACTAGAGTTTCTGGTATAAAGATCAGGGTTGGGTACCGTTCTGACCAAGTGTCTCCTTTTTCTGGGGAGAGTCCCCATTTTTGGTGGCCTGTCCCCAGCTGCAGTTATCCCCAGAAATGTCTCTGTTTTTTATTGTGCATTTACATGGATCGCAGGGTGAAAAATATTTTACGAGACTGAAAGACTGAGCAGAAGAGCCGACCAGTTGTTATCTCAATTGCATTGTGCTTGTTTTAGGAAGCAGCTAATTAAATTTTTGCTTTTTTTTTAGTTTTTTGGAGGGAGGCTGTTTCTTTTTTTAGTTTAATTTTTATTTTAGTTTAATATAATAATATAATAATTGGTTTATTACTGTAGCTTGTAGGGCCAAGTACATGAAGCTGGAATTGTCCTTTATTATTTCATACATATTAACACTGAATATTTTAATGATATATTGACCATCAAACTGGAAATGTCCCCAGTTTTCATTTCAGAAATCTGGTCATAGATTATACATTATTGGTACTGGTAACACACCAAGAATTCATCATTGGCATCATCATTGTAATTTCAGTTTTTAAAAAAGCCAGAAAAGCCTGTTTTAAAAAAAAGCCAGAACTTCTCAATTTCAGCATTGGTACTTATTCAGAACATAATGTTATTTATTTAACTTTTTAAACATCGCACAAACTAAAATCCCCCTCTCCCTCCCAAACCTGTCCTTAACACCCTTCAGCCTGTCAGTCTGTCCCCAGGGCATTTAACGCTGTTCTTTTGTGTCTCAGATGATTATTCTGTATCCCAGAATATTTCCCCGTTAATAGAATGCAATTCACAAATATTGATTTCATACTAAGGTTACAGACATTAATAAATCTCACATGGTTTTAGCGTGCTAAATTGCATGTTGGTAAGGAATTTCAGAATGTTGGCCAATGCTAGTAAAAATGCTGAACCAACATCCACCAAGACAGTGGGGGAAAAAAAGCCCAGTTATCTCCAAGAGCAACTTATCCAACTAGCCAATTAATCACCTGAACATGTTGACGATTGTCAACGATTATCGATTGCCTCACTTATAAGTTTTGTTGCCTGAGGAGGGTTAATTTAAAAAATTTTGGCACTAGGTGCAGGCTGCAGCTGCTATGAGGGACTCTGCTTTCAGGCTGCAAAACAGCCTACAGTCATCAGCTTTTAGATGTATTTTGTGTTTGATTAGACAAGTTGCCCTCACCACCTTTGCATTTCACATTACAAATATTGCAGCGAGTGTTAGTTACCTCAAATTTTGAAGTTAAACCACTTGCTACTGCTTTCAGCTCACCATTGTCTTTCTCTCTATACTCTATACTCTATTACTCTTTCACCCAGTTCACTCTTTCTCCCAGATTGGGAGAATTTTACACTGATTGACGTAACAAGACTTGGTACTTGGTGGTACTGACGAAACTTGGTCAGTACCCTTAAAAGTTCAGTACCAAACCCTTGTAAAAATATCTTTAAATTTATATGGCCATAAAAAGCTGACTGGGCCTCTGAGAGCATAAAGGTTTTAGAATTATTTCATAGAGAGATCTATGAGATGGCTTCAGGTTTATGATTTCATTTTCACTGTTAACTAATGGAAGTGTCTGGACTGGGGAGAGTTGTTTGACAAGTGTAACTTTATTCCCCCAGCGTCTGTGAAAAGATTATTAAGTATCCCGAGCTTGACTGCTGGATTTGTTGTAGTTACACTATATGAGCAGATTAAAATAATCTGTCAGATGTCTCAAGGCTTTTTTTTTTCTTTAAGTCACATATTCTGCTTTCTGACATATCACAGAAACATGAGCAAAATGAAAAATCTAGTGTCCAAATCCAGCGAGGATTCTCTCATCACATCAAAAAACACACACACCACACACACCATACTGCGCACACACACACCCACACAGTCAGACATCAGAGAGAGGTTTCAACTCTCTAAATACAGATTGACCGGTGTGGCACCTGAATCAACAGGAAAACTACCCACCCAGTGCTTGAATCAAGAGGTACTGCCTTTATACAACACTGCACTGCACATAGCACTGACCATTCTAGAAATCAGGTTATATCTGTGGAGAAAGATAGTTCTATTACAGAAGAATGCCAGGTAATTGCATTAACATTTGCTATTATAGCTTTTCCTTTAGGCCATGAGAAGAGTTTCAAACGAAGCCTCTTTGTTCGTGCAAAAACATGACATGAAGCATTTTACATCATTTTAGCTGAGAACATTTTGTTCATAGCTACTCTGCCAGGGACAGATTAAGTGGCTGATTGTGCCCTGCATAGCAGTACCCTCATTAATTAAAGCCACTAGTGAATAAAGTTTCATAAAACGAAGACATATGATGTTCTTGTTTTGCCAGGGAGAGGAAGCCCTCCCAAAAATTTCTTTAACCCTGCCCTTAGCACCTCTGACCTGAAGTCATAGGTGAGTCAGCTGACCCATGAGGAGTTTTCCCTCTAAATTCTGTCCCAATGCACAGGTACATTTCCTCCGTTTGTGCAGACCCCAGGGTTGACCATTGGCAGACAGACCCTGAGATAAGAGTACATAATGCTATGCCTTATCTGCGCAGACAGCAGGCATGTTGACATGAGCACAAGCGGTCGCCATGCTGACGAGGCGTTTATCTTGACCACGACTAATGAGCCATTCGGTGCTCATGCAACTGCGTAATGAAAAGCATTGGGCCGGAGGGCGCAAGACCTGGTCATGAGAAATACAGCCATAATCTTGAAACCAGATCTATAACGATGAATATCATAGATTAGAAAAATCTTCATAGATACTAAACTCTTTCTACACTTAAAATTAGAATCAGGCTTGGTTATTAAAGCAGTGCTGCATTTCCATTTAGAATAAGAGAGACCCAGTTATGTAAAATAGGGGTCAAGATCACACTTTATACAGTATAAAGGGGTTATCTTTTTGAGATTTTCACCCAAAAAATACATAATTTTTTTCTGTTTCATGCGTGAGCACACTGTTTAACACAATTTTCAGAAACCGGGGTCCTCTCATGGCAAGGACAGCCTCAAATATGTTTTCGGTAATGGAAAGTGAAAAGAAAAATAGGGAGATAACACAAAAGACGTGCTGAGCGTGCTGCAGATTAGCCAGAGTCCTTCTGAGTAATACAATAATAATTGTGACACTAGAGATTGCAGGATTTATCTGATTTTCTCTTGTATTTATTACTATTCAAAACAAATACTATTAAATTCCCAGATTTATTTTAAAATCGAAAACAAAAAGAAAGCATCTAACGCTGAAGCAATTAGCACCATATCTCATGCATGTCATCCCTAAAATTTACATTACATGCCATTTATATGTATTTCTTTTTCTTTTAGGACCCCAAACATATCATTATTTCTATGCCACACTGCATGCTCAAACCATCTTGATAAACAATCAAGTGTTAGCTTGTGAAAACCATGTGGGAACAAAGAGAAGAGAGGAACATGGCGTTAGTGAGGCTCCCTCGCACTGCATTCTGTATTCAAACAGAGGAAAAGCACGGCAGTCAGAAATGGATTGTTATTTGGGAGGGGCATAACATTGGAGGAGATTGAAATCGGTCTGAGGCAGCGACAAGTGGTCGCGTCTCCCTGCCACCCAGTCTGACTGCAGGCAGAGCTGGCTCACTACAGTAAAACAGGGGAAGTGGACTGTTTTGACTCTCAGCGCCATTTTTAACATGACGTTTTTTCTTTTCTTTTCTTTTTTTCTTTCGGCTTATTCTACTACAGCACGCCTTACGAGAACCTTTTGTCATCTCTTTTTTTTTTCTTTTTAAATCCCAGACTCCCCATTCCTGTCAGCTAACAAATTCACTTATTAGTCTTCTTTCTCTTTTGTGTAATTACTCAGTCTTTTATTTTCACTTTTTCTAACTTATAATTTAACTGGGTCTCCATATCTCCTCGCCTTTATCTGCCTTGTCCTTTTTCCTATCTCTGTTTTTTTCTAATCCCCTATTTACTTCTCTTTCCCCACATCTTCCCTCTGAACCACTTATCTGCTCTTTGACAGTCACATAAATTTGACCCCCCACTCCCTTGCTGTCTCCATGAATCAGTCTTTATGAATTCTGTTATCTCTGTTTGTCGGTCCGTCTGTCTCGCTCTTTTTCCCTCTTTGAGATTCATTTTCAGACAGCCCTCCCTCCTTCTCTAGCGGCTCGCTAATCACTTTTGTGCTTTTCCTTCAGCCCGTGGAGGGAGACTCTGGGGTAGGCAGAAATGCAGCAGGAGGTCTGGCAGTTAACATCATGATGCCTGGCTCCCACTGGGAAAGTCGTTGCAGCAGGGGGCATATTCAACACTACTTCCCTGCCAGGAAATGCCGGGCACACAGTGGATAAAATCGCTAAATACAAAGACTGCAGCCAGACGCATAGATAATTGTTAATGTGTCCAACTGCTTCAGTCAGCTTAAGTGGTAGCAGTTATTGTGCTCGCCATTATAAAGAGCTCTAGATATAAACATTTGAAAATCTCTTTGATGGTGGTGCTACACAACTGTCTCGCATGTAAAAAGCAACAAGGCAGACAGACTCTGAGAACTTCCATTTTGAAGTCCTTTCAAGTCATTTAAAGCCAGCCTGAAACGCTAGCTAACAAAAATGCATGTATGCTAAAATTCTAGGCTTTAAACGCCTTAAAGGGACACTCCGCCAATTTTACACAAGAGGATCAGTTCACTCATCACAGGGAGCACTAATTAGCCTGTGAAAACGGTTACATAATGTCGTCTGTGTCTCTGGAGGGGCTTTGGCAAGTGTGAGAAAATAACCATAATGATGTCATCAGGGTTATCTCAGCTTGGACTACACTGGGGGAGCACGGTTTGTAACACATGGTCATGTATACAAGAGAGAGAGACGGTCTGATTTAACAAACTGTCAAGTTGCGTTATGGGAATGCTTTTAAAGCTTGAACCTTAAAACAAACTAAAAGTCAGAATATCTCAGTCTCTGCGGCTGCAATTTTGACTTCTTCTTTTATCCTTTTTCAATCTGTCTCCCAACTATGGATGAAAAATACTACTCTAATTTGCTGAAGAAACCTTTTCAGAGATATACGGAAATCAAATCCATAAGGCACCAAATTAAATAAATCCATTAAATGAGTCATGAGTAAGAATTTTAGTTTCAAACATTAAAAAAATAGAGCGCTGCGGGGATGATGTCTTTTTGTTAGCATCCCTTTTGTTCCCTCCACAAAAAGCCAATGGGATTTTGGATTAGTGCAGAAAATAAGCTCTGTGGCAAACAAAAGTTTATCACACATACGACACATTTTGTTCAGCAAGATTTTTATGATTTTTGAACTGTAAATGCAATCACCAGCAGTAAAAAAAACTTATCTTCAGGCTATAAATGAACTACGCCATGGTCATCTGACTCAATGTCACCCCTACTAAGCACCCGACAACCACTATAATTTTTAAGATATTTACTGGCATATTTTATGTCGTAGGACTCAATGTGAAAATCTCTTAACCACATATCTTATTTAAGATTTAAACTCATTTGGATGTTGATCTCTATTGTGATGGACAGATATGTACTTAGCAAGTAAGCATGTTAGCATGCTAGCCCTGGGCCTTCCTGTCTCGTAATACCAGTTTGTACCTCAAAAAGTGAAGCTGAGTCACTAGTCTGCTTTCAGTCCAACAGTTTGTGCCTCAAAAAGCGACAGTGAGTCACTAGTCTGCTTTGAGCCCAACAGGTTGTACCTCAAAAGGCGACAGTGAGTCACTGGTCTGCTTTCAGTCCAACATGAGAGGATGGAAGGAGGAAGAAGAAGTGCTGCCCCAACCATAAGAAAAAAACTTTTGGCAACAAAGAAAGAAGCGATTAAAAATAGAAGCAAAACCATGGTTAACTCTGGTATTGTTTTTCACCACTGGAGACAGCTCTTTGAAAGTGAGAAAGTTTGACGCTGCACTCGAAAAGTTTCTTCTAGACTGGTAAGTAAACAGCTGTCAGTGCTTAACTTCACTGTGTGGCACTATAAGAGAAGCCAATAGTGCAACATTACTGACAGTTTTAACAGGTTTGCTAAATCAGCTGTTTGTTGAAAAACAGAAAGAGATATGGGGAGGGAGTGTGCATTGGACACCCCCAAAATTTCTGGTGATATGCAGTTTGTTAAGAGTATGAATTAAACAGGTTCTTACATACAGATCCTCTAAACAACACAATTGCTAGAAAGTGCCTTGTAGCAGTGCACAAATAGACTGACTGGAACAGACTGAAATAAACAAGACTAACAAACGAGCAACATCCAAACAAGTGAATGAAAACAGGCAATACAGTTAGAGCCCCAGGAGAAAGGGTAATCCTTTAGCATGTTTTATTAAAAAGAAAGGACTAAGCTGACCAAACATACAGAGAGAGTCGATTCCACTAGTGCAAAGGCATCACTGCCTGTATGATCTTGGCACAAACAAATACCTCCAGTTAAATGACTAAAGGGATTTAGCCGAGTTGTGGCACCACAGGCGCTCAGAATAAACCCGTCAGCTGGACCATGTAAGGACAAAACAGCAACATTTTTAACACAATTAACCTCACAAGGAGGCAGGCAGTGTAGTGAAACTAAGACTGGTGTGATGTTGTCTGTCTTACTGGAGCCTGACAGAAGCCCATCCAGAGATTATAGACGAGCCGTAAACAACAAAGAGAAACCTGACTGGTCCCAACATATGGGGAATTTTAATTATCAAGGTGTGAGGTGAAAGTAAGGATGGTCTTTTATAGGTTTGAAAAAGAGCCCGAGCTGATGAAAACAGGATCTCTTTGTCAAAGTTAAGGCATAAATTAAGAGTTGGTATGTTTTTTTTTTTTGCCTGTGGCTTCAGACAGAAAGTGAGTGTCTGATCTTAAGACCAAGAATCTGGTGGGCTTAACAACACACACAGTTTTATTCTCATTTCACTGAAGGAGGCTGTGAACCATCAATTATTTTCCATCAGCTACAGAGTCTGTAAATTTTGCAGGATTGGTCAGATTGTTTGTAAGATAGGGGCGCAACAGTGCTTCCACCTGTTGGCATTTTAACAACTAGAAGTAGGATTTGGCGATATGGATAAAATCAAATATCACAATATTTTGGTCAGATACTTCAATATCAATATTTATCAATATTGGTGCTTTCACAAACTTAATGTAGGGATCTATGAAATCTGTGTTATGGCTTTTCTACATTCTGAATTCCGCGATTCTGGACAGAAAGTATAGAGTCTTACCTTAATGCTGCCATCATTCTATTGCTAGCCCACGCCAGGCCCCCGTCAAAAAAGACATTGGCCACCGGCTCCCGTCAAAAGATATTTGCCCACTGAGTCGAACAACTTTGCTGGGGCAAACCCTGACAAACTACTAACACAATGATTTTTTTTTTTTTTAATAATTGGCAGTAATGTGGATATAAAGCGGGTAAATAACAGCTAGAACAGTCTGGTTAGTTCAGAAAATTACATCAGCTTACTGTAATGCAGCCTTTAAAAACAGGCACTTACGCCATATCACAATATAACAATATCCTAAATCTAAGACGATATTAAGTCTCACGTCACAATATTGGCATAATATTGATATATTGGCCAGTGCTACATGGAAGTATTATAATACAAAATGTTGCCAGGTAATGAGGCAGTGTTGAAACTGCATAACACCAGTTCCTCCATTAATCAACCAGTCATCTGTCTCACACTGCATCCGTCCAAAAATTAATAAATGCATTACACAGGCCAGGGGGTTGCTCAAAGGAAGAATTAAGTTTCCAGTTCCAGGAAATGAAGTAGATAAGTCTCAGACTTAGACATCGTCCTCTGGCTTTACTGACTCACTGGGAAAGGTTATATATCCATCATGTATTATGATATTTATAGAGCAGATTTGGCAAAGTTTGGGTTGTGTTTGGGTTACTTTAACCGGCAGCGTTTAGCTGCTGTACATTCAGATCATGTTTCAGAGATCACATAAGGATTTATTGAGCCTGATAGCAAGGAACTGACAGGAGGTCAAACGTACAGAAAGTTTTAATAAATCTAAAGCAAAACTGAGCTCAAGTAAAACACAATATACCATCGCCTGCAACTGGCCAAGGGCGCCATGGGATTTGATGCAGCTACAGGCTATTTTTGATTTACTTTTTCTGTGTTTACTTCTTCTTTCTAGGAACTTTCACATCGTGTCTGCTCTCACTGTAGCATGCAGCTGGCGAGGATGCTATTACAACAAACAGACCTCAAATCACTGTGAATATATGGGTGCTGGTTTTTTTTTGTTTGTTTTTTTTTTTTTCCACGGAACCTTATTCAGTCTGGGAATGTGCAAATTTGATTTTGTGCAGAGTATACTGTCGGCCTCGGTGTGTCACACCCAATGTTTGTGCTTCGTTTGTTCAATAACGCCACACAGCATAAAGCCCAGGAGACAACGTCAGAGAAAATGACAAATTAATATGACAATACTGGACTACATAATGATGAATAAACACCGTCCGAGATAGAGGAACTCATACGTGTCACACCAATGTTTTGATTAATGCTTCAACATTCGGCGCACAGGGTCAGAGTTACTTCTGCTGTCTCCTCTGGGTCTTCTTCTAAAGCTGCTGTATCAGATGCATAAATAAGAGGAAGAGAAAGAGAAAATTCTTGGAAAAAATGATAGCAAATTCAGGACTATGTGTCACAGGGGCAATTAAGGCTGAGCTAAACAGCTCCTTTCAGACTCCACCAGCAGACAGAGAGACCGGTCCCCTGCGGTGCGAGCTACGTGAGGTCAACTCTCCGCAAGTCTGCCAGTTGGCCAAAAAATACCTCTGTATCACTGCCACCAGCACCCCTGCTGAGAGGGTGTTTAGCACTTGTGGCAATATTGTGATTTGTCATACAGTAGGTCAGCGTTGAAGCCAGATTCAGCAAACAGGCTTGTTTTTCTGGCACATACTCTTTAGCAGTGATGTATGCTTGCCAGGGCCAATTTTGCCTTATTTAAAAAGCAAGTCGAAAATGCCAGTTTGTTTTTCTGATGTGTTTTTAGACGCACGGAGTACGGAAAGGGTTATTTGGCTCCAAAGTGTTTGATTCACCTTCAAGTGCAGCATTGAAAAATGAATGCAGACAAGCTTATTTTGCTGATGGGTCATGTTAAGACTGTATTACATAACAGCACAGTGGGGTGCATTATACTTTCTGTTCTGGCATTTAGAGTTTGAGGGAACTTTAAATTCAGCTATTAACCGTTTCCACTGCACAGCTCCATACCATGCATTTATTTTTGTCATGGCAACAAGGCTCTTTAGGGAGAGATGGCTGCTCAATGGTGCCACATAGAAGTGGTGTACATCATCTGAGAGAGAAATCCAATCCAGTATTGGTATCAGGGCCCAGTATTTATAGGGTATCAGACTACCGTCACTGGCCTTCCTACCTATCTGTAAATGCTACATTAATACTAAGAAATGTACTAACAACCACACTCAGGCTGTAACAATAAACCAGCACAAAAATGACCATTACCAACATAAACCACACCATTTGCATTTTGGACATAAGATAGCAAACTTAAACTCTCAGCACTGCATCATGGGAAATGACGCAAATGATGCACCTATTCACATTTGGAAGTTTAGAGTGTATACAGGTTTAAAACACTATGATGAAAGTTCCACTGCTCTATCATCTCTCATAAGTTGTTGCAACATTTTTTGGGTTGATGCCATGTCTGGCACACAGATTTCATGCAAAATTTAACCATTTTTTACCACTGAAGATTGAATAAATGGTCATAAATCCCTCCCAAATACCACAGTAAAAGATCCTTGTAAGAGTTTTCACGTTATGATTTAGTACTGTCTGATAGTGAGCGCAAATTGTCTATATAAAGTATAACTACGACATTTACAAGGTTAGAAAGAGCAGTTAAACTCAGACAGATTTAAAAACTATATCTTCTACATGCTGCACTTTAGATAGTGATATATTTTTAAATCAGGTCAGTAGATTTGGAACATTATATTGACAATATCTGCACAGAAATGGAATAATAATCAAATAATAATAAATAATTGAGCATTGTTTCATTAATTGAAAACCATGTGGCCACCACAAATGCCAGATTGCTGCAGGGAAGTGAGACCCAAACACCCCGAAGCAGCGAATGCAGAGCATTGGTAAGAGATTTCAGGTTGGGTTGGATTATGGCCTGAGGGCATAGAGAGGGTTTCAGCTCCCTTTGCCACCTTGTATGGATTACAGGTTTGAATTTGATATGGGCAGCCACAGGCAGCCGGTGGAGGGAGCGTTTGAGGGGGCCAGCAGAGGAGGATCACATAAAATCAATGAGCGCCCCACATGTTTTTCTTCTCTTTTGTGCCTGGACTGTCTTTCAATAAAAATATTCTTTATCACACGAACCTGAAGAACTATACAAACAAATGCTTCCCAAGATGACTCAGTGGTTTAATAGCCTGGATGCCATTTGGAGTTACATTATGTTTTGAACTTCTGTTATATTTGCCTCCCTACTCTATTAAAATACTGCATGGTGCATAATCTTTGAGTTGCTGTAAGGATAAACCACAGTGCAAGCCAAAACAATTTTGCACGTAGCCCCTCTCCACAGACTGGTTGTAAAATCCTGATTTAGCGTGCAAGAAAAAAAAACAACAGAGCATATAATATTCTTTTATGTCTCCAGAATGAAATTATCTCAGAACACAGCACAGGACAAGATTAAAGGGGTAGTTCACATTGTTTGAAGTGGAGTTGTATGAGGTACTTATTGATAGTCAGTGTATTAGCTACAGTGGATGCCGGTCTGCACACAAGCACGGTCAGTTTAGAGAAGCAGAGAGTTGTACCAGCATGAAAGATAAGCAATGAACTGCTGTGGACAGGGTCAGCAACAAAATATATTTTAGCCACTTAAAAAAGGTCCATCTAAAAGAGAAATCTATATCAGTGTATGCTGTTTTTAGAATTTTTTCACTGCTTTACGTTGCAAAACTGCTGTCATGTAAGCCAAATAATATCCTCTCCAAACCAACCAAACTTCACAGGCAAAATCAGTAATTTTACCCCACAGAAAACAGGAGTTGCTGGTCTTCCACTGCCTCAATCTGCTTGTTTGTTTGTGTTATTGTGTGACTTTCATGTTTTCAAAGGATAGTTTGAATTTACTGATGTCACACAATAACACAAACAAACTACCAGATCAAGACAACAGAAGACCAGCAACTCCTTTGTTCTGCAAGTTAGAATTGCTAATTTTGCCTATGGAGTTTGGTTGGTTTAAAGAGAGAGATATTTGGCTTATATAACAGCAGTTTGCCATCAGAAAAGGCAAAGTAAAGCTGTAAAAATAGTCTAAATATAGTGTACGCTTACACTGATATTTTGTTTTGGTTTTTTTTTCGGTGGACCTTTTTTAAAGTACCTTTCCATGTTTGTTCCGCTCTCTGTTTCTCCTAAGTGTGTGCAGGCCGGCATCTACTGTAAATAACACTGACTATGGATAAATATGTCATTCAACCCCACTTCAAATAATCCAAGCTATCACTTTAATATTGAGCTTCTGATTGACAGAAATGTCCCCTTGAGGCTGAATCCAGTGGACTATACGGTCTGTTGTCTGAGGTTAAACGCTGTCCAATAAATGAATGTTTTAGCATGAAATCCAGTAACAAAACGCCTAAAAGCTGAAAATATTGAATATCAGCTGGCAGACTTACCAGAGGCTGCAACAGTGACGCACAGAAGCAGGACAAACCGCGCCGTGTGACCCTCCATCCCGGTTACGTTCGAGTCTGAGGTGATGGTGGAAGCTGAGTCTGGGTCTCTGGGGTGTGAAGTGTTGAAGGTTGAAGCGCCCTTGTCTAGTGGCTGCGACAGAGGAAGGGCAGACAGTTTAAGTCTTGAAAAGGTCGAAGGGTCAGGAAAAGAAGAAGGCGGGAATCAATGAGGAAATGTGGTAGCAGTCAGAGTATGTGAAAACATGAATTGTATGAACGTCTAGCAAGGCTGTTTCTTTAAAAAGTTATAGGAATATATTCTCTGATGCTGATTAACCATACATGTGATCACAAGTGCTGATGATTAGCATGAGTATTAAAAGTAAATTCATGTCTTACATTTGATTAAATGCAAGTTCCTTGCAAGATAACTGAGCAATGGTCACTTACACAACCTTATCAGCCCTGACACTGAGGGAAATGTTGCTCAAATTCTTAAATTCCTGCAGTTTGGATGACAGGATGGTCCTCCTCCAGAGACAATCCCACAATATTTCTGCCTGGTGCACAATAAGGGTCTGAGCCCAAGGGTTATCTGCTGGTCACTAACTTCTGGCCGACTGTTACAGGAAGCACTACGGCATCGCTTTCTTTAAATAAAACCACAATGCCGAGATCAGATAAGAGGGAGACTGCTCTTGTTATATGATTCATATAGAGGGAAAGGAAGAGTCTGTGTAAACTGTTTATGCATTTCCAACGGAAAACAAAATGTCACGTATTTCCCGCACTTGTAGAAGAAACACATCTCGGGCCAGCAACATTATTACTAAAAGAGCGCTTAAATAAGATTATTATTATTAGGCTCAATTTGTGAAACAAGCGACTGAGTCCACCAATAAACATTAATGAACTCATAATAATGGAACTAATGAGGCGTAATAGTCGAATTTTTGGCTACAACTCTAATATTTGGCACTTTCTGCTGTTATATTTTTACTTAAGCATCACTATTCATTTCATAAACAACATAAAACAGACTGGTCGAGGATTAAAAGGAAGACTTTGACTAGGTCACTGCCCTCTGTGCTATCAGGGAAATAAAATAACTGTTGGAGCGCACATCCCTGAGCCAATACGAAAGTGAAAACAAAGTTATGAATCAAAAAACTTACTTTTTAGGCAGGGTGGCTTTCTTGAAAAAGGTGAGCTTCAGGTTATAATCCACGGGAGAGCGTGTGGCTGCATACAGCGATGTAACGTTCACGGTGTCAGGACTTTCCAAAGTTTTTGTGCTGCCTGGGCGGTGCAGATTTACTTTTATACCCCTCCCACCGGCCCTTTTTTTTCCCCCCTTTTCCTAGTAAATGCTGCCCCTGTCAAAAGCATTGTCTTCCCCGGTCAACACAGAGTGTATTAAAAAATACATGTAAATCAGTTAGTATTGTGATTTTGTAACGCTGCATTTTATTTTAGATTTAATGAGCCCCTTTATTATTTAAATATGGTCATTGATATCCTTTACCTCTTACATTTTTTGTGCTTTATTGGCATAGGAAATAGATGTTTGCATTGCAAGTGTGACATAAAAACAAAAGAAAACTGTGCATAAACAGAAGAATTGTGACTTTGTTAGCAATATGTAGGTCTATAGTATATATATAGAGAGAGAGATAAAAAGTTTAAATAAACCTCCACTTGTTTGCTTTCTTGCCAAGACTAAGCTAACTATGCATGAGAAGATTAATGTAATCTACTATCTTTCTGTTAAGCTAATAGACTTGTAGTCAAGACTGCCTAAACCAAGACCAAGACACTACCAAGACCAGAGAGTATCAAGACCAAGACAAGACCAAGACCAAGACCAAGACAGACCAAGTCAAGACCAAGACTAGTTCAGCTCAAGACCGAGACCGAGACCGAGACAAAAAAAAAACCCCAGTTTTTTGTCATCTTGCATGAGTTGTAGAACATAAGCACCATACTGGGTTCAGCTGCTTAGTGTGCTATTAAGGACTGACATGACTATTAACTAGTCCCAAAGTCATCTAACAAAATAACAAGCCTCCAACACCACCCTGCACCTCAAAAAAAGTCTAATGAATGGTAAATATGTCACTGATTTAAATTGTACTTAATTTGTAGATGAAACGTGAATTTTAAATATTAAAGATACACACAATTATCAACTTGAAATTGCATTATTTACCATTATAGTAGCCAAATTACACTGTATAATATCAGCATCACTGAAATGGCATAGGCCTAATGCTTAATCAATCACAACGATATGCAAATATTATTCAAAGGCCAATGATGCCATATATTTATTCAAACAAGGCCATTATAAGCACAATACTGTAATTAAATACATAGACACACACGCAGGTGCACCAAAAAATGCATTGAATCAAATGCAAAATACAAATAAAAAACTGTACTTCAAATTGTACAAATCCCTTCGAGACCACTCGGCCAGTCCGAGACATTGCAAGACCGAGAGACCCGAGACCGAGACAAGACCGAGACCAAAGACTGTCGAGGCCGTGACAAGACCAAGACCACAAAAAAGTGGTCTTGAGACCGGTCTTGAGACCAAGACCGGTCTCGAGAACTACAAGTCTATAAGCTAATGTAGCTAACTTACAGCCTGGGGGTGGTTAGCTTTAACGTTAGCTAGGAACACTGGAAGCAAGGGGGGAGACAGCTAACCTTTAGCTAGCCTGGCTCTATTCACAGGTTAAAAAAAATAACTCATTAACAAGCTACATATATCTTATTTGCTATTCTGAAAACTGAAGTTTAAGAACAACTTGTGGTTTGTGGGTTCAGTGCTAAACTATTTATTTATCTATTTATTTATTTATTTATGAGCTGGCACAATGTCTTCCGGGATTCTTGCTGTAAAACCACAATCTGTCATGTCTCCAGCTCTGGAAATAAATTAATTAGTGAGTTTTGCAGGTGCTGGCAAGTAATGTTTTTTTAACCTGACAGAGCAAGTTAGTCTTTCCCCGCTGCTTACAGTTTTTATGCATCTTGTGACTGCACGTTTTAGCACACATTTAAAGCAGAGTGCTAAATGGTTACGTGTTTCCTGTAAAATAGTCAAATGGGAAGGGACGCCTTCCCACCATGGAAAGTGGTCCATGGATCTAACACTAGGAGGGACAACGGTCGTATTAGCGGACTATTGCCTGACTGAGAGCTCCCAGTGAACACAGCTGGACCAGAACTAAAACAGCCAGAGACCAGTGGAGGTGGTATTATTACTGGTTTTGGCATCCAACAGCCCAGGTCTGAGTCACTGCTTAACCGAGCTGATGCCAGTTAGCTGGGGCTAACTGAGCTAAAGTAAGTTAGCTAACCGCAGTTAGCTTGGTTAGCCCCAGGGTGCTGGCAGCTAAACCCAGCAATAACACCACCTCTGTGCTGTGGTCTCTGCCGTTCACAGAGGCTGTAGTATTTGTCCTGGTGACTGGTCGAGTTTACTGGGAGGCTGCTGATCCATTTCTGTTGCCTACGAACAGAAGCTAACAGCTAACAGTTACAGTTAGCTAAAGCTAAAACTATCTGTCCATCACGAAACTCTGTGGTTAAATAACCAAGAGTTGAAGCTGAGCAGCCTGAGGACATCAGAGGGGAAACCATGAAATATTTTCTCCATGAAATATGATCCGGTTTCACCCCGATCAGAGAATAAAGTTATAAAGTTGTGGTTCACTCCCTAGAAAGGCTCCAGTCAACTTGCTCCGGTGAACAGATTTATTTGTCTTCCATGCTCCTCTGCATTATAAGTGAGAAAAGTGAGAAGTGAGAAGTGCAGAATGAGTCATCAACCGTCTCAAACTGTTTTGCAGGAAAAAGACAACCTATGAATAGTGTTAAAAATACCAGAGAATATCTAAAAAATTACCTTTTTTTTTGTCATTGTTGGAGTGGATACGGGTGTATAGGTGACATACTGAATAGATCAATACATATTTAATATAAATACTTAACTCACTTAATACACTTAACATTTGACTTCATGGCAACTTTAAAGCTACATCAAGGAATTTTCATATTTTGTTGATTCTGGAGACCCCTATGGACAAAATGGGTAGTGTTTCCTCTACCATAACCTCAAAATATAACTTCAAAAATCCTTCATCCTTTTAACTGACTAATGTGAATAGAGGTACAACTCACTCTAACTTTTACAGGGAAAATGTAAACACAGGCTTGTGTCGTCTGATTTCACAGAGAATCTGACCCGGTGGCGCACATTAAGAGTACATAGAAATCTAAAATGTTGAAATATTCCTTTAAACTGTCAGTAACAAAGCATGCTGTGCCACAGTGGAAATAAAAAAAAATTGCAGGCCTATTCACTTTAACCTTATCCAGTGAAGGGTTAGAAGGGTTAGATTAAAAAAGAAGAAAACAAATGTCACATATTTAATATTAAGGCTAAAATCCCACAGAATGATGATAACGACGATTGATGAAAACATTAACAGCCTTGTATTTTCTCTGAATACATTCTTGTGTGGCAAATTGGAGTTGTACTTTCCACAATGGACTAACATTATGATTTTCAGACAAAGGGTGGATCCAATTACCAAGGTTTTACCACAAAGGACATGAATTTCGTGGAAACACCTCATGAGTCATCACCGTTTAAATTGGCATCAGTCTGTTTCCGGCAGAACATCGGTCACCTAGGCTAGATTAGTAATATCCTAACATTGTTGTCACTAATGTTCTGTTGGATTCCTTTTTAATTATAGGTTCAGTGTGATGAAAGGCCAGAATCTCGCATGTTAAGAAAAACATTTTTATCTATGATTCTCTTTTTTTTTATGGCTATAAATAAATAAATAAATACAAATACATTTCACAGACCTGTTACAGTTGTATACCTTTTATTTAAACTCCACACAGTATTTGAAGGGCAGGAAACTTAAAGGGAAATGCCATAGATACAGGAAATGTTGCTTCTTTTGTTTAGTTTTGCTCCTTTCTGTTGCATCTGTGTCATTATTATCTGTTAGAATGTAATTATAATGTGTCATGTTCCAGGTATGTGTGATGTGTGTCCCCTCTGTCTGAACATTTGATGTTATTTTTTGGTCAGAGTGTGATTGCGATGTGTCTGACCACATAAATGCCACGTCTTTGTTGTGCTGCAACACTGACGAGAATGGCGAGCTCAAAGTGTATGTTGTCGTTATTGTCTCATGCTGTCACCTCTTATATGTTGCGGTCTGACAACAAGATTCAGGAGGTATGGTTTTATCCTTTCATCTGTGTCTCTAGATAGATTAGTCCAAGCTGTCCTGAAGCTGTTGCCATGGTTTCATTATGCACTACTCTGAAAAGAAGTATGCTCGTTTTGTGACTTTAATTTTCCATTTGTTGACATTTACCTGTTCACATACTCAGGTATAATTTATTAATGTAGAAGTGAGTTTTTGTATGCCTCGGGGAGGCAGTTTCAGTGTAATTATAGTGCTAATGTGGAAATTATCAGGTAAAGGTCAGTGCATTTTATGGTCGGGGCCTACATAGAGAATGGATGCTAAGATACTAGCAAGTCCGTTTTTAGTGAAAATTATTGAGAGGAGACCGGTGACGGTAGTAACATTTGTTTTTTATTTGAGCATCAACAACTCAGTGGCTGCATAAAAAACACAGGGACGTACTTCTTTTCCTGTGTGCTCAAAAAAGGAAATGGAAATCACCACAGATCTTTTCTGATTGGTCAAACAGACAATGTTACACTTAAGCTAGTCTCCCCTACCTGTTTGCAATGTGGCTCAATGAACAGGTGCGATTACACATGCTATTCTTTGGTAAGTGTTGTGTAAATAATCAGAATTTTGAAGGGGAAAATGTTCCAAGGTCCGACTTTCTTTTCAGCTTGAACATACTACTTTAACACTTCACTGTTTGCTTATTTGCTGTACATGAATCATATTCATTCAACTCAGTTTTCATATTTTTCCTCTGGTTATCCATGCCACACCTGCCGGTCCCACCCCACAGTTTGAGAAACAATGCTGTAATTCTGAAATGTGTCTTAATTTGTTCTTTGGAAACAACATAGCTATTTAAACCACTTCACTGCATTTTACCAGTCATGCACAAGTAATTGATGCATACTCTCTACGATATTACCATATCAGCTGGAAACTAAACAAATAATTAACAACTGTCACCACACATTGTATGCAAGTGGAAGGAGTCCTGATTCTTATTTTATTGAATTAGTGTGTGTTTAGTCAGGAGGACTCTTAAATTACACTGAAACGTTTAGAGTGGACCTTTGTTTTTTTTGTTGTTTTTTTTGTTTTTTTGTTTTTCTGCCCCTTTTAATAATAGTGATTGCTGTTGTTGAGATGTAAAAGTGTTAAGCTCATTGGGTTCCACACTGATCCATTAATAACAGTGCATTGAGTCTTTTGTTTATTCTCTGCTTAGGTTGAAGTTGGGCGGAGCTATGCTTGGATCTTTTTTTTTTTTTTTTCCACAGCTAGCCATTTTGACATGAAATAGTAGTGTAAACACAGGTGTTACCAGTGCTACTAATTAAAGCTCTGTTCCATTCAGGTCAGACAGACTCAGGGTGCTGCTACTGCGCATGTTGGCTTACTGGAAAAGCTTTGCTGCACTTAATGGAACAGGATCTTAATTGGAGTAAATCAGAGTAAACACAGGTGTTACCATGACAGAAGAAGAAGTCACACTTTATTGATTTATCTGTGAGGAATCAATAAAGTATGTCCTCTTCTTCTATTATTGCTAACACCTGTGTTTACTCTATATTTCACATCAAAATGGCTGCTGTATAAAAAGGTGTATTATGCAACACTCCTCCTGTACAATATAGTGCATATAAATTTACCCTCCAACATTTTGTATCAGTGATGATAAGTCTATTATATAGAGCAGGTGTGTGCAAATTATTCCATAAAGGGCCATGTGGTTGTGGATTTTCGTTCCTACCAAGCCAGAGCACTCCAGGCTCGACTCATTCAATCATCTGATTTCAGTCTTTAAACAGCGGAATAGTCTAGTCAGTCCAGTTCTGCTGCTGGTTGGAGCAAAAATTTGTGTAAATAGTCACTCTGGCAAGATCTAGTGGATCTGGGGTTCCCCTCCAGACACTGTCTGCTTTAACTTGCTAATAGTGACAGCGTGGATAGTGGGATTGACTATGTTTGACAGCGGCCCTCAGTACTTGATGAAGCTACCTTTTAGGATGGCGATATTAATGTTCTTCATATTTTCAACAGCCATAAATGGAGAAAACATGGACTACCTCTGCCACATTTAAGTGATGAGGTACTGTGTAATATATATAATATATATATATATATATATATGTGTATATGTATATATATATATATATATATATATGTATATATATACATATATATATATATACACATATAAAGTCACTGTTTTCATTCAAGATTTTCATGAAAAAAGTTCCTTTCTGTTGAAGTTTTTCATCCACTGTGACATGTTGTGTACCTCTGTAGTGAATTTCTGTAGAGTCTCTGGTCTCAGACAGCAGCACTCTTCATGAAGTAAAGGTTTGTGTATTTTGCATCTTGTTTTTTTTTTCCCCCAGAGTTGAAGTTTGATACGACTGTTGGCCCAGCCGAACTGCACAGCTTCTTCCCGACTTTATAGACACCGCTGTCAAAAGTAACGTTACATAAAAAGTAAGTGTAAAAGTAGAAAATTGTAAACCTCACATTCGTGCTTAAACTGTAGGGAGAGCTGAAGTGTGATGGAGAAGTTCAAAAAACCCTCAGTGGGGCTTGATCAAGGCACTCTCCACTGCAAACCCAAATCCATTAATAACATTAAAGATGGCTCTGTTCTATTCAAGTGTCCCAGTAAGCCCCGACAGTGAGACCGGAGTCAAATTTCCATGCAAATGTAGCACAAATTTGAACAGAATTTCTAGAAAGTTGGAAAGAGAAAATGCTGTTCAGGCTGTGTCTCCATCCACAGCTGTGATGCAAATATTAAGAGCTGGGTGCACATACATTGGTTAACAATTGGTGGTGCTAATTCTCAAGTTGGTTGTTATTAAACCACTAATACCACATGAAAAATGTGTGCTTTTTCATGTGTTCATTTGAGGAATTATAGTTAAAGGCAAACTTTTCCTGTTTTTTGCAATATATTCTTTTTTTCAAATTTCCATTGTTTCCACTCTTGAAAATCGATGGATGGAAACATACTTTGTGAGCCAGCGTGCACAAGAGACCTCTCCACATTTTGACTTGTCATGGCAGGAAAAACACAGGTGACACAAATTTAATTAACAATGGATCAGTTCCATCATGCGTCCCAGTTGGCCTAACCCATGCCAGTCAGCCAGAACGCACAATACCAGAACCCTGGAACCAGCTCAACTAAATGGAATGCAGTCTTGTTTAATGTTATCAAACAATCACCTGTCCTTTTCCTGTCGACGTGCTGTGAAAAAAGGTCTAAAGTGGGACCAGAAACAGTGGAAAATAAGCGTGATTCAGCCATCATTAATATTGTGCTTTTGGGACATGCTCAAATGTTTTACTTGAGATTTGTTTGTCAAGCTCAGTCTGTACATGCCCACTCAGTCCTGAAAGTAATCAACCAAAAAAAGTGACAACACCTGTGTGGGTGTACAGTGGGTGTGTAGGCTGAGCACTGACAGTCAGAGCCACACACAATTACAAAAGTGTGTGTTTACTGTACTTTGAACTCACTGGATGGTACTAATGTGTTGTGAACTGTACAATCTGACTAACAACACCTCACTGGGAGCTCTGGGAGATTTAGAAATTTAAATCTGAAAATGTTTAACATCATGTTTTGTTTCTGCATATTTAAAAACCCTGGTCTTTATTATCGGTTGATTAATTTATCCCAATGAAAGCAAAAAGTGAGAAAAAAACAAAAAAACAGTATTTATCTTTGGCTACGGCACCACAGGCAGTTTGCGAGGAAAAATAGACTGAGGCAAAGAGTAGACACAACATCCTCTCTGTACCGAACAGACTCAGAGGAGTCATCATTCCGTCAAATCAGCTCTCCACACAAAGTCTATTGGCAGAGCAGAGGAGCAGCAGAAAAGAAAAACACACATATAGACTTCAACAATGCTACAAAAGCATTTAGAGTAATTGCAGCAAACAAAATTTCACAGTGCAGCCCTGTCGATCTCTCTCTGTTGTGGCTCTGTATATGTGTGCGTGTGTCATGTGTTGTATTAACAGCAACAACAGGAGAGCAGAAACAAGCTCTATTCCATTTACTCTTCAGTGAGAAAAAGGCCCGTGGAGCTATTTTCAGTTAGATTCATTCCTAATCCTGATGCTTTAAAAAAAAAAAAAAAAAAAAACAGTTGAAAGGAGCGTTTGAAGTGAAGCCTATCTCCTTTCCCTGATATGGACTTTGTGATTCAGGAACATATTGTACCTGCACATAACAGGAACGAAGTGCAGTTGAGACATGTTCTGAACTGCTAGTTACAGATTTAGTGCAGACAAGTCACAAATATGATTTTTTTTTAAAAAAACAAGTCTTGAAGGTGCCTGTATAGGCCCCAGAGTAATGTGAAACCTTGTCACAACTAGTGTGACTTCTCTGATTTGAAGTCTTCATCCTCAGTAGACTGATGACTTAAAGGTACTACACAGAATTTTTCTCCGGTTATGAAACTGTCTCAGTTTAATGATCATCTCTCCGTATGAGCTACATAAGCAAGTGAGACAGTCTTTTAGAAGATCAGCTATTTCTGTATAGTTGTTCTTAACGTCTGCCGCCAGGTTGGGTTCTTTGTGAAGTCAGATGAGACGAGCCCAGAAAAAGAAAGTTACAGTCATCTGTCAGCCAGTTAAAAAGAAGCAGAAGATTTTTATTCACATAATTTTATCTTTGACATATTTTGTGGTTATTATGGTGGAAACACTTCCGCTTTTGTCCATAGGGGCCTCCAAAATCAACACAATGTGAAAATTCCTTGTTGTAGCTTTAATTTAAAGGCAAATGCTATTTGCACCCGCAGTGGAATGTGGCTATTTACACCAGGGATGGAATAGACAATGTTGCTATTTACACTTGGATATACATTGCCTAGAATGACAAAGATAAGAACCCAGGTGTCCATAGCCAGCAATGCTATTTGCACCTTGGGTGTAAATATCCAAGTGGCTATTTACGCCTGCATGGCAGAGACAAACCATGGTCTTTTCCTAAACCTAACCAAGTAGTTTTGTTGCGTAAACCTCACTAAACCGTTTAAAAACTACAAATAATTAATAAAAAAAAATGTAAATAGTAAGTCAGCTACATCGAAATATTAAAAGTCTAGACTACTACTTACACCTGAGTCAAAATCCACCCTCCCAGGGTAGAGTACTGTGTTCAACCCATTAATCCATCACAGCCTCCAATGCAATATGGAGTTTTTGTTGCTCTTTATATCTAAAGGGGTCATGCGTAATTAACCAAATAGCAGCCATGCAGCTATTGTCACCCAGGTGCAAATACATACTGCTTGATTTGAATCTTAGCTAATAATTAACATGCACAAGATACAGTAAAAACAATATATCTGCCACAGTAATTTTAAATTGATCTTAATGTGCAGTTGACTCGATGAGTCTAATCTAGTAACTGGACAAATTGACATGCTAAAGTGCTAATTCCCATTCACAACACTAGGATTAATTTTACCACAGTAAAGAGTATTTCAGGAGTAGCTGAAGTAATGTAATGTTTTGAATGAGTCCCATTCAGTTTTCTGCTGTAGTGGTGGCAGTCTGTTTTTGTGGATTACAGCAAATTGAAATAACATCTCGTTCCCTAAAGCTGCTGTTTTGATTTCTGATTCTGATCTATCTCTCTGTGATTCGGAAAGAAGGTTCAGTCAAATGCAAGATATATTAAGATAGATATAAAATGGTCCAAATGAACTGGTTAAATTGTGTTATTTAGGTTTTTATAAACTATCCAATTATCTTTAAGTCAGCCTAACATTAGTAATAATATTCAGAATATTTAACAAATAAAATAACACACAAAGGTTACTATTGAAAAAAAAAAAACACTTTTCCTGAAATCATATTATTAGGTTGTAAAGGAGCAGTATTTGACTTTTGGGTAAAGGGAATAATTAAGTTGTAAAAGTGGAAACTTTTAAGTTGATTTACCTTAAATTTAGGTTGCATTTATGCAAAACTGTTGATTTGACAGGAATCAGATCATTAAGTACATCTGACTTAAGGCTATTATGTTCATAATATCTATTAACTCATTTTGAACAAACTTATTCAATTTATG
Source organism: Lutjanus argentimaculatus (assembly GCA_034769285.1). Taxonomy (NCBI): domain Eukaryota; kingdom Metazoa; phylum Chordata; class Actinopteri; order Lutjaniformes; family Lutjanidae; genus Lutjanus; species Lutjanus argentimaculatus. Next base: position 35,967,209 of record JAWZSL010000005.1, on the reverse strand, counting down.
TTACCAAGTGAAGTTATTTTTTTAAAAGTTGGTCCAAAATTCTGAAAAACACTGAATTTTCTTCAGTGCATAGAGCCTTGTTTTCTGAAGCCAGTTGGTATTCTGCATGTTGACTCTGCGAACTTGCCTTGACCTCGTTCCTTCAGGCAGCGTGAACAAAGAAATGCACATGGGATCCTACACTAAGTCGAGACAATTTTACTCAACTTGTACTGTGTTACTTAAATGATTGCAATCCTCCAGTAGTTGACATGACTTGGATTTAGAGGCATATGTCGCAGCTGGCATTAATAAAAGGTACTCCATCACATCTGTGGCTGGCCAGAGGACACTTCTACAGTAGCACTCTCCTTCAATGGCCTTCCTTTTTATTGGAGCCTACCCCCGCCCATGAGTAGTGTTTCAATAACAGGAAACAATCGGCCATCGTCTTTCATCATAGGTTGACGCTGGTTCCCGCACGGTGCCACTGGGTCTCTGTGGTGCCAGCCAGCCAGTCCGCCACAGTACATAGCAGAGGAGAGAGAGACAGAATCATGTGTATGCGCCAGCTTTCTCGTTTCCTTATCGTCCTCCGAGGGGGGATCTGACGCATGGCCTTGCAGCGGTCATATCCGAGACTGATACTACTGTAGATGAACAGAAGCCTGTCAGCCTTACAAAGTCATTGAATGTACATCTACAGTCCCATAAGGCAGCTAACTGACAAGTCCTTCATTATAGAAACATTCCATTTTCAGAATCGTATCTCACTTTTGAGTGTAATTCAGGATTTTTTGGTGGAAGTGCAGTGAGGATCCAGTTAAGCGAGTGGTGGTTAATTTTACATTGGAGTCACAAAGCTCCATGTAATTGTCTGTGACAATCTAAGAAAGGGGTTTATTTTCTTAGCAAGCCCCCAGTTATCACCCTAGGATGGAGACTGGTAACTGCACGACATGGGATACTGCATGACCAGGTTACATTCAAGAACTATTCATGTAATTAAATGTAGAATAAGGAGAATTTATCTGTTGTTATGTATAAACGCACCAGGAAGATAGTTGATTGTTGAGTCTCATTCCCACCGAGCACTGAATCCCACTGTGCTGAATCAAGTGTGCATGCAAGGTCATCAGGTCATCAAATACCAATGCTTTGGGCTGGTAAAGCATCCCGAATGCAGCAAAATAATGACAAAATAAGAAAATACAGGCAGAAGGCAGGGTCTATGCAGATAGAGACACCACCACACACCTCTAGTGGGTCATAAGTGATGATTGAAAGTCTTTACATTGTCTTTTAGGAAAATCCTGAATATTATTCCTTTAATTCCTGGGCTATTAACTTTTTTATTTTAACACAGTCATCTGACAACAGAAACAAAAGCATCATGTATGGATGCATACATGAATCTGCACAGATTGTAAACTGTACATACAGTATTTCTGCAGCAAGCTTTGTTTTGTTTTTATGTCATTGAGCTGCTATTGCCACAGTACACTTTCCACCTCGTTTATTTTAGGATTACCAATCTAATTGAGAAAGTAGGTGTTACCAAACTGCTATGCGATATTCATAGCTGATTGCACATTACTCCCCTTATAATTATGTCACACTCTGCAGTGACAGTAAGCTCGTACAATTATAGAGCGTGCGCGTAGTTTTTAGGTTTTCGCAGTTTGCTTATTAACCCCCCGTGTCTGTGGCCATTAAACCCCGTTTCAAAGATTCCACCATTAGTTCTGCAGGTAGGTGGAAAATAAATTGTTTTGTTGACACTTGACATGTGATGAATGGATGCTCCTCACTTGATTGGATGCAGGGTTTTTTTTTCCCATTTGGTTGATTATTCCTTTACCAAAAGTTAATGTGTTTATCATCCTCTATTTTACCCTACTTTATTTTGATTTGATCATACAGGCTAGATGATTAGATGCAGTGAGGTTTGAGATGATCATTTTAAAATGAAAATGGTGTCGCCTTGCCACCACAAGAGGTCAGAAATGTTCAGATTCAGCACACAATGGCTTTAAGTAAATTGTAACTTGTCTTAAATGCTCAGATGTTCTGCACTTGGCAGTTCAAGGAGTTAAACTTAAATTGGTTAACTTATATGTGACCCCTCCAGTGCAGGACTGTACGGGCTCATAGTTTTATCTCTCCTCCACATTCACAGACATGTGTCTCCTTCTTTCTCTCTCTGCAGTATACGTGATAAATACCACTGCCACCTCTTTTCTTCCCCTTTGTTTTGCACCTTTATGAGGTAAGAGCAGCATTCCAAGCATTCAGGCAGCATCCTCGATGACTTTATGAAAGTGCTTACGGACGCCTCGTCTTGATTGACTTTCCGATGGACACATCCTGTCCCCCCTCAGAAGCTGTTTTCCTCTTCCTAATCCCTACAGTGCGGAGTCATGATCAGAGCACTCCTTGGAGGGTAGTCCGGATACCTGCTGCAGTGTTTGCTCAGCCAGCTGTGTGTGTGTGTGTGTGTGTGTGCTTGTGTGAGGAAGGTGAGAGGTAAAGGAAGACCTGTTGATCATCACGAGCTCAAAGGAGAGGTTATAATAACAGCAGTGAACTATGGCTGCAGCAGCGTGTCCTGTATCCTGTTGTGTCTACGGCACCTTGGACTATGTTTTCTGAATAGAAAAGCGTTTCCTTTTTCAACTTTGAAGCAATGTCAAAGTCACTTGTTTATGTGTGTGTATGTGGTTGTCCAGGATTACTCACAATGTAATACTGAATAATAGTATTTGACAAAAATATAAACTCAACACTTTTGTTTTTTTGTTCCCATTGTTCATCAGTTGAAGGAAAAGGTCTAGACATCTCCCCTGCACACAAAAGGTTTATTTCTCTCAAATTTTGTTCATACGTTTGTTAAAATCTTTTTTAATTAGCCCTTCTCCTTTGCCAAGATAAACCATCCACCAGTATGCTTTATCATTCATTTATTAGGAACTGAACTAAGGTTATTCCACATAGATGAATGATTGGCCAGTACTTGTTGCTCTTCATTGCTCAGTTTGGTCAGATTTGGAGAAATCTGTAATATATTTACTGTACTAAATCATAAAATGACCGTGATATGTCATCAGAAACATGCTAATTTGAAATACCGGCTTCTTCGACAATGATGCTACAGCCGGAACCCTCTCCTTTGGAATTTTTATTCTGAGCCATAATAACAGTTTATGTTTCGCCCATTTTATCTTTATTAGAGTTAAAATTAATGCTGAATGTTAGCAGAATGAGTTAGTGTCTGTTTGAGTCTTAAGAAATCATTAATAATCTTTTAGAAGGAGTGGTTGTTTACGACAGTTAAATTGAGCAAAATGTTAATGAGTCTGGCGGGCAGTAATGCAGGGAGTGACTAAACTCTAACTCAAAAGTATGCATTTTTAGAGCAGCAGGCTTTTGTTTTCAGGATAACAGGCTTATCTTTACATCGGCAGATAACTGACAGTTATAAACAGCTGATCAACTTAAATTGGTATTATGCTTTCCATGTCCATGAGTGCATGTGAGTCTGTTTGACGTAAATATTGTCATCAAAGGGTGCACAAGTAGCCTCTGTGCAGACATCCGTGTAACCCCCATTGTTGTGACTGTGCAGACTCATCTGTTGGCCTTTCCATGCAGCTGATAGAGACACTGATCTACTGTGCATGTGTGGAGCTCATCATCTAAGTGGACTCCACAGCTGTTCAAGTACACGTCTGTTTGGGACTATAACAGTGCAGCGTAATAATACAGTGTGGGACTCATCGTCACTTGTCAATGTCAAAATGTAAAACTGTGCTCATCTTGCACTCCTGTTCAGTGTCCCTGCAGCCTTTTAAATAGCCTATTAAAAACCACAAAGCCTGTTAAATAGGGATTCACCTAGTTAATATACTATCTATGGCTCCAATTCAGAATTTGAACTGCAGTACTCGTTTTTTTGAATTCTACATATTGCTCCTTTAAGGGTTAGGGTAAAAATATCACGGTAAGGCAGTCAGAGACAGAATAGCGTGGGTCATGACTTTGCCATCCTGGGGCAAAAAAATGGCATCCGTAGCACTATGTGCCTGTTAAATGTCTTTTTTCAAGATAAAACTGCACATTTTAGAGTGGCCTTTTATTGTTACCAGTCTGAGGCACACCTGCGTAATAATCAGGCTGTTTAATCAGCATCTCTACATGCCACACCTGTCAGCTGGGTGGATTATCTTGGCTTGCTCTTGTTCGCTAACAGTTATATCGACAAATTTCCTGAGCAAAATAAGAGAGAAATAAGCCTTTTGTGTTCACAGAAAAAGTCTTAAATCTTTGGCTTCAACTCATGAAAAATGGGAGCAAAAACAAAAGTGTGAAAGTGTATATTTTGTTAAGCATAATATAATGTGAGTGTCATCGGAGAGTGAATCTTAAAATATGATATTTAATACAGTTATATGTTTCTCTTATACTTTAATTTTCTTTATGTTACATATTCCACTTTATAGACACCCATGTTACATGTGTACATCTTGATGAAAAAAATAGAACGTTTCTGTGCTTTAGATATACTGTAAATGTATGAAGTCCACAACGGTTGAGAAAAGTAATTTTAAAAAAATCTGTTGTGTCTATGTATGCAGAGTTTCACCAGTTTGTCCACAGTGGGTGATCTCTGCCATTGCTCAATGGCACAATCATAAAGGAGTCTATTATTAACCCATAAACTCTGGACTCTATATGGCAGGGTTAAAGAAAAACTGTGTAAAGTGCAGGTCAACTTCGGAGATGGTTGTCACCTCCTGAGTACAGTGCCTTTTCACTTGGATACGTCCACATACATGTTCAGCACAGAATGAAAGCAAGAATTATATACAGAAACAAATGTATTTCTAAGTGCGGCTTTAGGCGATTCATTGTTATGTGACCTTAAAACTGTAGGTTACTATTGCTGGAGTAGGAGTAAAGTTAAGGCATCTTTGAACCTTAATGGCCTTCAGTACTTTTGACCAAAATGAGCGGGAAGAGGATTTCATCTGTTTTTGTTCATGTTTTGTCCTTATGAAACTGATTCTGGGAAAATAAAAATTTAAAAAAAACAACAACCAGCTCATCCAGTTATGTTGTTTTACTACAGTGCATCAATAGCCTTGGAGACCTGGGTGAAGACATCATCCACTGGCAGCTCAGAGTCGACCTACGTGAAGCAAGATGACAAGTTGTGTGAGAATATACGTATACATTACAAATATATTCAGTTTTCACCATCACAGCAGTTATACGCACCTTCCTGACGATGCCACGGCTCTCGTAAAAGGCGATGACTGGCTCTGTTGCTTTGTAATACAAGTCCAGGCGCTTCTTGATGGTCTCCTCGTTGTCATCAGAACGGCCGCTGGTCTCGCCACGCTTCAGAAGCCTCTTGACCATGGTCTCTGCTTTTGCATCCACGTACAGCAGCAGGCAGGGTTTGCCGATCTGGGATAAAAGACAGTTTGCTGGTTTAAGGTTTTTCGCCATCTGTGCAGGGATGAATTATAGATCAACAGCTCATGCCCTCTCCTACCTTCTTCTCAAACTCCTCGCCCTGCTTCACCTCACGGGGGTAGCCATCAATAAGGAAGCCCTTGGACACATCAGCCTTGGCGATCATGGCGTCCTTAATCATGTCTAAGACTGTGTCCTGAAAGCAGACCCGGGAAATTATGATCAACCTTCACAATGATGCGGCACTTCTGGTAGAAAATACACTCAGTTGCCAGTTTATTATACTGACAGGTGTTTCTACTGCACTGTAAAAAAATGTTTGTGCTGCCTTGAAAGTGTATATTGACGAATTGAAAGACAGTTGAGGTAATTCTGAAGCAAATAATCTTGTCTAGTCAAACTCGATTAATTCAGTTGTACATCTTCAGTCAAGCTGATGAACATTTATAACATCTAACATTTGTTTAAAATAATTTATTAGTTTTTAGTTAACTAATTAATATTAACCTTCTCCATGGTTTGCAGTGTTTTCATTATTGCGGAAACAAGCAACTATGACTTATCTAACGTGTCTTAGAGACACAGCAAGTTTTCATCATAAGAAAATAAAAAATAAGGGTCTCAGGAAAGTTTTAGCTCTTAAACAATGCATGCTGGGAAGCCTTCTAATATGCTGATCGTGTTTCTTTTGAAACTAATCTAATGAGTTGACTGAACTCTGCATCAGAAGACTTCAAGTTAAAAGAAGTGTTCTGAAAATAAATATAGATTTTAGTTTTAATTAACTTGAATAAGCTTTGTGTATTCATAAGCTATTGATATTTAAGAGCGTTTCAACAAAACTGAACATTATAACCCACTGCAGGACTGTTGTATTAGACTGCATTAGTTTCAGCCATGGTGTATGTGAACCTAATAAACTGGCAACTATATTAGCATACATTGTAAGAATTTAGATATTTCCATCTTATCTGTGTGCACATTTTGTTTGGTATTCCACAAGTATATAAAGACAGTGATCCTTGCTTATTAGAACAAGTTGCAAGTGATAAAAAGAATACTTTTTTTATTGCAAGTGATGAAATGAAGTGATATGTCTCTTACCAGGGGCACAAGCTCTCCCTTCTGCATGATGGCCTGGAGCTGCTTGCCCCTCTCAGAGCCAGAGGCCACCTCGGCACGGAGCAGATCCCCAGATGACAGGTGAGTGTAGCCATACTTTGCTACGATCTTCTCACACTGGGTGCCCTTTCCAGAGCCGGGTCCACCTGACAAAAGAAAGACGAATAAGTATCAGTGTAGCATGAGGGTGGATAGTTGTTGCTGTGTGGTGCAAAATGAGACAAATTCAGACTGAGTGTACTCACCCCCAACAAAGATGATCTTGGCATCTTTAATTTTGTCTGAAAAGATCACAGACATTTGTGTACATAGGTGTGATATGACAGAGCATTCTTCAAACCAGATAAATAAAAATGTTAAAGTCACTAGTACAAGATTTTTCTAACAAACCATCTCCACAGACAGTTGTGGGAGTGAGGCATTCGGTGGACTCAGCACTGCACGTAGTTCCCATTTTTTAGTTGAATGCAGGGCAAAGTGTCGGCTGGTCAACTAGGCTGTTTTGACTGTGCTTGCTATGTTGGAGGTTTGTGCTTTTACTCAAACAGTGTTGCCATGGTGACGGTTGTCACCTTATAATGTTATGTAGCCATGTGTACCTGTTTGCAGGGAACTACAGCAGAAGTCTGAGTTGTAAATCTAACAAATGAGCAAAAAGGAAAAGAAAACACAAGATTTGGACTTCTTAACTATATTGTGTGGTAATGTGTGCAACTACATGATATAATAATTGTATTATTATACAATGGTGTGTTTTTAATTAAATGGAATATCATAATATGTTTTCAATAAAAATAGAATACCACATTTAAGTGCAATATCATGTGTATAAGCAATGTTAAATTAAAGCCTCTAGTGTATTCTCAAAAATCACCAGAAGAGGACAGTAGAGTCTAAGACAACACAACAAGTCTGCCTCTGCTTAGACTTGAATTTGAAGATTGATTTAAAAAATACAAGTTCCCATTTTCCACATCATTAATCATCATTATCATGTCTTAAATTCTAGAATATTTACCTGCCATTGTGTTGCGTTAGATGAGTATTTCCTTCAACTGAAAGACAGAAAAGGACACCAGAGAGAAAATGAGTTCATTTTAAGGCAGAGATTAATGTCATATAGTCAAAAAAGTGACACTTTGCTGATTATGTTTTTATCATTTCTTTATTGAATATTAACTTTGGACTTTTTTCATATTGTCAACCCCAAAATATAGTCCCAAGTGTTAGTTAGGCTATTTTTTTTACCATTGAAGCCACATAATTAAGGTCATACAGCACCCAAAAGCATTCCCTTTAAGTGTTGCATATCTATCTCAGACAATCAGTGCTGCCGTAACCTGATATCAGACTGAATTTTCAACTCGTTCCACTCCATTTCCATATCATTTCCAGAGAATCAGGCAGCTCCATGGAGTGGGTGGATTCGTAGGTCTGGATCTAGGCAAGTATTGCTGTATTTAAAACAATCTTTATTGGCAGTAGTTTGCCCTCTGTATAGTGAGTAAACCTCAGTTCCAGAACTTTTAACTTGAAGTTTTTCACTTCCCTCTCCAACACGTAAGTTAGTTTTGCTTTGTAATGTTATTGTATGTTCACATATGTATCCCTCCAAATATTTCAAGGATGAGTGACTAAAGCATATTTTTAATGTAAATATTGAAAAATCATTTTCAAATGTTTATTTTTGTATTAATAAAGACAATGTAGCTGCACTTACATATATCATACAGTACTATGTAGCTTTACATTATGTGTCATCACTGATAAAACATATGTGATTGCACCTTTAAGCAGTTTTGACATAGAACAGACAGCAGAAAATTCTGACTGTAGCATGTGAGGTTCAGAATAAGATCGCAACTATTCTAGTTCCTCAATATTTGTTCCGGACAAGAAACGCCTTTGAGTTCTGTCTTAATTTAACAGTACAGATACTGACTATATATCAGGACGACAACAGCCACATGGCTTCCTGTTTACACTTTTTTTTAGCTGACTTGAAGACAGAAGAATGAGGAAGGAGTCAGCAGCCCTGACATGTTTAAATAGATATCTTCAACAAGCTGCTTGCCTGTGTCATTTGTCTCAAGTTGAAACTGAGTGTGTTGTGAAAGAACCGACTTTAAATAACTTTAAGAGTTGGCTCGACAGGTGTTGCCTGTCAAAATAGTTTTACGTCTTGAGAGCAGTTCTCTTTACACCAAATTTGATGATGCTTTGACTGAAATTGCGCTTTCTATTTTGCATGTATTTTCAACAAATTTTATATTTTCAATACAGCTGTTCCCGACCTTATGTCACCTGTAAATGTGCAGTACTTGGATTATATACTGTCTATATCTACTATTTCATTACCTTTCTTTACAGTTGTGCTTTTCCCAGTTTTCCCATTGTATTTTCTAATCTCCCGATTACTTGCATCAGACACACCTTAGCACTATGGTAATAAAGTAACCTGAGAAGTTGCTGGTGTGAGTTTTGTCAAGCCAAATTTATGAGAAAGGTCAAAGGGCATCTTAGGTTACACGTTGAGATCCAAGCTTAGATTTAAGTGTGTTGGCATGGCCACCAGGGGAGAAAGAAGATACTGCGCATCAAAAAAAAAAAAAACAGAATTGCAAATGTTTTTACAGGTATATTATTGAATATTTTATGTATAATCATTGGATCATTGAATATTTACAATAAAAAAAACAAAGAATAAAACAAAATGGATACATCTACATACACATATTTAGCCTGACTTTGCAAGAGGGTGTCACTAGATTAGATTTAACAAGACTTTAACTTGACCTTGTGACAATGTGGCTCTTTGCTCACTGGCCTCCTATTCAAACACTATAGTGCCAGATTGATAAATCAGCTTTCAGGAATGTGGGGCATTAGAAAGCTGATATGAGTTGTTTCACTGATGGTTAAACTGCAGCAGAGGGGGGAAAAAACATTGTTACAGTATTCTGCACATGGTCCAAGTGACAGATTTTTATATTTCCAGCGCTAACACGTGTTTCCAAGTTCACCGTAAAGATATACTCTACTCTACTATACTACACCAAAGCTGCAAATGCTACCAGCTTGTTCTCACATGCGACACTCCTCGGGACTGGACGTGCTGCGTCTCAGGTGTCCACTTTTATGTAAGTGGACATTAACCCTGTGATCTGTGTAAATGTCACTCTGAGACTGGCATCTGAGTCAGCACAGAGCCTGTTTGGGAATCCCTCTCTGGCCTATTATGGTTCCATCGTCTGGGTCCCCTTCTTCTTTGGCATGTTAGATGTGTCCCTGCTTCCAATACACTGCAAACAATATTACATGGCTCTCGGTCAGGGAATTGCACACAATTCAGCATGGAATCATGGAACGGAAACCTACTATGGAGTGAAACATTACCTGGCTTTGCTGCAGTGTAATCGTGCCATGACATTTCCCAACAGAGGCTGGAATGTGGCAAGACGTTAGAACTGGACTTGTATGTGCTCACATGTGGACAAGGCCCTGTGAATGTTACACTAGGATACTGTTTCCCCTTAAAATGCATGAACCACTTACAACATAAATAATGTAATACCATGCAACTGAGTGTGCTGTTAATGCAGAATGTCAGAGTACTTTAGAGCAGTGGTTCTCAAGTTTTTCAAGTCACGACCCCACCCCCAGAATAATTAGGTTGGTGACTGCGACCCCCACCCCTGCCTGGCCGAGAACCTTATAAGCAAACCATTGCTTTCACTTTCACAAATACACTTGACGAAATATATTCTAAGCCAAATTATATCACTAGTTCAGGCAATACAATGTAAAAACCATTCCCCAGTCTGAAATATGGCATCATTTCCCATCATGCCTAGGGCTTGACTGAGTAGTTTGTTAAGTTTGCTATTTTGTGTGACAAGATGCAAATGTTACCTTTTGTTTGTGTTTGTGTCTTTTGAAATCATGGTGGTTTATATTAAAGTCATTTTTGTGCTGGTTTACAGTTTAAGTAGTGCACTGAAAAATGAGAAATGTCGGACCACCTGGCAACACACAAATTAATTAAGTTTTTGCAAATCAAGTTAACAAGTTGTTAAACTCAACTGCTTTAAGTCAGATGTCCTTAATAATCTGATTGCTTTCAAATCGACAGTTTGCATAAATGCTCCCTAAATTTAAGGCAGGTCAACTTAGGTCAGGTCAAAATTTCAACTCAATTATTTACTTTACACAAAAGTAAAATACTTCTCCTTAACAACCTAAAGTATGGTTTTAAGAAAGTTGGCTCTTTTATAGTGACCTTAGTGTGTTATTTAAGTTTGTTCAATATTATGAATATAATTTGCTAATGTTCACATGACTTAACGTTAGCCTGATTTAACAATAGCCGAATAGTTCAGTAAGTTTTTACGAAAACTTAAACAATACAATTTAACTAATTCAGCTGAACCACAATACATTAATGCATCAAACTCAAAGCTCAACTGGAGCGGGAAATAACCGTAAGATGCGGACATCATGACGTCAAACACGCAATAGTAAGAGAGTCCCGCTTTGACTGAAATAGAATAGCAGGTTAAGGTAATGGGATGCAATTTTAAGTTGTTAAGTGACAGTTACATTTCATGTTGTGTTTTGCATATTTTTGAGTGCTTAAGCCTCATGCTGAATGTCGTAACGTGGCTGACGTTGCAGAGAACTGCTTCCTGCCACAAATTGTTATTTTATTTACACTTCCTCTACAGCCATTTTGTGACCCCAGAAGTTATCTTGCGATCGCCTTGGGGGTCCCAAACCACAGGTTGAGAACCACTGCTTTAGAAAATCTGACACGCTGAGACACATTTAAACATGTGACTCTGTAATTCTATCCTTGAATTGAAATAAGGAGATGGCTGGACTCACCACATGCCCGTTACTCCATCTCTCCTGTCCCTCCCTCATGTCTTATTACTGTTTTTTACCTGCTAAAAAAAGCCTCAGCCACTCTGCAGCTGTTAAGGGATAGCATGTCAACCATTCTCAAAAAGCACATGGCGACAAAGCTTTCACTGACTGGTCCTGAGAAGCAACAGGGGTGAAAACAAAGTACTGAGCACATGATCTGTTGGTGCATTCTCTCAGCTTACCAACGGTCACTAAGGCGCTCTGCTAATTAATTGAGCGTACTGTCCCTTTAAGGGAGAACAGGGGAATCTTTGACGTCAGTGCAGTGGGAGATATTCCATGATGTTGTGAAAGGATGGAGCGAGATAATTTTGGTGTTAGCTGTGGCTGTTGTGGATGTGTTTGTGTTCCAAATTGCACGCTTTGGCTCTCTTTAATGTGAGAATCAATAGTACTCAGCCCCTAATCAGATGTTAATGACCATTACTGGGGTTAAGAGGCATGGCAGTGGAATTAAAAGGCTAAAGCAGCTTGTGAAAATGGTCTTTAATGGGTGTAGGTGGTGGGTAATGTTAACATGTTATCAGAGAGAAGGAAAACCGGCTGCAATGACATGTCACAGCAAATGTCTGGAGGAAAAATAAGAATGGAAAAACATATTTTTTAGCAGACAGTTATGAGTGACATCCCTGTGAATGACACATAAGAAGTACATGCCTTTGCACTATGCAGAAATGCCTGATCTTCTAACACTGTCAACCATTTTAACCAGTGTGACAGTTCACCATTACACTCTTATTCTCACTCTCCATCCCATCAAACAGCCCTGCCCACTCTGCCTGCCCACACTCTACATCTCTCCTTCTCGTCAGTCTCTCTGACAGACTCAGATCCCATCCCCGTCACTCTGTGCTCTTCCTCTATGGTGCCTTTGTCCTCTGTACTGACCTCTCTTTCGCGCTGTGGCTCTAGATCCCAGTGCAAAGGGGCTGCTGTCCCTGGATCCCCGTGTGTGAGTGTCTGCACAGTTCCTGCTGCACGGCAGCCCTCCCTCCCCCATACTATGCCTTTATATAGCTCAGCTGAGCCTGCTCAGCCCGCAGTGCATTCTGGGTAAGAGGGAGGACAGGCAAGGAGAGTGAGGGAGGGAGAGGAATGATGATGGACAGCAAGAGGCAAGGGTGAAATTAGAGGCAGAGAGAAAGGAGGGGAGGGTTGGGGCAGAATTCATGACTGCAAATTATTAGTTCAGATGACTTTGTTGCTGCTGCCTTTTTGTGTTTTTAAATGTTGTGAAGTTGAAACATTATTGTGTTAGAAAATTGATATGTGCAGGAGAGTGTAGATTTGTCAGTGGAAAACAGAGGCTGAATACATGTCTTTGTTTTCATTTACATGTCTGCTGAATCTCGATTACGCAAACCAAACAGGAGGTTAACCAACAGGTTTGGTCAGTCCTTTGTGTTTTGTTCCACTAAAGATTAGAGCTTGGGAAATCCAGTCCATTGATTGTGTGGTTCTCAGTAGGTCTGGGAGCAATTTTCAGAGCGCTGAATGTGATGATCGTTCCATGCTACAGAGGTCAGTGTAACTCTTGTGATTTTCCTTAAAAAGATGAATTAAAGGTGCAGTAACTGATTTTGGAGAAAGGTGAAAGACGTTTTGGGGCGTCACTTTGTGTTGAAAGGTGGCAGGAATGTATTAAGGGCTCAGGCAAGCAACGGGGGGGATCAGGATGAGGTCAAATTAGATAATTATGGTGGGTCATGAAGCGTAATGGTGTATCGAAAGGACATAACCTCGCCTACTACAGGGCAAACAATTTGAAAATACTCATGTCAGTAGCACAAGTAGGTCATCCACCACACCCACAGTTACAACATATGAATCATTTAAACAATGTCAGTATCACATTTACAGTGGAAAGCCCCAGTCTGTGTCACTTAGCTTAATGATAATAATAATGCCCTAAATATGACAAAATAGAAACAACTGAAGGAATAATTTTAACATTAGTTTAGCTCATGAGTCACGTTCAACCAATCATGACTCACTGTATGTTTTGTTGGCATGTTCCCCTTTGTTAGTTCACATCTTGGTACGACTATTTTTCGGAATTTTTAACAAATTACGCTTTTAAAAAGTAATAGAGACAAAATTTCACAGTGTGGTGGAGATGTGCCCCCTGCATCCCCGGTGACTGGGCGAAGTCTCCTGTCATGGGCTAGATTTTCAAAAGCAGGCATGAAAACGGGTCGGGGTACAAAAGGTGAGAAGGTCCGGGGGCATGCTCCCCTGGAAGAAAAATTTTGGTATTTTATATTTAAAAGCATCAATCTAGTGCACTTTGAGAGAAAAATCAAGCAGAGTTACAGGACAGTATGAATGTATAATAAAGTATCTATACATATTATCTATACATGCTTACTCCGTCTACAAAAGGCACAGCAGCGTCTCCACCTGCTCTGGACGTGGTTCTCAATTATGTTTTAATACTTCATTGAGCTGTTTTAAAGATAAAGTTCTGTTTTTACATGAGACAGACAATAAAGAATCTATCTACTCAATAGTCATTTCTTCTTCTTTGCCTGGACCAGTGTCTCCAGCTAAGCTAACGTCAGCTTGCGTCAGTCAACGTTACCTTTAGCCTCTGAGGCCGGTCCTCTCAGCATCCGCCCGAGTCCAAACGTCCAATCGGCGAATGAGTCCTAACTGTCGTCTGCCCTCGGGTCAGCTCGCGAGCGCTCTGGTCAGCACAAACCAATCAGGTAGCAGTATTCTCCCGCGCATTCGCGCTAATATTTCAACGCTGTAGAGCAAGTAGGAGAACGTCTTGTTGAATTCGAGGCTCCCTTCAGGCGCGCGCACGGTTCGCAGCTCACTGTGGCTCCGCGCCATAGCTTTGTGCAATCACATATGTTTTATCAGTGATGACACATAATGTAAAGCTACATAGTACTGTATGATATATGTAAGTGCAGCTACATTGTCTTTATTAATACAAAAATAAACATTTGAAAATGATTTTTCAATATTTACATTAAAAATATGCTTTAGTCACTCATCCTTGAAATATTTGGAGGGATACATATGTGAACATACAATAACATTACAAAGCAAAACTAACTTACGTGTTGGAGAGGGAAGTGAAAAACTTCATAGCACAAGTTAAAAGTTCTGGAACTGAGGTTTACTCACTATACAGAGGAACAAACTACTGCCAATAAAGATTGTTTTAAATACAGCAATACTTGCCTAGATCCAGACCTACGAATCCACCCACTCCATGGAGCTGCCTGATTCTCTGGAAATGATATGGAAATGGAGTGGAACGAGTTGAAAATTCAGTCTGATATCAGGTTACGGCAACACTGATTGTCTGAGGTGCAGAAGTCTGGTTTTCTTTAGAATTACATTACGCTCTAAAGTTATTATGGTACTTTTGCCCAATGACACCAGAAGTTACCTGCATGCACCAGCTCTCATGTTTGCAAACTTTACAAAAGCTACCCCAGGCATCATTTAATCAAAACTAAATACAAATGGAAGCCAAAGAAACATCTGAAACATTTTATTAAAAGCATGAGGGGACATATTCATGTCCTCAAATGGAACATAAATACAAAATATATTTATATGTACAAATTATGGCAGAGACAAATTGAAGCGTACCAGGTACTTTCTAAAAATGTTAATTCACAAAAAACAGAAAAAAAAGATTATTTAACTTTAGCTCCCAATGTGTTGTTTTATCAAAGATAGATGAATCAAACATAACCACTATGAACTTGATCCATCCTGGTTCAGAATATCTCTAAGATTCATAAGCTTTGAGGTACAAAAATGAGGTATGCACTACTTCTGGATAAAAAGCAAGCCCAAAGGTCAAATAGGTCAAATAGTTTTTGTACAGTACCATTTTACAGAAGCTCAAAATTTGAACTTTCATAGCAACAAATGAGTAGAAATGTATGACGGGCCCCCATCTGATTTTGATAATACACTTGACAATTAGCAAAAATCTCCACATTTATGGTAAAACTTGGCAAAACTTTGTTGCTGAAGTCAAAAGAAAGTTTTCAGAACCATCATATTTGCACTGAATTGCAATATAATTCTTAAAATGTCGTCCAACAATATTCAGGAGCAGGGAATAGAGTTCACTCTGTATTTCACAGAGGTAATACAAGGTTTTGACCACAGGGAGGCAGCACACCAGCAGCACAACCTCGAATTAGTGCTTCAGTATTGTTCATGGTATTAAGATTCCTCAAAATATGACACATCCATCTTATCCATCAGCTTCTATTTCTATGTTAAGAAATGATAATAATGGCAGTATATAAGCAGTAGTCTGTTATCAGATGTTGAGAACATTATGGGCAGCAGGTAGCATTACTTTCAAAGCTAAGCAGAAACATTAATTGGAGCTTGAATTACCACACAACTCTAATGTTCACTCTATAAAATAAGCAGCTGTTTCCTATCACTCGCCCAGTAACCTCTGTTACTGCATACTGTGTCAGAAGATGCATTTTTATAAATGCATAAATCCACATAAATAACATTTATGTGGGAAATTATATTTCACTCAGTCAGTTAATTTAAATGGATTGTATTTTTTTTTTGTCTTAGTCAGAAAAAAATGTGGTTATCAGTCAGTGGAAAGTCATTGAAACTGACCAAAGCGGTTTGTTTAACACTGGATGGACATCCCTAATACTGTTGCTGCACAAATAACACCAGTTTTATATGAGTGATGAGACAGAGTCCTGCACCGGGTCAGGTAACCACGGGTACTCGACGGGTGACAAGCAGAAAAGTTTTTAAAAATGCACTGTAAAAATGTAAAAACTTGAGAAAACGCAACATTTTAAGTGAAGGGGGAGATTTTTGAGTTTTGAGCCCGACTCAAACTGAAGTTTTGAAAAAGTTTTACCAACTAATAATGTTTTGTTTTTAATGAATCTTTGAGCTTGAGAAAACCACAAAAGATGTGTATTTCATTCAGCAAACACATTAAAGTAAAAGTGACTAATGGTTAATATAATAATTTCAACAAAAGATTACAGGTTGGCAAATCTATGCGTAGTCAATTTAAAAACTTTAGAATTAGAGATTCAAAACTCAAAAGGCCTAGAAAATAGAAAATTGTGGGTTTTCTCAACTTTTTTTTTTACAGTGTATAGTTCTATAAATTCACAGGTATGGGCACACGTAAAAATTAACTAAATCCAAAATGAAATGTGCAATATTTTTAACAGCTCTTTAAGCTCACATTTGAGAGCATAACAGCTTTCACCAGGACTGTTTTCTTTGTGAAAGCTTACGACACATAACCTGACATGCCAGGTGATATAATACACAGAACAATGTGAAAAGTCGTCCATAGAAAACTGTTTGGAAAAGGGCAGGCACTTTCTAAAAAACAGTGATTGGATATCACATCTAACGCTGGCTTACTTAAACCAATCAGACCAAATTCTTACGGAAGCCGGTCGGGAGAAGCCTGTTGAGAAAAGCCTTCAGTGCCGTTTGTTGCTCTTCTTTCAATGAAAAAATACTCTCCAGTTCTGATATAACTGATGCCATCACAGTATCAACACTGACCTCCTCTGGGGCCACCGTTGTTTGTTTGATACAAGACGCTTTTATGGACGTTTCTTACTGTCGTCACGCCCAGGAGCTGCCAACAGTCCCTCTGAGGACGCTGATCACTTGAAGCCTGGCAAGATGGATTCTCACAAGATCTTGCAGATGCCCCTGACGGCCCCTAAATTTACATTCAGCCAAATAATGGGGATGCCATGGATCCAACAGTGATGTAGGCTCGCTGCTAACTAGTACATCAAAATGGATGATACACAGACAAAAATAGCCATTGGTGAATGCCAAATTGTGGACAATACATCGTCAAAGGCCAAGTCGAATACTTGAGAGGAATTTGGTGTAATCAGAGACCGTGAGAATAATGCTGTCAGTGGCTTTGTTGCTTGTAAAGTTCCAAAAAATTATTAGCTTTTGATAATCGCCAGCTATGCACATCATCACTGAGTAAACACATCAACAGCTGCAACAGCACAGGTGTTTAACAACTGACAGAAAACTTTTCCAAGAACACGAGTGAAAAATGAGTGACTGCGTATGCATCTCATGTCGGGTTGCAGGACTTGTATTCATGGGTTTTGGCTGGTCTGGATCTGACTTGGAGATAACTGAGGGTAACAGGTCGGGAACTGAGTCTTGTGCGCAGGTGCGTGTTGGTTAAACTGGACCGGTGCAGGACTCTGATGAAAACCACAAATATTCAATGATAACAGCAGCATTGATCAGAATCATCTCCGTTTCAATCATTAAATCTTTGCGATTTCCACAACTCAAGCTGGAGGTCTCCACATTAATCGTCCATATTACTCTGTATGCCCATCATGTGCGTCTAAAAAAACACGTCTGACACCAGGAAATACAATCTTGAGTCTGAAAAAAATGCTGATTAAGGCATTAGATTGTTGTTATCGTGTTATCCCAAACTTATTTTCTTCTCCCCCTCACCACCGAGCTTAAATTCTGCTTGTTTACCTGTTATATTTACACACATTTAGAACAAATACATCGAGCAACATTTGACAGAGCACCACCTATTGCACATAGAATTCGTCTTGTTATTAAAAATCTTGTTAGTTCACCCTTCAGTGCTGTCTTTAAATGTTGGCTCACTGCTTCTTTCACTTCTTCCGCTCTTATTTTCTTTGACATGAACTTGTTGCAGCACTCTTCACCGAGTCCTAGCTGGAGAAACCACCAGGTGGCTCAGGGTCGGGGGACGGAGGGTCGTCCTGGTCGTCCGTGGGCAGCTGGACGCGCTGCTCGTCCATACGCTTGGCCTGCACCCTCTGGATTAGACTGAAGAAGTCTTCGTCAGGCACTGTGGGGGCGTGGGGGCCTGCTTCTGGTGGGGAGCACCGCTGATCATCAATCCTAGAGGACTATAATCAGAAAGATTCATACATTTAGAGTGTAGAGGCAAATATAACAACACCACTGAATTCATGCTTGATATTATGTATAACAACCAAGTCTATGAGACTAATAATTATGAATCAAAGGCTGGATTGAACCAAAAAGGATTATTTAATTACTTTATTTTATTTTTTTTTAAACCTGATTAAATCATGGCTTAACTTTAAATTATGTTGCACCAAACTTGTAAACAAACTTAAAATTAAGAAAGATTAAATTTAACCCTCTCTTTGTTTATTTTTGACTCTAAACCTAGATTAAATCTATTTCTGATACTCTGATCTCAAAGCTACACTTGAGGTGTTTTAAGTTTTAAAATGGCTGCTTCTTTAAATGGATTGAGCTGAAAAATAAAGTTCCTCAAAGAAAGTGTAAGGACAGACTCAACCCACATTTTAGTTTTCAGTTTTATGACATGTCTCTTCTTTCTTTCACTTGTTGATCCATTAAAACAGTCAGCCAGTTTGCGTCCAGTCAGTCTTTTTTCCTTATTGTGCTGTTGTCCACTTCAATCCTCCATTATTTGTCATATTGCTCCATTAATTTGCCCAACAAGTTTTTCTCAAATTAGAGATTTTCTGCCAAGCCATTATGAGGCTATTAGTCTAGCTAACTTTTTAACTAGCTAGCAAACAAAGTAAGCTTTTGTTAATTTTTAGGTAGCCAGAAAAACAATGTTTTTTTTAACTTTGTAGGTAGCAGACAATGTAATTTTTAAAAAACTTTTTAGCTAGCTAGCAACCAATGTCATATTTTGTTAAAAAATACAAAGTAGCCAAAAGTTAATGGTTTTCTTCCTCTTTTATTCTTACCAGGTCTTGACATCACACAGATTTATTCATCTATGCATTTTATTTTCAGTAAGCAAACATCTTCATATTGTTAAAACTATTTAATTTCAGTTTACATCAATAAACTTAAATTTATGAAACAGAGATAAGTTTTTAATTGAGCAACAGAGCACTGTTGAATTTTAAATCTGGATTTATTCATTTTAAACAGTTCTGACCCATCTTAGATTGAATTATATATTCTGGTGCAACCCAGTCCAAAACAATTGAACCCTTGAGTTCCTGTCATGTGAGTTGTGACGTTACCTGGCACTTAATAAGCATGTTGAAGAAGTCATCGCTGGGCTCTTGATGATCTCCCTCACCCACCAGGTGTCCCAGGTTGTTATGGGTGATCCTCAGGCCTGGCAGGTTCCCCACATTAACTCGCTGGTCATCGAGACGGCGGCTCTGAGAGCTAGCAATCAAATCAAACAGCTCCTCAGTCTGGGGGGAAGTGGTAATCGAAGGATCTGGGAGAAAAGAGAGGAGAGACCAATGAGTGTAAATAAATATTTGATTCCGTGAGGTTTCAAAACAGCGGACAAAAGATGAGACGGGTATCCGATTACTGTTACCAACCTATCATTTCGTTCAGGGATGGCACAGAGTTCGCAGCACCTTCTCCGTTGTCTCCGTTCTGTGAGTCATCAAGATGGCAGCGCTGGTCATCCATGCGGCTGCTCTGGAACTTGCTGAGGAGGTCAAAGAAGCAGTCTTCATCGGAGGGGTCCCGGCCCAGCTTCTGAAAAGAAAAATAACAAGAGTGTTGTGTTCTTACGTCTTTAAGTGATGAAAAATTCTCTACTAATAATATGGATACGGGAGGAATTCTGCCCTGTTTTGAAGCTAGTCTCCTCCACTTGCCTCCATTCCTCAATGCATTTTTCATTGAGTTTTTTATTTCACCACTTTGAAAGGCTCAGACATGATACTGAGGCCAGCGACTGGACTAGGATTATGTTGAACTGTTCCTTGAGCTAAGAACAATGATGCGCAGATGACTTAATTAAACTTGATGCCCCTATGAGTTGGACGATGATGAGGATAAGATGCCCAGCTTGTTCAAGAGAAAAATAATCTGATTAACTCACAAGGGATGCCCCTCCTGATGAGACTACCTTGGCCTAGATACTGAAGGTGAAACAATATAATAAAATGTCATGTATAAATAAACAACCCATTTGTATTTAAGCAAAACGGCCCACATAGGTAATGGTGCACTGTAAAATTTGATCAAAATATCAACAGATACAGCTGTAGCAGCCACAGACTGCTGTTGAGGTGATATGGTTATACATGTTGATCAGTTATAACAAGGGTTGCAAATTATAAGGACTTTCCTTAGTCGATCATTGGTAAAATTAATGATCAATTAATCGATTAATTATTATAAAAAAATTGAAATTTTACTTATACCAAATGCGTTTTCCCCCTAAATCAATCTTAATTAACACATTTTTTTTAACTGAATGATGAACTTGAGCTCGAACGTTAAGTTTACGCTTGTCCTCGCGAAAAGCACAAGTGATAAAATATTCCAACTCAAAGGCTCACTTACTAGGTTTTTTCAGAACTTTCAACACCAACAAATGGTTTTCAGCAGCGAATGGAAACGACTCAACTGTGAAACATTCGTCACATCAGAGCTGCAACGATTAGCTGACGAATCGACAGAAAGAAAATTGGTTGCCAACTATTATAATCATAACGGATAAATCGCTTCAGTCCTTGTTCAAGCAAAAATTTCAAACATTTTCTGGTTTCAGCGTCTTAAATGTGAGGATTTGCTTCTTTTCTTTGTCATTTCTGACAGTAAATGAGTCGTCTTGGGGTTCTGGACTGTTGGTAGGACAAAAGCAGACATTCACAAATACTTAAATATCTCAAAATATGTGTAACAGTCATTAAAATAGTCACTGTTTTATTTCAGGTCTTTGTTTGATAGAAGATCAATTAAATTTTACTCGATTATTTGTTATCATCCCCTGTTAAAACTTGAATATGACAGAATCTTACTACATGTAGTGTCACTTTGCACTTGTGCTCTTTTTTGTTATGTTTTTGGTTTATGCAGTTTCTTAACCTAATAGGTCCAAACTGACAAGTTAATTTAAAATGTTTTCATTGGTTTAAAAGTTCACATTTGAGCAGTGGAACTGTTAAATCCCAACAAACCTCACAGCTCTAATCAATGATCAGCCGATCAATGGTTCAATTACTGATCGACCGAATGCTATTTCTGTGTTGCAGCCTCACTGCCGGTCGGCCTCTGACAGTGACGGTGCTCTTTCCATTGTTTGTTTTGTGATAACCCCGAGGGGTGCTCGCTCACATCACACTGAACGACACTCACAGCTACCTAATGTGTTCAAGCTCTGCAAATGAAGCAGATAATAAATGCATGAAAATGGTTTAGCTACAAACACACCGAGGCAGTAAAGCAGATGTAGAATTTATTACGTTTGACTAATTCTACTGAAATATTCTGGCAATCAGACTGCGATGTTACGACACCAAATGAGCAGCAATAAAATTAAGCTGCTGGCCCTCTGAGAAATTATCCGAGAACATTACAGCTGCCATCAAAGTAAATCCACTATCAGATAAAAGCAAAAACAATATAAATGGAACATTTTCAGCTGTGTTTTTGAACAAAACAACAAACTTAAAAGGACAACAATGGGCTGAATTGTACTTCCTCCATTTTATCTGACAATTTTTAAGGGCTCAACTTAAAAAATGTCCGGGGTCTGTTCCAGGAGGCACGTTTATTAAGACGGCTGGATAACTGCAGAGTAAAAACTGAAAACTCCTCAAATCTGGAACATGAACTGCTGCGACTTTTACTCTGTAAACCCAACCAGATAAATCCTCAAAACTGCTTTGTGTAACAGGTTCCTGATCAGCTTTTGCCTTTGAGATTTTAAACTAGGAAAATAAAGAGTTTTGTTTTCAACACCACCTCAAAGCAACAAGTTAAAACCTCAAAAATATCGGCTGTGGCCAAAACTTTAAAACTATTATACAAGGAGTTTTAACTGGTTATGAAACAGTCTCAATTTATCACCGATGCTTCTGTTTGATTTACATAAGTTAACAAGCCCATCCATGAGAAGATTGGCTGTTTCTGTATAGTTATCCTTCATGGCTGCCACTGAGTCGGAGTCTCCTTGAAATCAGATGAAACGAGTGTTTACGTGTTTACATTTTCACCGGCAGAGTAATGGGGAGTAGTATATTATCCAGTTAAAAAGCTGGAGATTTTTATTTACATAATTTATTTTTGATGCTATATTTTGGGGGTATTATGGTGGAAACACTACAACTTTTGTCCACAGGGGGGCTCCAAAATCAACAAAATATGAACGTTCCTTACAGTAGCTTTAAGAAGAATCAATAAAAGCTCACAATTTATTTTCAGCAAGTTAAAATAAAACTACTTATGCTGAGATTGGTTGCTTAAGAATTAATAACTAATAAATCTAAGAGTTATAATAGTATACATTATACAATATAAAACAGACATATACAGAAGAGTATTAGGGCCAGGCATAAGGGGGAAAAAAAGAGGAGGAAGATTTTTTTTAATGTAGCATTTTGAGAATAAAGTCAAAATGCCGAGAATACATTTTAAATACTGTTTTGACTTCATTCTCAACATTTCAACTTTATTCTCATAAAGGCATTTCAACTTTATTTACAACAATTTCTTCTAGACATTTCAACTTCATTCTTGACGTGGTATTTCAACTTTTTTCGACATTTCTACTTTATTCTGGACATTTCAATTTTATTCTTTAGATTTCAATTTTATTCTCAATATCTTGATTTTACTTCGACAGTGTATTTCAACTTAATTCTCAACATTTTCACTTCATTAAAGACATTTTAAATTTACGCTCAATGTTTCAACTTTATTCTTGACATTTGAACTTACTTCCCAACATTTCGACTCTATTCTCAGAATCCATTTTTACAAAAATTCCTTATACCTTGCACTAATACTAAAAGCTCAACTTTATTCTCGGCATTTGGACTTTGTTCCCAAAGTGATTTTTTTTTTTTACTTCTTCCTTTCCTTTTTTTTAATGCAGCCCTAAGACAAAACAAAAGACAAATAAAGACAAACAAAAAGTTATACTACACTATAAAGGTCAGTTCACAGCAAAATATCACAGCGCCATATTGTTTTGTAATGAATTATGTGTCTTCTTCAAGATTAAATGGAGCTAAACCTTAATTAACTAAACTAACGATGGATTAGGACTCAAGAAACCTCACACTTCAGTAATAGTGGACAGTAACTGCTCTAAAAAAAAAGCAATTTGCGATGCCTAAACATCATCAACATGTCCCAAAGCAGCTCACTGGGAGACGAGGTAAAAGTGAGCATCACAGACTGAAAACAGTCTGATAGTGTCTCTGTTATAAAAGCTTTTTTTTAACAAACCTTAACAAACTATCCCCAATTACAATACAACAATCAACAATCACAACTGAAAGAAAAAGATCCGATAACTTCAACACCAACTAGCGGATGGAATTAAAATCACTTTGCCTTACAGCATGATGTGAAGTAGGTCAGCGTCAGCGGACACCTGATTCCCCTTCATGTCTATTCTAGGAATCTTTTCTATTGTTTCTATTGAAACTTTTGTTTTAGCTTTAGCTGGTCAACAAACATAACTTGTTATCATAAAAAGTTGCATCAGCTCCCTAAGAGACAAAGTTTAAACATATAAACATGCAGTAAAAACTGCAGGAATCTAAAGGAAAAGTAAGTTAATAACCTCTGGTGTCCTCTGCACCATGTTGTTATTCAAGCTGTCCAACATAAATATATGTAAAACATCTTACCGGCAGCACCCCTTGTTCTTTGTCCTCTGTCTATTCCACTCTTTCTCTCTCTCTCATGTCTCTCTGAGCTCTCTTTCCCTCTCGCTCCGTCCACACGCCTGGCTCACACCTCCTTCCCCTCTTCTTTCACCCTCCGCTTTACATCACTCCCTCTCTCTGCTCCCCTGCTGCACTCCACTCCCTCCCTCTGATTTCCTCTCCTCTTGTATCCCTCTATTCCAGCCGTCTTTGAATCTGCACCATCCACTCCCTCCTCTTCCTCCTCCTCCTCCTCCTCTCTGTCTCCCTCTTTTTTTTTTTCTTTCTGTCTTTCTCTCTGTGGCTCTCCTGCAGGCCATTTTTGTCCTGTTCACCCACTGTGGGAAAACAACTCATTATGGGAGGCAGGGGGGTTGACCCTGTGGGGAGGGTAGCAGCTCTGTGATCAAGGTCACATTATCAGCAGAGAGGGGGAGCAAAAAGGGGGGAGAGGAAAAAGCGGGTGGAAAACTGGGTGCAGGGGTGCAGTTATGAGTAAATTGCATACCAACAGTGGCAGCCGGCAGAGATCAACTACCTTCAAATGACAAGTACGGCCAATGTCAGCACTCAGTTCTTCAAAAACTCACAAGACAAAGCTCTATAATATACCGCTCATAATCAAGGACTTTTTCGACTTTTTGCCAACTAATCAGCAGTGACTTATAGCAGTTTCTGTCCTTGGCCCCATGGTTTCTGTGCGAATCTCCTCTCTTCGCTCTCTGTATTGTCCAATTAATCAAGTAGGCCAAAGGGGCAGAACAAGAGAGAAAGGAACACGTGATGATGATGATGATGATGATGATGATGATGATGATGAGAGAGAAAAAAAGAGGGGGAAAGAGAGTGAGAGGTGAGAGACGGGGTGCGAATGTAACAGAATAAAAAAAAACAGAGGCAGTCCTTCCTAGATTAGGTCATATCAAGTATTAATTACAGATGAACAATGGAGGAAAAAGAAAAAAATTAACTACAGACACATTGACAGTTTACTAACCTACAGCGTCTGAACAATGCCACTTATTTATTTGCACGTCTTCTACGAGGATCATCAACTGGCGAAGATTCTGGGACACTGACATTTTAGCCTCAGTCTTTTAGCTTAGCTTAGCTTAGCTTAGCTTAGCCATCCACTGCGTATTTCATACCCCTTTACAAGGTTCTGTTTTGAAAAAATGAATACATTGAAGTCAGCTGGAGATGGCATTTTCAACCAATATGTGAAGCTAACGTTACCTTAATCAGCTAAGTAGCTGCAGTTGATAACACCTGCGAGCAAAAGCCGTCACTTTAGCAAATTAAATCACTATCTGAAATCAAGAATTCACTGTTGCAAAAATTAATTTTGAGTGGTATATTTGCCACTGTTATCATTGTAAACTGCATATGAACCTTGCGAGAATGGAAAGCTTGACAGGCGTAGTACAAACAGTTAACTAAGGTGGGCATAGATTAGCTTATACCAACCAGCCAACAGTCACTGGTCACAACACAGGCATTAAACCTGCAGTCTGGGACTTTCCCATATAAATGAACGTCTGTTACATTCAAGCCCTTGCCAAACCAGTTCACACAATGCAAATAAGCATATCACCACCAGGTAAATCTCTTTAGATTTTGCAGTATAGTGGAGGTTATCCTATGCAGGCATACCAGTTTGATGCATTTTACGTCAACCGACAGTGATTGGTTTGCCAGAGCTAAAGGGGGGACCAACTGTAGCAATGGAGTAGGCTACAGCATGGTAGAGCATATGGCGGAAAGCTGTAGGTATATATCATAAGCAGTATCTTGACAGTGTTTGTGTAATTACACCCACTGCCAGAAGGGGGAAACAAAAGTTCCACACTGCTAGTTATAAACTAATAACACGTGATAATCTCCAAAACAAGCAAGTATGTAGTAGACGGTTTTATCAAGTGTAGTTTCCAAACTCCATCTGCTGATGAAGACCATGAGATATGGTTGAAAGCTATGAGTTGACCTTGAGTTAAGAATGTTTTGTCAACTATTTGCTGTATGTCACTACAGCCCCAGGACATTTCAGTCAATAGTCATGGACATGCATCAGTCTATAGATGCTGATTGAATTTCTCTGCATTGTATTGACGTTGTTGACCAATAATATGTTTGTAGGTTGCTGACTTCAGTAGTTCATCGGAAATAACAAAGGCTACAATGTGAACAAAGTTGGGATTTTCAGCTGTCCCTGATGACACAGCCTAATGACATCTAATGGTGACTTTCTCCCTGATTTCTAGCTTTAGGAAAGAGCAACCCAAGTTCACGGACGCTGTCTTAAAAAGACTGGCAGATTTAAAAAAGGGCAATGCTTCAATGTCATCAGAATTACCAACATTTAGCTCGGGATGCTATTTCTAGGCCCTTGTGATGCCCTTGTGATGAGCTTTCATCACGCAGCCCAGTAATTTTCACTTTTTTTTCCTCGGATGTCAGCTCGCTGATAACAACAATTAGCATTGTCACAGGAACGCGGCATGATTAGGTGCTGTGGGGACACACAGGATTTTAGGGATGCAACAGCTGCGAACCGGCATATTCATTAAGAATCTAGTTCACGTCAAATGGAGCACTCATGGCGTTTAATGAGAAGACACCTTTACCCTGTGTCTGACTTCTTACATCATGCTACATAACCTCACGGGAAATTAAGGCAAATGTTCCCATTTTAATCTCTCTAATTTCTCTCATTTTCTCTTTAAAGCACAAGCCCTGAAGACATTTTTGACAGGTGGTGAACAGACAAGAATGGAAAAAGTAGTTAAGTGAATTCAGCAGTCAGCGTTTCAGGTCCCCTTGATGATTTCTGCGAGAAGAATTACACCCGTCTTTTCTCAGGTGGGCTCTCAGTGATTGAATTAAAAAGGTGGGCATATCTTAGATTTACGGTGAGTGTGAACTAGGGGCTGATATTACACATTTTGGTGGGTGGTGTAATACTCTTGAGTTATGAAATAAACTTAATAGCATCAGCGGTCTTTTTTTCTGCTGTCAGCAAAAAATTAGATGAAAAGATTTGATTCTTTATCCTTAGGCTTTTTATCAAGTAAAGCTGCAACGACCAAGTCTCAAAACTGAGGAGTTTTTGACTTGCTTTACTGGAAACTGGACACAGTGTTACAGATGCAGCAATGTGTGGTGTCGGAGAACACAAAAGATACATTTCATAATCACAGCGTGCAGGTTTAACATGAGAAGGCTGTTTTCACATCCATCTGCTGAAAGTGAAAAGTTTCTCTGCGTTCACTGAAAATCCATTTTTAAGAGGCGGGCCTACGAGCATGATTTGTGACATCACAACTAGTTTGGAAGTCAAATCCTGGTCCAATTGGCACTTTCTATGTCCGGCCCCTTTTTTGTTTGTGCTCCATGACAGTTGAGCAAGCTTGGTACCTTGTTAGCTTTCTCCTTTCCTGTAAAAGCAACATCTATTTGCATCTTAAGTTAGCAAATGTTAGCAAGTGCTAGCAAAGTGCTAGCTAAGGATTCATGTAGATTAGCTAGCTAGTTAGACAACATTTCATTAGCTAACTTGAAATGTGCCTTTAGAGGTCCCCAAGTAACATTCTTTAACCATTTTCAAAATCTTTTCAACATAGATGAGCCTCTCACATATCCAGACAGGGAAGGACAAAGGTGACCAAGGTACCAAGCTTGCTAAACTATTATTGGAGCACGGAGTGAAAAGGGGCGGGACATCTTCTGACCAGCAGGAAATCTTAAGAAATGTAGAAAATTTGCATATTCGTAGATTCTGGAACTTTTAATTAGTTAAAAGGAGAAGATTCCCTTTTTAGGGATTTTAATGACAAACAAAAACCACACATTATTGCTCCAAGCAGAGAATTCACATTACTTAATACAAAAAAAAAACCCTTTCAGAATAGGCTAATATATAAAATATTTTAAAACTGAAGCCAAAAATAGACTTTTACAAGAATCTTTAAAAGAATAGTTTTAGGGAATATGCTTTCCTACTGAGAACTATAGCTGTATGAGTTCTGGTTGGCTGAGCTTTGCATAAAGTCTGGAAACAATAGGAAACTATTAGCTTGGCTCTGTGCCGAGGTAACCCGTCACCACATAACGAACCTAATTGGATCACAGCAGGAAGCTAATAAGTAAATAAATCTTCAGCTACTCACTGGCACTGGGGGTGGGACTTGCACAGTGATGTCATCGGTGTCCACAGGAGAGTCCAACCACGGCCTTTCATCTGATGACTGACTGTCCGGATATCCTTTTCTTTTACCTGGCTGCGACTGCTGACTCTTGGATCTCCTGGGTATACTCTCCAAGTCTTGGTTATCACCGTTCTGCAGTAAAAGAACTCAGTGTTAAAGTGGGATGTGATAACTCTTCGGGGAGAGGTGTGTGGATCACATTTACAGGCACATTTCTCTCTGAAGTGTCATACTGAAGTGTGAGAGCGAGAAATCACCTTATCTGAAGAGTACTTCCACAGTTCTACACTGTCCATGCTGTTTCTCTTTGTGAATTTGGGTCTTGCTCCTGCGGGAAAAAAAATACACAGGTAAATAAACATGCCTATATATTTGTAGAATCTCTTTAAGTTGGTCTAAAATCAAATCGAGCACGCAAGGCGCTCTTTGTCTTTTCTGTGCAGCAGCCTGTCATGTCAGCATGGCTCCCATGTTGCTTGGTGTGGATACGCGGTTTAGGCAGACAACCGAGCAAACAATCTGAATAAGAGTCTGTTTGCCAGCTCTGCACCAGAGAGGGAAATGTAGGACATGGGTGTCAGTTTGTGCCCGGAGGAGAGTTCATGAACGCAAACATCACACTAAAGCTTCATTTTAGACATTTCAAAATGCTCCTAATAATATATAATAACAATATATTTTATTATGTCACTGTCACTTTAGCTTCAATGAGTTTACTCAATAATTTTTGAAATACAATTTTTTTTTAAATCAACGTTTCAAGTTTATCTAATGAAGGAAAGAAAATTATCTATCAAAAGATCAGTAGTTGGTAAAACTTTTACAAAACTAAAGAGTTTGAGTTGGGCTCAAAACTCAAAAATCTACTGCAGTAAGTGTTGAGGACAGCATTGAAAACAAACTGGGGGTAAATAATCTTCGTCTTGCCCCAAAATGTAAACATGTACACCCCCTTTGCTTTCTTTCATATTGAGCCTCAGTTCAGACACAACACAGACACTGTAGGTCTGTGTTGTCTGAGTTAGTTTTATATTTAAATGCCTGCCATGTGTACACAAACAGTGTTCAGGTTTGCTTACACAAACCCACACACGCAGAACCTACAAACTGTTTAAAAATAGATTTCTGTTATCTGTAGTTTCAAGGTGATTGATAAATGTGCATTTACCAAAACCCTTCAGTCAATTTTCTACTTATTAAACTCTTATTTTCTAGAGCTCCAGGACATTATTTTTGTTCCCATTTCTGCGTGATGTGAGGACAAGCACAGCTCCGAGACAGCTTCCACATACCGCAGTCTGCAGAGTGCAAACAGACAGCTCTCTGTTTTACATTTACATTCACACACGCACGCACAAATACAAGCACAGACACACACAGAGTTGGGTGTGCCGCTCCCTTTCCCTTGCCATGACTTAGGAAAAAGGAGCGACTTGCTTACACAGCTTTGAAGAAATCAAGTTACACATGTGCATGTAAAACACTGGACGACACTGACCCACAGTGAACACAGTGAAGTCTTCAGTTCACTGAGTCACTATTTCATTCCACAGTCAGCAAAAGCAACACACATTATCTTCTTTTGTTTGTTATTTGTTTGTCAAACTTATAATCCTACATAAATTTAAACATTTGATATTTTGTCAACAGCAGACAAATTTAAATGATCCTTTGAGTAAAAATTCTTTACATTTATTTGTCTAACTGGAATTTTTTTTATTAAATCTCACTTTATTCTGGAGGGATATATTGCAAAAATAAATGATGAACTTAAAAAACAGGGAAAGATGGAGAACGTTTATTAAAACTGAATGCTGGTAATAATCTGAAAGAAATTCAAGGATAGAATTCAATATATCAGGGTTTTTTCTTCCTCTTCTTCTCCATATAATAATGAAATTATATTTAACTTAAGTTTGTTACTTTAGTACTTACTCAGGTTGTTGATATATTTGTTGTGATGACATATGTTGTGTCTTTGTTTATTTTCATGTATAGGTTTTGTTGTATATTTTGCTTTGTTTCAGTGTGATTCTGGTGTTTTTGTGTTTACTGTTTTGTTTGTCTCCCTGTGAGTTATGTCACATTTTTGTTATTACTATTATTTTTTTAAGAACAGTATACTTATACAATGGTTTAGCGTACTGTGCTTTCCCAGCTGAAATTTTAACCTAATATTCACACTGCTTTCAAATGATAACAATATATGACTAACAGATTTAATAATGGTCA
Organism: Lutjanus argentimaculatus; assembly: GCA_034769285.1. Classification (NCBI taxonomy): domain Eukaryota; kingdom Metazoa; phylum Chordata; class Actinopteri; order Lutjaniformes; family Lutjanidae; genus Lutjanus; species Lutjanus argentimaculatus. Next base: position 35,936,599 of record JAWZSL010000005.1, on the reverse strand, counting down.
TTTTACTGTTAAAATAGCTCTTCTGTTAAAAATGCTCTTCAAAATTTGCAATAAAAGCTCTTCAGTCGCACTGAAGGGCAAAGTGCAGAAAGAGCTCTGTTCACACACATCACATTATCACATTATCTGAACAACTCTAACTGAGACTGTAATGTTTTAATGATATAGTAATAATGAGTGGCTTCCAGTGTTATTCCATTACTAACATTCAACAGAGAGTACATGCATACAGTAAATGAAGGGCTCTTCCACTCTGTGAATTTGTTGATACGCTTCAGTTTAACAATGTAGTTCAACATTTTGGGAAATATGCTTATTTGGTTTGACACCGGGGGTTGAATGAGGAGATAGTGGAGGCAAATATGAAGCTACAGACAGCTAGCTTAGCTTAGCATAAAGACAGGGGGACACAGCTGGCTTGGCGTTGTTCGAAGGTAATAAAATTTGCTGACCAGCTTGTCTAAAATTCACCAACTGACACATCATATCTCATATAAAAGGTAAAAAAAAAAAAGAACTTTTAGTGTCACCTTGCATCTCAAACTCTGAGCTGGAGGGTGAAAGGTCGCTCTCATTCACTCCCAGAGCCTCCATCAGCTGCTCCACATTCATTCTGGCCGTCAGTTCCCCATTTCTGTCTCCAATCTGAGGAAGAAAGAGGCAGGGATAAAACAGAGTCAAACGGGACAGTTATGTTAAATACAAAAAGCCATAAATTTAGCAAAATTTTCTGTAAAATAATGGCTCACTTCTTTTGAGATGTCCAGGTGCTTTCGGGCGTAGTGGAGAGCTTGTTTGTGGTTCCCTAAAGACACATATGCATTTCCCAGACTCCAGCAGGCACGGCCCTCGCCGACTCTAAGACACATAAACATACGGACAAATGTTCAAAATACTCCCGTGCTCATGCATGTTTGTATTTACACCTCAGATGCTGCTCATACTCAGTGTGCCTACCTATCAGTGAGCTCCTGGGCGATGTACAGGTGTTTCAGGTGGTAGTCTATGGCCCGCTCATACTGCTGCAGGAGAGTGTAGGTGTTTCCGAGGCTGTAACAGGCCTGAGCCTCCATCACCTGGTCCCTCAGCTGCCTGGACAGCTGCAAAGTTTTCCTACAGAAACAGAAACACAGGGATTAAGTAAATAAGAAATGGAAAAAACGTCTTAAAGTGTTTTTTTATATATTTTTAAGAGTTCCCATGCAGCAGAATCCATGTTTCATATTTAATTTGTACTTAAGTCTCATCTTCACTTTTGCAGAAATTGGTTCACTTCACCTTCCCTCCACTAGATGTCAGGCTCCCCTCTTTCCTCACCTGTAGTACTCCGTGGCTGTGTTGAACTGGCCCAGGAATATCAGTGCATTGCCGAGGTTACTGTAGGCTCGTCGCTCTGCCGCTTTGTCCCCAAATTCTTTGGCTATAGATAATCGCTGTGAATGACAGCACAGAAAGGACAAGTCAAACTCAATTAATACAATATTTTCATACTCTTGATTTCAGCAAATAAATGGCATAAAATGTTAACTTCTCATGTTATTTTCACTTTACTTTGCCCCCTTTTTTTGACTCAGTGTGGAGGCGATCCAGAAGCAATTACATGAGTTCAAGTTACAGGCTCTGTTGGACACATGATTCCATGAAAAGAAGTGCTGTTGCACCAGCGGTGCATCAAATCAGCTCCTCTGACTCCCTTTATAAGCAGCGTGCTCCCCTACACGGCACACTGATAGATTTGTAATGGGAAGGAAGAGGAGAGGCCGGCTTCTCCCATGAGGAAACAAGTGGTTCACAATGGAGAGTGACAGGGAACACAAGGAGAGAGAGCCTGAGGCCGTGCTTGCCAGTGATTCACCAAGAAACCAATTTCCTTCATTTTTTTCTTCTAGGAGAGGCCATTAATCTCTGCACACTGGGTGACGGTACAGCATGAGGTGTATCACGATCCACTGAAAAACTCACAAAAAAGCTTGGAATATCGTGACTGGCTATTAACAACAGCATCCCACAAGAAAATAGCAGATTTTGGTCAAACACTTTTTTTTTTTTTTTACCTCCTTCACTGTCCTTGCACTCACTCCCACCAATGCCATCTCTTCTACTCTGCCGTTTGTTTCAAATCAGACAAAAACAGCTACAACACAATGACAAAATTAAAACATTTTTTGTCTTTTAGCTTGTATTATGTGCACTGACGTGTCTTTGCTGTTTTGCAAATAAAATTTTGGTCAGACTGAATTTTGGACAAGGCAAACTCGGTAAGATCTTCTGCCAACAAGAAGCAAATACATACAGACTGTTTCGTCACCGAAATCAAGGACAGTGTAGGTCTGATCGCACCTCACTTGTTTGCTAAACAGGCGACTTTAAACTGATCATTTGGCATCAGGGAGAACAACCGGACTGGGGCCACCAAAACACTCCCAAACCAAATTTTAATGTGTATGTTAATGTTTTGGACAAAGCAAACCAAACATACTGTCCATACAACAGTTTATTGTTCATAGTATTTGTGATCTGATCTAAATAAGGAAAGATAAAAGAATTATAATAGTTTTTTGATAATGAAACCACACTGGGCCTCTTGTTTTTTATCTCCACTTCCATCCAAGTGTGAGCCACAAAGTTACTGAATAGCTGCGAGGTGAACAACCTTGTATCAGAAGCAAAGTTTTAGGCCAGTGCTCCGGTGAACTCTGTTCTAGCAATGACAACTAGGCTGATAACTCTTATCACTATGCACTAGCAGTCTAAATATGATGCGGGCACAATTTTAAATTTCTCACCTGACGGTGGAACTTGATAGCTTCAACAAAGTTTCCCAGCAGATAGTGGGTGTTGCCCAGGTTCCCGTAGGCCCTCCCCTGAGCAGCTCGGTCCCCAAGTTCTTTGACCAAACACAAGTTCATCCTGCAAAGATGAGAACACACAAATTTAGTATCATTTAGTATCATTATTTTTAAGTAAATTGTTAGTATATATGCTAAAATTTGTATTAGTTTTATTTGCCATCCAGATCCATTAACACAGTGGTTCCATTTTCTGCCATGCCCCCTTTTCATAAGCCAACAAAAGTTAGAACCCCCCTACCCCAAAAATTTTCGATCAGTCGTTAACAATACTTAGGGATGGGAACTGATAAATTCAAAGTTGAATTTAGTGAAAGAAAGGTCAGCAAGATAGGAATAGAAAACTCTTGTTTGTTCATTTCCTCTACATAGATCATATTCATTTAACTTTGTTTCACTCTTTATTTCTCCCATGGTCTTCCACGCCCCCCACTGCAGTGACTCTGTGCTCCCATAGTTTGGGAACCCCTGCATTTAACAAAAGACAATGGCTAAATATAAGTCTGTAATATAATTCTAAATATTGGTGTAAAACAACGCTACATGTTTATTCCGGTTACTTAAGAAACACACATAAAGCTTTGTGTTTTTTTTTTGTTTTTTTTTGCATATGGTAATAAAAATTACAAATTGAGCCTTTTATATGTATGAATCCTCTCTTTCACCTTTTACAGCAGATCATTTTGATGTTGACTGCTCCACTGTTAAAAAAAAAAAAAAACAGTTTTAATTGGGCCTAGATAATTGCCCTGTGAGATGAAGCTATTATTATGGGTTTATTAGGTTTCATTAAACTAAACTAAATTACTGCACATATTCCCACCAGCAAGTTTCGTTTTTCTGGCGCACCTTCAGAAGGCATTTAACAACGCCACTTTTTCTGCATTTTACTGCACTGATGTAATAAAGTTACATACAATAAAGTGTAATGCATGTGTTTTTTCAAATGTCGTAATGTACAGTTATTCAGTAAAGCTTTCCCTTCTTTGCAGCGGCTCTCCAAATTGACACTGACTGCATTCATTTCCATTATGGTCAGTCTTCACTAACACCCTCGAACCTCCCCCACTGACCACTAACAGAAAATATTCAGCAAAAAACAGACCGTCAGCTTCGACTACTAGAAATAATATGTGTCAAGACAGTTGTTCAATCCTGCGACTTTCACCTGAGGAATACTGCAAAATGCATTATTTATAACATGATACACGTCTAGCAGTTTTGAACATTTTGATCCAGAAATGTTATATCTTATAGCTTTTAAAGTCATTGAGTGTCAGTTGAGTGAAAACAGAGTAGCAGCTCTATGAAGTTCAACGAATCGCACACAGAGTTCAGATGTGTGGAGATAAAATATGTGCATAAATAACATTTCGATTGTTTTCTGAACACATTCTTTTCAAAAGCATGTTGTCTAACCAAACTACGCAACTCGAGCACAAATCTGACAAAAGTGATCCTGTCAGAAGAACAGAAATCAGTGTAGTATTTCACAAACTGGGCTATGAGGCAGATTGGCCTGAAGGCACCACTTTAAAACAGAGAGGCAAACATGAGCCTGGAGTTTGCCCGACAGCATGTTAAATACCAAGAGCACAGGGTAAAATATTCTGTGGTCTGATGAAAATAAATTTAAATCCTCAGCAACAACGTGAAGTAACATTCTGTTAAAAACTGACACAACCTCTCATCAATTCTCACAGTATCCCAGTTGGAAAGTATGACAGTTGGAGCATCGTGTGGGGTTGTTTTAAGGTGACTGTGAGAATAAATGCAACAATGAGCAGTGGCAAATTCAAGTTAATGTTATTCTGTGTATAGTGAGACATATTACATTGGTTTTGATCAGCCACACAGCCGAATCAAGTCTGGACTGCTCTTTGACATAAACTGTGAAGCTGTGAATGAACAGTGCACCCAAAACCAGGACTGAAATATCAGTGTTTGTCTGTGTACTGAGTTATTTTATTTTTTTACTCCACAGACGCTCTTAGCATGACCAGATCCCAACAACCCAAATATGGGACAAAGAACATGTTGTAAGGGGCAATTTGGGACATGAAACACAGCCCTGTGATGATGACTTTCTTCAGGGCCACTGGATAGAAGCCACATTTTAGAAAAACGTGTTTACTGCAGTGGTTTGACTTTTGGAAGACTAGAGCCAATCAAAATGTGGGACACGGGAGAGGAGTTAAAAACGCTGTTCAGTCCCACATAAAGTGGGACAACTGGTCACCCTAGATGCTCCCCATCCACATTAATTTAACAAAGCTGCAGGTAAAAAAAAAAAAAAAAAAAAAAAGAACCCCAAAAACACAAATCCAGATGTGCCACAAAGGCACAGATGTATTCAGAATAGCAAAACAGGTGATAAAAAAAAGCCTGAGGTGAGTCAAAGTAGTGACACATGCCAATATAGAATGAAAGTTCTTTATATAATTTTGGAAATGCTGAATATTCTACATGTATCAATACTTTCTGCATTAAATCATGATAAATAACATCACAAAATACAGGGCAGCTCGCTTGTCTTGACTATAATTTAGATCTAGATTTTCTGTTGACTACATCCATGTGTTGTATATATTTATTAGGAGTTGACTGGGTTAAGGTGGGGCTCATATAGATTATTAATACAAAATAAAAGTTGTCTAATAAATTATGATGCATTCTTATAGATTAAGCTACCACGCACAGTAAAACGTACAATAATTGACTTTAAAGTGTAGCGGAGAGGAAGCATAAAGTAGCATAAAATGGAAATACTCAAGTAAAATACAGGTAGCTAAAAATTGTTTTGGAGTTCAGTACTTGAGTAAATGTACTTAGTGTCAAAATTTAGAATAGCCAGGGGTGGAATGTAAATAAGATTTTTATTTTTATAGAAAATGTACATGCTTAATATCTGTTTCCTTGATTAATAATAATCTGTATCTGTAACGGCCCTGAAAAAAAAAACATATCAGTCGATCTCTAATGTTTATTGCTCAACAATACGTACTCATAAAAGCCAGTAGCCCTCTGCAGTGTGTCTCGGACATCAGGAGGCAGGTCCCCTGGTTCCTGGGTGCAGCCCCATAACTGCTGTTTGCCCTTCGCGTGAAACACGTTTCCTATGTTATACAGGGCTCTGGCCTCTCCAACCTAACAAACAGACAGTAAAGAAACACAGGAAAGAAAGGCTTAAAAAGAGTTTTTTTTTTTTTTTACAGAAGATTGTGTATATATGTGCATCTGGGCACCCACATATGCCTAGACAGATAGTGCATAGGTGTAAAATATCTCAAATATTGATTACAGATTGTGTAGGACAGGTTTCAATAGGTCCAGGGAGCAACCAATAGATAACCAATAGAGGCAGCAAACTTATCAGTGTATTGTATTGTGCTTGTTACCTTGTCGCCTTGCTCTTGAGAGATATCCAGATGTCTTTGACAGCACACAACAGCCTCATCAAAGCGCCCCAACACTTTTAACGTGTTCCCGAGGTTTCCACTGGCTTTTCCTTCTCCAATTCTGTCTCCTATTGTTCTGAGAAAGCAAAGAAAACATAATATTTAATGTTCAGTGATGGGAGCAAAGACTACATGTTAATGTCAGTTAGTTAAACGACAGCCATTAAGGTACTTTAACAGCATTTAATTGGGAGTTGCTGTATAGTAAATTTTTAATTGGATACTCAGTTCCTAGGCGCAGGTCCCAGGGGCCCTGGTGAGACTGTAATGTAACAAGGTAAATCTCCCCTGGGTCTTTGATCACTTCCCTGCTGAAGTACCAGCTGCACTCACTGCAGGGGAGCGGATTTACTCACATAAGCTAAATATCCAGCTGGTAGCAGTCGACTGGTACATGAAAGTCCCCTCACTTTTTCTTGGAATTTTCCTTATCTAACTCAGTGTCAACAAAATGAAATCCCTTTCATGTTCTTTATGCATCTTAGAAAAGTAAATCTGTTTGGGATGGTAACTCGAATCCTTCTCTTCTGAGACTATCTGTACATCTAATAGCAGAATCATTAGTTATCACTCTTCATATACAGTATACATAGAATGGCATAAATGAACTGACTGTAGAGATATGAATAACTATAATCCAGCTTCAAAGCTCTTTTCATAAGCTGAAACCATAACCAGAGCAAAACAAAGAGAATTCCTTTATAAATGAACTATAATCAGACTTTAGATGGCTGCAGTAGAATTTCTGTATTTTCATTTGTTGTATTTTTTTCTATTATGCAGACTGTCCTCAATATGAGGAGAAAGTTAGACCCAAAATCAAAATGTCTCTTTCCAGGAATCATGACCCGGTTGTTTAAGATAATAAACAACCTTGTTGTGAGTAATTTCACATCAGAACTATTTTCTTTCTACCAAACTACAACCACTAACGTTATCACTGTACAGAAGGAGGCTAATTGCCAAGGAGACATGAACCTCGGAGTTGTAACGTTCGCATCACTGAGTTTGTTAGCACGGTGATACAGTTGGCGGGTGTAGTTTGGCAGAAGGGAAATAGTTCCTACATGATACTGCTTACCACAAGGTCTGTGGATTATCTTGAGTAACCATGTCATGATTTCTGGAAACTCAGCTCAAACCAAAACAATGTAGGTGGATAAATAGCTCTACAGGTATGAGGAAAAATATATGGCATTTTGGGGTGAACTGTCCCTTTAAGCAAGATTAAAAACTTATGTAATTGGAAGCAAGACACACCTCTCTCACGGCTCATTATTATCAATGTAAAGTCAAAAAAAACACCTTCACGTTAATCATTAGAATCCTTACAGTTTATATTAATTCCATTCTAAAAGTTCCCTTAGTATGCAGACAATACTGTGCTCTATAATGGCTTTAGTGCTTTAAGCAACCAAAGCAAACAAACAAAGTACACATTCAGTGCCTCACAAACTCTACTTTTTGCATGAGTTCCATCATGTTTTAACCACCCAGTTTGCAGCAATAAAAATGAATGTTAATCTTATTAATTTAATAAAGCAGATCATTGACAAGGTTTTCCTCTGGGGGTACAGTTTGCAGTTGAAAAAAGGTAATAAATCACAATATTTGTTACCACAATACTTTATCGTGATACTTAAGTAATGTGATAACATCATGTTGTGCAGCCTCTGGTGATTCCCACCGCATAGTATAGTTAAAAAAACAGCTCAAAGCAAGTAGTGGCAACTTGACACCACCTTTTACTATGCAGTAGGGAGAAGCTATTAATACAGGCAGAATGCTCACCTGGCCAAAGTAAGGTCATGTTTGTGGTATTCCAGGGCTTTGCCATACTCCTTGAGGTAGAAGTAGGCATTGCCCAGCTGGCTGTAGATGGCACTGAGGGTCTTCAGGTCTTCTGTGCCGACCTGCACGGCTGCCTCAAAAAACGCTGTTCCCCCTTTAAAGTCCCCGGCCTTGCACAGCCGCTCTCCTTCCAGGGCCAACTCCAAGCAGGAGGCCTCCATCCTAGATGGTGCACACACAGGTTTACACAGTATTAACATGAGCGCTATCATCCACAGAACAATGGTTAGTAACGTGGACACTTATTACAGTAGCAGTGCAACATCTTCTCTCGGCGAGAAAACAATTTGCCAGTATCACCATGACAACTAGATATGTAGCCATATCTGTGGACTGTTGCCTTAGCAACTGTGTCTAAGGCTCTGAGAGAAGCACCTTGAAAAGGTGTTGCACTTTTCACTTATTACTGCTCAGCCTGTTTTTTTAGAGTCTAATTTATAAAGACACACACTTCTCTTAAGCTGATAAAGCTGCTTGCTGTTCCAGTGTATAAGATTAAAAACAAACTTGGGTTTTGTGTATACTAATGCTTTATACTAAATAATTTAAGTGTAATTAATTAGCTGATGTTCATAGTCCATGTGAAGACAGGGGGAAATCAGCTAAATCAATACTGTCAGTCATTCCTGTGCCAAAACCTGATGATCCAAGTGTATTTCTGCTTCCTTACTTTTCTAAGCTTAAACATAATAGAAGCAACATGTTCCAGAAATAACTGTCAAAAGCAAAGTCAAGGGGAGTCTTCCTACCACTTGTACAATGCTTTAGTTACCATGGCAACTGCTAGATCAATGACGCGGACTCAGGGAATGTAAAAGGAATATTAAGTTTGTGTCTATTGACAACTCATTTGTCATTAAGGGGACATTTCAAGCAAATTCGAAGATATTTGACGGAAATTATTCTTGTAAAAAAAGAAAGCATATTATAGCTATAGCCTAAATAATACACAGATCTACTAGTTTTTTTAGATGTTTGTTCAAAATAAATCAGAAACCAGGTGTTTTGTACAATTATTTTCAAGAGACAAGGAATCATTTGTCAAAATATTGATGTATCAAACCAAAAGAGTGTGTGTCTGGTCAGTGAGTGGTATCCAGAAAGTACACACCCCAGATTCATTGTATAATCCAGGATAAATTAAAGACCAACCAATTTGGTTGAAGCTCTAAATTCCAGATAAGGCACTAGAATGCAGAGTTAAGTAAGGATTATCCTTGAATCTAATCTGTTTTACAAATGGCACCATTCAAAAGTATAGTAAAGAGATGTGTACCATATGTGCAGCAGTTTCACCTGCAGGTTCAGTAGAAAACTCAAAATGATTCATTTGTTTTATGGGAAAATTTTTCATGTCATCCCATAAATTATGTATCTCAGTTATTTAATCTCAGTTTACACTGGTCAAGGCCCTGTTTTATGTCTTTATTTTAATCCCTTTTCTTCATATTGGAACACTGCAATTCATCGCCATACGTGATTATGGTAAGGACACAGACATGTTCACATCATTTTACTAAACCCACATCTCTGATATACTGTAATGTTGGCTGTCTTAAATTTGATGAAGAACAATTTAAAAACTTACTCCAACACATCCTCATACCTACACGACAGAACAGGTTGATTGTCAGTTACTCCCAAACTGGCATACATTACCAGTGGAGAGTACCTTAACTACATTACTCACGTCACTTGACGGAAGTGACACAAATTACGTCCGTACATGACAAAACTTTGGTAACTTAAGTAAAACAGGACTTAAACCCTGGTCTTCTGAGTGAAAGTCCTGTGTTTGTGTCTTGCTCTATATACTTCTCCTGTACTATGTCCACTAGCGGATGCCATCTAACAATAAATGGAAACATAAGTCGAAATAAGCTGCTTGTGCATATGACTTAGACACGTTTTTCTGATGAGGATGGCTGATTTACTCAGCACAAGCCCTTTTGTGTTTTGTAGCCATTTTATAGTCCTGTAAAATGTTATGCAAGTCTCTCTGTCTCTGATGTGCCAAAGGATTTATGTAACAAATCATTAGCTGCACTAAGGATTATCTCTTTTGATAATCACTGATCATTTCAATTAATGAATGATTTAGCGGGTGAACTCAAATAGTGAAAGTTCTCACAATTTTCCAGAGCCCTAACGCTAAATTCTACAAGGCTGGACTGGTTGTTCAATGTTAAGCTGCTGCACTGTTCAGCGAAGCTGATATAGCATTTACTAACCAAATGTGGACTCAACCAGCACCCTGTAGTGTCCCTAACGGCTAAATTACAAGGCGGGTAGTTGAATGGGTAGGAAGTCAGACACAGAAAAGTCAGGGAGACTCTGGTTAATTTTCAAAATAAAAGACCCCAGTGCAGACTCATGATCATAAACACAGAAAAGAAACTATTTAACCACATAGCCTTCTTACCCATGGTAGAAGTACAAAGAGCAAGGAAAGAAGAAAGAGGACCTAATCAACAAAATCTGGGCAAGTAAACATAATCAGGCGGGCAAAACACTCCATTGCTGAAATGGCTCTCAAATGCTGCTGGTGGGGCTTTCAGCCATGTGGAGGACAGATCAGAACCGTGGCGCAGACAAGGCGTGCTTGGTGGAATCAACCCGTAACTTGCATCTTGAAATTTCTTCTTTTGTTCAACTAACAGTCCAGAACTCTTCATTTACCATCATAAAAGATAATAAAACGCAGCAACTGCTGACATTTAAGAAGTTGGAAACAGCAAATGTTTTGACACTTTCGCTTGAAGAATGAATAAAACAATAAAGCAATTATGAAAATAGTTGGCAAATAATCTTCTTTCGACCAACTCACTGACTAAATGACTAATCATTGCAGCTCTGAAGTAATTAATCAGTCATTTAAATTAGCAATAGAGTCAACTCAACTTGTCATAATTGAGAATCAATATGCTCTCCAAGCTCAGCTGGTTCACAAAACCTTGCATGCCCAGCATCAAAATAACCACAGAACTGCTCCTTTTTCAGTACCTGTGTTTTTGCTTGGTTCGCGTTTTGTCGACATACACCTGTAGCTCCAAGTGTAGAGGCCTTAGCATAGCTTGAGGTCGGGGTCCATGGTGGACCAGTCTACACATCGCCCTCTCTGCTCCGGTTAAAGGACAAGGCTCAGAAGCCATGAGGCCAAGGCTTAACAAGACTAGATATGTCAAAAAATGAGAAATGAGCAACTCTTTATGTAGAGATTGCAGTTCATTCACGCATGCACTTATCACTGACAATGCAATGCTGAGACTTTTAGCGATGTCAGCTGATATAGCTCAATGAGACGAAATTTCCAGCCTCCACGTCCATATTGTCCATGGAATTACTCCACAAGAATGCAGCAAAGCGTGATGCAGTTCAACTGGAATTTCTATAGAGACTCCAGGACCGGCCAAGAATCACATCTGCTGGTCAAGTCCTCGAGAACGTTCCAAAAACTGAACAGTGAACCCTCTTCTCCCATATTCAGACCAGTCAGGAGGGAACTGTAGAAAAATACCATGAAAAAAACACTTGGAGTCGCAGTTGTTTGTTTAAAAGTCTGCAGTTTGCATGCTTTAATAATCCAGCTGAATTTAGTCAAGAAAGTTGAGATGTCCACTGCTGTTATGTGAGTGAGGTCTTACTATCCCCAACAGAAATGTGTCCTCTCCTTTGATCCTCTTCAGCCTGTCCTCAGCTGTGATAGTTCAATCCATTGTTCTCCCTTGCCATCATTACAGGTCACGCTTTAAAAGAGGGAGGGTGCAATATGGGGAACATTCTGGGTGAGAGCAAGGGGGGACAATCAGTGATGACAAAAAAAGAGTGCAATACTTCTAAGCGTGACCGCTGCCACAGTGAGAGACAGAGAGGAAGGATGAGAGGGAGACAATTGCTAATCCAAGGACCTGCAACCTCCTTGGTAGAGCACACACAGCGCACTGATTGGCCAAGACTAATCCAACTATCTGCTGACATTGGCAGAAACAGTATTAGGTCAGCAGCCAAGACAAATAAGACTGTGAGTAAAGAGGAGGTACCTTACTTGACCTGTAAATGTTATGTGAGTGCATATGTTTTCAATTAGTTTCTCTAAAAATAAATGTACAAATGAGAGTTCTTAATTTATGTTCATGCTATTTGTCTGTTTTTCTTCTGAAAGAAAGAAAATCAGTGATTGTTCTAACAAATAATCTTGCAACTAGACTGCAGACTCTTCATCCAGTAAATCATTACTGGATTGATAATGTTGAGTTTAGCTTGGTGGATCCCAAACTTCTTAAGTACATGTACTATAATCTTCATTAAATAATGGCTCTAACACTTTCCACAGCCCTCTATTTTCCACGCAACTCATAGCAATGTTGGTGAAAACTGGTAAACAAGACCCGAAGCATATTTTCATGCTGCCAAAATGCAGGTAACCTACACTCTATACTGTGCCTGAACGCATCCTGTGTAGAAAAACACAGCACTGAAGCTGCTGCCCCCAAATGTGCTGCTCATCCTTCACCTCCCATGACTGTAGACACTGTGTAAGGTCATGGAAACAACATATATGTACCGACACAGATGGCAGAGGTTGTCCACAGGTGTAACTAATAACATTAACGATGGCTGCTCTGTTCCATTTAGGTAGGTCAGTACAACAGCACACACAATATTCAATATTAAGCCCTGCCATCAGGGTCTGGATTGAAATAAAAGGAAAAGAGAAGGAATAATACAGGTTTTGCTAACAATTTTAATTTTATCTATATTGCCATGGTGAGCATTATAATATCACTCGCCATGAGCCCTGTCAAGTATGCCTATAATCATGTTTGGACACTATTTGGAGACCAACAGCAAATAAACGAATATATGCATGTGTGAAAATCAGTCAGCATGCTATTCACTGAAGTGTTTTGCTTTCATTGAGCCGTTATATTTTATCAAAGGTCATACAGTGCAGATATGTTGGGTTTTAGTGTGCCTCTCCATGCATCATTCATAGGTTTCAACAGAACTGGCACCAAAGTTTGGCACCAAGCAGACCATAGCTTCGTTGCTATGAGCTATAAATGCATGCTGGGAAAAGACCTGGTGAACTAATGTGGTGTGGAAAAAAAAAGAAGAAAATGACAAAGTTTACTAATTCAATGAGATTATCACAATATCAGAATGAATTGAGTATTTTATTCCTCTTGGGAGAAGCCACTAGTTTGCGTGCTTCCAGAAACGTCCTTGTGGCAGTTAGCTTTGCTGACCTTCGTCTGTGAAAAAGACTAATGTGCTGACCTCTCCAAAACAGATGCTGATACTGCAGGTTGAGATCATAACTGGAGAGAGGAATATCCTCTTTGATCGAAGAAAAAAAAACTAGTTATTTGACCTTGGGAAATGGAAATGTCTAGCAGATGGTCTTTTGTATTTTGTTTTCCTCGTTGCTTTTATGACTCTCTAACAGTGGGCGATATGGGAAAGAAATCCTCAGTCCCAGTTTATGTCATTTTATATTGCAGCTGTCAGTTGTGAAACTGATGATGAACGATATAACCAGACAGAAATGTCTGTTACTGGCTAATCCAAGAAATTTAATACCTGTGTCCCCCCCCCAGTCCAAACACAGACATCGTTTTGTCTGGCTGAGCGATTCATGGATAAGACCCTAATTATTAATGATTCATCAGTTAATCAATTGTTAACATTTTCAACTATTGTTTAAGGAAAATGCACAAAATACTTTACCCTAATAGACAGGTGCCACATTTTGACATTAAACTTTCTGACACAAAACAGAATTTTGGTTGATAATAGCACAACAACATCTGATTTAAAGTGATGAAGAGATGAAATAATCATTTTGTATATAAATATTTCATTTACCACAGCTGTAAAGCCAGGAAAGCTTGAAAAAGCATCTTGAAAATGCTTGAAAAGAGCATCAATTTGATTTTGGAAAATGTTTACGAACCCTAGTTGACATGTGCAAATCTGATTTTTTGGAACCTCAGAGCAGACAAAGTCTTGGGGACCCCCTGTGATTTCTGCCACCCCCCTACAGGGGGCCCAGACCCCAGGTTGCAAACCAGCAGGCTAGATGCATACGATTCCAACATTGCTTCACCACTGAACTGCAACATGTTTTTTTTTTTGTTTTTTTTTTTACAGCCAGATGGATATCATGATATCACAAACAGCATGGCAAAATCTCTGAAGTCAGAGAAATTTATCATCTTTCATCATCATTTATTGTCATATTCCCTAAACCTCTCAGTCTTTAATGGTACTATATTATCAGTCTAGTTTAGACTGCAAACTTTGTGTGACAGTTACATTAACTTAAATCAAGTCATAGAACTACTACTACTATCAGAGCTGAATTTTAACAACTATACAACTTTGAGATCAAGAATAAACACAGGCCATCTGAACCCTCATTCAAAAGGTGACCTAAAGAGACCAAACTGTCTTCCTTGCTCATAACAAATAAATCTTGCTGTTGTTGGAGCAACATATCCAAGCCCTCGGGCGACGGCACACCAAACATCTTTCAGATGGGCTGGCAATAACAGACGAAAGCCACCATTCTGCAAAGTGGATGGAACTGGTTACCACAGTAGATAAGAGTCCTTTACAATGTGCAAGGTCATCTCCTTGACATTAAACAAGATGGACTTAAAATAGCAACAACTACTTCTGCAACGGGGGTGTGGGGGGTGGGGGGTGGGGGGTGGGGGGTGCGAAGCCCTTCAGTGGGAAAATACACTGAAATGTTGATAATAACAGTAACCACATACGCACAAGTCATCAAAGAAGGGCCCATAAAGTTGTAGAACAGGAAAGTGGAGCAGGCACTAATAGCAGCAGCCAGAGGGATGAAAGGTACAAGGTCAATGTAGTTACAAAAGACCACAAAGGGAATATGTTTATATCTGAGTAATCTCATGCATGATGTACAAGACACTAAATGTTAACCAAACAGCTGTAAAGACTCTTCCTCTTCTACTTCAATTATTTCTGATGCTGCACACAAGGTTCCTCGGGAAGCTCACGTACGCTGTAGAAGCAAATGAGATGTTGCTTTTGTTTGTCTCCTTCGCTTTTCATAGAATCAACTTTGACTGACGAAAACAGAAGGATATAAACCAAGGGCCTTCATGACTGGCGAGGACTATGTCTTGTGCAGCACCTGATGGAAGGAGTTCAGGACAGACACAACAGAATAAGCTAAACTCCATCTGACCACAAGGTTCCAACGAGGTAGGAGAAAAACTACCGTCTATCCAGTCAAAGGTAGATGCTGAGGCTTTGCAAGGACATCCATGCACTGTCTTTGTGGGAGCATGATAGCAATAAGGAGTAAAACAAAGATGAGGGCAAGACCAGGTCTTCAAATACTGACACTTTGTCACTCTCCTCGATGTCTCATACAGATGCACAGGGTGCCCTTCAAAGTCTGAGCCACATCTGGCTTTCGAGTAACTGCCATGTAACAACTTAAACCCATCCGCATCAGGTGATGTTGTATAAAGAGCGAGGAAGTCCGCATTTGGAGGAGGTGGAGTGGATGGGTGGGTCAAACAAACACAGGACTCTCAGCCAGGAGTCTGGAGTTCCTGTCCTGTGTCAAACCAAAAGTCAGTGGAATCTAAAGTTTTAAGTTACATAACATTTCTGCATGACTTGCTTCACATACGTCAGATGATCTGTGGAAAAAAATTTAACCCAAACATGACCTAACCAGGTATTTTGGTACCTAAATCTAACCACAATTAATCTCTGTGGTTTGATTTTAGTTTTTCCCTCTTGTGTTGCTGGTTGTACTTTCAGGCATCTGCTTTATTTTACTGTTTCATATTTACTTTGAGCTGGACAAGAGTCATGTTAAGCTGCTGCTACTGAAAACCCAAAATCTCCTTATTTTTTCCTTTATAACAGAAGTTTTTGGATAACATTTTTTTTTATTGTGAAGACCTGAAGGAAATAAAATGTTTATCCACTGTTTTAAGGTGCTCAACTAAAGACTAAAGAGTGCATCATCAGTAGGGGTGTCATGATTTTCCAAATCCCCAAATCGATATGACTTTCAATTTTAAGGTCATGTTTCAAGGGTTTTTATTTGTAAAGATCAACAGATTATTGGTTTTTATGGCCTAACAAATGCCATTTATGTTTTCAAATTCTTCCTTTAAGAGGCAAGAGTCTATGTGGTTTCAAGTGTGATAGAACAGCAGGAAAGTTACGCCCTGTCATCTTTTAAGTGTTGTGGGTTTTTCTTTTTTTCTTCAGACACGTACCAGATACCGCAAGTAGGTGGGGGTGGAATCGATTCTGCCTTTCAATTCAGTTCTTGAAACTGAAAGACCCTTCTAACAGGTGTAAACTCTGATGTCCTGGGCTGATGCAACAAATCAAACTGAGTCTAGCCAAGCAGTACGTGTATAAAAAAACAGCAAAAGAGTTGCAGAGACAACAAGCCTTCAATGCCTCTGCTGAAAAGCAAAAATTAGAATGTCCACCCAGGTATCATGTTTTCACTGCCGATCAGTGCTGGACACAGTAGATACTTGTGACTACAAAGACATTTGACCCAGGAATGAATGCCGATTTTACCCTTTCCCACTGAAGACAAAAACAAGATGTTAGTGGGTTTAGTGTTAAAGGGACTATACAGACACTAAAGGTACCACATGCATTAGTATGAGACAATGAGTGGGATGACAAATACGTCAGTGTTCGACAACTGGGCCGGGAAGACATATGGACACATTGTCCAGCTGCAGATGCTGCAGGGGCCTCTGGAAACCACGACCGAATTGTAAAACCCTGAGTTGTAAAACATATTGTGGAAAGAGGGTGTAGACTCAAGAAGGCCTGGCGACATGGTTAAATAAATAACTTAAGCTGTGCAGTTGTAAACTTGGAGGCCACAATATATCATCACAACATCTTGATCAAAGTCAGTAAACTAAAAGGACTGCATGAGAGCTAGCTTGAGGGCTAACTGACAGACAGACAGAGAGAAGGATAAAAGAAAAAATTACCAAGAGTGAAAAAAAAGAAATTATGGACAAACAGACGAAAAGATCACATTAAAAAAAGGCATTATTCTCCACAAGAGGATTGGATTGTGACTTTCAAAGTGACTTTCATTCTTGCCATCTTTGTGGTCGGTGTAAGAATGGATCTGTGCAGTACAGTCTGCCATTCTCTCCTCTGATTACCACTCTAATTGGTCTGTTTGGGATACACTCATCCCATAATAGCCTGCCTGCGGTCTAAGGGAGACAGTCTCCCAGTGCTGTTACCATGGCAGCACAGGGTACATGTAACATATTGGGCAGGTTTCAGGGAGTAAGTTACGCTGCTGTGTGTAAGATGAACTTTGCCATGTTTGTTCTTTCAGCGGAAAGCAGCATTCTTTGAACAATGAACGTGAAGATCATGTTCTTCTGTCATAGAAAGGTTACACTGCAAAACATAAAAAGAGGAAGACAACTTTAAGGCAAGCATTAAGTTTGGGCATCTAAAAGTTTCGTAAGTAAGTTTGGGGAGCAGCACAGTAGCAGATTACATCTAATTAGGTGAAGATGTGAACTGAAAACCCCAGTATCGTGAGTCAGCTTTTCAGAATGACTAGTGAAATTAAACTTCTGTTAAATTACTATTTTAAGAGGTGATTAAGTGAAGAGAAGAGAGAACTCTGTCCTTTAATTAGGGATACAATGTTTCGGTCCTTAGAACTTCATCAGGAAGAAATCTTTCATTGCAAGTAAAGAACAGTGTGCTGGAGTTCTCACATCTCTGATTTTCCTCATACCTGCCTGTCTGCAAGAATCTGAAGGCAGTGCATGAGACTTTATTCGACTTTTTAAGCAAAAATGACAAACATTTGCTAGATGCAAACTGCCTACTTTGTTTTACATCATTGGAAACTTAATTTCTTTGAGTTTGGGACTCAAAAAAAAAACAAAAACAAAAACTTAATTCAATAATGAAAATAATAATTAACTGCATCCATAGATAGACTTTTTGCATTTCTTTTTGCCCATGATGGTGAAGGCGTGGCCCAGTCTACTTTGTCTGTGACTGGTTTACCCCTGAAATTCCTACGCTAGCTAATTTCATAGAAAACCAACCCATCCATAAACATATTCTACATGGATACCACATTAACCACTTCAGCTTATTGCTGCGTTACATCAACACTGCCGCCATATTGGCAAGCAAACGGGGGAAAATTGCTTTTTTCTGGATAAAAAGAAATATAACATTTATTTCTCAATTTCAGTTGATTTCAGTCATGTTATAATCAAGGGTTTACGATAGGGCTGCAACTACTGATTATTTTCATTATCACTGACGGTTATTTTCTCAATTAAATGATTGTCAAAACATAAAATGTCAAAAAAAAATGGTGAAAAATTGAAAAAAAATTAGTGAGTGAAAAAAATTTACTGGCACAGAGGAGTAAAGAAACCAGGAAATTTTAACATTTTACTTTTTTACTTTTTTCTTAAAAAATAACTTAAACAAATTAATAGATTATCAAAACAGTTGGCGATCAGTTGAATAATTAATTAATAATCATTTCATTGATTAAACATTGCTGCTCTAGTTTTTGATCTACATGGAGAAAGACAATAGGTTTTACTTTTTGTCACTTTGGCAAAAAAAAATACATAATTATATACACCACCGCTTCCATTATATTTTTATATGAAAGAAAATCCAAGTCTTAACTACTGAAATAGCATACTATCTCAACTTGACTATGTAATGGACTCGACTAATAAATAATCAATTGTATTATTGCATCTAATGTATGTCACTTAACAAGTACATACTGTAAGTGCAAAAATAAAATACCCCATTATTATTATCAAACATCATTATGGAAGCAAAACCCATAATGGTCTATAAATAGCATTATAATAAATAGTACAGTCCTGAGTGGTAATTAGTGTTCACATATGGAACCAGATCCTGCATGTGAGATCTGATCCAATTAAATCCTGATGATCTACTTTGATTAAAATGTATTTCTTCATAAAATAAGTAAGATTTCTTTTACATTTTTTTTCTTGGTGCTCTTCCTTTATTCATGAATTCTTATTCCATATTCAGGGTTCCACACTACTGTCCCCGTTATTCTTGGCCTTGCTAAGAAACTCTGTGCTCTGAGTAGTAATCCAGCCATAATTACAGAGTGCCACGGCTAGTTGTCAGGGAAACCAAAGAGAAACTCTCGAGGAATGTTTTTTCCTCTTGCACTGCGTGTCTCTTTCGGTTAGAGCAGAGCTGTCTCTTTCTTTTGTCTGATTCTCTTGTAAAACAGCCTTTTTTTTTGTTTTGTTCCTGTGATTCAGTTTCTCTTAACCCTGATGTCTGGGGCAGTACCATCCTGTATCACCCGAGGAAAAAAATAAGAGTAAATAAGAGCGAAGAGCAACTGTAATATTCCCAGAGTTTTGTGATTTCCAGAATTGACAAAGTGGAGGTTTGTTGCAGCGTTTTGCTTAAAAATGTGTCAGCTTATTTAAATTTTGCTTTAAAAGTCTTCAGTACTGAAAAATAAATTCTGTAGTCTTTTCACAAACAGTAGCGTCCTAAAATCCTTGATGATCTCTGTGAGGAACAGGACACAGATCTAATGACATTCCCATTTGCAGTGTCAGGAATTTATTCTTCCTGACAATAAGGTGACATTTAAGGACACCCATTTCTGATGCAATGTTCGGTAGTTGATCAGTAACACTAAATAAGGACAAGAGAATCGACATCTGATGCCATGTAAGTGCAAGTTTAAGCTTTCAGATTTGTTTCTATCCACAGACTTTTCACTTTGGCAACATCCAATAAATATAATTAATATTTGGAACCAACCTAGTACAAAAAAAGCATTTTACAGGAACTGTTTGTTGACACAGACCCCATATATAATATTCTTTTGTGGCTCGTCAAGTTTCCTCATAAGCTACAAAAGCATAAACACACACACGTGTCTGCAGCCCTCATTGTATAAAGGTCATGTATTGACTTTATCTGTTTGTGAAATAGAGGGAAAGCAATCAGAGGGCAGACCTGGCCATATGATCATAACCAGCACGGAGATTCACTCTACGTGCTTATCTTTTGTGTCTGTGTATGTGTGTGTTTAAGTGAATGTGCATGAGTGCGTCTTTGTCTGGGGACATGCCAACCTCACAGGGCTTATGAATGTCACTTCACAACTCAACAGTTATTAACATTCCCAGCAGTCCTGTGTCTGTTCAACAGACACAGGACGCTACAATACACAACCATAACTTCTTACGTCTTGCACAGACAAAAACGCAACTTACACTGTATTACCTTGATTTGACTTGCAGCTCTGCAGCTTTATCTATTTCTTTGGAAAATGTTACCATGCAGCTGTTAGATGCATCATTTCCTGAAGTGTTTGCATAATCAGTGGGTGGTGTAAAAGATTACATCTACTTGACTGATCAACAAAAATGTGGGGGTATCCTAATAGAATCAGTGTTATAGTGATTCATAATTTTCAAAATGTCAGAACAGAAAACAGACTCTCGTCATTCTCACAAGTTTTAACAAATCCGATGAGTGGTATGTAATATACCGTATGACACAAAGGTGATCTGAAATGATCGGTCAAATAATTGATAGAAAATTAATCAGCAACTGTTTTGACAATTGATTAATCCTGTCAGTCATTTTTTCAAGTTTTTTGCTTTCAGCCTCTCAAAAGCGAGGATTTGATGCTTTATTCATTAAAGGAACAGTTCACCCCAAAACCAAAATTTACTTGTAGAGCTATCTATGCATCTAAAGTCATAGCAGCCTACACCTACCAACCATATCTGTGTGCATCTACTCATGGAGGAGAGGTTACAGCTCAGATGAGGATCATCAGATAGAGGCCACTAGATATATTGGCTAGACGATATTATCAGCCTGATATCGGCCTAGTTTATATTGGTATCAGCGTTATAGGTTGTCCAAAAAACTTTTTTTTTAAACAGAGCATAATGGAGATTGTTTTTATTTATTTATGTTTATAGTGTATTTGTGTTTTTTTATCTATAGTTATTTAAAATGATTGAAAATACCAATGAAAGTTGATGTCACTTAGGATTATATATCAATACATTTTATAGCACCTTTCAAATTATAGCAACAAAGCGCTTCACATCAGAAAAATAAAAACAGAATCCAAGAAAATCAAGAAAATTATGTAAAATATAAAATATCAGCTGATATATGAATATCCAATTTTTTTTTACTACTTAAATCTGTATTCATTATCAGTTGGGCTCTAGATGGCATTAATGTTTACATCCTGTGGCATTATGATCACTAGCCTTTCATCCGTGCAGTGTATGGTTTGCATTAGGTAGAAAGAAAATAGTTCCTACGTGAACCTGCTCACAACAGGGTCTGTGAATTATCTGAGTAACCAGGTCATGATTTCTGGAAAGAGACATTGCTGCTGATTTTTTCTAACTTATTTATTTATTTATCAATTTTTGGCACTTTGAGCACCACAAGTTTAAGCTTCTACTTCCATTGTACTACAGCCAATTTCTCCAAAACTCCAAAACTCAAACAATCTAGGTCACTCATTTCCAGGGACTGGGTCGTGACCCACAGGTGGGTCATGGGGGATTTTATTTGGGTCGCCACATAAATAAAGACAATGACAATGGAAAAAATTCTGCAAATTTAACATGTATATCTGAAGTACACCTTGTACAAAGCATTTAAAATGTTTATATTGTTTTATTGATGAAAGAGAAAATATATATATATTTAGGCTAAAATGTCCTATATTGTTTTTCTGATGACAGGAAATAAAAACAATGAGACAGCCTGATAAGTCGGCCTAAATGCATTTATTAGTTATTTATAAAGTATTTAAACACGTGTATATTTCAATAACACAGGTCAAAATATCATAAGGTCGTGCAGAAATCATCTGGAACGTTCATTTATGCCTAAATTAACTCTTCATTGTGAATTGGATTGCGATGGATTGTCACTTTTAAGAAGTGGGTCCCAAGAAAAAATGTTTGGGAAACACTGATTTAGATGGATAAATAGCAGTATGGGTAAGAGGAAAAATATGTATATTTTTCTTTATTTTGGGGTGAATGGTCCCATTAAATATGATAGTAAATGAATATCTTTGGGTTTTTGATTCTTGCTCTGATAAAACAATTAATTTGCTGACATTATAATGGGCATTTTTTGATAGTTTTCTAACAGTTTAAAGGCACAAGCATTAACCACAGTGAATTATTGCATATTAGTTATTATGCAGGCAGTTAAAAGTTCTAACTTTGTTATGACATGTAAATAGCCCAATAATACAGGTAGTTGTGAGCAAGGAAACGACAGAAAATTTGCAAATGAGTGGGAACATGGTTATCACAATGCACCGAGCATGCAAATAAGCGGGTTCAAGTGATAACATTGTGACAGATAACAGCTACACAAATCTAACTTTCCACACAATACGGTGTGCATGTTTTATCAGTGTGGACTCCTGACTCCTGCCCCACCTGGCACGTTTTAAACCAAAGCCATGTGTGCTGTCAAAGTGTCCAACCTGGGACGCAGACAGCGTGTTTCCCACCCCCACCTCGACATCCACATCTTCTGAGGCTCCTCTCAGTCTGTACATTCCAGCCCAGCAGCAGCTCGCTGACCCGAGCCAGGAATGAGGCTTGGATCTGGGCTCTGGCTCTAAACTGTGGCTGCTGGGTCCTGAGCTTTAAATCAGTGGAAGCTGCCTGGTCAAGTTCCGCCTGCCTGCCTGGCTGCCTGCTGGCTCCTCCTCAGTGAGCAAAAGCTGAGCTGGCAGCCTCTGTTATTCTCTTATTCTGCCTCGTTTTTGTCCCTGCAGCCGCTCCCTCCTCTGACAGACATTCAAGGACAGGCTCCGAGGTTGTCTGACCCCCTCCTGTCTGCCGATGTTACCCCCTCGGGTCCTACCTTGAGTGCAGCCTCTTGCTGGCCAGATCCTGCTCCACACCGTTGCAGCTGACTGAGCCATAGAGCCGCTGCCGCTGCTGCTGCTGCTGCTCTGCCTCCTCCGAGCCCGGCTGCTTCCTCCCGTGCTGCGGCCCCTTCACAATGATTTCCTCCAGACAACTCCGCTCTTTCTCCTATTCTTCAGCCGTTCACTCCCTCCTCTCTTCTTCTCTCGTTCTTTACCACTGCCTCCCTCCCCTCTCTCCTCATACACCACAGTAATGGCAGCTGACTGCTGAGGAAGTGAGGTATTGCGCAAATAAGCCATAAAAACAGACGACCCCGCCCCCAAAATGACGTCACGAGTCGGGGAGTTGCTCATGCGTGAGGGCAGTGAAAGTGAGGAAGGACTAAGTGTGTTTTACATGTGAAAACACATTTCATGCATACTCCAATAATGTATTTTTTTCTGTTTTATTGTTTTTTGTCTCCTCTTCAGAAGGAGTTTAAGGAATAAAAGTAGTGTTTTATTGTCCTTTTTGGTGTTTGGTGTTTTACCTTTGTCCACACAACAGATGGGTGTGGTGACGATGGGTGTAGTTTGAAGTCTGCTTTGTTCCACCTGTATCCACACCCACAGTGGCAGTATGAGGGGGTGGGGATACAATACATTTAGAAAAGGGCATGATGTGGTGATGCATTAATTTTTTAGGTAATTAATTGTTTACTTGTTTTATTATGTGACTTAAAAGCAACGTCTCTTTCCTGCATATAATGTGTACAGCTGCTTCATTTAGATAACATATTGGACATATTTGTATTTATTCATACTGTATATATTGCCATGGCAACAACAGCACATGCAGATGCTGAGGACGGTTGGCGTATTTTGACCACCCAGCCGGGAGGAGTGGAGGAGAGCCGGGATAAGAGCCATGCTAACCCAGCCTGGACGTAAGGCTGATGGACAGTTGATGGACAATGTCTCCCAGATGTCAAACTTTTTTATGTGAAGATGTTCGACCATTTATCATCACTATCTTGTTGCTGCTATTTACCCTTAACCTAACACAAATTCAAAAAAACAGACTACAACTACAACTACAACTATTTCTTGGGTGTATCTGTGTATATGTATCTGTACATAAATTTAATCATATATCCTATTGTCTACAGGCTATCTCGGACAATATCTCACACCCACTCTTGCTGGTCAGGCATAAGAGTACTGTCAGTGAGAGACTCCAAGATGCACCACAGAGCACCACAGGAAATCCTTCCTGCCTGTGGCAATCAAACTGTACAACTCCTCCCTCTGAGTGACCCTTGGACTATTTCACCCGGTAAACAACTCTAACCCCTTAATTATTACATATTTATACTGCAACAGTGCACTGCTGACTCACTACAATAATCCTGTGCAATAACTGAACAGTGCAATAATTCAACTGTCTACTCTACTACATATATACTCTATGCATTTGCAGTTTTATTATCTATTTTTGTCATTTTGTCCACATTTTTCATATTTTTGTATGTTTTTTTTCTAATTGCTCTATGCGATGCATTTTTCTGTTCTTGAATGGGAGCATCTGTAACATGAACATTTTTTTTAATCTTTCTTTATATTTTTCTTACTATGTTATGTTTATTGTTATGAATGAAGTTCCTCATGTGAAGACCTATTTGGCAATAAACCTGATTCAAGTCAGTGTTTGGTTTGTCCATTCGGGGGGCTACTGTGGAAACAGGTGATGGAAGAGGACCCCCAACCTCTGCAGATATAAATAACTCATTCTAAGGTGATAAAAATACACCCCCAATTCTTAAAAAATGGGGACGATGTGTAAACATAAATAAAAACAGAATGCAATGATTTGCAAAAACTTTTCAATCCATATTCAGTTGAATACAGTACAAAGATAAGATATTTAATGTTTAAACTTAACTTTTCTGATTTTTTTTAAACTATACACTTATTCTGAATTTGATGCCTGTAACATGTTCCAAAAATGTTGTGACATGAGCATGTTTACCACTGTTTCACATCATGTTTTCATTTAACAACACGCTGTAAGCATTGGGGAAGTGAGGAATCTAACTGTTTTAAAAGTTTTGAAAGTGAGATCGTTTCCCATTCTTGCTTGACTTACATCCTCAGGTGCTGAACAGTCTGTCTAGTACCCAAACTATTTCAATAAGATGTACATGCAGAATGTGTCTTGGCATTGTTTTGCTGAAATAAGCAGGGACATCTCTGAAGAAGATGTTGTCTGGATGGCAGCATATATTGCTCCAAAACCTGTATGTACTTTTCAGGAATAATGGGGCCTTCAGTTACCCATGATGCCATGGACACTCACACACACCCATACCATCACAGATATTGTTTTTTTTGTTTTGTTTTGTTTTTTTTTTAAGTTAGTGCTGGTAGTAATCTGAATGATCCCCCCCCTCCTCTTTAGTCTGGAGGTCACAACATCTTTTATTTCTAGAAACAATCTGAAATGTGGACTCCTCAGACCACAGCAAAGCTTTCCATCTCAGATGAGCTCGGGGGCCTCAGAGAAGTTGGCAGCGTTTCTGGATGTTGTTGATATTGGCTTTCGTTTTGCATGGTGGAGTCTAAACTTGCATTTGTAAATGCAGTGACCAACTGTGTTTACTGACAACAGCTCTCCAAAGTGTTCCTAAGCCCGTGTATTATTATCTGTGGAATGATCTAAACAGGTATTTTTGAGCATTCAACAGCTTTCCCCAATTTGTTGCCCCTGAACCAACTTTTTTGAAAGGGAGGAAGCCAGAGTACCCTGATAGAACCCACACAGACACGAGGAGAACATACAAACCCCTGCCATAAACTCCCCAGCCCCCAAGCCTGCTGCAGGATTCAAACTCAGAACCTTCTTGGTGTGAGGTGACTGCACCATCGTGCTGCCCTCGAACGACAACGTACTTATAAATTTTAAATTATTAAATTCCTTTTCTGCGTCATTCTGGTCCTTTAAATCAGCCTGTGAAATCATATCATCCCAGGCTGCAAAAACTTGATTTCAAAGTTACAGTATTTTCTGCCAATTAATATTCATGCATAAATATCAGATTTGATTATGAGTGATGACCAGAAACAGCCCCACTGATGGGTGCGTGTAACATCTCCTTTTCTAATTGTGTCCCTTCAAACCAATGAGAAGAGCTAGAGCAGAAATACAGATTTTTTTCCTGTGAAATAACCAGGAGTATTCTGAGTTTGGCTGGACATTTTTTAATCCCTTTGCTTGGAATAAGAAACTGCTGGAAAAAATAGGTTTTCAGGGCATTAAAGCACAATGTGATTCTGTTGCTGGTGCTGTTAATCCTACTGAGAATCAACCAACCGGTCTGCAGCTCAGTGCAGCTTCCACCTGCCTTACACTTACTGTTTTGTCTTTTTTGGTCAGAGTTCACCTTCCTCGCTGAGCTCACTGACACAAATCAGTATACAGCACATTACCTGAGGGTCAGTTATGTAACAAGCAAAGGAGAGCAAGAAATACAGCCTTGCTTTCCTTGTCTGTGTTTGTGTTGTCTGTCCTCTTTCCAGGTGGAGAGGAGGTTGTGTGGATCAAGTCCTGCCTACTTATTTGGGAACCCATATTCTTCACATATGTTTTACAATTTACATGCATATTGTTGATTTATATAAAAGTGACTTGACTTGTCCTGAAAAATGAGCCCAAGTGATGATAATGGTGATCTGTTCCTGCAGGATATTCACACAGTTGTTAGCTTGTTTGGTAACAGTTATGTCATATCAAACTAATTTGCAATCATCTTTGGTTAAATGCCACTAATGCAACATTTCAGCCACACTGCAAAATGCTGACTTGTACTAGCTTTGGTATGCTGTCAGCGTGGCGCTACACAGATATTGTGATCTGCAACATTAGCATCAGTGGTCCCAAACTGCAAGCATAGCAACTTTCAACTTGCCTGACAATCCTGAACTGTCTCGTCATGCCTCCAGCTGTCTGCGCCTGTAGCTTTGAACAACCTTTCCCTTAACAATAGTCATAATCTTTTTAACCTATCCTCGCTGTACAGATTGTCATTCAGTTTGTTAAGAGGGTCTTCCATACATGTTGTTTTATTCATAACGTGGCTTAAGGTGAAGCTGCAGTCCAACCTGTTGCATCTTCCCACCCACCATCTGGTTTGATGCCCTGACAATTATATACTTCCACTGAAAATAAATTTGGCGGCACAGAAAATGGTGCTATTTTTTATTTTTGTTTTATTTTATTAGGCCAAGTATGTGGCCCAGACCCAGGGAACTCACTGAAACCATCAGAAAAAATTAACATGGTTGCACACACTTTGTGCATGTTTATGTATAAGTTTGTGTAGTCTGTGTAGGTCTGTGTAGTGTCTTGTGTTGCTCTATGTAGCATTATGTTGTTTGGTTCCACTGTGTACTAGCTGTATCTGGTTTAAATGATGATGAATAAAAGAAAATAAATAAAACATGCTTCAGGTAAGTGGTTCTCAACTTTTTGGCTTGTTACCCCTTAATGTGGAGCAACGTGTGCTTGCATTCTATTGCAAGTAGACAGTGTTGCATGTGTCTGTGGGTTATAAGAAAGTCAAAATATACCATAGTCATATAAGGGCTTATTTGAGTATTTTTTTAGTAGGCCATCATGAAGACATGATTAGAAAGGCAACATCTGAGTGAATAAATAAATACATTTTTTGTGTAGCAAGTAGGACTTATTCTGTAACCCCACAGGGGGTTGCGACCTCAACATTGGGAACCACTTGTCTAGGTCTCAGCCTCCCAGATTATGTTAGGAAGTACTGTTAACAAAGTCAGAAATATTACATGTAGACGATATAATGGAAGAACAACATCAGATTATATTCAGACTGTATTCCATCCTTCTTTGTCATTATTGCTGCCACACAAATGAAATAGGGATGTTTTCCTGTTGTTGTATCACACTGTATATGCCACTTAGAGCAGCTCATCTTGTACAACCTGTTCTCTGGGGCTCTGACCCTGAACAATGGATGTCACGTAGCATTAATATGCTTTGGAAAATGGCCAAGACTAACACGAGGTATACAAGTGTAGTCTGTGGTCTGACATAATAGATCACTGGCACAGTCCTGTCATATACATTTGCTTAGTTTTTTTTTAAGAGATGCATTATCCATGCATCCATTCATTATTGAAACTATGTCCTTCTAATCAAATATCTGTTACAGGCATTAATTTATAACACTGCATTTGAGTTGGTTGCTCAGATGTTATGCACATAACATATAGTTTTACTGACAACTTGTTAAAGCTGTTCGGGCATGCTTTTTTGTATTAAACCAGTTCCATGTCAGGTTCACATTATTAAGAGGTCTGTGCAGTACCTAAGGTTCACCATAAGAGAGCAGCATTGTACTAGTGAATGACAAGCCTACAGTTGTTTCCAAGTGCAGGGACATTTCACCAGCTCAGGAAATGCATGAAAGGAGGGTGGACGCAATTACATGAACACCTAATAATGAAATACAGAACAATTTGA
Organism: Lutjanus argentimaculatus; assembly: GCA_034769285.1. Classification (NCBI taxonomy): domain Eukaryota; kingdom Metazoa; phylum Chordata; class Actinopteri; order Lutjaniformes; family Lutjanidae; genus Lutjanus; species Lutjanus argentimaculatus. The sequence continues at coordinate 35,907,922 of JAWZSL010000005.1, read as the reverse complement.
TGCCGAAATACCATTTCTGCCATTCTTTTTTTGTTTTGTTTTGTTTTCATTTATTTTTTATCATTAACACTCAATTTTTGTTCAACTTTTACCAGTGTGTTCAGGTTCTGGAACAATGTGCTTGAAGAAATTATGCCAACAAGTCTCTATCATCTGTAAAAATCTTAATTGTTACTTTTGTTGTGTTATTATATTGTTTTATTTTCTGATATTTAGCTTTTAGATATTATTTATGATTATTTATTATTATATTATTATTTACTGTCACTATTATTTGTTTTATTTAATTCCACCAGTAAATATTTCCTTTTTTAAAATCCTCATGACTGGGCATATTTCATTATTCACATTTATTTTATTACTGCTCTGCATTATCGGCTTGTCAGTGTACTTGTTTGAAATAAAATCCCATACTGCACTGCTTCACATTTACACAGACCAGTGCTGACACATGTAAACATGGATGTATGCTCAATAATAAGTGACTTGATGTATCTAAACAAGTGTATGTAATATACAAATTGAGCTGTTGTGGTGCAGTGTTGACAATCCTGTTGTTTTGGCTGCAGTGTAACAGGTCTCGCTGCTTTTCAACACTCCTTTAATGCTCCTTTTCTATGGCTGATAGCAACATGACAGTGTATAATGAGATTCAGATAAGTGAAAATGCCCTTAATGTATAGAGCCACACATAAATGTTCTTCCCAGCCTCCTTCACCCCCTTAACAGCAAAGCAAGTGTTCCCCACTGAACAGAGGATAAGACAGAATAAAAATTACACCTAAAGGATCATTGCCAGATATGTAAATTACTGTCTTCTGTGAATTCTTTAATTTGATGCAAGAAAAATTATGAATAAAACAACCAAAATTCTCTTAAACCAAAATCATTTAAATAACACTTTTGACAAATTAAATTTGCCATCATCCATTATCTGTTTTATTTCATTCTATAAACTCTATAAACAGTAGTATTATCACACAATTTACAGTATAATTTTGTATATATATTAATTAAACTATAAGGTCAATTTGATGTTAAATCAAAGTCAAATTTCTCTATTATTCAGAAGTGCTTTGACAAACTAAGGATAATAAGAAAATGTTCCAAGGACAAAGGGCCAGCCACTAATCTTCAGAGTATGTTTATTCTGTATTTGTTGTTGTTTGCTATTATATTATTGCAATGGAAACCACTTATTTTAATGAAATTCTACTTGTACACTGGAAATAATAAGCTCCTCAAAACAGCCACTTCTTAAATTCTGATGTTTGCTCCCTGTCCCCTGGTCTCTCGCTTTTCGTTTTGTTGTGTTTGTGCCTTAATCCTCCCACAGTATATCATCTGTTGGATCTTGTGCTGTGCGTGGCGGCACGGCTCATTACAGTCAACAAGGAACGACAAATGCAAAATGAGATCGAGGTAAGCTGATTTCAGATTTAAACTGAGCAACTCAAATTTGTGTCTCTTTTGTGAGTCAATAACAATAACAAAACCATCTGCCTCTACTAGGTACTCTGACTTTTGTAATTTTGTAATTTTTCACAAGGTTATAGGAAGTACAGTCAGTATGAAAGGGGCATGCATTTTCCTCACTCCCTCTTTTATCACGGTATTTATGTGGAAAAAACATTTTAATACAGTTTCATCATTGTTCATAAAAGCTAAAAATGTAGGGGATTAAGCACATTTTTGACCATGAGTCATAATGGTCACATTTTCACTCTTTTTGATACTTTATTTGGTTTATTTGAGGGGACGTGCAAAAGATTGTCTTGACACTGTCATAACCATGATGTGATACCTGTCATGAACATGAAGGAATATAAATGTTTTTGACCCTTGGCATTAAGTATCATTTGGTCAATTATGTCACTGTTAATGCAAATTTGAAATTGTTTGGGAACCCATGTCTTTTGCATTAATAGTGACATAACTGAAGGACAAAAGTCAGTTACTTGCCTCAGGCCCCAAGCTACCAAGGCCCCATTAAATGCCTCATAGACTTGTGAAAGAATTTTTGTTATGTTTTGTTATGTTTTGTTGTTTCTTTTTACTTTAGAATCCAGCTCAGAACGCTTCATGAATCCGGGCCTCCCCACTAACTTGGACTATTCCTGGATCGTACTGCGAATCTGCAGGAATTACTGAGGAAGACAGCGGCCAACTCGTGTAAACAAAGGGCTCGTTGTGTGAAAAATTAAGCAAAGTTAGGCCAGTGGTGCTGAAAAAAGGAAGAAGCAGGAGCTGTCTGGCAAGAGATACTTAAGTATCCACTGCCCTACCACCAGAACAGCTTCTTCCTTGAGGCTCATATTCATCCTCCATACTTCACCATAAATCACACAAATAAAAGTTTAATATTATGACTTATTATTTATTCAAAGACCAGAAAGGGGTTGGGGGGTAGGGGGTGGCTGTTTGATGACAGCCACACATTCATAAAGACTCCTTCACGTCAGTCTTATGCACACTCCTTTCGAATAAAGTGTAACAGTTTATCTTAAACCATTTTGACTCTTTTTGATTCTGAAAACGTATTGTTAATTATTTCAACAGCACCTTAACAAAAAAGGGAAGTCCTGTCTTTCTCGCTGTCTCCTGTTGACAATAAGTAACATGCTGTTGTCTCTAAATCCTGCCCACTTTGAGGGTTCTGCTGGGATCAGGCGTGCATTTTTGAGATTCTCGTATTCCACAAACAAATGAAAAATTTGACAATATGCCGCCTGAAAATGTGCACAGATGTAAAGACATAAATAACTAAATACCTGCTGCACTGTGAAGTTTCACCACTGAACAGAACTTCCACAGCACTCAGGAAATTGGTGCGGGTGGTAGATTGATTAAATTAATCTGTAGTCCTCTTTCATGTTTGGCTTAGATTTTTAGGATTTTGTTTGTGGCAGCAGTCATGTGATTGTTACCACCAGGAGTCATAGGTCGCCTTCAGCATATGGGGATTAGTTTGTGCCAGCTTCTCATCTCATATCACAGCTCCGACTGCATAAGCACCAGTTGTACCAGTAACACAGCACCAGCCTTCTCCAACAGAGCCAGGAGGACAATTTTTGATGCTGCTGTGCTGCTGCTGCTGCTGCCCCCTGAACACTCTTCAAATGCCAACCTGAACCAGCATCACTCAAGACTGGAGCTTCAGTCTGTAAAGCTTTAGTGTGCCAGTTTTTATTTTCCCTGCAAATGAAAAAGATTTTAAAGATGGCTTTTACAAGAAAAAGGTGAACCAATTTTGTTGGAAATGTAGCATCTAAAATGTTTATACAAATGGCCATAAAAGCGACAGAAAGTAATGGGATCTCTTTATTTTGCTTGACTTCTGCAAGTGAAAACAGCTAAGCTATTGGCACATTCTTTCTGAAAATCTATTTGTCTCGAGTCCTGACAAACTGTTCTTCAGATCCTCTGCTCATATTTTGTAATGATACAGGCGGATTAATAATCTGGCATGATCACATCTGCATAATAGCATGGGATTCGGTAAAAGACAGAAAAATACCAATTCCCCATTGATTCTGACCAATCTTCTGCGTGCATTTTTAAATTTACAAGAAAGCTTTCCTGAGCTGTGTGTATCTGCATCACATGAGAATGTGTGCGGCTTGTGCCACGTGTTTTCGTTTGCACGATGTTACACAAGGAAAATAGCTATTTGGTTATTTTGGCTCTTGAGAAATCAATAACTAGTGGGTTGCCGAATCAAATGGTAAGAATTTTTGCCCAGAGATATATAGAGGACTGCTTTTGTCAGGCAGCTACAGTCCTACAACATGTGTATGAAAGAATGATGTGAAGATCCACACATGAAGCAGAAAATAACATACTTGGGAAATATTTCTTTTTCCATGAAATTATGTAAGAAAAGGATTTTTAAAGACAGCAATCATGAATCAAAGAATGGGACTGCAACTATTATAAACAGCTCCCAGTTCCATAAGTAGCGTCAGATAAATAGGCATCAAGTTTTCCAGTGAGACAAAGTAGTGTTAAACAGACAAAAGATGAAAGCTGGTTGCATCTACATCATCTGTCCAGTATGTATTTAAATGTGTACAAAATGACAGAAAATAATTAATTGTATTTTACTTACAGTAGGTGTAAAGTGTAAAATGTACAGACTGATAAATATGTAAATCTTGGGCTTATATATATAGATTAAGCCAGTTTAAGACCACTTGACCTCTCATGTGAGGCAGTCTGAAGATTACTTACAATCTGTGCCCTCACTGATTTAATCAGTGGGATTTACAGTTTTCTAAAGACTATTTAAACCTTTTATCTTAATATTATTTTTCAGTTCTTATTATTGTTATAACTATGTCATTTTTTTGCATTCCATATATTTCAAACCATGTACGTATGTAGTCAATTTCTGGTGAATTTGGGATTAAATACTGTATACTGTAAATGTACTGAGTTACAGTGTATTTTAGGATTATCTTCTGAGTTATTACAACCAAAGAAAAACTAATATGATTTTTGGCAGTGTCATTTTTTGTGGTCATAACATACTGATATGCAACACATATCCATGAACTGTGGGTGCATGATTACCCAGTGAAACCTGATGAATTACAGTGGCATCTTTTCTCTGCCAGTGTTGTTCCCCTTACGATTTCCCATCAAACATCTGGGCTTTCTAATTTCTGAGAGCAGGCCCATGTGGTTCGTTATAATATGCTACATTAAAACCTGGTTATTTCATGTGCAGTTTGGTACTAATGATAAAGCAATCTCTCAACAAAACTAAGTGATGACAGCGGGCTGGGAAGGAGAAAACAATTTGCATAATGGGAAAATCAGACCTAATCTTCTCCAGAACCTCGGCCTGGGAGCTGGAAGAGAAGATGGGGGAGGGAGGGAGGGAGGGAGGGGGGAAAGCAATGGATGAGCCTTTAAATCTGAGAATCCAACTGCAGCTGAAGTCTCTCAGCTCTGTCCTTAAACCTCTTTGGACGCCGGTTATCTTGCAGCAATCCCCAAGACAATGCTTAGGCCTCCAACAATCCCCTTAGTACATGCAGAGGCATAGCTGTGTTGACTCAGTTTTCCATAATGCAAAGTAAACATGTTTATGTCAGGGGAAGTGTGATTTATTTCATATAATCATGCAACCGTCTACTGCATCTTTATCATATATACTGTATGCATTAACTGCTCTAATACAGAAAGGATTGCAATTGACAAAATTACATACAGTACACCATACAAATATCTTTATTTTTTCACATTTTGTATGCATTATTCATGCTGTCTACTGGGTGATATACAGTGTGTTAGTGTATTTTGACTATATTGTAAACTCAACATCTACCAGCAGATTTTCTCCTGATGACCAAAGGGTGGCAGTGTTGTTTACTCCTCTCTGGCAGGAGCTGGACAATTGTTCAGGTAAGATTGTAAAGCACATGAACTGCATGTAGCATGAATTATGAAATCTTATTACAATAACTGTGTGCAATAACTCAAAACTCTGTGTAATAATTCATTATTTACATTGTTATGAATTGTACAAGTCTTATTTTGTTATTTTCTATGTCTTCTTTATTCTATATATACACTGCTCTTTTATATATTGCTGGTACATGCTGCAAATAAGTCACATATTTTAACATAATTCTTAATATATAATATATTTTGTTATATTATTTTTTTATATATTGATAGTAGAATGCACATATTTTTACAATATTAACTCTTATTTTCTATTTTCCTATCATTTCTCCATGCTAATATATACATTTTTTTATTTTTGAATTTAAAAAAGGACCAATTTCCCTCCATGAAGACGATACTCACATGCATGTACATTAAAATATTTCCTCCCATCCTCACTGGCCCCACAAAACTGTCCCCAGTGTGATTATGATGCATGTGAGCCACAGTCTCTGTTCTGTAAACAGTGCTGTGGTGGCTGGACGGTAAATCAAAGAGAAAATGTTGCTCTGAAAAGATGATATGTGGGATGATACCAGCTTTATTTATCTAACTCGGTGCTGAAGCGTCATATTAACTTTGTCTGAGCTGAGGAATGCAAGTTTGCGCAGAACAAGTAATGTGGATTTTGTCCCTTGTTGACTTGCGGTACATTTGAATCACATATGGAAGAGATCACTTTGTGGTCAGTGTGGACAGGAGGAATAACTACAGCAACCAAAAACTGTGTCAGTGTGCACAAGAGTGTTGTTTTAGAACAGATTTAAAAAATGTGTCCCCATCCTTTGAGCAATAACTCACAGTGATGAAAAGTTACAGTTAAGAACATTTACTCAAATTCGGTTCTTAAGTACAATATTGATGTATTTATATTTTACTTAAGTATATCCAATTCATGCTACTTTATACTTTATTAAGAAATATTGTACTTTTTTCTTCACTACATTTATGTAACTACTTCTAGTTACTATTTTTACACACAAAACTTTCTAAATATAATAAATAATTCAAATGAAAGGCCCCACATACCCTCACAGGTGTGTTCAGTTACGCTGCTGATTAAACCTTCTCAGGCTGGAGTTGTGTGAAGCTCTGCTGGGATTTACATGAGCTTATCATGTACTCATGAAAATACAAATTATCTTGCATGCATGATCTTTTGGGACCCTGAAGGCCCTGTTATTTATCACTCTGAAAGAGGAGATTTTGCATTGTGACTACAAGGAAGGGGGGGGGGGGGGTCACGATATACTATTATTGATGATAACCATGATTCTAAAAATGAAATATTAATATCACGTTAATAACCGCGTGGTAATAATAAAAATAAACATGATAACATTGTGTAAATACTACAACACCTCTTTAGCATACTGTATGGTCGTAAATTGCTTCTGTTTCTTTTTTGTCCTTGCTTTGTCTCCCTTTTCTGTGGTTAAAGACTCTCTCTCCACCTCCCTATTCTTGTATGCAATTCATTTGCCAAAACAAGAGACAAAACACACATAACCTAGATTTCACAATAATGTTGTTATCAATGTGAATTCTTTTGGCTACAAAAATCATGTATTGAAAGTCTGATTTTGTGACTGCCCTAATGAGTGCTTTTTACATTTGACACTTTTGCTCTGGCAGAATTTTAAATGCAGGACTTGTGACAGAGTATTTCTACGCTGTGGTGTTGTTATTTTTATTTAAGCAAAGAATCTAAGTACCTCTTCCATCACTGACAAGTTGACAAAGACTTAATGTTGACACCTGAAACTTTTCAGTTCATGTGCTTTGCGTGCTGAAACTGGAATGAAGCTGTGACATGCACTGATTCACAGGTTTTATGCCTGATTGATTGACTAATAAAGAATCAAAGATTGTTGAACATATTCATAAAGTTGTGCCCATTCCTGCTCATTAAACTGATCACTTGTTTTCAACTACAGTCTTTTAAATGGAGGGATTACTTTTGGTGGTGTATTTCATTGGGGCGACCACTACGCACACTAAGAATTACTTCATCTTGCCGTTCAGGGTTCGAAATACAGGGGAGCTACGGGGTTGGAGAGAGATGTGAGCATCCCAGAAAGCACTCTTGAGAATTTAGGGGGAGCTCTATAATATTGTAACTTTTGGCATCATTGTTTTTTTCTGTATGAATTGATATTTTCCTGTATATCAAGGTTTCTAAGAAGTAGATAATAGATTTATAGTGAAGCACTTGTCAATGGTTGTGTTTTTCATAACAGTTTCAAGTCATTTGTGTCTAATCCATGCATGGGGGTGCACAGTACAGTATAACAAAAAAAAGAAAGTTTTTTCTATTTCTTTGTTGTCCCAAGCTAAATTTTCTAGATGAACTGAAAAAATTTGGGCTCCCCTGGAAGCCAAGATGTTATTCAGTCACTGATACTGTTTGAGGCTGGCATGTCTTTAGTTACACCTGTCAACCGCTGTCAACATGAGTTTCCATGGAGATGGTACCTGTCCCTAAATGTGCAACAACACTCCAACACCCATTTTCACCAAAATTTTTGAAGTTTGCATTTCATGTGTCATTTTTGACTCAGGGTATTACATTATCTGCACAAGCTTACAGGTTGCTGAAAAGAGCATATGGGGAAGAACATTATTGATTTGTGGTCACAGCTTATACTCAGCCCCTCCTGCCAATTCGGAAACAGGGTGTTATCTTCCATTAAGCTGCTGTACAGTCAAAGAAAGTTATTATCGAATCGGGAGAAACAGAGAATATACACGCTGTAGTGAAGCTGATCTTTTGTGCCTTCCAGTGGCCAAGTCAAACATTAAAACTTGACTGCTGAAGAACAGGAAAGGAGGCTATGGCTAAAGACAAGTAGTGCAAGAGTGTGGAGTGCAAGAGAGGAACCATGGATGCAAGAGCGTGTATGATTTTCAGGTTAGCATCTGGGTGTATCTGTATGCCAGCTTGTTGTATGCGTGTCTATACTGTGCTGTATATCAGCTTATACATCATCTGTCCATGCGTCTGTCTGTGTGTCACTCATGTCTGTCTGTCTGCCAGCGTGATAATGCTGAGCCCTCGTGAAGCCGCTTGCATCTCTTGTTGTGGCTCCTTGTTCTTGGCCTACTTTGGGAGAGGTGAATTGAGGGCAACTCGAGTCTATGGGTAAGGGGATTAGGTCTCCAAACATGCTCCTCTCCAGTTTGGGATTTTGCCCCGATGCCAGACACTTAAAGTCTGCCAGGGATTAAGATAAAGAGAGAAGTAAGAGCGGCGTGTATTGTGGTGTGCGTGGGAGATGTTTTCAACAACAAAAAAAAAGGAAGAGGAGGGGTGGGTGGTGGTTAATAAAAAAAATAAGATGTATGCTGGTGATATGATCTAATACATCTATGCAGCATTTGTTGACCTATTTGGCTGTGGCGCGTGCCATGATGTCGGTCAGTATGTTTCCAAGGGATAAGACACAATAATGGAGAAGCTGTTCTTTTAATTTCCTTTGTATTAGTGGATGATCTCTGCTTAATTTGGTGCTTTAATTAGGAAATGGCTTGGATCTTTGCGCAATATTTTTGGTATAGTTTCCTGATTTAGGGAACAAAAGCAGTATTTTGTATTGCACGAGAACATCCAGCACATCCAAGCATCCCAAGAAGTCCATCTGACATGAAGGCCATGCTTATGAAGCAGGCATCTTTGTCCCTCGGCTCGATTTTGACTTGTTCGGTAAAATAGAATATCGTCTGCATAGAATGACATTTTCATAAGTCAGTGGTTTGCTAAAATACTGAGGTATCTACAAGGAATCTCAAGCACAACAACAGGTGCAATCAAGAATAAATGGCGCCCCCAACTAGTTGATATTTTCACTGAGAACAAAGTGGCACATCCTCTGAATTATTTATTAGATAGGATGATAAGAGCATCAGGTTGAGGTATTAGTGTTCCTGAACCTCTTATTTGGCTTTCTGGAGTCTTCATAAGAGTCTGTCTTTTCCTTTGTCTTGACAGAGTAGGGGGGGTTCCTCCTCCACCCCTCCACCCTGCGTCTGGAGGCTCCTCCTGGGTAAGAGGTCGCTGCTCCGTCACGCTCCTCCAAGAAAGTGGGTCATGAGTCTGAGACTGTGGGATTACCGACCGTCAGGCAGGCGTGTGTGCCAGGCCGCCTCTTATCCGTAATGTTTAGACTCCCCCTCCCATCCCACATCCTCCCTCCCTTCGGTGGAAAAGGAAGGCAAAAAAAAAAAAAAAAAAAACACTCACCACCCGCGGGTACACAAACATCCATAAGCCTGTTAGCTTAAGACAATTCAGAACTGACTCCCAAAGCATCATGATCATCTTTGATGGAGTAATTGAGGAAAAAGTACATGATGTTCCAACTCCTCAACTTCTTATGATTACACCTTCACAACAGTAAAAAAAAACATACAGGAATTTAGTAGAATTAACATAAACATACTGCACAACTATTAATTTAAATTAATTAAACATGTAATTTTTTGTATTTATTTTCAGAACTTCAGAACTTGTAGTTGTAGAACTTTGAAACATGATCAGAATATTAAGAGACTTCCCAGCATGAATTGTGTGAGTTAAAATTCTCCTGAGACCCTTCTTTTTTATAGTTTGAGGAAAACATGCGTGACAAAAACTTGCTGTGTGTCTCTAATATACTCAGCGTTTTTCATCTCATTTTAATTTATGCAGCTGTCTGCACCAGCACTGTGGGTCTCGGGTCCCAGCTCCAACTGATGGGCATAAACGTGAGCTGAAGCATTGATTTAGACTTTAAGTCTGTTTCTTTAAAAATACATGCATAACATGAGGTTGGTTTTAACCTAGAGGTGGAACAGAGTGTGCTTCAGAACCAGAGCAACTCACTCCGCTCAGGTTTGTAATCACAGACTCCCTTCACTTTAGCAGGCAGCTGAGAAGCAAGACACAATAATTTTTTTTCTGCATTGTTTATTTGTGGGGCAACTGTATGTTTACTGCCAATAGACAACTTCACTGCTAAGTTTTATTTCCTCTGCACTGATTGCCATCACCTGCCTGTCCTGAGTGCTGCCACTCACTATGATTCAGTTTTTATTTACTCTCTTTTGCTTGTCCAGTGCAGCACACACTGTTGTGCTTATGCCACAATCATATGCATTGTGTTGAAAGAAAAATAGACCATGAGTATTCACATATATTGAAGGAAAACTGCAGACTGCACAGAAAGTTTGGCTGCTCATTTGCTGCAGGACACTTTGTTTTTACATATTGTCTTTGTGTCAATGCTGGAACAAAATAGCTCCAACAGGAGCTGCTGAAGCTGTAAGTTCTTTGTGTGAAATGAACAACTGACTCGTCAATCTGAGAAAATGTAAAAGGTTGTTGGTTCAGCTTAATATCTTAAGCTTATTGAACATGTTTTCTTATGTACAACTGAATTAATATCACGTTTAGATGATTTAAAATGTTTATTTGTTTTGAATCATTACAAGACTTGTCCTTTCAATTTTAATCAACTTAAATTTTTAGACAGCTCAGACTAACTTTTTTAAGTCAAAACAAATACTTTATTTTTACAGTGCATGGTATTGTTCCCAGAAAATTAAGCAAACAGAAAAAAAAACTGTTGACATGTCACCCCAAGATGTGTGATTTGTACAGCGTTCTAGATAAACTGGTTTATAATTTAGCGAATCCCAACCAGCTCAGCAATAATGACATCTAATAGCGACACCATGATAAATGCCAGCTTTTAAACAGCTGACCCCGTCACACTAATGGCAGGCTGGTTGTTTGGTATGCTCTGACTCGGAGTATGATTAATCAGCAAATAAATTACTAATAATAAATACATTCATTTTGCAGAATGATCCATCCATCCATCATTTGAGGTCACCGATGCCTTGTATGGTCGCTAATCAGGGTCCCTCTCCTTACTTTCTACCTACTGATGGTGAATGAAAGGGATTCATGAATGAGGGACTGTGGTGTCTTTGGGAAAAAGAAGGATGGGGTATTGGTAAAAACAAAATCGTTTGTTGTGTTTTGGAATTGGGGCTGTTTCAGAGAGGGAAGTGTAATTCATCTGCTCATGTTATTGTTTTAGTCCAGACTCGGGGTCCAGCTCACTCTGTGTGTGGGAGGGTTCATTAGAGGGAGAGAGGGGCGGGACAGGGATTTCAATTAGAGTTCAATTATAAACACCCAATGCCACACACGACCTCCTTAAAAATTCAAACACAGCATTAAATTGAGCCATGGTGTCTCTTTCAAATGATCAAGCATTTTTTGTCATTTTTTTGTTAGGTCTTACACAGGTACAGACATACATAAATAAAAATATGTATCTACAAAATTACATTATGACATCGTACCATACAGTAAATTACAATACAGCACTGTGATACTGTTTGGTTTTAAAATCAACGGTGTTGCTATGGCAACTGCCCTGCATGTAACTGCAGCAACCATTTGCTCCTTTAAACTTTGCCACTTTTCTCTTTCAAACTGTCTTTTTCTGCTTTATTGCTGAAACATGCATCATCTGTGATAGAAATACAGCAGACCAGCAGAACTTGAGACGATCAGCAGTGTAGTTAGCATCTCTTTAACATGCAATTAGATCAGATGGACGCACCGCCACGGACACTACCACAGAAGGAGAGGACCAGAGCGGGGATAAGAGCAATGCTACAGCTGGAACTTAAGGCTGCCCCTGGCTAATGTCCAGCCGGGAAAATGAAACTGACAAAACAGCCCAAGCAACTTGAAACCAGAGAGTGATCAAGCTGTTTTGCAGTTGACTTGACAGATCAGTTATGAGTTGACAGGATGCAACCACTATGTCGACCATGTTATCATCATCATCATCTTTTTGCTGCTGTTTACGTTCAACATGACGCAAATCAAAAACTGCACCACAAAATTATTTCCTGGGTGTTTACGTGTATATGTATATATGTAAATAACTATACTTATTTCATTTTTGTCTTATATTTTATCATATTCCATTCTAAATTTAAGTAATTATATGTAGGCTGTATTTTTGTGTGTAGCATGACAGACTTACAACTCTATAATGATAATAAAATTACATTTGTGTAATTTGTCTTTCTCTGAAACCTGGATAAAGGTACAAATATTTTTGCAAAAGACACATTTCAGTAATTTATGAAATCAGCATGCTCTTGGGCACAAGACAATGAATATATTTGAACAAACTATGCTTTTTTAAAAATAATTTTACACAGCACAGTTTAAAAAAGCCTCAAATTTTGCTGTTACTATGGAATATTTCTGCCAAGACTTCTCATGCTGCTTTAAATTTATCATCATTAGTATAAGACAGTACTTGATTATGATTTGTGGTTGTCTTGACCTTTCAAATGTGTATTTTACGTTGTGAAACCTACACTATAATAACATTAATATTGGTGTTAAAATGCTAGAGCCGTGGTTTTGCAACGTGATATGTTCATCTAAGATACTGACACCTGAGTGTGTTTTTGTTTTGTTCAGTCTTTAGTATGGATGTGGCGTACCTGGTGTGTTTTGGTTTTGTCTGTCTGTTTGTTCTCTGTCCCTCTGTGTCTGTATTAAACGGCAGCTCCATCCTGCTCTCCTGGTTGCCGGCTCTCTCTACACATCCTGGCTGAAATCAAGCAATCAGCACACCTGTCCATCATCGAGCCGTCTATTTCTCACCATGAGAAGTCATTGCAGTGTTTAGTGCATGCTTCCAGCTCAGTATTCTGCCAATATGCCTTTTTGCCTTGCTTGCTAGCTGTTGCTCGTCTTTCTGCCAGTTTTTGTCTCACACTTCAGGATTCCTGGCCTATCTGCCACCCAGCTCACTACTGTGACTACCAGCTGCCACAACAACTCCTGCTTCTCATCTACCTGCCAGTTCACTATAAAAGTCTTTGTTTTAAACCTTACCTTGGCTTATAAGCACTCTTATTGTCAGGATTCCCTGAACATAATTCTTCCGTAAATTAAAAAAAAAAAAAAATCTGGTTAAGATGCAGACTGCAACATCAGAGTCTGAACCAAGATTTTAGAAATCTATTAAACATTTTACTTCCTTCAATTAGTCATATTTTATTCATTTAGAAGCTTTATTTCCCAAAGTCAGTTTTCAAAGACTTCTTGACTTCTCCACACTGGACAAGAATACAATAGACCTTTTTCATGGCAGCCATATGAAATAGCAGGATAAACTCAGGGATTACCAATGATACTAATTAAGGTTCAGTGAGCCAACATGCACAATAGCAGCACCCTGACTCTGTTTGATATGAATGGATCAGTACCTTAATTCATATCCTTAGCAGCATCTGTTTGCTGTACTATTTCATGTCAAAATGGCTGCAGTGAAAAAGGCCTGTGTTGGGGAAATAATAAATATTTAGGTTTTTATTTCTCTAAATGTAGTCAAATTTATATAGTGACCATAAAAAGGGGGGCTGTGTCTTCTATTAAGTTGTAGATATTAAACATAACTCAGTATCCTTAGTGGTAGCCATGGCAACATTACCTTTAGCTAGGCAGGTGTATGGAAAAATTATTTTTTGTCAGACTTTTTTAACAACTGTGGAATCAAATGAGATTAAAAGTTACAGTTCTGGAATGAATGAAATACAGGTACCCTTATAAATAATCAAATAAATATTTTCTAGAGTTGAAATTAAGAATAATGCAGCAATTTTCATGTATTTGGCTCTATTAAATAGTCCACCACACACCCTTTGCCATGCTCAGCATCCTTGGCTACATGAATGCTTCTTTTTTTATCAAAACATGTCACTGTGCAACACAAGAAAAATATCCTATCAAGCCTTTCAAAGCTGATTAGGTCTAGATAACTTACTTTAAAACAGTATGTAGGTGTAAAGCTCATAACACTGGTAAGCTCCTTAGAATTTTTCTCTGTTAAGACTGTATAGCACTTGATCCTATATTTCTCTGTCATGTTTTAGTACATTTGTTGTGTATTTTAGCACATTTATATATTTCTCTTTGTGCATTTGGTCTTCCAGTGCATTGCCTGGATAACCTGCTGCTGTAACACAAGAATTTCCCAAGTGTTCCCATTTAAGTCTGCCAAAATATACCACCTGCAAGCCAGACAGACCCCACAGCAGGCCAACATCTGTAATGACAAGTTAGGTCAAGCCTCAGCTGAGCCTGAAAGGTTTGAACTCTGACCTCCCAGGCATTATGGCTCTGGGGTGGCTTATCATTGCTCTAATATTTCCCACCCCGGACAAAGACGGGTAAAACACAACGTAACCAGTCGGGTCCCCAGACGGTGTGTCGGAACTGAGTAACAGCATCCCCCCGCAATAGAAATGGATGGACAGTTGTTGGCCTTTATTGTCTGAGCATGAAACCGGGGACACATGTCGGGTGGTAAAAGTGTCAAGGCCTGACTGGAGGGCCATTGTATTGGTTTCCAGTGGTAGCAGTCGGGCTTTGTTCCCTGTGTTGTTCATCATTAGCATATCAATATTCAAAGGGGCTGATGCTGGGCAGAGGTGGCAGGCTTTTTAGCCTGGAGTGGACCCTCCTGCACAAATAATGAAACCTGCATTTGACTCTTAAGGGCCAGCTGTTGAGTTTAAGACGTGTAATAAATCACAAGTGATCTAAAAGTTTGCATTTGTCCATTTTGTCCTTTTCTTTAAAAAAAAATACACATTTCAAATGTACAGTACACATGAAACACCTTTCAACCATTTCTCCAGTGCTATTTGGTGAATAACAAAGGGCTAAATGGTGTCACCACCCCTCCAGCATACCTCCCTCCCCTCCCCTTCTTCAACTCAGGACAGCTGACCCCAGGACTGACAGGCCGGGGGGACAGTTAGCCTCGTGTGTTATTGTGTGTGTGGGTGTGTGTGAGAGGCAAAGCCACCAGATAGTGTCGGTTACTCCGAGGGCCAAGCGGAAAAGCGGTTGGGCAGTTTAGCCAGCTGCTGGGGGAGCGAGCCACGGCTGGCCTGGTCAGTGAAACCTTGCCAGATGGAGCCATTTCAAAACAATGAGAGCTGCTTCGCTATGGTTGAAAACTGGAGGCTGGTTGCTCAGGGGACGCAGAGGGTGGTGCCTTTATCTACAGTAAATGACGTGGTGGTTGGGTCTGCAATATACAGAAATATTCTTTGGGTCAGCAGCTTATTCCTGCAGAAATTTTGGTTTCCTTAAATTTTTCCACTTGTATCTTTTGTTGACTTTTGAGCGATTGATCCAGACCTATCTGAAAATTGCCTTACAACATCTAAAAATGTTGAGAAGTTAATTCAGTTTAATTTTATTTGTACAGGGCCAAATAACAACACATGTATCTTAGAGTTGGTCTAGACTGTATTCTAATAAACCCAGTTTTTCCAACCTTGAGCAAGCACCGAGGCAACTGTGACAAGGAAAAACTTCCTTTTAACGGTCAGAAACCTCGAGCAGATCCAGCTTCCTTATCAAGGTTAAAGTAAAAGTGTCCCTTGTCCTCTATTCTTTCACATATTCATTGTCAAGTCTGGTTTTTCAGATTCTGATGTCCTTTTCCTGCCATCTTTGACCTCTTCTTGCCACATATTTCTCTTTCTCTGTCTCTTTTTCCCTCTCATCCACACACACTTGCTGTCTTCCTCCTTCCCTCCAGACAGCAACAGGCTGAGGTGTCCTGGGACTACTCCGCTTAGGAGTAACCAAGCCTGGGTAATGAGGCGTGTGATTGGTCCCCTCCCTCCCGAACAAGGCCAGTCTTTGGAGGACATGATTGATCATGACAGGAGCACAATGGCAGCCTGGTGTCAGAGGGGTGGTATGGGTGCACATGGACCCCCCGCGGTAACACTCAGTCACCCAACTCAGCTGTGCATAAGCAGTTACAAACACACACACACATGACATGGATGCACATATATGTACACAATGCAGGACACAGAAGCACTTGTGGACATACGCAAGCATGTACAATGACACGTATAAACAAAGCAAGACCATGTGCTCCAATATGTGCATGTAAAAACACACAACCGTAGCCCTAACACTGACAGTCAATCAAACTACGAATTTCAAACATATAATCCAAGAAGTCCTCCCTGAGGGATTGGCAGTAGATTACTCTCAAAATATTTCATTCTTCTTCCCATATTTTTGCTATTAATAATGATAAATGATTTCTCCTCTAAAAATACTCATCACAATGGTTCATCACGTTGTGCCAATTTAGCAAAAATGATGCATTTGAAAGCTGTCAAATTCTGACAGTTTTCCAGTTAACATAACATCATCTACTTTGCAAATCACTGTCAAAACACTCAAACAGGTTTCATTAACCACATTACAAATGGCTGCATTAAGAGTTTGTTTTAAAGCTATAACATTTAACATTTTTGCGTTAAAATCTCCCTAAAATGCTAGACATGTTGTGTACTTACATTATCCCTAACATTTACAGCAATGTTCAAACTACAGTCAGGCAAGTGGGTCAGAAAATTAAGTGAATTTTTACTTGCCCCATACATATAATTTTATTTATTAGCAGTTATA
The DNA here is from genome assembly GCA_034769285.1 of Lutjanus argentimaculatus. Classification (NCBI taxonomy): domain Eukaryota; kingdom Metazoa; phylum Chordata; class Actinopteri; order Lutjaniformes; family Lutjanidae; genus Lutjanus; species Lutjanus argentimaculatus. The sequence goes on along the minus strand of JAWZSL010000005.1, from coordinate 35,890,938 downwards.
AAATAACAACAATGATTTAAGTTAATGGTTTAATATAGGGCTGCAACATCTAGAAAATGTCAGAAAATAGTGAAAATTGTCCATCCAAGTTTTTCAAAATCCAAGGTGATGTCTTTAAATGTCCTGTTTTGTCAGTCCAAAACCAAAAGATATTCAGTTTAATATGATAATAAACTAAAAAGCTAAAATATGTAACATTTCCGCACTAACATATATTAAAATGCAAGACATACGTTATGTATTTTATTGAATTGTTCAAACACAGAGAAATCCATTTTAAAAAAAGTTTTCTGCTAGCTCTTAGCTAGTTGCTATTTGCTATAACTTTCAGTAAAACACAGGATACATCAGATACGTCAGAGAGTGAGGAAGGAAGTCAGCAACCGTGACTAATCATAGCTTGAATAAAACTTTAATGATGTAAACCATGGGCATGATTCCTGAGTCATGTCATATAGATTTTCATCAGCTATGACGGCTGTTTAAAACTGAGGAAAGCAACTCCCACGCCACTTCACGACATCATCAAACCACGAATGTGAGAGAGACGCCTTGCAGCAGGATTTACATATTGTGCGTTTAAATATTAGCAGTATCCTGAGTGAAATTTTCTTAAAATATAGATCAGACCAGACAGTATCACTTTAAATGTTATGGAGTAATGTTTAGTCAATTTTGTTTGAATCTTGCTGTTAACATGATACATGTTCATGCCAGTGTTTCCACACTACTCCCCTGACAGATAACTAGTAGTGGTAGCGGGCCAAGAAATGTAGCAATTAGCCTGCAAAAGTACAGAAGAGAGCAACTGCTAGCTAACAAACATGGACATAAACAATGCAGGTTTTAAAATATTCAAAAATAAGCGATGACATACATTCCACACTTTTGTTAGGCCTCAAAGATAAAATAAATAAATAAATAAAAGAATGTAAATGTTTGCAAGAAAACTCCATAGGGTACCTTTAATGTTTTGTTTTTGTTGATACATGCAAGAAAAGGAAGGGGCGGCTGAAATGAAATGCTTTTTAGTGCAAAAACACAAACATAGGCTTTTCTATTATACATGAAAAAACAACATATCTGAGTAAAGATGTGTATTGATAAAACTATTCCATTCTCTTGTCAGGAAAGTGCCCTCACTTGAAGGAAAACAGAGGTTTCACATGCATCATACCATTCGTTTGTTCTTTTGAAGTGATCCTTTGAGGAGGCTTGTCTAATCCGCAGAGCACTTGTGAGCCTGTTGAACCTGCTCATATTCAAGGTCAAAAATCAGGTTCTAATAGGTGCAAAAGGCAGCGTCTTTATGGAGGACCATTAGTGGCCGATTGCAGCTGCTTTCTCAAGTAGGACCCAGGTGTATTAACACTTTAGCAATTTTCTATAATGATGCTCTGAGGTTTCACAGAGGACAAACAAAACAGGATAAAAGAGTCGGCTCATCATAATATTCATGCAAGCGAGCCGAGGATACCAGAAAACAAAATGATTGTAGAGGAAAAGAAAGCGGCTATGGAAAATGTGCAATTTCTAATTTTTATTTCTAGGTTTTACTCAGTGTATTCCAGTAGTAACTCTGCAATACATGCAATAATTTTGTTGTATTTGACAGATTTTATTTGTGCATTAGTCGCTACACAAACTGGAAAGACTCTCTTCTCACAGTGGATGAGAGGAAAAGGAAAGCAGCCCTGTTGTTGTGCTTGCAGTCTAAGCTCCTTTGATTCTGCAGTGGCTTTAGGTTACTGTGTCCAGCTCCTTCCAGATTTACAAACAGTTCTCCCTTAATCTGCACAAAGATCCACACTGACTTGTTGACCAGAGATTACTACTGCCCATGAAAACACAAAAATGTTTGCTTCTCAACCATGAAAACAAACACCCACTGGATATTTTTTTTTTAAAGCAGTCTTGTCAATGACATCACGTGAATGTTAAACTGCTGTACGTGGTGGCAGACGTCAGTAAAGTCAATGAAGGATGGGTGATTTCTTTACAAGTTTGAGAGGCTAATTGCCCTGAGTGGACTAATGAACAGCAATGGGTCTAATTGGCTTACAGCACTTGTGAGCTGGCGTGCTGGGCGAGTAAAATTGAATCAAAGCTGTAGGACTACGTCACTGTAGTTTTGTGCGCGTTGTGGTGGTAATTGGCACGACGTCAAAGGCGGGAGGCATGGCACTCAGCCAAATCAGGAGCGCAGCTCTGCGCAAGCGCGGACTTGCCTTGAATTTTTACAGGAAAGCATAAGTTATTGAAAGTATTTCAACTATTTTGACTAACTAACCGTAACCATTATTATTGTGTACTGTGTATAAGTGCTCACACTGAAAAATATCCTGATTTATTTGTGTATTTAATGTTTATTTGTATAGTTAATAGTATGTAGCATCAACCAATGTTACACACCACAGTATTTATAGCCTAAGCTAAGTTGCAGAGCCCTTTAAAATGCATTACACGAGAGACAGTACTAAAATACGCAATGATAAATACGTATATTAAAAACGCAAAACTCAGAAATCATTAAGAAACACGGACAGAACAATACAAGACACAAACTATAATACAATAAAACAAGAAGCACCAGACAATTCGTGACCGTATGACTGATCCCTCTTCAAAAACCATTTCAATGTGAGTTAAAAATGATCCAGTTTAAGTTCTGGAGGTGAGGAATTCCACATGTTGAACGAATGAAAAAAAAAAAAAAACGTCATCAGCTTTTTATTCAGCATTTAACAAAACGTACACGTTTATAATTGTAAAATAATTCCAGCAGTAAATGATGTACAAGACCGTAAAATCATTGGCCTATAAACTAGCAGGGCTGGGAAGTAATAGATTACATGTAATCGGGAATACATGGCCAGGTTCAGCATCTTATTGCATTGAAATGTTTTGAGATGTGGCTCAAAATTTTGACGCTGTGTCCATTTTTAGTAAGCTATGACATGCAATACTTTCAATGTTTGACTATTAAATAATCCAAAAATATTCAGATTATATTATATTTTTTGTAATCCAAATGATTGTTGCCAGGTATTTTGTAATCAGTAACTGATAAACGACTGCACCTCACTGAGGTAACCGCTGCTAGACTGTATACAACCTGCTGCTATTTATCACTGCTATTCTAAACATTTCTAATATTGTTGTTATTATAATTATGTCTTTATTGCGCTGTTTACCTGAGCAATGCAGCACTTTGGGCACTGACCACCTTGTTATCTTTCTTTTCCTTTGTTTTTTACACTTTTATACTTACACATTTATTACTAGTTTGAGTCTAATGTTGTTTTTATTGTGTGTTTCTTTTGGTTTTTATTATTGCTCTGGAATGACAATAAAGCATCCTTATCCTAACTGACTACTCTTCAAACCCTGTTAAAGCGAACATAACGGTATGTACATCCACTTGTATCATTAATGCGGTCGGTCTATTTTTAACCAAACAAAAGAGAGACGCAGCGATGGAAATGCATGACAACAGTGTCCCAAGTGATGCCCAATTGCCCCATTGTGCGTCTTGAAAGGCAGACACGTGCACCACAACACAGATAAGGAGAAAGAGGGGAGGGCAAGCGTGTGTTGTGTGTGTGTGTGTGTGTGTGTGTGTGTGTGTGTGTGTGTGTGTGTGTGTGTGTGTGTGTGTGTGTGTGGTGCGTGTGTGTGTGCTTAATGATAGCCACCGGGGATATAGGAGCAGCACACACACGCCTCCAGCCTGTTTAGAGAAACTCCCCTTTCAGCACCCTGGACAGAGTCAGCAGCGCGCACTGACCGCTGAGTTGAAGTAAAGTCGCAGCAGGCTGCCGGACCGGCTCACACTCAGCCAGTCAGTCAGGTCAGCTGACGCTGCTAATGGTCAGACACTTTTCCACTGCCGCCACCCGCCCCTCGTCTCCACCTCATCTCGAGCTTATCAACACGGAATCAAAGAGCAACTTGATGAATATTCAAAGTTTCCGTCCTCGGTGGCTGACGAAAGGAGAAAAGGTCGACGTTTTGCAGAAATCAAGCTGCCATCGAACAGAGCTCAAGTCACTCTCGAGAGGATAAATCTCCAGGAAAGTGCGGGTTTGAATCAGTAGCTTGTTAGACTTTTTTTTTATATTTAAATTACAGACGTGAGTCTTTCTGCGCTGCTTTCTTCAGTTGGATCATCGGAACATCTTCAAAATGTTGCTTGAACACCCGGGGTCAAGCTGTCAAAACACCGGGAATTTCTCCCGGTACAGTTCGGGCCAAGGTAAGAGCCTAAGTTTTTACTATTTTCATATGCATTGCAGTTTGAATTTGGTGAAGAAGCAGGCAGCACTGAGTTTTAAATGATGTCCTGGGGTCCGTTAATGAGTCAGAATTAGGCGTGAAATAGAGGATAATACAACAAATCTGCACAGCAGGACTGAAGACGGCTTTTATTTTGCTGAGTGATCTCTGACAAGCGTGAAATGGACCTCGTAAAGTCTTTTTTATTTTATTTTGAAAGGCAGCCACACTTCTATTACATGAACATGGTTTTAAATTCAATTCAATTTATTTCTATAGCGTCAAATTATAACTTATCTCAGGGCACTTTTCATTTAGAGCACCGTGCTCTTTATAAACTCAAAAACATCCACCAGAACAAGCACTAAGGCAGAAAAACGTCCTTTTAAACCTCATTTTAAGTTTGATAAACACTGGAAAGTAAAACCTAAAGTATTTGTTTTATTGGACTGAGTGGACTGAATACAGAAATACAAGTTGAACCAATTTTGCAATGATTCCAAACAAATAAACGTTTCTAGTCAAATAAACTCGATTTTAATTCGTGTCCAAATAGCTCATGAAGCCTCTTAAGGCAAAGTGATGGACATTACAAACAAATCTGATTTCCTTTTACATTGTCAACAACCATGACTCATCTTAAAGTGTTTAAGAGACACACAATGGTTATGTTTTCTTCAAAATATAAAAGTGTTTTAACGTTCAAACCGTGTATGCTGGGAAGTCTGTTAATATGCTGATCACATTTCTGTAGAAATTTATTTAAAGTGAAACTCAACATTTCAAATTAAAAGACTTGAAATTAGAAAAACTTTTGTCAATGTCCTGAAAATAAGTATAAATTAAGTTTAATTAACTTTAATAAATACAGCTTTTATATTTATGTTCAGTTGATGAGAAAAGATTAGTTGATTCCACTAAATGTCTGTAGGATTTTTTATAGTGTAAAGACCTAACAGCTTCTATTATTCACTAACTCATCCTCATACAGGCTATTCTGACTGTTTAGAGGCGCTTCTTTTTTGCGTTGCGTGTGGGAGACGTTATGAATCTGTAATGAGCCTTCATTGTTGGAGAATCACACGAACAGATGTTATGCGCGTGCTGTCATTTCACACCGCCGCCTGCGGTTGTAACGGGAGCGCAGGGTGCAGGGTGCAGGGTGCAGGGATATGGGGAGACCACCGGACCCACTGTGGCGACAGCAGCCTCTCTGCGGCGGTGCGACAGACTGCCAGCAGCAGGCGGCGAGCTGCTCTCTTCCTGCAGCCCACCAGCACCACCACCACTCCACCACTACACAAAATGCTCAACAGGTGTCACATTCCTGCCCCGACAGGTGGGACACCTGAGGGTGCCGGTGGATGCGGTGATGGATTTAGATCTTGCCGATAAATATAGCTGAATTATTAGTGTCTTGTATGAATATTTAGTAGCATTCAAAGAAGGGGAAATGCATGTTTTGTTATTTTGGCCTGTTTCTTGAATAATCTTTTGTGTAATTGTGGTAAGGCAGCATTTACTGGGTCACTCCAAACCAAACTAAATTTAAATTTTATTCACTTTATTGAATCGTGTCACCCAAATTATTTTAACCATCTTTAAAATTAAAATTGACGCAAAAAAAAGCCCAAACCACAAATGTCATTTTATTCCATCATTTTTGCGACGTTCCCTAAACTAACTGCCCATTACTCTGATGGCCATTTTTATCGCTTTGTTGTCGCATTACTGCCGGGCTCGCCCCCACTTCAAAGGTGAGCGATCAATATGACATAAAAATTATTACAAAGCTGGAAAGTAAAGAGGGGGCACCCATGAACCCCACACACCTTTTTTTCTCCAAAACGTCTTTCATATACTTCTGAAATACAGGCAAATAGGACATTGATTTTAGATTCATCAGCGGCCCCGGGGAAGGTCTGTGGCACTACCCCTGATTTCCCCAGGCGCTCTTTTGTGCCAAAGATCAGTGTCAATAAAATTCATTGGGGTGTTGGCCCGATCAACATGTTATTGAACAGCCAATCTCTCTCCTAAATAAACACTTGTCTTTGAGCAGCACTCAACATACACACGAGATGAAGATTGTGTGCGTGTGTATGAGATAGTTAAAATCACTTATTTACAACCTGACAGGATACAAACCTCATGCTACACATTGCTCCATATTCAGGTACAGTAACGTAATTAAAAATGTATTCTTGTCCATTAATAATAACTATGTAAATAATAATAATAGCAACGAAGATCACAGTGATATGAAAATACTTGCAATTGTTTGCAAAATACAGCGATAATTTAGGCCTAATTGTCTAAGAAAAGGCTTAGCTGGATCAATAGGCTACTTTTATTTTACCTAATAAACAATGTTAAGCTCTGCTGAAAAAAATAAATGAATAAATTAAAAAGGTAGGGGTCTAAACAAGATTACAGCGTTCCCTCAGGGCCCAGTCTTTTTTTCTTTACGCATGGCAGTACTGGAATGTGAATTAAAAATGGATTGGCATGACGAATCCTCGCGAGAATCCACTTCGATTTACATAAGAAATTAACAACAAGGATGGTTGTTGAAGTTTTCTGAATTTCCACACGTTTTCTCGTAGCATCAGTCGTATTATTTTCTACATGAGACACACGACACTTTATTTGTCTTTGTATGTTTATTTGTCTTCAACAAAATTATGCTTGGTAACTCTCAGAGACAAGCAGCAATAGAAGACGAGATCTAAAAAAAGATAAGAAACAAGATAAAGATAGAAACAAGAACAAGAAAAAACAAGATAAACCAACAAGTTAAAAAGATAAGAAAATAAGTCAAGGATTTAAAAAAAACAAGAACTTAAAAAAAGATAAAATAAGATGAATAAACGAGAAAAGAGAGATAAAGAAAACAAGTCAAGGATATAGAAAAAGAACAGAATTTTGAAAAGATAAAACAAGATTAATGAGCAACATTAATAAACAAGATAAAAAGATAAGAAAAAATCAATTAAAGAATAAAAATAAAAACAAGATAAAACAAGATGAATAAAAATATTTTTTTTAAAAAACAAGTTAGAGATAAAAACAATGAAAACGTAAAATAATATAAATAAAAAAGATGAAAGGACGAGAAAACAAGAACAAAATAAAACAAGATGAATAAACAAGATTAAAAAAGATAAGAAAACATGTTTAAGATAAAAACAAGAACAAGATTTTTAAAAAGATAAAACAAGATGAACAATTTAATTGATAACAGCACAGGTTCAAGATTAAAAAAACGATAAAACAAGATAAATCAACAAAATAAATAATCTATATAATCTATCGTCAGTATTTATCATAAATAAGGCACTTGGATGAGGCAGTAAAAATGACAGTAGAAACAGTGCAGTATAAAAATACTTCACAACAATTAAACGGTTAATTAACAGTGTGTGACCATATATTAGATGGATGGGTTGTATGTTACAGATCTATATGTATGAAGTGTTGTTCCATGAGGGGATCATTAACGATTCTGTCAAAACAGTTAAAAGGATATGACACCTTAACTTGTTGAAATAATGTTAAAACTGTTGTGAGAATATTTGACATATAATTATTTACAAAAGCGACCTGTTTGCCTTTATCATGAACATTTTTTTTTCTCCCTTTTATGTATAAGCATGCCACCCAATGTGTGTACTGCCATCGTATCGTTCACTGTAATGGTGGGAATACTTAAAGAAATTAGGGTTAAGTCATTTTAGAATTGGAGAAAAGTGGATGTTGTGGCTTTAACTCGATTTTAGTGCCAAACTAAGATAAGGATGTGATACAAGTTATTCATTTCCGGGGTCTTTTTTTTTTTTTGGAAAGTAATAGGTTATTTTGTGACGTGTCTCAGAGTAACGTTACCACCCAACACTGAAACTCTATTGGCTCCTGTTTATTCTTCTTCCGGGTAAAGGTACCCCTGTAGGTGATGTTAATCTATCTCCCCGTCGCCCGGGAAACGGCGCAGCTGTAATCCTGCTCAGGCTTCAACAAACTCCACCGCCGCACACTCGCGCGCTTAATTGTGCTCGCATTGAGGGCTCGCGCTACACAAATTTTTTTTTTTGACAACACCTGCTGCCTCGCGCGCGAGAGAGGACAGATCCCAAACGGGACAGGATTATTTGCGTTGATGTGAGCGGTAAATCATGAGCAATGGATGGACACGTTGAGCGCAACTCTCCCAAAGAGGCACCAAATAACACGGAGATGCTCCTCGCTTTGCTGTCGCACAGTGAGGAGCTACGGAAAGGTAACCGCAAGGCAAAATATTATATTATTAACAGTTTATTCGTTTATACACTGTTTATATTGTACATATGTGTGTGGAGCGTGTCATCAGAAATACTGGTCTTTAAAAAGGCCTTTCAGCGTGGCTATGGGACTAATGACAAGCTAATAATGTTTATATATAAGTGCAGGCTTCATACAGCTCAGTAATTTGGCATAGTTATTTGGGTTGTTTATTTATTTCATTTGTCGTTCTTCTTTGTTTAAATGACATATGTAACACATGTAAGTATGTTTTGGGATGATGCGTCCTTGTGGATGTGATGTTGATTGTTTTGTGTTCTTGGATTAATTAACTTATTATTAATAGTATTATTTTTGTATTAATTTGCTTAATCATTGTTTCTTTTTTTTTTTTTTTTTTTTTTTTTTGGCTGAGGACCCTTTTCAAAACGAGATTGCGCATCTCAAGGGTTTATCGTCCTATTAAATTTTGAAGTGAAAAATCCTAACTGGTCTATTGGATGCTGAATAGTCGTTTTAATCTGGGGAAAATAACCCTGTCGTGCGAAATGAGTTTGTACAGCATGTTGAGACGGAGGACATGTGCCATTTTCGTTGCTCCAGATCTCGGCAATGCAACTTTTACGCACCAGGCTTTAACCTTTGATTTTTTGAATGGTCGTTCAGATTTCCATATATTATAATTTATATTTAGTTCTTTTAATTTGGAAATTGGTTTTACGCATTTTGAGTCTTACATAAACCCTTTGTATAAAGATTCTATATATATTAAGTTAAACTTGAATTCAATGGTTGTACGCTTTTAATTAATTTCAGTCATATTTCCACCTTTTATTTACCAATACACCATCAGTTCTACGGATGGTGTTGGAGTGATGCATCGAACCTCACCTGCTCCAGAGTTCGATGTTGTGACTCCACGTTAAAGATTTCGATTCGCATCTATATTTTTTTAATATTCCAAGTGTTTCCCCAACCAGGTGAGCAAATTGCTCGGACACCTTATTGGTTTGTACCGTGAGACTACAGGCCGCAGCTTTCTAGTTTTACAGAGCTCGTTGAATAAGTGATGAGCTGGGTACACCTGTTCTTGACGTGGCTCTCCCACCACCACACTTGTGCAGCGCTTCGGCTGCATGATGCCAGAAGAAATGGTTCATTAACGTTTCATGAATTGTCCGCAACAGAACAATAGGAATGTGATTCCTTGCACGGATGGAATATGAAGTGGTTTTAATTAGTAATAAAGAGGCAAGATAACGTCTTACTTGACATTTTAGTTGTCCTTATTTTTTTACTTGATTTAGTTTATGTTTTTATTTATTTTTAAATCAAAATGCCTCAGAGAGATTTTGTCATAATGAATCATCGCTGCTTTGACGGAACATCGTTAAAAACGGGGTTTTGTGATGTTACGTACTGTATCTGCTTGAAACTGACGTTGCGTAAATGTGGCTGCTGCTTGTTAAAGATGATTGCACATGACAAAATAATGACTGGCCGATTATTATTTGATTAACGAGCTATTCACTCGCAAGAGGATGCTGTTATCTTACACGTTATTTAGGGTTTGAAAAGTCCCTCATAATTTGGTTTTTTGGAAACTTCGGTTTGCACAATTTTGCATTGGGTTTATGCTCAGAATGGCCTCCATCGGTTTTTATGAGGTTGTTTTTCATTATACTGTCCATTTATATCCCGAATACTTTAAAAGTAGTTTGGTTGTCCATTTATTGCGACAGTTTCGCATTGATATCTTGATATCCATATTTATTTTTAATAAGTCTTTAACACGTTTTTTATAAATTCATCACTTCATTTTAGCAGTATGCGTTATTCAATTATCTTGTCATCAGTGGGAAGAGTATAGTGGTTTCACGTCCAGTTTAACTTGATTGCGAGCGTTAAATATATGAGAAAGTCCTTTTCGGAGTCTCATTTCGAGCACATGAATCCCCCTTTTCAAATGAAGGGCAAAGAATGCCCCCGAGATGTACTCCAGACATGTAGTGATGAGGTGATTGAGTTTGGACACGGTCAAATGTTTTTTTGTTTGTTTGTTTGTTTTTTTGTCCCTCGCAAAAAAACTAAGGCCGAATGTAGATTAGTTGGATGTACTAATTATCACGGACTGGGACAAAGATCTGCGGGTATACATCAGTGTCTAATAATATTATAATATATTACAATCACGGAAAACACGTGATTTCATGTGGGTGCATACTTCCAGTGTAATTTCTTCATTCACTTTATTTGCTTTTTGCGTCTGTGTTTGTGTGTTTATTCTGTGCAATTATGTTAATTTGGTTTGGTGGCATTGAGCGCTGACCTTTACTGTGCAAGGCTAATAATGTAGCCTATATGCTTTATTTAGTGGCCTTTTTTTAAATCAAAAATGTGTTGATTTAGCGATGAGGAAAAGTGGACGGTGTTATAGCCTTTGCATGGTTTAAAAACATTTAGATGGAAATATCAATAACATGCATATTGTAAGTTAATTTTGGGCTTTGTTAAGCAGTCAGTGTGATGATGATTTTGTGAAGGTAGAAAGTTCAGGGTATTTTAAAAAGCACACGTCAACATAATCTGATCTCCTATTGGAAATGGTGCATTATTTTTCAATTTATATTTTATAAAATCATACAAAAAAAATAAAAGGATGAAATATTAAACTTTTTTTGAAATACAAAAAAACAAAACAAGTGACCCATATATCTCTAAAGGTATTCAAGGTGCTGATCTTTATTTCAGCTATTAATTGTGATGTCTCCTTCTTGTGAGTCTTGTGCATAATAGAGTGTCATCAACAGATAATTACTTTAAGTAGCCTATTGTGCATATGAGCACATGTAAGAGAATTAGAAATCAGACTAACTTTTACGCACAGTATCACGGTCAGTTGTCATTCTGCGTGTCTTCCCCCCCCCTGACATTTAACAAACTGAATATAAACTGAATTGACTAAAGTGATTCCACCATGTCTCCTGCAGAAATCCCAGTGTGTGCAGGCTGCAATCAACACATCGTGGACCGTTTTATCCTCAAAGTGCTGGACCGTCACTGGCACAGCAAGTGCCTGAAATGCAGCGACTGCCAGGCGCAGCTGGCGGAGAAGTGCTTCAGCAGAGGAGACAGCGTCTACTGCAAAGACGACTTCTTCAAGTGAGCAGCTTTCACACATTTTTTAAAGTTATTTCTTTTATATAAAAAATATGTTAATTCTATTTAGACAATAATGAGCCTTAAAAAAAAGTTATTATGAATTGATGGCAACCGTCTAATTTCCCAAAAGGAGGTTCGGGACCAAATGTGCGGCCTGTCAGCAGGGGATCCCGCCCACACAGGTGGTGAGGAGAGCGCAGGACTTCGTCTATCACCTGCACTGTTTCGCCTGCATCGTGTGCAAGAGGCAGCTGGCCACAGGTGACGAGTACTACCTGATGGAGGACAGCAGGCTGGTGTGTAAGGCCGACTACGAGACCGCCAAGCAGAGAGGTGAGCTGCAAATGGCGACGAAGTAACCGATTAAAATAACTGTTTCTGCAACACGATGCGCTATTTTACAAATCATTGCGTCATTTGCAGACCTTATGTAGTGAATTGCTTGATACTCTGTCTGTAGTTTGACATGACAATGAGGTCACCAATAAACTTTGACCCACCTGTGCTAATTGCATCGTTGCCCGCAACCCAATCGATAGCAAACTGCGTAAAGTGGAGGCCTGGAGGCTGCAGACACCGGCACTCTGAGGGAATCAGCTTTCAATAACACTTATTATTGTGCAGGAGATTATTATTGCGCCTTCCTGACACGGATAGAGAGATAGGGGAGATGTATGTACGTGTGCAAGCCTGTGTGAGAAAGATGATGGAAAAGAAGATAGAAGCTCATCTTAAAAGAATCTCTGCCATTTGCACTGGTCACAATATGGAGAAAAAAAACATTACTGCTCAGCAATAATGATTAAAATCTCTAAATGTATTTAAATGACAAAGTTGTGTCTTCTTTAAATTCTATATTTGCAGTCAATTCATATTCACACGTCACACTTTGATTCATTATTAGGGAGTGAACAGCAATAAAGTCTGAACATAAAGAGAGAATTTTCATGTATGACTCAAAAAATAGTTGCCATAAAATTTGCATCATTACAATTTAAGCAGATTGGGTTTTGAGAAAGAAAATGGCTAGATGGATGAGTCAAATGTATAATGAAATTCCATTAGAAAAACAATTTGAAACTGAAAAAGCATATTACATATAGTTCACAGACCTCCCTACAGTAACCTACAGTAATATGTATTAAATATGTTGCTCAGTGACAAAGAATATATGCTTTTACTGCTTTTTTTGTAATGCAGTATTTACCAGCTGACAATGAAGTATGATTTGCAGTAGTTATAGTATATACTTTAACATGTGTTGTCAGGAAGTGCATTTCAGATTATCTTTCAACACTTGTTATATGCCCAAAAACATCTCGTTAGATACACTGACTTTATGCCACATTAAACTTACAGAAAATCAGCGGCCGTGTTCCTGATAGGGCAGACTGCAGCATGGTCAAGTTTTATCTCCCCATCTGTTTGTTTGAATTTACTGCCGGACACCAAGTGTCGATTTATGCAGCGAGTTATCGCAAGTTTTCACTAAAAACACACACGTTTATTTTACTAATGAGAGGGCGCAATTACTTGGGCACCGCATCCATTTGGATGATGGTTTTGTATTTTGCTGTGCTGGCCAACAGATGTGCAGACATGATGCAATTATGCACAGGAGGATGCCAGATTTTGGTTTATAGGCAGAGGGGAATTTATCCATTTATGTTTAATTAGAAAGTTGTATATTATGCGGACGGTTTTATGCTATCAGCTGCTATGAATATGTGTTTCTGCAAATTTTCATGTTACTGACCCAAAATATATAAAGAATTTGTCCTATTATTTATTATTTCTGTCATATTTATATTTATTATCATAAATATTTTTTGTTCAAGCTATTTTATGCTATCAGTTGCTATGAATTTGTGTTTTTATCACAGATTTCCATGTTACTGACCCAAAATACATACAGAATGTGCAGGAACGCTGTATGGAAAGTTCTCTTTTGTAGTATCATTTTTATCATCATTAATATATTTTGTATCATAGTATTAGAGATGGCAATTAATTGAAACACTGTACCACTTATGGTAATAGTCAGACGGAATAAAATTCAATATTAATTGGGACTCATTTACTTTATATATAATATCAGATTTGCCTCTTTTGTTCATTTGATTTATAGAATATATGCAGGATTGCAAGCTGTTAGATAGGATTGAGTCACATTCCTGGTGGGTAATAAGTGATGATTTAAAGGGATTATTTTCAAATGAGCCTGTACATTGTTTTTTTTTTTCAGGAAAATCAGAAAAAGTAAACCAGTTTTTCTTGAGAACTCAGGCCTGAAACCTTTAAAAAAAATGGACAACTTCAAGGTCCACAAATCTGCAGAATAACTGTCCGGCATTGGCTTACATTGTTTGTTGTCCGTTCATTTTTCAGAAGCAGACTCGACTGCAAAAAGGCCACGAACAACCATCACGGCTAAGCAGCTGGAAACGCTGAAGAACGCTTACAATAACTCTCCCAAACCCGCCCGTCACGTCCGGGAGCAGCTATCATCAGAGACGGGCCTGGATATGCGGGTTGTGCAGGTAAAGTATATTATTATCCATTAAGGGCTATTCCATTAGTGTCCTGACTGCATTATGTAGGCACAATTGGGGCCGAACTGGCACGAGCCTACTGTACGAATAAGTGCGTGTGTGTGTTGGGGGAGGAATTTACGGCTAGATGGAGTAAAATGAAGTCCACATGAAAGTCAGCATGGTTTAAGTGCAAGCTCGTTAACAATGCTAAGAGGGCCCCTCGCATATTGTCTGCCGCTGAGGAGCCTCACGCCGGTTGCTAGGTGGTGGTCATATATATTGTTTTATTTGCAAGGACAAAAGTAGAGACGGAAGCCACTAAAATGCTCCTCATTATTCAGTGAAAGGGACGGGGTGAAGAGGGCTCACTCAGGGTGGAATATCATTAAGGAGAATGTAAAACTGCTTTTTGTGCTTGTGGCTGAAATGAATTAATTTTGTGCGTAAGGTAAAATTAATAAGAAATGGGGCATTCTTTTTCATTTTGTATCAGATTTCATAAACATTTGTAAGCAGTGAGGTTACAGGCAGTTTGTGACAACATTATGTATCTCTTTTCTAAATTTATAGACCAGATCAAAAGGGGATATAGAAGAATTTTAATAAATTAAATCAGTGCCACGCTAACCTGTCTGCTCCCCGGGGTGAGGACAACTTGTAGCTGTCGTGAAGTTAATTAAATGCGTGATAAATCAGGTGTAGGGGACGCTGGACCACAGGATTGCTGGTCAGTGTCACAGTTTCAGTCTCACAGTTGGACTCGCAAAGTGGCAGTGAAGCCACGTCCAGACAGTCCTTGAAAATTAATTTAGTTTTAATGCTTTTAGGCATAATATGTGCATCAAGGAAAGAGCAGAGGACTTTGGATGTAGAGGACTTTGACTTGTGTATGAAAAACATTGTGAGCTATTTGTATAGTTATGGTCTTTAAGACTGAGATGAGTGTTTAAATTAGGTGAATACATGTACATTCAGTTGTGTTAGAAATTATTTGATTTGAATTTTGCTCCAGTAATTCACAAAATAACACAAAATCTACAAAAATTTCTCACATGGAATTTTCGGTTATGTTCTAGAGTACAGTCAAATGCATTTCTCATTAGTCACCAAAACCATTGCCAAAAAATACATCTCATTTTTCACCCTCCAGGTCTGGTTTCAGAACAGGCGAGCTAAAGAGAAAAGGCTGAAGAAGGATGCTGGTCGGCAGAGGTGGGGGCAGTACTTCCGCAATATGAAGAGGTCGCGAGGAAGCTCCAAGTCTGACAAGGACAGCATCCAGGAGGAGGGCATGGACAGTGATGCCGAGGTGTCCTTTACAGGTACAGTCAAACACACTAATGAAAAGTAAAAGTAGGCATGAACGATGGCACGAACACTGGCTCTGCTTTATTCAAGTAAGACACGTAGTGATCCAGCATGAGCAATATAAGGACCCTGAAGCTGAAGCAGCTAAATGGAATTCAGCCATCATTAATTTTATTATTTACACCTGTGTTCAAATAACTGCCTTGTCAGTAGGTAAGGCAGGTATAGCAGAATAACATATTACATTTAAGTTCTTTGTTGCCAGGGCCCTTGTAAGACTGTAATAAAGGGCTATAGAATATTAATAGAAAATGAATAACCAGTAACAAAAAGACCTTATTACAAATAGATTGCATTTTGTTATAAACCATTTATTAAATGTTTATATACTGCTTATAAATGCTAAATAGAGGATTAAAATAAGGCGTTATGGAATAACCTCCTAAATTTCCTATTAAGAGAGTAAATGTTAATAGGAAGCAGGAATTACAGAGACTTTTATTTATTAATAATTAGCTGAATTATTTGATAATCTCCTACAGTTTATATATATACGCCTGGGTGTAAGTGGTCACATTGGCTATTCCACCCTGGGTTCAAATATCTGACACCATGGTGCTAATTGCTTCTGCCTTTAGATTATTATATTATCTTTTTTATTGTTTGTTGAGCTTGCTTGTTGTGAATAATGTTTAAAAGCATGGTCACACCAGAAAGGGGCACAGATGGCGAATTACTGTGGCTAAAGAGCTAAGTGCTAACACATTAGCCAGGTAGGAACATGCTAGCTATGCAGTGAGAGGTACAGTAGCTCCCCAAACGTCTTTCTTCTTTTCCTTGTACTGTGCCATTTACCCCACCCTGGCATTTTGTTCCTGGGTTTGTATAATATTTAATTCCGTAAAAGAGTTATTGAAGAGTCCCCCAGAGTCTATGATCAGAATTGCATCCATAGAAATATCATAGCGTTGGTCTGCTATTCAGAAATACCCTAGCAGGCTGTGGAATGCCATAATTGACCAATCAGAATCAAGTATATAGCAAAGTTGTCAATAAAAGAAATATTAGTTTTAGTAAATGCAGTCCAGTCAGAATAACAAATATCATGTCTTGTCCTTGTTGAACAGATGAACCACCCATGTCCGAGCTCGGCCTCACTAACGGCATCTACAGCAGCCTGAGTGAGTCCTCTCCAGCCATGGGGGGCCGCCAAGGGGGCAACAACCACAGCTCGTTTCCCCTGGAGCACGGCGTCCTCCCCTCTCAAGACCAGTTCCACGACATCCGCTCCAACAGCCCCTACGGCCTTCCTCAGTCGCCGGGGTCTCTTCAGGCGCTACCCAGACACCAGCCTCTCATCTCCAGCTTGGTCTACCCTGACTCCGGCCTTTCTATCATGACGCAGGGCAGCGGGCCCGGGATCAACCCCGCCGTGAGGGTCTCCATGGGGGCCGCCAACGGCCCCAGCTCAGACCTCTCCACCGGCAGCAGCGGAGGATACCCAGACTTTCCTGCCAGTCCTGCCTCCTGGTTAGATGAAGTGGACCACGGGCAGTTTTGATTGGTTAAAGACAAGAACCTGGACTCTTTTTTTATTTTCTGTGTCTTCTGTTGGATTTTAGGAACTGGAAAATAGTCACAAAGGACAGCAATTGTGTAAAGGACTAGACTGCTGTCCTTTGGATCTCACCAATAACAGGTCTGTTCGATATCTGATCTGGATGGAAGGAAGGAGGGAGATGTCATTCAGTAAAAGCACTTGGCCTAACAACTGTCCTTCAGTAGTAAAATCATATTTACGTCAAGAAATTTGTCAAAAATAATCAGTTTTCAGATACCACTATAAGCTTTTCCACAACAATGTAGAGACCACAGAATCAGACTCAAAGATTAGACATCAACCGTTTGGATTTTCACGAACTCACTCTCTTTATCATCACCTCTATGTTCAGGTACAGAAGTCACTTCAGAGTCTTTAAATGTCTGGTTGTTGCCAAATGTCTATATATATATAATGGTTTATCATTGTGGAGACTTTATTTTTATACAAAACCCCTTCTTGGACATGAATAAGAACCCAGATATGAGGACTTTGTACATTCTTAAACAGGGATATAGGCAAAAATGTAGATGTTGTCTTAAATGGTACCTAGGGGTCCAATTACTTCTATGCATTTGTGTGTTCTCAGATGTATCTCGTTCATTTTGTTCTACCGAAAACGACCCTAAAGGAAGAAGAACTGTTGTAGCACCCTGGGGGTCTGATGTACATGTTTGTTTATGTGGAAAATGTTTTATGTCTTATTTATTCCTTCTGGTAATGATGATGATGATGATTCCTGATTAAATGACAGGACTTTAATAAATTTGTCACCAAAATCAAGATGGAGTTTTATCCTTTTTGGTTGGATTAGAAAATTGTGCATCGTTTGAGACAAAATAAGTAATGTGTGGTCATAAAAATAATTGTGTTTAACAAACAATGGTGCATTTTGTAACACAGGAATTTTAAAAATACATATGTTATTTGCATCCTGGTTGGAATAGCCAATGTGGCTATTACCACCCATTTGTATATAGACTAGCATGGCAGAGAAAAACACCCAGTGTCCACAGCCAACGATGTATTTGCAGCCAGGGTGTAAGTAGCCAGTGTGGCTATTTACACTAGCATGGCATATGGACAAACATGAGTCTCCCTGAAACCTACAAGTAGTTTTGTTTCACAATTTAACCAAGTAGTTGTGTAGCCTAAACCTAACCAAGTAGCTCTGTTGACGAAACTTAACCAAACTACCGTAGTCAACAGCAGCTATTTACACCGGGAGTTGTAAAGAAATTTCTGATTGGACTAGAAAACTGTGCATCATATGAGACAAAATGAGTAATGAGCAGTTTTAAAATTGTGTTTGACAAACAATGGTGCATTTTGAAACACAGGAATTGAAACACTATAGGATTTTTTTAAAAGCTGATGCTATTTGCACCCAGGTTGGAATAGCCCATGTATATGGGTATTAGCACCCAGGTGTATACAGTCAAACAAAGCAAAGACAAGCAACCGTGTGTCCATAAGCAACAATGCTATTTGCACAGGGGGTGTAAATAGGCAACATGGCTATTTATACCTGCATGGCAGAAAGAAACCATGATCTTTCCCTAAACCTAACCAAGTACTTTTGTTGCCTAAATCTAGCCAAATTGCCATAGCTAAGCATGCTATCTGTAGGCATGTAAATAGTCAATGTGGCCATTAACACCAGCATGGTACGGACAAACCATGATCATTCCCTAAACTGAACCTAGTTTTGTTTCATAAGCTAAAAAAGTAGTTTTGTTGCCTAAAGCTAATCAAACTGCTGTCACCACCAATGCTATCCAGGGTGTAAATAGCCAATTTGGCTATCTGTACCTGGCGCTGAATAGTCAATGTGGCTCAAGTGTATATAGCCTAGCATGTAAGAGACAAGTAGCTAGGTGTCTGTGACCAATGGTGATATTTGCACCTACACTATAAATAGCCAATGTGGCTATTTACACCCACATGGTGGAGATAATCCAATCCAGGATTTCCCCCTAAACCTATAGTTTTGTTTCCTAACCTAGGCAAGTAGTTTTGTTGCCTAAACCTGACCAAACTGCCGTAGCCAACATACGAATACGAATACGAATACGAATACGAAATACTTTATTGATCCCCAAGGGGAAATTCATTTGTCTGTAGTCTCATCTATTTGTATAAGAATTATAGAGTCTGATGGCAGTTGGTATGAAAGATCTTCTGTATCTCTCTGTCCTACAACGAAGAGAGAGAAGCCTTCCACCACCATTATTTCTTTGGTCCATCAAGGTGTTATGCAGTGGATGATCCATGTTGTTTAGGATGGCCTCCACCGTCCTCATTGTGTCTCTCTCCACAACTTCCTCCAGAGAGTCCATCCTTACTCCGATCACAGAGCCAGCCTTTTTTCACAAGCTTATCCAGCCTCCTTGCTTGCTTTTTTCCCAAACTTCCTCCCCAGCAGACTGCAGCATAAAATAAAACACTTGCCACAATAGACTGATAAAACATCTGCAGCATCTTACTGCAGATGTTTAGAGATCTGAGCTTCCTTAGGAAAAAGAGGCGGCTCTGCCCCTTTTTGTAGAGTGCATCTGTGTTAAGGGACCAGTCCAGCTTGTTATCCAGGTGTACACCAAGATATTTATAGTTTGTTACCACCTCGATGTCCACTCCACAAGTGTTCACAGGCTGAAGAGGGGGCTTGGATCTACGGAAATCAATGACCATTTCCTTTGTCTTTGATGTGTTTAGTATGAGGCAGTTTTTATTACTCCAGTCACTGAAGGATTTTATCAAATCCCTATATTCAGATTCCTGTCCATTCCTTATACAAGCTACAATAGCAGTGTCATCTGAGTATTTCTGGATGTGGCAGGACTCAGAGTTATATTTAAAGTCTGCTGTATACAATGTGAACAGGAATGGAGCCAGGACAGTCCCTTGTGGAGCCCCTGTGCTGCTCATTAATGTCCCAGAAAAACAGTTCCCTAACCTGACAAACTGTGGCCTTTCTGTCAGGTAATCCGTGATCCAGGAGACAAAGGAAGAAACCACTCCCATCTCTATGAGCTTGTTTTTGAGTATGTTGGGTTGGATGGTATTAAATGCGCTTGAAAAGTCAAAACATTGCTATATGTCTAAATAGCCAATGTAGCTATTTACACCAACAATGTGAAAACAATTCATAATCTTTCCTTAAGCTTAACCAAGTAGCTTGGTGGCCTAAACCTTATTAAAATAATCATAAAATAATAATCATTTAAAAAACTGTAAATAATAGGTACCACTGACTTGTAATATCACACTACTGTAAAATCTTAGTCTCCTGGTTTTTGAGATATATTTTAAGTCATTTGTACAGTCTGAAGCCATGAAACATGAGCCAACAATCACACTTATCTTATATCTTATAGGCAGCATCAGTCCTATATCTCGCATATCTATGGCACATCGCAGCGCTGATAGTGAAACCAGAGCGAGCCCACAGTTCTGCCTGTGTCTGCAAATTGAGTATCTGGCTAACAACCAACACTGTATCAGGGGTTCAACAGCTCTTTAGTGGAGAAATTTGATGCAGACAGAGAGTCAACTCATCAATTCAGAGATTACTGGGTCTTGTTTGCCCAAATGCCCCTATGGGAAAGGAATCTCCAATCCATTAGCCGAGAAGGGATCAAGTGCCCCTTGTGAATTTCCTCATTTGTTTAGTTATTCAAAGTCAGGTTCAATTAAGTAGATTAAACAGTATATGCGTAGGTGGGAGCGTGCATGTGGGTGCATGTGTGCGTGCAATTGGATGTTTATGTATTTGCTTATATAATGACTGGTGATATGCGTGTCTGCAAACACCCTTGCATGACTGTAGGTGACGATAGAGCAGGGGCTGGGGTACCTTTTAAAAAATTACAACATGCCAGCAAAGCGACACCGATACCATAGAGTACCCATCATACTTTTGAACATACTGGTGGCATCTTGGCATGCTGCAGTAGCGGCCCGAATCATACGTCACATTAAATCAAAGAACACTTGAGGTGATTGGCTGCAAGCAAAACCTCACAATAGTTGTTTGTTTTTTTTTAGACTTCAAGGATCAAATGCAGGTGTCATTTCAATATAATTTGGTACTGGGTTATTTTAGCTGATTCTGAGTAACAATACCCAGCCCTACTATCAAGGTATACAGAAACTTTTTTGTTTGTTTATATTTTAAGCCTAACAATTAATTATTTATTTGTCTATTGTTTATTTATTTAGTCATTTGTAAACTCTTGCTAAAGGAACTTAACTGTTAACCAAAGACTATCAGGATTAGCTGAAAAAAGTCACGCCCCCCATCCGACAATTTCTTTCTTCAACCATTAATAATGACAGGTGAAGCAACTAATAAAAAAAGGATCATTAAGTTGAATTTTAGAGCACAATATCATCATCAAACTTTGTTTGTTTTTCCTATACAAATCATATTAATTCAACTTAGTTTCACTCCATATTTTCCCCCGGTCATCTATGTGATAAAACTAAAAAAACAAGCCGTTCCAGCTACAATATTTAATCCATATTTAATCATTTTTGTTTTTTGTTTTTTTCATGAATCAATGCTTTAAGTGTCTGTCTTTAACCAGTGGAAAGTATTAAAAAGACCTACCAACTTTAATGACACTGTTTTTTAAACTTTTTTTAATCTGTTTTTTTTTTCCATTTCCCAAAAAGTAATAGTTTTGGACATACAAGGTTTCTGCCTGGGAATGCTGCTTATACATCCGTACATCAAGTATTATAATCTAACACTCTGTGGGGGCAATTTTGCTTAATGAGAATTTTTACTTTTGATACTTTTGATTTCTTTTGTACTTAAACTTAAAGGAGCAGTGTGAAGGACTTAGTGGCATCAAGTGGTGATCTTGCTGACTGCAACACTTCGCCTTGTGTTTGGTTTGGCGGCCACCATGGAAGAGGTCCCACACTTTCTGTAGGTATATGGCTCATTCTAAGGTAACAAACACACAACAGTTCTTATTTACAGGTGATCATAGACTAATGAAAACATAATTATGAATGTTATATTTGATTTCTGACATGTTCTGCAAACAAACCCTCGTAAGTCTTACACACTGGACCTTAAAGTAAGAATTACTTTGAGTAACAGTACTTTTGCAAACATTTTAAATAACAGTAGTCACACTGTAAAATCAATTATGCAACACTTCACTCATGCAAAACTGACAATTGTGAACAAAATAATTACTGTTTTAAAAATATAACACTCTAAATACTGCTGCATTATGCTTCCACATGAATGTCTGCATGATTGTGCATTTTTGTGCGTTGCGTGTGCGTGCAGATCTGTAAAGTATGACATGCATGAAGGTGATAGCCACCTGTCCTCCAACCTTTTGTTTTGGAGTGCAACCTCCAACTTCCTCCGCGATTAATGGCTGCCATCTCCGCTCCTCGGGTTCCCAGAACAAGAAAAGGAACACCAGACAGGATATTCAGCTGAATCCTTCCAGCTGAGTGGCAGGTATCACTGTTGCCTCTCAAAAGCGACAGGTGTGTAACCTGACCCAAAGAGTGCTTGGCAAGGACAGAAAGGCGGTGAGAGTGAAGTGTGAAAGGCTGTGTTAATCTCCTAGATACCCGGGTTGGTCACTTTACGAGGTGGTTTGTATTTGGGGTTAGACGGGCTGATTTGTAAGGAAGTACTTTGCTAAAAAGGCTAATCTGTTGACTGTGGTTCTGTTTACCTTAACGAAGACGGTGGTTTAACAGAGTCGAGAGACAGGCCACTTATCCTAACACTACATGCACTTGTGGAAGCCTTTGAATTCGCTGTATGCATGGTAAAATGCTGCACAGAGGACAAATTATTTCTCAGCCAATGATCACACATTCCTCGATTTTTAAAAGCTCTGACTGTTACACAGCAGGTGTGAGATTTTGGTGACCATGGGATGAACTCCTCTAAACAAATACCTGGGATTATCCTGCCGCACTCTTTCAGATTGAGCTGGAAATCCACCATTTTCTGAGTAAAGAATTAGATTAAGTTGGGTATGCAATTTGTCAGATGAGTTTGCCAAAGGTGAGAAAAGAAGTTGTCAGTGAGGTGTTAGCGCCGACAATATTTTAGGTGTAGGTAGCTTCGCAATACTTAAAGTAAATGGTGGGAAAATCATGAGAAGAACAGAAATAGTGGGAAATAGAGGTTGAGGGCTTGTGTACACAAATGTGAAAGCATGATGGGCATGGCAGTTAACCGAAACTCATTCTGTGTCAGACAAAAACTGGTTGTATTAACCCTCCTTCCTGTTGCTGAAGTGTAAAGCTGCTGAAGATGAGGATGCTGAGAGATACAAGATACAACAATGACAGTTATCGTATATCTATACAATGACATGAACAAAGTTAATTGAAAGTTATTACATATTTAGGGAAAGAAAAAAAAATCAGGAAGAAATAAAAACTAAAGCAAAGTGTTGTTAAAAACTTTGCCTGCTTGTGCATGTGTGTAGTGTCGTTCTACAACTTGCATTAAAAACCATTTACAGGCCAAATGTCTCCTGACTTCAAGTACAGCATGACTTCTATGAAGAGGAAGGAGCAGTTTTGAGATTTCAACATCCCAACATTAAAATTTAACAGCTGTTCCCATTGTACTCTGGCTGGAAAATGTCCAAATGCTGGGACAAACAGAGGCGGGATTCTTCAAAAAGTCTTTGCAAATAAAAACCCTTTAATTAATTCAATCTTCAGTACATCTGTTTTCTGTTCACACTGACATAACCTCAGTTTCAGTGGTATAACGTTTTAATGGGAAACTTATTTATTAATGTGGTTGTGAAGCACATAACAATTGGATTACAATAATTAAATGACATTTGTCATAACAAGTTGCTGTAATTTTTCTAATCTGAAGCCTATACACAACAGTGTGGAATAGCAGTGTGGAAGCTGTGCGTTTACTTACCTGAAATAGTTGAGAAATTGAGTTTTTGTGTCAGACTTCTGGTCAACTGTGAGGCACACTTAATATTTAGAACATGTGCATTTGTCTCCCCAATAATAGCATGAAAGTAGAAGAGGAGTTTTGCCAAACCTCTTTCATTATATTCCATAGTATTGTGATTTGATACCTGGCGCCTGAATTTTGTGTTTTCCTTTACTCAAATAAAGACACTCCAGTATACTTATTCTACTATAAAAATTATGCAGAAAATGCACAAATCTGTGCCCGAAAAATTACCAAAATGCAGGAAAATGAAGTCTTTGACACTCAAATGTTCTTAGGGGAGGACCCCAGCTTAGTATATGAGCCCCCATAATGTTGAAAGAAAACCTGTGCCCTTGTCCCCAGCTACAAAAAGTATTGCCTTTTCATTTGTCTTTGTCTAAAACACTGCAGCTGCATTTCTACTCTGCTTAACTCTTTGGAGATTTGTAGTTTTCTTCTGAACCGTAAACTCACCATTTATTTGACTCGATGTGTCCTCACTCTTTGCTGAATTGTTGGTGTCTTTAACCTGCACGAAATGAGAACATAAGGTGATGAAATAATTTTGTAACTGTGTTGGTATTGTACATTGCAACTGAATGTTGCACCAAAATCCTATTAGATATTTCATAATTAAAAGTCTCAAAAAACCCCAACATCATCACTATTACTCCTCCTTCACTTGACAGTACCACCCCCTCTGATGAAAAAAAGATTTTGACAAGATTTTGATTGGATTAGCCATAAAATCTGCCATGCAATTTTAGAGATAGACGTCTATATTTACAATATTTTACTCAATATCTCAACTTTAAGTCTTTTAAACATATAAACTCATAACTTAAATATACTTAAATGTATATTTTAGGATTAAATAATATAGTAAGTAGTATTTATTTGATTGTTTTAAAAAATATGCAATATATTACATGTATTATTGTATTTATTCAGTTATCTTTTGGTGTAACAGGAGTGTATTCATGACATTTAAATTAAGTAATGATGAATGTTCAGTTTTCTAAATTACAGCACAAAAAGCATATTCATCACAAAGTCACCAGTGCTGGCAGTATAACAATTATGAAATATAAACTACAAGGTGTTAATCATAAAATATATTGTATGTTTATATCTCAATGACCGTTAAGGTGGCCTTTTGCTTTGCAGCCACTGTTAAACTGTTGCTTTTGACTGTCCTTTCTGTAAAGGACTCTAAGCCTGGCAGTGCGCCTGTTGTCTCTCATACATGCACCACACACACACACAACAGAGAGAGAGAGAGAGAGAGAGAGAGAGAGAGAGAGAGAAGCCCCCCAGCCCCTTGTCAGATGGTGCTGAGTAAATCAGGTCTGACAATAACACCTCCCTTGGGTCCCACACATCACAGCTACAATTCAAGACCTAATGGAGCAGCAACGGAGGGGAGGCCGCTTGGTGCGTGCGTGTGTGTGTGGGTGTGTGTGCAAATGTATGCATGGATGCATGGAAGCAGCGGCGTGCTCTTTTTCATTTTGGGACCTCTGGAGGAGGGGAGGGATGAAGGGTTGCGGGTGAGAGAGGAGGAGGAGGAGGAGGAGCACAGTGGATTATCTGTGGTACAGATATCAATCAATTAAAGCAATGTGTTAATGAATAAGATCCTGCAGTGGTTGGGGCTTTGTGGTTGTAAGGAGGCAGAGATGGGAGAGAAAAGAGTGCTGGGATTTGGAAAGGGGAAGATTAGTCATGCATCAATAGAAGATATGTTTTGGTTTTTTTTTTTTGTTTTTTTTTTGTCCGAAAATGATCAGAAAATAATAAAATTTTCATGTCTTAAACATATTTGATATGGGCAAATGAACAGGCTTTGTTTGGAAAATCCTGTTTCTAAATAACAACTCAAAAAAGCTCAGCATAAAATCTACTTTAAACTTAATATAAATGGCTCAAGAGTTTTAAAAAAGAATATTTTGTGTCCACGATGCACACCACAGAGGCAAACAAACTGCAAACACAGCACTGACCAACAGCATACTTTTGTTTATGCTGTAGATTAATGGCCACAACAGCATTAAAGCAATCTAACTAATCAACATGGTCATTAGCGTGTGTTTTTACTGACAACTTTAATCAAATCTATCACGGCTCCACCTCTCCATTACCCGCCGGCTGCATAATTATCTCTTCATTTCATTCTTAGACGGGAATGCAATATCTGGTAATCTGTCTGCAATGGTTGACTGAAATGCATTCAGGAACATTCATATTAGAAATGTATCGGCTAATACATCACTCAGCGCTTCTTCTCACTGCCGGCATTTAGGTGTTTGTCATTTTTTATGCAATCTTCAAAGCACTTCATACAGGCATTAACCCAGGAGTGTGTACATGAGAGGCATGCTGATTTTCACACAGCGTGTTTGGTCCAGTGTCATCATTAACAACTGCTTTAAAGGGTTATTTCAGCTGTATGTGAACCCAATGATATGTACCAAACAGCATGAAAAGTTTATATAATTCTAATAATTATTATTTGTATTATCTAGTCTATCTTTATCACCAATTACAGTATGGAATGGATAAGGACATAGAGTGGATTCATGTGCAATAATATGTTCATTATCAATGTTGTGTTCATTACCGTGCAATATTACGATAATTTATCGTGCAATATTACATTCAATATCATGTTAAAATTACTTTCAGTGTCATGTTCAATATTGTGTTCATTATCATGTGCAATATTACATTAATTTTCATGAGTAATATTAAGTTCATTGTCAATATTGTGTTCATTATCATGTGCAATATTATGCTAATTTATCGTTCAATATTACTTTCAATATCATGTTAAATATTATGTTCATTATCATGCAATATGATGTTCAGTGTCATGAGCAATATTATAGTCAGTGTCATGTACAATATTATGTTATCATGTTGTCATGTGAAATATTGCATTCATTATCATGCAATATTATGTTCAATGCAATATCACACTGAATATCACGTGCAATGATACTGTCAATATCATACTCCCAATATCATGTGCAATATTATGTTCAACAACATTGCTAGTACTACTTTTCTATTTTAGTTTTTTAAGTTACTTATTTTACTTATTTGTATTGTTATTCTATTTACTCTGTATAATCTTTATATTATAATATTTTTTTTTTATCCTTTTATCCATGTTACTGTAATTTTTGAGCATTCTCTGGCAAAAGACTCTCCTTCAGAATTAATAAAGTTCTAGCTTTATTTTATCTTATCTTAAAAAACAGCAAAAATAATGAGAAATTTTACAAGTTATCAGAGCCCAGAAAGATTTCTAATGATTAAATTATTGACTTATTCTGACCAACATTCAAAAAAAAAACATCCAATTTTTAACAAGAGAGAAAGACAAAGAAAAGTAGAAGCTCTTTTGCATTTTGAACCTCTTTTGATAAATGACTAAAACAAAATGATTATCGAATCTGGATTTAATTAATTTCCCATGGATCAGCTGAATAATTGAGCAATCATTTCAGCATTAATTGTTTTTTTATAGGTAATAAATCTTCCATCTACAATTATGTTCACAAACAAATTCCCTGGTAGAATATAACAGCAATGATTTAACCGGTACAAGCACTGGGAGACATTTTATGCAGGTTTTTAAATTTGAATTTTTAAAACCATATTTCTGCTGGATTTGTCTTCTAATTATTGCTGTCAGGATTCATAACAGCACGTGGTTATGTTTGCCTCACAGAGGGATAATCACCTTTTTCTCATTAGGAGCCCTGGCTCTGCAAAGGGCCATCTCGGGGCCTTTTGGCATCTATGAGGTGTTAACAGCTCCCCACGGGAGGCTGTCTGGCTCTCACATAACCCTCGACCTCCCCGCCCATGAACGCAACACTCACCAAACCACTCAGACTCACAGATGGTCGCTATACCAGCAGCCAGCCATCACGCTTTTCAATTATCGCTACGCCCGGGAGAGGCCATTGCTCAGCTGTCAGCGTTCAGTGACACGGGGGATAGGGGAGGAGCGAGGGAAGGATGGGAGGCAGAGAATTCCTGCATCCAAAACTTGGAAAACCCAATGAACAGAACTCCTGCGTACCAGCAATACTCTGCATGACAGCAAAGCAGCTGTAACACATCAAATGTGATCATCAAAGAGGGTCTTCCTGGTGGAGAGTCCGCTCTGATCTCTGGCTGAAGGAGGCGATAAATCACTTAGTATAATTGTTGTTTTTGAAGCCAGCAGTTGAAGTGGCAACGGAAGGAGAGGGAGGCCGAAGCACGCACGGCTCGCTTTTGTTGCCTGCATAAAATGGAGGGAGGGGAGGAGAGACAAGGAGGGCGAGCCCTGCGTGTTTGCTTGTTGGTGGTTTAATTTGAATATTGCTTCACAGTGGGGAGAGGGAGAAGAGGACTGGGAATGGAGGCTCTTGAGTGTTGTTTGCAGCTGGATGTTTTCAGACAAATGCGCGTCTATGCATTCACCTTATCACCATATTGTACCTTTTCATTCCTGTTATCTAGCAACCTATCAGCAGCCATCAACAAACAAGCAATATTGGTTTTCTACCTGAGGTTATTTATTCTAATCATTTTGTCAGATCTACTGGTTCTGAAACATCTTAGCTTTGGGTCGGCCTCTGTGTCGAGTCAGAGTCAAAGATGTTGTTTGGCAAGAAGCTGGCACGTCCTTTGAGTGCACCACCTACAATTTACAGTGCGCTATTCAGAGCCTTTCTGATAAGGCACTGGGGAAAAGATACATCCTGACTGAAAAAGGATCACAAATATCCTTGAACAGTCACTGAGAACTTACCCACCATATTATTTTTGTTCACTGAATCTGAATTAAAGAATCCATCAAGGGAATAATTTGGCATTTTGGAAAATACATTTATTTGCTTTCTTGCTGAGAGCTGTGTGGGAGGATTGACACCAACTGTTGAATATCTGTCTGCTAAATATGAAGCTAAAGTCAAGAGATGTTTCACTTTGCTTAAATTTTACTGGAAACAAGGGGGTAACAGCTAGACTGGCTCTCTCCAAAGGAAAAAACAGCCAACTTCTAAAGCTCACGAATTACTCACTCACTATAGTTGTATTTTGTTTTGTTGTTTAATCCAAAATGTACCCAGCCAAGAAATACTAAAACCACAGCTCGTTGTTTTTACACTTATGCTAAGCTAAGCTAATCTACTGCTGGCTGTGCTTCATCTTTAAAGCTACTATGTGGAATTTTATCCTGTTAATATAATCCTAGTTATTAATGACACAGGTGGCCATTAAGTGAAAAGCAGTCAGTATCCTATTGCTCGCACTCCCACGTGCTCATGCTCCGAAGGCGCAAGCAAGCATCGTGAATATTGGCCAAAACAGTGACGTACACACAGTTGAACCTGACTGACTGGCATCATGTTGATAGATGAGGAAAGTAAAGTTTAGCTTGGTTTGTGGTAGTTACATCTAAGCTAATGTTAGCTAGAGTTGCACACTGTTTGTGCTGCAGAGCTGAAGAGGAGCGAGACGCTCAGGAGCGCACAAACCTTTGGATTTCCCAAGAAAACCGGTCATAAGCCCTTTACATATAAATCAGTCCACAGTCTGTTGTAGGCAACCAAGAAAATTAGAGAAGGCCTGCCATTAACAGACATGAGTGAAAGAAAGTGAATAAAAAAGTAAATAAGCGCTTTTTTCAAAATGTCTTTTAAGTGTTTTGTGTCATAACTGTCTAAAAAAAACTACTCAGAAGTGTTAATAATGAAGCTGTGTTGAATTATCAATAATGCACTCCAGGTTAGACTTTGAGAAACTGGCAGCGGTGTTCTGATTTTTGGCACTCATACTGTGGTGCTGCAGTTCCAGTACAACACAGTATATCACCTCATATTTTGTGCATAATTAGCTTAATGTTATTAGAGTTTACAGTTACAGCAGAGTAAATCAAGTGGCTGCTTCAGTTGTCTTTATTTTGCTCTGTCTGCCCCTTTGTCCCTGCCTGCCTCCAGCCAGTCCTCACTTCCCTCAGACACACCATGCATTAGACTTTTTTCACAGCAGCCATTTTGACATGAAATAGTAAATACAGGTGTTACCAGTGATGCTAATTAAGACAGAGTCAGGGTGCTGCTGTTGTGCATGCTGTATCCTCGGGAATACAATTGTTTTACTCCACTATTTCATATTAAGATGACTGCCTGGAAAAGTTCTTTTCCAGACCTGCCATTCTCCACCTGTCCGCCAGAGGCCCTCCGACTTTTCCCCCACCAATCCGGGTTTCATCTGACTCCCACAACCACCTGCTGACACGCCTGCCCCTCATGATCTCATCAGTCCTTCAATGTATGTAACAGCTCACCAGCCCTTTTTTTCTTCCAGAGGGCCCAGTTTTTTGTGTCATGCATGTGTGCATTCTTGCTATTTTTTTAAAAAACAAAATATACTTTGTCAGGAAATTAAAGAAGGACCGCAACCAAAAATAAAAATACATAAAAATACCTTTTTTAAAAAACTAACTAACTAACTTAAATTTTGGCCTAATTCACAACTAAATCAGTGCAGCACTTTATCTCATTGGTAATTCAAAATGAGAAATTGCAGGAGCCAGCCGGTTTAACCTGCCTTCTGTAAGCTTGCTAATTTGAGCATTTATTCATTACATTTCTTTTTCTGTGACCTGTTCCGCCTCAGTGTCCGCATTCAGGTCTTTACTCACTTTTTTACATTTTCCAACTGTATCCCCAAATTTAGACCTCACCTTGTTTACCTCCCTGCTTATCCCTGTTGGGTGCTGCAGTCTGCGGGGCAACAGGTAATCAATGAGGCCAGAGGCATGTGACAGGAGCCAGGTCTTCTCTCATTAGGCCTAACAAAACGAGGAAGATATCTGTCACATGATAAAGCAACAACAGGACCACAGTTTACCGGCACTATTATGCAGGTCAAGGTTTATGGATTTATCTGTCTGAGCATCCCAGTTCTGAGGTGGTTTGGAGTGAGTTCTTTTTTTGTTGATATTGGTTAACCTTCCACTTCATGTCTTATCAATTAGTTATGATATTTGAAGTAGTTTTATTTTGAAAAAGATGCCTGTATAATATTATCTGATGTTGTAATTTGAACAGAGATATGATCATGTTGTAAGCATGATAAATTTACGTAACCTGTAAATTCATTTGTTGTACCCATGCTGAACATGAGTGCCCGGGTTTCTATTTCTCTGTGTTTCCAGCCGTGCTATTCGTCTTTTCCAGAGAAGAAGTAATCCCACTTCAGTCCGAGGCCCCGCAAGGTCGCCGCCATCAGTCGCTAACGCTCAATCCAGGTTGGAACATTTGTTCCAGCCCCTCTCTCTCTCTCTCTCCCTCTCCCTCTCAACCCTTTGGCTGTTGTTTTCTTTCCCTTTTTTTTCATAATTCATGTCAAAGGATCTCTGGAGAGATGAGTGAGGGTGGTGTGTGTGTTGGGGTAGGAGGGGGTGGTGGGTGGAGAGGACAAGGGGGTGGAGAGGGCATACACTTAATCCCTGGGTCAAGATGTATTTATTGAAGATTAATAACCGAGCAGCAATCTCATCATGCTCTCGATGATTTTATAATTTGGTTTCTGGGGGTAGGGGAGGGTGGGGAGAGATCAGGGACAAAAGCAAGAGGGAGACGCTGAACTATTGTTAGCAGAAAGCAGAATACAGTAGAGAGCAAGATTTTCATGTTGTGATTTTAAGCTTAGATATCTGAAAGGGTTTGTGGGCTTTTATAGTATGGGGAAAACACATACGGACAAAAACACTGCTCACTATACATGTTTCAACAGAACTGAAAGGAATCTCGCTCAAAGTTTTACTCAAACCAAAAGCAACTTCTCATGTTGTAACCAAACCTTAACAATGTAGGACACTATTATTTCCTCTCCTCTACAGTGTTTGTGCTGTTATGTTAACTAATGATGCACCTGTATCTGAATACATTACTCAGGAAAGTACAATAATGCAATGGAAACAAATATTTCCTTCTGGAAAAATAATTCCCACAACATATACTCAGTAATGTTAAGAGAACAACTTTTTACTTTAATCTAAGAACATTTTTACACAGTTGAAATTCTATAATATGATATTCGTATAATTATGTATAATTCTTGTACTGTGAACTGCAGTAAAATTAACACATAAAGAAACATGAATTCAGCATTGTTCCCTTCAACTTTTTTATATATATTTACTGTAAGAAGTTCTTATTTCTAATGAAAATCTTTCAATTTATAGAACATTCTTACAGCATGGTTACAGTATGAAGCTTGAAGTAGCTTGATGCTTTGAATGCACAACAATTGCATTGCCAGTGAATATTAGGTTAGAAAATACAACACTTGCCTAATTTAGCAGTGTTTTCTGACCATTAAATATGTTTCAAATTAGACCAAGAATAAGAATAAAGGTTTTATGAAAAAGTAACTTATTATATTTATCCTTTCTTACTCGTGATTGGCATAAATCAGTTAACTGATACATCTGTCTAACTCAGAAATACCATTTTATTGACATATGAAGCATGGCACACAAGTTTTACAGAAGGCTGAATTCACCTGTCTTTTGTGCAGAGTATCAAGAGTGTAAAGAAAACCTTAACAATGTAGTTGTCCAGAATTGTTCACTGATAACAACTCCAATGAAATAAAGTTCACTCACAACATCAACTCCTTTAAAGTGATTAAAATATAAGATTGTTTCACACTATTTGACTTCCTTGTGTCAAATATTATTTTAAAAGCTGTACAGAGCATTTTGCCCATTTAACTACACTTGATAAAACTCTGGAGGAAGTGTCTGTGAGAGGTAAGCCTGGGTATCCTGCTTAGCATAGCTCTCACGACAAAGGACCCGGAATAAACGGAAGAAATGGATGAGATTGTATAGATGATAAAACTCATTCTTTTGTAATATGACTTGTAGTGATTTTAAATGAAGCAAGTGAATCTTGAATATTGTAACTTGAAAAAGTTCTCTATCTTATGGTATTGTTCTGCATTTCCTGGCTGATTGAGTCATAAAATACATATTACTGATCAATTTAAGAATATCCCAAGAATTCAAAGATAGAAACTAGTAAATACATTTTAAAACATGGTAATTAATCTCATATTTCCAAATCAATATCTGCCAATTTGCAGTGTAGTGGAGGAAAACATTTGTCCACATGGAAACTGTATCTCTGAATATTGCATATGTAGAGTGGCAGCATCCATCTCATTCAGTTAATGGATTTGTTGCACCCTCAGACCAAACACCACCAGAGAGGAGAGGTGGAGAGGCTGAGGAAAAGACACCTTTTGTCACCAAGCAACAGGGGGGAAAAAATGGTAAAAAGATAAATTTCAGCTCAGGGTAAAGGTTCAAGGTTCAAGGTGCAGCCTCCCATCCCAAATTTATTTATACCCCTAATAATAATGAGTGGATTGAATAGATTGTTTGTCCCTGACCTTGGTGATCAGGCAAACCTTATGCCACTATATCAAAGCAGACAGGCAGACACGTCTGCTCGGCGTGACGGCTGCCACAGACGGCCCAGAGATGGAGGTAAGGATGGAGGGAAGGAAGGGAAGAGGGAGACGTGGAGGGAGGGAGGGAGGGAGGTATGTAGAGCAGAAGTGATGGGAGGTGAAGGGGCAGCGTGTTTGCATTTTGTATGGAATGAGGAGCAGACTGAAGGATGTGTGAAGGACACTAAGGAAGGACAAATGTGCTGTGTGTTTTTATTTTGCATGTGTGTATTTGTGTACCTGTGTATGTAAATCTGCATGAATGTTGTGTGTGTGTGTGTGTGTGTGTGTGTGTGTGTGTGTGGGGATTTGATGGTTTTATTTCCAGTCTGTCAGTCAACTAGTTGTCATTAACTATATGTCAGACAGTGTAGACAAAAACAATACTAGTGTTAGCATCATATCCTATGAAAATTTGACCCTTCTTAAGTCCCGTCCCTTTTGGAACCTCAGTCAACTTTCATTTCTCCTGTCTGCAATATTTTTTTACCAGGATGGCGAAGTCATGACCCGTCCTGCTCTGCCTCTGATTGGCTTACCCTTGATATTCTTACCCTAAAGGGCCGTCCACACCAAGAACTATAAGTATAGTTCTAAAACTCAACCACAACTATAACGCTGCGGTGTGAACTCCTTTATCCACTTTAGTTAGAATGATTTTAGAACTATATTTTTTATAGTTACAGTTATAGTTCTTGGTGTGGATTGCTCTTAACTCTACCGAATCACAGTCCTGATGTCTAATTGTACCCCATACCCGAACAAACAAAGACAGGAGGACCAAGGCAACATATCCTAGTCACATCTTAATGTCAATGTTAGCAAAACACTAGCTAACTATCTAGCTAATCTACATCAGTTGTTAGCCAGCTAGTTAGCTAACATTTTGCTAACATTAGTTTAATTTGAGATATGGCTATATCTTGCTTATACTGCAAAATGCTTTAACCGTCTTCACAATTTGATATTCTTGTCAACATAGACAAACCAAGAATATCTAAGAATATCCTACCGGAAGGGATAAGCCAACTCAACTGTTACTGGAGCACAGAGCAAAAAGGGGCGAGAATTAGACAGGGTCAATTACAGTCCTATATTTTTGTGACATTACTAAAACTTTGAATTTCATCAAATGACCAAAACAAAAGTTATATTGTACTACAGTATTTAGTTTTTAATTTTGGGTCGTTCAGCATAAATTGTTTTAGTCAAGATTTTAAAAAGTATTGGTTAAGAATAAGGTTTATCACAGTTACACTTTTTGTGTATATAAGTTGAAAATTAATAACACAAATTTCCACTGAGATCAGGCTCTTTCTGTGCATCATCCCTTTTCCAACTTTCTCCTCACGCAAACTGAGTCATCATTGGACGGGGAACTCGAAATTCCTCCCTCAGCACATCCCTCCTGAGACAAGACCACCACT
This sequence comes from Lutjanus argentimaculatus, assembly GCA_034769285.1. Taxonomy (NCBI): domain Eukaryota; kingdom Metazoa; phylum Chordata; class Actinopteri; order Lutjaniformes; family Lutjanidae; genus Lutjanus; species Lutjanus argentimaculatus. The sequence goes on along the minus strand of JAWZSL010000005.1, from coordinate 35,855,868 downwards.
TGAATCTCTGAGCACCGGCCATCAAAGGGCCATCCCCGGCTACATTAAATGTATTTAGATCTTACAAAGTGCTCCCCCATTGAATCCATCACTTCTTTCAGTGACTTAAGAAGCAAAAAAAAAAAAGAGGTGGATGAGGAGGAGGAGGAGGAGGAGGGGGTGGCAGGCCAACAGGAGAAAAGGGAGCTCGGGGGATTTACGGTGACAAAATGCCGGGGTCAGGCAGGGTGTGTGGCGGCGGTATTGATCAGTGAGGCATGCAGCGCGCACGTGGCCCGAACCCTGACCCTTAAATAGCGAATGAATCTCAATCCAATAGACTGGAGTGTCTGGTACAGCTTACACACACAGGGAGAGCCACATAAAAACACACACACACCACACAAATATATATGTAGAAATACACTCAATGGCCTCGCTGCCATTGCGGCTAAACAGCCACAAACACCTGACCCCCCGAAGCAAGCTGGATCAATACCAGCAGAGCATGATTTCCACATTATAGATTGGCAGTTCCTTAATAAAAGAAAAGGTGTGTATCTGTGTATGAGCATCAATATTTACATGCATGTGCAGTGTGTGTACAATGTATGCTTATTTATGTAGAGAGAGAAATGTTATAAAAGATACTAAAAGGAAAGACATGACTGTATTTCTATTTGCAGCAAACTATAGCAGCTACATTACAAGGATTTTTTACCTTCTAAGAAGATATCTCTTAAATAGATAAGAAAATCCAGAAAAGACACAAGGAAACAACCTTTTGTTAAATATGGAAACGCTGATTTGGTCTGTATTTTTCAGAATAAGAAAGGAAAGATAAACTGTGGCTGCTCGACACACACGGATGGAAACATAAAGTTAATGCAATGAAGGGTTAACAGGTGAAAAACAATGCACAAAAGACAGGATACTCAACCCAACTCCACCTCTAATTACACTAATTGAATGAAATCCACACAAGGACATATACATGAGAATTATGGCGTAAGCAGAGCGCCATGTAGAGATATTAACATATGGTCACAAGGACACGCACTGAAGCACTGTGAGAGATTCATGCACACATCCATGAACTGTATGCATATATGCACAGTTTATTACATGTTTAGGTGTTGATCATTAGAATTCCTCATATTTATTTATTGGAAAATTGGTTGTATTCAAGACAGATTATACGTCATAAATGGAAATAATAAATTACACATTTTAACATTTGTTTTTTAACTGAATTAATGAAAATGGTGTATGACGGTATTATGATGATGTTAAATTACTACAATTTCTTTATTGATTGATATATTTTTAATCATTTAAAAAGGCCATCAATCAATTAACTATTAATCAGAAATATCCCTAGTTGCCAACTATCGTTATAATCGATTAAACAGTGATTTTTCAAGCAAAAATGTCAAACATTTGCTGATTCCATCAAAGCTAAAGATTTTCTGATTTTCTTTGTCATTTATGATAGTAAATGAAGAGTTTGGGGGTTTTCGACTGCTGATTGGATGAAAAAAAAGCAATTTGAAGACTTCACTTTGGGCCCTGGGAAATTGTGATGAGTATTTAGCATTTTTAAAAGTAAAAAAAAAAACCAAAACAAACACACACACACACACACGCAAACACATGCAAAACATAAAACGGTGCATTTTACAATTTGTGTGATTGTATGATGGGATTCCTGGAAGTGGTGTTCTTAAATACCACAATAAAACCTACTTAACAAAATAAAGCACATTTCTAATCTTCATTTATGTTTCTCGTAAGGTTTATCGAAGTTGAGATCAGCCTGTGTTTTACATTACTTAGAATATTAGAAATTATTGGGATCGGACCTTTTCAATTCGGTCCCATATGTAGATTGCCTGCCTACATAAGTGCACACTGTTAAAATCTGCAAACAAAAAACAGCTTGGATTATTCTAATGTCAATGAAAGGCTCCCCTCTTTATTTAATGCCTCTGCCCACTTTGCATTTCTGTGATCTTGATGCTGACACACATTCACCCTCGACCCTACACACAGTACGCACAGGCATGACACAAACATAAGGCTTTACTAATAATCACTTCTTCTATCTTCTTAACCCCAACCACATGCACGTGCACACACACACATGCATGCACCCTCCCGCTCTCCAACAAACACAAAACCCTTTAACGTAATGAAATTACATCGAGTCATATGTTACATCGTCCACTAGAGTTATGGGTACATTTTACATAAAATTCACATCGGCTGCATTGTCCAGGATGCATGTGTGCATACGGATTTACATTTTAGAGGGTATTAAAGAAATGAGCGGGGTGCAGTAAAATAGGAAGGAGGGGAAAAAATGAAAAAGCGGCCCAATTTCCTGTTCTATCATCTCAAATCCTGGCAGCCATAAATAACATGAGCACACACCCATTTTCTCCCTCGATCACACACACACGCACACTTGCAAGGAAAAAAAAAAATCAAAGGCACATCTGTGCACAGGGTAATTTTCCCATTCCTTTTTTTACATGATGTACAAAAACATATTTGTATTTTAAACCAAACTGCATTCAAAAAAGTGCCATTTTGTTTATTTTTGCAGTGATTTTTGTAAATGAATGTAATTATTTTTATTGTTTTCACAATATTATCATTGTATTATCAACAGTGTCTTACTGTATACACTGTACAGTATGTTACCGCAGGTTTTCAATGCATTCTGGGAAATATTAGGCCTATTGTAAATCTAAATACAGGAATACTAACTGACCACGAAAAAACACCCACAAGCCTCCACCTTCAAATGAAAGACTGTTCTCAATTTGAATGCAATATTTTGGTTTATTGTAAGTTTTAAAGGAGCAATACTAGTAATTGCACATCAAAAATGAGTACTGCAGTCCAAAAGTTGGAGCCATAGACAGTTATATTAACTAGGTTCAAATCTATTTATTTCATATATGATCTATGTTTGAAGCAAATTGTTTTCACCCACCCCCTCCTCCCCAGACTCGAGGAAGCTTGGGATGGTTGCAGGAAAACTGCAGTAGCACAAAACAAGCACATTATAATTTGACAAGTCCTTTACTGTAAACTGATCAACTATTTATTACTGTCAATTGTCTGTCAATGTTAAGTTAAACCTGTTACCCTGAAAACAAAAGCGCACTGCTCTGAAAACACACACTCTACTTTGAGTTAAAGTGATATTCCACTCCTTGATGATCATCCACTCAGTATGTACTCACCCCTATGCCGATGTGAGGATGGGTGAAGATCTTCAGTGCACAAAACAATCCTGGAGTTTCAGCAGAGAACAGGGTTGCAGCTAATGGCAGTGATTGGAGACCAAATGTAAATGTAAAAAAAAAAAAAAACACACAAAACAAACCACAAAAGACACAATTTACACCATGTTTTTAGCCGAAATGTCAACTGTAGCATGTAGCAGGTAGCATGTAAACATGGCGTCGATCTCGCGATATTTTCACACGTGCATCCATTAAGAGATATACAAGTCTTGCGAGATCGGCGCCATGTTTACATGCTACCTGGGAGGCTACAGTTGACATTTCAGCTAAAAACATGGCGTAAATGGTGTCTTTTGTGGTTAAATTTTAATGTCGCGGCTCACGGACACTTGGATTACACCGCACAAGCAGGAATGGAGACATTTTGGGTTTGTTTTGTGTTCTTTTTTTTTTTTTTTACATTTTATCCGTGGTCACCATTCACTGCCATTATACTGGATTTGGCTGCAACCCTGTTTTCTGCTGAAACTCCAGGATTGTTTTGTGAACTGAAGATCTTTACCCATCATCACATCGCATAGGGGTGAGTACATATTGAGTGGATTATCAAGTAATGGTGGAATATCCTTTTAAGTGACTGTCTGCCAACCTCCATTAACTTTTTGCTTGTCATAAACATCTACTCCGTCTAAGAGATTATTAAACTTTCAGAATTAATTTCAACTCTAATTAAGGTGAAATGGGAAAACAAACAGTTTAAGACAGAGTATTTCAACTTAGCATGTTTCCTTTCCTTCTCCACTGACATGTCGTGGTCATTTTATGATTTATTACAGTAAATATATTACAGATTTCTCCTTTAACATCACAGCTAAGGAAACTTTCCTTGCGACTTTTACTCAGACTCAAGGAGCTTTAGAAGATAGTCTTTTCTGTCATGTTGTTGTATCTTTCTGCTGGACTGGCACCTGTTTGATCATTAATATGTGGTAAGTGGTGAATATTTTTATGCCATGTTAAGAACTGCCTGTGACTTTGATGTTCTGTAACATTAGTCTACCCATAAAAAAAAACACCACTAATGTTACCTAGGTGCCCTAGCTAGCAAATGTTAGCGTAACATAGCTGTCCTGTTAGATTGTTAGTTAGAAGCTGATTAAATTAACATTAATGACCTTTTAAAAAGTACTTGTTTTGCACATTTGATTTTAGAATATTAGATGGTATATTTAGGCCCAAGGCCAAAGTTAAATAAACTTTCTATGGTATTTAATAGAGTTTGATTTGAGTTTAATTTAATTGATTTTGCATTAACTGGCTAGTTTGTTCTCTTTCATCCACAAGACCTTTTTTTTATGGGACCAAGACCATCTTCAAGATTTCTACCCTTGGCACCATATGTCCATATTGCTAACTACCATACCATGGCCCATTGTTGTCGTATGTCCCACTAATATGGTTTTATTTACATTTAGTTAGTGATTTATTGGATTTAAGATACGTTTAGTCTGTCATTCTTGATTCAAAATAGATCTTTTATATTGCTGTATTGTTGTTCTGTATTATTACCACTGTATTGTTGAAATTACACAATAAATTTCATGCATTTAAGTCTTTAATTGTCCTTTTTCTTAATTCATATCAACCGCTACATAACAAATACAGTTGTATATTATAGGTTGTATCACTGTAAAAATTACTAACATTTTCAAGTGTAATACCGTATTTCATTATACAGTATGCCAAAAACTACAGTCTTTAGTTTTACGGTAATTTTAAATGGTATGAAATACAGCAACTAATGATAAACTGTTGCTGTTAATTTGACAATAAACATTTTACAGTATAGATTCAACCACTGCTAAAGGTAAAGAAACATTTTCATTTTGACGTCCCAACTGGAACTATTACACTGTCCAAGCTTTTCACACTCTCCTTCCTGTCTCTCTCCGAGCCAGGATCACCAGGGGGCACACAGCCACCTCCTCTGGGCCAGCCGAGGCCTCTCTTAATCCAACATGGCTCGCTGGATTCCAACAAGCAAATCTCATATTTCTAAACACTGGATTATGCTTTTCTTTTATTACTGCTGGAGCTGGAGGAGAATCGCGGGGTTAGGGGGGTAAGACCGAACTGATAGGATTACCAGAAAAGCCTGCAGACTTAAATATGAAGGGAGGAATAATAATAATAATAAAAAAAAAAATACATATATGTGTTCATTAAGATGATGACTGAATGAAAAAGCTGAATAAAAGAAGGGCTAAAAATACTGATAAAAGGTAAAAGTAGGTCTGACACAGAATAATAATCCCAAGATAAGCTCAAAAGCAGTTCAGCGACAGAAGACGACTGCGCAAACACACTTGATTACACACAGCGAGCAGAAACTTAGTGCACACACATCTTGCATAAGCTCCACAACAACAAAAAAAGACAGTACACAAACACAGACGCACAGATAAACCATTTGCTTGCGAATGTGGGGCAGCTGCTACGATGCTGCAGATAACCTTGTCACGCTGGAGACTCTGCTATCTACATGTGTATATTTTCCTAATGTTCACACCTTTATGAGCATAATAACACCATCATGTCTTGTGTGTCACGCCGGGCTAAGAACAGCAAAGAGGAGAAGAGACAGTGGAGTGCGAGACGCAGGGGAAGGGGGTAAAAATGACCTTGCTGGGAAATAACAACAGCAACCCTTAATGTGTTGCATTACAAGATATGTGATAAAACACTTTTATGGGGAGGGCTGTAAACGCTGCGGGCTCATCCCGCACTGTGCCCACTCAGCGGCCCATTTCGTCTGTGGGGAGGGGTTGGTGTCCAGTGTCCAGATCCACAGATCCTCAACAAGGAAGGAGGGGGTTGGTGGGGTGGGGGACTAATTGTCTTTGTGCTCACCTTGGTCCAGGTTTGTTCTGGGTACGTGGATTTGTTCCCATGCAAACACTTGTATTTGCTGTTGGGAGGCAGCTGAGCATCATTACTTTTATGAGTACCCTGTTTTCTCTTGAGGGATTTTATCATAATGAGGGGTTCATCGCGCTGCGCAGACAGATGATACATATATGGGTTTCTCAAGTTGGCTTGAAGAGGTGATTTTCATGTTTTTCTTTTCTGCTCTCTGTGTCTGTGGGCTGATAGAGGAGCAAAGAGAATATGGACTTAAACTCAGCACTGCCCCCTAATGGATGTGTCGGAGAATAACAGCACCCTAACCTGAGGTATAGCTGTCATATAACTAAAACAGGGCAACAACAGGACCCTTATTTTCATTATTAATTAATCTGTTGATCTTTTCAACATTTTTTTGATTCAGATATTACTTGTCTGGTCTATAAAATGTCAAAATGTGTAAAAACTGCCTATCAAAATACCTTAAGCCCAAGGCAATGTCTTAATCTTACCTGTTTTGTCAATTTACTGTCACATAAGACAGCAAAGCAGCAAAATCGTGAAAAATGATATAAATGATGAATCAATTACACATATAATTCTAAATCAATTTTCTTTATGAATAAATCATCTAGATTGATAGATAGATAGGTCTGTTCAAATTTGCCATAAAGCCTCACGGTCTGCAAATGTTTGAAGGTGTATTTAATTCAAAAAGCAGCTACACAACAGTGAATAATTATATTTCCTTCCAGCATTTTAATCATGCAATATTTCAAATTCAATAGTTTCATATCAGGTGTTAGGAGAGACTTGGATTTGTATGAAGACTGACAGGCTTTCTGTGTAACTGCACAGAGATTAGTGCTAAGTCAGTGGAAAGCGAAAGTGGGAGGCAGATCTCCCCAGGGGGGCTCCAGACAGTTTCAGGAGAGGCTCAGTGAATGGAAGTGGGAAATATTACATCAGTTATTACATTACATTACACTAGTTATCAACAGGACATCATACATACATGCAGGGTTTTTTTTAGGGAAAAATGACTTTTCATGTTCCCTTTTTAAACTGTTCTTCTAATCTTTACTCAAGTATATTTTTGAGCCAACAATGTACTTTTTACTTCGCTACATTTGCCATTTATACCTCTGTTACATTTAGTCTGCCCTAAATGTATCATGGGATCCAGTGTAGGAGGGAGAGTGCACAGAGAGCACCTCTACAACTCGCTGTCTGGAGGAAAAATAATGATGATGGAGCTTCTAGCAATGACCCCTGGTCACATCTGGCCAGACTTTTTACACCAAAATCTAAAAAAGACAACAGCTACAGGATGAAGAGCTCACTGTGCCTCCTGAAAAACACTGAGGTCTCCGCACAACAAACTTGCGACAACCCCACCTCTCCCCTTTTGACTTTTTGGGATGGCTGCTTGTCTTTCTCTCATTGCATTGTTTGCTGCGCATGTTTCATGTCATCAAGTATCGGGATCACCTGGGCCCAGTGTTCTCAGTGTAAAAAAAAAAAAAGAAAGCGCACTCATAGCTCCATTTCAGTTCCTTTAGTCAACAACATTTCGACAGGTTGTCTTCATCAGGGTATTTACTTCATAGACATACATACATAGACACCACATTGGCCTTTGAGCCTCGCTGTCAGTGTCAGCACCTCAAAAAGACTTTGGTGCGTGTTTGCCTACCCCATCCCAGTGTTCCCAGTGCCTAAAGAGGACGCCCAACTTCTGCCAGAAGAAGAGAGGAGGAGGAACCTCTGCACCAACACTCCACACTCCCACACATCCTTACCTTTTCTTTTCTTTTTATCATACAACACCATCATACTCACCATTCTACCATGCATGCACACACACAATGACTGCCACACCTCACAACATTTTGATTTTATTTATCTGTTTTAAACTCCTTCCATTTTTGCTATGATTTTTGAGCCGTCGTGATAAACTGGGGGCTCATCCGGGAGAATTTGACATTGACATTAACCTGTCTTGTCGCCTTTTACTGAGAAAAGTCGACCGTGGTACCAAATTTGCTCAACTGCCATTTGAGCGCATACCAAAAAGGGACGGGCTTAGGATGAGTCAATTGCAGTACACACTAAAAAATATTAAAATGTAAAGTCACTTGTTCTTTGAGAAATGTATTCACCAGGTACTTTTATTTTCATTTGAGTCATTTTTTTATGCGCAGTAAGTGTACTTTTATTTCGTATAAATTTTAAGTACTTTACCCACCACTGGCTCTTGACCATGTCATACTCTCTCCTCCATCTTCTCCAACATTGTAGTCACTGTCTTCATGGGAGCTGCACCAGCTTTTTTTTAAATCCTTTTCTTTCCTCTGTTTTAGTTTTCTGAATGAGCTGTGGCCTGTCATTTTATATATTTTCAATTCCGAAATATGATTTCCATACCGCTCTTTCTTTCTGTGCCTCTGTCCCAGTTTCTGTCTCTGTCTGCCTCTATCAATCTCCCTCTTTCTGTCACTCTTTCCTTTTTCAACATTCACCTTCTTCCCCGTTTGTGGACCCTGACACTCCTTCCGGCCCTCATATCCAGGCAGTGTAGATGTTAGGCCAGGACTTATCGATCAGACTATAAATTACCCATGCATCACCTCTCCTCTCCTCATTGCGTGTCTCACAAGCCGTCTGAGACCTTATAGAGAGAAAGAAGAGAGAGGGGTGGGATGGGGAGTAGAGCGGGGAGGGAGAGAGAGTCTCCGGCAAATTGTTAATTAAATACGAATCAATCCTCTGCCATTTATCAGGCCATGCGTCCACCTCACCTTTAAGAGGGGGGTTGAGAAAGGTGGGGGGATAAAGGGACGGGGAAAATCAATAAGGCGGACTGAGGGGAGGGATAAGTGTTTAATCCACCAATCAAACTATATCATGGCCATTATAGAGAGACAACTGGACATTATGGGGTGAATAGGGTGGGTCCACATATCAGCATCTTTTAGCCTACTACAGTATGTTGCATTCAGAAAGTATTATCCAGGCCCACTGGATTGTAACGTGAACAAATTAAATACAAATGATACATTTTAGCTTGAAAGCACTGTTCAGTGTTTGAAAGAACTGTTGGTTAATGCAAAGATAAACTAAAATCCATATAAAGTGAGAGGAGCACACAGTTTATCCAACAAATATGTGTTCTGTGGAATGAGGACCAGTGTTTGACAGTACTTGGGAACAAACATCCTGCACACTAACCCCAAGAACTGATGTAAACAGATGAGTTGTAAAGTAATGCCGCTTGTAATGTAAGTTAGCCTTACCTGTTGATTCCACTAAGCACGGCACATCTGCGGTTACTATTCACTTGGCGTGTATATGAAGCGGAGCGGAGCAGAGAGCTGCTTCTGGGATGCACCAAACATTGTGTAGAATGGCTGCAATCAGACAAACAAAATACTTTTGTGTCTGCCCGCACCTCAGGACTGTTTGGCGATGATGGGACTCCAAATAATTGCCCTTCCACTGGATTTCAGTCCATACAACCATATTCGGTTTTCATGTCAGGCTGTAGTTACCTCCCTTTTTAACGCAACGTTACATTTGAAAATTTGAAATCTGACTCCTGCTAGTTTGTGCTGCAACTCTCCTGCTGCTGTAGGCTACAGAGCAAACACTTTCAGTTCGTATCTGGAGCACCCATCGTCTGACTAAGTATCAATAACAGCCTCAGATGGTTAAGTTAGTGTTTCTGCGTTCGGTTAAGTGCTGCATGTTGTGTTAAACCTGTTATAACTGATTTTTTGAGGGGCTGGTCGCAAACAGTTGCTTGTTTACATATCCAGCTGTTACTTAGCAACATTGTCATCCATTTGGAGTCACCTGGTGAATATATACATCGGATATTCACTCTCTTTTCGCTCTGCTTTTGGTCTCCACCAACTCCTGAGTCAGGTAGCTGCTAAATGCTCCACTGTGTTCACCAGCTAGAATCTAACTGTGTATGTCTGGTTTGGTGCTGAGCAGGCAGACTACAGTGGGTTTTTAGGGCTTTTTCCTGCTGCCTGCTGAGGCCAAAAACCACCTTATAAGACCACTGAGAGTGAGCCAAAACAGTAAGGTTGTAGCCCAAGTAGCTAAACAATTAACTGAAACTCACCATTAAGCTCTAAACAGGAGGGGAGCAACAGAGCCAGTTGATCATTTTTGTAGGTTCACTGCTATAAGTGACCACTTGAGGATCTCCCGTTACCTAAACCTGACCCCAACCTAACCCCAACCAGTAAAACACCTAACCATAACATAAGCGATGCTTTTTCCCGACCACAGACAGTAACAATATGGGAAACACTGTTCAAATGGGATGCAGACTTTGACCCAAGTGTGCATTAGTTAGAAATAGTGCCCATGTGAAGAAGGAGAAATAGTCAACTAACACTGCATTTATGTCTATGTCATGTTACTTTGCAAACTGGTTAATCACCGTGCATTCTGCATTTGCATGTTTGTGTAATTTGTGTATACGCATTTATTTTTTAAATGCCATGCATGGGTGTTTTTGCCCTGCCTTTTTTTTTCCTTATTAGGCTATAAACAATTGTCCATGTGTGTGTGCGTATTCTCGCTGATGTGTTAATTATTTCAGCACTGGCTGACCAGAGAGACTCGCCCAAAGTCCATAAATCTGCACACAGTGAGAATAACAAGGGATCTGACCCCCCCACTGTAAATCTGGAGGAGAGTGTTAAAGTTACCGGAGGCAGGAAAACGATCCTGATAGGAGTTTTAGCACGTTTACATTGACTGAATGACTTACACTGTAGGTCATTCTGTGGTTAGAAAACAGCCGACTGATGTCAAGCTGAATTTGATGAAGCAGCAGAGAAGGTTTTTCTGACCTGAACTCCTTTGTGACCTTTGTCTGTTTCAGCACGAAGATGCACTCTGTGACTTTTGTCCAATGACTTGATTAAATCCATAAACTAGTTTACTACATCTACAGTGCGATAGACACCAAAATATATATTAAGGATTTATCATGACAAATTGGTTAAAATGGCTTTGAGGGTTTTTTCTTAGTGTCAGTTGTACCGGTACAACAAGGCCCAGGGTCTTATTGTCCTTGTCCTTTTCTGTTGCTTTCACAAATTGCCATTAAATAAGGAACATTAAGTCTAAACAGTGTAGGTTAGTGGTGTCTAGCCTTTAAAAAGAAACAATGCATAGCTTTCCTCTAACAGCCGACAAAACTATGAAACAACAGTCAAGCTAGCAGCTCTGTGGGGCTGTATATAGGCACATTGTTGCTTTGAGCTAAATGCTAACATGCTAATATTCAACAGCTGTAATGTTTACCTTGTTCACCATCTTAGTTTAGTGTGTTATCATACTTACTTTAGCAAACTACAGTTCTAAAATTCATCCTGTTGTTGTCGAGATGTTGCACTCAAAACCACAAATGTCGACTTCATGGTGGCACTAGAGAAAAAGTCAGGGAATCACCACAGGTCATTAGGATATTTTGCCAAAGAATCACACACGTATGCACCAACTTTTGTGCCGATGCATGCCACTCAAATCTCTAGAAACAGATATCTGCATATGAATGCAGAATCTGCAGGCAAAGGACAAGATTTCGGTATCGGAAGCATTTCTGGTTTCCATTTGCAGTCCATTTGGTTTAGTTAGTTGACCAGTGTTTGAGCAGGCTTTGGTTGCATGCAGGTAAACAGTCCGTGTGGAGAGCAAAAGAGGCAGAATTGGACCAAATTTAATATCGGAACCCATTGGTTATCTGCATATGCATATTTTTGCATATTTTTTTTGTCTGCAAATTCATCTGAATATGAATACGGGTCTCCATTATCCATTATCTAGCTAGCTACACCAGAAGCCCCAAAACACTGACCACAGCCAAGATTGCTCCGTTCTGAGATTGTAGTTTTTTTTAAATAATTCAGTCTGGATCAAAGTGGTGGACTGACTGACCAACCTACAGACCAGAACTGCACAAATGCAATGCAATGTAATAAATGCATTTAAGTTTAACCCCCAATTCCAAGAAATAAACGCAAATGAGAACATGACCTCAGTGCCCTCAATGGACGCATCAACCTTTAAGTCATTTTTACCATGTAGCCAAGGGGCATAATATTGAAACATCAATTTTAAAACCAAGTTCACCACATGACCTTTCAATTGACCTTAAATTTACAGATGAGACCAACCTTTTGTCACACTTACATGCTTGATTGACCCAGAGCTATTTTATAACCACTTTCAACTCTCAACTTCTCCTTCCCTAAGAACCCTGGGAGCTTAACAATCATCCAACATCTGTCTGGAGCCCAGAGAAAGGCAGAGGCCCAGATGTCGGATAGATTGGTCTTATGGGAGTAGGCTTCTTGGACCGTTCACTGGGCAGCCCAGTTAGTGAACTAGGATTAGAGTTACGACATATCCTGGAGCCAAACGTAGGCCAGACTCTATCCTCAGATTTAGAGATTGTAACTGTAAGAAAAACTCTACCGTTGTTACATGTTTTGCTTCTTTGATAAAAAAAAAAAGGGAAGATATAGATAGATGTGCAAATGCAAAATGTTTTCATCAAATCTCTGAAGTTTTGGCACCATTTTCAGTCATTTACTGATAATGTCCTGTTCAGTGAGGATAGCACTAGAACAATGTCCACATAAAAGACAAATTAACAAGGTGATCGAGATACAGAACAGTCAGGTTGGGAAATAATGAGCCTGATTTATGATGTCTGCATCGACAAATATTTATCGCTTGTCTTCCAAATATTGCTCTTGGCTCGTTGCCTTGCTGCTGCTGACTCCAATAATTCTAAAATCCACTTTTAATGTAAGTATGTGTGTATTTTTTATCCCTCTGTGCCTGTATTTTTTCACTTTTTTGTTTTTTCTTCGTCTAATGTGTCTTCCTGGGTGGGTGGCAGGGCTCGTTCCAGGCAGCTGGATTGTCCTCTATTAGTGTTGCTTCTGTTTCGCAGGCGTAATCCTCTCCACTGGAGCCTCGCCTCACTCCTAATCTGAGGCACAATCTCTCCTGCAGATGGTTCTCTCCTTAAGCACCGCAAAAGAAGTGAGCTCATCCCTATCTCTCCTGTTATCCCCCTGTTATCTCTCAACTCTCTCATCCCTTTCTCCCGACATTACTGCCTTATTTCTCATCCTCAACGCTTGATTTTCCCCACAGCCATAAAGCACAGAGCACTTTCAGATGTGCCACCCAAAGGTGTGAATGTCTTACTTTAAACCCACACAGACTGTAGGGGAGTAGCAACCTAAATAACAATAATAATAATAAAGAAGGTCTTATTTTTAGTAGATGTTTCAGCATTTCTATCAATTATTTTACAAAGCAATCGCTGAGTTCTTAAAAACATGGCAACATTGCTACAGCAAAGTTCAACAGATGCAAGAAACATGTGGTCAGATGATTGAAGAAACTGTAAACAAGTCAGTGTCACTAATATTTTCTCATTGCACAGGAAAACTGTGCACAATTCCCGCACATACAGGATGCCAGGCCATTGTTCCAACAGCCCATTATTCCAATACCCCAATTGTCAGAAAACTGTTCCTTTAGACTGAGAAAGCCCATTTATCCCATCAGCCCCTGATCCCAAAAACAAAAACCAATTGCTCCAAAGGCCCATTGTTCCAAATTTATGTATGCAGCTTAACTGATGTAAGTAACGTACTTATTTTAACCCAAAGCAATCAATTTCCTTAACGTAACCAGGTTGTTTTGTTACCGAAACCTACCCAAACTGCAACCGTTCAACAACATTAACCATGTGTTTATTATTCATACCATGACAACAAACAACATGATGATGAAGGTCACTTGACTAGGGTTGTTCCGATACCAATACCAGTACCAAAAATGCCTCCGACACTGCCTAAAATGTGGAATCTAGTAATCTGTGTACCAATTGAATACTGGGAAACGAGACCCTGCTACTTACCAGCAGCATACAGTACGCCAAATTCAGCGGAGGAGAAAAACCCAGAGTGGACTTTTTGAGTCATCTTTCTTTTGTTCTCATGGACTTTTTATGGACTGTTTTAAGGGTTGTGGGGAAAACAAAACAAACACACTTGTATTGGATCAGTGTCTGGAAGGAAAAATTGGTATCGGAACATCTCAAACCTATATTACCATGATGACAAAGGTGTCCTGACGCACATCAATATACAGTATGATATTAATTTATTTTGTGCCAAGTTTTAATAAATTCTGTCAAGATGTTCTTGAGATATCACGTTCACAAAGATGGACCAGACACAACATGACTGGTGCTCACACAGAGGCATAAAAATCTAAAACTGCGAAACAGTCTGAAATGATTTTAAAAAATGAAGTGTATACAGCATTTGTAAATAGCTAAATCTTGTTTACACACTGAAATGGTCTTTTACATCTGTTTAATTTAGTTTATTTCAACCAAGTAAATTATGGGTCCTGCATTTCAATTCATACTTGATATTCGCCAGCATTTCTATCAATTATGATTACACTGTACTCATCAAAGTGATCACTGAGCTCTGGGAACGTGGCAACATTGCCAGAGAGAAGTCCAACAGATAAAAGAAACAATTAGTCACATGATTGAACAAATTGTAAACCTGTCAGTGAGTAATACTCTCTTTTTAAACTCTCAACTATCTACTTTATTTTGAAATGTGTCATATTCTAACGCCATTTGGATTTGAAAAATCTGACTTCTGTGGCTCTATTACCAAACTTCCACATCATCCTACTCAATTAGAGAATGAGCCACCCTCCCTGGAGGACTTTTACTTTTTTCTGCCTCCTCCCCCAGCAGCTACACTAATAGTCCACACCTGATTGTCCACTCTGATCGGTAGTTTTCTCTAAATACTGTGCCAGAGAGGGCACCGCGAAGAAAGGGATAAATGATGAGGGCGCGATGAACGATAATCCGAGGCAGGTTTCTATGGCAACGAGGAAATATAAGAGCCAGGTATACAACGTGAGCAGTGGGCCAGGAGGCCGGTGCAGTGATCAGGTGCTGTCAGGATACTCGGGGAGCGGGAAGTAAAGCTTTGGGTGTTTGGAAATGGATTGCAGGGCGTGATTCACTGCAGAGGGAGAAGCCCGAAGAGAGACCAGGGAGGTGGGGGAGGGAGGGAGGAGGCGGAGGGGGGAAGTGGAGATGAGAGTTGCGGCAACCATTTTTCACAGCAGACAAAAACATTTGCTGGGATATCAATTTGGAGCTGTGAAGCAGTCTTCCCCTCCTGCCCCATCATCCATCATCTTTTCGTACTAACCACCACTTGGGCACTACACACTCCCCCCCACCCACCCAGCCACCCACCCACACACGCACACTTACACACCCTCACCCTCTGTTTTCCTCCCACACTCATGGCCATACATACAAGAGGCACACAAGCATTTTCTGCAACCTCATGCAATTACACAAAATACATGCACAAACACACACTGGATCTCAAACAGGACAGAGAAGCGTGACCCATAGACGTGTGGGAAAGAAAATGCAAAGCAGAGCTGAAACGCAGCACTGCACGCGTGGTCGGGGTGGGGAAGGCGGGGCTGAGCGGTTGCCACAGCGGCCGTCTCCCCTAGTCTTCTCCCATTAGCGCCAGTAGGGGAGACCCCACCCTCTGGCTGCCCCCTTATTGGCACCTTTGCCTGCACCCCATCACTCATCTCCCAGCCATCATCCATCACCCATCGCGATCAATAGGAGGCCACGCATTCATCAGCCCCGGGTGCTGATGGGAAAGAGGAGGGTCGGCCGGGGGAGAGATGGAGCGAGGGATCACGTGGTTACAGACAGGGAGCAGAGAAAGAGGAGAGAATATTTGAAAGTGAAAGAAACTGAGCAAAAAAAAAAAAAAAGAAGAAATGAAGGAGGAGGAGTCATGTACACGCTGAGAAATAAAGCTGCTAACTAGAGCCATGAAGGGTTCTACAGCTTGTCCCCAGAGGAGAGACCTTTTTATTCCTGTTAGAACCTTTTATAAAGATTCCACTTTGGAACCCTTACATAGAGTTCTACCTCATACCATCTGTGAAAGGTTTCACCCCTTATGAGAGGTTCTACAGAGAGCCCTTCTATGGTTCAGGGCTTACACCCAGAACCCACTCTGTAGGTTCTATCCAGAACCCTTCCACCTTCAACAATAACAAGAACCCTAGGGGGGGTTCTACCGTGAACATTTTTATTTTCTGAGGGTTTTATCTAGAACACACTTAGGTGTTCTACTGAGAACCTTTTTATATTCCAGGGTTTTATCTAGAACACACTCAGAGGGTCCTACCAAGAACATTTTTACATTCCAAGGGTTATACCTAGAACACACTCCGGCTAAGAACCTTTTTATATTCCAAGGGTTTTATCTAAAACACAATTAAGGAGGTTCGACTAAGAACCTTTTTATATTCCAAAGTTTTATCAAAACACATTAAGGGGTTCTAATTGAGAACCTTTTTTCTTTCCAAAGTTTTACCAGAACCCTCAAGGTGGTTCTACCAAGAACCTTTTATAACATCAGGGTTTTCAAGAACACACTGAGGGAGCTTCTACCAAGAACCTTTTATGTTCCAAGGGTTTTATCTAGAACACACTCAGGGGGTTCTTCTGAGAACTTTTTTCTATTCCAGTGGTTTTATCAAGATCGCATAAGGGAGGTTCTATTGACAACCTTTTTTATTCCAAAAGTTTAACCTAGAACCATCAAAGTTTCTACCAGGAAGTTTTTTATATCTCAAGGGTTTTATCAAGAACATATTCTATGAGTTTCACTGAGAACCTTTTTATGTTCCAAGGGTTTTATCTAGAACCCACCCAGGGGGCTCTACTGAGAACCATTTTATATTATGGTCCAAAGAACCCTAAATGAAAGAGTTCTTCAAGAATTTCCCAATCCTTGAAGAACTCTTTCTTCTAAAAATGGTTCTTTGGATGAATAGGGTTCTTAGTGGAACCTTTAGTCTTACAAGGAGCCCTTGACAAACCCTTTCTTCAAAAAAGGGATCCTCGGAGGCAGAACCTCAGCTCTTTAGGACAAACCCTTTGGAACCCTTCTTTCTGACAGTGAAGGAGAAAATTTGAGAGTAAGAGTGACACTGAGAAGCGAAGAGACAGAGGTGCACATATTAATTTCCCTCTCACCAAGAGGGAAATTAATACTGTTTTGGGGTGTGAGATATGAAAATGTATTGAGGTGCATTAAAATGTAAAAAGAAAGAATTATAGGAGTCTTGGGAGAGGATGAACGCCATTACTGCAGAAATGAGCAAAGGAGGCTTGTCCAATTTGCCACAGTCACATTCTGAGGTGTCATTGTTGAAGCCATCATAATGATAAGTGGTGATCCTGTGCATCGCCGCACTACGTGAAGAGAAAGATCATTTAGAGCAAAGAGAAATTTAACTGAAGGGAGGTTTAATGTGCACGATTATACGCACAAGCATGCAAACATGCACGCACATATATAGGCAACATAATGGCGCAATGTCCCTGTCAGTCATTCAGTGATTGTCAGTTTCCGGCAAGGCTCTGCACTTTGCGCTGACAGCCCATAAGTTGTGCTGACACACACACATACACACACACACACACACCACACTTACACACACACACGCTGGTTCAGGCCTTTCCCCTCCTTACTGAAGGTGGACCGGAATAGATCGCACTTTAAGATGATGGATGCGCCCTCTGCCCAGAAAGGTTAGGGACGGGGCGATAAGTTACGGAGCACCACGTTCAGGGCGAGTCGTAGAGGTGGCCAACAAATACACGGTAATTGTGATTGCTTGACAGCTGGGACATGAACCTCTGTGAAGGCTGCAGGCCATGCACCGTGACGTACTTTGGTGGGAAATGTATGAAAAAGGTGCAATATTGCATTTCTCAAACGCCTGAGTTTAGCTATTTATCACATTTTATTCATTTTCTCAACGAGCTTTTTGCAAATATTAAAAAAAAATGTCATAAGAGTTTGTTACATGAGGCTATATTTCAGATGTCACAGCTAGAGCTGTCACAATAACCGCAATTCAAAAAAATAGTGTTACTGCCAAGCCAACCAGGAGGTGGAGAGCAATCGCAACAACCGCTATGTTTTGCGCTTTTTCTCATGTGGACTAGGTCCTTCTTATTTTACACTTGAATGTGTGTGAAATGAATGAATCAAGGCTTCAAAAAATTCAGCAAGCAAAACGTGGGCTAGCAACACTTCAAGCTCAAGGGTGGATGGAAACTGGCTGTCTGTGACCCGGCTCCTATTTGGAAGCTGACTTTGCCATGTTTTATGTTATTTTAGTGTGGGGTATTTCGTAACTTGGCGTTAGCATATTGTACAGCTAACGTGGCTATTCCAACAGGCTGGGACAATGTTGGACTAATGTGGTAATATTGAGGGACAGTCAAGAGAAAATTAGTTAAGACCCAATCAGACAGCACACTGTTTTGGCAACGAGAGGTGTCTTTTTCAGCGAAGTTTCTTGCATGCTTCTAATGGCACCCACCTAGCATTTTGGACGCTTGGAGCACCTTGTGTTTTTACAGGAGCATCTCAAGATGAATAATCTTCAACTCATAGCAATAGGTGCCCAATGTCATTTATATTTTTTCCAAATGTCCAATCGGATTATGAATTAAGAGATGAGCGTTCTGTGGTTCACAGATGCTTTGAAATAACAATCATGGAGGAGAAGTTACTGATCTGTTGCTAATACCTGGAGCAATATTGGGGCCTAAGCCTCGTTTGAAGCTAACTAACTAGCAAGAGTAGTAGGTTGGATGCCAGGCCATTTTTCCATCTTGCTTTTTGTGAAAGTATATTCTTCAGCACAGCTGTGTTAGCTTTCTGGTTGTACAGAAGCTGAAATTAACCTTGTCACCGATAGCATGTGTGTTGCTGCTGTATGTAATACTTGATGACATGTCGAGCTGTGTGAAAGAAAAAAAAAAGGTCAAACTGTAGGAATTCATTTGCAACGTAGTAGCTAGTTTGCTTAGACCATAAAGTTGCCCGCTGGCTATATCCCAAAATCATTAGACTTTTTGTTCCTGCACGAAATTTGCTTTTATTATTTGTCATAAATGAAGTAATTTGCAAAAGAATGGCATTAACACTGCATACCACACTGTTTAGCCAACCCAAACGACCGCAGGAGAAATTCTGTCATCACCACTGTCCTAGTTACAGTCTCTTTTCTTCTTCGGCATGTTCTTTTGTCTGCAAAATCAAATACAGATGCACACACACAGTAGAGGGAAAATGTCAAGCCAGACCACAGAAAGACATTCAAACCAGACCGCAGACTCTGTGGTGGAAACTGGACCCTTCAAGGCCAGGTGAGACAGCGTGTTTATTCTAACCACCACCCACTCTGCCCCATTTAGGCATCATCAAGGGAGCAGACTGAGGGGGACAGAGAGAGCTGTGGGTTAGGTGACATGTCCAGAAGCCAC
Source organism: Lutjanus argentimaculatus (assembly GCA_034769285.1). Taxonomy (NCBI): domain Eukaryota; kingdom Metazoa; phylum Chordata; class Actinopteri; order Lutjaniformes; family Lutjanidae; genus Lutjanus; species Lutjanus argentimaculatus. Next base: position 35,836,254 of record JAWZSL010000005.1, on the reverse strand, counting down.
ACCACCACCACCACCACCACCAACCACCTGAAGTCATCCAGTCCCCAGGTCCCCTCTGTGCGTATGTGTCAGATGTCGCTCTCAGGTTTCGAACCCCAAGTCTCCATCTACCGGATGCTGTCATTGGATTATTCAGGAGAGGCTAAACGCTCTTTGTAGCGAGCAGACTGACAAAACCCCACCTGGGCAGGATAAGCCGCCACAAGCTCTGAGGCAAGTCTGCTCTTGTAGCATGGAAATGTTGTTACATGCTCTGAATTGTAGAGGAACTAATTATCATCATTGGAAATCTTGAATGAAAAAGAAAACTTGTTTAGTTCCAACTTTTTATTATTAACCTCTTTCATACACAGTTCCAGGTAAATTGCTTCAATAATCTGCAGGCACTGCCAGTGATTTTCACTCTTGACACATGCAGCTACATTCAGGAACAATTCTGTCTAGCACGTTTTCTCACATGCCAGTGCTGGAATAGATGGGACAACCAGTCCCAACCAGTAGATGGTGGAAATGCAACACTTATGGACGCCAACTGCCATAAAACTCAATAGAAGAAGAGGAAGAGGACGAGGAAGAGGAAGATAGTGGGGACGGAGGCCAGCTGTACGTGGATGTAGTGGAAGATTGTTTTCTGGACCTGTTTTTGTCCAGTAATCTTCTAATGTATTTTAATATACAACACGTTTGCAAGACAAGTAGGCCTAATGTTTTTTCTTAATATATACTTGAATTAGAAATACACATTCCATGCATTAAAAGGAACATTAAAAAAATGCGAACGCATCTTCTGTCAGATGGACAAAACTCTTTACGTGCCTGTCCTTGCACTGTTACAGCTTTTATTCACAACGCAAGTGGCATTTTTCCTGAAATATCACCGGATCTTTCCCTGAATGTCGATCCCTGCTCGTGTTCACACATGACCCCATGTGGGGAATGTTCCTGAACAATTCAGGGATAGAGTTTGACAAAGTTTAAAAAATGGCAATTGTTCAAACACCGCTTTGAGACGGAAAATAAAATAAGAAATTAGCTAGTTGTTTTTTTTTGTTTGTTTGTTTGTTTTTTATGAAGGAGACTATTGCCATATCTCAATGTGAGGAAATCAAAAATTACTTAAAGTCCATACAAATTTCTCCTAAAGTTATTAAGAGCAAAGAAAGTCTCTCTTACTTATGAGAGAGATTAGCTGGGAGAGAATAAATGTTACTTGTCAAAAATATCTAAAAACTTTAGACAAATGTTAAATGTTTTGTTGAGTTGTGCACTTACACATCATATTATCATTATATTATCCCAAATGATTCCAACAATGGTCAGGAAATCCATAACTTATTCAAGTTAACACTGTATTTCTTGATAGCTGTTGCTAGCTAGTTGCTATAACTTCTGGGAAAACATGGGATATGTTGAAGAGTAAAAGGACATCAGTGAACGTGGCTTAATGTAATGCAAACAAAACTTTAATCTGATGTCGTCCTTGAACATGATTTCTGCCTGAGTCGTGTCAGATAGATTTTCATCAGTTATAGTGGTTGTTTAAAAGTAAAGACAACATGCACCTCCCATGATCCCATTCCACTTCACAACATCTCCAAACTACGTCTTTTGTTACTGTTGTTTTAATCTGAGAGGGACCCCTAGTGGCAGAACATACATATTGTTGGTTTAAGAGATATTGTCACAAATATTGGGCTAAATCACATGTGCTAAAAGCTAAAGCTAACAGAAGCAGGAAATGACTGCAGGACAGGAGGTCATTGTTGTCCGGACCATTTCAGTTTGAAGCACATAACCACAAAGTTTGACCTGCTGTTTCTTCCTCTTTCTCCTCCTCTTTCTCCCGGTGACGTGACCTCTAACACCTTACAGCCTATGTGCTGCTCTCTCTTAAATATTTCATTGCGAGCCCATCCATTGTTCTTAGCTCACACACATAGACACAGCCACACACAGCACAACTAAACAAAACACGTGTGCACGCGTGGAGGCGGATACTTGTGCGTATGTGCGTGCATGTGTGTCTCTGCGTGTGTTCCTGTGTAAAGGGAGACCAGTTGCAGATAATAGACGTCTGTGTTTAATATTGGAGGAGTTTGAGGTAACCGCAAACCTGCAAACCTGGGGTCACCGTGTGTGAAGCTGGACACCTGATCTGCAGCACTGCTGAACACAGCTATTGTAAAAAAACAGCAGCCTGGAGGACTGATATCCCTCACCTGATTTTCGTTTCATTTGCTTCACTCATTGATATATTTAATGTGTGTTTGAGGGTTTAGAAAATGGAACAGGATTGCTCTTCACAGCTGTAACACTTCTCGTTGTCCTCACGTGAAATAGCAAAAAAAAAATAAAAAATGCACATAAATACTGTATCTTCCTGCCAATATGTTTAGAGAGTTTCAGGAATCCGACATGCAGTAACTGACACTGTTAATCTCTTGTCAGCAAGCAAAGATATATGAGGTGCAAGAGTGATCAGTCAGATACTTAAAGCCCGCTACTGACGTCTGGGCAAAACATGGAAATGTAGGAGGAAGGTGTGGACAGCTGTGCACAAAGTAAACTGCTGTCTGCTGCCAGGTGGAGGGATAGTGGAAAAAAACACCTAACAATGAGTTAGGTGTAGAATAAGCAAAGAGGGAGCAGTAAGAAGTGAAATTAAACTAATGAAAGCATTCCCAAAATGATTACACAAGAAACAAAGAGCGCTGACAGCCAAAGTCCTGGCGTCCCCACTGTGCTACTTCCTGTTTTGTTTAGTTTTTTCCTGATGTGCGCAGGAAACCGGAAACTCAACTTATGTCTGTGCAGGAGAGGAGAGAGAAAGGCATGTTTAAAAGTGTCTGTGTGTTCAGTAGTTTTGTAGCCTCTAACTGAATCTCTGTGGTTTGAAGTTGTTTCTTCTGTGTCACTGTTTGAATGCTTATTTTACTGTTTCATGTTTGCATTCAACTTGGAGCCATGTAAAGTTATGGCTGATGAAAAGCCAACATTTCCTGATTTTACTATTTCATAATAAAAGCTTTTAGATAACAAAATAACAGGGAACTTTTATTGTGAGGTATTTACAGGAAATAAAATATTTATCCATCATTTTACAGATGCTCGACTTCACAAGTGCTTTATCAGTGTATACACATCTACAAGTGGGTCCAAATTTTGCAGTTGCAGAAATTACCGACAGAGCAAAATAGCAAAGGGGCGAAAATTAGTGTGTCCACCTGGGTGTTATGTTTTCATGAGTCAGTTGACCAGGGACTGAATGCTGAACCCACTGAGGACGAAAGCCAGATGTTAGTGTTAGTGTAAAGGGGGCTTAAGATAAATGCACAGTTACTACAACATCTGATTTAAAACCATTGTGACCTTAAAGCTGCTATAATCAATAGTTTTATATTAACACTAGATGAATATGAAACGGGTTGCTTGTCGTGACCCATTCACTTGTACAACTTCACAGTTGCAGCTTTATTGTCTTTCAGCTCATTGTTTTGGTTTTACCGCCCACAACCTAACTGTTTTTGTTCACTCTTACCACACTTATCAGTGTCCTATTCAGCTGAAAAACTCTGATGAAGTCACTGTACACCACCAGCCCAGCATCAAGCACCAGACAGACAAAGTCAGCAACTAGCAGGTGAACACTGTGGAGCATTTAGCTGCTAAAGGGCCTGATGTTTCCCTCAGGAGTTGGCGAGCAGACCAGAACCAGAAGCAGCAGAAGTGAATATTGGACATGCATTAATCATGTTCAACACGACTCCAAATGAATGCTAATGTTACTCTGTATCCAATGCATGTGTAAATAGTCAACTGTTTTCTAACATGTTCCCCATATCAACTTTATAAGATGATAATCTGCTCCTAATCTCTATGAACAGATATGTGAATATGAATATGCAGAATCTGTAGTCTCATTAGTATTGACCAAACATATTTGAACAGGCTTTGGTTGCAAACAGGTAATGCAACCTTGGAATCCAATAAAACTGTTATCTGACAACAGTTCAGCTGTTTATTAGATTTATAAATCTGATCTGCAATCATATGCACATAACTGTTCATAGATATTAGCCTACAACGCCATTCTTTTGTCTGAAGTTGCTAATTGGACTGTAAACAGTGACCGGCGTGTGAAAAGGAAGTCTTGGCCTACGGCTGCCTTGTTTGCTGTTGCCCCCATAGGCAAAATTATCATGAGACAATGCCTGATTGGTTCCCAGACTGCTTTGCTTCCAAGTGGCCCAAACAAATCAGTTGATGCAGATTTTAAAAACAACCAACACTCTCTTCTAATGTAATTTTTAAAAACTTATTTGTTGTATTCTTTGCTCACTCAACTCGCCCATGGACTCACTTCTTCTGTAAAGCTGGTGATTTTTTGACTTTTTTAATTTTTTTAGGTCACAATTCGATTTGATTTTTTGATTTACACATTTTTTAGCATTGATGCCAATGTCACTGTTCAACTATTGAGTCTTGATTTGTAGAGATCAACAGATTTGGTTTTATGCCCTGACAAATTTTCAAATTCTTCTTTAAAAAGAGATCCTATATGGTATCAAGTGTGATATAACAGCTGGTAAGCTACACAGATAAAAATTCTGGGAGAATTGCTAATATGTTTTTGATTCAGATTTTAATTTGATTTCATTCATTTTGATTGTTTGTCAATTTAATATTGAAATTGTGGCACCCATAATCATTATTAAAAATGCACCTTCCTTATTTAGACCTATGGACTTGACTACAAATGCTAATAAGATTTTGAATTACTTTTTTTTTTTTTTTGAGAACCCTTAAATTCTGATTTCTGTGCAGTTTGATAAACAGCTTTTCTATTTATCGAACTGCATAGAAATCAGACAGAAATCAGGGCAGACCAACAAACAAAAAAAGAAGAAATGTAGGTAAACAAGTTTACTGTTTCCCTCCCTTGCATCACTGTGTTGGTGGTGATGATGCAATGAGGTTAGGTCACCTCCTGACCCTTAACTTTTTGACCCCTGACATCATGTCGCTGCAGGGGGAGCAGCATGTGTGTGGAGGTATTTCTTTCTGGTGGCTCAGCAGGCGGATCTGGATCTGGCAGGTTAAAGGAAGAGTGGTATCTGAGCTCGGGTACTTTTGTACTTGCTGTATCATTAATGGGGCGCCGATAAAGATACGCAGATCTCCTGGCACTTTGCTACAGATTAGGAGACCGGTTTCGAAAACTGATGCGTTTATCTTGTGTTTTCGATCTAGGCCACGTTTTGGTTCAAATCACATGTAGGTCCCGCTTTTTTAAAATTGATGGCTGTAATTGATACAATAGTGACAAGATGTTGAGTGACAATGGTGATATATGTTGTTGAAAAGGTTTTTTTTTTTTAACATTCAGTCACTGAGACTGGTTAGAAAAAAATCCCACACAAACGCCCCTCAGATGTCAGCCCTCATGCACTCATATTTTACCACTGTGAAGTAATTTGCAGCATAAATCTTCTTGCATTAAAAACGCTCTCTTGAGCTGGTCAAGAGGGTTGACGGGGCAGTGCAGTCCTAACGTAAATCAGCATAAGTGATCGGATAGATTTTTCTGTGTTAATGTAACGGAGCTTTGGCATGCACAATAACTCAGATGAGGGGAGGGACAGCGCGTCCAGCGTCCAGCCCTCTATTTGCTAAACCGATGTGGTCGGGTCATCAAATCGACAATGTGATTGACCCATCAATTGACCCCTGCTGACCTCTCCGGCCAATCAGGCTAATGGTGGCTAGTGGTTCGAGCTTTACCTCACTGGTATCCTTTCACTTGTGCTCTTTATTTGCATGTACACACACACACACACACACACACACACACACAAACATCCAGTCCTATCTCACACTCTAGGTTTCTAACCCATCTCAATTTTAACTGCCTGTATTGGCACCCTCTTCACTGAGGGCCTCTCGTTAGCATTGACCTTTCTCTCTTTGCATGCTAGTTAAAATTAATAGGCCTTTATCAGTTCACTTTATAAAACAGTAGGACCTCCAGCCCGCTTGGTAATCAGGACTAACTTTTTGCTGTCACAGTTCTCAGTCTTGTGTAAAATGCACGAAATGCTCCATTTGGGACCACTTGTTCATATTAATCATAAAAATGCCGAATCACCATATTCCATCAAAACTGCCTCACATGGATCAATGTGTTTCTGCATGCAGACTGAATCTCCATAAATCAATTATGTAGTAAAATGCTCTTTCTGTGTGAGTGTGTGTGTGTGTAGATGGGAAGTGGCAGTAGAGGCTGTATCGATCAGACCCAGTATGTGGTAACTGTATCATGTTTCCACTTATTTGATGTAATGGTAGCGTATGGATCCTTAATTGACAAGAGGGTTTACATCAGGGGTGTCGATCCAGACACAGAGGGGTGTACAGGCCGAACTCAAGGTGACAGTTCAGAAACCAAATAGGATGCCTGTGCCAAGAGTTTAATCCTGCATTCATGGGGTACTGGAATAATTGGGAAATTAAGTGCCTGACTGGGAAAATTCATGTGAACAACCCCTCAAATCGGAACAACCTGGAAAGTCAGAGAAAATTTCGTTACATGAGTTTCCAAGTTGTCGTCTAGTTGTTTGATAACTTCATATAGTAGTTACCGCTAGTTGCTGTCCAAACAAAGTGACCTGGATTTGTTAGAAAACGTATTTATTAGCATCAACCCTGATAACAAGTCAGGTACAAACAGATTCAGCACATAACACAAGTTACCCTACTCTTACCTCTTGATTCCACTGGGCGTGGCATGTTTTTCCCATCTGATTATGTTTACTTGCTCAGATTTAGTTACTTTGCTCCTCTTTCCTTGCTTTTTATGCTTCTACCATGGATAAGAAGGTTACGTAGTTAAACTGTTTCCTTTGTGTCTGTCTTTATGATCATGAGGCTGGACGGGGTCTTTTAATTTGAAAATTTGACCAGATTCTCTCTGTTTTTTCTGTGTTCGACTTCCTGCCCGCTCGATCTGCTCCGTGCTGATTGACGCAGCATTGGTCAAAAATAGACTTGGCATGGTATTTGGAGTGGAGCGGAGAGCTGCTTCTGGGACGTGCCAAGGCGCTGTTGGTGGAATCACAAGCGCTGTGCAGAAAACAACCCTCGTCCTTCAATCGGAAGTCTTTGAATCTGAACAATTCACACAGGTGCAATATTTTTGCCATAAGGTGGCAAGTTTGCAGCCCTAATATCTACTTGGATCACAGCCTCTTACACGGGGTCAGCTCCATGCATGTGTTCGATTCGGTGGCATGCCACAGTAAAACTGGGAGAAGAGCTGCATGTCTTGATCACATGGAAGTTTGAGGTTTGCAAAAGCTACAGTTTACCTGCACCACTTTGTCTAACAAGTGTATTTGTCTTCTTCTCTTCTGTTCTTTTCTATTAATGTCTAAAACTACCCTGTTTCCTTTTCATAAGAACGTAAAGGTAAAGAAAGTAAAGTCACCAAAGTATCAACTTTGGTGAAGTCAACGCTTCATGTCCCATGTTCCCAGTAAAATGTCTTACCTGTTTTTGGCCATACATTGTGTGCCATTTACTTTACATGAACACAGCTCTTTTATAAAGAATTGCAGTGGCCTCAAGTAAAAATGGTAAAAGACAAGGTAAAAGTAATGATACAGTTGATAGAGTTCACTCTAAACAAACCGACATGTTCTTTCACCGTACTCGCCAATCGTGATTGATGTTGATGGATATTTCTGGTATATCTTAAACCTGAGCTCTAGTTGTCAGTCAAAATGACTGACGGTTACAAAAAGTTTTGGAATCTGTCCAGTAGATCGACTCAGCTTACAACCACAAAATGGACTGCAACATGTTCCTTGGGGATAAATATGCCCATCAAAGTACGTCCAATAAAAGTGCCTGGTTTTGTTACTGACAGGCTCAGATTGTTTTTCAAAGTGTCTGACAACTAAATGGATAGGATCCCTGCAGAGAGAGACATTTTTGTTACAGAGTAAGGTCCTTTTTGTTTCACCAGAGATGGCTGATTCATTGCGCTCTTCAAAGCCACCCGAATCCAATGACAAAAACAGTCATTTTATTTTGCAGAACTCGGGAGTTGCTGGTTTACTCTCGCCTCGATTTGTTAGTTAGTTCGAACACCTTGACACACAAAAGTCACACAATAAAATGAACAAACTGATCGAACCAGCAATAGACCAGCAACTCCCGTGTTCTGCAAGGTAAAATGACAAAACAAAATGTTTTTGTTAAGAGAGCTACTTTGAAGAGAGCAATATGACGACTGTTTCTGATGAAAGAAAAATGATCTTCATAAAAAAAAACCCTCACCTGTTTTCTACAATGTAAAGAAAGTAAAGTTCACACTTCAAGTTACCTCATCTCAGCCCTCCTTCTCTGCAATAATCAATTCTCTCTCTCTCCAGTATCAACTGAAATAAATTGCACATCTTTTCCAAACAGAGCAATTTCTCTGCCATCTGTTCACCAACGTAAATCAGGGCTTGTTGATGTAAACCTCCTCCTTCCTCAAACTCCCCCCAGTGAGGACTGAATCAGGCCTAATCCCCCCCGGTCTCCCCTGCCCTCTAAATCATCCCTGCATATTAATGGAGCTATGCAGATAGAAACGGGTCTGTATGCAAAATATGCAAAACACACAACCTATGCCTTATCGAGCCTCATCATGAGCAAGAAGAGAAACAGATTTTTTTTTTTAACAGCTGCGTGTGCTGGTAAACTGTCAGATAAACAGTGTAAAAATAACTTTGTATATAAACTCGTATATCTGTCGTGTGCTAAAACGGCAAGTTGAGAGAGGACACACATCAGTAGATCTGGTGATGATCACTCACATGCACACACACACACTCAGAAAGTCTTCATTCAAGTATGCTTTTTTGTGCCAGTGGGACTAAGAAATTCTGACTCTTACTATCCTTCTAATCTCCAGTCATACTTTTGACAGTAGCCTCACCAGTCCCATAGGTCCCGCAGGTCACAGTCCATCCCAAATACCCCCTTCCTCCATTTCTAGGTCCAAGCTTCACAACCCTCTCATCCACCCATACAGATGTTTCCACATCAGTCGATAATCCAGCCTAGCCCCCTTATGCCAAGGATTAACACTAGCCAGGCCCAATCCAGCCACATGTGGGGACAAGAAAGACAGACGAGACAGACCAAAAAGGAAACGTCTGCATCGGTGACGCCTGTGTACTGTTTCTCTGATTTATTTAGACAAATTATTGAAATTAGAATGTTGGCTAACCCTCTTATGTTCCAAATTAAGCATTTCCCCGGGGTGTGATTCCTCTCAAAGTAATAGAGAAACCACTGCTGACACATGAACTTTTTTTTTTTTTGGCTTAACATGTATGACCAAGCTATTGAGATTTGTGCCAAACAGCCATCCAAACTTTGAGATAGTTCAAAGTAACATCTGTCCAGATGAATACTTGGGATCATTGTGCAACAGGAGCAGGTTTTAATGACAACAGATGGCTTGACAGGATTATGAAACACACACAGATGTGCGCACTTAACAGACACACATGCACAACAGAGATGAAAACACACTGGAGGAGATTGAAAGTGTTTGAATGGGCTCGGGCTACTTCCTTAATAATTCAACTTTATATAGCAAAGAAACTTGGAAGCAACTGTCTGACCTGGCTGCCTGCATCATGCTTTATTTTAATTAGTTTAATTGGGTACTTAATTTGCTCTCCAAGGCTTGGCATCAAGTGGATCGGTGTTAGGCCCTTTTCACATCTTTTAATTGTATTTACTTACTTGCTTTTTTAAAAGGTTTTTCATTAATAATTTGATTCCTGAACAGAAAAACATGTTCAGCTCAAGGTGCAGATGCAGCAACACGCTTTACATGGTCACAATTTATAATAACCACCATAAATAAAAGGTAAATTGATAGTTAATTAAAATGTAGTTAATAATGGTTTTACTGTTAACAAACATTCAAATAATATTTATATATCCTCTCTCCAAGTTGTATAAAAAGAAAAACAATTTGCACTTAAAAACAGCCATCTAAATAATGTTTATAGATGCATTACACAGTATTTATTAACATTTACAGAGTATAAACATCAGTTGCAACTTTAGGTAGCTGAACGTTCTCCTCTCTAGTGGTCAAGTTAGTAACGATAATACACATTCTCAAAATACAGGCACAAAAACTACTGGGGTAAGTTTAGGCAATGAAACTACTTAGGAAAAAATCGTAACGTAACGTAACGTAACGTATAACGTAACGTAACGTAACGTAACGTAACGTAACATATAATCATCACTTGCAACTTTATAATAGCTATCCCAGTAATGTTAATAAACGGTTTACAAACTACTTATTTGTTAAAGGTTATCATTTGATAATCATTAATAAATGCTTAATATAGTATATAAAATGTTATCATGTGTGCAACAATAAAACTAATTTATCAAAAATGTAATTATTCCACTTCAATGTATAATTAATAAACTAATTCTTTTATATTCCACCAACTAAATAACATATTATAGCGTTTCTAATAATTAATAAACATAATTAATTGCTTGTTAACAGTGAAATAACTAGTAACTAAAGTTCCTAAGAAACAAATAAAAGCAGGCAGAAACTCTCCTGACTTAAATGGATCTAACACAGAAGCAGATGAAACTGGGAAACACATACATTTTCAAATAAGTGGCCAAAGTTTGGTCTGACAGGCCTAATGGATCTCTCTATAGGAGATCTATTGAGCTGCTTCATAACGCAGCACAGCGCAAACATGGCTTTGATTAAACTTTCACTAATTAAAGTCTCCCTCATCTTATTAGCCCGGCTAATTGATTTAATTTGTCTTAGCTTGACTATTGGCTGTGACCTCTACTTAGTTAATGAATTAATTGATTTAGCCCAAGTGTATTTGGAGGAGTCAAAGAGGATTTTGACATGTTGCCCCTTTAATCTTGCTCACTCTGGACAATCTTTGGGTCATGATGGCGATGTATTGGCGAAGGTTTGAGGGGGCGAAGGGTGCACAGTCGTGGATTGCAATCGTCCCTCCACAAGGCTACACGTGCAGAGTAGATTTGGCCTTCTGCGGTTTGTCAGCGAATGAAGAAGTAGCCTTGGCCGTGACACTTTTAAAGCACAATTCTTCACTTACTTTCAAACTTGGAAAGAAATTTTAAAAAACCTACTCAGAATCTGCTCTCCCTGAGCAAGAAGATGAGGCAGTACTCCAAAGGTCTTCACGTTTTGGAAGAGAAAAATATGAGTCAATAATATTGCCATAATGCATGATTAGAACCAGTATACATCCTTTACAAGGGCACTTGGATGCCTAAATCACGAGCATCCACTTTATTGACATCGTTTTTCTTGATAATGGTACGAGACAGAGGAGCTTCCTCAGCTTGGATGCAGTTATTAACCAGATGTAAGGGAAAGGCACCATCTAAACTTGGCACTATTTAGTGGCATTTGCAGCTGTAATGGTGCTGTGTGTGTCCATTTATCAAAGATAATGTAGGAGCTGGATTTTGTTCAAATATATAAGAAGGAGGAGGGAAAGCTCGGTGCCATGCCCTTGAATGTGCTGTGCTGTTCCTCACAGGGCAGGCACTGGATTGGGAAGCTCTGTTATTATGCAGCGAAAGCTGAACAAACAGCTCCCTCCAGTGGTTGAAAATCAAAACGTTTTCTCTCCTGTGTGCTCATCCTCCAGGCCAGCATCCAACAAGGAGAGTTTCATCCAACTCTGTCTATTGAATAAATGAGGATGCAATGAAATGTTTAAATGTGTAAATATGAAAAATTATGAAAATATTATGTGCTGTATAATTGATATTTACAGAGATCATTTTGGAAAAATGCCTCCTATTGTAGGCCTGTGTTCCTGTGAGGAAATTATCCCATTGTGAAACACTAATTTGGAATTTGGCATCACGGCTCAACCCAAACATTGCTGTGTTCTGTTTGAACAGTGAGCGTTGTAAATAGGCCGACTCGTGAAATTAGGACTCATTAAAAAGAAACAGCTGATCTGTGTTGGGCAACAGTAGGTTGACGAAGTGTCCTGGTCAATTTTGATGAGATTGTATATGCTTTAACATGTATGTTTAGACAATCACATTTTAACCAGATTTACTGGAACCTATCCTTCAGTTCTTCTGCTGAACTTTTTTTTATAAGTTCCTGTTTTTTGTTTGTTTGTTTGTTTTGTTTATGTTTTATTTCCCCTCACCTCAACTACTGCAATTCTTTCTATGTATAGGAATCAGTCAGCCCAAAATAAGGAAAAAAGAAATATCAATAATAAGCAATAAGTAAACAAGCAGGGTGTAAACAAGAGGAAGTAAAACAATAAGAACAATATAAACTAAAAAAAACAGACCCAGCAGTTGAATTTACACCATTGCACATAGGAAATACTGATATTGTGCAGCTGAAGTGCAAAATGCGGCAGCAAGACTCCTCACTGGGAAGAGAGAAATATCCCCCAGTACCAGCCTCTCTTTACTGGTTACCAGTGAATTAAAAGAATTGATGTTAGGATTCTTTTATCTGTTGTCAAAGCACTGCATTGACCGGCATCAGACTACGTCTCACAGCTACTCATCCCCTGTTTTAACCCCCCATGCCCTCAGATCTGGCGACCAATCACTGCTCTCCACTCAGTTAAAAACCAGGGGCTGTATTCACAAATTCTTTGAGAATCCTCTCAGAAAACTCCTAACCTAGCCTGAAAACTTCTAGCAAGGAGTCCGAGCTTAGAAGTGATTGTGGAAATCAACTCTGTGCAAGGAAGGGACAGAAACTTTTATCTTAGTGAGGAGGTGTGGTTGATGCTAGGTCGTTGCTAGGTAGGACTTATTCTTTTAAAGAATGTGATTGGTTGATCCAAACAAAAAAAAAAAAAAAAAAGCATGAAGGAAACGCACTCTTAGTAATATTGGCCGTAGAATGGACAGTCTCTGGACTCTCTCTCTGAGTCTCTATTTAGACATGGTATAATTATGAATATTATAACATCTCTGTTGAATAAATAGTAATAATTGCCATACTTTAGAAGTGGCCCACAAAATGTTTGAAAGCACATAATTACTTGTGCAGCAGCCTTTTCACACACTGATAGTTATTATATTTATTTGCTGCTGGTAATTTTAGTACATAATCTATTTGATATGAACAGGTGAAGCCCGATATGTCTATGACGGCCGTTTTGCAGGTCTGCAAGGTGACATCCAGTGGAAATTAAATGAAAGGTGTCACAATATGACTGTGACACTGTGAAAGTGATGCAATTGTTTGTTTGATCGTTCTGCTGATGAAGGTTGTGACAGATCAAAATCATCACTGCTGCATTGTGATGTTGTGATCACTTTTAGTTCTGGTGTTGTTGTTGTGTGTGTTGTGACATAAATAAAGTTTATTATTATTATCATAACTACGTCAGTGCATCTCTGATTAGACTGACCACAAACTTTTTCAGGCAAGATCGTCATCATGATCAGTATCATGCAAGATCTTATCTGTAGCGCTTTACACTTTTATCTTCACCAGGATGTAGCCTTAACTTTAAAGGGGAAATTCTTAGAAAACATCATAATTCTAAGAAAGTTCGTAGAATTTCGTCACCAGGAGCAACTCTTTCTACAAAGAAGCTTTGTGAATACAGCCCCATAGGAGCCTTTTCAGTCATTGGCCTTAAATTGTGTAATAGTTTACGACTAACAATTAGATCTTCCCCATCCATTGATACCTTTAAAACCCATCTACAGACCCATCTTTTCTCTTTAGCCTCTTAATTTTCATCATGAATACATGCCTGTTCATACTTTTCTTTTTTTAATGTAAAATTATGTTGCTTGTTTTATGATTTTATCAAAATATTCTATTCTTATATTATTTCACCTTTATTTGCTCTGCCCTGTGTTTCATTTTTAATCTCTTTGTAAAGCACTTTGGTCAACATTTGTTGATTTAAAATGTGCACTGTAATTAAACTTGACTTGCTGATTTTTAAGACTTGTCCTCGACTGATAAAATAAATCCATATTTGCATATTTTTAATGCTCATGTTTGCAAAGACACAAACTAATACCAACCACAACATAAATATGAACTCCATGTAGATCATTCTGATGTCTTGTCCTTTATCGCTGATCTACCTGTGCCCTCTCCTACTGTGCCAACATCATTTATCCCTCTGAAAAGAACCTAGTTCTTCACTACCTGACAGGCAAGGATAACCTTCAAGGTATTTTTTTTTTCTAAATGGCAACCATTAATCTTCGAACCAGAAAATAGTGCAGCCCATTATAAGAACACCTCTCGAGGGAGTTACAGAGGAAGATAGGCAGAAAAGTTTCACGCCAAATGGAATCAACTCATCTGGGAGAAGAAGTGCAACAACTTTCAACAGCAGGTTGTGGTCTTAAAGAGGTCCAGAGATCCCAAAATCCAATTCAGAGCAAAGATGGAAAAAAATTATTCCTGCTGAAAGGGAGTCTGTTAATCAATTTTCTGCTGAAAGTGTAATAACTCCGTGTGATTAACAGAACAGGGAACTGATTGGTGTAGCCACAAGGGAACTTTTGTTTAGCTTATGATGTTCAGGATTGTTATGAAAAATATCCTCATGTAACATTTGTCTATTGATATTGAAAATGCAGCAAGCCTTCAGCACCTCAGTAAGAAGTGATTTGTCACAGCAATGGCCTTGATAAACCAAAGATCAAGTTCGTACAGGAGCAGTAAGATTACATGAGCAAATGAAAGAGAACACTGAAAGCAGCTCTTCCAATGAATGCAACACATGCACTGGCTTGACCCTGAGCTTTAAAGAGTCTTTATCAGATGGCCTTAACAGGGAACACTTCAGAGAAATCAGCCATCTGGGTAAATGGATCATGTAACAGTACTGTCATCAACACGCTGAATAAAGATAGCTGGTGGCAACACATGATTTTTACCATCATTTTAGCTACAGTCCTACCTCAGGAACTTTCCCTTTGGACTAGAAACCTGCAGTAACTCAGTGCCTTTCCACAGCAGAGTCTAAATTATGTTGTGGGGACATAAAGTCCCTGTTGGGGGTGCATAGTACTTTCAGCGTTGAAAATTTCTGATTGGTCAACTACTCGCAGCATTTTGCTTCAGCTATAAGTCCAAGGACTCTATTTAGATGAGCTCTGAAGTGTATAGTGCAAGTGACGTGTCCAACTCCACGTTGCTATTTAAATGTCATCTCCCACTCCCTTTAAGCTTTAAGAGCCAGGCGCACATCCCTCCATTGAATTTCTATTTAAATAATGGATTCAGCAAGTTGCAGAAGCAAATGGGAAATGACCCACTTACAGTGATGAAATAGAAATGAGTTTCCTTGTGTGCATTTACGCACGAGGCACAACAGCAGTTCTGCTGTGCACATGGAGACATTACTACATTGATTACTTAAGGCAGCCTCTCTGATCTGCTCGAAATAATTCAAAAGATGATTTAATGATGAGAGTGGCTGATTTCA
The DNA here is from genome assembly GCA_034769285.1 of Lutjanus argentimaculatus. Classification (NCBI taxonomy): domain Eukaryota; kingdom Metazoa; phylum Chordata; class Actinopteri; order Lutjaniformes; family Lutjanidae; genus Lutjanus; species Lutjanus argentimaculatus. The sequence goes on along the minus strand of JAWZSL010000005.1, from coordinate 35,820,715 downwards.
GTCATGTTAAGCCTTTCTACATGCACAGTAATGTCAGTGCTCCAAATATCATTAATATCTAAGCAGCAAAACTAAAAACTCTGGTTATAAACTTTACAGGATAGAGGGAACTCTTCAGGAGAAACAGAAGAAATCATTCTTAAACAGCTATGATGGAAGTCAGGATTTATACAGCTGCTTTACTCCAAACAATGTCACCAGAACATTGATTAAACATAAGATCCTGATCCTGTCAGATGTAAATAACCAATGAAGTTACAGCTGCTGCACCTCCCATGTAAATGGCCACAGCTTCTCTCTCTGGTAGGCAGATGCTTCTCTCTATTTAACCCACCTGCAACCCATCCACTATTACTCAGAATGTTAATTTTTATGACCCACAGATTTCCTGCGGTGCCAAGCAGAATGTACACGTGCTGTGAATGTAGAGCATCTCACTATCTGAATAATCCTTTAAATAGCAGGAAAATACTGTGCCTCAATGACTTTAGAACAGTTTTTTTGTTGTTCAATTGCGTAATAACTTCCTGCTGCCTCAAGATAACAATGTGCCAACGATACACCTGAACACACCTCATTTTAACACCAACACACCCACAACCAGGAAAGTATATTTGCATACCTACACAACATGGGTGCTGAACATGAAAATGAAAACTGCGCTGCTAGGTGGAAGACAGAGCCCCAGGCTTTATCGCACATTTATGTTGAGGACAAAATCCAGCGGTAATTGGAAACAGCTACCCGCAATGATAATTTGTACGCAAAAATCTCCTGCAAGTTCAGCGAGTGCAACATTTTTCACACAGGGTGAAGCTTGAAAATTGAGGATTACAAGAAAACTAAAATGATATATGGAGACAACCGTCACTTTTTCAGTAGATAAATTCATTTTTTGATTTTTTAGTTCCTTGAAAATGTACTTAAACCTAAAATTTCCATGCACATTGCAGACATGACATTGGATGCTAATAGAGATGACAGCACATCAGACATTGTGCTTTTAATGATAACATATAATATGATGAACTGATTAATGGTGAAGCAGGATTCAATATAAATAAATAATTCCTGACCACTACGACACCCTGAGGTGTGAGGTATTACTGTATAGCGCTATTTGTGCATTTATTAAATGATACTGGATATTTTTGAGAACATTATAATCTACTGATAAGTGGGTAATAATTATTATTAACTTATTATGTAAATGTTTTAGGTATTAAAAGATGTTTAGTTAGGTAGTGGACAGCGAGTGCTCTCTTGTGGACAAAGAAAACTCTCTCCATTTGAATAAATGCAGCCATTTTAATTTGCATGTCCACAACTGACTTAAGATTTTGGCTGGCAGTCAAATTATTATGCTATGGATTTTATTACTAAACTCAATCATAATGTGAAAGCAAAGCATGCGCATTAATATATTCAGCCGCAGTGACAGCTTTATGCATGTTTGATTAAATAATATAAGGTTTGTTTTTCTAATTTTGCATAATACACCTTTAAATTCCCAGTAAAGTGATCCAGCGCACTATTAACAACTGTAATAAACTCTTCTTTTAAAAAAGCCTGTATTTATTATGATTTATCGTCACCTGCTGCCATCTGGCTTGCTGACAGATAGCTGAGATGTAATCATTCGGCCGAGCCATAAATCGGCCCAATGAAGGTTACTTGATATACAGAGGGAGAGGCTGCAGCACGTTTATGTGGCTCACACACGCTTCTGAGGATGTGTGTGTGAGCGCACTGTGCAACCTTGTGTGAGGTTTACAGACGCATGAATACAAATGCACACGCGACCTTTGCAGAGCTTTTTTTTTCTTTTTTTTAATCTGAAACTGCTGCAGGTACAACAGAAGTTCTAAGACTTTAACTTACTTTGGCTGCTACGAGTATGATTGTGATGATAATACATGGAATGTTTAAGGAAGTAAAGGGGGAAAGTTACCCAACCCTCTTGCATCTATGCTGTAGGTAGATACGTGATGGCAGAAATACTGGTAAAAATAAAAAATTATGTGATAAACGTTTACCCGTATTTGGAATGAATGTGAAACTTTGGCTGTTAACTTGTTGCTTTGTGAAGTTTTAGTCCCTGAATGTTGCATATTAGCGGTTAAATTTATTTCACACTGCAACAGTGGTGAAAAACATCTAAGTACATTTACTCAGGTACTCCTTAAGTGAGGTTTTGAGGTGCTTTATTTGAGTATATCTGCTTTATGATACTTTACACTTCTGCTCCTCTACATTTCACAGGGAAATAGTTTACCTTTTACTTCACTGCATGTATTAGACTGCTGCAGTTACTAGTTAGTTTTCAAATAAAATTTTACAAAAATCAGTGTGCAGTTTGGGACTCTGAGACTTTAAGTTGATAGCACTTCCTCCACAGATTTTCTCTCTAAAGTAGATTTATCTTGCAGATGAACTGCATTTACAGTATGTGGCAATTTTCTAGTCTATCGACCACTCAAGGCACTTTGTCAACCATCACCTCTTCACGCACACATTCATACTCTGATGGCGGAGGCAGCCATTCAAGGTGGCAACCTGCTTATCAAGAGCGATACAGGACCTTCTGTCCAAAGCACTCTGCAGTGATTCCGTGCTCACCCATTCACACACACACAAGGAACACATGGAAATGGCAATCAGCAGCAATTTGGGGTACAGTACTTCACCCAAGAACACAAGAGATCCATCCAGGACAGAATCGAAGCTCCAATCATCTGATTCATGGACGACCCACTCTGCCTCATGAGCCACAGCCTTTTGGCGGGGTCCAAACCCTGTTTACATCGGTAGGATGTAAACATGGCGTCGATCTCGCGAGACTCCCGCACGTGCGTCCATTAAGAGATATACAAGTCTCGTGAGATCGACGCCATGTTTGCATCCTACCGGCTACATGCTACAGTTGACATTTCGGCTAAAAACATGGCGCAAATGGCGTCTTTTGCGGTTAATTTTTAATGTCGCGCCTCGCGGACACTTGGATTACACCGCACAAGCAGGTTGGAGACATTTTGTGTTTGTTTTGTGTTCTTTTTTTAATGTTTCATCCGTGGTCCCCATTCACTGCCATTGTACTGGATGAGGCTGCTACTCTGTTTTCTGCTGAAACTCCAGGATGTTTTGTGAACTGAAGATCTTCATCCATCATCACATCGGCATAGGGGCGAGTACATACTGAGTGGGTTATCATGTAATGGTGGAATATCGCTTTAAGTACATTTTACAGCTTTTTTTTTTTACAGCAACACATTTTTAATACCTTTGCACTTTAGTAAGTATTCTTATTTATTGAGATAGAAGGGTAAACACAGGTGTGACCAATTATGATAATTAAGGTTCCATTCTATTTAGTTTAGCAAAGCCTTTCCTGGCTCTCTTTGAGCTGAATGGAACAGACCTTTAATTAGAATCATTTGTAACACCTGTGTTTACCCTACTATTTCTTGTCTTGCTTTTTTAAATCATTAAAGCTGTAGGAAATTAGTCTTTTAAGCAAGCTGTTGTGAAATTGACAGTGTCTTTTTTATGCAATGCAGGTTTGAACCTAGTGACAAACTCTGACTTTTGGTCGTCTGACTTTAATTTCCCTGTCCTGCGTAATGTTCGCTGAACACTCAGCTGCCGAGCATCTTTTCTCGAGGCGCACTTCCCCTTTAACTGGGCAGCTGTCGTCACAGCAGGATGACTCGTTTATTTTGCGACAGGACGTTGAAGCACCGGCACCAGCGTCGCTGTCTCATCCCTGCATCAAACAGAGCATCGCGGGGCCAGAAAACAAAAAACAAATCCCGTGTGTTTATGTCACAGTCAAGTGTTTATAATGTGATACAATGTTCCAGTCGGCTGAGAATCAAACAGAAGCTGTGTAGGTGAGGAGGAGGAAGACGTCGTAGTGTTGCATGTAAGATGACTGTTGGTTCTGCACGATCACTTATTTCAGGACCAGAATGTGCATGAAAGCTCTGTTTTTTTTGCACAGAAGATACTGTGTGCGAGCTGTGACTCAGTCATTCAAACATATGCTGAGACATATCTTAAACCTGTCTCTTCAAATGCACCCAACCTGCTGTTTTCAACTGAAGAACATGCATATGCAGGCCTGCGTTTCCTCTATGAGGTGTGCAACAACGTGTGCTTGTGCAATTTTGAAAAGGTAACGAAAAACATACAGCAGGGCCGTTCGTTACTTTATATGAGGGCCAGATTTGAGTAAAGAAAAGTGGTGAGATGTTTACATTTACTATGTCTGACCTGTGAAGTCAGGGATTTAAATTTTTAAAACAGTGCATCGTTTTTATTTCTAAAAGTTGAGGGAAAAACGCACCTTTGTAATCCTAGATTAGAAGCTTGTTTGACAAACACAATGCCGCATTTAACATCTTTTTTCTTTCAGTTTGATTCCCTTAAATTTTACCCTCCTCAAACAGCCTGAGTTCAAACTTTTTAAAACAAGTGTTTTTTGTGGTTAAAGGAGAAATCTGTAATATATTTGCTGTAATAAATCATAAAAAGACCATGATATGTCATCAGAAATTAATGAAATACGCTAAATTGAAATACTCACTTCTCTGACAACAACACCACAGCTGCAGCATCCTTCTTTGAAATACCTTTTTTCGGTCCGTAACTTGTGGTATCGTTTGCCCGTTTCATGTTATTTAGAGTTCAAATTAATGCTAAATGTTTACTGACTGACTAAATGTTATGTTCATGAGTCGTAAAAAGTCATTAATAATATTTTAGAAGGAGCGGATAACTGAGAGTTAACAGAGTCTGGCAGGCAGTGAGCCAGGCAGTCACTGAACTCAAACTCAGAACTCAAACAGCTGATCAGCTTACAGTGCAGGACTTGTCAGTGCCTGTTATTGTCAGTTATGATGTTTCACTCATCTTCTTGCATTCCTGCAGCCTGCCGGAGCTTCCTGGAGTCTTTTGCAGGAGGGAACAAGGGGAAACAACTCGCTTCAACCACAGATTGCATATTTAATAGGATTTCAACTAATGCAGAATACCGTCTATGGCTCCAACTTGCTATTTGGACTGCACTACTCATTTTTTTTGGATGTGCAATTTTTACATATTGCTCCTTTAACAACAGACATCCAACCAATGAATGGGTTAATTAGCCAGCTAATTAATGATTATCTTCCAATAAACAATGTAATACACTTAAACTTGGGTCTGACACGAAGTAACAATGGGGCTGGGCGCCGTTCAGAAATTATCTTTATTGTTACCTTTGCTTTGATACATTTTTTTAAAACCCCAAATCCATTTTAACAAAAAGAAAATTACTTCATACGTTACGGAAGCTGTTTAAAGACCTGCTGGTACAACAAAAAATGAAACAATGATCCCATCTCTGGGCGTAACTTGCATTTCCTGCATGCCACTACAACATGTAACATTAGATAGCCAATCACCAGCATTATTAGATCTTGGTACAAGCATGCTGCATGCTTAATGGCTCGCTGACGCTGATGAGATTTACTCCTCAGGTATCAAACTTTGGTATTGAATGCCCTGGCATTTTTCAATACTAAATAGTACTGAAGCAATTTTGGTTTGTGCCTTAAAAGTTTCTAAGTATCCTGCCCTAAATAACAGTGTAATTTCTTCACAGGACGTCATTACATTGGAAGGACAGGAGTTGGCAGCAGACAGACAGACAGACACCACCAGCAGCTCCATCTCATCCTTGGGCTCCTGCAAGAGCCGTTTTCTGCTCCTCAACCAAATGACGCTCACTGCCTCCTCAGACGCGGCACTCACAGAGGACTCCACCTGTAACTCCTGCGCACTCTGCTGCTGGGCTCCGGTAGCCCACCCATGCCTGTGATCCCCATCCCACGGCGGGTGCGCAGCTTCCATGGCCCCCACACCACCTGCATGCACTCGGCCTGTGGGTCGACGCACGCTTCCAAGCTAGTGCGCACCAAGTACAATAACTTTGACCTGTACCTGCGCTCTCGCTGCATGTACAGCTTCCTCCGGTTCCTCCTCTACTTTGGCTGCAGTCTGCTGACCTCTCTGCTCTGGGTGGCGCTCTCTGCTCTCTTCTTCCTGCAGTACGTCAGTGTGCGCGTCCTCCTGCGGCTGCAGTACAAGCTGTCGGTCATCCTGCTGTTGTTAGGGCACAGGCGCCTGGACTTCGGCGTGCTGAACGACCTGATCATCTACAGCATGCAGATCACCATGTTTCTGGTGGGTGGGCTCGGCTGGTGCTTCATGGTGTTCGTGGACATGTAGCTGCGATGTGAGCAGCGTGGGAAACGTAGTGTATGATGTGGATGCTTCACACTGTAACCTGAGCTTTGTTGTGTGTTGTTATGGGACAACATACACTCTGTAGAGACCCTGCCGACGTCAACTGAAAATCTTATTGGTTTAGTTTCAGATATGATAGAATCCAATAAGAATCTGTGTAATGTGTGTGTACAGTCCTTTAACATTGTCCCTCCTGTATAACTGAAAGAAAACCACCTGGTTGCTCAATATTAAAAACAATGCATGATCATTTGTAGACCGTTTTCATAAATTTTAAAGGGCATCTTGGCTACATTGTAAAAAATAAAATAAAATAAATAAAAATTAAAGAGTTGAGAAAACTCAAAATTTCAAGGCAGCTTACTGCAATAGATCTTTGACTTTTGAGCCCAACTCAAACTCTTAAGTTGAAATATACTGAAAAAAATAAAAGTTTTGCCAACCTGTGATCTTAAGCTGAGATGTTTTTTCTTCTTTAGATAAATGTGACTCTTTTGAGGTTTAGAAAAAAAAATGTATTTCAAAACTTGGTCACAGTGAGTTGTGAGCCTCATTTGTCATTGTTTGGGTTCCTGAAAATCCAACGGTTTTAATTGAAAATATTGTCGTGTTCTCAATATTTTTTTAATACAATTTTTTAGGGTTTTTGAGACCTTAAAAGATTGATGTGTATCTAAAGTAGAAAAGTCTCTCAAAACTGATTAAGAGTTTGAGTTTGCAAACCATTTGCACCAATTTTAAAAGGCATCTTGACTTGGTTTCTGAATCTCAGATTCACGTTTATCTAAAGTAGAAAAGTAAATTATATCAATAAAATATTATTAGATGGTAAAAGTTTAAAAGTTGGGCTCAAAACTCAAACATTTATTGCAGCAAGTTTCACAACTTACTTTTTAAGAGCATCTTGACAACACTGTAAAAAAAAAAGGGAGAGACAACTCGAAATTTCAAAGCAACTTGCTGCATTAATTTTTTGAGTTTTAAGGCCAAACTCAAATTCTTAAGTTTTGAATATTCCTTTTTTTTAATGTTCTGCCGACCTATAATTTAGTTGTAATAATTTCTAATTCTTTGTATAATTTTTTGTCTTTAGAAGAACTTGAATCTTGTATTTCCTGTATCTTGTATTTCAAAAAATGGTCACAGTGAGATGTGAGCCTTCTTTGTCATTATCTAGGTGCCTGAAAATTAAATGGTTTTAATTGAAAAATTTAAATATTAACCATTATTCACTTTCACTTCAACAAGTTTACTCAATAATTTTAGAAATATATATATATTTGTTTCTAAAACTAAAACATTCACATTTATCTAAAGAAGAAAAGTAAATTCTCTCAACAAAAGATTAGTAGTTGGTAAAACTTTTTAAAAACTTAAGAGTTTAAGTTGGGCTCAAACTCAAAAATCTATTGTAGTAAGTTACCTTGAGATTTTGAGATTTCTCAGTGTTTTTGTTTTTACAGTGTAGAAACTCATGTTTTTACAAAAAATGGAGAATGTGAATGTCGAAGTCAATGTTGCATGGAAAAGTGACCTAACACATGACTGATATGCATCACGGCTGCGTGATGCAAGACAGTCATTTCTGCCAAAAAAACAAGTTCAGGCTCCAAAGTGCACCAGGTTGAGATTATTTTGATAATGTTGAGTGTAAACACATTATCATGTAAACATACAGAGGTGAAGCTGATGTACAGTAACTTAAGGTGAAGTGACCAAAAACAAGCTGTCAGCAGTGTGTTTGTTATGTGCTCTTGTGGTGGCAGAGTAGGAGAAACTGAGAAACTGTACAAGTGACAAACATCAACTTTTTTTTTTTTTTTTGTAAAGTTATTAAATAAATTTTCTGTCGATGAAATGTTTTCCACGGCCCGGGTGAATGTGTCGACTGTCTTGTGTAACAGCCATGATGGCATGCCTCGGGCTGTGTCATAAGAGTGTGTGACAGTTCAAGTTGAGAACGTCTTTGGGTCAAGTGTTCCATCAGTCGAGAGCTGCTCTGACAGACTTCTCTGTTTAGCTTCCTCCAGCACGCAAACGCCCGCCACGACTAGACCCCACTGTTTCTGCCAAGCATAACAATGGACATGGCTGTGTCCCAATCACCTTATATAGCCTCATTTTACCATGGCGTCAAGTATGCTTACAGGAGCTAACGAGGGCCACTGGTGGAATGTGATTACATTTACTCCAGTACTGTACATAAGTATAAATCTGAGGTACTTCTACTTGTTTTGTGCCACTTTCTACGTATACTCCACTATTCTTCAGAGGGAAATATTGTAATTTTTACTTCACCACATTCATCTGACAGCTTTAGTTACTGGTACATTTTCTTTTGTTATGCTGAAACAATTGTAAAACATTTCAGGGTTTTCCTGTTAATTATTTTGATTATTTTAATGATATTGAGGTTTAATAATCATTGAAAATTAGCTCCACCTCAGCAAACTACAATAGTAAAATCCTGTGTTTACATTAATATATTAATTATCATGTTAGGGTGGAATATCCTTTTAATATCTACAGAGGGAACGGGTCCTCTTCCATGGAGGCCGCCATGTTTCTACAGTAGCCTAGAACTGACAAACACTGGCTCTCTATTTTCCTCAAAGCCCTTTCCTCTTTTTTTTTTTGGATTTGGCATCCTGAGTTAGCTGAGGGAGACTCAAGACTAGGCACAGGCAAAATTTAAAAAGGCATTGAGCTGTAGATGTAGGCTATGACACACACTTTAGTTGGTGAAATATTTAAAACTTTTTTTTTATTATGATGTATACGCTACAAATTTTTGCAATGGAGGAACGTAAGAACCACTTTAGGCCTATAGCAATGATAAATGAAAAATAAAATGTTAAATAATAACCTTTATTCATTTCTATATAACTTTTTGTCAAAGTTACAGGGAGCCACTGTAACTTTGTTTCTCTTTGTGGTAGTTTTGTCTCTTTGTGGTTCATTTTGTATGAGAGGGGCAAAAGAGCCTCATGCAACTATGGAGCTGCAGGTTGCTGATCCTAGTCCTACATGTTTGGAAGGGGAGGGTGACATGAATTGTTTGTAATCTGCAAAGTCACCACCAGATGCCGCAAAATCCCACATACGGTTCTTAAAACAAAGGATTTGAATATTCCTCCACCACTGACGACAGTACGACAGGTTGATTTTTTATACTTGGTTTAATTGTAAGGATTTGAATTCTGCATGTACATGCATCAGCTTGGCATACATGTTTATTACTGGCTGGTGCAGGAACTGGGTGAAAGAGGCCCGAAACTACCGCGACTTCCATCTTTAGATGTGAACTTTCGACACAGTGGCTGGTGGCCTGACTGAGACATGCTTGAGACTGGTATGGCCTCAGGCTGTAAATGGATAATCAGGGGGCAACAATAAGCTTTTGTTCTGGGGATCAACACATCATATGCCTCGTACTCTGAGCCGGGCCCAGTTACACCAGAGCAGAACTAGAGAACATGGATTGTCTTGTGATGTCAGATATAGTGCAATAGGTAGGCTTGATGATTAAGTATGGAGTGCTTGTTTTCATTTCTTCTTTTTGTTTGAAAAAGCTGAAGTTTTCTGCTTAGTCTGAATGACTTGCCACTTTTTTTGTGTGTTGTTCATTCATCAACAGTGACACATCTTCTGTGTTTCCAGTTCAGATCTTGAACCCTTAAACATCACATTCATGAAAAACATAGAACGCAGGATGGTATATCATTGATCTGTGCTCAAAAGTGAAAAAATGTATGTTGAATCACTTAGAATGAGTTGGAAACATGTGTCATAACAAGTCAACTCTACTCATCCGGTTTCTGCAGAACTTTGATTATGAAAATCATCTCCTGTGGTGCTACTTGACGACAGTTTTATGAGGCTGCCATTACAGTTTTACTCGTGTTGATTCTTAATGAAGCGTCATTAGTTTCCTTATAAACATCAATGAGAATGTAATTGTACTTATGGCAGAGACCTAAGTACAATGAGATCATTATAAACTCACCACAGACACATGATAGTCCCTATAGGAATATCATAGTGGTACCACACACTGTAAATATCAAGCAGTACAATAAGAGCACTGTGAACTCGATTAAATGTCATCGACACCCTGTAAACTTATATAGAAATATCACAGGACTAATAATAAAGTGACTTCTTATCACGGTGCACATAAATACGCTTTATCTGAAATTTGAAGGAAACTCGGTGTCACACAGAAATATTTTCACACTGAGATCCATGGTTGATTAAGATTGGACTTGTAAAAGCCCCCCCCCCCCCTCTTTTATACTGTAGGAGCACACCCAGATTGAAAGAGACACGGTGTCTCTTTATAGACAATTTGTTTCTCTAGGTAGTTGGTTTTTTGTGTGTGTGTGTGTTTTTGTCATTGTTTTTTGTATTTCTCTAGTAGTTTTATGTCTCTTTGTTGTAGTTATATGCCTCTTTGCAATGCTTTTGTGTATCTTTGGAGTGCTTTTGTGTCTCTTTGTGGTAGTTTTGTGTATCCGCTGTCATTTTGTGTCTCTTCGTATTGTTTAGTTTCTCTTTTCAACAGTTTTGTATTTCTTTATAGTTGTTTTGTGTCTTTCTGTAGATGTTTTATGTCTCTTTGTGGTATTTTGTGTCTCTTTGTGGTAGTTTTATGCCTCTTTCGTACTTTTTTGTCTCTGTTGTTTTGTGTCTGTGGTTATTTTATGTTATTTTGTGTCTGTGGTAGTGTTGTGTCTCTTTGTGGTAATTTTTTGTCACTGTGGTTATTTTGTCTCTCTTTGTGGTAGTTTTGAGCATCTTTGTGGTCATTTTGTGTCACTGTGGTTATTTTGTGTCTTTTTTGGTTGTCTTGTGTCTCTCTGTGGTCATTTTGTGTCCTTTAGTCAAATGATTGACTTGCAAAAAGAAATGTTTACAGTCACTTCAAAAGATACTCTGACCAAGGGGCCCCCTGACACCGTGGGCCCCTGGGCCTGCGCTCAATAGGCCCGTTCAGTAACCCATCCAAGCTGCTGACAGAAGATATTAATAAGAAATCATTTAAAAAGCTTACTTAGATATAAGCAAATGTGAAGTAAGTAAATATATTTATTAAATTAATTTACAGTTATATACAAGTACATTTTGGGATCATTGTACTCAGTCAAGCACCAGTATATTTTATTTTTACTCAACATTTATTTGATGGCTGGACCTGCTATAGTTTCAGTGACTCCCAAGTTGGGGGTCGGGATCCCTCCAGGGGGTCGTAGGATAAATTTGAGGGGTCAGATAATGATTAAGGAAACATGATATTTCTTTTAACTTTGCTTTTTACTTTTTACGTAAGTGGCTGTCCATTTTCAGACCTCTAAAAATGAAATAATTTTTTGTTTCAAACAGTTAGAAGCCAGAATAGTTAAAAGTTGTTGTCTTGATTCATAATTATCTTCCATTGCTAATGGATTTTTGAAACTTTTTCCACCACTGGCAAGACATCCTGTATTCAATATAGTACTTATATTAAAGTACAAAGCATCAGAATATAGTTAAAGTACAATAATTAAAAGCGCTCATTATGCAGAATGGTCCATTTCAGAATGATGCATATTACTTAATTATATTAATGCAGTATTATGTACAAACACTTTCTTGTTGCAGTTGGTGCAGATGGGGCTTATTTATACTTACATATATTTACTTACTTATATTTAATATATATACTCACAGGAAGTTGTGAATTTCAGCATCATTAATCTAAATCTGCAACTGTAACTAGTGACTAAAGTTAAAGAATAAAGTGTACAAAATATCTCTTAAATTTAGTAGTGTAAGTATGAAGTAGCACAAAATGGAAATTAAGGACATTACCTGCATTTTAAAAAAATATATTAAACTGTAAAATGTAGGTTGAGATAAATATTTTAAATATAATTTTGCATTAGGAGATTGAAGCATGTTAATACCTGCACTGTGAGCTTGCCTCCAGGAGACCCTGCAGCAGTGATTTAGTGAGCTGTCATATTGTGTGCAGTAAAGAAAAGTTGACTTGAGGTCACACCGCCAGCAGTTGGCGCACACATGCGCATCATGTACCCTGAGCCTGTCATGACATAAAGGACACGTGAGGTAACCACACATGTAAATTTTGTTTAGTGGCACAACAGGGCGCCCCTGTTGTATTTATAGCCCCAAACGCGCTCCCAAATGTTGCGTGCCTCACGTTTACAACACACAGAGCTGGTAGGAGGATAACTCGCACAGTAGGTTTGTTTTACCTACAATAGTCTGCACCTTTAAGCCTGCAGCAGAGTGCAGCGAGTTCATGTGTCCGTGAAGGCGGCACGATATGAGCGAACAGTGCTGACCGCGTACAGCAGGACAGTGTACCTACAGTAACCTGGAAGGCAGGCGGGCGAGCAGGCAGGTCCGACACACCAGAATGTCTGTGTCTTTAAAAAGAAACTCTTTAGCGAGTGGTGCCGCATGATGTCAGGCAGCTATACTGTTCATGTGAGCGGCGTTCACTTCCTGCACAGGGACAGAGAGAGAAAAGAGAGAGTGGGATAGAAGAGAGATGGGGGACGAGCGGCCAAGATAGGACGAGAGTGATAGAGTGAGCCAGCGGACGAGGGGGAAACCGGGGCCTGCTTTTTTTTTTGTTTTTTTGTTTTTTTTCTTTTTTAACACCCCGCAAACTTTGTAGGTTATCCGAAGAAGAGAAAGCCTGCTGCCACATCTGCGCCAGCGGACAGCCGCAGTTTATGGAATAGCGACATATCGGGTAAATATATCCCCCCTTCTGTCTTCTTGGATGTTTACAGTGCCTGATTTTTGTATGACGCATAGGTTTTTTTTTTTTTTTCTTTACCATGCATTATTCCCTCGCTTCTCCTTCTTCATAGACAGCCACATACCCCGACATGTGCTGACATCACAGCAGATAAAACTGCCAGCTAAACTTAAAGTTAAACTCTTCAACTTTCATGAAGTAAAAAAAAAAAAAAGGGCACGAAATGTGAAGATTTCTAGCGCCGGGAGGATGGTAGGTGATTCCCGCAGAAGTGTGAACCACGCGTCACTAGAAGAATTTATTCGCGTCTGATAATATTTGTAGTTTTTTTTTTATCACCCGAAATTGTAGTTTAATTATAGTAAAGCCAGGAAATAGTGTTGCCATTACTGTAAGAGTGGGGAAAGTGGTATGATATTCTAGGTCTTGCGTCACGATGAAGTCTAAACAAAAAAAAAAAAAAAAAAAAAAAAAATCCTCCACCCATAATGCATCCATTGTACTGCTATATGTTGCAAGGAGTATTTTACACAAATCAATTCAAAGTTGCTGGTGCTGTTAGAGCCCTTATTATTTCACAAGTGAGTATAATATGAGCTGGCTTCTCAAATCCTCAAACATTTTCCTCACAGTGTTAGTTCAGGACACTTGCTTCTTCAAATTATGTCAGATAACACACATCTGTATCATTTACAGTCATAACAAAATAACGTGAAACAGGCTCTAAAATGTTTGGAGGGTTTGAGGATTGTAAACCAAAATGGATCAGGAAGCATCAAGAAAGGGGAAAAAAAAAAAGACTTTAAACTCTATATTTATCATCAAAACAAAATTTTATGATATAGGTTATAAATGTTTTGGGGTGTGAGTATTGTGAACTAAAATCAACCAAGAAGCTTAAATGATTATGTCAAATAAGTTAAGCGGAATCAGAGTGATTGCAATATCCCAGTTAAATTAAATAAGTCAAAAATAAGTTAAATTTATACACTTTTCTGTTGCCTGCTGTAGTGTCAGTTGCGCCTGTGTTTACCTTGCCTGAACCCTGCAGGAGCCATCTGACTATACATACAACCCCCCCCCCCCCCCTCCACCTCCCTCCTCTTGTGTGTTCTTGGGTGCAGTGTGTGGCTAGCCGGCGTGTAGCTTGTGGCAATTTTCTTCATTTCCTGTCACTTTCCTTCCCTCTCACATGCTCTCGTTTTTATTCTTTAGTCCGCCACTCACCGTCAGCCTGTGTGTGTTTTTTTTTCTCAAGATGACTGACAAAAAAATTCCCAGATATTTGCAAGTTGGTTACGGTCTGCAGTACTTCTTATCTTTGTCATATGGCAAACAAGCCAGTGTGTAACTTACAGTATATCTAGCAGGTGGCGCGCAGGTCAGAGGTTAAAACGACAGCTTAAAGTTTAGAGGTGTGTGAATCATTTAAGTTCTGTGGTGTGTTTGAAAGAACGTCCCTTATCGTTTTACGTTTTGCGTCCCACTTCAGAGTGTTTGAGTGCTTTAATGTCCATCTGTTTCTGCTTCTCCTCTGCAAAAAATATAATGGGGAGGATGATTGAGACAAGATGTATAGAGGGGACTCTTTTGAATTGTGCCATGAATTACACATATGATGTTGGTCCATTTAAGAGATAATTTTACAAGTCAAGAAAGTCACCAAATGACCTTTCTTAAGTCCAATCCCGTTTTGCTCTGTGCCCCAATAACAGTTGAGCAAGCTTGGTACGTAGCGGAACCACGCTCAACTTTGTCCTTTCCTGTTTCCTGTAATTATGCTATGTGCTAGGCTTGTCTATGTCGAAAATCAAATTTTTACGGTGGTTTAAAAATGTTGCTGGGGAACCTTTAAAAGCAACATTTAGTTATATTGTAAGTTAACTAATATTAACAAAACCAGATTAATGTAGATTAGCTGGCTAGTTGGCCAGCATTTAGCTAACATTAGCTATCATATGTAACTAGCAAGCTAACATTGAGGTAGATTAAGTAGCATGTTAGCTAGTTGCTACGGAGCAAAACACTTGATTACCAACTAGCTAACAATTGATGTAGATTAACTAGCTGGTCATGAGGAAAGGAGAAAGTTGACTGAGATTCCAATAGGGGCGGGACTTAGGAAGGGTCAATTGTC
Source organism: Lutjanus argentimaculatus (assembly GCA_034769285.1). Lineage (NCBI taxonomy): Eukaryota > Metazoa > Chordata > Actinopteri > Lutjaniformes > Lutjanidae > Lutjanus > Lutjanus argentimaculatus. Next base: position 35,805,518 of record JAWZSL010000005.1, on the reverse strand, counting down.
GTAAAACTGTCTAAGTATAATACTGTGAAGATACGTAATTAGAAAACAACGCAACCTGAAGTTGCGTAAGTGACATCGTCAGTTCGTATCTCTGCTGCTGGAGCAGCTGACGTTAGCTTGTTTTTGTACTGGTATGTAGTTTCACGAGTGAAAAAGACAGAATTTTACAAGTCGAGGTCATTTTATCAGCCAGGAAGCGAAAGTATGAACGAGGGCCGTTGCTTGTGAGATTACAAACCGGTCCGAAAACATACAGGCATCATAGCTTCAGAGGCTCACGTTAGCTTGTGGAGAGAGAAAGCTATGATGGCGCTTGTGCAACTTCTTGGTCTAAAGTCTAAAGTCTTATTAATCTTAACAGTCTTATACTTCAACAATTTTACGACAGTTAACCCTTCATAAGTCCCATCCTTTGGGAACCTCGGTCAACTTCTTTCTCCTCTCCTCCTAACCAGCTAGCCAATCTACATCACTTGTTAGCTAGCTAGTTATCTAGTGTTTTTCTTCACTGCAAAACTATCTAGTTAATCTACATGAATGTTAGCTAGCTAGTCACATCTGTTAGCTAATGTTAGCAAAATGCTGGCTAACTAGCCAGCTAATCTACATCAATAATTAGCTTGCTTGTTAGCCAGTGGTTTGCTAATATTAGCATTGGTACTTCCTTGATTTAAAATGATCTTTTAAAGCTATAATATATAAAATTCTGTATAAAATAATATTGCTTCCTGCTAGTAGTCGCTGTTATAATATCCGGACACACGTGTGAGAAGTCAGAGAGTGAGAAGGAAGTCTGCAAACCTGACAAAACACAATGTCGACAGAGCTTTAATATTACCTCTTACCTTACCTGATCTTACCTGATCTTACCTTACCTTAACTCACCTTGTCTCGCTTTGCCTGGCCTCACCTCAGTCATGTCAGATGGATTTTGATCAGGATTGGCAGTAGTTTAACAGTGAAGAAAACAACTTCCGTGACCCCATGCTACTTCAGGACATAATTAAACTATGGTTTTTGTTTTTGTTTTAATGTGAGAGAGACCCCTAGTGGCAGGATTTACATGTTGTGCATTTAAATTGACAAACACCATAGGTGTAATTCATGGCACCATGCAAAAATCGAAAAAATTATTTGTCTCTCGCCATTGACTACTGTTTATATTTTTTTCAAAGTAACTTCCCATGGTGGTCCACTTAAAGGGGAGGGACTTTGCTTCTTTATTGTAGTTCCCTTGTGAATAACTAAATCAGTATCCATAGGTGTACCTGCCAGGCCTAAGGCAACACAAAGACAGCTTTTATCAAGGTAGCTTATGATGCCCCCCCCCCCCCCCCCCCACCCCCCACCCCCAATACGTGGAAATCAGTTCGGGGTAATGTGAGTTTGTACTGCCAAGTTTCTATCTTCAGAGTTTAACACAACATACATGGAAAATGTTGGACTTTTTTTTTTCTCTTTCTCTCTAAACGGAGGCCTTCCAACACCACTCGTCTTTGACTTGGAGGTCTGCCAAAGGGTTGTGATGGCTCTCAACAGCTGTATTTGTCTGTGTGTGTGTGTGTTTGCGCGTGTCGGTGAGCGTGCTAGCGTGTATGTGAGTGTGTGTGCGCTCTCGCTGTGTCCCGGGATGCCCTTCCTCCATAGGCCTCACACTATACAGCATTCCACAAGGGGGCCCGGGGCTATGTGCAAGTGGGGAGTGTCAAGGAGAGAGAACGACAGCACAGTTTCAAATGCAACTGATGCGGATACTGACAGAAAGGGAGAGAAAATAGAAAGACAGAGAGATTGTTGCCTCATTGAAGGTCTTGCCTCATCTCTTGTTAGACCCGCACATGAACTAGAGTTGATGTTTTCTCAACAGATGGAAAGATACACTGTAAAAAAAAAAAAAATCTTCAGAATACAACCCCTATAAAATTCCTCTAGAGCTTGTAAAAGATAGAAGGTAGAAAAGTAAAACTTCAAGCTACTGTTATTAAAAATCTTAACCAGAGATTTGTTCCTTTGCTTTTCTGAAGAGCCATTTATTCATCCAAACTGCATTTAAAACCTGGAGGCTTGTTTTCGTCCCTGCTTGGGGAGTGTGTTTACGTGTGTATGATTTTCCTTTCCTGAGACAGTAATGAGTCATTGCTGATGGTATGCGATACAGAGCACCACTCATACATCATATTCTCATACATTAGTCTTGTATTTTCTTCATAGAGCAAAGGCTGTTCCAGTTAGACAAAAAAAAAAAAAAAAAAAAAAAAAATAGAAAAACTGCTGCTTCTGCTGGTGTGTTCAGGCTTGTTGGTTGCTGTTAATGAAACTTAAATTCTAAAGTATTTCTACTAAATGTTAACCCGCAGAGATCCAGTATAGATATTTGGCAAGAAATCACATAACGTCACAGCTGTTTGAGATGTGAATGATATATTATATAAGCTAATTCTAATTTTATCTGCATAATTCTAGACAAATCGGATGGTCTGTACTGCAGCACACAGCAGTTTCTAATTGACTGTGTAGGTGTCAAGGTGGTTTGGTGGTGGCAACAATTAAAATCTGCTTGCAAATCATACTTTTATTTTCATGTCTGTGTGGCACTGGTGCTGTTTGGCCATCATGCAGATGTTTTTGTCATGTTTCTGTTAAGGCATTTTTTTTCGCTTAATGCTTACACTATGTGATGGAGATGAAAATAAGATGGTTTGTATAGATGTGTCAATAAGAGAGGAGTTTAGTATGAATGCCTGATAAGTCTGTAAACCTTAAAGGTTTGAAAGACACAAAGGTTACCTGTGAAGGAAGAGTATCCACTGAACTCCACATGTGGGTTTAAAGGGACAGCTCACGCCCAAAATCAAAAATGCATATTTTTCTTCTTACTTGTTGTACTCGTTATCAATCTAGATAGTTCTGGTATGAGTTGCTGACTTTTGGAGATATTGACCGTAGAGATGTCTGCTTTCTCCCGAATATGATAAAACTCAATGGCATTTGGCTTGTGGTGCTCCAAACGCCAAAGGAAATTCATGTGAAAAATTCAACAGTAATGTCCAAAATTATGACAGGTCAGAGAGGAGGATGCCCTTATGTTTACACGCTACGCTATCATGAACACGAGATCAATCAATCAATCAATCAACTTTATTTATATAGCACATTTTAAAAAACCACAGGGGTAGCCAAAGTGCTGTACATTGGGACATAAAAATAATTTTAAAAATTAAATTAAAAGCATAAAAACAAACAAACACAAACAAACAAGCTCACGGCAAGTGCTTTCTTAAAGGATGCCAAACAGAGTGGAAATAAGTTAAAGTGTGTTAAAGTGCATGAGTAGAGAGTCCATGAGTAGAATGCGTGCTTCCTTCTGCGCAGTGATCCGGTTAGCAGGTGTGGTTCAAGAGTTTCCTTGTTAACTAGTAGTTATTAGTTCAAGCCATTAGTTGACTAGTCGTTGCACATTCATGATATTACTTTAATTTAGAGTAGCAAATTGTGTATATTGTCTTTAACTGGTGGTTGAACATGTTAACAATAAATATTAATTAATAAAATACAAAATGCAAGCCTTTTTTGCAGTTTTAAATTTTATTTAAATAATTCTAGTACCACATTATTTAAGCGAAAACCATTATTTATTTTGGGCCATGGAGCAAGCTGCCTGTTAAATGCTAACAGCATTAGCAGCAGCTACTCTGCATGTCTCTGAACAACCAGCAAGGAGACTGAATATTTTGTTAATTTATTTAAAAATGACATAAGTCTTGTTCTTCATAGCACAGGAATAAAAACAAATACTTACAGAGTCATCAACACAATGGATGACGTGACTGCTTTAGGCCTCCCGTTCTCACCTTAACCCACCATGTCTTCGTCATCCACGGAGTCAGAGTCCTGGTCGGAGCTGCTGTAAATCACCTTGGTACTGCATTCCTGGTCGTCAAACTGGCCTCTGTTGGTCTTAGAGGCTGTGTCTCAGTCCAGGTAGAGTCACCTTACAGGACTGCTAACTGAGCTAACTGGGTAGGGGCAGCTACAGTTAGCAACAATGCGCCAGTGATTTCAGTGTTACAAGAGAAAAGTCTGTGTTGCAACAATCCACTAATACTTTAGCCCCCGGCCGAATTACATGACACAGCTCCCAAATTATTTTTTTTTCTGTGACTAAATAATAAATGAAAACCTGGTCGACTAAGTCTCATCTCAATGGTACTGCAGCACTACACTTCATTATAATGCTATTTTGTCAAGGAAAAAATAAAAATAAAAATAAAAATCAGCGTCTGTGATTTGAATGTTGCACTTTTGCACTTTTGATAACATTCAGTTTTTTAATGAATTGTGCAGCCCTAGTTTAACGGTTCAAATTCTCAGCTCCTGAAATGCACACGAATAGCAGACAAAGCTGGAGGCCCCACTGACCTCGCCTTGTCCACATATTTTTCTATTAAGGCCACAATTATGTCTGGAGTCACATCAAATCAGATTGACTGCTACATGGGTGCATTTGGCAGCACTGCTGAAAGATAAATTTACTTAGATAAACTAAATTACATTCAAATGACTGATGTTCCTCTGGTCAGTCTTCCAACTAATACACAGTAGTAGCTACCCAGCAGGTAACGGTTCCCATAAGGTTGTCGAAAGTATCGATACCTTTTCAATACTACGTGTCTAAAAACAGCACAATACTAACACTTCACAGACTCCAAAGAGCTGAAGCAATAGAAAAAAAAATTATCTAAGTGTTAATTCCAGACCTCAGTTCAGTTCAGTTTTTGTTGTCCTGCCTGAAATTTGGCTTGCAGCAAAATCAGGCAGTCTTCACTGACTTTTCCTGTGTGCAGGCTGTTAATTTAAAAACAACCACAACAACAAAAAAAAAAATTTTGTCCTCCTAGGACTTTTTTTCTTGTTGCTGTGGTATTGAGAGGTATCAGATATTGGGTTTTTTTTCATACTAATATTGCTTATATTGTAAAGAAGTTTAAAATTATAGTATTGTGACAAGTCTGCCACCATACTCAGTAGTAAAAATGTGTCATCACGAAGACTGAAATGAATCAAAAAGAGAGATCAGCAAAGTGTCTGTTGGTGATATATATCTGTAAGATGGCACCAGAAGATTTGCATTTCTCATGCTGTTTTACACTACTAGTTTTTGGCGTGAAAGATGATTGCCAAAGCCACAAAACAGGGTTGGGTAGTTCCTCGAATTCACTCCTCATTCAATACGCAATATTGTAGTTTTGTTTTTTTTTAAATTGGAATTCACCACTAGCTTTTGTCAGTTCCTCCTACCTTCAGCATCACTTGAGAAAAAACACAGATCTGAGGATAAAATAAAACATAGAGAAATATGCGTGGCTTTAAAATTAATCTTCAATCTATTTCCCCAGTGCACACAGAGATAATATTGTAGCTACGGACCTAAGTTCCTGACATTATTAAGTGGAAATCGTTGGGCTTTTATTGTGCACAAACACAGGTACAGTCCATTTACCGTATGCACACACTGAAATTCAGAAAAGTGGGGAAACAAATGAAGGAGCAAATGAGAGAAAGAGAGGATCAGCAAAAGCCATTAGGAATCTTGAAATGTAACTGATTTGGGCTGCTTTGGCTCGCTACGTGCTTTTCAGGAAGCCTTCCAAGAATTTAGACAATGAACAGTAAACATGGCATGTTCCTCAGAACAATTCCACATTAGATCTCAAAGATCACGTGTCCTCTCTTTTTTCTCAGAATCGACAGCCCCCACACCACAGTACATTGCAGATAACTGTAGCAGCTAAATTTCATTCTCCCTGTGTATGTACTGTACTTACACTTGACAAGGAGCTCTCACAAACTGGCAAATGTGCAGAATCTCTCTCTCTCTGTCTTTCTCTCTGTGTCTTTCTCTCTCTATCTCGCTCTGTCTCAGAGAGATTTCTGGTAAGTGACATGTTTGGCCGTTGGCATAATGCCTAGCAAGATCACATGGCATGAATGTCGTGCCTGTGTTTGTGTGAGAGTGTGTGTGTGTATGTGTGTGTGTGTGTGTGTGTGTGTGTGTGTATGATTGTGTATGTCTGTGCATTTGCGCTTGAGTAGAAAAAAGAAAAGAAAGGGAGCCTGTGCACATTTGATTGTTCCAAGTATTTTCAGCATGAATAGGGGCACGTAGCCGTAGCAGAGAATTGCAGAGTGCTAAGAAGTATGACGAGGATGTGTTTCTGATAAAGTCATGAGATCGCATTCTCAAAATGGATGGAAAATTAGATTTTGCATAACGATACTTCACAGTCAAAACAATTTTGCTTCATTTGATTGATATGTGTGGCATCAATACATTAAAAATTCATTAAGGTTATGCCATCTTATAGAGAGCATGTTTCACTTGTTAGTGTAATAGGGCTGGGACGCTTATCTCCTGATTTGATACTATCACGATATTTGGATGCAATTCTTAAATATTGCAATTCAATATTATGATTTCTTGCAACTTTTGTTTGCTTTTTTGGGGAAAAAGTTGAATCATACACTGTACATAAGGTATATAATGACTAATATTTACAAAAACAATGCACATGTTAGTCAGCCTTCTCTGAATTTTATTTCAGTGCTTTTGTACTAGTACTATAAAAAACAATAAAAAGATAATAGATAAGATTTTAGGCCAAAGTGAATGGGGCCATTGGAAACTGCACACTGAGCACACAAGTCATTTTATGTGAATTAAAATGGATCCATTTGTAGAGATGATATTGGTGCGATTGCAATGCTAATTTCTGCTAGCCTGTTTATGGGAATTCCCACTATGTGTTAGCATCAAGCTAACTGACTAAGTGCTGGTTAATACTTACGACAGTTGATTTTTTCTCTCCCACCCCTGTAATGTAACAGAGCTCAGATTATTAGTCAAAATGTCAAAATATGAGATTGTGAAACAATGCTCGAAGCGACAATGCAGTGATTGTGAAACAAAACAATATATGCTTCGGTAGAAGGCGCAGATCTGTACGATATTAACCTTGTTTTCAGAAAAACATGTCCTACTCGAGATGTCGTGGAGAAGTACTCGCTACCCACAATCCAAATAATTAAAAAAAAAAATATATATATATAAAATAAAATAATAATATAAAATATAAAATAATATTTTAACAAAATATAAAATAAAATACAAAATAAAATAATAATAAATAAAAATAAAAATCGAACAGGTAGCTCTGATAGCAGGCTGGCTAGCTAGGTAGCTACATCGCACTAATAATGTCGTTATGCTGTAGTGAACATAATTTGTACACACACAACACAAACTGCAATACACTACCACAGTGATATTAACAATATAAACACTAATAATGACAAAAGTTAAATTTAAGGAGAAGCGGTATGGTGTATAAGATTAGTAGTTCCTTCACTCTTGAAATAATCATGCACACAGTCCTTCAGTACCTTCTTCTGAAACAACAATGGAATGAATGAATGGAAAATTATTTTCTGGAGCCTGAGCCGTTGTGGGCAGTCGCTGTTGAGCTCTATGCATTAAAAGCTACTCTGAAAAGCTCAAAAGATTTCCATAATTGTTCATACTTGTGCAATCACTCTTAGTATTACCTGTCAGTCGACTTCTAGTTCTTGGAACCTTAAGTGAACTCCTTCTGTGTATTTAATTTACAATACGTCAAGGCTCATGAGCATAAGGTCACCATTCACTTAGAGAAAAGTGTGGGCTTAAATCAACTTTTTTAACCACCGCTATCTTTGCAACGGCTTCACGGCATCTGAAGACAGTAGCCTGAGTGGGTTTAGAACAATTTTCTCAGATCCTTAGAGTTTCAGTGAGGGGACATTAGATTTACTGTGAAAGTCAAACCTATAATTCGGGGGATGACGCACACAGACATGCACAAACACACACGCGCGTTCACAAACACATAAATAAACCCCACAGAATCATGCAGATACGCACACACACTTACACAGAAGTAGACGCACACACACAGAGGGAGAGAGCACTGTGGATGGCATTTATCCGCGCAGCCCACCTCAATTTTCCATGCTCTTTTGCTGTGTGCTGTACATAATTAAATTGCTGCAAACTTCAAGCCTCTCTGAAGACTCCTGCCAGTAAACAAAGCCCGCTAATTAGCGCATAAGGTAATAAGTGAGGAAAGCAAATAGGCTGACCCCTTTTCTGTGGCGATGACCTGTCCTGTATGTGCTCCTCATGTCCTCACAGCCTGGCAGAATGCTGGTAGGGGCCAGTGGAAAAAGACAGGAATCTGAGGCGGGTAGTTTTCACTACACAGCTACCCCCAACCCCCCACCCCACCCTTCACATTTCCACACAGCTAACATGCGTTAGCAATTACTGCTAAATCACAGCATTACCTACCTGATGCTTTCATTACAGTTGTGTGCCCTGCAGAAGGTGAAGGCCACCCTGACTCGAAATTCTGTCCTGACATTTATTGGTTTGTAATATATTCAGATGCTAGAAATGTAGTTTGTTTTGTGGTTATTATGATGGAAATAATTAACTTCATAATCCCCTGTTGTACTCTGTTTTTCTACAATTATTTCTACAGATGTAATGCCAAAAACACAAGGTACGATAATAGCAAATAAAAAAAAAAAATATATTATCACAGTATTAAAAAAGAAAGACAAATAATGACTTGAAAAATGTAATTTTATTGAATAATAAATCTGAGGTGTTCATATATAATAAATTTTTCCTTTTAACTTATATTGTCTCTGCTTTCCGTCTTTAATGAAATAAAATAGAAGTAGCCAGCCATGACCTGAGCATGGGCAAAAATTGCTTGAATCATCCACATACAATTTAAAAAAGAACAATGCACCAGTTAGTAAATAAAGTTATTAAAATAACATAATTAGCCATGTAATATCACCGTAGATATTGTCACAGTCTGGTACGGCACTGAGACGTTTTTTATTGTAATATCTTGACGTTCAATATAGTGTTACATCCCTAGTTATTTCTAAATATTGAAAATAATTGAAGATTAGAGACATTTCAAAAACCGCAGGTTGCAACAAAAATACTATATAAAATCACTGCTCCGAGCCAGACATAATCCAGCATATAACACACTGGAAAACCACCACCACTTGTTGTTCGTATGCTTTTTACAAGGTTTTATGATGTGTTAATTAGTTTAGCTTTAGATGTGCTAGTTGGTAGTTTTCTTTTTGTTTTACATTCGGACAGAGCCAGGCTAACTGTTCCCCGCAGTTTCCAGTCTTGGTGCTATGCCAAACTAAGCTAAAGAGCTGCTGGCTAGCTTCAGCATTTACCATGTAAATATGGAGTCATATCGATCCTCTTATCTAACTTTTGTCTAACTGTTATTAAAGGTAATTTCCTAAAATGAAGAACTATTGCTTTAACATAAAAAAAACAATTTCATTGATTAAAAAAAATCCCCTTTGTAGCCACATGAAAAACAGTATAGACCATAGTACTCCATACTGTTGAGCAATACTTGTACGCACAGCCCTGCTTTCAATTCAAAATGACCTGACAGACACTTACAAGTAATAAAAAAGATACTGATCTTGATCTATGTCTTCTTATTCGTGTTATCTCCTCAAGGAGGCCTGTTATAACTATGGTACCTTTGTACAGGACCATTCAACGGAAAGCACTTAAGGTCACACAAGTGGGGATTACAAGTTACAACTGATCAGTTCCTGGAATCACTATAGAAATCAGTGTTATAAACACTCTTGTCTTGTACTTGTGTGTGTGCATTAACTTTGTGGAATTTACCACATGTTTTATCTGCTGTGTGAGGGTGCTGTCTATTTATTTCCATGTTGTTTACTCAATTCTGACTTGAGACAGAGATAAACAAGCTTGGTTTGCGTGGGTCAGCTAGGGTCCCATTCAGTGTTTTACCAGTGTGATGAGGTTAACCAAGGTGACATGTTATTTGAGTACATGTATGCTAGCTTAGTCTGGTGCTGACTGAAAGATTCTTAGGTCACAGTATGTGTGTGTGTGTGTGTGTGTGTGTGCGGGTGGGTGGGCGGGTGGGGGTCGGTTGGGGTGGTGTATGCGCTCAAAATAAATGTGTATGTACTTCTGTGCACTTGAACAAACCGTCTTTTATGTTACATTATAACACTAGACGACATTATGATTTTTATCATGGGAAATCTCTGCCGCATGTCATGAGACATTCTTTTGATTCACCTACCCGGATCATGATATCAAACAGCATTTCGTTCCCCTGCTGTTTTTTTTTTTTTAATTTTATTTCCATGCCAGAGAATGAATTAAAGCATTCTGTCTGCTCTAATTGAAAAATGTACAGTCGATGTGGGCACAGCTCGCTCTCTGTATGTCTTTGTGTGGGTGTGTGGGTGTGTGTTTGTGTATGCCTGTCTGTAGACAGTGGGGCACTGATGCTGAAAGATGTGTCCTCATTTTTGCATTGCACTGGGCTCCTCTGGCGGTCATGTTGGGCTGCTCTGATGTCACGCATGTGTCACTGCCGAACATTCAGCTCAGAAACGACAGCGCGGGGTGATCAAAATGGCATCATGTTTAGCCCCTCCATATCTCCGCCCTCTCTTTCTACTACTGTGTCACTCTCTTCCTGTCACCCATTCTTTTACGGCGCTATATGCACTGGAAAAGTCTTTTCTTTTTTCTTTTTTTTTTTTTTTTGCCTTTATACCCCCCCAACCCCACCCCCTCACTGGAATCCAAAAGCAGCAGTTTTTGCCGGGGAGGAATTAAACGCCTCTTTCACACTTAAAGGTGCGACAATCCTATCAGAGCACAACCTCATTTTATGTGTTTTTTAAATTCCTCTCACCTTGCATGCCCCCGTTTGATTGACACTGTTGGTGCAGCTGTTATCCTCCATTTTTAATTGTTCTTGGATGAACAGCAACTGACATAACCTGTCACATGCTTCCAGCACGTGAATACCTATAGAGCTTTTTGTGGAAACAGCATTGCAACACGGTAAAAATTTATAGACATGCTAATGTTGCACTGCAAAAGGAAATAAACTCCGTATTTGAAGTTCAGAGATGCTCTATAGAGTTCAATAAGGGCCGTGACAGAAGGTAATGAAGCTGTGTTTAAACAGTCTGCACTGTTGTTTCTCCAGGGACAGTGTAATTTAGAAAAAGGTTTGAACTTGTGAAGCCATTTAGTCTGATGCATGGTGTTGTGCCTCTGCAACTGCAAGTATAGAAACTTGGTCCCAGTCTTTCTAACAATGGTAGACACATTTTCCAATATTTTGCTATTTTTAACATGTAAAACCTAGTGATTATTACAAAACTAAAACCCCCAACATCTCTATGTTGCATCACAGGTATTTTCAGATGACTGATGATGAAGCTGTGAAATAAACAAGCAAATTTTGTTTGTTCGTATTATCAGCTTGAAATTCGCTCGGCGAAAATAAAGCTGCTTGAGGTTTAAATGTGCGGGAATCACCCGCCAGTCAGTAGAACCGATTATACTCCTTGGATGAGTCTAAAACAGCAACCCAGCTGGCTTCGATTTCTAGATAGCGTTTGACCTGGATGACTAAGAATTTTCATAGACAAAGATAGACACTGCTGATATAGAGGCCAAGATGCCAACCACATGTGGAGACAAAAGGCTGCAACACTTAGAAGCGAAACAGATGAGTGGAAGAGGAATATTAGTTATGGTAAACACCTAAAAATGTTTCACATTAAGCATAACCCTGGAAGGTACCCTGTAGAGCTTTTGGCCACTAGTAGAGATATGGAGCAATGATTTTATAAGTAGGTCCTTGTTTTGTGTGTCACAACTACGTGGGTGGCACAACCCACAGACTGTCATGAGAGACTGTCATGACTTGCTGGGCATGCCTAGCCTTTTTACTTGCCACTGATTGGCTATATCCTTCCAGGCGTTCCAGGTGTCAACTAAACGCTAATGTTTGCCTAGCTATGATGCTAACTGGAACCAAGAGGACAGCAATTCAGCTATAGTATCAGATGTTTATGTTCCCGTAGAGCTCCACAAACTGGTGCATCAGTAAGGTAGCACCTGTGGGGTCACTAACTAACCAGCCGGCCAGTCAGGCTCGCAGATCCTGCTGTTAGTTGGCGGGAGAACAAGGAAAATAGCTGCAGGCTCCTGTTAATTTTACAATGGACATTTGTGTTTTGATATTTAAACAAACTACTCATCATCAGGGAAATATAAGCCTCTTGTTTGCGAGACCACTCTCTTGGGAGAGAGTGAGACCTGTGAGTGTGACTACCTAGCTAGCAACCCCTGCAGGTGCTTGCTTGCTGCTGTGCCACTTTGTGGAGTTTCTCAACTTTGAGAACGTTGGAACAAATCTGTTCCTCCATTGCTTTGGTGCTACGGGAACAAAAACATGAGCTGCTGTGACTGACTTGCTCTCCTCTCTGGTCTGTCTAGTTCCTATCGCTGGTTAGCGTCACAGCTGGGCAAACGTCAGCGTTTACCAGACACCTGGAACGCCTGGCAGAGTAGGGGCGGGTTTTCCCTAGGGCTGGGTATCGTTCAAAAATTTCCGGCTTTGATGCTGGTTCCTGAACAATTCTTCCGATACCAAATCCATTTGGACATAAAGAAAACTACATTATGGTACATCTGACTTTAAAGGAAAAAGCTGTTAAAATACACACATCTGCTACTGATTGGCATTTGGTGGCACTAATGCACGAAGGATCACTGCAGTGCACCCACCAAGGCGCTGAAGAAGAAGACTTCAAGCTAGCAAACCTGGATGTGAACAGCTAAGAATTTGAAATTTAAGAATCATTTTAAGGGAATGTACTCAATGCAGTTATTAGGCCTGATATGGACTCACATTGTATTATGGTGATATATCTTTTGTACATTAGCAAGTAAACCCCACAGGACGCCTTTAAATAGGGCTGGGAAATAGGAAAGTTATCGATAAATCAAGACAAAACAATCAATAAGCAGCAACCTTTTTGATTATTGTTTTAATTTAAAGTCAGTCTATTCAGCAGATTGAAAACATACAATACCCACTCCATTCACTTGGTATGTCCAATAAAAAATGCATATTTTCTCACCCACTCCATTCACTTGGTGTCTCTTTTCTGTGTAGTATATATGCGTGTGCGGGATTACCACTGATATGCTTTCATTTCATGCTGATTCATCTTATTTCCTCCACGTTTTACTGTCTCACGCAGCATGAAAATCAAATCATGTTTGGAACAAATGCATAGGGAGTGTCACCACTGATACACATACACCCGCAAACATACAGACCTCCTGTGAAATCTAACCTAATTTTAGTCCTTGTGTGACAGTCAGTGACAAACACCAGGCTATCTCATGGCTCTTCTTGTCCCCAGATGAAGGTCATGTTTAGAGGGATATCGATGAGATTTTAGGGCCCTGTGCTTTTGAAACAAAGTGCAAGCTACTGCACAAATCCGCTGTGTTTTAGCATACTTGAGTATCAGATGTCTTGTGGCCAGGAGCGCTAGCACAGCAGTGACACACCTGCTTTGTAACTGTACTTGCTAGAATAAATTATCATGGTGCTCCAAAGGCAGGCATCAACTACAGCCAATTAGCTCCTTCTTAAACCAACACTCCCTGTCATGGCACAATCACAGTTTGGAAATGAGGGAGCACATTTGCCACAAAAGCTTCTCCTGAGTGTAAACCAATGTCTTTGTCAAAAGCAGTCACAAGGCAGGAGTATAACACCAGTTCTGTAATGCCAAGGGACAATATTTGTTTCTGGGGATATTAAGTTATCTGCTTACAAACATCCAACTTTGCGCCATGAAAAGAATTTCTCTACTGCTTGATTTGTAAAGCTGCAGTCACTCTTTTGCCAATTTTTTAGCCACACCATGCTAACCCTCAGGACTTGACAAGACTTGTCTGCTTGTCCGGCACAAGTGGATTCTTTGTGAAGGAGAAATTTTCTTGCCAACCAGACAAGTTAAAAGTCATAAACAAACAAACAAAAAAAAATACTGTCTGCAAATTATGTGCCACTCATTAACTGGCTGTTTAGTTAAATGAATATATTCAGAACCCCAGTTCAAAACGAATGCATTTTTTCCGCCATGATGCGTCAAACTCAGGAAGCCTTGGTCGACCAAGTGCTAGCAAAACACCAAGAAGGACTCATGTTACAGCAGCACCATATGAGTCAAAAACAGAACATAAATTAGTCAATAGCTGGAGAGATGAATTTGACTGGGTGTGTTAACAACAAACAGGAAGGGGTAATGTTGTGCAGCATCTGCTGGGGACAACCCACTTGGCTGACAAGTAAGTGACTTTAGCTAGCTAGCATCAGAAGTTGTGCAATTGGCTTGATAATGATAATGTTAATATAAGATAAGGCCCAAGCTAGATAATTGTGATCTGCTCTTACTGAGTCAGATGCATTGACCCAAAAACAAATTTTAGAAATTAGCAAAGCTACAAACATAAGCTGCATTTCCACTGCAGGAACTTTTCCCAGGGACCAGGAACCTTTGGAGGAACTCGGTGCGTTTCCACCACGGGGACCAGGGTCTAAATTAATTACAGGGACATTATATTACCTTCCAAAAAGTCCCTGCTCAGGGGGTAGTATTTTCTAAAAGTGTAGGAAGATTGAGGTGGGGCTTGCAGCGCTGATTGGTTAAATACTTTTCATCGTGCTTTGACACATCAACATGGAGTTACAAGCATGCAACAGATGGACTGACAATTATTGGGCACAAATAATGTGCCTGTCCTTCGCTAAATATGGCACCATCATCGTTGCAAGCAACAACAGTACCATGAGAAGTAGTTCCTGGGACTAAAAGTTCTGGGTACTTTGGGTAGAAAAGCAGCTCTATCTAACTGAAGAGGGTTGAGAGCTAACTTGCTAAATTTGATGTTACCTCGATGTTGCTCTTCAACAAAGTAATCTGAGTAGGCTAGACCGTTGGTTCTCAAACTGTGTGCAGTGGGAGTAGATCTGGTATACCTCAAAATCTTTAAATTGAATCATTTCCAGGCTGTGTTGACGCTGTCTAAGACGCTTTCAAGTTTTTGTTCATCTGAATTTTGCATTTGCAAACACAGGAAAAAAGTAAATTTTATGTCATGATTACATGGACAAGTGACTTTAGTGCCTAGACAAGTGAAAGGTAAATTTATGTAACCAAAGAACAAGCAGTTCAAAAAGTTACTGTCAAGCCCCGACCTTCCCCCTTTTTCTTTTTCTTGCAATTAACAATGACATGCATTCCAAAATTTAAACCAATATCATTTTGCCCTCCATCGACCTTTTCTTTTCAAGTAATGGTGATCCTTGGAAAAACAGACAAAGGTGAGAAAAAAAAAAAAAAAAAAATCCGCCTGAGCCTATCAAAAACTGATACTTTGCTGGCAGAAGATCAGTACGAGCCAGCATGAAATTAGGGCCCTTAGGCTCATGGAAAATGTACAGTCCTGTGTTGTATTTTGGACTCCCACCAGTCACATGGCAGCTGTGAGCCTATGCCAATGTAGAGGATTTATTAGCAAGAAAGTGTCCCAAAAAAAGAGATATCACATGGCAGTCATGGTGCAGTATACTGTATCCTTGTGTACACACACACACAACCACACACACACACAGAAATGCTGTTGCTACTGCTGCTGAACATACACACATCCATTCTTCTGATGCCTCCTGAATCATTTCTTGTGTTGGTGGACTCTCTCTTCCCTCCTTTCTTCCTGTGCTGCTTACGTAGTTTCTTTTTAAGTCCGAAATCAGGGAATTTTCGGTCTTGTGTCAGTGTTTGTTCAGAATATCTCAGTCTTGCGTGAGTCCTGGCCTTGCGATAGCGTCACCCTTATGTGTTGCTATAAACTGGAACGACCTGCAGGCCCCCGTGGTTCTGCAATATGAGCTTAGACTTACCGAAAAATCCAACTTTCCCCCGTCGTTCTCATGTTAGGCTGTATTCTCGTTCCTTTTGCTCTGTATATAGGAGGATTTTCTGTTCTTTCCCATGGCAGTCTGTCTGGGAAGCCTCTTTGGTGGAGCTGACATTTTGGAGTCAGTAATGTGGAGGTGGAATCTCTTTTGATTAGAACAAAGTGTCAGTTTGTTGATATCACTTGGCTTCGTCTGTTGCCTCGCTATGAAAAGCAGACACCAAATGAAATGAAATGAAATTACACCACACACCAAGTTATTGCCCATTCTGATCAAGTTTTGAATGGGAATGTGATTGGTGCAGCCAATCAGGTCTATTTAGCCTATTAGTATTTGATTTGTTTTCACTTTTTTCGGCAATTTCTCTTCATGCCTCTTGTTATTTTTGTCATTTTGGCTCTCACAGTTTCTCTCATCATCCAGAACTATTTTTGAGCTTTACCTTTCTCTATCACGGCGCCTAATTTCCCTACTCCTCTCTACCTCTCTTCTCCCTGCGACTGTGCTTTGTCAACTTCTCTCTTGTTCTTTTCTATTTGCATCTTTCACACGCACTCCCTTTCTCTGTCCTCTCTCCTTTTGTTCGTCTGTTTCCTCTATTCCACTCCTCCTTTTCTCTCCTCTCTCAATTCTATCTCCCTCCCCTATCTCTGTCTCTTCAACTCTTCAACTGCACGCCCAAAAGTCATCATGCGTGTTCAAGGGTACGTGGGTTGATGTGTTTGTGTGTATGGGTGTACGCAGCCGTCCCGATGTCCTAGTCACCAGAGTTTGGTGTGATGTAGTAGCCGCTGATAGTGTTTGTTTGTTTACCTCCCACAGCCACTTGGAGTTCATTAGCAATGCCTTTGCCTCGGGAGGATCACTCACACACACACACATGCGCACACACACGTACATGCTCTTCCTCTTGTCTTTCCCACTGTCTGCTTTTTTATTTCTCATGCACATCACCACCACCGCCACGACAAGCTAAACTGAAAGGTAGCCCACTGTTACAGGAGTTTTCTGTCACAACTTTGTGTTTGATAAAGTCTCCAACCACTGTGAAATGTTTTATGCACAATAAGCGGCGATAGTCATTAACTTGCTGCAGTGCTGTCTTCCTCCACAAAGCTGCTGCACATTTACATATGTATATTTGTGTATACGTGCGTGCGAGTTAGTCTTGTCCCTGCACTAGAAATTGGGCGGATGGATGTTGTTGTACAAATGGCAGCTGATTCTTTGACTTTTTGATTAAAGGGGGAAAACTGTGACCACTAATTATAGCAGCAGCAGGCAACAACATGATCCGTGATAAAGCTGGCCAATAAACCAAATTTATCAAATGACTAGGGCCGCAACTAACAATTATTTTGATCAATCTGCAGATTATTTTTCACGATTAATTATTGAGAAAAATGCTTTTCACAGCTTCTCAGAGCCTAAAGTGAAAAAAACCCAAAACCTTTAATTTACTATCATAAATGACAAAGAAAAGCAGCAAATTTTTAGATTTAAGAACCTAGAAACAGGAAATGTTTGACGTTTTTGCCTGAAAAATAACTAAAATGATTAATCAGTTATCAAATTAGTCTATAACCAATTTTCTCTTGATCAACTAATTGATTAACTGATAAATCGACTTATCAATGCAGCTCTACATTTACCAAAATCACAATCCAGGTCTGAAACTGGACATTTAAATTGTTTGAATTACATATTTAAATTTAGAATAGGCACAAAAACTGATAGGCCTGTCTTTTTTTTTTTTTTTCTTAATTAAAAATTCTAATTTGAACGAGAACTTGCACAATAAATTTAAATACAACCCACACAGCATATTTTGCACTATCTTGTAGAATCAGTATTATTAAGTTCATTTGTGCTTCATCTGCTTTTTAGCCACTTGAAGCAACAGAAACAAGGCGTGAACACACCCCTGACATTTTATCACCTTAAGTTTATGCAGCTAACTTGTTAAAATGCGGTTGTGTATTTACAAATCCAGTAGATTAACAAGAGTGGGTCTCTGGTGAGCTGCTGAACGCAAGACCAATATTGACTCTTGCTTTTATCTCTGTTTTTGGTCTCCACCGCCTCTCGAGAAAAATATGTGGCTCTTTAGCTGCTGAATATTGCACTATATTCACCAGCTAGCCACTGGCTTTGTCTGTCTGCTTAGTGGTGCCGGGCAGGTGGTGCAGCGTTGCCTACTTGGTGAATTTCATGCTAGATTTAGCAACTTTTCAGACCTTCTTAGTGACTTTATTTTCTAAAAAAGCAGCTAGCGACAGATTTAGTCAGACCATCAGGGAAAACGCAACAGCACCGGAGGCTCTACCTCACCTCTTGCACCGAGTGCAGGCAGTCAGTAGGTCTGGCGTGTCGGACAGAGGACGCCGCCCGCAGCAGAGGGAGGACTGGGAGTTCAGTTGCAGTGACTTTCTAGTTACCGTAGAAGTAAAATAGTTCACTTGAACTTCTCTCTCACTCTTTCTCCTCAGATGCCTGGATCACGGTGTTGCTATGTCTTGTAAATATTTAAATAGTTCATTTGATCTTCTTCCTCCCTTTGTAGATTTAAAAAAAAAAACTTTTTTTACTTCAAATATGTCCCTGTAGTGAGTTTATGATTATTTGGCTAAAGATTTCTCTGCCTCCCACTAACATTATATGCTGTAACCAGCACAACCACTCCTCATCTGGTGACTTTTAGCGACTTTTGGAGCTAGTGCTAGCTACTTTCATTGGAAAAGAGTTGGGCCCTATAATGTGCTACAAGAAGCTTTAAAGTTGCGCACAGCTGAGGGGAAAAGCAGCGTCATGTATAATTGTGTTTGAGTTTGTCACTATGGGCAACACGAGTCCTTTCAAATTATACGCACTCTTTTGATCCAGTGTTTTTACCAAAATATTGATTATAGCTGCTTCAAGTGACAAGCTAATCTTTGTTGTTGATAATTTACTTAAAGTTTACAGTCTTGACCAAAAGTCCAAAAACTCTTAAGGGTCGTACTGTATTAATCAGTACAAATGAATCAGAAGTAAAGCAGCACAAGAAATTGATAATCAGGCACTGATGTTTTAACAAAAATACTTGTGGTTAAATTTAATATGATCTAACTAACTGAGACAAGTTCTTATGATACAAGTTTTAGGTCACCTTCCGGCCCCAGTATGTGATTTTCTACATGACTTTTTATTCACATCGTCATTTTTTTATTGCCGCAGGCAACATTGTGCCATTAGTTAAACCTGAAATTCAGCCCTTTTTTTTTTCCCTCCTAGTCAGACCACGAGTTACATTATTGGTGCATATTGAGTGAATACAAGTGGAAAGATACCAGACAATATTCAGCCCACAACAAATCATTTCATAGTTGTCTGTTTGTTACATAACTGCATGAATCATAGGGAGATTTTTTTTTCTTTTTTTTTTAAAAGAAAAGATGATTTTGATCCTGACTATGTGCAGACAACTTCACCCAGCGGGGTCTATACACAGAGAATGATGTTGCATTATAAGCAGTGATAAGCAGCCTCTCTCACTCTTTCTCTCTCTCGACATCCCATAATGATACTCAGACAGACTCAGGCAGACACCCGCTCGGTCCCGATTGGTAGAACTGTTGCCAGGGAGCGTTGCCGTCTCAACGTGGATAGAATCTGTTGTCTGGTACACTTTAGACATGAGAACAACTGCAGGATCTGAATATTTATAACGAGGGGACTGTTCATATTGAGATTGTATAGAGGCAACATAAGCAGGAGCGGAAAGAGCTGTTCCTCTTTGGCTCACTTCAAAATTTTCTCTTACTTTGGGTTTTTTTGTGCCTTTCTCTACTAAAACTGAGATATGAATTAATATTATCACTTATTTGTATTTGTCTTTTTAATATATGTTTAAGTTAGTTAGGTTTTTGTCACCTGCATCTTGAATAAAAGTTGACAAGTTCAAGATTGAACTTATTTGAACTGTTCCATAAAGTCCTAAATGGCATAATTGTGTATGACTTTTGTGGTTTTATGTTTGGATGTTACCTATTGTCATTTTTGTAGGTAGCTACAGTATAACTAGTAATTAAATCTGTGTGTGTGTGCATGTGTGTGTGTGTGCCATCTGGCGAATCGTCTCATTTCTTCATATTATTCAAATATGCCTGGACCTGCTGCTACAGTTAATAACACTGTGCGTAGGTATGAATCCTTGATTAAAATGGATGTAACACATTCCAACAAAGCAGACAACAGCAATCAGAACAGCATTCAAATCTCATATATCAACTCGCGAACTAATCCGACACATGCATACACACACATATACACACACACACACGCATGCCTGACATACAGTGCCAAAAGTCACAGCCGGGTATATAAAGATGATTATAAAAAAAACACGCCTTGGTATGCAAGAAACTTTGACATGGAAATGCAAACACACACAGAAGGAAATGAGGACACAAGCACACACACACACACACATGCAATCACTCGTTAGGCAAACAAGTTGAGGGAGTTCACGTCTTATATTTTTTTATCGTGGATGTGCAAAGTCTATATTTAATGTAGGCAGGAGAAGGCTGCACATTCCGTGTGAATGCTATGCGCGTGTGAGTGCCTGCACACTTACCCTCCTTACGTACATGTACATGCGTGTTTGCTTCATATTCATTCGTGCATACATTTACATGCGGCTGAGTCTGTGTATATGAGCAATGTGGCACACCGCCGTCCTGTCTGCCTGACTCAACATATTCTCCGTTCACTCTCCTTTGCTCTTTCTCTCCCCCCTCCCTCTTCCTCTTTTTCTCCCTCCTCCTCCTCCCTCCTCCTCCCTCCTCCTCGTCTCCTCCTCCACCTCCTCCTCCTCCTCCTCCTCTCCCTCTCGCTCTGCCCGGCTGGCACGTACATGCATGTCTGTAGACTCTGTACTGTGCTTGCTGCCGTGGCACGCGCCAACCTCACTGCAATGCAGCCCTGTGTGCATTAATTGGCAGAGAGACAGTGGGTATGTGGTATGCAGGGCGGGAAGGATAGAGAACAGGGAGAAAGGGAGAAGCAGGAGGCGATGTAAGGACACAATAGTCACAATAACTGACAGATGGACCGATGGACAAGCAGTGTGGCAGGTTCACAGAGGGACAGACAGACAGACAAACAAACAGAATGTGTATTGCTGAGTGTGCACAGGGAGATTACCTGCTTGTGTGTAAGAGAACGGGGGGGGGAGTGTGTGTATATGTCTGTTTGCATTAGTGTGTTTGCGGATTTGTGTCTCCTGCGTGTGACTGTGCTTTTTGTGTGTGCTCACTCATGTGTGCCTATATGTGCCGTGCAGATATCACACTGCTGGGGCAAAGCTCTCTAAACCAAAGTCTGACTCACTGTATTCAACGCTTTGTGATACCCTCCCTTTCATATTTCCGCTGTGACTGAAGAGTAAAAGTTTGCTCAGTTTAGCACAACTTTCTCCACTTGAGGTTTCTTTGGCAAAAAATGAAGCGCAATGTGTCTGGATACTTTCTGGGGACATGCTCAGATATAAAAATGATCTGCATCAGCTTTTTTATAATTTTTCATGCATTCTGCGGTGAAAAGATTTTGAAATCAGTCGCTGAAGTGTGTACCCTCTCTCCTACCAAAGTGCGGCGCAGAGGTCAGAGAGCTCCCTCCATTTACTCGCGTATGTGTGCGCGCACATACTGTAAAAATGCACTTACTCATCTGTCACAGCAATTTTGCATTCTTATCCTCCCACACACATCTTTCTGGAAGTTATCCTCTCTCTTAGCTGTTGTCTTTTATCTTTCCTTGCCTGTCACAGGCTGTGACATCTGGCTCCTGTCCTCCCTCATCCGCATCAAGCAACATTTAAGGGAGGCCTTCCTTCCATGTGCTGGTCAAAAACACAGAAAAAAACACACAGATAAAATGTCACCTGAATAAGCTGAGGCACCACAGTGGAGGCGTAAATTAATCATTTAATTTATCAATTCATGTAGAAAATACAAAATAGTCTTGCGTGAAGACAGAACTTCTCTCCGCTTTGTGTGTAGGTGTTTGGCAGAGAGGTCCTCGCATGATTCAGAGAAAATACACAACACTTGCTCAGAAAGTAAAACCTCTTTTTTTTTTTAACTATTGTCTTCCGCAGATTGTAAGAAAATGGGGAATACCTTGAAATGACAGTGTTTTTAATTGACCTTTTTTAATTCCACAATTGGAAGGATTAGAGGATTACTGCATCATGTGTATATTAAAGCCTCCAGTTTAGTAAAGCTTTGCTTTACCATGATGTGACGCAGTCTCTTCAGACTTCTGTCAAACAGAGATTTCAGCAGTTTCCCTTTTCGTATCTAATTAAAGGAGCAATTTGTAGCAATTGCACGTCCAAAAATAAATACCGTAGTCCAAATAGCGAGTTGGAGTCAGAGAAATTGCAGTTGGAGAAATCCTATTTAATATACAATCTATGGTTGAAGTGATTTGTTTCCCCTCGCCCCCACCTCCCCAGACTCAGGAAGCTCAGGCGGGTGCAGAACACTGCAGCAGCAGAAGACGGGCACAATATTGTAATTTGACAATAACAAGTGATGACGACTTCACTGTCAATGTAAAGTTAAGCCTGTTATCCTGAAAACAAAAGCCCACTGCTCTGAAAAGACGCACTGGAGTTTGAGTTCAGTGACTGCCTGACTCAGTGCCTGCCAGACTCCATTGACATATTGCTCAATTTAGCTGCTCTAAACATCTGCTCCCACTAAAAGAACATTAATGATTTGTTGCAACTCATAAACAGACACTTGCTTATTTGGCGATCATTCAGCATTAATTTGAACTCCATATAATGTGAAATGGGCAAACAATAGCTCAAGTTACAGGCTGGAGTAGAAATTTCAAAGGAGCAGCTGCAGCATTCACTGTCAGAGAAGTGAGTATTTCAACTCGAGCGTGTTTCCTTCATCTCTGATGACATATCATGGTAATTTTATGATTTAATGCAATAAATTTATTACATATTTCTCCTTTAAAGCTACCAGTTTAGTAAAGCATTGCTTTACCATGATGTGCTGCATTCTCTCCAGACTTGCATCAGACAGGGATTTCAGAAGTTCCCCTATTTGATGTCTATTTAAAGATGCAAAATGTAACAATTGCGTGTCCAAAAATAAGTGCGGCAGCGAGTTGGAGCCGTCGATGGTGTATTAAATAGGTTGAAAACCTATTTGATTACAAGCCACATCTTGTCCTTGGACTTGATGAAGGTCAGGCAGGCTTCAGGTACTCTGCAGGAGTGCAAGATGAGCGCAACATTATTATAGTTTGACAATAACAAATGATTATAACTCTCAGTTGTCTGTCAATGTAAAGCTAAGCCTGTTATCCAGACAACAAAAGCCCACTGTTCCAAAAATACAGACTCTGGAGTTTGAGTTCAGTGACTGCCTGACTTAACGCCTGCCAGACTCCATTAACATATTGCTAAATTTAACCGTTATAAACATTTACTCTGTCTAAAAGATTATTAATGATTTCGTTATGACTCATAAACCGACACTTATTTATTCAGTGAGCATTCAGCATTACTTTGAGCTCTAAAGTTACGGGCCGGAGTTGCAGCATTTATTGTCAAAGAGGCAATTATTTCAACTTAGGATGTTTTCTTTATCTCTGACATATCATGTTTTTTTTTATATTGAATACAGTAAATACATGACAGATTTCTCCTTTGAAGCTTCCAGTTTAGTGAAGCATTGCTTTACCATGATGTGACGCATTCTCTCCAGACTTGCGTCAAACAGGGATTTCAGAAGTTTCACTATTCGATGTCTAATTAATTAACGCTGGCTGTGACCTCTGCGAGCTTTTCTCATTTCTCTTTTGTCTTAGTCATTCCTCTCCTCTTTCTTTCTGCTACACCATATAGGCATCCGTGTCCAGGGGCAAGTGGCAGAAGTTGCTTCAACCTAATTGTCTTTCTCTTCTCGTACTGTCCTCAAATGACTTTCTCTCTGTCTCAACTCCCCCCTCCCTCCCTCCTCTGCTTCTCTCTAGCTCTGCCCAGTCTCTGTCTCCGTCTGTAACTGTAGCCTGTGTTTTTCTCTCCCTCCCACTCCCTGCGACGTATAGATACTGCATTGATCAGACACACGCGCGCAGACACATGCACACACACACGCACACACTGAGCCTCCCACTCCTTTCATCATTGATTCGCTGTGCTCTGCTCTGCTTTCTTTCTCTCTCCCTCACCCCCATTCTCTTTCTCCCTCTACAGCGGCACTTGTTGAATTCAACCCTTGGAGAATAGAGGGAGAGGGGGGGAGAGAAACAGAGAGAGATAATGACAGGGAGGCAGAGGGAGGCTTTGAGACAGCGCTAGAACAGACAGTGAGCAGGGAGAATGGGGCTTTGGAGGATATAGAGATAGAAGAAGAAGTCAGACAGCAGAGAGAATCATCTTTGAGACAGTAGGGAATGACACTTTAAGTGAAAGAGAGAGTCGACCAGACGGAGTGCATCAGAGTGCTCCTCTCCTCCCATCTCTTAACTACTCCTCTTCTTGTCCTGGTCCTGACTGCTGCTGCTGCTGCTGCTGGTGTGTTTGTGTGTGCCCAAGGAGGCTCCATGCTGTGTTGGCTTCCACAGGTCAGGACTGTCTGGGGATAACAGTTTTTGTTTTTTTTTTTGTTAGCAGAGGAAAGTCGTGTGCTGGTTTCTCCAGGTGAGAGTTTGCGTGCCAGAGTACACAGTAATTTCCTGATGCAGTTTTGTGCTGTATGTGTGTGTCAGTGTGTGCACACTTTTTATGTAAGTGAGCAATAGTGCATGTCTGCCTGTCTGTATGGAGAGCATGAAGTGGGAGAGAGTGTGTGTGTGTGTGTAAGAGAGGCGGTGACATTTTTTTTCAGTTTGTATTCCTGGAAACTGTTCTGCAGCATTGCTTAATAATGAAACTAGTGCGTATATGTATGTGTGTGTACGTGTGTGGGTTGGTGGGGAGAAAAAAAACAATGACACAAGGTTCAGGGGAAGAAAGAAGGTGCAAATATGCCTGGAGAATGTTACTGAGATGGAGAGAAAGGGAGCTAAAGTTAATATGAAATTGTTTGTGTGACATGAGGTGGAGTTTAAAAAGAGGACAAACGCTGACAGAGGTGTAGAGTCAGCAAAATCATGGAGTATCTCTAAACTGTGGTATGAAAATTCTGAGAAAAGTTGTCAAGGCTGACTTACAGGCATCTAAGTCCAAGGTTCTTGGAATTTAAATCATGTAAAACAACATAGCCTTAAGGTATTTCACAACGTCCTCATGTACAGTAGGCACGGCATTGTGTTCTTTTCTTTTTTTTCTTTTTTGTGGACTGACTTGACTCCTCCTTTCTCTCTCCTGCCTGCCTCTACTCTCTTTCTCACCCACTATCTCTGCTGCATATCCATCTCTCTTTCACACACCTCTCACTTCTCCCTCAACTGTATTCATTTTCTCACTTTATCTCAACTCTATTTTCAATCTCCTCCCTTTAAGGTTCTCTCAATTTTCCCTTCGCGCCTCTCTTACCTCCCCATGGCATGTCTCTTCATCTTTCACGCGTTTTCTATTTGCTCCTCTCTTCGTCACCGCATTTCTCTTCTCCAACGCGTTCTCCATGCCTTCTTCTTTTTCATTTTTTCTTTTTTTTAAATAGATGTCTCCTCTCTCAGCGGCGGAGTCTGCAGTGAATATCTGAAACCTCATCATCCTCTTCCTCTGCGGCCAACATGTCCCAGCTGCTCCATGTGGAGATCCCGAACTTTGGAGCCACAGTTCTGGGCTCCCTTAATGAGCAGCGCCTGCTGGGACACTACTGCGATGTATCCATCCTGGTCAAAGGTTTGTTTGTAGGGAACCTGCAGATTTTATTCTATACTCAACAAAAATATAAACACAACTTTTGCTCCCATTTTTCATGAGTTGTAGTAAAACATCTTAAAACTTCTTCAATGCACACAAAAGATGTATTTCTCTTAATAGTTTGTTCAAAAATCTGTGCTAGAAAGCACTTCTCCTTTGCTAAAAATAATCCATTCACCTGGCAGGTGTGGCATGTAGAGATGCTGATAAAACAGCATGATATTGCAAAGGTGTGTCTTGGACTGGTTACAATAAAAGGCCACTCTAAAATGTAGGCTGCAGTTTTATCTTGAAAAAAAGACATTTATTAGCCAATGAACTAGGGCTTACCCCTTAATAGCCAATTAAACAATTAGTCAGTGAGAAGAGCCATGGTGGACCAAGTTTTCAAGTTATTCGTTAGACACCTCAGATTCAATTTGGGAGCTGTGCCTTGTTGCAACAAGGACCAGTTTGAGGACAGCTTGACGATCGGGAATACAGTACCGAGGTGATTTTCTATTTTCTCTTGTAACACTGAAGTCATCATAGCACTGCTGCTAATAGTGGTGTGGCTGCCATTAGCTAGTTAGCTCAGTTAATGGTTCTATTAAACTGGAATACAGCCTCGTAGTTTGATGACTGGAAATACAGTACCAAGGTGACTTAATGGTACGTGGCTCCAACCAGGACTGTGATTCTTGTAACAGTGTAGTCACTGGTGCACTGCTGCTAACTGGGCTGGAGCTTCCGTTTGCTAGTTAGCTCAGTTAGCGGTCCTATTAGACTGGGATACAGCCTCCGAGACTGACTGAGGCCAGTTTGACATTCGGGAATACAGTACCACGGCTCCGACCAGGACTCTGCCTCCAGGAATGATGAAGCCTTGGCGGGTTCGGTCTGGGACAGGAGGCGTGAAGTGGTTAATGAGCGAGTCTGTAACTTTGGGAGTTAATTTGTAAGTATACACCAGCCATCATGTTGATAAGTAAGTCTGCAAGTATTTGTTTTTGTGAAGTGTTGAAACAAATGAACAGTCTCTTTTCTGGTCGTTCTGACCATTCAGAATAATTACCATTTTGCCATTTGCATTTAACATGACGACTAGGAAAATCTTTAGCCCTTAGCCATTTTACATAGAGCTACAGATACCAGTTTTCCCCTCAGGAGGGCGAAGTCATGACCCCATTCTACTCCGTCTCTGATTGACTCTAGCTCTTCCACCAAACCTAACCAAACTTGCCTCATGCCTAAACCTAAACGACCCAATGATCTTTGAAGCGACAAGTACTAAACAATCAGAGGCAGAGTAGGGTGGGTCATGACTTGACCTTCTGGGGAAAAAAATGGTGTCTGTCACTATGTAAAATAGCCACAGGTCAGTGCCTAATTCATGTCTCTTTTTGAGATAAAACTGTACATTTTGTAGTGGTGTACATGGAAGTCTTTTATTTATTTACTTACAACTCACAAAAAATGGGAGCAAAAACAAAAGTGTAGCGCTCGTGATTGTGTTGAGTATAGTGACAGAACTTTGACATGATACTAGAATTTCTTAGCAATATTCTCAAGTGTTTTTTTTCTCTTCTCTGTTATTTCTATCAACCAGGTCAGGCTTTCAAAGCCCACCGGGCCGTTTTGGCTGCCAGCAGCCTCTACTTTCGTGACCTCTTCAGCAGCTCCACCAAGACCCAGTTTGAGTTGCCCTCCTCCGTCACACCTGCCTGCTTTGAGCAGATCCTCACTTTCTGCTACACAGGGAAGCTAACAATGGCAGCTAGCGAACAGCTGGTGGTAATGTACACAGCTGGCTACCTCCAGATTCAGCATATAGTTGAAAGAGGCATGGACCTAATGTTCAAGGCAAACTCACCTCACTGTGACTCGCAAACAGCCGGGTCTTTAGAGGAAACAGGATCCGAGCCGCAGAGTCCTTCTAATAACGGTAACGGACTAGCGGTGGCTGCCCTTTTGGGAACACCGGGCTGGTCTCCATCCTTAATCATGCCGCAACGGAAGATTAAACTAGAAGGGGGTGACCCGACGCCCCTGACGATACCTGCCTCCACACAAAACAAGATTTCTTCTTCGGAGCTGGGGAGTCGGCTGGCGAGGGCCAGTTCGCTGTTCTACTCCACGGCTGGCGGGAACCCCATCCACGGTATGCCTTCTTACCACCTTCAAGGGGCTGGTGGAGGTGGGGGTGGAGCAGCAGCAGGAGGAGGAGGAGGAGTTGAAAGGTCCAGTCCTGGAGCGTCCAGCCTGCCAACCACTGACAGTCCCACGTCCTACCAGAATGAGGATGAGGAGTTTGAGGAAGAGCCCTATGATGGGATCACAGAGGATGCCTACAGTCATCTCTATGGACGTTCAGCTAACCCCTACGGCAGTGAGTACTGTGTCATCATGTTGATGCTTTTATAAGACCTTTGTGAAGTGTTGCAGTGCTTAGGTGTGTTTCAAACACTATTGTGCTGTATTTGGTGGAGAGCACTCATCACTGAGGCTTTACTCTGGAATATTTTTCATCATTAAAAACTTCTAAAAATACAGCATGTCCTCAGTTACAGACGAAAACTAATGTTAGCTTTTTATCAGAACCTGACTCCAATATCAATTTATCGGCCGATATTTTTCAGTGCACCGACACATTAATCTTTCATTGGTATTTTTGATAGAGCCTGACCGATATTATCAGCAAGATCACAGCTGTATCAGTCTACATCAGTAAATAAATGTTGATATGTGACAGAACATAATTCAGATTGTTTTTATCTGTTAGCTTTATAAGGAGCATTTTATGTATTTGTGATTCTTTCTCTTAATTCAGGTTTAATATACGCATATTTTTTTCTCCGTTTGTGTTATATTCATTTATAGTTATTTAGAATTATTAAAAAATATTGCTGAATGTTTACTCTCAGTGCCCTGATATGATTTGGGGTTATAACGTTTTTCATTGAACAACAACAATAACTACTACTACTACTACTACTACTACTACTACTACTACTACATGCGATTATTATTATTATATTATTATTATTATTATTATCATTATTGTTATTATAAGTATAAGCCACTTTAGTTTATGTATATATTCTGTTTTATTCTGTATGAAGAATATTGCCCAATATATCAATATCAGGGTTTTTTTTTACCAAATTGGCATCAGCCCCAAAAATCCAGTATCAGTTGGGCCCTAATTTTTATCTTACAATTTACTCAATATACTTCCTCTACACTAACTTTTATAGTATTTATTTTATAGTATTTCTAATTCTTAACTCTGTTAAATTAAAGTAGTTTAAAGAAGAAGAAAAAAAAGGTCGAATGAGCAAATGCAAAGAAGAAGACGATATCAAAGGCAAACCTGCATCAGTTTTATCTTTCTAGTCATGTAAGATCTGAGTAAGTGAATTACTTTCTCAATTGCCCTTGGCTCAGATAAAGGAAATTCATTTGATATCAGCCTGATCTAAAAAAAAAGTGAAACAGGGCATGACTTGCAGAAATATATAGTCATAAATGCAGAGTTTTTGGAACACAGTTGCTCCTTGTCCAGACTTGTTATGTATTGTGCCCAAAAAAAAAAAAAAAAAAAAAAGCGGATGCACGTTCATTTCATCCGAGTTACATTATTTAATCTTTCATAAATCATGTATCCTGCGCTTCTTGAAAAAGCAGGATGTTGTGCCTCCAGTGTGTGTGTGGGTTCTCTCAGCATAAAGATAGCTTTATGGAGTTATGATTGGAGTGCATCGTGACCAACAACACACTCCTTATCGCAGCTACAACAGCTGCTTTTTGTATAGATTTCTACCGCACTTTCATACTAGTGCTTGTTTGTCTACACACCCAGGCGTAGATTCACGTAAACACGCAGACCGGACAGCAACGGTGGACACTCAAACTCTAACTCACATGTGCACATACACATGCTCACACAGACACACGCACGCTTCCCATCGTTCTTAGCATCCTGCAGCTCAAAGGCATTACACAGGTTTGTCAAATTCTAGAGTTTCAGATATTTATGAAATCCACTCTATCTGCAATCAGTCAGAGCACCCCAGGGTGACATTGTGGGATATTTGAGATCCGTGCACATCTTTCCTGTGTGTGAGTGTGTGTGTGTGGGTGTGCGCGTGTGTGGGTGTGAATGCACATGCAAATGCATTAATCCACACTTTTCTGCATACACGATGTGCATGTGAGTGTGGCAATTAATGTATTAATTTCACCTGTTCGCTATGTGTGTGAGTGTAAACGCGTGCGTTTGCATGCGTGTGCACTGGAGGTGCGTGCATGTGCATACACTCCCATGTCATCTCAGGGGTTCGGGGAAAGAATTTTTGTGAGTAAGAACCTAACACCCAGCTTTGGATCTGTCCCCCTCTAAAACTCAAGTTGCTGATGCAGCATCATGACTTATCTGGGATACATCTGCAACGCTCTAAAACATTCATGAAACACAACAAACTTGTATGAGGTTACACCACCTGCTTTATTAATTGCATTTTGTTGCACCTATCTAAACAGGGGGCAAAGAGGGCATGGATGATAGCGCATCTTTGTTGTTTATAGTCTGATAAATAAATGATCTGCATATGCATTTATCTGTTGTTTTTTTTTTTAGCTGTGTAACACAAAACCCACTTAGTTTTTCTGAACTCTTTCTGTTCTCGCTTGCTTTCATCAGTCCAGGACAAGCCAGAGATGGCAGCGGTGCCCTTGGCCTTGGAGAACCGCAACTGTGTGCTGATCCGCAGGGACCTGGTGGCGCTGCCTGCAAGCCTCATCAGCCAGATAGGCTACCGCTGCCACCCTAAGCTCTACACTGAGGGGGACCCTGGGGAGAAGCTGGAATTGGTAGCTGGTAGGCACGCACATACAAACACATGCATCAGCTCACACACATTTACCTGCTCACATTTTATCACACGCACACATGCAGAGAGGAGCGCAGTGAGTTTGGAAAGTAATCATACCTCCACACATTTTGCAGATTCAGATCATTTAAAATTCTCAGATAAATAGTTGGTCAAATTAAATTTAACTGACTGAATTGATATCAACTAACAAAGTCAGGAGCTTAGAGAACTCCAATATTGTAAAATAGAATTACCCACAATTACGGATGTGCTCGATTAGTCGCTTAAATGTTGCTACCCTTGGTAGCTGGCACCAGAAATGCTAATATTAATATGTAAATCAGTGAGCTGGAAAGTAGATAACATCTTGTAAAAACCAGCACAGTTTGTTAGTGTTTTGATCTAGTTTTTGATCTTGATTTTTTTGTTGTTGTTATGTTTTGTATGATAAAGCATAGCATTCATAACGCACGGCACAAGGTGCCTCACATTTCAACTGCATTTAAAATAAGCTTTGGTCATTGAAGAATGTGATTAATGACCTCAAATCTCTCAGTATTTTATATTTAAGAACAGAACATAATGCATTGTTAGCTTTAAAGGCAGCATTATGTGTTTATGTGATCCATTTTTAAATTCAAATTTAATATTCTGTATACATATATTGTTTTATTTAGTTTATTTTTATTCATAATTATTAAAAATACTCATGAAAGTTTACTTTTTCAGTTATTTTTCAGTCATTTTGGACTATAAAGTTTATTGTTAAACCATAAAATGTGATGCCTCCATTGCATATCGTTAACAAGGGATATTTTTGAGATCATTGCAAAAAAACCATGTGGATTTATGTGTATATTCTAAATTCTGCATAAAAAATAATGGCCGATATATTGATATCAGCATTTTTTTTACTTCCTAATATCTAAATTGGCCCTAAAAATCCAGTCTTGTTTGGGCTGTAGTTGGGAACATCCCTACACTCATCACAACCCACTGACCTTTACTAATATCCTTTTTATGCAGGAGACATCTGTGTTTGATTAATATGAGACTGTTGTCAGAGGTTAATATCTGGTCATCACCGTTTTACTCTAACTTGAAGCTACCACACTAGTTCAAATATACTGTACAATAGTGCTTAAGACGTTCTGGTAAAATTATGTTTAGATGTTAATAACATATGACTCACATTCAACCAGAATCTGATTGCTGGTTTTCATTCAAGTCACTGTATTGATCTGAAAGGCACAGAACAAAGCTGCGGCGCTTCTCTGCAGCGATTGAAGGCTGTGACAGAAGGACAACCATCTCTGCAGTGCTCATCAATCAGGCCTTTATGGTAGAGTGACTAGACAGAAGTCACTCCGGAGTAAAAAGCATATGACAGCCTGCCGGGAGTTTGCCAAATGGCCCTTACAGGCCTCTGAGAGCATGAGGGAAAAGATTTTTTGGTATGATGAGACAAAAGCTGAACTCTTTGGTCTGACTGCCAGAAATCGCTCTTGGCAGTCAGACGAGAGACTGGAGTCAAAGAGAACAGGTACCACTCGACATGCATCTAATATAATTCCTACAATGGAGCATGGCAAAATGTTTAATCAATTTAGTATTGAATCTTTTTCAGACAAAAGAATCTGTGAGAGTCTGAATATCATGCAGTGTACTTTACGGACGGACGGACATAGCCGTACATGACACATGCAGATGCAGTGTGTAGCCAGTAATCAATCAAAAGAGTTGCTCAGATTCAATCAGAGCGTCATGTAATTCAATTAAAAGCAGAACGGAACAC
Source organism: Lutjanus argentimaculatus (assembly GCA_034769285.1). Lineage (NCBI taxonomy): Eukaryota > Metazoa > Chordata > Actinopteri > Lutjaniformes > Lutjanidae > Lutjanus > Lutjanus argentimaculatus. The sequence continues at coordinate 35,773,043 of JAWZSL010000005.1, read as the reverse complement.
AGTGGAAATGTGTAATTCAGTTCTGCAGTCTGCATGTAAGATACAGAACACACGAGCGTGAGAGAGATGGTTTTGGAAAAGAAAGCAAAACCTAGTCTTTTAATAGTTTACTTTCTTTATGACCTCCGACTTCAATACATAAAACACGATTTTCTAAAACAATTTTGGACAGCTTTGTTAAAGGAATAGTTTGGATTATTTGAAGTGGGTTTGTATGAGGTACTTATTGATAATCAGTGTATTAGCTAGTGTGCCATCATACAGCCTTTTCTGATGGTAGACCGCCGTTAAGTAAGCCAAATATTGCTCTCTCCAAAGCAATGAAACTCCTTAGACAAAATCAGTAATTTTACCTTGCAGAACAATTTCCCCCAAGGGGGACTAATAAAGAGACGTTCTTCTTCTACCACCGCCTTGGTCTGTTAGTTTGTTTGTTATTTTGTGACATAAGTGAATCCAAATTCTCCTTTTAAAACACAGAAATTAAACAGTAACACGAACAAACTAACCGATCAAGGCAGCAATAGAGCAGAAACTCCCTTGTTCTGTGAGGTAAAATTACTGATTTCAACTATGGAGTTTGGCTGGTTTGAAGAGAACGCTATTTGGATCATATAACAGCCGTTTCCTGTCAGAAAAGGCTCTCGATGGTGATTTAAGTGGTGAAAAAGTTCTAAATATAGTTTACAGTAAAACTGATAATAATTTTTAGCTGGGTCTTGTTGCTGACCCCATCCACAGCAGTTCATTTTTTAGCTCTAGTGCATTGTGCACCCCTCTGCATACAGCCCCACTTCAAATAATCCGAATTATCCCTTTAAGTCTATGAAAGCTCTCCTTGAATATTGTAATGTAACCAAAGAATAAAAGATGAGCTGGTAATTGGGTCAAAGAGAGAAACCTCTAAAGTCTTCAAAGACAGGGAATGGGTTGTAACATGAGCTTATTTTCTCCACCAGGTACACAGGTGTTCATGACTCGAGGCCAGCTGATGAACTGTCATCTATGTGCTGGTATCAAACACAAAGTCTTGCTCCGCCGTCTGCTAGCCACGTTCTTTGATAGGTGAGTATGAAGGCGTGCTCAACAAAGGCAGAGCAGTCTGTATTGGTCTTTACTGTAAGATCTGAGTTCTGTGTATGACTCCAACACCACCGCTGTTGTCACAAAGCAACTTTCACACTCCATCTGTGGCCATGTTGTGCAATGCGGTTAGTTGTGTGTGTGTTCCTATGTTCATCTACTGTACTGTATGTGCCTGTTGCTGACTCTGCCCCCTGGTGTCAACTCTGTGTCCCTGCAGAAACACTTTAGCCAATAGCTGTGGGACAGGTATCCGTTCTTCTACTAGTGACCCCAGTAGGAAACCCCTGGACAGCAGGGTCCTCAACGCTGTCAAACGTAGGTTTATTGTCCAGATCATCTAATATTTTCTTTGTATTTCTTCCTTTTACTTGTACTTTATTTCTTTTATACTTTATAGTCTACAACCCCCATTTCAAAAATGATGGGATGTTGTATAAATCATTAATAAAAACAGAATGCAATGATTTGCAAATCCTTTTCCACTTGAATTCAATTGAACAAAGTACAAAGACAAGATATTTAATGTTCAAACTGATCACTGATTTTTGTAAATAAACACTCATTCTGAATGTGATGCCTGCAACACGTTTCAAAAAAGTTTGGGCAGTGTTGGAATGCTAAAAAAACACAAAAAATAACACCTGTTTGGAACATTTCACACAAACAGGTAAATTGGACATTGAATGGCTGTGACCTTTGACCCCTCAGGTGACACTACATTAAAAACTGCATTAAAAACCCCTGTAATTGTATAAAGCGTACCACATGGGCTCGAGAACACGTTGGTAAATTGTTGTCACTGCATCTACAAATGCAAGTTAAGACCGTACCTCGACAATGGCAGACCCCGGCCTGTCGAGCACCTGAAGTTGTATATCAAGCAAGAATCAAGAAGCAAGAAGTACTCAGCTCCCAGATGACCCTGTCCCAACTTTTTAAGAACATGTTGCAGGCATCAAATTCAGAAGTGTATGTTCACAAAAGTAATTGTTAATCAGCTCGAACATTAAATATCATGTCTATGTACTGTATTCTTTTCAATATAGGTCAAAACCTTTTTGAAAATTATTGCATTCTGTTTTGTCTATGATTTACATAACATCCCAGGTCTTTTGGAATTGGGGTTAGAGTTTGTTTTAGAAGAGGACAGTTTGTCTTCATGGAGTTTGTTGTCTTCTCTCTTTTACAGTCTACTGTCAAAATTTCAACCCTAACTTCAAGGAGAGTGAAATGAATGTGATTGCTGCTGACATGTGCACAAATGCGAGGCGTGTCCGCAAGCGATGGCTGCCTAAGATCAAGTCCATGCTGCCCGACGGCATGGAGGTGTACCGTGCGGGAATGGGCATGGGTGCTGCTGTGGGTCTGGGCCTGGCGCTGGGTGCCCCTCAGCCAGGGGTGCCTCTCCCCTTTGAGCCCGACTTCAAGAGCCTGGAGCAAAGGTTGTATCCAGATCGCAAGGACCCTCTCAGGACTCATGCACCGCTGACAGAGGGCAGCCCCGGCTCTGGGACGGCCGGGGCAGAGGCCGAAGGCGAAGGTGAAGGAGTCGTCCAGGAGGAGCAGGAGGAAGACGAGGATGAAGCCGGGTTAGAGGGTGTAGACGGATCACTGGGGGCGCCAACTTTGGTCCCGGGAGCTGAGGCGGGCAGTTGCGGCGACACGCCACCTGAGCAGGAAGTGGAAAGTTTTGGACAAGGTCTGAGGGTGAACGGACAGTGAATGTCCCCCGGGCTGCCTCACACATTGTGAAATCTGTTTTAACACCGCATTTTCTTTTGCTTGCTCTCTTAACTCTAACATCTCGTCCACCACTCTTCTTCTTCTCCTCCGTGCTTCCTCAACGGGAATTATTCAGCACAAAAAGCTGCGCTCGTAGGTCTTAACTATACAGGAATTTGTCACACATGCATGTGCACACGTGTGCTTGTGTACACGCATAATTACCGATAGTGGAAGTAGAACAGTGATAGTAGAAGTAGACACAGGCATGGCATTAGCACAATGAGAAAATCAACCCTTTCTGCTCCACCCTTTTTCTTCGTACATTCTGTATTTACTCAGTACTTCGGCACCCGCAGCAATATTACAAAGGCCTGATAGCAGAACAAATGGCTGTAATGATTCATCATTTCAGTGCAATACAAAAGCAACAGCTGCTTTGCTGGCAGTTTATGGAGTGTGGTATAATGCTTTGTAAAATGATTCCGTTTTCTTGGAAAGCTGCGTCTGAAAATAACCCATGTAACCTTGGGAAAAAGAGACGAGAGAAACACAGCGCGCTTGAAAAGCAGCTTATTTTGCCATGTTTGACCACTTTACATCGTACTGTATGACACATATGTATGACTATACTGTATAACAAAGATTACTTTACAATTAAAGATCAAGTCAAGTACTGTATCACCGCTGTCTAGCAAAACAGTTTTCTTTTTTCTCAAAACAACATGACATTTTTATGACACAGATAAGGAAGTTTTTTTTCTGCAAAAGCTCAATACTTCTCCACAATCTAACCAATAATCTATCACATGGAGTTGTTTTTTCATGCATATTTGCCCGTGACATTTTGGATTAGATTGTCAATGTGATGCCTGTGTCTGCTCCAGACTGCCCTTACCTAACCACACAACACACATACAGATACACACACGTCTCACCTTAGGATAATAGCCTTTAATATCTACACCAACACGTTATTAAAAAAAAAAAAATACACTGTCCCCAAAAGATATGTAACAATGCTTTTTTAACTCCTTTTAAATTACATCATTCTGTCCGGGAGATACAGAGAGAGAGATGTGAAACACAACAGCTTGCATGCATGAATACAAACAGTGGATACAGAGAATTACTGCAAACAAAGCCACAAACCTGCATCTAAATAAGAAAACAGCTACTGTTGCCTCGACATATGCCATTAAAAGGACTTTTTATCCCATTTCTCACTGAGATCTGACCTCAGTCTGACACATGTTAGAACTGACCTGGGTGTGACCCAGGAATGACTGTGTTTGACACGGTATCAGTTGGATTTTTCTGTGTTTTTATTTGATTTTTTTAAACTACGGAGCGTGCTGTCACCACGGGTAGAGGAGACTGAATATAAGAGGAGGTGCACTACACTGAGTGGTAGAAGGAAACGTGTCAGAGAGAAGCACTGTTTCACCTCAATGTGGTGGTGCGATTGGCACCAAGACTACACAGCCCTGCTTCCATCCTGTTTTCTTTGTGTTCTCCTGGGTGGGTTTTGGGGGGGTGGGGGTAAATTATTTAATAAATCTTATAAGAGCAATTTCTGCTGGCTTATTGCATTTGCACTCAAAAAAAAAAAAGGTTAAAGGGTGGGACTGTACTTAAGACTGAAAAGTTCCTCCACATCCACCTTGAAAAGTTGTTTAATCAGAGGATTGTGGGTTTAAAAGGAGAAAACTGGAGTGAGGCAACAAGTCGAACAGGGACTTTAACCTGTATTTGTCATTTTTCTGTTTTTTTGACTTCTGTTTTCATGCTTTGTGTATGGAAGCCCATTCTGCAAATGTGCTAAAAAAAAAACATCCAATAAGCCATTATAATGAGAAACTTTCTCAAATTAGTATCACTAAATAATGAGACTTTTGAGAAAGTTTCTCATCATAATGACTGACAGGATCCTTTTTTTCCCCCCGTAACATTGTTGGAAATGGGCTTCCATATTTCTGCCACGCGTAGGGACATAGTCCAAACAGCCTTCCTTTGTTGTTTTGTGCGTTGATTTTAAGAGATACTGTTGTATGTTTTCTTTTGTTTTCTGGGTTTTCCTGATCAGCGTCAAAGCACATTTAATCGCAAGTTCAGACCATCAAAGTCGGATGAACCCCAAAGTCATTTTAAGCCACCAACATTTTGGAACGCTGAAAATTAAATTTCAGTTTTTTTCTGTTGTAGATAACAGAAGCTAATAACCAAGCAAAAATAAATAAAAAAAAAAACAGCATATGCTTCTGATATATTTCTGCTTCAGTGCTGTGCCACCTGAAAGGTCGGGCCAGATTATTCTGTCTGTGTTCTTTGTATCTTGTTTCGGACTCTTTAGGGGGAAGCTTTAAGATGGCCCTGCACAAGAAACACAGGGTTATAATTGCACTATAGGTGATAATAATGACGTTTACAGTATCTTGTTTTCTTTTTTTTTTTTCTTTTGGAAGAAATGTGATCTGCCATAGCTAAAACAGGGCCGTGATAGAATGGCTGAGATGATGAATGAATGTAAACTGTAGCACTGCTTTGGCGAGGGGTCCAAGCCTTGACTGAATACGGTCAGATACTCAAATACTTTTTATATTTTTCCTCAATTGTATACATTAAAAATGGGCCATAGTAAAATATAATTTGACTGTGAGGCTGGGTGATGTTCTACCCTTAACCTTTTTGTGATTTTTTTTTAATTTTTAAACTGATGTGAACAGGTCTTCCAATGTGGCGAACACAAGGGAGCCTTTTCCCTAATATACAGAAAACTGAGCGAAGTTCGCGGACAAGCCTTTTTTTTCTATTTTCATCCCAACGAGCTCCTCATTTTTTTAAAAATATTTTGACAGCTCTGTATGTCTCTAATGTTGAAATGTTCACAAAACAGTTTTTTGAACTTTTCTGTACATATATATATACTTCAAGATTTTAAAAAACTATTTCTTTATCTCATTTTTAAGTTGTTAAGCTTTGGTTCTTAAAGTTGCTCTTGTAAAAAGAACAAAAATAAATAAATAAAGATATTCAGTTGTTTATTGGAGCCACTACCTTAATTACTGGACTTTTGAGGGGATCACCTACACTTCTGATTTTGTCAACCAAGGTAACAATCTTCCCAAAATGCATATAATCTTGAAGTTAAACCAAAATCACAGTTATTACTTTAGATTACAAAATAGTTTGCAACTTAATCAGCCTGCCACCCAACAGACATGAAACCAGTGCTACCAACCACTGTTAAGTCTTCTCTCTTTATACTTTCATGCACAATAAGTCTGTGCAGAATTGTGCTTGGCCATGACTTAAACTGAGAGGAATTTGATATGAACTCCAGTTAAAACAAAGCAGTAAATAATATAGGGTGGGAAACATTGATAAAACTCCACTGTAGGGACAAAGGGGTGTGGAGCAGTGCCTTAGACTGTGACTGTGTGCGTGTGGATGTTGTGAATGTGACGTGAGCCTTTATGTTCGGAGTCGAACAAGACAAAGCACCTGTATAGGAGTAGGTTGACAGATTTTTTTTGTCCTTTACCTAAGTTATAATTCTACTTAAATTGGCCTGTATGTAATATTATATTCAGATTTCTTTTATTTTTTGCCATCATCTCATTCTTTAAGAAGAAAGTGTGCACCAAACCAACTGAGTCGAACTCATTAAACAAATCTACTGCACTTAAATGCATTCAATAGCCAATCAGCAACTATCTGGATCCCCTGGACAAACATCCTCACATTATTTAGTCCTATATAATTGACAGACAACCCAAAAAAACTATTTAAAGAATATATGATATGATCAGTTTCACTTTAGAACAGTCTTCCTCACAGAACAATGACACATGCATTACACTTCACATTAGACTCTGACCCGACCAACACAAAAATAAAAACATCCTTTGTAGGAAAAAAAACCTTTTTTTTCTTCTATTTTTGGGGTCTTTTTTTTTTTTTTCTTGTGCAGGGTGAATTTGAACATGAATGATGTTGCACTATACTGTAAAACTGAGAAATTCTCAGAGAATGTCATGGCTAACCCTTTGGAGGATGAGCTCTATTTGAGGTGGCTGAAAGAAAAGGTCCTGTAAAATGTATGTAATGTGATGTATTTTTTACATATATCTTTTGATTGAAAGTAGTGTCTCCTTCGCAGCAAACTCTGTAGTTAAGAATTTTACTTTTTTTTTTAATTTAGTGACAGAACTTTGTCTGCCACTCACCTGGATGATCACTGAACATGTCAAAATAAGAGTCAGAATGGTATTGTTGGTTGAAAAGAACCTATTTTCACAAACATTTCTTTGCAAATAAATTGTTACGTACTTTCTAAAAACCTTACATAGTGCTCTGTTCATCCCCCATTACTGTCAAACTAATGGGCGCAGTAGTCTTTGTTCCACTGAATGGTTTATCCTGAAAACAATACATTTATATGCAAAGAGACACTTGTATCATAAAATGCATGCCATTCAGACACTCACTCTAACCCGATGAAACCTCTGATCTTTATGCACCATGTATTTTATGCTGAATAACTGTTGTCACTGTTAGCAAACAAAGACTGTGGAGTCTTGCAAGAGGAGGGTTGTATTTTTATCGCACACCCTGGCCTTTTATTGAATGTTTTAGGTAACCTATTGTAATAATGACAGCAAAGTAGTGATAAAAGAGTGGAATACATTGACTAACTACCCAGATGAGTGTGCATTTGAACCTTCAGCAGACTCAGAAAAAAATGCACTAAAAGTTTATATGTGTATGTATGTGTCCTTGAACATAATGCCAGCACTTTAGAACTACTTAGACAAACGAGAGAAAAAGGATGACAGAGGGTTTGGCGAACGAGGAGAAAACGCAACTTTTAAAGCCATGTGTTCAGAGCGCTGACAATCAGATTAGGGATGAGACCCAAAGTGCATTATGGGAGATCTGACATGACTTGCTGTGCTCTTGCTGTTTGCTTTGTCTTTCTCCGGCTTGCTTTGGTCTGTGCTAGCTTACTTTCCAGAGTGGAGGGAAAGCCTTCTTGGTTTTAAGTGTGTGTCTCTGCAACAAGGACTGACGGATATTGTGACTGATACCTTGGTGCTTCGTGAACAGAGCTGTCCCATGTTGACATGGACCATATCTGTAAAGCTCTGATATAAGTGTGGGCCGAACCTGGGCCTATAAGTCTGGGCTTTCTGGTGACCTCTCGGTGGACAACAGTCCATACAAATGGACGACAGTCCATACGACAGAAGAGGACTTATCATGCAACCCTACACTTTGATCGTGGTAACGTTCTTCACTATCAACAGGGCTTGGACCAGGCAAACTGGGATGGGACAATTTCAGTGTTGATACTGCTTTATGTTTCAAATGAAAAATGTTAAAAATGTTTATGCGCCTTCTGACTCAAGCATCAATAATATATACAACAGAAATGCAAGTTGCCACTTTTGATGTTGCATAAGAATCTACCTTTCATTCCCATCATGGTATTTGCCATCACCAGTTTCAGTTGTGTAGTACAAAAAAGTACCTGATTTCTTTAAATGCAATACAGAAAAATCTGCTTTCTAATAAAAGTCCTTACTTCACCATATACTGCCCTCCTCTTTCTTTTATCTCTGTCTATATTAAGGCCTTTCTTAAAGATAGCTGTGTTTCCAGAGCAGAATGGCTACCTTCAGGGATTTGCTGAGTACTGACCCACAAATACCACGCCACGGAGCCTTGTTTGAGAAGCTTTTGCAGGTTGTGATGTCTCATATTAATGCATAGCTGTCCAGAATGTAGGTAAGGAGGTCCCAACAGAGGAAAAGTAAAATAATTCTTACTTATAGTGAAATACTTGTTAAATCAAATTATAGCCTATAGCATTTTTCATTGCAGGATTCACTGGAATTCCCTAAAAGACAATCTTCAATATATTGCCTTTGGGACCACCGGGCTGCCTGACAGAGAGCATGCGTCAACGTTTTATTTCCCCCAGAAACTGTACATTTTACAGGTCTTAAACTTCAGACTCACACAAATTCTCTCTGGTAGTATTGATACCTTTGGGAAGATTCCTGCAAAGTGAGATTTATAACTTCAAATCAATCTAGATTACTTATGTGTGAGGAATTCTTTTCACAGAAATGCAATAATACATTTACCTTACAAAACACAGATATACAGGCAACTAACTGTCTAAGTCCTTCATTAATGATCCCTTTAAAGTAGCCTAATGTAAATGTTAAAGCATAAAAACAAAAAAAGGTTTTGAATCACGCCACACATTTAGTGATACCTTACTAGAATGATCAAAAACTTTAAAAAATGTATGGTACAATATTGTAAAATGTAGTATATTCAGATTCACATAAAATATAGCTGGACATTGTTAAGAAGCAGGACCATCTTAACTTGACAAAATTTTGTGAATCATTCTTAAAGTCCCCCTTCACTCAAAAATATTTTTTTTTCTTGTTCCTACAGGTGAATGTTGGAGCTTGACTGTGCAGCATGACGTATGTGCAGAGTTTGACGCTAGAAGTCTGTTTTCACATTAATCAGCTGACTGTGAAGTTTTTCTGTGCTCACTGAAAATCTTGTTTTAAGGGGTGGGGCTACGAGCATGATTTGTGACATCACAATGAGTTTGGAAGTCAATCCTGGTCTTGGTGTTGAGTAGAAACTTGAAGCCACTGGTGAACGTACATTGAGAATGTTTACAGTGAAACAGGGGGCATCTTATGTCCAGTAGGAAAATTTTAGAAATGAATAACATTGCATAATCATAGATTCTCAAATTTTTAACAAGATACAATGTGTTGATGCTTTTTTTTAAAGGATTTTAATGTAGGAATAATATTTTTTGTGGAAAAAACATATGAGATTATATGTTTACACAGGCAGACTTTTTTATATGTATTTATTCATGTCTGCAGGGGATCTTTAACAGGTTAAGACATTTTTTGGAAAGCCACCAAAAGAAAAAAAGGTATTTTTTTATATTCATTTAGGCTCTGAATATACTTATATGTCTCATCAAACAATATCCTATACAAACTCTTTAACATTTAGGCCTATTTTAGTGATATTCGCAATCAGGGAAACAGCCTACTTTTCTAATTTAGGTTATGAGGCCTAAGTGCTATCACTCTATTTGTTAAATTGTACCTCTGTCGTGTTTATTATTAGATTTAATCCCAGTAGGGAGTAGCAAAGTGGAGTAATGGCTTTGGAGATAGTGTTTGGGGGCAATTGGCCAACTGTTTTTTTTTTTTTTTTTATCATAAATTCATGTGTTTTCTTTAAATCTGGCTTGGAAATCAATATGTTTTTGTGTTTGCCTTTGAATGCAACACTTGATTGAAAATGTGTCCCCATTTTGGTAAAAGAGATTCAATATAAACACATCCACGGTGATGAGCTCCGTGTCAGTGTTGAGGTCGGTCTGCTCTGGCATCGATTTGTCGTCCTACGTAGCGATCACGTGATGGCAAAATAGCGCGGCGTGTGTTGAGCTGTCCCGATAGACTAATGTGGCTCACCAGAAATTTGTCTCAAATACAGCCGAGGAGGGAATAAACAATACAACAGTCCGGCTGAAAAAAGAAACAACTTCTGTTCTTCAAAATGAGCGACGACGCAGACTCCCCTCCTGAGAGGGAAATGAAGGTACCGCTCTGTCATCTTAAGTTGTGTTGACAGGTTAGCATGTGTATGCTAATGTTTGCTAGCAGCGCGTCAGTTCATTTCCAATGGTACCGGTTAGCTTAGCCGATTAGCTACCTGACTCGGGTTTGGGTTTTCAGTTCAGTTAACCACTCAACGCTTACAGAACCACTATAACAACTTGTACACAAGTAGAGAGTTCGGTTTAAAAGTGTGAGGAGAAAAGAGCTGCTGCAGTAACTTGTGCTTTCTCTTTCTAGCTAGCTGCTTATGCTAGCATTGTAGCTATTAGCATATTTACGCTATATCATACAGTATGTATGCGCCCTCTTGAGAGTTACGTGCTAACTTGAGGTTAGTTGAATTAACAACCACTCTCTGTGAGATAAACTCATGTTCAGTTAAATTAGCTGTGGTTAATGTTACCAACACGGCTTAGCATCATTAGCATGCTAGCTTTAACTTTACATTTCAGGCTATGCGTAACTGTGTTGTTAATAAAGTCAAGTTGAAAGCAAGTAAATACGTGACTTCATGTTTCACGCAGTTTAAGAAGTTTGTCTGTTAGGTGATACTGCAAGTATGACATGAGAACTATACTTTTGAGTACTGTGAAAAATAATGCTAAGTTGCTACATGCTGCACCACTTGTGCATCATAGTTTAAAATTGCTGCTCATGTCTCACACAACTTTCTCACCGACCACAGTTGCCATTTTAAAGTCACAACCCACAGTGTTCACAAACATGCCCAATACGTACTGATCATTCATTTAATTTCATGCTTGATATTATTTTTTATGTTTTCATATTTACATAAGCATTCACACTTATTTTTATATATATTCTTTCTATATAGTTTTGGTACAGCACACTAAATAACGTTGTACGTATAGAATGACTAAGATAAGATAAGATAAGATGGACTTTATTGATCCCACACCGGGGAAATTCACTTGTCACAGTAGCTCAAATAGTACAGATAGGAAAATAACAATAGAGTAGAGTAGAGTCTAAGAGTATAAGAGTATAAAGTGTTCAAGATACTAAGTACAGGGCTGTACACACAAGACTATTTACAATATATACACCTTTCACTTGTACATATATGGAAAAACAATAGGGATATGTGGATATGAGTATATACCTAGGCATATACTGGAAACTGTGCAGGATAATTGCACATAGAGTTGTAAAATACACACATGGTGTGTAGCATTAATGTAAAAAATGTAAACTGTTGCCTTGCAGAGGCAGATTGCACAGAGGAGGGTATGTTGGATTGCACAGAATATTAGCAGCAAAAAAGATTTAGCACAGTGAACATACAATATTGCACGAGGAAGGGAAGTAGGGAAGTGGATGAGTTGTGCAAGCAGACTAAACAGTGCTACATTAAGTCATGCTGGTGTTGGTGTTAAAGAGTCTGACAGCTGATGGGATGAAGGACCTGCGGTAGCGCTCCCTCTTGCACTGTGGGTGCAGCAGTCTGCTGCTGAATGAGCTGCTCAGTGCACGTACATATATAAAATTCATGAGCACACAAGCCATGTTGTCAAGCATTTTTACATTATATTGTTATTTTTCTTCATAAGAGGTTTAGTTGACAATTATTGAAGTGTACCCACATATATTTACCACCATTAACTGGTCACTCTGAAGTAACAAAAAGGCGTGTTGTCTTTTTCAGGATTTTCAGTTTCGTCAGATGAAGAAAGCAAGAGTTTTTGAGCCTGCTGAAGATTTGCCAAAAGAAAGATCAAGTCTGCTTGCCGTCTCAAACAAGTTTGGTTTGACTTTTGTTGGGTCCAACAGAACATTCAAAGTTTACCAAACCAAAGACATCCTGGCTGCTGATAAAGTTGACGGCAACTCCAATGAAATAGGTACGGACATGCTGTACAGGTTTGAATTTGAATACGTCTCCAATCAGGTTTTCACTACATTGAAACAAAAATATATCTTTAGCTTAATTTCCATTCATGTTCGATTTCCCTCTTTGTTCTAGTTGAGGGGATAACACCGTTGTCGGAGGTGATTGTGGAACTGTCTCTGCACCACTTGGCTCTCAGCTGTGATGAACTGACATTGTCAGTATGTGGCTCGTCCGAGGAGACAGGCTTGTCCCTCACATTCTACGATGTCCGCACCTTCGTGAACAAGGTGACTGCTTTAGTTAGTGTATTTAATGTGCCAGTATTGTATTAGACATGCATCGTGCCTATTTCAGGTTCTGCCAGGGTGTGTGTATTTCTATCTTTGTATAACAAACATAGAAAGACACTTGAAGATTTGAAGATACTGTTGGTGTTGTTTCAGCTCTCTAAACAATGAACAATAACTGCAGGGAAATTACTGATGACTTCTAATAAAGATGCTTTTTTAAGCTGACAGAGTTATTCAGAGCAATCCATTATCTTAGCAGCAGGAGACTCACAAACGCCCCTACTATAAAGAAAACACCAACATGCAGCAGCTATTTTTACTAGTTAATCAAAATAATTTGCAATTAAATTCCCCATAAAGTATCCTAACAATTCATCTACCTTTCTTATTTTGGCCTTTATTAATACAGTGCACAGTTTGTACATTTCTACTGCAGAAGGGTACATTGAGTATGTAACTAATAAACTATTACAAAAGTTGGGATGCTGTGTAAAATGTAAATAGAAACAGAAAGCAATGAATTCCTTTTTTCAGCCAGATTCGGTTGAATACAATTTGAAGACAAGATGTTTAATGTTCAGACTGTTAGACTTTGTATTTTTATAGAAACAAACCCATTCTGATTTTGATGCATGTATTTACTTATATTTTACCCAGCATCCCAGCTTTATGGAATCAGAGTTGTAGAAGTAATATAAGATATAATAATAATAATAATATGTACTGTATTTTTATGGAAATGAAATAAAGATTTTATGGACGCTTACTGCATTCACTTGAGAAAAAATATTTGCTTGTTTTATTTTTTTTGTGAATTTATGAGCTACCTCCAGCAGGCTCTCCATGCCCAGGGCCAGCTCTCAGCCCCCCCCCCCACAGCCTGTCCCAAAGCCCATAACCAGCCTCCAGCATGCTCAAGCAGGCCCAGGCAGGGCTCTCAACCCCATAACTCTGACCCAAAGCCTTTTAGACTGGCTCTCCAGCCCTGAAACAGCATCCAGCATGCTCCAGCGGCCAGCTCTCAGCAACCACCAACCCCATAACCAGTTATTGACGTGTGGGTTGACCTACAACCCAAAAACAAGAAAAAAAGTTGAAGTCATGAAGGGTTACTTCTTTTGCTGATTTTCAACCTAAGAACACCGTTTGGAGCAATTTGTTTGTTTTTTTATTAGCCTAGATCTTTCCACTACTGTGGGCGGGGGTGAAACAGAGCACACCACCTTTCAAGAGCATCATGCATGGCACAGTCCCTACATTTGTGCTACTGTATTCATAAAGTTAGAAATTTGCAGGTTTTTCATGAGAAAATTATCTCATGAATTCAGAAGAACAGAGCAAAGAGTTTGTTTCTCAAGTGAATGCAGTAAGCTTCGATAAGATTTCCAGTATCACAAATTTCAGCCTAAATTTGATTACTTCTCACACCTGGATGTTTAGTTATTAGATGTCTGCCAGTATGTGCTATATTTAATTGCTTTAAGCCTTTGACCTATTGGTTTTTTTCTTTTTGTAACTTTATTATTTGTTTTCCTTTGCAGACAAGACCACAGAAGTTACCTTTTGCATCACTGCTGCCAGCAGTACCCCCTGGCACTTTAGTGCAGGACCTGAAGTGGAATCCTGCTCAGGCGTCCATGTTGGCTGTCTGTATGTCTGATGGCAGTATGCAGATTTTGGATGTTGCTGACAGTGTGAAAGTGCTCGCAGAGTTACCTGCCTCAAGTGGCATCACATGCAGTGAGTGGGACTCTAAACAAAGTATTGCTTTCTCCTATATTCCATATCTATTGTGGCTTAATTGTAGTTAATGTACTTTGCTTCACACAGTTTGCTGGAGTCCAAAAGGAAAACAAGTCGCTGCAGGAAAAATGAATGCCACAGTTTGTCAGTATACACCAGTAAGTGAACCTAATTCACTCTCATTAAAAATCTAATATTTAATGGTCCCTGAGAGCTGCAGTATCCGGTGACTGACAAGGTGAATAACTGATTTTCTCCTCTGTTGAAAAGGTTCTAGAGGAAAAGAAAGTTATCCCCTGTCCCCACTTCTACACCTCTGACGAACCTGTCAAAGGTAAGACGAATCCTGCACCTATAAAATTAGCTGAGCTGTAACAGGGTTATTAATAGCATATTATGACAATATGTTTCATATTCTTGTTTTACTTTCAATTCTGTGTTTAAATCCCATCTGTGGCTAACACCTCTCTTCCCTGTTATCTCTCACAGTTCTGGATGTGCTCTGGCTGAGAACTTATGTGTTTGCAGTGGTATATGCTGCTGCAGATGGGTCCCTTGAGACCCCTCCTGAGCTAGTGTTGATCTCCCTCCCTGTGAGTACGCCCTACATCTATAGTCCATTGAATTCACCCATTTGGATTTTTGTCAGGCTGCACCCCTCAACGTTTTCATTGCTGTCGTGCTCATTGCCTCACTAGATTAAATTTGACTGTATACGTCTTTTGAATTTCACATCAATTTTACCTGTTTGGTTGGTGATGTTCCCTCCACACAGCCACAATAACAAGGTGAATAAACAAATGCTGCATTAGATTTGAAGGCCAAATGCTTTGTGGTGTTTACACATTTTTTTGTGTAGTGGCTGTGTAGTTACATAGAGGCTGCTGCTACAACTGACATGTGCCTCCTGATGTTTTATTTGAGTAGGATGCATCATGTAACTGATTATTAAGCCATACAAGGCTTCATGCAACTACTTAGGTCACAGCTTATCACACATGCTTGTTATCAACTGTTTCACAGAATATGAAATTTTAAATCACATTTATTATTTCAATTTATTATTCATTACTAATGATTATTTATTAACTAATGATTATTTATTTAATATATACATTTTTTATCAGTAATATATTATTATTTTCATTATTAAGTAGGTAAAAATACGCTAGCGCCCAAGTGTTGTTACGATACCAGAATCTTAAACTTTGATGCGATACTAGTATGAAAAAATGATGTCTGATACCTCTTTTGACACCATGGCAAAAAGAAAAAAAAAGTCCTGGGCACACAAAATAGGATAATTATTTTTCTTTTTTTATTTCTTATTTATTTTATTTTATCTACAGTATTTTATTTTTTATTAACAGCACCCACAGTGCCAGTAAAGGTCTGAGGTCTTGAATGAGCACATTGATCTATCAAATGTACTATATAATTAACAGAGATCATATCATTTTAAACGCGTGGTATTGAAAAATTATTGAAGTATCACTTTTGACAACCCCATCATCGGGGGTTTTAGCATTTGTTCGATCTTGTTAATGTACCTTAAGCAGATGAATTTGACAAAGTGTGATTTGTTTTGTTTATTTTTTGTAGAAGAAGGATGAGAAGGTGGAGACAAAGTATCTGAACTTCAGTGACACGGTGTACGGCAGCTGCACCGAGCGACAGCACCACTACTTCCTCAGCCACGTAGAGGACTGGTAAGAATGATCCCAGTTTTCAGGCATGGATAGTGTAATGGGCACCCAAAATCACGTTCACTGTAGAGTATAATGCATGATTTATTCCGTCAAACTCTTAAGTCTGTTTTATGTTAATGTCATGCTAAATTACTGCAATGTTTTGCTTTGTCTCATCATTTATTTCACTCAGGGACCTTGTGTTTGCGGCATCAGCAGCTTCCATTGAAGTCAGCGTCATAGCCAGACAAGAGGACAAGGTATCTAATTAAGTGAAAAGCTGAAGATATTATAGGAAACTTAAGCTTGATTGACACACTGTTAAATGGATAATATAGACAGAAATGAAAAGTGTCTCTCACTGTGATGGATTTCCATTTAAATTCCGGGAGAGAAGTAAACAATGAGATCAGTGAAGTTTTGAAAGAAAAACATGACATTATGAGTGTTTGAGATGCAGACTTACATAACTGTTCTACAAAGTTCTTCTCACTCAAAACACTTTGCTTTTAAATCATTAATGTTAGCAGAAGTTCCCCCATCTACAGTCAGCAAACCTAACGCCACATACTTAACTAGTCCTCTTGATGACAGTTCATCCAGTTTGTGGATGTGTGGATGTCATCTCAGGTGTTTCAGGATTCATACAAAGTCTTGAAAGTTTGGAAAGTTCTTAATTTTAACTGCTGTCTTTTCAAAGTTAGGAATATGTTTGAATTCAAATATACTCCTTGAAAAATCCTTGATTCTCTGCATAATCTTGCATTTCATCTACACAGTGTCTCATGTAAACCAAATATTAGGGTTGCAACTAATTGAGTAATATGTTGATTACTTTCTTGATTAATTGATTAGCTGTTCTATAAAATGGTGAAAAATGTTGATCACTGTTTGCCGAAGCCCAAGATCGCGTCTTCAAATGTCTTGTTTTGTCCACAACCCAAAATATTCAGTTTACTGTCAGAGAGGAGTAAAGAAACCAGGAAATATTCACATTTGAGAAGCTGAAGTAAAAGAAAAAGGACATTTTTTTTAAATCTTGACCCAAAATGATTAATCTATCATCAAAATAGTTGCAGATTAGTTTAATAGTCGATTAATAATTGATTAATTGTTGCAGCTCTGCCAAAAATCTTTTGATATTTGAAATGAAACAATCCCGACATCACATTTGTTGGTGCCTCCTCACACCTGAGCTTCTGAGCTAGACTGACTGACATGAGTGCGGATTAGGTGGGGATTTAACTCACTGACACGTGTATTCAAATTCACCAGTAGTAAATAATTTTGTCTGAAATCTACCAGCCACTTTCACACTTCTCCAGCAATGTCCAGCCTTGCCGCAGAAATGCAAAGGGGGCGTCTTATGGTCTGGCGTTTTTTCCTGTTCCGCACATTTTCACAATTTACATATGACGATATAGGCTTCAAGAGTCAAAGAAATTGTTTGGTTTAAGAACCTTGCTTGAATTTTACTTGCAAAAAGCTGTATAAATACTGGTCTTGATTTTAGCAAAGCTGTAACTGATTACCTTAAGTTATGATTTTGGATTTGTTTGACATAAAAAAAAACTTTAATTTGACTTGGATCATTTTACTTAGCTTTGATTTTGCACCTAAAGGCTGTAGACTGTCATGACCATGACAGATTGTTGTCCTTTTTAGATCTGGGAGCTTTGGATCCTGGAGGATGCGAGTCGGGCTGAGCTTCCTGTGACTGAGACAAGTGAAGACACTCTCCCCCTTGGTTTAGCCATAGACTACACCAGCCAGCA
This sequence comes from Lutjanus argentimaculatus, assembly GCA_034769285.1. Taxonomy (NCBI): domain Eukaryota; kingdom Metazoa; phylum Chordata; class Actinopteri; order Lutjaniformes; family Lutjanidae; genus Lutjanus; species Lutjanus argentimaculatus. Next base: position 35,755,208 of record JAWZSL010000005.1, on the reverse strand, counting down.
GGAGATCCATATCTGTAAGTGAATTTGGCTTTTCTATGCCCTTTAATGTTTGTCATCGAATGTTAATTTCCCTTCATCAAAACGGGAACTCAAAGATGTTTTACAGTTTGTCAAATTAATGCCAGTTTTTGAGCCAATTTAAGTCTGTTTTAGCACAGAAAGAAAAAAAGTTAGGCTTTGCTTTCTTAATAAGTAAGGATTAAGGGTGGATCTAATGGGGTTTTTAAGCATTTTAGCAAAGGTCAAATGCTTTTTTTTTTATCACAGTTAAGTTGTTTTAGTTGTTTATCATGTTGAGGTGGGAGAATTCAGTGTTTTTCATATTGCCCATACTTGCAACCTTATTTTCTGCCACAATCAACCTGAAATAGCAACATCCCCCACTTCATTGTTAGTGAAAAGATATTACATTTGATCTCTCCCACTTTTTTTGGACATCAGTTTGATTTTCACTGTTAAGAATTAAAAATGGTGATACATGTCTGCTCTGAAGCTCCCTTAATGAAGAAAATAGTTAAATGAGTGTATGGACGGTGAGGAGAAAATTTAACCAGTTTAGGCAGGTTTGTGCACCATCTGTCACGAGTGATACCGCCCACCCTGATAAGCCTGTTTTTAATGAACATCCATGCTTAGATTATTTCACACTGAAATGGGTAAAATATATGTTTTACTTTTTAAAAAAACTCTGCTTGTCCTTTAGGATTCCTACAAACTAATGATTTCTGTGGTGGAATATTATTTATTTATATATTTAAGAAGTTTAATTTCATAATAGTTTGTGTTATCTCTTATACTGCATTGCATTGTTTAAGCTCCACCGTTCAGCATTCCCCTAATGATCAGATGAAGCTAGAATCCATCAAGGTATCTCTGTGCATACAGCATCCACTGCAGTGCTCTATTGCAGCATGTGTAAAGAATAGTGATAAGCTGCCGTCTCAGTACACTGTTTTATCTTAAATGGCCCAGTCTGCCAGACATTCACGTAGGGCTGCTGTTGCTGTCTAGTCACATCTCTCAGCGCTCTCTCTAAGAACTCCCTCCCCAGCCAGAAAGAAAACCTGCAATTTGAGCAACATTTTGACATGATTGTAGTCTGATCAAAACCTTTATCCGAAGTGAGACATTAGATAGGGAAAGCGCGGGGAGAGTAACGAGAGAGAGTTATCTGTGGAGAAAAAATGCACTCATTAAAATGGCTCAGACAAGCTAGAGGACCACAACAACAAAGCCCAGACAATCCTGTTGCAGAATGCTGATGAGGTTTACCGTGTGCCTCTCCCTTCTGTTCGCTCACTCTTTCACCCTCTGCCTCTGCGCTTCGCTTTATCTCTCAAACTATAGTTTCTTAACTGAGATGAAACTGAACATTAGACGCTGTTTTTGTTCTCGAAACTGTGTGCTTATTTGTGGGGAACTTAGGATCACTTTATTTCTTGAAACAATACTAATCTGTTGGCTTGAATATGTATTTTTGTGTGTGGGTGTGTCTGTGGTAGATATAGGTTTGAATTTATGCAGACAATAAAAAACACTGTCATAATGTCAAAAACAAAATGTAGGATGCTCGTCAGAGGTAATTAGTCAACATGGAAATGTACTAAGAAAAAGCCGTCATCCCCTGATGACTGTGAAAGTTATACTTGAGGAGTAGTTTTGGAGATGAGACACAGCTGTGGAGAGAACAAAGAGAACAAAGTGTTCAGTTTGCCTTTTTTGACGTATCTGAAATGACTAGTATCAACTCTGACTAATGCATCTTTAATTTGGGGTGTGAATACTCAGTTTCATCATTTAAATGTTGGTTCAGACTGGATTTGCCATTTTTGTCTGCAGCCCACAGCACACTGCGTGATTCTGGAAAGTGCAGGAAAGTGGGTGTGAAGAGCAGGAAAGAGTTTGGGGGTTTGGCAAGAAGAGGAACGCGGCGGACTGTGTTTTACCAAATGAGGAATCTTTAGGACAGTTGGCTGTGTGCACGACTACAGTGTGCCTCACTGAGCTCCACACTGGGTACTTATTTTAACCACTGGAGGGCGGAATGAGCCAAGGTCAACCAGATCACTACAGCACTAACATACATACAGTCTTTGTGCTCAAACGCCGTCAACACTCTCATGGTTAAAGTGACAAACAGCATTCTGGCATCACAGAGCGAGCATAGCGAGCAGACGACACTTGCTGTTAATTGTCTCCCTTGTGCAGTGGTGTGATTTGGAAGCACAAAGCTGTGCAGAACGCTAAATAATTTCTCACAATAGTCTGTTACTGCATAATGCAGATTGCATATGCAAGTGTCTCTTAATTAATAGACTTAAAGGGCAACTCCATCTGCATTCTTTTCTGTGTTTTCAATTGGAAACTCCCACTCAGTCGTTAACAAAAAGCAGTGACGTAGGTTTGAGCACTGAGCCCACCCAGGGGGGATTATATGGAGCAGCTAGAGGTGCACAGAGACATTATTTGCATCCGTATCAGTTCAGCCAACAACATTTTTTCTCTATCTGTATTCAGATAGAAGGCCAGAAGTGAGCGTGGTTCATACTGGAAGTCGTGTTAAATCAGGCAAATGTTTTATTTTCTAACCTCATATTCATTGGCAATGCAGTTTTTGTGCCTACAAAGTTTCAACATTTTTTTGACATGTAAGTAATGGTGAAATCTATTCCCACATCCTCTTTCTTGTACTTTTCATCTGCCTCTCCGTATTCTTATTTTTAGTTAAGCTAAGTTTTTTGAACTGTCTGAAGCCCACCAACACCTACCCTTTAATAGAAGGATATAAAAAAATCAGGAACTGGAAAAAAAAATGTTTTATAAATCAAAAAGATTCTGTTTTGCATTGGAAAAAGAAAAATCTACATCAAAGATATACGAGTATATGAAAATATCCTTCACTTGAACGGAATAATCTTTGTGCATTGAAGCAGTGATTGATTAAGGTAGATGCAATCTTTTTTAACGTTACTAATGCAGTCACGGAGCTGACTTTTTCCGAATGATAATGAGCAACTTCAGATAGATGTTTTTATCATATTATTTGTGCTTTATCAAATAATGTATTCAGATTCAGATGCATCCCAAGAGGCAGCGTCATCATCCAGAAACCCAGGTCACTTGAGAAAAAAACTTTTGGATGGGCTTGGAAAAATAGCATTTTGATGCTAAGATATACGTACTTCAACCAAAATTTGAATGTTTGGATTTGAATACATAAAGAACACCACTGGGAAGATGCATAATGGAAAAAAAACAAAAAACAAAATAATGGACCCGCTCTTTAAGACAAAATGTCCTACCAGAGAGCAATAGATTCTCCTACACTCTCTTGTCTGCAAAGGGGTGAAAATGCGTCACTGGAGAGTTATGTGAAATTATCGTAAACATAATATCTTTAACTGTACATGTGGACTACAGCATTTCTCTGCCTGAATGTTTTTTTTGTCTTCTGTCTGCATCCCGTCTTTCCACCCTCTCAAAGCTGACGAGAAGACCTTGCCCCCAGCGCCCACTATGCTAATGCTCTCCACGGAGGGACTGCTCTGCCCGTTTGCTCTGCTCAACCTCAATCCTGGGGTGAAGCAGCTGGTCGCAGCCCCCGCTGCCCTCGCCTTGGACGGGGAGAGATTGCCTAAGCCAGGTAAGTGAGCCAACGAACTCGACAGATGTTTGAGTCAAAAATGTTGTTTGGAGAGCAGCGCGATTCTTCATGATCACACATTACATTTCCTGAAATCATAATCATTTAACCAAAGTGTTTGCCAGGGGCTGTTTTCACAAAGCCTCCTAGTATAAAGAGTTGCTCCTAGTGAATTTTCTTAGAATTATGATGTTTTCTAAGAATTTCCTCTTAAAGTTAAGACTAAACTTGTAAAGATAAAAAATATTCGCAAAGCATCTTAGCCCTTAAAACGGGTGAAAAGTCAGAAACTGTTCAGAGTAGGCCAGAGGACTTTTAAGACGCTTAAGAGTTTCTTAAGCAGAGGAGAAAATGGCAGAAGAACAGTGACAGTGAGTTAGTAAAACACTACAGATTAGGTCATGCAGGGATTATGTTTAAAATATTTTATATGGACAGGTGTAACTTATACGTCTTCAAACTTCAAATGTATTTTTAAGCTAGTTGCACCGGGGCACAGCTGATGGAGGATGGTGAACGGCGAACAGTGTTTTAAGTCCCTCTGAAAAACAACAGTTTGCCTGCGGTCACAAACCTGTTTGCTCTCTTATTTGTCACACACGAGGGAGGCAGCACCTGTATTAAAGGAGCGGTCTGCACTGTAAATTACATTCATTAAAGACAGTTTATTTAATTATTCTGTAAATGTTACTTAAACAGCTACAATAAATAGCCTAACAGGAGGGCATTTTCTGTTATAGGCCCATTGGGGGTCATGGCGTATTGTCTTGAATAAAAGTGGTTCAAAAACATCCTCCTTGTAGGCGGACTAATATTTTTAGTGATGACCATGGTGTGGTGTCATGCTGATTTGAGCACGCTCTAAATGTCTGTTGACCAATCAGATTGCTTGTGTAGAACTACTATTTATACCATGTCTTAATGGAAACTAAATTCTAGCAGTTCTATACTATCAGTAAGAGTGCATTTTTTCTATTATTTTTTCTTTTTTGGATCAACCAATCACAGTCTTTTAAAGAATGAGTCGTACCTAGCAACAGGGTCAACCACACCTCCTCACTAAAATGAAAGTTTCTGTCCCCTCTTTGCTCAGAGAGTTTTCCTAAATCGCTCCTTGCTAGAACTTTTTAGGCCGAGTTAGCAGCTCTTTGAGAGGATTCTCAGAGTGTTTGTGAATACAGCTCCTGGTGTGGGACCATCATAGGCTAAAGATGCTAACAAACATGGACATATCATAAGACATGTCGCCTGTTTGTTTCTAAAGGGACATTTTTAAGTGTGGAGCTTGATATCGCCTTCTTTTTAGTTGTCTATGAAGTTGAGTAGGACCACACAAGTGGCACTTAGCACAGCCTGATAGACCTGCCAATCAAGCAAACGCACATCCCTCATTAAGCTTATCTTAATGTTTGAAAGGACTTTCTTTCTGCATAATATTTTAGTTCTTAACTTAATTAAAAAAATCCACCAATGAAGTCTGGAGGTCTTATCACACTTTTACATAATCAAATAGGGCTTACAAAGTTTTGAGTTGTGTTTGAGTGTAGTAGTAATTAAACATTTTTGGTAATTTCAGTGTTATTGTTGTCGTTTATCACACATTTTTGTAAAGCAAAATGTTACTTATAAATGTTAAGAATTATGTTTATTCTGTTGCTGGAATCTTGTGAAGAATACATTTATCTAATTTTTTGTTTTTCAGTGGCTTTTCACTTTATATTCCCTAACATTTGTTGAATGAGATCAGTTTTTGATCATGTAGGGATCTTTGACTAGACTGTGAAGAGTTTACTTTTCTCTGAAGCTAGAAAACGAGTGTTTTTACTTAGCCGGACTCATTCAGAAAGAGGCTCGACAAAACAAAAACAAACTCCTTTGAAGTCTGACAGAAATGTGGCTGTGAGCATCCAACCATGGAGAATTTGGATTTTCCTCTAAGGCTAATCCAGTTAGCAATCTTTGCTTGTAGACAAAACTTTCCCAACATGTGATGGGATCAAATAACAGCAAATTTCTTTTCTGTTTACAGGTTTTTTGACGACCCAACCACCCAAAATTGCTGCCTCCATCCCATCTGCCCCAGCAGCAGTCCCAAACCTGGGTCTTGCCTCAGCAGCTGCTTCCACTCCTCCAGCGCCTGCTGCCTCTTCCTCCGCTGCCCCGTTCAGCATTGTTCCCACAGCTCCTGTGTCATCGTCCGCATCGGCCTTCGTTTTCTCAGTCCCATCTACGTGCGCCACCTCTGCCCCTCCAGCTTTCTCCCTGGGGGCATCCATGCCTTTTGGCTCAGGGTCGTCAAGCTTCTCCTTCACCTCCAAACCTCCCTCCGACACCCCCTCAGCACCTTCAGCATTTTCTTTCACCCCTTCCGTCAAACCCTCAGTGGTGTCAGCTCCGGCTCCAGCTCCTGTTGCAACTCCAACACCCCAGAGCCTTGCTGCTCCCTCGCCACCAACTGTGAAACTGAATCTAAATGAGAGGTAGATCATTATTTTTGACCTATCATTTTTTTTAGGGTATTCCAGCTGAGACATTGAGGTTTTTATATACATAATGCGCACAAAAATGTAAAAAAAAATCTGTCTTCTCTTTCCAAGGTTTACAGCATTGGAGACCCCAGCTGCACCACCGTCTTTCTCCTTCAATTCCTCCCTTCCCAAAACGGTTGTGTCCAGTTCCAGTAGTTTGACCGCCCCTCCAGTCTCAGCCGCTAAGCCACCAGCTGTTTTAGGTAGGAAAGTCATTCCTGAGCTCATTCTTATTTTATTTATGTATCAAAGGTTTCTGTAAATTTTAAGTGTTCATGCACTGGGTTGTGATTCTAATATTGTTGTCTGTGTTGCAGCCCCAGTGCGTCCAGTTCAAACCAGCACTCCACCCACAGTCGTCCAGAAACCTGCTCCTGCCGCTCAGGGCCGTGTCCAGACTCCACAGGTCCGAAATGGTTTTGTTGATATGTTGCTCAAAAATACAGTAACAGTCAGAGGTTTGGACACACTTCTGATTCAGTGTTTTTCTTTATTTCTGTAAAGGAAATGGTTCAGATTATACCAACAGTGTGTAAAGCTGCCATCAAAGCAAAAGGTGGCTACTTTGAAGAATCTAAAATATCAAAGAGTGAAAAGCCTTTACACACTTGTAGGATGACAGCTGCGTAGGCGAAGACCGTGGGTCGACAATAGACAGCAGAAAAGACTCTTTTACACTGTCCTCTGCACTTGGAATCAAAGATTTAATAGCAATATTATTAAATCTTTGATTGCAAGTGCAGAAGACTTTGTGGGAAAGTCTTTTCTATTTTAGATTCTTGAAAAGAAAAGCATATTTTGCCTTGTTTTCTCATCTTTTGCTCGCCAGATAATTCCGTGTAATTCCATACTTAGTAGTTTTGAACTCTCCAGTATTAATATACAGTGTAGAGAAATAATGAAAACAATAAATGAGAAAATGTGTCCAAACTTTTAATTGCAACTGTATGTCCAAACAATAAAATAAACATATTCACCGTAGAGACACACTGAGGGCCCAGAGCCTCATTTTTAAGGGCCATAAAATTATTCAGTAAGAAGAATCGTCATTCCTCGTCTACTCTGTTTTCATCATCTTAACCCTTTTCATGGAATTTAAGCTTTCATGCCCTCGCTATGTGTGAAATCAGAATCAGAAGTGATTTAATGGTTCCTCAGGGAATTCATTTTCATTACAGTTGCTCCCATTCAAGAATTTAATAGAAAAAATAGAAAATAATGCACGATATATTGCCAGTATCTGATTTGGCCATGTTTACGAACTCATTTTGGCAGATTGCCGAAACGATACACATACCTGTGCATATTATTTTCCACCTAACGTCAGAGAACATAAAATCTCTCCTCTGGTGAATTAATATATTATCCTGCCTCCTCTTGTCTCAGCTTATAAAATACAGTGCTGTTCAAAATGCGCTGCTGACAGGTTTTTTAAAATCTTTTTGTTGTTGTAATGATCAGGATGACGGCTCTTAAGATGGGCAGTTAAATTTGTAGTGTTGAAGGAAAATAGCAATTTAGAGCGACTTTATTGGTTTGGGAAACAGATGTTTAAATTGCCAAAGCAAGTGTGACATAAAAACAAAAGACAAATGTACATAAACAGAAGAATTGTGATTGTGCTAGCGATGTATATGAGCCTACAACACATATAAATAACAAACTAAAATTAAAAAATGCAACAACAGTGAGACCTATATAATCATTGCAACCTTTTTTAACCAATTTTATTTTTTTAGTTAGCCCACTACATATTCAGACTGTTTAATTGGGAGCATGTTAGCCTGAGACACCTGGTGTATAGCTAGCTTTGTAAGCAGTAAACTGATGGTGGAAAAGACAGAGATGACGCAAAAGAAAACCTAAAGATAATACGTCAACAAGGGCATTGGCAGAGTAGATAAAAGATGCAATATTTGGTATCAGATCTGACAAAATGATGGATGGAATGTAAGTTGAACTGTATAGAACTGTGATGGTAGCAGCAGTCTCTTCAACTGAAACCAACTTTTAGTTGCAGAGTAAAAGTTTAGCCAGCGTTGGCATTAGATTACAGAAGTTCTTCTCTTCTCTTTTTTTTTTTTTTTTTTTTTTTTTTTTTTTTCAGACTTATATGGCTTGTGTGTACTTGTTGTTGTTGTGTGTGTATCTTACTTTACCACTTCTCGGTGCAGGCGGCTGTTAGTGTGAAGGCCCTGGAGAAGCAGCTCCAGCAAAAGAAAGATTCTGATCCCATCATGGCTGGCATATTAGAGGAGGTGAGACATCGAGTCAACACTGGGAATACCATGTAGCTACCACTTTTTAATTGGGGGAAGTGAGAGCCTCGTGTTTCAAACCATATGATGAAAAAATACTTGCTAGATGTTTGTGTTCATGACTACACACTGCAGGTTACCTTGTGTATTTGTTCCTCTTAATGACACATTTACAGTAAATCTGTAAATTATGTATCAAACTGTACTGAGTAAATGCAGTTGAAATTGTCATGTACAGTTAGTTTGCATTGTTTGTATGTATTAGCATTATATGTATTAGCATTAGCTTAAGTGTCACAAATTATGGTAGCTGAATTTCAAGGTGGAAATTAATATGGGTCACACCACAAAAAGTAGTTACCATGTAGAAATTAGTTGTTGCCAAATTTTTACAGCCAGTAACTGCCAGGTAATTTCTGCACACTGTTTGCTAACTGAACAAGCTAACTATCAGAACTGACATTACTTGCTCCTATATGAGCTGCTCAGATTGAAGAATAAAAGACATGGTCGTCGTGTCTGACCTGACCCTTGATCAACAGGATGTTTAATAATGACATAAACTGTGCGGACTTTAAATTAAATTTCAGAAAAACACAATTTACTGGAAAATATAAATAATTATGCTAAAAAAGTCAGGCTAAATGACCAAATAGCAATGGTTAGGTTATCTTTATTGTTTCCCAGTCACTCTTAACTGCATAAACACTGCTAGCTCTGAAACATATCATGCTGACATTTACAAAGGTTTAATTTAAGAATAATATATTATTTGGCCCCCTAAAAAGGTTATTTTTGGAATTTCTTTTACAGCATATGATGTTACAGTCACTTCCTGTTTACATAGTTGACTTACGGTACTACTTTCCTAGCAACTGATTTACACTTGTACATGCATATATGCCCTTAATAAATAAGTAAAGTTAATGAGTAATCATTAATGTATTAATCACCATTAAGAATTTATTATTATTATTTAAAAGAAAGTAATTTTATTATTTAAAAATGTATTAATTGATAATTAGTCAAGAAATGGCAGCAATTGCACCTCATTTAACACTGTTTTTACAGACATGTACGTCTTTATAAGCCTAGACATTTCTTAGCTTTAGTGGTGCAACCCAGCTCAGAAAATCACTAGTTTGAAACTTGGTATTTTAGTAGATACCAAGAACTTAGGAAGGACTTTACATAATAACATAATGAAGGATTTGCAAGTAACTAAGCATGTCTTTGTCTCGTTATCAGATTGCACACTTCCAGAAAGAGTTGGATGACCTTAAGGCACGAAGCACAAGAGCTGACTTCAAGGTTGGCACCAATGAGGAGATGAAGGAGTTGAGGAAGGAGTCAGAGGACCTTCATATTTTCACCCTGGAGATCAAGGAAACTACAGAGGTAAGACCATGGTTGCAAAACTGCTTTGGCTGACCCAAATCCCTTTAAGCAAAATCACTTTCACCAGCCAAATCCCAAGTCCTGCTGCCTCCTACTCAGAATGTGATGGTCTGAAAATAACTGTCATAAGATTACTGTGTTATGATGAATAAAAACATTAACATGTATATCATCCTCTCCTCTTCTGGCTTGGGGGCACTCTGCATAAATTCACTAGAACACATGACTAATCACAGTCATTTGACTCTTTCTTTTTTTTTTTTTAAATTGTCAAAACGATTATACAAACGAATACAGAAAATTGAATTTCTCAAAAAACATAGCATGGTTAATACAGAGTTACTGTCACTACACTGTCCAGTAATTTGTACAACAAGAACCATCATTTTTACACAATTTAAACCCACATCATTACACAACCGACTGAATAGGAAATGCTCAAAGTCTTGAGAAAATATTGAGAAAAGCAGGTCCTTCAGTTCTATAGTTCTGTAAAACAAAGTTGCACAAAAGACAGCACTTCAGAGGACAAAAATGGCAAAAGAATCATCTCGTGTTGGTCTTTTGGGTACATTTATTTACAAACAATAAGCTGACGAATCATTTTTATGTTTAATTCAACATTTGTGGCCTCCTTTGTGAATTAAGTCTGTTATAAAATGGCTATCCTCCTCTGACCTTTTTTTTCTTCTGATTTAGTCTCTCCACGGGGACATTGGTACACTGAAGACCACCTTACTGGAGGGCTTTGCTGGAGCAGAAGAAGCCAAATCCCAGAGTGAGCTGAGCAGAGACAGAAATTACAGGCAGCTGCTTTACAAAAAACCTCTGGACCCACGCAGTGAGGAACAGCTCAAGGTGAAAAGTTTGCGCGAATGGATACCGTTCTTAAAGCCTGTACATGAATCACTCACATACTCATATCATTTTGTCTGTTCTATTTTATTCTTTCCTTTTATTCAGGAGATTCGCAGGCTGTATCAGTATGTTATGTTCGCTGTGGAGGATGTCAATGACGTGCTTGATGTCGAGTGGGAGAAACACCTGGAGAAGAAGAAAAAGCAGAAGTACGCACAAAAGACCACTTATTGAGGATTTGATACTGGAAAAGTTCAGGGTCAAGTATCAATTATGATGAAAATACTTCTCTTCTTCGCAGACACATGGCTGTTCCAGGACGCGAGGGTCTGTTCACGACACTGTCGAACAACCTGTACATCATCAAAGAGCAGAAAACCGATTGGAGCAGTTGGTTAAGGAGCTCACGTCACTGCGCCTCTACAACAAGACTGCCACTCCGACTATACGCCCCAGTTCTGCTACAACAACAGCTGCTGGGTAAGGAGCTGGTATAAAACAAGGAGTGGGAATGGAGGAATGTGAAGGACTATAAATAAGATAAATGACCATTACATATTGTAGATGTTGTTTGTTTCTTGAAGGGAGACTGCAGTGCAGGTTTGGGAATCAGAGACTTCATATTTCAAGTTAACCTTGACTTAAATGGGCTGCAGTTTGAACTGCAATAGTTTTTGAATAATTAAAACCAAATAAATTCATTTTTGTTTGCATAGATGGATAATTGCTAACAATATAATCACCATAAAGACTACACTCATTTTTTTCAGTGTAGCAGCATTAACAGGATATTAGCATTAATTTCTAAGTATATACATGTTAGAAAATGTCTCGTTGTTGTGTGGTGTAGTTCGCAGTTGAAACAGCGCATTTCTGTGTTTTATGACAGTTTGGAAAACGAGCTTGAGAGTTTAAGGGACGCTCTCCTAAAAGCCAGGCTGGACACCACCCCTCCGAAGACCAAATCCAAATCTCCAGGTATTAATCAGTGTGCAGTTTGGATGTAAACATAATGAAGATTATCACATTTTTTTTCAGTTAAACTTAGTACTGTAAACTATATATGTTTCTCCAACAGCCAAGATATCACCAGCAAAACAGTCACAGTTGCGTAACTTCCTCTCGAAGGGACAGATGCCTCCTGTTCGCTCTACTGCACCAGGTACACATATCCCGCACAAATTAATTTAACAAAGGGCACCCAAATTTGTGGAATTTACTTTACTGACTATGAATTTGTGGATTCATGAAGGTTTACAAATGTACTTTATCTTTACCATTAACTCTCAAAGGGACACAAAAATTAGTCAAAGAAAATGTCCAAATGTTGGGGAGAATATTTACTGAAACAGGGTTACAGAATGTAAGCTTTTTCTTTTATTGATCATTGGTAACATTAAAGATCATTATTGTTGATTAACAATACTAAACCATAACCTTACTATGGAACTTGCTCAAAAAATAACCTCTGCTATAATTCAGGTAATTATTTGATAATAAAAGATTAATTTTTTATTATAAATTGAATTTCTAATGACCAATTGTCAATTGTTGATTTATCATTAACATCCCTAGAACAAGAGTAGAGTGTCAATTAATCTAAAGAGATTAAGAAAATATTGCCATAAAGCAGCTATACCACATGTATTGGTGATGGAGATTAGGCCTGAGCAACAAAAGAATAGTGAAATGTATCGTGAGTAGACATTTCATCAATGACAGAAGAAAATTGTTCAATAAAATGTTCTAAAGTTTCCCTTAAATACATTAAATGCACATCACCATGATAGCACAAAACAAATATGCCTTGGCTGTCATATGCCTTGATATATCACTTGGAGCTACAAGTGACACGCAAACAGCCGATCATTTCAGGGGGGTGTTGTACAGTTGCACCACTTACAGGTGACACAACAAGAGAAACAGTGGAGTGAGAAAATAAGTACAGATGGTGAAGAAAACGTTCATGAAAAATAATAAACTTGCCAGTATGGCAGTTTTTTGGGAGGATTTTATGTCAGTTACCTGTGTGCCTTGATAAATAAGATAATTAAATTTAAAGTAAGATGGTTAAATTCAAAATAAAGTGGTTAAATTCAACCATTTTTCTCCTGTTTTTTTATTGAAAATTCTCAATAATTACCTCTCAACTGATTTTTTTTTTTTTTTTTTTTAGCTGTGTCACCCAGCCCTAATCTATATGTTCTTGATCTATTCTCTTTTCAGCCAACCTGTCCCGCTCTGCCTTCCTTTCACCTAAATACTACGAGGACTTGGATGACGTGAGCTCCACGTCCTCCCTGTCCCAGTCCCTGGAGCCTCACCCGGCTCACTTGGAGCTGGAGGAGGAGGAACTACAGCCAGAACCCCTTCCCATGAACGTCATTCCTCCAGCATTGGCCACCCCCCGCCACCCCACAGTTGTGAGGACCCCCTCTATCCAGCCAGGCTTTCGGGGCCATCCAGTCCACCCCTTTAACCAAACTTCACTCGGTGCAGGGTATGGGCTTCGGACTCAGCCCTATTGCCAGCCCTGGTGAGTAAATCACATACCATCTATTGTTATTCATCAAAGATGTGATGCAACATCCCAGCCAAGATGTTTGGCATTTAAAACCACGAGATGGCTGCTTTTAAATGTCAGACGCAACTTGCTTTGTTTCATAAATGTTGCTCACTGTGTTGATATTTCAGTTCCAACCAATAAGATCAACCTCAGCGGGGCCGACAGCACTGCTCTCGCCACAAAGACAGTCAAACATGGAGCCCCACCGACTGAGAGGAACATTCCTGTCACTATCCCGGCCCAGCAGGCTGCAGCCACTGCCGCTTTGCGCAGGCAGATGGCCAATCAGAAGCCGGGTAGGAAGAGCATGCAACAGTCACCAGCTGTTGACACCAAAGAAAAAGAATTATGTACTTGTTTACTTTTAAATGGTAGTGAAGATGTTTTAAGTTGTTATGGGCAACATTGTGTATAAGAAGCTGTTTGTATTTTATTGCTATGCTCACGGTAATGCACCAGGGGGAGACACAGACTTCCAGACCAAATAATGTGAAACTGGCAGATTTATGATCCAACTCAGTGCTCCATCATACCTGAGACTCAGTTGCTAAAGTGCCAGTGTCTATATAATTCAAATCAGGTTTACATCGCCATGGAAACATTCAGTTCATTTAATCACACTTGTCTTTTTTCAATATAAACACTGGCTGCATGTGCATGTAGGTTACATCTCTACATGCGAATTGCTGACATATTTGTCTGCGTGTGCGTTCCAGCTGTCGTCAGTGCGTCCTTGACAGAGTCCACATTGAAGACTGTCCCTCAGGTGGTCAATGTCCAGGAGCTGAAGGACAAAGGGCCACCTGTGCCGGTTTCCAGCATCATGAGGTAAAAATCAAAAATACAGGTACAGGTTTTTTTTAGTTATGTCATGAAATTTTCTTAAGTAAGTAATAGTTTCTTCTATAAAGTGAGGAAAGTTTTGACCCAAACAATAAAACTATAATTAAAGACAGACTGAACATAGAAACTTAAAATTGTACATGGAAACAGTTTTTTTCACAAATGAAGCTTGTACCAAATCTTGTGTGTGTCTATTTTTGATGTTGCCGGGGGCAAATAAACACCATGTCAGGCAAGTAAATGTGGCAGCTCACTTGCCCGACCTGGCAAGTGGTAAAAAATTCTCTCAAATATGGAGATTTTACTACTTTTCTTTGTTCATTATCCTATTAAACTCTGTACCTTTGTGATTTAGACTGACAAAGTGAGACATTTAAAGACATCACCCTGAACTTTGAAAAACTGGAATGGAGATGTGTCACTATTTTTATGGATGTTGCAGCCCTAGAGGAAACATGACCATTAACTTAAGTCTTTGTTGTTATTTAATACCAACTCAAATAATTTGTACAGGGGCAATTTCTGACCAACTTTCCTGACCGGGCAAGTGAAAATAAATTTTAACATCAACCCCTCCTTACATCTACCATTTTCCAGCTACTGAAACTGGATTAGAGTATTTATTCTAATCCAGTCAATGAGTATGAGGCAGACACAGTAAGCAACCAGCACATCATCATTCTCTTTTAAATGAATGAATACATTTGTTTGCCTTATCTGCTTTAAGATTCCATTCGGCAGAAAACAGGTGAAAACAGGTTAAAAAGTAACATAACAATCACTTTCGTTAAAGTTAGAAATACATCCAAAGTTCTGTGATGTATGCTGGAGTTTTGTGGTGTGGATACGGCTCTGATCATACTGTGATAATGATATCACTACACCTATTGTTATCTGTGAACAATTAAAGCACTGGAAGAATACTAGAACTGATTTTGACAAGACTGCAGGGAGACACCCTCACTGAATTGTCAGTTTGTAGAATAACTAGAAAAATCCCACTATTTTTGTTGCCACTGATGACACATTTTAGCTGTAAGCCCCTGGGTCATTGTCCACAGATGTGCTGGTTGGCTCTTACTAAAGTAGTTCAAAGCTTTAACTGTTTTTCATGCATTTCCCTTTGCGTTTGAACGCAGTCTTTTTGGTGCAGGTCACATTTTAATTGACATGGCAGATAAAGTTAATTAGCATTTTGCATTTTCCCCTGTTTTGCACTTTCTCATTGGGTTTTATAAAGTACCTTTCATCTATCAGTCTTATCTATCCAATCAGCATGTAATATTTATGGTGTGAAATCATGGCTGTGCCCACTTGGATCTATTTCTGATACAGTGAGTAGACAGTCTGTCACTACGAGTCCTCGAGGGGCCCAGCGTTTGTTTTGAGTGTGTCTCCTCGGTATGGATTTATCAGGTCACTGACTCCACCTAATCTTAGCCAATGCACACGACTGGCAGAGGCCAGCAGTCTGTGAGGACTTCTTACATTTGCATCCCAGCTTCTTTTCTCAAATATCACAACTTTCTGTTTTATCTTAATATTTTTTCTTATTTTTTTCCCTTTTATCAGCCTGATGTATTGCATATGAACTGGTGTATGCCACACACAATGCAGTCTGTTAAGTATTACAACTGCATGTCATTGTGTTGGCTCTATTCTAGCATAGTGCATTTTAAATGAATTGATGACTATTATGTTTAATTGCTGACTTTCAGCTTTTTTAAGAATGCCTTGCATGTTCATATTCTCGTGTTAATAGTGTAGGGAGGTCTTGTTATCCTTGGGGTCTGTATAAAAAGGAGCTGAAGTCAACACTCTAACCTTATAGTTTACAGTTTAATTTAAAAACAAATGGAGCCAAAACAAAACTGTGTGAATACGTAGACTCCATTTTATGCACACTGTCTAATGGTCTCTTTTCATACCATTATCCTCCTCACTTCCCTTTCTTCATGTCTTTCATTCAGCTCTTTATTCACTCCGCGATTCACAATCTCGTTTGCCCCTTCCAGCCTCCTGCACCTTACTCCTTCTGCCTCACTGCGCCGTGCTCCACTTTTGTGCTTGATATTTCAGCAGGCCATCCCTCCTTGGGGCTTTTCCCAAATAAAGCCAGCTCACAATAACAAACTAGCAAAGCAGGGCGTTGTGAATGTGAGATGGCTACGGAAGTGGGCTTTTCCCTGATTTCACACTAACATGCTCTTTAGCTCTGTCAAACAGTAGTTCGGACATTTCTTCAGATTACTAGCTCTGCACAGACAGTCAGTATTCATATTTTATTTTACTGGAACAAAAATATATGCTACCTAGAATTTAAAATTCCATGGAGCACAAAATTTGAATTATAGAGTGTGAACAAAGCAATCAGTATGCAAATTGTGATTAAATATGATTATATAGAGAGATAAACAGTATTATTCAATTTTTTGTCCAGCCCTACACGAAGAGAGTATTTGATAACAGATTTTTGGTGGTGGACACATTATTTTATTAAACATGAACACCCCATG
Organism: Lutjanus argentimaculatus; assembly: GCA_034769285.1. Lineage (NCBI taxonomy): Eukaryota > Metazoa > Chordata > Actinopteri > Lutjaniformes > Lutjanidae > Lutjanus > Lutjanus argentimaculatus. The sequence goes on along the minus strand of JAWZSL010000005.1, from coordinate 35,738,598 downwards.
TCGGTGGTCAGTAGTAAGGTGTTCGGGTGGACAGAATTCAGAAAAACAAATCTGAACACCTTCTTCTGCTTCCTTTCCCAGCTCACCAGCACCAGATCCTGCAGCTCAGGTCTTTGCAGCAGTTTCTTCCAACCAGGCCAAACGAGTGAGTCCCGTGTCTGTCCATCGCTCACCAAGCTGTCATTCATCTTTTCATATATTTGTTCACTCACACAGCTACATAGCTACATATATATAATATAAGTGACATGCTGTCCTTTAAAATTGTTTGTAATACACATCTTGAATGGTTCACAATTCAAATATTTTAGAGAATTGATGAAACATGAAAATAATGTCAGCGTCATCAAGTTTTTTTACTCAAACACATAGAGTGTCAGTATCCCTCCCCCACAACTTTAAAGAACATTCAACTTGCAAAAATTCCCAGATCGCTGACAGTTTTGCATGTGAAGACACACCATTAACTGCATGGGTGAGAAATGTCCCAGCTCCTCCCATGTTGATGTTATAAATTGCAGTTGGGTGACAGGGGAACTCCTCGCACAGATTCTCGTCACATTTCAGGCCCAAGTTCAGTTTAATGGGGATGACCCGAACATACTGATCTCCGGCCACATGATTTCAGTGTGCACGCACACACATTTGCTTTTTCTCTACATCAGAGCCTTAAGATTCCAGTTTATTTCACCTGTTCTGTAATCGTTTCTCCTACAGATAATAGATATATAGTGTTTTTTTCTGTATCAGTGCTTTGCAGAATTAAACTATAATTATCACTGCCTATTTTAAACTGCAGAATCCTGCCCAAGGTATCCAGAAGATCTCCACTGAGAGTACAAGCACCCAACAGGGAAGCTTTGTGTTTGGTAAGTACTGGCTAGATATACATGTATACATTCCAAACTTCCGCTTTACCTAATGGACAGATCCAGTTACACATCAACAACATGTCAGTCTCAAAAACTGCTTATACTTCGTGGTGATAGTAAAATCCATGACATTTTATTTTCCAAGGTGATAGCTTAGGATATTAAAAATAAACGAAAGTTTGTAAGTTTGAAATGACCATAAAATATTACAGTTATCTTTAACTTGTCATCAGTACGATTAGTGTCGTGTTGATCAGAGTTGTATTTAAAGTTTTGGCTTTGCTGCAGAACATTCTGTGGTATTCTTTACTTAAGATTATTTTTGGGGCTCTTAGCCTTTAATAAATGACAGGACAGCTTACACAGATAGGAAATGGTGGAGAAAGTGAGGAGAACACGTACGGCAAAGGGCCACAGGCTTGAACTGAACCCGCAACCACTGCTGAGGACTCTTGTACACGGGCTGCATGCTCTACCAACTGAGCTACCAGGGCACTGGGCTGTGACGTTCTTAAATCTGGGAATGGCTGGCTTACATGATAGATTTTGACTGACTTCTTAAACCTCTGTGTCCTTCAGGTCAGTCGTCCAAAACGGATGTTTCCGTGGCTCCCGCTAACTCAGCAGAACAAAGCACCAGCAAAGGATTCTCATTCACATCAGGGTGAGCCTATACAGCATATCATATGTTCATTTAAAACTAGTACAAGTAATTTAAACTAGAACTGTCCCCGACTGAGACAGCAATGTGCAACACTTAATTCCTGTATGAGCCTCCATGAGTATGTTAGACTCGTGATTTCTTGCCTTTCTTCATCATCTTTGATGTGAAAATATCAGATTCTCACACTGTCGGAGGAATTAAAATATGCGTCCTCCTATAGTTCAGTTATAAAATCAGAGGACCTGCGGAGCTTCTGTCCCAAGGCTGCAGACGCTGTCCAACATCACTTGTGCTACATGCTACGCACCCCTTTACACCATGAGGATTTATTTATGTTTAAGGATTTGTCTCGACCAAACCAGAATTTGTGATTGTTGGGACAGTGGTAAGTTTTATTTAGTTTCTGTAAAGTCTGAATGAACCTGAGAAAGCAGATGAAAAAGAAAAAGCAGTCTGGTGAGGTTGGCATAATGTTGTCAGACACTAAAAATAAAAATATGAGCCCGTCAGTGGCAAAAACAAGCACAAACAGCAGTCAAACAAGCAGGCATCACCTGCCTGTGCATTTTTTTGTGAGCTTCTATCTGTTTTATCCTGTAACTGTAATGCACACTGACAAAAATAAACGAATGCTTGCCTGGAAGAATCTCAGTCAACTACAAGGTGTCCTACTAATGATTCAAATCAGCAGCCATCGGGGGGCAGCCCTAGTGTAAACGTCAATTTATTTATCCAAACAAATTCAGTGTTGGGCAACCACAGCACTTTCCATTGTATAAAACTACACTTGACCATTATCTTATGGGTTGTCGCAGCTGCTGGAGGAATATCATGGGTCGTGTTGTGTCGCCTCTTCCTCCAGACTCCTAGTCTCACCACACTTTGAGATTTGTCGCAGGAGCTTAAGATGTTCTCACTGTTGTTTCATTGTGATTTCAATTTTCTTTTGCAGGTCCACAGGCTTCAGTTTTGCTTCTGTTACACCAGGAGCTGGAATGTCACAAGGTAAAAACAATACAGCAGCTTGGTATCAGATGGTTGTAGGATCATTTTAAACATGCACTCCATCATCATATTCTGTTTTTTTTTCCCCTTGTGTCTCTCCAGGGAAGGATGTGAATAAATTCTCCTTTGGTGGAAATGGCAAAATCATGTTTGGTCAGGCTGGAGAGGAGTCATTCTCCCCTGCTCTCCGCACTGCGTCTCCCACACAGCCTCCAAACACATCAGGAGACAAACCCACCTCCACCACAGCTGCCCTCAGGATTGAGCCACAGCTCCCAAAGACGACTGGAGGAGAGACTCTGGGCAGTTTCTCTGGACTACGTGTGGGTGCAGGAGAAGAGGCTAAAGATTCATCCAGCAAACCCACCGCTGCCTCATTTTCCTTTGGGGAAACTGGACTTGGTATTGGAAAGGGAGCAGCGCAGTTTAGCTTTGGTCTCCAGAAGTCTGCGGAAGATTCTGCAGGAGCAGATCTGTCAAAGGGCGCAGCGTCAGGCAGTTTGTTCAAGCCTCCTGAATCAACCCCTAAGCCGGCCTTCTCTGTTCCCCAGGCCAGTTTCAGTAGTCTTCTTGCAGCTTCTTCGGACTCCTCAGAGGAACCAAAAGCTCCCCCACAACCTTCAGAACCGACACCGCCCCCTGAAAAAGAGCCTGAACCAGCTGCAGAGAGCCCCAGTCCCCCAGTAGTACCTGAGCCCGAAGCAGAGGAGGCTGCCACCACAGAAACCACAGCAGCCACGGATAAACCACCAACACCCACACCTCCTCCGGTGACAGCTACACCTACCCCAGAGCCCCCTGCACCAACTGAAGCAACCCCTCCACCTCCAGCCAGTGCAGCTCCCACAGAAGAAGCCACCCCAGACAGCAGCAGCACCACCACCACAACCACCACCACCACCACTGCTACACCTGCGCCCACTTCAGCTGCTGCCGCCCCTGCTGCAGCACCCGTCTCCCAGGTCGCTCCAACTGCATTCCAGGTCCCCAGTTCTGACAAACCAGGCTCCATTTTTACCCAGCCTGCCCCTGCAACAACGAACAGCAATACTGTTGCGGATACACCAGTCATCAGCACAGTTGCCCCTGCAGCCACCACTCCCACCCCGACTGCTGCTGACAGTACAACAGCTACTACTGCGAGCACCGTGTTCGGCCAACCGGCTGCACCTCCGGCGACCTCGGCTCCTTCAGCCCCTGCAGCGCCAGCATCCACAGCGTTCGGCTCAGCTGGGTTCGGTGCCTCAACTGGAACCGGTTTTGGCAAGTCCGTGTTTGGCCAGTCAAGCGGCTTCGGACAGCCTGCCAACAACACGGGATCAGCCAGTGGCTTCTCTTTTGGCCAGTCGGCGTTTGGAGCAAGTTCTAACAATGCCACCACTGGAGGAGGTCTTTTTGGTGCTTCTACAGCTAGCAATGCCATTTCCTTCTCTTTTGGCACCAGCAGCGCCAACACAGCCAGCAGCACCGGCTCGGGGCTGTTTGGACAAAGCACAGCACCAGCATTTGGCCAGAGCTCGGGATTTGGGCAAGGGTCTGTGTTTGGGAGTAACACCACCACATCCTCATCTTCAGGATTCAGCTTTGGACAGCCCGCAGGTGAGTGTGAGTCTGCACTTGGTTTCTTACTGGTCAGTACTGGTAAAAATATGGTTTGTTTTATTTCTTTCCACTAGGTATGTAATGATCATACCACCATTAAAAAGTCCACAATGCAATATTTATCGCAGTACTAAAAACAAAGAAAAATTAATTTTAAAACTGTACTATGAAATAATAAATAATGTGTACAGCATTTATTGTTCGTATAAAATTTGCTCCCTTTTAAGTTTAAGTGCTTCTGCTTTCCTTCTTTAATAAAATAAAAGCTGCCTGTCATTAATTATGCATGTGCAATTGCAAAACAAAAACAGTGCAGCAGTCAGTCAGTTTATAAAATAAAATGACAATAATAAAATAAAAGTAATAATAAAAGAAAATAATCGTTTTCAGTGAGCAACCTTCTGAATAACCTTGATGAGTTTTTTTTGCTCCTGATCCCAATCTGTGTGTTTAAAATTGGATGTTTACAGATAGAGGGCAATCTGATGCTTATTTTGTAACTTATTAATGTTGATTAAATATGTATCTAACACACTGAAATAACAGTTTTAACCTTCTAAATCTGATATACTTAATTTTTCATGAGCTATTTGATCCAAATAATTGTGAAAGATTTTTAAGCCTAAATTGATGATATGATGTTAATTAGGGATGCAAATGACGGGTATTAACATCGTCAATGAATCTGCAGTGCAGAGTATTTTCAAGATTAATCGATTAATATAAATCAATGAAATGTCTAAAAATGATGAAGAATACTCATTACAACTTGCCAGAGACCAAAGTGATGTCTCCAAATTGCTTCACATTGTCCAAACAGTCCAAAACCCAAAGGTTCTTCATTTATTATTAACAAGTAAAGCAGCCAATCTTCACATTCAAGAAGCTGGAACAAATATTTTGCATTTTTGCTTGAAAAATGACTGAAACCATTCATTTCTTTCAAGTGACTAATCATTAAACTGACTAATCATTGCAGCTGTAATGTTAATGAAAGTTTTAACTGGGTGAACGTGACCCCTGAAATAAATGTGACCCAGTCCACTAAAGGGAGGATGTATCACTCTGTTGGATTTGTAAGAACTACAGTATCGATTGTGCAGTAGTGTCAGAATGGAGCTTCTTTCTTCACAGAAGATCTTTGGCTGAGTGCAGACACCAGCATGCACAGAGCTAGCATTGCATATCAGACAGCTGATATGACCTACTGCTGCCGACCTTTGTCATTTGAACCGGTAAAAGCGACCGTCAGCACTGGATGAAAGTGAGAATCTTCCACCTGAATTGTTTTGTACACTGTTCCCTGATAATGTTAATTAGCGCTGTGGGCTTAGTGAATCTGCATTTTGTCAACTCCAGTGTCAGAACTCAGAGTTACTCAAGTGTGCCCATTTTTCACACTCAAACACTTTAATTTTCACTTGCATATGCAGCAAAATGCTCGAACTGTGGGCTGCAGAGAAGGAGAGCAGCACTGCAACACCAGGAAGCTGAGGTGGACAAAACACAGAATAGATCTAATTTTGATTAGCTTCATTTTAGCACTTTCCAAACCATAAAATATGCGAAGTGTAAATTACAACAGCTGAAATAAGACCTGTTAAAAGCATGATCAAATCTGTACCATGCCAAACTTACAATATCACTGGCATAAGTCATGAAAATCGTTCCTAGTTTCTCAGAATGTGCTGAATAGAGCTGCAACTAATGATTATTTTCATTATCAATTTATCTGTTGATCATTTTCTCTTTTAATAGATTTACCCAAAACACAAGGTGACGTCCTCAGATGTCTTGTTTTGTCCACAAACCAATGACATTCTGTTTCGTCTTCATCAAAATAGTTGCAGCTATAGTGGTGAACAGTAGAGCTGCAACCACTGATTGATTATAAATTGACTATTAAATTAATCACTAACTATTTTGATAATTTATTAATCGTTTTGAGTAATTTCTTATTAAAAATGTCTAAATTCTCTGATTTCAGCTGCTAAAATGTGAATATTTTCTGGTTTCTTTAGTCCGCTATCACAGCAAACTGAGTTTCTTTGGGTTGTGGACAAAACAAGACATTTGAAGACGTAACTCCTTGACATTTTTCATCGTCTTATGACACTGGTACTGCTAAATAGTGTTGAAAACTTTTGCCAAAAATTTGTGTAGTGTTTTCTGAATCATGTTTTATTTGCCCTTTCCTGTTTATTGACCCTTCTTTACCTCCCTTTGTCTTTTTTCCCATGATTACGTTTCTGCCTCTCTCTCATAATTATTATTTGGGCTGGATCTAAAATATTTCCAAAATGTTCTTTTTGTCAAGACATTCGTTTTCTTGTTTTATTGCATATGCAAATAATTGTCACTGAATGGTTAGTGCTACACTGAACCTGATTGACTTAAAAGACCAGCCAGTGTGCAGGATTTATTAGCATTTATCTGTGAGCTTGCAGATTACAAACACCTCAGTCTAAGGTAATGAAAACACAATTCTTATTTTCTGGTGATTAAACACTAATGATGACCTTATAAATATTATTTTCCATTTCATCCATATTCTGCCAGCAAACCCTTGTAAATCATACACACTGGACCTTTAAGTGAATCTTTGCAATGCATTATTTAACCTCAACACAGCACCCTCACCTCAGTAAATTCATACTGCTGGAATCTTTTTATGCTGTGGCTATTTATTAATGAGAAAAATGACACCTTCATCTTCTGAAGTAATGGCATATACAAAGTTCTCCATTTCAAGCCACTCAGCTGTAAAAAAAAAAAAAAAAAAGAAAAAAAAAATTCATCCAGAGACGTTTTGTCACCCAAAGTGGTGTTATCTTCTCTAATCAGAGTGACAAACAGTAAAGTCATGTCTTAGCTAACAATGTCTGACAGCCCCCTGAATTATATTGTGTCTGTGGGGGGCAGTGGGCAGTGAAGGAGGCTGTGTGGAAGTATCAACTCGTTCAGCTGACCAGACTGCACATGTTGTGGTGACTGAAGTCAAATGTGACACTTGTTTTGGTTGACAGGCTGTCACCCTATGGGATAAAACCTAATTTTGTCTGAACTATGCTGCCAGCCTGAGTGGGTTGTGTAGGTGTGGCAGTCTGAGGAAGGAGGGTGGCATTAGGGGAGTTGTCCCATTCCCAAAGATTCTCTAAATTCCCAGTGCAGTGTGGGAATGTGTGTGTCTCTGTCGACAGCTGACGTTAGACGCAGCTTGTCGCTCCTGTCTACAGATTTTAAGTGAGGGGTCAAGTTTCCATAGTCAGCTCATTCTTTTTTATGACACTGAGGGAAGAAAAGGAAGCTACCTAGTGGTGACTAGAAAATTTATGTGGCTCCATGACATCTTGTCCCATACTGCAGGGGCTAGCAGAGAATGTCTCAGTATTGACTGTATTTTTCTTCTCCTTCTTATTACAGCTTTTGGCTGCTCTTCCGCCACGCCTGTGTTTGGACAGCAGGCTAGCAGTGGGAGTTTATTTGGACAGGTATCATAAACTGCGCTTTTCAGTAAGACAATGCTATTCACCAGTGAATAGTATGTCTTAAAATTTTAAAAATGTTCTCATATTTCTGGACACATTGTCTAACTAGCATTTCTCCTGCAGCAGCAGCCACCGTCTGGTGGGAGTCTGTTTGGTTCAAGCTCAGCCAATACAGCGGGCTCAAATGCAGGTGGAGGGTTCTTCAGTGGCCTGGGAGGTAAACCAAGCGAAGACGCTGCTAATAAGAACCCGTTCGGCACCACTGCCACCACCGGAGGGTTTGGGCAGCCTGCTCAGACAGGTAGGCTAACACAATCTCAAAAAAACCCTCTAGATGAGCCTAGATTTGCAAAACCTCTGATTGATTTGTACGCATTCATTGTTCATGTTGTACAAACTAATTATGTTTTATAATGTGACAACACTGTGGCGATGATCTCCACACACACATGGTTCAAGACAGATCATGATTTAGGTTAAGATGATCACTCTCACAAGATCTTTTGTGGGTCTTGGGTGACTTGGCACGGCCTTCGCTAACCTGCAAACGCTCAAGTTTCCGTGGGTTTACTTTCTCCATAATATGAACCCTCTCACCAGTGCTTCAGTTAGCTATTAATCTCCAGTATTTCAGAGTCTCATTCATATCATTGCACCTGTCAACCTGAATTGGTGATTCACATCATACCCTATTCAGAATATAAATATGAGAAACGATATTGGCAAATAAGGTGTAGGAAATATTTCTGGGTAAATAATTGTTCAACTCCAGCAATATTTGGGCAAAAGACAAGCTGTAAAAAGTGGGGCAATCATCAATCCAATATACGAGAATGTTGACTAGATTTCACTATGACAGACAGACTGTCTGTAGGCTAAATGAAACAGGGTGGCAACCACCTATTTATTTAAAAAACCATGTATAAACTATAAAACAGAATAATGATGCAGGACTTTCAGTTTAGAAATTGTCATTCTGCCTCATTTATCCACCTCTTATGTCAGACTGGCTGTAGGACAATTGTGGTGATTAATACTTTTAAATATATATATTTTTTCACACTAATAAATATTTGTGGACAAATGTTCTTTAACTCAATCAGTTATTGTCATTTTGCCTCACTTATAATTTTGAACTGCCATTAAAGCCAGTATGGCCTAAAACAGTGGGTTTAAAAAGTCTTATATTTAATTTGCTGATTCGTAGGCGCCCTTTATCTTTCTATTTCTCCTCTAGGTTCCAACAGTCTGTTTGGGAACAGTGGTGCCAAGACCTTTGGTTTTGGACAGTCCTCCTTCGGTGAGCAGAAACCCTCTGGGACCTTCAGCACTGGTGCAGGAAGCGTCGCATCCCAGGGATTTGGCTCCTTCTCCACTCCTTCAAAACCAGGTACAGCTTTCCCCATATTGCTTTTTATTCTAATAGAACGAAGTCCTCACTGCATCATCCAGATACTCTCACCCACTTACTGGAAGTGAAGCTTGCTTTTACTTTGCAGATAACATTTTATCAGATGATTTATACTGCTGACATTTTCAGACCAGACTCGTTTCAGTGTGCTGTTCATACTTCCTTAGAGTGGGGATTAATTTTATTAATAATATTTGAGCAAAGAGCCTAGTAAATGTAAATAGTTCTGTTATTTGGTAGAATTTTGTAATTTTACACTTGTACACATTCACCTGATGGGACTCGTGTATTAGCGATGTCTGATATTCTCTGTTCTTTCACATTTTTCCGGGTCTGGCTTTAGGGGCCTCAGGTTCAGTGATGTGTGAGGTTCACTGATAGTGGCACGGCTGTGATAGAAACCCGGTGCACCTTTACATAATCGCATTTCGCACAGCAGCCGACTCTTGACATTGCTTCCTCCTTTATCATCTGAGCTACAGCAAGTGCCCTTATCTCCTCACCCCAGCAGAGCAGAAAGTGAGCTAGTCGGACTCCATTATTACCTGCCTGAATACTGCTGATGCAGTGTTACCTCTCAACACTGCCAAGTCACAGTGCGACGATGAGTCAAAGATGTGATGTGTTTATTTCACTATCAAATGCCAATTTGATACACAAAAAGCTTTCGATCATCTATTTCAGCTACATTATTTCATTTTAAATGAGGGCTCTGTGTCTTGTATAATCAGCATTCAACAGAGCTGCTACGTCATAAATAAAAGTGTGTAGATTTGTCATGCATGGTTAGAAAATTTACCAATTTTCTGCTACAATTTGCATTTTTTGTAACAGTTAAGAGCATGTGAGGACAGCTGAATAAAAGCATGAGCTGATAGCGTGCTTTGTCCTTGTAGATTTGTTATGCTATGCTTTGTGAACAAGAGTTGTTGTTTGTCAAATAAACAACATCCACGAGTTAAACCGTCAAGTCATGTAAGAAATTTGAGTCATGATCTCACTGCTTTAAAACTGCTTTGCTTTACTTAGAAGAGGACCGACATGCCAGTTTGTGTTTGTGTCAGAAATTACAAATGTTTGTGGTCTATAAAACTTAAATAAGTGACACTTAGACTGAGCTACATCAACAAAGATTAATTTAATCTAAGATTAGCTCTAATAGGAGTTTAGCATAACTAGGTTTAAAATTAATGAATCCAGATTTGCAGCTCTGTTGCACAATTAAAAACTAATCTCAGTTCATTTAATCCAAGTTTAAGCATGTAAACCGACATTAAATAGAGTTTAATCAGTATGGAAATGCTTCTTTACCCAAATTAAAATAAATAAATAAACTCAGAATAAATGTGAGTGCTGTCGGGACCTCGTAAGTATAAAAGAGGGGTGAAACCGTTTTTGGCTGCTCTACATTCCTAAACATTGCATTGTTTGCTTAACAAAACGCCATATTGTTTGCTAGCTAGCTACAAAGTTAACTGAATATTATGTTGTTTGGCAGTTAGCTAAAAGGTTTATAAAATGTCACATTTTTGTTAGCTAGCTTAAAAGTTAAGTAAACATGTTATTTGCAAGCTTCCTAAAAAAATGTTTCATTTTTCGCTAGCTTGCTAGCAAAGTTAACTAAACGCTATATTGTTTGCTAGCCAGCTAAAAAGTTAGCATAGTTAGCCTGGCATTTTAAGTTTTGGTGCAGTAGAATAGAAATAGAAATTTAATCTAAGTTTAGAATAAAATAACCTGAAATTTAAAGAGGTTTAAATTGAATCTTTCTTAATTTAAGGTAGTTTAAAAGTTTAGTGCAAAATAATTTAAAGTTAAACCATAATGTAATCAGGTTTAAAAATTAATCCCTGTTGGTGCTACTCAGCCTTAGGCTATTTAGATCTTTCACATTGTTTAAAAACTGCCTACTATTCTCCTGTACAACCAACTTCCAAGACTGTTTGGCAGATTCACTGGTTAAAGTTGATCAGGTGCAAATTAAATTACATGTAGAGCAAGTTTAGATATGAAGCATCAACTTAATACTGTCACAAACAAGATTACTTTTTAGTTTTTAAAATGTTAGCTGAGCGTCTTTATTTGAGTTTTTTTTATTCACAGTTCTTGGTAATATTTTAGTCGTGGTGGTTGCAGTCATCCAAGCTATCCCTTCGCTCCACTGGGATGCTGGTACCACTCAGCTCACTAATGCCCTATCGCTGGCCCACGTACAGGGAATGTAATCTTGTTACATTAGCTCAATCAATTATTTACTGGGGCATGCTGGTAGCCAGGCTGTAATTTCAGTACACCCTTTCTCCTCCTGCTGCTCCTGCCTCTGAGGCTGTGAGTTGGACTGAAGTGTTCATCCAGTCATTAAGCTGTCACGTGTGTGTTGTTTCCAAACAATAATATACTGCACACAACAAGACACAATATAGTGACTCTGTTCACCATGCTGAAGACATTTTACTTGTGAGAGACTACAGGAAAAAATATGCACTTTCATTAGGATTATGATTCATATACGAATTTTTATATCAATTCAGTTATTGTCCTGGTTTAGACCACATGTAGAATGTATGTGCAGTCTATGTCAGTAAGCTATAATCACACCATCCCAGCATCCTGTCTGATCTATTTTATCTTCTTTCAGATAAACTGTGCTGTAACTGCCTGTAAATGTTCCACTGCTTTCCGTTACAAAACCATTTTTGAGTACTTGTCCGTTTTCCCCTCTACAGGTGGTTTTGGCAGCGCTCCGGTGTTCGGGAGTCCCCCTTCCTTTGGTAGTTCCCCAGCGTTCGGTGCTGCAGCGTCATTCGGCTCAGGCTCTTCCTTCAGCAACAACATGGGTTCCTCAGCTGGTAAAGTGTTTGGAGAGGGAACGGCAGCTTCCAGCATGGGCGGATTTGGGTAAGAAACTTAACATGTTCTGTTCACTATAAAAACAGATTTTGTGGAATATGTACGAAGGCAAGCCAATATCGTACATTACTTGAGTAATTAATGCTCGTGTTTGAGGATCTTGGAGGGTTAGCTGCTCTTTTTTTTTCTTAATTGCATGAAACAAAACTAGAGTGTAGCGTCCATACTAATGTATCGTGACTACCCGATCAGTGCGACTTTGTTCGTTAGTATCTTCCGTTTTTAGCTGGACGGCAGCAAAGTTGGGTTAGCTCTATAAATACAAAAGTCTGTCCCTGACTTACTGAGTTAGTGATGAAGTTAGAAAGGCACAGACTATTCACTTTACAGTGAGTCGCAGACAGTCTTCAATTGACCTTTCCTAAGTCATGCCCATTTTGCTGGCTAACTAATCTGCATCATTTATTAGCTAGCATTTTGCTAACATTAGCTATCTTAAAAGTACTACAAGGAGAAATCAGACCAGAAGAACCTATGTCTACAGTTTCCCCGGCAAGCGGAAGACAAATTTTCTGTAGATAATTTTACATTTAATGTCATATGCTGTGGCTATATCTGTGGAAACACGACCACTTTTGTCCACAGGAGCGTCCAAAATCAGCACAATGTGAAAGTTCCTTGTAGTAGCTCTAAGATGTGACTGTATGTCACTTTAACAACCTCCACACCAGCATCTTTTAAACATTTTCAAAATTTGGTTTTTCTCTTCAACATAGACAAGCCTGGCACATAGCATGTCTGAGCACAGGAAACAGGAAAGGAGAAAGTTGACTGAGGTTCCACCGGGTGCTAAGCTTGCTGAACTGTCATTAGAGCACAGTGCAAAAAGGGGGCGGGACTTAATAAGGGTCAGTTACATCCTCAGGAGCACGTCTTCCTTACACGGTCCGGCCATATACTTGGTTTCGACCTATTCTTGTCATTTATTAGCTTTGTTTACTGACAGGTCAAGAGAGCACGCAATAGGCCATAGGGTTGACAGTAAATTTTACGAACGCTGTCTGCTGAACCACAAGGCAAAGTACTTTCAACTCTCTGTTGAGCTTGTAGACTGAATTTTGAATTGGAACAGTTTGTTATAGTCAGAATATTTCATTTCAAATGGAATCTAATATCAAAATATACAAGTGGATCTATTTTTGGTTTAAATCAACTCCAACATTCAAAATCAGCAATTGTTTCTTGTGCCACAACTTGTTAATAACTAAGTAGCGCAACACATTCAGTTTTTTTTCTGTTTATACATTGTTGCAGTCACTAAACATTTCATAATGTCAGTGTCACTGGACTTTTTGTGCGATACAGAGGGGGAGAGGAGCATACGGATTTTGCCTGCAGCGTGGAGCAGGGTTGGTTTTTTTTTTCTTTCTTTTTTTTTTTTTTCTTTTTTGTGAATCGGAACATCTGTGATGTCTCTCTCAATGCGCCATCACACAAGCATAACACATAAAACAAGTGAAGGGCAGCATTCAGCATGTTGTTAAGCACTCAATTAACATTATGGTGAAGAGGTGATAAAATAAACCAAACAGAGCAAGTTTTGGAGGCCCCGTTGAAACCCTGTCCATTTACTTTACGATGGAAGCTGCTTTTACACTGTTGAATCCGCCGTTGAATCAATGTTTTGTTTTGTTTTGTTTTTTTTTTTTGTCTTGCTCCAATGACCAGGGGTTTAAAATAAAAATAAAAAAATCTTAATTTCAGGTCAAATTACTGAATGGGGAATTCTTTACAGCCCCCATTAAGTCAGTCATCTAAAATATTTTGAAGGTGCAGGAACAGGGGGTTATTTTATCTTTTCCTTTTTCCTCCTTCCCACCATTTGTAATGATTTCTCCAGCTTCATCAGCCGTGTGTGACCACAACGTGTGCATGTGTTTTGTTACAGTGTGCATGGCTATGAGCCCAGAACTATGGAGCCTTGTGCAGGACTAGATTATTCGCCTCAGATAATCTCACTGCTGCCTGCAGATTAAACTGGCCTGCTCTCTCTCTCTCTCCCTCCCTCTGTTTTGCGTATTCTCCCTTTTCTCTCTGTTGGGAGTCAACGGGCGTGGGTCCTGTAGAAGGGATTAACGCTTAAACCTCCATCTCTCAATCCTCACAAACACACAAACACCATCTGACACCTTCCTCCTCACTGACATGTTTATAAGAAATATATATACTATGGTCATTTCTCTTTTTTATTTCCCTTTATTCTCTCTTTGTACAGATTTAATTTCATTTATTAGGATCCCCATTAGCTTCAGCCAAAGCAGCAGCTATTCTTCTAAATAAAGAGCTAGTTTAAAGCAAGTCATGTCTTTGTATTTTCACTCATTTTGTCTCAGTATCAGATGTGTATTTTAATTAAGTTGTTGTAGTACTTGAACCTTTTTGTTACCATATCATATCATCTGTGCCTGCATCTGTTTTCAGGTTTGCCTCACCTCCCAGCGGCCCGTCCTTTGGCTCTCTAGCCAATCAGAACACTCCGTCGTTCGGAAGCCTGGCCCAGCAGGGCTCTGGCTTTGGAAGTCAGCCGAGCAGCTTCTCAGGCTTTGGACAACAGCCACAGGCAGGAGGTGAGACTGCTACTTCAGCTGGCCTTTTTTTTCCATTTCTTCCCTCCTCTTCGTCTTTTCATGTCCTCCTGCTTACCAGCGCTTAGTTGAATATTGCAGGCAGCACAGTGAATGGCTCAAGTGGAGTCAGTATTCTTTCAGCATCAGTCCAGTGGCGCAGTAACCACGACAGAGCATCTATGATTTAGTTAACTTGCTATATGATAATTCTGACAAGATTCTGATTAAATCGTATCTCCAAAAGGTCAAAGGTCAACTTCACTGTGACATCATAATGTTCAGCTCTCTATCTGTCCTCTGTCCTCCTCTGTAAAAATAGTCTCTAAGTGTAGACAGCATGTTTCTCACCGGAAATGATTCACTGGAATCACACATGTATAGTGAGAACTTCCATTCTGACAAAAAAATAACAATAAAACACTTAATACCTTTAATTAAATTCAGTCAAAGTTACAGGTCAGTGTAGTGGTAACTTCCATATTAAATTCATTCAAAGTCTTCACTACATACATTGTGTGAATCTGGACAGATGTGAATATAAACTGGTTCCGGCAGGACATACATATGCGAGGCAGTAATTCTAGTTGGCTGGTCATCTTGGGATGCTTTAAAATGCTAAAAAAAAATATGTTTGAGGTTGTTTTTATACAAAATGAATATTCAGAACAGCAAATTATTGTCATATAACAGAAATAGCTTCTTACAACCAAACATTTACTTGTTCTGGTGCAGTAATTATATTGTCTGTGTAGATTTTGCACCAGATGAAGATTGACAAAAGATGTCCGTCTTCAGTTGTCAGAACAAACCAAGGATTGCACTTTATTTACCCACATCCAGTTTGTTCAGTAGAAATGATTGTTACTGAAGTTATCTTACATCTGTAGTGTTGTATTAGTAGTGGTACTATAAGTATTCCTTCTACTAGATGCTACAGTCGTCCATGTACTAAAAACTTTTTAAGATTAAAGAGCACCCAGGATGCTACAATAAGGATTGTATGATGGCCCAGGGCCAGTTAAATGTTTCGTTGAGCCAGTAAAAGCAATCAGCTAGTTGCCCGACTGAGCCAGTGCATTGATCAGTACATTTAATTAATTTTCCTGTTTTTTTGTTTTTTTGTTTTTTTTTGCTTCCTGAGTGATATTACTACGTTTGCTCTAATCTCTGAGACTTCGCTCTGCTCTGCCTGTTTCTGTCTTCATGCTAATGTGAGCAGAGCACTGACACAGACGGGCTTGTTGACTTCACAGAATAAATGGCCCTAAAATAACACACAAGTTGAAACGAAAAGAAAATTCGTTGTGAGAAAAACGTGACTGGGTTGAGAATGATAACTTGATACATACAGATGCACTGTTGGTTTTGTCCTAAATACCCAACATAGTCTTATTTATATTTTTTAATCAGGGCCAGTAGATTTTTTTTTTCTTTTTTCAGGCCTGTAGATTCTTGACCCACTTGCCTGACCAGGCCAGTGGCAGACAACATTATTGTCGGACCCTGGCACCCAAATGATGGTCATGTTGTGGGACTTGTATCGGATTCAGAGCTCTCTAACCATTAGGCGTCATCTCTGCAGAGATGATGTGCAGGCATGTCTGCGCGTTGGCATGTGTGACCCAAATTTGGTAGCAGATCAGAGTCTCTTGTCGTCTTCATCCCACTTATTTCTGTGTGATTATTGTTTTTTTTTTTACTCTCTTGTGTCTCCTTAGCTTGTTTTTCTGCAGCCTTTAATGGTTTTATTGTCAGTCATATACATACATACATCTATCAGACTGTCCAATTCATCCATTCATCTTTCCAAACCATCTCTGCCTGTGCGTTTGATAGCCCTGGGTGGCAAAGCTTTGCCTGTGTCAGGTCATGTTACGTGCACGGCACACAGACACACACAGATCTGCTTGTTAGAGATGAAATGAGAATGGCTTGTGGGACTGTGAATTTTCATCTTTTGGCACACAAACAGTCGAAACGTCTTATCGCCAAAATCACCCAATTAATCTCTCTTTTTGCAGGATTCTCTGGAAACACCTTCGGGTCAACAAACCAGTAAGTTTGGTCAATACATTAACTTTTAATTGATGTGTTTTTTTTAGTGTGTGTGTATGTGTTTGAACTATAATGAGTAGACGGACCCATATTTCTCCCTGGCAGCTGTGTGTTGTGCCCGTGGTGCTTGAACTCTGCTGAGGCTCACATCTTTCTTCCACAACACGGCTCCCCGTAGAACCTTTTCAGATTTAATACTACCTCATCTACCCTCATTTATTTCTTCTTTTTTTTTCTCTTCACTTTATTCATTCAGAGCAGATTGAGCTTTATTGCTATTTCACTGCGTTGAAATACATTATTTTTCTGCCTGTTTTCTGTGCTCACAGCCTTGAATAAAGACACTAAAATGGAAGACTAACACTTAAAATTCTGATTAAAAATGATCAAATACAGTAAATACTGTACGATGCTCCACATATACTAAATACACATCATTCTGACCCCCTGTGGAAAGTCGCTGTCCTGTAATGCAAAGTGCATGATTTACTGCTCTACTAGCACTTCCTTACTAATTGCCCCCCTGCGATTAGATTTTCCCTCCCATCCTACTGTCTCCTCTTTCTTTTCTGTCTCTCATCCCTCAATCCCACTCTCCACCTCTCCCTCTCCTCTGCCGCTTTTCCCTCCATTCGCTGCTGCTACTGCTGCGTGTCACATGGCAGCCAGCGTTCCCCGGGGTGTGTTCCAGTGGAATGCACTCTGAAGTGTGCAGGAGTGTGTGCAGACGAGGCTTTAGCCTATTGGACACATTCACATGCTGTTAATAATCCTTCTCTCTCGTTCTTTTTTTAGTTTCTCTTTTTGTGTCGTCCTTCCTACATCACACTCAGCTTCACGCCCGTTGTATTTCTTTGCTAACTTTTGGATTGCAGCGACATTAAAATAGCGGCCGCTTGCTTTCTTGCAAATATGCAAAACTAGCATCTGTAATACTTGACTAAAACAAAATCAAAATGCAAAAAAATCTGGATCCTTTTGTATCACAATTTAACAATCCACCACAACCACAGTGGGAGACCCCTACCAAAAAAAAAAAAGAAAAGAAGCATATCAAATATTTTGTTTATGTTGTTAATGTGTTTGTGTTTATTTTTAATGTGTTGTCTGTCCATCTTTACCGGCTGTTTGTTTATCCTCTTGAACCTCTTAAAGGGACAGTTCACCCCTAAATCAAATATATTAAATATTTGCATACTCCCTCTAGAGCAGCAACATTTAATCGATTATTAAATTAATCACCAACTTGTTTGATAATCGATTAATCGGTCTGAGTGCTTTTTTTAAGAGCAAATGTCCAAATTCTCTGATTTCAGCTCCTTAAATTTGAATATTTTCTGGTTTATTTAGTTCTCTATGAGAATAAACTGAATATCTTTGGATTGTAGACAAAATGAGACATTTGAGGCTGTAATCTCTGGCTTTGGGAAAAATTGATTGACATTTTTCACCATTTTCTGACAATTTATAGACCAGACAACTAATTGATAAATCAAGACAGATTAATTGATGATGAAAGTAATCATTAGTTGCAGCCCTGATTTCCTCTCAGTGCTGTTTGTCCATCTGCGCTGAGGATTCTTACAGGTGGTGGAAATCACACACTTGAATTTTAACTCAGTGTTTCCAAATTTTTTAAAGTACCTTGATTTTGAATAAACTGCTTGAAAATGTAAGTGCATTACTTTCATAATAATAAATTGCTCTCTGGCTGAATAGTTTGCTCTTTAGATAAAGATAGAAAAAACAAGTCAGAGAGAACCTAATTTCCTTTTTTGCACAAAATGAAGATGAGTACTCTGCACGTATGGCTTAGTTTGATCTGCCTTTGTTGATCTGTGCCCTCTGATAAAACAGTGAGAGATTGAAGTTTTTTGTCTAGTAATTGTTTGAGTGATTGTTTTGTTGGCTCAGCCAGTTTATATAAGACGGCAAGTCTACTTACGGACAGGTGATGCATTTTTAAAACCTTCAACTGTCACCCTTCTGTAGAATTCTGTCACAAAACATAATTTTGATTGTTTGTAGCACAATAACATCTGATTTAATGTGATGAAGAAATTAACTAGGGCCTAATCATTTTGAGCAAACAAGGCAGAAAGAAACGTGCATCTACTCATCAGCTCGAGCCCGTGTCGGTGCGGCATGTAAACATGAACGGCGCGCTCCTCGACTGAGCTGTAACCTCTCATCCATGAGTAGGTGCACACTTCTGTATGTTGATGCAGTTTGTGGATGTAGTTCCTCACAACAAGGTGTGTGGGTTATCTTGAGTAAAAAGGTTGTGGTTTGAGCCCCACAGGCCAAGTGGCACTTTGTCCCATTGTATTTGAGAGAAGGCAGACATCTCCAAAACTCTGCAGTTGCACAAAAACAATCTAGATGAATAAATTACACTTCAGGTAAGAGTAGAAAATGTGCCTTTTTGATTTAGGTGTGAACTGTCCCTTTGAAAGTCCCAAAAAAAAAACAAACAATCAAACACAGTATGTTAATTACAGCATCATCACATCAAATGTAAAATTGTACAGGTACTAGTGCCGTTTCAAGTACTGAAACTCTTTTTCGATAATCTCTTCCTTTCTTCTTTGTCTGTCATTTCTTCTTTCAGATCAAGTGCTCAAACATTTGCCAGTTGGAGAAGCTAGTTTCAATAAACCTCCGTGAGCTACACGTCAGTACTTTCTGCAATCCAGCTCTTTGTGCCACACAGTGGGTGGAGGGAGGGGGGTGGGTGTGTTGCATTTGTGTGAAAGGGGTAAATAAAGTGAATTAGCAGGTAGATTTACATGCATTTCAAAATTTGTATATTTTAGAAGAAAAAAAGCTTTCAAGCAACAGCAGAGTGAAGTTCATTCTCTACATACATTCATTTAGGACGTTTGTGCCACTTGAGAACACAGGAGAGTCAAATATTGACG
Source organism: Lutjanus argentimaculatus (assembly GCA_034769285.1). Classification (NCBI taxonomy): domain Eukaryota; kingdom Metazoa; phylum Chordata; class Actinopteri; order Lutjaniformes; family Lutjanidae; genus Lutjanus; species Lutjanus argentimaculatus. The sequence continues at coordinate 35,719,103 of JAWZSL010000005.1, read as the reverse complement.
TCCATACAAGCAGAAGACAGATTTTCTACACAGTTATTAAAACCAGAGAAAACTGCAATCGATCTTTTTGTGAACATTTCCATGGCCGCCTTCAGAAAATGTAGTACATTATTACACATGGACCTGTGAGTTTGCAGTTTTCTTTGTTGTAAAAACATTTGTACTTATCTTGTGTCGAGCATTTTAAGGTTTTTGTTACAGCACTTTTAAACATGGAAATGCACAAAAACTCTCGAGCTTTACTTCCGAGCATTTCGCCCCTTCATTGAATTATGTGAGACGGTGTTCTCAGCGTGGTTACATGAATTAATTCAGTGCAGTCACGGACAAATCAAACATGTACGCCCATGTGGAATGTACCAAAATTCAACAAACATTTCCAACTGTCATAAAAGGTATTGTGGTTTGAGATGGAAAAAAAGTTATATTTTGTTTTTCAGATGATTTTTGCAGTAAAACCCCCGCTTGATGTATATTTTTACATGAGAAATAAATTCAGTTTCTCCAACAAATCATTTGTCTACTCGAAATTGTCTTTATTAATGCAGTCCTGTATTACGGAAAACAAAAGCGAACAGTCTAATTATAATGTGCTTTATTCACTAATGTAGTGAATGATTGTCATCAGGGCGAGGCGATGTAACTGAAAAATGTATCATGATAAAATGTTTAATGTCAGTATTGATAATTGATCATTTTTGTGCCTTGTTTTTAATAAAGACCAGGAGAAAAAAGGTTGAATTTAACCATTTTATTTATCAAAGCGCACAGGTAACAATTTAAGTGTTAACACAACAAGGGACAACAAATACATTTACACAAATACGTGGGATGACTTTATTTTGATATTTTACCATTTTATTGAATTTAAAGTACAGCAAAAATGTTTTTAAAATGTCCAACAGCATCTTCACGTCATTGCAGTCTAAGCAGGGGATAACTGTGCCCCGTTAGCTGTAACACAGAGGAAAATGAAATCTGAATATTATCCATATAAAGCCAAACAGTTTAATACGAGGTGGCATGAAGAGTAGCATGGCAGCCAGCCCAAGGCCATGTTTAGATGGTTCAGTAATTAATGCTAAATCCCTCTTGATATGCAGCTCATTCCTCCAACTTCAGTAAAGAATTCATTGACTCAGAGCTAAATTGGGCCGTGGGAGAATGCTGATGGGGGATCTATGGCTCGTGTCAGAGGGAGCCTCGATGTTGTGGCATTTGGCCACCGCCATCTACAGAATTAACTTTCCCGGCCTATGGCTGCGTGTGGGGCATGTCACCGTCACTCTGTCCACCCCTTATCTCCACCCGCCTCTCACCGAAGGGGTGGCAGGGGTCCTGGTCCTTCTGAAGTGGCACGGGAATGTCAGGGTCATAAAATGTGACCTGAACCAGACACCTGCTGAAATGGTCAAATCCACATTCCCCAATAGTCTTACTGTGACAAAAAACATACAAGAATTTAGTGGAAATAACTCATCTTTTCTCATTAACTTAACATAAATATAAAAGTTTTATTTGTTCATGTTAAGTAAACATTTATTCTCAGAACTTGTGTACTGCATAAAGTTCTATCAACTCATTCAATGAAGTTAAAAAAAAAAAAAAACGTTCAGCATATTAGCAGACTTCCCAGCATGCATTGTTTGAGAGTTAAAACTCTCCCGGGACACACCAACTTTCTAGCTAGCTAGTAAACAATAAAACTTTTTGTTTGTTGGGTTGGTTGGTTTAGCCAGCTAGAAAACAATACATCTTTTTTATTGCTAGCTAGCAAACAATGTGACATTTTGTAAACAGAACAGAGGAAAGTTAACAGTTTTATACTTAGTCGGTCCCAACAACTCAAATTTATTTTTTATGTATTTATTTATTTTAATTTGGGTAAGCGAGCGTCTTCATATTGATTGAAATGTATTTAATTTCATTTTACACCAATAAACTTGGATTTCCTGAACTGAAATAAGTTTTTAAATTGTGAAACAGACTTCTGCTTAATTCTAAATCTGGATTTACTCATTTTAAACATAGTTGTGCTAAATTCTTAGAACTAATTTAGTCAAATTAACATTTTATGTATAAACTATGGCTTTAATTTTTCTATAAATCAATTATAAATATGTGCTTTGTTTTTCTAATAAGGAATGTATATATTTTTTTGGATTGATTAATCCAGAGAGCAACTGAAATATTTCCTGATTATTTTTCTATTTTTTGTCTGAAGAGACGGTGCGTAAACATCAGCCCCGGATCTATTTGATGTCTCAGGTAAAGAATTACAGTTGGGCACACTGGCAGATTACTGAGGCACACGGGCAGTTACAGAGCCCAAAGTCTGTAATGCTTTCAGCTAAAGCGGATGAGCTTATGAGATTTTCAGCACCCACTCCGCAACTGGCCTCTGTGAACACACTGAAGGTTGGGGGAGTGTGTTTTTTTTATTATTATTATTATTTTTATTATACCTCATAAAAAACAGAAATAGTTACAGTACTTGTTTCTTATTTCTTGTGTCGCTGTTCCTGGTGATGGAAAGTCTCACAAACACTCTGGAGGATGACAGCTGTCTTCATGGAATCCAGATAAAAATAGCTAAACCACCCCTCCCCAACCCCCACCCTCATTCTCTGCCCCCCCACCCCCCAAGTGAGTGATGATTACCAGCTCTCGAGCACATCCTGCCTCGCTTTTGCTGACATTTTCATCATCCCTGCATGCATGCGTGTGTGTGCATCTTTTGGGTCTGCAGGTATTTCTATGACTAGTGCACCGCTAATGACTGCTAACTCAAGCCTTACCCATATTCTACTGTACCGGTCGGGCGGTTCAGGTCACAGTGTTGCGTGAGGCGAGTGCCGTCCAGGGTGTTTGTGAGCAGCAGCAGCAGCTCCTCTGAAAGAACATGCTACAATTATTTTCCCTAATGGGCAATTTTGTCTGCACAGATAATCCAAATCCAATAATCCACTAACAGACAGTGGAGAGACCTGTCCCCCCTGTTTCCTCTCCTCTCTCTGCACACTGTGCTGAGCTGGTGGTGCACTGCGGACCGCTTGTTCTAGAGGCCTCCCCCTGTTTGGAGATGGGCACCTATGGGTATCCTTGGCCGCACCGCTGAGAAGATTTTTGAAAGATTCACAAGGTTTCTTTAAATTTTTATGACTAAAAAACAGGAAGATAAATAAGTGAGGTCAACAGGACACAAATATTTTAGAGATTTATCGGTGTCAGGTTTTCTCACTCTGCAGAGCAACAAAATACGACTCAGACCACTTGTATTCATAACATTACACCAAAGGAAAATCTATCTGTAAACATATTGATTAAATTCAAGGTTTTTTTTAGCCATGTAAGCAGTTCAAGGGATGGCAGTGTTGGTCTGTCCACCACTTTGCTCAAGGCTTAAATACATATACAGATAACCAGAGGATGAATCCTAATGACTTGGGTGATTCCCTGATGTTTCATCGAGCGCCGCCAGCAGGTCAAAGTTTTCAGATTGTCCTGTCAAATATCTCAACAACTGCACAATTGATTGTTGCTAACTTTTGCACAGATATTTATGGCTCCCAGAGGATGTATCATTAAGACTTTGGTGAGCCCCTGAACTTTCCTCTAGTGCCGCCATGAGGGTTCACACTTGCAGTTTTGACTAAAATGTCTTAACATCTATTGGATGGGTCTCCATGATGAGCCACATCATCAGGTCAAAATGTCAAGCTTCTTACTTTTGTAAGAACTTTTGTGTGAAAGTTTTGCTCTCAAAATCTAAAGTTCTGAAGTAAAAGCTCACTGTTGTCATGGCAAGGAGTAATTTTACAACCAAACTCAGCTGGCTTGCCACAATTGATAACCACTAACATTATTTCCTAACTAAAAGCATGCAAACAAACAACTGTCCTGTCCTGTGAGTAAATTAAGTGTCTGAGTTATTTATTCGTAATGTAATATTCTTAAATCAGCCTTGTTTTAATGTAGTTGGAGGACAGTTTACTTACTTGTAACTCCCAAAAACCCCATTCTTTTTGAGGATATTCCTATAAAAAGGCTGCTGTGGCTCATGTAAAAGGCGCCGCTTCCTCTCAGTCACATTAATTAGTCTCTCGTCCTCCTTTTCGACTGCTTTGATGAGTAGAAACAGGAACGTCAAGGATGTCACATCGATCTTAACCAGATAAATCAGGCGGGGGTGCATGAAAGTTCACTGAAACAGAGCCGGGGCGAGTGATTTTTCAAGCGAGCAACACGCCGCTCAGCCTGTTCACTGACACACGGAGCAGGTTAGGACATCCTCACTTACTGTAGGAAAACTGAAGCAATCAGCTTTTTTTTGTTTATTGCTAATTCGCAAAAGTAAGCATGATAACACTTTAAAGTAAGATGGTGAATACAGTAAACACAACAGCTTAGCATCAGCATATTAGCATTGTTATTGCGAGCATGCTGACGTTAGCATTTAGCTTAAAGCACCGCCACTCAGGACTGCTAACATGACTGAAGACTCTTGATATTGTTTGGTATGTTTTTCTTTGGACATTTTGAATTTTTGACACCTGTCATTTGATACCATAAATCTACATTCTCATTCTGTCTTTAAATGGAACTCATGAACTCGTAATTATGACGTGGAAAGTCATGAACTTAACACCACACATAATAAAGTTTATTGCACGTATAGATCTGTTACCAAGTTACCAAGTTCAGCTTTGAATGATTGAATTTATTTGATGATGTAAAACACATATAGCATACACTGCAGTCATTACATATATTTAAAGTCACAGAGGATGAAAACACAATAAAGCCTGATGTTGCAGATCTCCAGTGTAACACTACAAGATCAAAATAAAACAACGCAACAGCAAGAGAAGGCAATACAATCAACATATATTAGAAGTAATAGCTATGACAACATACTAACATTAAAGTTAAACATGCTGCATGGCTCTTTGTAAACATTTCTTTAAGGCTGCTTTAAATGTGCTCTGTGAAACGCTCAGTTTATGGAAAGATTATTCTACTGTACTGCTGCACTGTAGAAAAATGTGTTTGTGCCCATTTAAATAAGCAACCCCCTGCTGAAAATCCAAAAGCAGGTGAAAATACTCAATTTATACTGTTTCATAATCTTGCGTCGTCAATTTCAAATTCCACTGTTGTTTGCACTTTTTATTGTGTGTCACTCATCACCTCCGGCTGTGTGTTTATCCCTTCTTTAACTGCTGTCATGCTGTCCTGCGGGTACTGAAACTACAGAATTAAGTTGCTGATTAGAAGGACATGATCACTTTGTATGCTGGTATTCACGCTTGAAGGCTAAGCGCAGCCCTGAGCGTTGCAGCGCTGCGCTGACTTGAACATAATGCGTGATAAATAACATCCGAGCCGAGCCACCATATCAGTAAATCCATCCCAACCTCCCAACCTTTAATTACCCACCTGCCTCAGTTCCTCCTCTTTCGCTCTGCTTCCCTCTCTGTCTTTAACTGACTCACAGGGATTATGCAGTTCGGTGTCATTACTTATCCTGATACTTCAAAGGAGCTTTATTCTGAGAGTTTTAATTTCAGACTCCATTTAGTCTTCCAAGTGTACGCAAGGCGTCCAGAATAGAGTCGCACCACTGCAGAAGAAGTCTCAGCCATTAACTTGTGGCAACAACATAAACAGGTGCATGCAAATTCAACACTCACTTTGCATGTGAATGGATTACGGAGAATGGGCTTAAAGTCTTATCTAATAGACTTGATCACGGATGACGGGCATTATCACAGATGTCAGGGGGAAGGCTTTGAGCATCACCAGAGCGAGCTGCACAGTTGATGAGGTTTTTGAAGAAAGTTAAAAAAAAAAAAAACTGAGCACAGTTATCAGACAGCAACGACTTTTTCTTTCTGGTGTCCCCATAAAAAAAAGTATTTAATACTATTAATCCCAAATCCTTATATCTTCTATTTTCTTGGCCGATTCTGATTTTTTATGGGTCTGATTTGCTGATTCCGACTTTCAGTCTAAGTGTTACCATTATTGACAGAATACACAAACATTTTTGGAACTTTTCTTTCATGTAAAATTAAATTAGATGCTCTAAACTGACTATTAAATAACTTTTACATTTTCTCCAAAAACACTCTAGGTCACAGCCAGGCCTTATTGTATTATTACATTAAAATGATGTACCAGAGGGATCTCGCGAGATCTCATAGGAAACCAGATCTAGTGGAAGCAGAAACCGGAGACAGACTGATGCAGTGCAAAGTTTTGCAGTGAGAAAAACAGAAGGAGAAGTTAACCGAGTCTGGATGAGAAAGTGTCTGAGGGGAAACATCAATTTGTACTGCAGCCAGAGCAGGAGGTGAGATTTTAACTGTCAGTCTACTGCAGGCTAACATTAGCCTGAAGAGCTAGAAGATTTACTGTTGTTCTGCGGCACCATCGGCTGCTCCGTCTCCTTGTAGACTGTCTGTCTTCTTTTTGTCCTGTTCCTGGAATCTATCACTTCACGCAAGCGTGTGTCTGAGTGTGTGTGGCTGTGACATAACTGTTTGTGTCGCTGCACGCATGATATGACCATCGCACGAAGCTGGTGTGTGAATATAACCAGTACAGAATCGGATATGTTACACTGACCAGCCAGTCGCCAGTCAGGGCCATGCATGCTGAAAACTGGCTGGTTCCGGTCTCTGGCCGGTAAATTAGTGTATCTGTTGTTGATTATCCTGCTGCTGCTGGTCATTTGCCAGCAATATGAAATAAAAGATTTTTTGATGAAAGTTTTGCACTCAAAATCAAAAGTTATGAAGCAAGAGCTAATGCTCATTAACTTTGCCATATTGTACTCACTGCAAGCCTTAGTGGACTGAAACGAGGCATAAAATTCGTGTAACATATAGTTAAGCATGACTGCAGAGTATGTTTCCAAATCCATGTTCTTTTGTTTTTGGTTTAAAAAGTCTTTCAGTACATTAACTGCCCATTTTGTTGCCTTTTGCGTATTAATTTCATCCTTCTCTGTCTCTATCATTTCGAGCTCTTCAGGAGTCAGTTCCTTGCACCATTTTTCTGTTGTTTTTTTCTTTTCTTCTCCATTTCATTTTCTTCCCGGTCATTAGTTTATCATGTTGCTAATGCTGCATTCGAGACAATATTGGAGGTCGGAATTTCCCAGCTGAAATTTCCAACTTCGCACCTCAATGCATTCCAGGTGCACAGCGCCTAAAGTAAACAAAAACCATGGCTGACCGTGACAAATTGATGAGTTTCGTCAACAATTTAATATTTTCTCTCTAGCAAAACTCTAACTAATCTAGATCATTTGTTAGCCAGCTAGTTACGTTTGTTACGAAAATGCTAACTTACTAGCTGGCTGATCTACATCAGTCTTTTTGACATTAGCCAACTTAAATGTAACTATATGTTGCTTTAACAGGCGCCCTAGCAACATCTTTTGACCATCTTAAAAATTTAGGTTATTTTGTTTTTGCCCACTACATAGCATATCTAAGAACAGGAAATAGGAAAGGAGAAAATTGGTTCCGAGGTTCTGCCAGACACCAGGCTTGTTCAAGTGTAATTGGAGCACAGAGCAAAAAGGGGCGGGGCTCAGGAAGGGTCAATTGGAATGGCGACTTACGTGCTGATTAATTTGCCCTTTCTTCGCGGGTCTTTATACTCCAGTGGAAACACAAACAACAAAGGGCTATGGGAACCTTTTAGTTCCTTTAAAAGTAGTTCCTGGGACTACAAGTTCTGGGTACTTTGGGTGGAGAGAGACCTTTATGGCAGATATCTTTAACAAGCTGCTTTAACCACTGATGTGAGAAGTCCTCCTTCATTTACACTAAAGTGCACTTGAGGTCAGCACATTCCTCTGGCCACAAAAGCCGTTTTTCTTTTTAAGCGTAAGAGCTGAGGCACCGCTGGCTTCCCAGCATCACCTCTAAATTTCCCACTCAGGTGAGCATTCCCTGTTTCTACAGCGCTGGAATCCAGTTTGAGCCAAAGCTTCGCCCAGCTTTCATCGACCTCGTCACACCTGAACCTAAAGTAACCATGCTGTTAGCTCATGCCCTCTTAAAGGATCACTTGATTGCTGTGGTTTCGGTGTGATCAAATTTGTTTTGCAGCAGAAGACTTATTTCATCAATGTCCCTTTGAGAGTGTTTGATTCTCAGCCTTTGATTCTCAGGCAACACTTAAAGTAGTTAATTTTCTTATTTGCTGAATAGAGGAATTTCCCCGCCTCACTAAGCAAGCATCTTGCATTCGAATGCATATTAAACACTGCTGCCGTCAGCAGATTTGTTGGACTGCCCAAATTTGGGGTACATAAATTAGCTAAATCCATATCTGCCCCTAAAATGATTCCTTTTTTTTATTAGAACGTCTGCTGATGAGACATTGCGATTGATTCAGCACACACAGTGTGAGCTTTTACCTTTTTTAAACAGTGTGATGTTTGTCACACAGCTCTCTGGTGTGATCTGACAACACCATGGCAACATCTGCATGCTTTAATCATTATAGTGTGTTTATTCGACCAAACTACCAGTCGCCAGTGGCTTTTTTCTGATTGGTCAAAGAAGATAAGCATCAGAATCACGGGGCATGTGCTCAGTAAGCTTTTACATTAATTACATCCAAACATGTCTGATTGCGGATAACGCCACAGCCTGCCAGCCGGCGTAGGTACTGATCCAGTCTGTTATTGTTTCTTGGCTTTAGCTCAGTTTACAAATGGTAGAAAATGATTCACACTGTACATTTTTGCCAGATAGTAAGATGCAACATCATAAATAAATGTCCTTACTAAAATAGATAATGTATTGTTTCTATTTTGTAATATATTGTCTATATTTAAATTATATCTAAATAAAATGTTAAGTTTTGTTGGCTGATCTTGTAAAGGCAACACTTTACAATATGGACAGGGACAGGAAGTACCTGATAATCTATGAATTTTTAATGAGTAATTTCTGAATAACTGTGACTGGAGGACTATATAGTACATTATGATCAGTTAGGAATCATTGGGTAATGATTAGGTCATGAATATCTGTGAATTTGACACATTGACCATTACTCTTTTTGTGCTCCTTCGAGTAAAGTGATACACGATACTGTGTAGTTACTAAGTAAGTCTCTTATCTTGGAGTCCTGAAGTTTTGCCCCTTTAAAGTTTGAGCTCGACTGACCACTTTCATAATAAGGCACCCTTATGAAAGTGTTATAAATCATAATTAATTGCTTTATTAATTGCTCATTACTAATACTTGGGTTTCCAGGTTGTAGAAAAATTCCTTCAACGGGTTTGGCTATATTTACTCCTGGAACTGCAGCCTTCGTGTTTAATGATGTGATGAGTTTTCTAAAGTGGCCCATTATTAATAAATACCCTACATTTATTACAGCTGCATTATTACAAAATAAAATAAGATAATAAACACCAGTAGGATTTTTAACAACCCAAAATGTGTCCTCATGAAGGGCTTTTAAAATGATGTAGAACAACATCAGGTTTGAATTTTAAATTTTAGTTGTATAGCACATTACAAACAAAGTGCTTCACATTAGCAAAGTAAAAACAGAATCCATTAAAATGACAATAAAACAAAAGGAACATAAAAGTAAAGCTAAAAGGACAAAGCAGAACCAACAGATTTATTAACCATTACTAAAGCCATTAGTCACAACTCATAAGCTTTTTATAAAAGATGCTAGAAACTGGTGACAAAAGTTCTTTTATTGAGGTGACTTCGCAAGAATTCGGTGCATTTTTGTCCGAGGACACGTGTTGTTGATGTATGGAGGTGCTACACATGGCACAGCGGTGTGGAATGACAGGACATGACAGTCCACGCCCGTGAATTTTGTTTAAGCTAAACGTCGTTGAAAAATGTTTCACAGTTTGTCCCTACTGCTATAAATCACGGTGAAATGTTTTTAACAGTTCTCAGCTCTCAGGAAAGCACACTGAAAGGGGGTTAATCAGACCACCTGAAAGCACATCAGAATCCTGTAATAGCACGCTGGCGTAAAGATTTATCAGCGTGGCCTTAGTAAAAATGACTCTGTAATGGGATCACTTGAAATTATAAAAAAAAAAAATGTTTCTCTATCTGCTTTTTCGCACCTATCTTAGACCTGCCGTCATCCCACTGGATCGTCAAGACCTTTCTGAGCTCCTTTGAGTTGTACAACTGTGGTGAGAGAAATTAAAGTCTATCAAATGAAAGCGGGCTAAGTCTTATGTTTTATTCATGTGAGCGAAGGTATTAATATTCACAGAAATGAATTATGGACAAGGCAGGCACAGGTGAGATGAGGTGCTCAGTTTAACTTCAGCTCATAATTGTGTGTAAAAGATCTGGATGCTCTCCCCGAGGAGCCGCCTGTGATAGCTGGGTTTATTACAAAAGCCTTGGCAGCGTGTGGGAGGTGTGGGATCCAGCTACATCACATGCTGTAATTACACTGATGGCAATTAAACATCGCCTGTAAGTGCCCCTGTCCCAGCTTGTGGGATGTTCAGCGCTTAATGGCTATCATTAATTTAAAAGGAAATCACATTATACTTCATAATAAGCAGTTATTGTTTTGATCCAAGTCTTATCGTCCGACAGTCCAGATGTGGTCCTGATGTACATGTTGTTTAAACGACAGTCTCTTACATAACTGTATGTGCCCGGCCTGGCATTACAATGATTGATCTGCTTTCCTGCAGCATTACATTTAAATAAAAGTTACATAATATTATCTATAGGGCATCTGCAGGCCTTGAAAAGTCTTAATGGGCTTTGAATTTCCTGAGAAAAAAAAAAAAAAAAAAAAGCCTCATGAATTATTAAAAACTCTTCAATTTAATTTACAAATTTTTTACAAGAGTAATATGCAAGACCCTAGCACACAAAAATGAGTACTGCAGCCCAAATAGTGAGTTGGAGCCAAAGACGGTATATTAAATATATTGAAGCCCTATTTAATATACTGTCTATGGTGGAGGCGAGTTGTTTCTCCCGCCCCCTCCTCCCTGTGCTCCAAGCTCAGGCAGGCTGCAGGAACACTGAACCTACACGAGCTTGCCATTGTGATTGGACAATGACAAGCCACAACGAGCCCCACGCTGTAAGTTAATTAACTGCTTTAAACTCTGTCACTTGTCTGTTGATGTAAAGTTAAGCCCGTAATCCTGAAAACAAAAGTCCACTGCTGTCCAGTGCAGTGACTGCCTGCCTCACTGCCTGCCAGACTCCATTAACAAATTGCTCAATTTAAGCATTATAAACGTCTACTCCTTCTAGAAGAGTATTGATGATTTCTTATGACTCATAAACAGACACTAACTCATTCAGCGAACATTCGGCATTAATTTGAATTCTAATCAACGTGAAATGGGCAAACGAAAAACAGTTATTCCAATCTGCAATGGAAATTTCAAACTTAACATGTTTCCTTAATCTCTGATGACATACTGTGGCCATTTTATAATTTAGAACAGTAAATATATTACATATTCATCCTTTAAATGTTTTTTTTTTCTTGCCTGCCATATGCAGTAATGCTATAAAACATTATACACCTGTTAAAGGTTAAATATTCATGATTGTTTGTAAAGGCACCATTCAAAGTCATTGTTCCATCTCCTGATTGTTTCAGAGCAGTTAGGTTTTAAAGCACAAATAAACAGGCCTGCACTTCTGCACAATGATCCTCAGTCTGCTCTGCCTTTGTGTGTGTGTGTGTGTGTGTGTGTAAAAGTCTGTCTGCAGCGTTCATAGACAGAGAGCAGAGGAGAGAAACAGAGACACTAATGTAAAAACAGGCAGGGGGCAGGGTCTCTGCAGGTACAGACACCACTGCACACTTCTAGTGGGTCATAAGTGATGATTTTAGAGGGACTATATTATATTTATATGAGTCATAGATTGCCTTTTAGGAAAATGTTGCATATTATACCTTTGAAGTTGGATTATTGCAACACTGGATTGTGCACAAAGGAGGCTGTTAAATCCTTTTTGTGGAGGTTCAATCAGCAGCGTAAGACCTGTAACAAACACCGTCACTAGTGGTAGCTGCAATCGCAAGAAAGTTGTCATCTCATAATAGGCAAGAGTAGATTTAGCAAAAACTTAATTGACTAATCCACCCACACTTATCAGGGTCCATGTGTTACAGCAGCTACAAGGAACTCTCATATTGTGTGGGTTTTGGACGCCCGTGTGGACAAAAGCAGACAAACACACCGACAATACAAAAATAGTCAGTTTTCTCACTGATGGTCTTATTTGTTCATGTAGGTCATATAGCGGCATCAACATGGCCGCAGTGGTTGCCCACTGCTCTTAATATCTAGAATGGGTCAAGTACAGAGAATGAATTTAACTCTATATGTACTGATTTACCATTTTTCATAACCAGATCAAAATTACTTCTGGTACATTTAAAGTAGTTAATTATATCAATAGGAATTATTGCTATATTCTGCTCGGAAGCACTAAAAAAGAAAAATGTGATGTAATAATAAATAATTTAAACGCATATCATCCCCTTTGGTCTTCCATCATACTTTCATGCTGTGACAGGTATGATCATAAAAACGGGTATTAAATTGCATTTTATATGGTCTTGAAAAGGTCTTAAATTTAATTTTGTGAACCCTGAAAAAAAAAACCCTCCCAACAGCGATCTCAAATCTTGTGAATGAATGGAAATATGTCACTCAAGACCCGCTCAATCTTTTGCCGTTTCTCCCTCCATTAATTTGTCCTGTTTGTGTTGACTGAGAAACCAGCAGGGCAGACAGGATATTACATCCTTGAAAGCACTCAGGGACCCAAACACAGGCCAGTTTGTGGCTTCGTCGCTCTCTGATCATTTCAGGACAGACATATTGTACAGCACAGTGCCTTCAGAAAGTCTTCATTCCTGCACAGCTGACACTGCATGAAGATTTTTAATTTTTAAAAAATTGTAAGAGGTTTCAATCTGACATATTTTTGATACATTAAAACATTTGCCAATACTGATACATCCTTACAAATGTGTCTTTGAATCAATACATCAACTTAAGGTTTCTTAAGATCCCTGTTATCACTGTGGTTTCACTTATAACTCTAAACGTTGAGTGTATCTTCAGACTTAGCCCAGGGTGGGCTAGAGATTTTAAGAATGCTTAAGTTTAAGTCCAGGTCCCCTCCATTGCATCCACAGACTATTTAGACCAGACATCGAAGAAGGTCTAGAGGACATATGGCAGAAGTATTGGTTTTATTTGTTTATATATATCTATATTTTTATGTTTGCTCACCATCCGATTTAAAAAAAAAATAAAACCTCAAAAATCCATCCTCCCCTTTTCCTCATTCCTCCCCTGCCTTTCCGCATAAAACTTGGTGTTGTTGGCAGGATCAGGGCGGCACGGTGGTGCAGTGGTTAGCAATGTCGCCTGAGTTCGAATCTCCCAGGCGGCTGGGGGGCTGGGGAGTTTGTGGCTAGGGTAGGATCTTTCTGTGCAGAGTTTGCATGTTCTCCTCGTGTCCGCGTGGATTCTCTCCAGCTTCCTTCCATGGTCCAAAGACATGCAGTATAATTGGTTAATTGATAATTCTAAATTGCCCGTAAGTGTGATTGTGAGCGTGAATGGTTGTCTGTCTCTATGTGTCAGCCTTGCAATGAACTGGTGACTTGTCCAGGGTGTAGCCCACCTCTCGCCCAGTGTCAGCTGGCATAGGCTCCAGCCCCCCCGCAACCTGTCAGGATAGGTGGCTACGGACGATGGATGGATGGATGGATGGATGGATGGCAGGATCAGGTGTGCAGCAGCTGTATTTATGAAAGTAAGGTAATTAAACATTTTTGAAAGGAGCAAACACAAGGGTTGCTGGATCCACAGGAGCTAGCAGAGGCCAGAAGGTTGCTGTTTTGTTGGGAGCGCTAACTGGGGAAGTACTCGGTTGTGTCTTGAGGACAATGAGAAATGCCAGGTTTGCAAAAACTATTTTGTACGTTGTATGTTGGAGCTCAAACTCCAGCCGTCAGTGCATTAGAGACTAATGGACTCACCTAATGCTGCAGGGAGTTCCTACATGAAGGAGTGGGGGAATGTCATATGGTGGAAGTATTGGTTTCATTTGATTATATGTATTTATATTTTTATGTTTGCTAACCACTCAATTTAAGAAAAAAAACTTTTAAAAGTCAATCCTCCCTTTTCCTCATTCCTCCTGTAACTTTCTGCACTCTTAATTACATATATATGCTTGCTTGCTTTTTATTCCACTAAAAGTTGACTCAACTTCATCATACTTTCATACTTGAAAGTGCTACAACTTTGAAAATCAATGAGGTGAAATCGGGATCCAAAATCTGAACTAAATCCTGCTCCAAGCAACAAAGTTATATGGAGGTCAATCCTGGTAAAGATGGAAGTCTTTCAAACCAAAATAGCCCGTAGATTTCTGTGGATCAGCGGCTAATAAGCCCCAGTATTATCCCAGAGATAACCGAAGAATGATCAAGAGCCCTTGCAGCTCTAACAGCGGCACCATGGGAGTATTAATAGTAACGTCTGGTGCCAAAGATACAGTGTTAGGGTGATTATTTGGTATTACAAATAGGGACAGGTGTATGTCTGCAGAGAGACGCTGCAACATATTCACAGACTCTGAGCCAAGTAAATATAGCTGTGAATGTGCAGCTCAGGAATGTGACCAGGATAGCAAAGACAGAGGCTGCAGGTCTGGACCATGTCCAACTGGACGTAGGGAAGCTCCTGCTGGACTTAAGCATTTTATTTGGTATATGGACATGTCGTAGGATCAACAATGCTGAGTTAAACCGCAAGTATAGTAACACTTTCCCTTATCAGCTCCTCTGTCTTCTCTGCTTCGCTGTTATCCAGAGTTTCCACAGTTCAAATTAAAGCCAACAGTGGCTAAATCCCAAACTTGTCTTAAAAACTGTGAGTCGCTGTCTTTTATATCTGCAGCGATTCTCTGAGCCTGTACCGAAAGAGAAAATATCAGCTCCCTGCTTGTGCTGTGGATTAGAGATTAATTTTAAGTCCTTACCTACGTGTTAAATGTTGTAATATACCAAGTGATGAACCCAACAGAGCAGTTTGCAATCCTGTGCGAACTCCTCAAAGAGTTATAATGAAGGTGTGGTGCAGAATTGGTGGTGGAAAAATGCCCGTGTGTTCTCTTGCATTTCAATTACTTTATTTAGATTCATACATTCTGATTCATTTGACCCAATGCTTGTGTGTCGGAGTCAAACAAAGAGTTTCCAATTCCACTGAGAATAGGTCATTGCTCCATTGCGGTTAATCTTTTATAATGTTTGCTTTATTGAAAATCAGTTCTTTTTTATATCCTTTATATCCTCTTTGACGACAAGATAAATATATATTTGACAAATGGCGAGGGTTGCACAAAATGGAGGCATAAACGAACGGATGAGGCCAGAGATATTCAGTATTTTTCTTCTTGTCAAATCACATGAAAAGACCAACAACTACTAACAAATACTGTCTGTTTTTCCAAAGCCTAATATAGATTATTCTTCTGTGCCGTAGACCTACATTATTCTCCAAAACCTATTAAAAAGACATCAATGAGCTGCACTTCTGCCCTGGGTGACATGTTCATTCATTACACTGAACATGGGCGCTGTTGTTTATTTCAAGTCAATCCCACAGACTTTAAAGGCACAAATATGTTACATTTCCTCATTAAAAGTCTAAAACGAGTTGTGTACTTACATTATCCCAAATGTTTCATGTTGACAATGTTCAAATCCAGAGCAATCCGCATTTTTATTTAAGGTAACGATGTGTTTCATTTGGTTACAACTTCCTGGGGAACACAGGAAACCTCTGATGATATGTGAGAGGGTGAGGAGGGAAGTTGGTGAATGTGAGTCCTGTCAGGTAGATTTTCATCAGCAATGTTGGTTGTTTAACCATGAAAATAACAACTCCCATGATCCCATGCTACTTCACGACATCATCAAACTATATCTTCTGTCACTGTTTTGATAGAGAGACGGTCCGAAACCGGAAATTTGCGAAACTCGTGCATGCACACTTGATTCAGCATGGAAGCACTCAATGTCACTATTTTTTAGACTTAATCATTCATTTAAATCATTATTTTCAGTTGCAGATTGATTAGGTTTAGGCACAAAAACTAATTGGGTAGGTTTAGCAAAAGACCGTGGTTTATGGTAAAACTGACCCATTCACGTCGTTAGAAGAGTTTTGAGGTAATCACAAGGGCGCGTTGTTGAGGCAGTGAGAACCAGCTAATCACAGCACAGCAGGGCAGGAGTAGTACAGATCTTTTGATAGACTTTTGCAAATCTTGCAAATCTGGGGTTCCCTTCTAGACACAACCTCAAGAGATCTCTCGTGGCAGAAATTACATACCATACGTTAAAATAACTGCTAGCATTCCAAATGTATATTAATCTGCAGCTGAAAATAGTCCCCAACAAATCCACTATTGATTTCTGTTTGTGTAAAGTTTGCTAAAAACTACAATGCAGAGCTGTTTTAGAAAATTAATAAGGCTTTTTGGAAAATTAAATAAATATTAGTGATGTATTTTTAAAGATTTACATGCACAAGACAGGGAAAGAAGTCAGAAAATATTGCAAAAAGTACAAATACATAGTTAGTTTTGGTCTTTTTACAGGATTTATTGACAGTAAAAAAAATATATAATGCTGCCAGCCTCATCTATTAAGTAGCAACGTGGTTGAAAGTACTAATAAAAATCTAGAGGATATTACCTGCTTTCACCCTGCTATAGTGTGTGAATACATGAAAGGCTGTGTAAATAAAGTGCAAAGTGTCTGAGTTGTGGCCTCTTGAATAGCCTTAATGCTCCTCGGCATGGATTCTCAAAGTCTCTGGAACTCTACTGAAGGTTTGAGCACCATTCTTCCAAAAACTGCTCCCTCATTTGTTGTTTTGATGATGGTGGTGGTGAGAGCAGGCCAATTGGTCCAAAATCTTCCATATGTGTTCAATAGTTTGAGATCTGCGGAAGGAAAGACTTGAAAAATGACCTGTATGCATGTCAAATCAACATTTTCAATGATCAGAGGAGTCTGAAGAATCTTTACTGTATCATTTGTCTTTTTCTTTTTTTATCCTCTCTTGATTTTGTCCCATTCCTCCACTCCACTATACAGTACGTCCTGTCTTTACTGTATCGTCTTTTACCGCTTTTAATCGCATCATCTGCAGAAAGGGACGTGCACAACAGAAGCATCCTTTCCGATGCTATAGAAATCAGAAATCTGTGGCGTACTGTGCATCATGTGCTCAGTCATGTATGTGCAGCCTCGGGGTTTGTTCGTATATGCATGCAGGCTTTCAAGATTTTTCAATTCAGCACTTAAAGACTGCATATCTTTATCCTATAGCTCAGAGGCTATCTGGTGCTTTGGTTTGCGCAGATTGAATGAACAGCCCAACATGTTTAAAAAGGAAACCACCCTGAAGTAGTGCATGTATGGATGAAACATGGCGTGTAATTAATCATTAAGGATGGAAATGCACAGTCTATCTACCAAACTGCAAAGCAAACTTATTGTTGGTTTCAGTTTGAACATTAAACTCAGATCAGCAAAGTAGGCAACTGATAAAAACATTATGTTTCTAAACAGAAATACTGATAATAATTCTTATAATGTTATACAAGGCCCATGTGCATATTGTTATTTGAAAACCACTGTGGATATTTAAGCTAAAAAGAAAGGCAAAGACAACAGATAATATTTGCACATTTTATTCATTCATGAAAAAGACCTTTTTTTTATATATTTTTTTTCAGGGGTTGTTTCCCGAGTGTTGTGCATTTTTCACAGTTTTAAATATTTGCCAGAACTGACCCATTTTCAAGTATCGGTGTAAAAGTCAAATCTGAACAACAAAAGAAGACAAACTGCTTTAACTATTTCAGTGCTGTATTTCCAGAAAACAAACCAAACAAAAATGAGAAACATACATAGCCGCCCATATGACTTTATGTGCTACATTTAGGGTTGTATTCAAATCATGGGACTATTACTTTTCTGAAGTAAAGAGAACAGTGAGATGAAGTGACGCTAACTTTTGTTTTTCATGGGATAAAACCAAAAGTAAAAGCCAGGAAATGAAGGCAGGTGGTCCTGAGTGTGAACTTGGGATGTTTAATTGGTTTAAATAAAGGGATGATGATTCTCTAATGGGGGTTCAATAACAACATAAAGATCTGAAACAAAGGTAGCAGCCCTCAGAAGAACTGTAATGGTGTGGGTTTAGGAGAGGAGGTCTTCATTCATTCACTTGGCACAGCCCGACGAGCAGAAAACACAACGACAAAGAGGCTACATTTTGCATTTGTGGTGTTTCTCTGGAAATACAAATACGCTAAATGCATTTAAAGATCCAAAAAACAATTGAAAACAGGCCTGTTATTAAGTGCCAAGAGGTTTTTTTGAGTTCACATGTCACTCAAAACGTCCTACCTACTGCATAGTTTTGGCTTTGTCCAATTTTGGCACTTTTTGCCCTCCATACAGCAAACGAACAATCGTTGTTCTGTGGCTTAGTTAAGGAAGCACATAAAGCATGAAGTTCTTCTGTTGTGTGAACATAAATACAACATAATTTACACATCTTTTAACAATTTTGGACACACAGAGAAAACAATTAGTGCCCTTTTCCTACATTATAGCATGAACTGCTGTTGATAGTTGACAGGCACCCACACAGCGACCTCAATATTTCCATTAAAACCTACTCACTCTACTTTAACAACTCAAAAGATACATAAATCACCTCCTGTTTATTGGTAAACAGGTGTGTTTGTGCATATGGCTTTGTTAGCATGTGCATGTGTTCGGACGGTCCACGTGCAGAGCTGATAAATGAGTTCACGCTGCCAATGTGACACTGCTGTGACAATCAGATACCACGCCAGGCCTGCTCCTTTCCCCTCAGGGTGTTTGTATGTGTGTGTGTGTGTGTGTGTTGTTTGTGAGTCCAAGCTCTGTCCCAGCTTTATGACAAGGACGTTACCTTCCCTGCACTGTCTGTGTGTGTGTGAGAGAGAGAGAGAGACAGAAAGAGAAGGAATCATGACTCAACAACAGCAGAAGCACATCAGTGAAACTCTTCATCTACCTAAGTCCCTCCAATGGGATTTAACACACACGCTCACATGAAAAACACACACACACGCATTGCGAGCGCCACTCCGCATGTCAAGGTTTAATTACATTATGTGTAGTCCAGCTTGAGTACTGTCCAGTGTTCATAGGTCATCGTAAGTCATTACGATGCAGAAATGGCCCCCATACTACGATAGGTTAAAGGTCACTAAAAGGCTCTGCTGCCTTCAAAACAAACTGCAAATTGAAATAACTTGTGGTTGACATCCAAGTTGTGCTTTGCAAATGTCAGTGTTATTTTGAGCTGGCTTTTAATGTCTAAATGCATTCAGCTTGTTGTCACCTTGGCCGCAGATCCCGGGGGTGACAGAGGGGATGAGTCTCTTATCAGTGGTCTGAACTGCATACGTCATTTTGTGGGGTGAAAACAAGTGCTGTAGTGCCAGTCCAGCCAATAGTGTTCAACTGAGGCAAACACTTAATCACAGATTAGTTAAAGCTACTACAAGGAGTTTTTAGCTGGTTATGAAACACTCTCAATTTGATGCAGATGCCTCTGTATGACTTACATAAGTTAACACGACCATCCACGAGAAGATTGAATATTTCTGTATAGTTATTCTTAATGTCTGCCCGATTGGATTCTCTGTAAAATCAGATGAAACAAGCCTGTCTTTAAATTTTCCCAGCCAAATTTTACAGTGAGTAGTAAGTTAGGCAGTTAAAAGGGAGCAGGTGGAGATTTTTATTTAGATCATTTTATTTCCAAAGTTATATTCTGTGGTTATTATGGTGGAAAAACTACTGATTTTGGCCACAGGAGCCTCCAAAACCAACAAAATATGAAAGTTCCTTGTAGCAGCTTTAATAGAAGCCGACTCCACTTTTGAAATAATTCACACATAAACACAACACTTTTGAAGGTTTTGTCTTACTCCTATTTATCCTGCTCAGTGGTCTGACATCATATGTAATTTTTCTTTTATGGGGTGAAAACAGGCGCTGTAGTGTCGGGCCAGTCAGTAGTGAACGTCTGTACCAAACACTTCATCATAGGCCAGCTAATAATGTTACTGAGTATATGACATGTCCCGATTGTGCCCATAGATCAAAGCAAATCAGAAATGAGTCTGAAGGATAGTGTAACTACAGTTTTAACTGTGAAAAAAATATGGCCTACCATAAAGCACCTGATTTTAGAATGGAGTTTGGTTTAACAGTCTGTCTACTCTAAAGACCGCCTAGAGCAGAGGGTATTTTAACGTTTTTAATTAACATAAATTGAGCTGACCTACCTTCTAAAAATAAGCCTTGTAAACAGCATAAAGTCATGCAGGGAGTGTAGCTAAACCTGACCTGTTCTCTACTTCTTTGTAGTTCTCTCGGTTCATAGTAAAATGTCACGTAATAAGCACAAACTGGAATCAAAATAGAGACAGAGACGGTGGCCCTTGGTTGTCACTTTCATATTAATTCACTCACGCCACTCAACTGTCCACAAGTACATTTTTAGGACTCTGACAGCCTGCTTTGACCCTGACCTTTGCTATCTGACCTCACTCAAACCTCACCCAAGACTCCAGCTAGCCCTTGCATTGCACAGCACAGCACGGCACAACACAGTTCAGTCCATCTAGGGCATGTAAGTGTGTCACGGCAGATCTAATTATGACAGCAGTCCCCCAAAAGCCTTTTTAACTTCTCCTCTCCTTCTCCTTTCACCACCGACGCCCTGCGACCCAGCCTGGAGCGGAGGCCCGCGCGGTTACATATGAACCAAGCCGAGCAGCAGTGTCTGATGAAGTTATAATGTGAAGAAAGCAGGTTGGCTGGTGGCATCAAATGGACATCATGACATAATGGTTGAGCTCTGGTTCAGTGAGATATTATTTGACTTCTACCACATTCATCTGTATATGATGCTCTGCAGAGCCTTTAGCTGGCTAGTTCTCCATTAGCCAGCTAAAGAGTGTAAGGTCAAAACCATGGTATATCAAGAACATTTCACTTGTTGTTTAAGAAATATTTAGACATTTTGGGAAATACTTGCTTTCTTGCCAAGAGTTAAATAAGATGACTGATATAACTTTAATATCTGAATGCTAAATGAAGCTACAGCCAGGAGACTGCAAGCTTAGCTGGAAACGCTTCTTGTAAAGCCACAACTTATCATTTTTAGACTTTGGTTTTCATATGAATTAAACAAATAAGATATACTTTGTTAATTAGTGAACTTAAGAGGTGCTGGTTAGGGTATTTTGTTGCCTTTGGACAGAGCCATGTCTGCTGCTTCCACCTTCTTCAAGTCTTACTAAGCTAACTGCTGGCTGTCGCCTCCAATTTAGCATACAGACATGAAAGTAGTATTGATCTTCTCATCTGATTCTTGGCAAAAAAGTGAGACTCGGATGAGAAGATTGATATCACTCTCATATCTGAATGCTAAATGTGAAGCTAAAGCCAGGAAATGGTTAGCTTAGCTTAGCAAAAAAGACTGTAAACACTTTGTTTAAAGCCACAACCTGTCATTTTAACACTTTGGTTTTGGATTGATTAAACAAATGACAGAGGTGCAGGTAGAGCCAGGCTAGTTTCTCACAGTGTTGCTAAGCTAACTGCTAGCCGTAGCTTTACATTTAGCACAGACAAGAAAATGCTATCAATCTTCTGTCTAATTCTCTGCAAAAAAGTGAAGCATGGTTCCCAAAATGTCAAACTATTCCTTCACAGTCTTGCTAGAAAAAGTACAACTGAGTTCAATCAAAATATAATCATGTTTTGTGATGGTAGGAGGGACAGATTATTCTAAAAACACAAAAAAAAAATGTGTTCAGAACCAATGGATGAACACTCTGAACAGCCGATAATAAGGAGATGCAGATGCTAGTACACTGAAACAGCAGCAGCTTACTGATCTTTGTGAAATACATGAGCGGATCAGACTTGCATGCAAATTATTTCTTTGGCTGGAGCCAAAACACAGGGACTCGGTGGGCACAGTGAACATCTTAAAGTGAATAACTGGCCATTAACAGAACGAACTCTTGCAGAGCTCATTAGCAGATAAAAACAGTATGTGTATAGAATAACTTTTTACTCACATTTTGGCTTCTCATAAGAAGATTTTAAAAAGCCCCGATTCCAAATTCAGCCTTTCTCTTTCCTTTTAAAAGAGTTTCCAGTTTGCAGCTGAAGCCCCTCTCAAAGATTAACGGTTAAATGGGCATCATCTCATCTAATGCTGGTATTTTAGCTGACCGGCGCTGCTTGTTTATGCGTGTGTTTGTGTCGTACATTTGCTGGCGGTGAAATAAAGGGAGACAAGCCCCGCATTTCTGCAGCGAGAGCTACAACTGGCAAAGCAGGCAGAGAAGTGGGTCATCTATATGCCAACCGAGCAGTCAGGATCAAACTTGCATGCCTCCTGCTCTGCTTTTTCAGCCTTGACAACAGATAAAAAACGAAGGGAATGAAGAGGGGAAGGCAGCAGGGCGAGGAAGGAGAAACACTGGTGCAGATGCAGATTACAGATCATTGAGGATGAGGGACACAAATGTTGATTTAGAGGAAGGCAACAATTATAAATACAAAGTGTGTAAGATTGTCAGACAAGTGGCGAAAACATGACAAAGCAGATGTCCTGCGGTTCTTATCCTCCAGTTATTTACTCTGCGTGTGACTGCTTATTAATCCAAGTATTGATTGCTCAGTGCGAGCAATGCAAACACTGTTATTCACTGTGGCAAGTGAGGGTAGGCCAGACAGGATGGATGAAAAAAAGAGAAGGGGAGGAAGCGAAAAAAGGGGCCCTGAGATGGAGTGACAGAGAAAGGAAGACATGTTTTCTGATGTCGAACGCTTCGACTGCCTACAAACAGAATAAAGTGAATGAAGCGTGGTGAACTGAGGAGTGGTTTGAGTACTTTTTGCTCAAGTTGTTATTGCACGTTATTGTGTTGAGTGCTATTGACAAGCTTTGCTGATGTTCTCTGTTTGTCCAGAGCATCTCTTCTGTTGCATAATGCACTTGAAACACAACTACTGTAGTCCGCTTGGTTGTATAACTGTGTCTACTCTACGCATAATGCTGGTTGTACAAGTGGTGAGACAATACGTTTGTCAGGTAAATGCGACTGAACATGAAAGCTTCTTCTGTGGTATCGTTCCTGTCCTAAACCCACACACGCCAGCACCAACAGTCTGGAAGAGTCGGGACAAAATGGGCAAAATACTGCATTGCACTTTGTTTAAGGCTAAAAAGTTTGCAGTGGAAAGCGATGTAAACTTAAGGCAGCATGGATTGAATGTCTTGCATGTTTTTAAAAAAGTACTAAAATCTACTATGTCACCCAATGCAACAACAATAACAAACAAAATTGAATGCACTCTCTCCCAGCCCATAAATAAAAACACAACTGGTATTCGTACACAAGGTTTGTGCATCATATCCATGTATGTAGCATGTGCGCAGCAGACATGGTCATGTAAATGCTTAAATCCACCCACACTCACAAACCTCATAACACCCGGCCCGAACAGCCAAAATATAAAATTAAAAAAAACAAAGTAGTTTTTCATTTTTGCAATGATTTCATTTAGCACAGTGCGACCCGACCCAGTTTGAAGGTAGAATGGTTGCAGTTTGTTCGCTCCAGTTTTAAAATTATGTTCAAGCCCCCACCTCAAAGCAACAGCTGGTCTTTTTTTTTTCTCAGAGCTGGTTTCATTTGCCTGTTTTTTTTTTCTCTCTGTCAGTATTTTTTAAAACAGAAGACAGAAGAAGAATATCGAGGCAAAAAAGAGGGAAAGGGTTAAAGCAGTGAGAGCTGGTGACGAGCAGGAACAAAAGAAGAAGAAAACAAATAAGAGATGATACTGTTAAGGTATCCAAGGCCAGTCTGGTCAGTGAAACAGGTCAGTATTTGGGTGGGATGACCACCACGGGGTCACCACTCTTTGGCCGCCACATCAGCACCTGGGCGTCATTGGCGTTGGGCTTGACCATGGCGTTACTGGGGATGGGCTCGTTCTTGCCCAGGATCTGGGGCTGTTCCTGGGCCAGGGGTTCGTTCAGAACCGCCCTGTGACCCAGAGGCTTCTCCGGGTCCACCCGGATGTGAAGCCGCATCCTCCAGCGGATCGTCTGCAGGACGAGTGTCTCTGACGTGGCCTGGTTTATGGCCACTAGCCAGGTCGTAAAGCTCTGGTCACGGTGGATGCTGCTAAGCTGAGGCACGTTGCTGTCGCTGACGGGCACGCCCCAGGTCACGCTGGGGTAGAAATTGTCATTCATACTAACAGTGAACTTGCTGTCCTTCTTGGTGGGGCCTACAACGGTGCAGGTCTCCGTGGTGTTGCCGTACCATGGGTAGTTCACCCCATCCGAGTCGCTGATGGCCTGGATCTTGCCATCACGCAGATCGGGGAGCTCCCAACTCGACCTGGAAGGTGAAAGGAGTCACAGATGAGGATTTAACTAGAAATGGAGCTCACAGACATTAAAGTTGCCTAAGTGATTCTGGAGAAAGATTGTTGAGACTTAATCCTGGGTCATCAAAAACCGATGCTTTGGATTAAGTTGACCAACCACCCAAAGTGTCTGTGTTAGACAACCTGGGAATGAAACTCAAGAATCAACTATCTTTCTCCAGAGTTGCTTATCTCATCTTTAACTGGCTGATGAGGTTAAAGGACAATTGCAGTTTATTACAACTTTGTTTTGGTCATGATTCTAATTTAATATAAGAACATTGTATCCATCATCATCATCATCGTCGCTGCATGTAGGTCTGATGGGGCAAGAAACATGAGCAAACAACAACAATCAAGTTTTCATTTAACCACTTCCTTCGGAGGTAAAACTGGAAGTGAGCTTATGTGAAATGTGTGTGTAACTTCACAGGAAAACTCTTGCATGCACAAGCACAGTGCAGTCTTGTCTGACAAATTCTCAATTCTCATTGGTCTGCCAGTCACTGCTGTTACTTTAATACGTAGAAAAAGCACTTCTTAATCCATTATTGTCAGCAGGCTTGGGAAGTAATGGATTACATGTAACAGGATTACGTAATCAAGATACAAAAGATAACTGGATTCCATTACACTGACAGAAAAAAAAGAAGATGTAATCAGATTACAGTTACATTGAGTAAAAATGGGAATTATTAGTGGGATTAAAATTTTAAAATACAGTTTAAAATAAAGAATGACAAACTACTATGTGCAGTGTTAACACATTACAACACTACAAGTCTCGCAACAACTCTGATCTCCAGTGAAATCAGCTCATCTTCCAGTCAGTTCATTATCATGGCCTCTAGTGGGAAAAATACCTTCACTTGGTGGAAATTTCAGTACAGTTCGGTACTTTACAGTACAGTGAAGTTCTGCCTTCAGCCGTGAAAATGCTGTCATCATCCAAGATTGGACAACTAATGTTTTACTTCACCAGACTGCTTTATCAACAAGGACCAGTAGCTGCTCAAACACAGTGACAGATCTATAAAGAGACAAGCTGCCTGTGACCAGACTTTAATCTTTAAGTTTTGCCATGTTTTATGTCACTTCAGTGTTTATGTTTTGTCGGTTATCCTGCTGAATTTGGTGTTAGCATGTTGTTGCTAACTAGGCTATCCCCACAGGCTGGGGCAATGTTTGACTAAGGTTGTAATATTGAGGGACAGTCAAGAGAAACTGTGTGAATATTGAGCATAATTTGAAGCCAACTAACTAACGAGAGTTGTAGGTTGGATGCCAGTGTTGCTGATGAATGTAACACTAAATTTACCAGGGACAGTGCACTCAGTACACTTTGGCAAATTTAGTTAATCTGAAGATAATATGCAGATTTTTTACCCCATCGACTAATCGATTGGTTGAAGAGTAGATGGAATTTCAGTTGGTTGCGTCATGATTTTCCCTTATGCCTTTGTTCTCTCTTGAAATCTTTTTTCTGATGTCATCCTTCTGTTATTGATGTAAATCGTGCCCAAAAACTATAAAAAATAAGATCAAAGTTGTAATAAACCAGAATTATCCTTTATCTCTGGTGCACTAAACCAAGCCAAAAGATTCCTCGTGTAAAAAGCTCTACTGTCTAATCCTCTCTGTATAAATAGCTGAGAATTTGCATCTCAATAGTGTGACAAGGGTCCCTCTTGGTATCACTGCATATCTAACAACACATGACAGAAACACAGAGTTGACTCAAAGCCGCACAGTTGGATCTTTCCACCAATTTTCAGACTGCTGAGGGAAAATACAATACAACAATAAAATATAGCGACCCACACAGCAGGCGACACAGGACGACTTAAGTGACCCGGTACCTCTGCTCTGTCCGCCTATCGATTTTCTGCCCGCAGCAGGAAAAAGATTACCTTTCATTCCCTGAAGCCGAGGATCAGCAGGACAGAGAAGATAACAGTGTGATCACCAGCCACATGACTTGCTGCCTGCTCGGCCTGGCCTCACATTGTGATTTATGTATTCACCCAGGGGGCGAGATTAGCATGTCGGGCATGATAATAGCCTGGCCCTCGTGTGTGTGTGTGTGAGTGTGTGTGAGAGTGTGCATGCCTGCTCTTGTGTGTGCATATGTATATTTCTGTTCTGACAAAATCAGATAATCCTCTCAACTGGTGCCTCCAAAACAATTTGCAATAATTTTCCATTTTGTCATGACCTCAGACGATACCAGCGCTCAAAATATTTCAACAGCGAATATCTACGTCTGATCTTCAGTGGACAACTTCTGGCATTTATTATTCATGTGTGCATGGCTTGATATAAATCTTAAGCTTTGCTATAGTGTGGGGGCAAGCAAAAGCAAGAGTAGACTGCGCACAGGTACAACGTGGAGCTGTCTATCCGCTCAGGAACTTCAATCGAGATGTGAGTGGGGAAAGCGCTGCAGAGATATGGCTCACTTCCTGTTTGTGTCTTCACTGCCTGCTTTGTCACAACCAAATGGTCTGCAGTAAGTGGTGTGAGCGTTTGTGAGGGGACGTTAAAAACAATTCACTCAACTGTAGCTCCTGAACATGTCAGTCATTGTAAATGTTGCATCATGCACTCTAGCACAAGGGCTTGTATCCCAGAGGGTACTTCTGTAGTTTCCTGGGGTACATTGAAAGATTGTACATTGAACTGAAATTAGGATTTGACTAAAAAATATTTATATCCACATATTGAGTTAGTTGCAACACCCGAACGCAGGTTGCGATTGAGAGTGTGTGAGAAGAACTAGTTTTCATGTGAGCACATGTCTCAATAGTTAGTAAAAAGTAGATAAATGGTTGACATTAAAAGGAATTTAAACAGTTCAAACTGTAAGCTAAAATTATTGATTTGGTTGAAACAGTTACTTAAAGTAATGGATACATTATTAAAATAGAGCTACAAGTAAAGGATAAATGGTAACTAATACATGTAACAGACAAACTGTTTAAATAATTAGCTAAAAGTAATAACAGATAGCTGGTGGATAAGTGGCAGTATAATAAGTCAGTAATAATGGCTAGATAGTCAAAGCAGACGGCTAAAAGTCACTGAAGCAGTTAGCTAAAAATAATGGATGAAGGGTTAAAGTAGATACCGAAAATTTAACTGAAACAGCTAAAATATTTGAGAAATTATTAACATAGATAACTAGCTAAAGTAACTGAAACAGGTAGCTAAAAAATAATCGATGAAAAGTCCAAACATGTTCCTTCGGCCACTGGTGGTACAAATGCAAACTTGTCCAAACCAAACGAAACACTGACAGTTCAACTGTATGAAAAAATATTGTATCAGTTTCTATGTAGTTTAATTTCAAGCCCAGTTCAAATGATTACATCTGAAACATGACAGGTGGTGCTGATGAAGGGGCTGAAAAAAGGTTGGAAAGCACTGCTGTAGTAACGTTACTGTACATGGTTGCAATTTCCTGTTTGCCTGTGACTTAAAACCATTCAGTGATAATACATCCTGCGCTCTACACATCAAAGGTTCCAGTGAACCAGTTCACCGCCACATGCTATGTACTACAAGAACCCTCTTGAACACATGCAATGCATCCAAAACATATCTGCTTTCTTACACTTATTTTTCTTTGATCTTTGGTAAAAACAGAAGTAGCTTTCATGGACTGAAAATGCATTTATTTGCAAACAGCTTCATTGAAAATTCGTGTGACTACTGAGCAATGCTCATTTCCTGTTTCTGGAACCACATTTATTTGCATGTTGCAGACAAAAAGGTTCACAGTATCGAAATTCTGTTGAAAAGACGTAACAAAGACTTCCAAGAGATGCTTTCTTTCGCAGATGGTGAAGACTGGATCAACTTTGTTGGAGTGGAAGAGAAGAAACAGGGTGCCAATTAATTAATTAACCAATTACAGCGTGCTTAAGCCTCACCACCTGTATGTGTGTGACTACCACGCTGCTCTCCCGAGATATTGGCATAAGTTTGGAGTCATTTTAAGATGCATTACAGCCATAAAAACTGTATTACATTTTAGTTTCACATCCAGTACTTCCCATTTGACATTTTTAGGACAAGACAAGAAGTCTTGAGTAATCATCACACATCAGTACATCTGTGTGTGTGCATGTCTGTTTATAAATACACACACACGCTGAACAAACCTACAAAACTGTATGTCAGAGAAGCCACTCTAAAAGACGGGGACAACAAACGGGAGGAGAGAGATGATGAATGTGTCCAGAATCCCGAGCACATCATCCAACGCCAACAGAGAAATCATCCTCATTATACCATCCTCGGCTGTTCGGATCCAATTACAGCACGCAGAAGCTTTATTGCCATCAAAGAAACTACTTAGTATGAGAATCTCAGCAGTGAGAGCAGGCTCATCTCTTGCATCCCAAAAGCGACTTAAAAAATGAGCATCAAGAATAGCTGGCCTCGCTGTGGTCGCCTCTGGACTTTAATATTAGAATGTGATGATACATAAAGGACACTGAGTGCACGAGGGGTTGAAAAAAGCCGGGATTTGCTTTAGCAAACACTGCTGCAAAGGTGGGTGGGTGCATGCCAACACCCCTATATATAGTGCTAAATATATCATGTATGAGTGGATCGGTTACATCCATGTTGGTTGGATCCAGCTTGTGATCGCTGTTCTTTGTCTGTGTGGTTTGTCTGTATTTAACATACACTGACGCGAGAATTGAGGATGTTATCTTAGTTTTCGGTTTGTTGGCTGCAATGTGGACACAGACAGTTTCTTTAGAACTGTGTTAGTTGTCTCGTTTTGCCTTAAAGGGGAACTTCTTTCAACCTTGACCATATACTCCCATGTTTTTGTGTCTAAGTGACGAATGGGGACAGCAGTTTTTGAAATTGGTCCAGGACTGAGGGAGAGCGATGCAGCCAGCAGAACCAAAACAAAGCTACAATGTAATCCCTCCAGGCAACTGCACGGTCAAAGTAAGTCCACTGAAAGAGTTTGTTTTTAACAGTGACAAGTTTAGTGTGTGACAACAGTAGTGTGACAAAAA
The DNA here is from genome assembly GCA_034769285.1 of Lutjanus argentimaculatus. NCBI lineage: Eukaryota > Metazoa > Chordata > Actinopteri > Lutjaniformes > Lutjanidae > Lutjanus > Lutjanus argentimaculatus. Next base: position 35,689,434 of record JAWZSL010000005.1, on the reverse strand, counting down.
AAGGATTTCAAAGAGATAGACCCTTAAAAAAAAAAAAAAAAAAAGTAAGATACATTTTGTTTAACCAGAAATAGCTGTTCTATTGCTCTCCGGTGGCGATCAATTTTGCTGCTGGGCCGGGCTGGGACCAGCTGTTTTGTCAGAGGGGCACATTTGACCTTGATAGCGATAGCACACAAAGTCGCACTGCACTAAAAAACAACACAAAATACTGTAAATTGTATTCATTTGTTTCAGTGACTTACAGTTTCAGATATTTGTTCCACTAACATGGTGTCAGTACCATATCATTGCAAGAAAGTGATCATTTTTTTATTAGAATTTAGTCATAACTTTATAGGATAGGGTTAAAATATATATTACAATATATATTAAGAATTTCATTATAGTGATAGCTTGTTTCCAATGTGATATATTTTATGTTTTTGCCTGGCAGCCTAGTCTTTGGAAAGTGATATTTTAATATTATTATTATTATTGTAGACTTCTGGAAGGGGGGACACAGCGGGGTCCAAACTCAGTGTTGAAGGGGCACTGGCCCTTGTTGGCCCCCCTAGAACTGCCCCTGTTGCTCTCATCAAACCTATCCAAAAACCTCTTTACAGAAACGGCAACTTTATCATTGCAGAACACTTCATTCAAACTTGACGGAAACAAACCAAAACTCACAAAAATCATTGTTGCTCGTCTTTCCACTGCTCCAACAATCACCAACTCTGATTGTTTCTTAATTCACCGAGTTAGATGTGAAAATGCAGGCTTATAGGCTGCACACTGTTTCTCTGATGTCCAACTTCCCTCTAGCTCCTCTGCTGATATTTTCACAATGAATCAAGGGCTCATCTTGACGAAACCAGACTCAGTGATTGCTGGAACAGTGGAAAGATGAACCAAGACATTTTTGATGAGTTCTATTTTGTTTCTGTCGAGTTTGATTGAAGATGACAGTGACAATGCTAAAATTACAGTTTTTATGAAGGGAGTCCGGTTGGTTTGGCGAGAACAATAAAACAGCTGTGTCTGGTTAAATAAAACATATCTTCAAAAACAGTTCTATCTCTGTAGCGAGCCTCTCACTTTCTCTCATTAGTCACTTAGACACAAAAACATGGGAATATATGGCCAATGTTGAAAACTACCAAAGTTACCCTTTAAAGCAGACATCATATTGTGCGGTATTATGTGATATCGATTGCTAACAACATTTAACCTGATATTGACCACTTTTGTGCCAATGTTTTTAAATTTCAGAATAAAAGTCTTTCTACATGAAGTGTCCACACTGTGTTCTCTCCTGATAGTTAACAGTTAGCGCAATCTTTAAAGGAATCTTTTACAAGTTGAAAAATGAGAGAGGAAAGGCACATCATTGATTATCTGGTCATCCCTCTGCCGTGAGCCCGTGTCAAGTGGGCAACAGTGCAGGGAATTAGTCTCCAATCTTATGTTTTGGTCTTCAAAATGGGAGGTCTATTCTGCTTTTTGTTTACAATATTGGACTTCTTTTTGAAAATGCTTGACAAAAGAGCCAATTAACCTTCAGCTAGATAAAAGAGTAAATATTTGCAATGCAACAGCAGAGCTCGAACGAAAGAGGCAATTACTGTAAACAGAAACGCGGTTTACAAAAGGCATTGATCGCACTGAACTTTTTAGAGAGTTGTTGAGGGTTCTCTCGCTGTCTGTCTCACGCACATACACATGCAGGAGCATATTCGGGTGTGGGTGACGGGGAGGGGACTGTCTCTAATCTTAGACGTGCAGCACTCAGACATCCTCAGCTGCAGTATTTACAGATAAAGCATATTCAGGGTACACGTCAGCTTGCGGTTGCCCACTACAGGATGTAAGATGAGTACTACTTGTCTAACATTTGCACCAATAACACCCCCTGACACACACACAGACACACATATGCACATTAAGAGCAAAAGAAAAAGAAAGAGACAAAAACTGAGAAAGAAACCTCTCTGTGGCATCAGCATATCTTCCTAAACCTGAATTTGCTCCTGTTTGTGTCATTTATAACCGCTGGTGCAAAATAATTGTGTATCGACAAGTAGCTCTGAAGGTCATAGCAATTATTTTCCATCACAATGTCCTGCTCTCATATCTGTCAGGTTTTGAAGTACTTTGTAGCCCGCAGCGGGCACGCATAACACTATTCATCTTCCTGGATACAGATGTTAATGTGTAATATTTAGACTGCACGGCGCAGACCGATGCTGTCATTCAAACTGGACAACCAAGATGCAGCCATAAACAAGTTTCACTTCTTAAAAGTATTTCTACTGAAGAGTAATTTTAGCATTATTTGCAACACGAAAAAAAAAAACAGGAACACCCAACACTTTCATAAGTCAGCCCCAGGGATAACACTGAAATAAAGCTTCTCTTTTGTGTTTGACACTGACTCTTTCTGTTGCTCTCCTCTAAAGCTGCAACGATTAATCGATTAGTTGTTAACTACAGAATTAACTGGCAACTATTTTGATAATCGATTTATTGGTTTGAGTCATTTTTAAAGAGAAAAAAGTCAAAATTCTCTGATTTCAGCTTCTTAAAAGTGATTTTTTTTGTCCTCTATGATCGTAAACTGGATATCTTGGTGTTGTAGACAAAAAAAACATTTTCACCATTTTCTGACATTTTATTGACCAAAGAACTAATTGATTATTTGAGAAAATAATCAACAGTTTAATCGATAGCTGCAGCCCTACTCTCCTCTGTCCAGTTTGGCAATAAAAAGGGCATATTGTGATTAAGTTGGATTTTATTTTACTTCCTTCATTTATCTATTTATAGCTTTATTATACTATGTTGACTGTTATGTAATATGCCTTGTATGTGAAAATAAATCTCGATTCTGATTCCGAAGTCCAATCTGGTTTAAATGTTTCTTTGTCTAATATCAGGAGCGGCTCACTGTAAAATTTGTTGTCCCTAAAAGTTTCGAAACTTTAAGTTCTCCATGCAGTTCTCTATTTTGGGTGACAGCACTTCCCCAAAACGCGTGTAAAGTGAGCTCATTTTTTAAACAGAGTTGATTGGTATGAATAAAATATATGTTAAAATGTTTCCAAAACACAACATACCCATTTACTTATGTCAACAAGAGCTTAAACCATTAATCGATTAATTGACTCGTGATCAACAGAATGGTAATCGGTAACTGTATGTAAAAGTGTGTTTATGTTCCACAATACAACTTAAGCATTTACATTCGTTAACGAGAGCTTAAACTATGGCCACAACTAACAATTATTTCACTGATTATTTTCTTGATTAATAAATGAGTTGTTTGGTCTGAAAAAATGTCAGAAAATGGTGAAAAATGTCCATCAGTGTTTCTGATATCCCAAGATGACGTCCTCAAATGTCTCGTTTTGTCTACAACCCAAAGATATTCAGTTTACTGTGATAGAGGAGTGAAGAAACTGGAAAACATTCACATTTGAGAGGCTGCAAATCAGAGATTTACTTTTTTTCTGAAAAAATTACTCAAACATTAATAGATTATAAGAATACTTGGCGATTAATTCAATAGTTGACAACTAACTGATTAATCATTGCAGCTCTAGCGTAAACCATTAATCGACTGACTGGTTGATCAACAGAAAATTAATCAGCGATTTTTCAAGAAAAGAAATGTTATTTATTGACAGTTCCAGCTTCCTAAACAGCAGGATTTGCTCCTGTTCTTTGTCACAGATGGCAGTTAAACTGAACACTTTTGGATTTTGGAATTTTGGTCAAACAGAGCAGGACACCAAAGGGTGTCATGAATCTGTGCTGTGTTCAATATTCTAAACATAAGGCATTATTCTCATCAGAGCTGCAATGATTAGTTGATTAATCGATTAGTCGATCGTAAGAAAATGAATCACCAACGATTTTGATACTGTTTTAATCATTGTTTCAAGCAAATATGTCAAACATTTGCTGGTTGCAGCTTCTCAAATTTGATGATTTGCTGCTTTTCTTTGTCATTTATGATAGTAAATAAAGAGTTTTGGACTTTGGAGTGTTGGTTGGACAAAAGAAACAATTTAAAGACATCAGTTTGGGCTGTGGTGAGCATTTTTCACAATTTGTGGACATTTTATAGACTAAACAACAACAATAAATAGAATCATTGTGAAAATAACCAGCAGATTAATCGATAATGAAGCCCTAATGCCAGCTCATACTTCTATATATTTCATCACACGAGTCTCATCCAGATGTTCTCAACACAAGCTCATCACTTCGTCAAACCCTGACAACAAAGTAAAAAAGACCCCCTGATACTCACATCCCTTTGTTTCCGTACGTGTTGTAGAACTCCATGTGGTTACAGGCTTGAATCCAGCCGATGGTCCACGTCTCTTTGCCGGCCACTGGCGGCACCAGGACGCTGGCACAGGCTCTGAAGTGCGGCGTGCGGTAGCGCAGGACCACGCTGGACGACTCGTCAATGCTGGTGGGGTTGGGGTCGATGGAACTGTTCACCTCCAGGACGATGATACTGTCTCGGAAACTCTTGGGCTTACACCTGATACTCTGGATGCAGCCCATTGCATTAAATAGCAACACAATCCACAACAACGTCCAGTGGTCTGGAGGAGGAGAGGAAAGACGCATGGAAACAGCAAGAAAATCACCACATCATGTTGTCGAAAAAGGGAAAAAATAGCTTACCAGATTTTTAAAAAAAAGTTTCATAAAAAAGCCATGCATATGTGATCCAAAATTACTTTCAGAAAAGAAGAAGAAGAAGAAAGCAGGTCTAGAAAATGTTCATATTTGCAGAGCGCATGCTTTCCTGGTGCGTAAACGCAACTTCACCAAACAAGCGCAGGTACAACAACTTTCTTTATCAGTGCACTGATGTTTTCATGCTGTCTTTGCCTCCTAAATGTGCTTTAATCACAAAAATACTTGACCTTTCGGCAGCATGCACCCGCTGGCAAGGTGCACGTAAGTTAATTATGAGCTAAATAATTAACAAAAACTCCTAATGTTACATCTTGGGCGTCAGATTCTCTTTAGTGTGATTCTAGCAGATAATCCCTGGACTATCCAGTGGATAAAACTCTACGTCCAGCTGGTGACAAGAATCATAATGAAAAAATGTAGTGCTGGACAGCGGACGCGGACAAATGGCAGCTCAGAGGTGACGGAGCAGCCTGGGGTCCATTTAATCCGCAATAACCTCAATTCCCCACACTAAAAAAAAAGTGTAATTTAGCGTTTTAAGAGCGTTGTACAGAGTATTTTTTACACATGTGCGGATTAACGGCTCATGCGGTGCAGTTGCATGAATTGTGGATCTATTTTTAGCCGCACAAAAACAACATGCAAAAAAAAAAGAAGTCTACCTATAAAACAATTCACTGCAAAGTCTCCAGTGTCTTCAGCTCAGCAGGGTGGAGAAATTCAGAGTGGACGGCGGCTCTCTCTCTCTCTCTCTCACACACACACACACACCACACACGCACACACACACACACAGTTCTTCGGTCAGTAGAGGTAATTCCGTTATCTCCTTCCCGTTAAATTATTTCACCGTCCCACAGAGAGAGGTAGCGTCTCCACAACAAGCGCTCAGATCTGGTCGAGTTTGAGACGGAGCGCCGCAACATCCAGAGGACACCGCCGGGTCAACTTCAGCACCCATTTCACCGGATCCATTCTCACATTTGAAAATAAATAAACAAAAAAAATAAAAATAAAATAAAATAAAATAAATATCACGCCTCTGGAGGGGAAGAGGGTGCCAGCTGTCACATAGTTCGACAGTTTCCTGTCCTGTCTCTGTCTCCGAGCGTCTCTGCCGGGATGCAGTTCAGCCTAAATTCCTGCCCGAGCTGTCATTTCTCCGAGCTCGTCCCATCGCTGCCGCGGCAGGTTCACCCCGCTACGCATTGGTCTCTCTCAGCTGCCTGGGAAGCAGCTTTATAAGTATCTTTGAGACGACACTTCCGGCTCTGAGCCGCAGGCATGCTGGGAGATGTAGGCACATAACGGTTTCTGTTTCACATGATCAGGTTTCGGTAAATGTTCCCCTTTATACACATGCGCATTAAATAATAATCATTAAATAATAATAATTTACTATAATTATTATAGGTTAGTGGAGCAGTAACACTTTTAGTGATAGATGGTTTCTTAAAGGTTTTAACTTAGAGATGATTTTTATTATTTTATCATCAATTAATTAATATTATTTATGTATTAGCGCCATAAAACAGAGCAGCACAAACAAAACAACAAAAGAAAATAAGCAAGCTGAGCAAATGAGATTTTAAAAAAATCCTTAGAGGCTTATAGATGGAATCACAGCTCAATAAACATTACAAATAAGTAAATACAAAAGTCAATAATCCACAAAACTGACAGCCTAAAATTAGTAGGTATGTTGACAAACCTGATAATAATATTACCTTGTGATTATGTATCCATTTAATTTTATTTTGACTTAGTAAAATGTAATATTCAATTGTAATTCAGCTTCATGACAATAGAACTTGTTTGATTTGATGTGAGCTGATAAAGAGCTTTCAGGACAGGCTGAGGATTGCTATAATCAATAATCAATATGGTCAATATTTGTTCCTATAGTTGCCGTGACATGTGAAAAGTCAAAGTGTTTCTTTTTAGTGATCAATCACTTGTTAGCTTTTCTCCACAAAACAACTGAAACACATTTATTTATTACTTCATTTGTTTAAGATGAGATAAAATAAAAATGCATTAATCAGAGGGAAATTCTTGTACCAGAGATTTCTCAAAAAATTACAGTAACATAAGAATAAAAACAATAGAGTATTACATGTAAAATGTGTAGAGTAAATGCAAAACTAATGTAGTTAAACTAATATCAGTTAGGTAAGACATAAAACTAAAATAAGTAATATTGGCAGCGATATTGAAAAAATAATAAAAAGTAATAATAATAATAAAATATTTATTTTATTAGCACCAAAGGAAATTTTTGTGTCTGAAACTGCTCAGAAATTACAGTAGCCTAACATAGTATAATAACAATTAATAATAAATAATAAGTCTATAAAAAAAGTAAATGCAACAAAAGGATGCCTAAAAGAGTAACAGTAAAACTAAGGTAAGTTAAAAGGAAACTAAAATAGAAAAGTAGTACTGGAGATTATATTGAAAAGTTATAGAAATATTTGTTTGTTTGTTTGTTTACTTGTTTATTTAATGTTACTTCATTTGCTTTTTATTTAGCAGCAGTTAGAAACTCCTCCCCGACAGCAGTCCTGGCAGAGCTCTCCTCCTCTGAGCCGCCGCTGTCTTTTTAAGCACCTTGGAGAACTCCGCTCCGCAGCGGAGCGGAGCGCAGCGCAGATGTCGAATCCGGATCGTGCGTAAACTACGTCAAATCCGGAAGAACCCGAATGCTGCACTGGATGCTGGGGGCTGCCTCGTCTTCACCCTTTGTTGATGATATTATCGGCTCACTGTTAACTGTTTGAGGGTTTTTTTTGGCGTGCCTTCCCTCGCTGCCAGCAGATCGGAGGAGCGATGGAGGCTGCGGGAGAGATTCTGATGCTTTGCGCTTCACATTGATCCTTCGCCTGGTAAGATCATGACAACAGTGTGTTTTGAGCCTATTTTTCACGCAGTAAAGCACCTGTTAGCTGTGTGTGTTAGTTGTGTCATGTTGTGGCGTAACAAGATGCTCATGTTGTTATTTTATCTCCGTGCTGTAGATCCTGTTTCTCTGGATTGGCCCAGGCAGATGCCATTCAATCCTTTGACTCTCTATGTGCATGGCTCTCGATATAAACAGCATGGCCAGCGCACATTCCTGCGGGTCTAAATATATCTATTAAGGCCAGAGGAGGAGGGGGAGCAGGACTGGTGGTGTAGGGGGGTTTATCCTGGGACATTTCACCGTCGTGGTGAACTCGCACCACTTGAATTATCTTCGGGGATTGAAAATCAGAGGAGAACTTGGCCCTAAATTACCCAAAACATGCCCTCTGGTTACAATGCGAGATCCAGGGCGCGGGAGAGGAACAGCGTCCTGAGCAGACCTGAGTTCATGTCCCTCAACCATCAGCCCCTCCGCGGCGGAGCCGGTGGTGGTGGCCCCTCAGAGAGCAGAAGCAGCGGCAGGAGACCGGGTCAGATCAAGCACCAAACCAGCCAGCAGAGTGAGGAGGCGACCGACAGCGGCAGCAAGGACCGGAGAGAGCCCAGCAAGATGCCGGAGGAGGACTGCATGCAGCTGAACCCTTCATTCAAAGGGATAGCGATGAACTCCCTCCTCGCCATTGACATCTGTCTGTCCAAGCGCATGGGGGTGTGCGCACACACGTCGTCCTCCTGGGGAGGCTGCCGCTCCATGGTGGCCCTGCTGGCGCTCACAGGACACGGCATCACGTGGATCATTGGCACTATAGTGTGTCTCACCAGGAGTAACACTCTGGCTGGACAAGAGGTCCTGGTCAACTTGCTGCTGGGTAAATACCACCACACCACACTCTCCAACAGACAGCATACCCACAATGCACCACACAGTCACTAATGATATCCACTGGTAGCGTTTTATTAGAAAGGGTGATGATGCCTGCCAAAACCATGAAGGGGTCTTCATGAATGTTTATGACTGTTGTTTTTAAAGGGATAGTTCACCCAAAAACACAAAACTCTGCCGCAGTTCAACAGGAGAGCAGTGATGCAGAATCTCCCAAAGAACTGACGTGACCAGTTTTCATTAATATGTGGACTATTGGTTTGGCAAAACAAGCATTATGAAGGTGTCATTTTCAGATTTGGCCAGCTGAGCCAGCATTTCTCACTATTTTCTGAATGATTACAAACCAAATCAGTTGACTAATGCAGACTATATCCAGCAGATTAATCCATAATGTAAATAATCCTCATGGCGGTCTTAGTTAAAAAAAAATAAATGCCACCTCAGCTGACAATAACATTAAAATCCTACTTTTACTCGAGTAATAATGATATGAACAGTCACAGGGGGCATTTTCCTGCAATCAGTACTTTTACTTTTAACGCTTAAAGTAACATTTTAGTGCAGGACTTTTACTTGTAACAGTTTACAGTACGAAAGGATCTGAATATTCATCCACCACTACCATTAGCTAAAACTTAGAAATGCTTTGTAAGGCAAAGTTGCCCTTGTTAATCATTGTTATGGGTGACACATTGTCGCTCTGATTGTCTCTCAGCAACAGAGAATAAAAGCAGCAAATTCAGACTTTGCAACCAGAAAAAGACAGAGGGAGTATTGAAACTTACCCATATTTGAAACTAATTGTGTGAACCGTGCGGCGAAAATCACTTCAGGGTGTCGGGTCAGGACGCTGTTTTGATCTTCAGGTGAAAGTGAGGGAAAAACCGAAGCTGCAGAGTCCAGGTGTAGAGTTTTGACTCTTCATGTAGGCTACAGTTCAAAAAAGGGCGTGTGGGAGTGAGCCGTATAAAATAAAGTGTAAAAAGCACAAAGTCCAAAGCTGAGTTGTTTCTGTAACGATAAAGCACAACAATACAGGCTGATTAGTAATTAAGAAGCAAGTAGTTTCACACATATATCAGCCAGTAATAATGGTGTAAAAAGTATCAATCAGCAACAGCACATGCATTACAGTCTTTATAACAGTTGCTAATTAAGAAGCATTCAATGCACATGTGTTAAACAGCAGAAAATTAGCAAGTTAAATGTACAGAAGAATTATCTGCATGATACACAAACATAACAGACTATTATAATCTGGCATCTATCTCTTAATCACGGCATGTTTCAGACAGAAAGGCACCAGTTAACTCAATGAATGACACGCATGGCAAAATATAAACACCAGCGGTGCGTAACGCACCTAAAAGATTATGAAACTCACGTTTTCATGCACGCACACTAGAAGGAATGTCCATCAGACGTCGCCGGGGTCTGAGAAAGGTGAGGTCCTGATATCAGATTTAAGGGGGAAAAGTGCGCTGGATCACAAACTTTTTTACGCTTATGTTCGAGCGTCAGCTTGTGTCCGTTGTATCTCTTATTACTGTAAATCCACACTATTTTTTGTGGTGCTTGGTGAAAGAGAAAGCGAAGAGAAATATGAAAGCAGTTTATCCTGAAAAACCTGTTTAATAGATGCTGGTTTTGGGAAAATGCCAGCAGCAGATGAGCCACTGAGAGCTCAGAGCTGCAGGGAGGTGGAGGGCTCATGGGTCCCGGTGGAGAATCTCACCACCACTACCAGACACAACATACCTGACGCTGCACCCAGGCTCTGTAGCATGCTGTCCAAATCCCTTTGTGCCCACATGAACTCCAGGCAGGAGCACGGCCCTCTCCAGGCCAGCAGACAGAAATAATCTACTATTCTGTTCAGTTCTTTCAATTAGTTTCTATACAGTTAGAATTAAAGCCGAGTGCACCAAGGTATCTAAACCCAGAAATCATTGTTTTTAAATCTTGTATACTGACTTTACCCATTTAAACTTAGTAAAGCAAAGACGTATTTATCCGGAGACAATATCAAAACTCAATTTGAGCAATTTTCTGTGATAAGTTGCCTATATTTTCATCATCACTACCTATATCACACTTTTGATGATGTTGATAATAAGACTGTCCAGTTTAACTGTAGATTGTGGCTCTGTCCCCGGGGCAATACCACTACACAGCTCACAGGCACGTTGTCCACTCGACCTGTGGCAGTCTGGGCCTCAGGAGCTGCATAAAATAACTTTGCAGCTAGCGAGCCAAACATTAGCATAACTACTTCTGATATATTTATGTCAGCTGTACCGTTTAATTGACACTCACCAGTTGCTGTCGACTCCTCTCGACGTCTCTCTTCTTTCTTGCTGTCACAGTAATATTTTCATATTTCCTCAGTACTTCGTTTACAGTTTGTTTCACAGCAGATTTCTCACTTTGATTTCATCAGTTATTTCTTCTGCTTGTGTGTGTTTGTTATGGCTGCTTAGTTAAATTTACTTTGGATCTTCCACATTCTTCAAGGAGAATAGAATTCTCATCTTATGTCCGGTTTGACTTTGTTTTTCTTCGTGTGTTTTTTGTCAAGTATAGAATTTTGATTTGGGTGAAGTGTAACCATGGTAACTGAAGGGCACATGTGCTGTATTATGACAACAACTGCTGTGAAAGTCTCAGTCCAAACGCTACGGTAAGGAGACAATCAAAGGAGCTTAATACAACGCTCCTAAGTGAAAACCATAGCTTAAGGAAAAATTTTGTTTAAGAGACAAACTTAAGTTTAAAACCTGGCACTGGGTAGGCACATTAGATGTCTCCTCACAGGTGTCTCAGAGGTTTCTCCTTGACAACCGTATGGAGCAACAAGAGTTCAATGTTTTCTCGAGAGCTGATTATTTAAGACGAATTTAAGATCAGTGCAGTGAGACAAAAAAAGAACGTTTTAAGATGTTCAAGAGCTCATTTGTCAAAGAGACACAGACCAGACAAAGACAAGATCTTATTCTGAACTCTTTCTGTCCTCCAGGCTTGCCCTCGTGTGTTGTGTCTGCCATCAGAGTACCATTTCCGCAGAGAGACTTACAAACACTTTTAACTGCCTCATTTAGGTGTCAATCAATAACCTGAATCACAAACGCCAAGTGTCTTAGACTTTTTATTAACATTTTAAACAGATACCACATTAATTACCAGACCTGCGTGCAGTAGCAACAGCAGCAACACTCAGTAACTGCAGTTGCAGACAATAAGCACATTAGTTTACAAATATAAACTAAGAGTGAGCCCCACTACCAAAACTCAGAACTCAATATGTATGTAGATGTACCAAATATAAAGGTTAAAAATAAAACAAAACATCACTTAATCCATTTAGAACCAGCAAGCTAAAAGTTTTAGAAGCATCCGCATTCACAGTCTAGTGCATTTCTACACCGGTAGCACCCATGATAAACGCATTAATTAAGCTTAATCATGATCTGAGTTTATGTTCTGTTGCTGTTGATGTTTTGTCAGAGAACCATTCAAATATTTATACCATACATTTACATTCATCGTCAAGATCCCCCAGATGTGAGGGGTGGGAATCAACAGAGGACCCATGATACGATATTACCAGAATACTTCAGTCATGATGTGATATTATTGGGATTTTAACATTTGCAGTAGGTATTGCGACAACATATATTGCAGTTTATTGTGATTTTTTGCCTTTTTTTAAATTGCAAATGATATCCCAAAGGAAAACTTTGTCTAAATCTGTTTTATGTAAGCTTCCATTCTGTTCATCTCACTAAAATCATTTTTATTGCAGCAAAATGGGATTGTCAAGCAGACAGACTGACCAACACTGTCATTAAAAGAAAGTTTTCATTAGAATGTGGAATATTTATTATTCATTTAATAAAAGGTTGAAGCGTCTGTGTACCAACGCAATATTTCAGCACAATAGATTGCATTTTTGTCCCACAGCCCTGCAAAATTAATCCAGACATCAGCTGTTAGTAGCCTTTTTTGGCTTGCTTTTGTTTTTAAAAAAATATCTTTGTAGGTGTTGATTTAGTACTGAATTGTGTATCTGCTCCTCCCAATGGTAAAAACTGTAAATCAGCAAGACGGCACATTTTATTTCAACTTATTCATGCAGGAAAGTGGAGACTATATTAGATCATTTTTTTTAGTATGAATGTTGGATGGGGGCGGGGGGGGGGGGGCAGGAAAAATGCACATGTGCACACACATGCACAGTCTGGACCCAAACACAGATTATGGACCAAACAGCAGCACAAATCTCCTGGCTGTAGCTACATTGAGCTCTGATTGGAAGCCAGTAAATCTCTGGATTTGGGACACTGTTGTATTGTGTTCAGGACATTGTTCAGCTCCAAATGCTTGTTCATTATTCGCCGGTCCAGGATAATTTTTGGTCCATTGAGGTCTGTCAGGAGGAAATCTACGCACATACTGAACAGTGGGTGGGGGAATTAATATTTAATGCCGACTGAAATTCTGTTTTGTTTTCACCTAACGGGAAAGTAATCAGCCAAGACTGGCCTGTCAGGAAGAGTTTAGTTCAGACACTGTCATGAGGGTATGAAAGGTGCAGGGCAGAAATATCTCCCTTTATAGTTTTTGAAAACACAGTTGTGGTCACACGATGACTGGGGCTGTTCAAAAGACAACTGAGCGTGTCAGCAGACCTTGACTGTGCAGAGGGCGTTCCCATTCTTATCAAATGTGGTCTAGTTCTGCTTTGGTGTTTTCCGGTTTCTTCTTCTGTCTAACCAGCTTACTCCACTGACCTAGTTATATTGCACATGTCGCGTGTCGCGTTTTTCCTCACCTGGGCATGAGAAGTACATGCATGTGGTATGAAGAGTTACAACCCACCCAGGGAGGAGAGTGGCGTGGATGGATGAGTAAACACAGGACTTTCACGCAGGAGCCTGAGTTTGATTGCCATATGAAACCAATAGTCGATGTTGAATGATTTAAAGCGATATTCCTCCCCTAGATGATAATCCACTCATATGTACTCACCCCTATCTGATGTGAGGATGGGTGAAGATCCTCCTCCAGTTCACAAACACAATCCTGGCAGTTGAGACACATCAAGTAAAGAGTAAATGAACACGGAAAAATGAAAAATGCTCAAACTGTTGGTCCGTTGTATGAATCCAATGGTCACCGCGCATTATCCCGACATTAAAAGTTACCAAAAGTCACTTAATCCCGGTAGCATTAAAATGGTCATGTACGCACTCAAACCATGGTGCATGTGAAATATCGCGTTGCTGGTGAGTTTCATACTGTTTGATGTGCAGATTTCATATAGCGGTGGATAATTGTCTTTAAATTTCGACAAGTTATCGAGTGATTTTACTTTCACTTATATAATTATCATCAACTAGGAAACCATTAATATTATTTCTACTGTACCAAAGATCATGTTTTTTTAACTACCTGTTTTTTGGATATATGATTTGATATTTCAAACTTTATTTGTTGCAAACTTAAGTTAAACATGCAAAAAACAAATACATATGTACATGATACATAGGCAAGTTGATTGTTCTCCAAATGTCCAGCTCCCTGTACGTAGTAGTTGAGGCCTGCAGGGATGCAGTCAGTAACAAACAGACATATTTAGGCCGTGCTCACACTGTTATCTTTTTTAAAAAAAATTTTTTTTCTTATGTTTGAGCAGAGTTCAGTATTTAGCATTGTACTTCAAGTGGCTTACCTGTGTGCAGCTCTTGGCTTTCTGTTAGCAAAATAATTCAGTGATGCCATCGTTATGAAAGGTATGATCTGTAACATTTTCCTAAAAAAAAAAAAAAAACAGTGTCTAGACTCATATTACATAATCCCTTTCAATCATCACTTATGACCCACTAGAAGTGTGTGGTGGTGTCTGTATCTGCAGAGACTCTGCCCTCTGCCTGTATTTCCTCATTGTTTTGCTGTGCTCGGAATGTTTCACCAGCCCAAAACGTTGGTGTTTGACGTCCTGATGCGTTTATGAGCAGCTCTGACAAATCCTACTGACTCCACCTTTAAAGCCCAGTAGGAATCAATATTTTTACGTCAATGATGGATCACGACTACTTGGACTTGAAAGGAGTTGCTCATAGTGACGAATCTGCAGAAAATCATCACCCAGCTCTTCATACCCGTCAGCTCTACAGAGCCTTTTCTTATTTTGGACATCCAGCAGCTTCACTGTTTTGGTTCACTGTCACTTCTCTTATCAGCATTGTTGTTGGCCACAGTGTAAATGCTCTAAAACCCAGTGTGTACTATGTGTACAGCATAGGCTTTCTGGGCCCTGCTCTCCCTCCAGCCCGCAACACGATGTCCAAAATCTATAGTTTGGCCTACAAAATTATCTTGCTTTATTTGTTTCATACCAGTTCACCCCACCCCACCATGTACAACTGAAATAAAACACAATTCTGCACTTGATGAAAGTACAGACAAAACCAACAATGCCATTTTTATCAGGGGTATTAAAGACCAATTGGAGAAGGCAGAAGAGTTGCTTAGTTTGTGTCTACCATGTGGCTAAAAGGTATAGAAAGTGCTTTCGTTAAGAAAATATGCTACCAAATTTTAAAAAGTAAATTTTTTGAAATATTGCACTTTCTAGTAATACTTGAACACTGAAGTGGCTGTGAGCTGATAAAACCAGCAGTGGCCCCAAGTCAGTTTGAGATTGAGACCCCTGCCTTAGCAGCCAGAGACAGATATTCTGCTCGGGAGTTGGTGGAGACCAAAACAGAGCTAAAAAAAAGAGAGTGTATGCTCTGCTTAAATTGATCAGACCAAAACACACAAAACTCCAAATGAATGCTAATGTTGCTGAGTTCACCATCTAAACTTAAAAAGTGGTATTGGTAATATGTCAGTGTTGTGTTTTCACAGCTTGTGTCTGCTGCTCCCAAGTGGCCAGAAACTCACTCTTTGCACATTGTTAATAAAATCATAAGACCGCAGCAGTATAGGTATTTTTTTTTTATTTTTGCACAATCTCTGTATTGCCATAGAAACTAGACAAGTGTGCAGTATCTCATTTTGGAGTCCCTCTTTGGGATTAAAGGTGGGAAATCACTGGTCCTGACAGGGGGAATTTGAAATATTTTTAATCATCTGAACACTTCTGTAAAGGTATATTAGAAGAGCAGCTGAAGTAACCTTTGGAAACATTGAAGTGTTTGCTTTCTTATGGCATATTTGCAAACGATTTGCCACAATAAGTCAATTAGAAGAAGAAACTCAGGGGAAGCAAAGCATAAAGAGTTGTTCTAGTCCTCCGTCATCTTAGCTTGTTAGTGTGAGAAACAGTTTCCTCACAAAGCGAGCTGATCTATGGCCACCTGACCAGTTATCTGCCCACAACTGCTGCACGCGTTAGGGTCGGAGTTTCCATTCTCAGTGTAGCAGTTTCCCCTCGAACGGTAAATCAGCAGAGTTCAGCACCAGGATGTGACTCACTGGTGGAGAGTGTCTGGCTGCTCAGAACAGTTTTTGTCTGATCAATAACTGTCTGCTGACTGACTGGGGGCTGACATCAAACATGTTATTACACTGTGCAGAGTGCAGTTGTGCTGCCTGTACTGACAGTGTTTCACAGCTACGAACAAAAACCCTGTCTAGGAAGAAAGATTCACACAATCTGCCAGCACCAAATTCTCGCGGGTAATAAAACAAAAGGTTGCACTTTATTTTACAGTAGACTTATAAGATGTAACAACCCGTACTTTGTATCAAAATTAGACAAAAAATATTAGACAGTATTAGACCTTTTATTAGACTCTTATTAGACTTTATTAGAGGGTAATTAAGGACAGATTACAACAGAACTGTACTGTAAACTAAAGTGTATTATTTCCCACAGTTACACCCTTATTAAACTCCAATAAAGTCTAATAAGGGTGCAACAGTGAGGAAATGATACACTTTAGTTTGCTGTACAGTTCTGTTGTAATCTGTCCTCAGTTACCCTCTAATCAAGTGTAATAAGAGTCTAACAGTGGGAAATAATAGACTTTATCTTATCTCACAGTTCTGTTGTAATGTGTTCCTAATTGCCCTCTAATAAAACCTAACAAGGATGTAACAGTGTGAAATAATACACTTTAGTTTACAGAACAGTAGTTATATTTCTAGTTTTAGTCTAATTTAATACAAAGTACAGCTTGTTTTGTCTTATCATTGTAAAATAAAGTGTGACCAAACACAATTTCACACAATTGTCCCCACATTCCTGAAGAGTTTGGTCATTAATCGCATTGATAATGCCAAGCAAACCTATTTGAACAGGCTGAATAGTCACTGGTGCTTTTTTGTCAGCTGAAGGGCACAGCTGATAATATGATGCATCATTGCTTGGCTCACCTTCTCCCTTCCGTCAGTACTTTTGAGACTGCCAGAGGGCACCATGGGGCAAAAACCACACCACAACTGTCCTCACTCACATTTCACCAGTTTCATTATCTGCTGAGCCCTACATAAGCAGTTTTAACTTCTCACAAGCACCCCTGCCTCTCTTTTCTCCCTTCCTTTCCTCTAGCATTTAATTTCCGTCCCCGTGAACGTGACTGTGACACCGTCCTGCCTTTAAGGAGCTGGAATGGAAGTTTAAAATAATGGCCGTGTTAGGACGGCGAGTGGGCAACTGACTGGAATTAGAAGTAGGGCAGCGTAACCAATATGTCAGAGAAGTGACAGTTACTTAGCGCAGGGCTGGTTGAGTGTGTGTGTGTGTGAAGATGTCAGACTTGAACAGAAGTTAAAGATGGCGATGGTAGGGATATTTTTGGGAGTGCTATGGTGCTATAAAAGGCATCTGCAAATGTCTGGTATGAGGACTCAAAGCAAATGTTGCTCAGTATTGTATGCCTTATTGGTTATTTTTGGTCACTGAGATATCGGATTACATATGAGGCCTACTACCACATTATATAAAAAGTCCAGATGAAACCACTCCGTTCCACCGAGACAGTTTTTTCCTCCTATCTGTTACCGTAATCATCTGTCCAGCCTCGTTTAAAGATTACAGATTAGAGTCTACAGCCATGCTAATGTCTCTGTGAGCCGAACTAGCTAAGTTGTAACATGCTAACATGCTCACAACAACAAACTGCTAAGTTAAAATTCGCTAATTTGTGAATTGGGACCATAACGTAACAGTGAGTTTCAAGTTTCATTGATGTAGCCTACAAAGCTATTAAGCTAAAGCTAAAGTTAGCATTTCCTTTTTTTCCTTTCTATAATATTTCTGTAATCTCAATCTATAATTTAGTTTTTTTTTTTCTTTTAAGATAGTGGATACTTTAAAGGGATAGTTCACCCAAAAAATGAAAATTCAGTCACTATCTACTCACCCTCATGCCAGTTGAAAGTCGGGTTTAGTTTTTCAGTCCACAAATCAGAATCAGAATCAGAATCAGAATACTTTATTGATCCCCGAGGGGAAATTGCATTTCAGTTACATCCCATCCAAGAAACATAAAAACACTGCTGGAGTTTCACGGGAAAACAGCATTGTAGAATCTTCCAAACAATGGAAGTGAATGGTGACCTTTTTTTTTCAAATGTAAAAAAAAAAACAACAGAATAAAAACATAAAATGCCTCCATACTGCTCATTTGGTATAATCCAAATCTCCAAAAGCCCGAAATGCCAAGTTGACTTAAAAAATATCATTTACACCATGTTTTTAGCCTGAATCTTGTAGATCCTTAGCTTGGAGCCACGTTCAAATGCACATGCACACCATCTGAAATGGGTGTGTGTGTTGTGATGGTGTGCAAACGGCATGTGGGGACTTTAGGAGACTTGGATTATGCCAGTCGAGCAGTATGGAGGCATTTTATATGTTTTTTTTCCAGTTGTTTTTTACGTTTGAAAACTGGTCACCATTCACTTCCATTGTTTGGGAGATTCTGCGACACTGTTTTTACTTATATACTTTTGTTTAAATAGATTTTTGTATTAAGGATTTATAAATAATAAGGAGCATTTTTATATTGTTGTATTGGTACCACTGTAGAGTAAAGGATCTTGCCTTTTTTCGTGACAGCCCTCCTTCTTGATGTCATGACTGTCGCTGGAGTCCAGAGACTGGTGAAGCGCAAGGGACCCTGGGAGATGACGCCGGGCTTCCTGGACTGTGTCGCCATGGACGTCTACTCCTTCCCCGCCGCCCACGCCAGCCGGGCCGCCATGGTCTCCAAGTTCCTGCTGTCCCACCTGGTCCTGGCCGTGCCGCTCCGCATCCTGCTGGTGCTGTGGGCCTTCCTGGTGGGCATGTCCCGGGTGCTGCTGGGAAAACACCACCTGACTGACATGGTGTGCGGCTTCGCACTGGGCCTGCTCCACTTCAGCCTGATGGAGACGGTGTGGCTCTCATCGAGCACCTGTCAGACTCTTATCTCTATAAGCACGCTCAGCTGGAGCCCCTTTTCCTGAGCTTTTGATACACGGCTATGCTAGCTAGCACACAAGGCTAATTTGATACACAAATCGAAAAATGTCAGGGACTTGAGAAGTTATTTTTGCAAGGGTCCGAACCGAAGTTCTTATCGAGTTTTGAAGGTTTGAACCGAAAAGCATTAATATTTGGTATCAGATGCTGACTTGCATGTAAAGCCTAAGACAGGCAGGTCACAAGACCTTCATAATGCTTCACAAATCCTACTAACACACAACACTACTGCTTCTTATGATCGATCAAGCACTACTGATAAACCTGCAAACTGACAGTGATTTGATGAAAATGCACATGATTAAGGTCTTGGATTTGGACTTTGGATTTTTCTTTTTTAAGATTTTTGATTCTCATACAGTATAAATGCTAGTACCATTCTATACATTCGCACAGCGGCCATTTTCCTCTGAAGTCACACTCAAATTTTGTACTGCGGCGTTCCATCCAGGTTGCATAAAAGTTGGGAATCTGACAAATAATTTCTTGACTGAACAGCAACTGAAAAGACAATGGATAGTGGGAATCTGGAGGGATACGGGGCCATATTTCAAGCTGCTGTCTTTTCAGTTGCTGATCAGTTTGAAAGCAATTGAATGCTAATGTTAGCTGCTGTCTCACGTCATCTAATGACTTATCAAATATGTTATTTTAGCATTAAATATGGCCCGATGTCCCTTCAGATTTTCACAGTCCATCGTCTTTTCAGTTGCTGATCAATCAAAGAATGATGAACTGATAACAATTTGTCAGATTCTGTACGTTTATACGATTTGCGACCTGGAAGTATGACATTTGAGCTTCCTACCCTGAGTGTGACGTCAGACAAAAATGGCCGCCTTGTGAGAAGCTCTCTCTATTTAACTCTGTGTGCCTCTTTTTCTTCACCATCTTACTTCCTTTTTCTTCCTCCTTCTCTGTCACTTCTTCCTCTTTTCTCAGTCTTTTTTAAAATATTTGTGCTTTTAGTTTGGGATAAGTATTTAGACCATGTTTAAACACTGAATAGAGTTTGGTGTTGAGGCTGTAATATTGGATGTAACACTAGAATAAATAAAGTGATTGTTGTTTGGATATTCCACATTGTTCCTAATTGGCATGACTAATGATATGTTTGTATATTTCTGATGGGATTCTGTTCTTTTTACTGTATGTTTATCAAATATGATCTTATTTTCGAAGTTGCCGAATTTAATATTTTTCTTACGGGGTCGAATGTGATTTTCTTCAACGTGCCATTTATGCTTTGATGAGTTTAAATCCTTTTTTTTAATAGCAGATATTTTGCTTCAGCTGCACATTAGCCTAACAGATGCATATGGTTTGTCAGTGGTGCTGATTCTGTGCCCCACAAAACAACTGAAGCGTGCGTGTGTGAATAATGGCATACAAAGCAAAAATAACTGTTTGAAATATCAGTTTTTGTGGGTTTTTTAAATGGACCTTTGAATGAAAACTGCTGGATTATTTTGTGGAAAACTTATTTCAATGCGTTGGTTTGGTGTGTAAATACCGTTTTGTGTACATTAGTTTGCTTTGTTCTGTACAGGAATCTGTATATCATGTTTTTACTTTGTGTCTCCATCTCATTAATAAAACAAGGTGGGCTGTCAGTAAAATGTGGATTCCTTTGTGTTTTATTAGTTGCGTAAAAATGCCAATAATAGTCAAAATTGTTTGTTTTTATATTAATTTTCAGGGTGAATAGTGGTTGCTTCTAAGTGTGAGTGTTGCTCTGAAATATTTTTAAATTAAATTTGGGTAACACTTTATATTATGGAACAATATTTAACCATTAACTAGGCACTTATTCGCATTTATATTAGTATAATGGAAAAACTCATAAAGGAATTTAGTGGAATCAAGTAATGTTTTCTCATTTACTTTACATAAATGTAAAATTTCTTTTGACTTGAAATGAGTGAATGAATGTACTCTCCAGAGCTAAATTAAGTCATTAAATTAAGTTTCTAAGTTTCTAAACTGTATTACACTCAGAAGTGAATCAATAATAATAACTATAAACATAAAAATTAAAAATGTTTAGCAGTGACAGAAGTGTTAACTTAATATCAACATCTTAAACTTATTGAACATGTTTTGTCAAGTACAACTGAATTAATATCAGGTTTATCTGACCAGAAAAGTTTATTTGTTCTGACTAATTACAAAATTACCTCAACTTTTCTTTTCCAGTTCATTCAACTTTCAAGTTTAAGGCAGCTCGGACACTAACTTTTTCAAGTTAAAACAAAGCAAATTGGCTCTTTATTAGTTATTATAAAGAGTTTTCCCTAAATAACCTCCTAATTATCACTCTTGGCACTTAGGAAAGAGGAGTAATAAGGTATAAGTGTCATAATGTTTAATAAACAGCCAATGTGCTACTAATACACATGCTAATAAGCGATTAGTTAATGGTGAATATGTGTACCTTGATATATAATTTTGGTGTGTGCCAACTAGAACGAGGAAGACCCCATTAAACATGATACAGGAGGCTTTAAAGCCTATTTATAATGCAACAAATTTATTTGATTGCTTCAAACATCACATGGACTGTAAGGCATCACATGTTGCACAACTTGGTCAGCAAAAGAATAAAGAAGTGGGATCTGTTGAAACCTTAAGTGATGACTCTGAGACAGCTCTGACGTGGTCATTATACTCTTTCCAGCTGTGGAAAACTGCAGAAAAAAAACAAAAACAAAAACATCTTCAGTATACATCTGACATGTTCTTTCATTTCTAAAAAAAAACAAAAAAAAAACTTGCAGCTATCTCATCATTTTTTTTTTTTTAGTCGTTGTTTGTTTAAGTGAAAGTAAGAATATATTCCTATCCTACAGTCTGACCTAATTTTAATAATTCTGGGGATGCCCAAAAATGTAAAGAAACTAAAACAGGAACAACAGCATCTCCTGGTTTATGGCCTTACTGCTGCCAAGAAGCTAATCCTATTATTCTGGAAAAAAAGAAAGATGTTCCAACATTGAAATTACGTGTCACAGAAGTGAACAGGACACACTTCACCTTGAGAGAATCTGATTTATCATTAAGGACAAGCTGAAAGATTTTGAGAAGGTTTGTCAGCCTTTACTCTCGCATCTTGCAGATGGAACCAAATCTTAGATGCAGAGCAGGGTTTGGGGTTGGGATTCTGACAGACAGGACCAAAGCTATAAGACAGTTAGAAAAAAAAACATAACAACTCTAACCTCTTCTTATGTAGGGAGTGAGTTTCTCCTGTGTTGTTATCTTTTATAATCAGGCTTCATAATAATTATTATTAATAATTATGAATAATTCATAATAATATTTGCATCTGGGTGAGAACAGGCATGCAACACACAGCAGCTATTCAGCTATTCACACCCGACCTCCATGGTTTTAACAATAAAGTGCAACAGTTTTCCTGTGAGTTAGAGGCTATGGTGGATGAATGAGTTAAGCACAGGACTCTTCTCTGGGAGAGCAGGGTTAGAGTCCCATCTGTGAAATTAAAATATAGTGTAAACTTTCAGTCTTGGTTGACTTATTATTCGCAGTAGTTTTTGTTATTATTTTTAGTTTCCAATTGCACTTTGGTTGGGCTTAGGCAACAAAACCTGATTAGATTCAGAGGTGTAGGAAGAGATCATGGTTTGTCTCTGCCATGCAGGTCTAAATAGCAACACTGGCTATTTACACCCTGTGTGCAAACAGCATTGTTTGCTATGGACACCTGGTGGCTTATGTCTGCTGTGCAGGGCTATATACATCCGGGTGTAAACAGCCACATTAGCTATTCCTTTGGTTGTAAATAGCCACATTGGCTACTCTACTGTGAGTGCAAATAGCTTCTGCCAAAAAGAAATGTGAAGGTGCACTATTATATTTAAGCAGTTGCAATGCAGCTACAGTGCACTGCTACAAGAATGTTCTCTGCAGTATACAGAGTCGTCGTTTAACATAAAGCTCGAGTGGTTTGTTATCAACAGATCAGGGTTCAGTCTCAGTCTTACAGTTACCTATTAAATTCATTCATATCATTTAAGACCAAGTTGTCTGCTTGACTAAGAGAGCAAACATTTGTGTACTGATGAAACAGTGTTTCTGACTGTCATTGAGGCTGGGTGTCTTCACAGCCACTGACACTAGTTTCCTGTCACACTACTCGTCTTACCACAAACAACAAGAAAAAAAAATCTGACAGGAAACAACACCAGTGTAATGGTGTGTGCTCTGAAACAGTTCAAATAGCAGGAACAGAAACTGCTCTCTGGCAGAGAGAAACTGGTGGCAGATGTACGCCTGTTCTGATCCTTTATTTATGTAAAAGTACCAATACAACACTGTGAAAATACTGCACTAAATAAAAGTGTTGCATTGAAAACTTTACTCAAAAGTGCAGTAGAATGGTCCTTGTCAGTGTTTTACCATTATATGGTGGTGTTGGATGAATATTACTGCTGCATTAATGTGTATGTTGCATTTTATTGCTCAGTTGAACTACTTTATACACTTTTGGGTGGTTCAATCTGCAGAAATGCACCGTATTCTATAAGATCATCATATGTTTGAAGTGCCCTCCTTCGAGAACCACGCATCTCTAAAAAGTCAACTTTATATTGAGCCGGTTTTGTGACAGTGCATTTTCCCAGCTCATTCATGAGGCTTTTAAAGAGTTTATGTAGCTAAAAAAGTCAGAGGATTTTCTCAAAGGAACATATCCTCCAGGTTAGCAGACAACTTAAAAATCAACACATCACTGGATAGAAAGGGCATGATCTCAAAAATGTCTTAAGCTGTCAGACAATGTAGTTGAATACAAAGTACAAAATTTGCCTCTCAGACGTAGTGGAGTAGAAGTAGCACAAAATGGAAATGCACAAGTAAAGTACAAGTACTTGGAATTTGGAGTTAATAGTAATTGAGTAAATGTACAGTTACATTCCATCACTGGGCAAGAGTTTTTGATTATGTCTTACCTGCTTCTGTGTGCATTGATATACATCAGAAAAAGTTATCGGACATTTAAAACAAATGTCTCTTCATTTAAAAAGAAATGCAGCTTCATGAAACAATGGGCAGATTTACATGAAATCTGCTGTGCACATTGCTGTGGATGATTTTTCATGTTTATCAGCGCCACCACCAGGACAAACATTCCACGTAAACACAATTAATATCAACATGTATGCACAAAAAAGAGATACAGGATTATTTAACTAGAAGAGGAAGTGAAAGTTATTTAGCTGTAGTGCTTGATATCATAATACCGCATACAAGGTCTCTCAAGGTGAAATAAAAGTTGCATGAATACAGAAAAACATGAGCAACATCCTCCAAATTACAGCTCGTCCCAGTGCAGGTTTGTTTGAGTTTGCGCCAAATTCCAGGCCTGCACAGCCCTGCCTCGCATGTACCCAAAATATCCCTGTGAGTAAGTGCTGATAGTGCTCGCAGGCCTGCTTCTGCAGCGAGGGTCCACACGCACTGACTCAACAGACACCACACGCCCTACTGTTGTGTCTCTGTGCTCTGTTTGTGTCACATACACAACGGATGGGGGAAATATTAGACACCACAACCTTCCATTTGCCACTGAACTCTGTTGTTTCTGCAGGTATGAAGCTCTGAACATGTTATAATGCCAATCAGGTCACATCACATTATGCATTTTAGTAAATTCAGAAATGTTGCTGCATTTGGATTTTAAAAAAAAAGCTGCTGTTTAATAGATCACCCTTGAAAGACCTGCAGGCCATAAAAAGCATCTGTCACTAGTTTGAAAAATAGCTGCATAAAAATTAAATAAACTCCAAAGCCTTAGGAAAAATGTTGTTTATACATTTTATTACATGATAATTTATGTTAACCCATCATTCTTTTTCTTTTTAGTTTAAATCTGTACAACGTAAATGTGACTGTCGTGATTTTTAAACATTTTTACACAGAGAAATTTGCTTGAGTAACATCAATATTTTGTGATATTTGATGAAGCCTGTGGCGGCTGGTGGATCAGTGGGAGATATTTACGGCCGTTACAACATGGTTGAGGAAAGGTAAGACAAGTGCGCCCTCTAGGGGACTCTCCAGGAACCAGTCTTGTCTGCAATGTTCTGGAGAGGTGTTGTTTTTAGTGACTATTAGTTTACTTGTTGCTAAAAAAAAAGGGATTCAAAGTGAAAACCTTATAATGCAGTCATATTTAAAGATCCCCTCCAGACACTTCAGTTCTTTTCACTCTAAAGTCCATTCTCTCTGAGGCTTCAAGTTTCCACATCACACTTTTGCAAGTTGAATTAGCCTCCAAACTCTTTGCGATGTCGCAAATCACGCTCGTAAGCTCAAACCTTAAAATCCAATTTTCAGTGAGCACAGAGAAACTTTTCACTTTCAGCAGATGAACGTGAAAACATCCTTCAAATGTCAAACTCTGTGTAAACATTATTCTGCACAGTGACGCTCAAACTTTCAACTGAAGGAACAAGAAGAAAAATACATTTTTTAGGGGAGAGGGACTTTAATATTGTGTGACTGTGAGAAAAGTTAGGAGACAACTTTCTTACGAAGTTAAGCAGATGTAATGCTGATTTAAAAATAGCTTTTGTGAATCCTAGAATTATGGATCGAACACGGGGGGAATAAAATTAATAAATAAGTATATAAATGAAAAGCCAGAGGAAGGAATGGATTGTTTTTGCTTTTCTGTTTTCCGATTCAATAAAATGACTTCTTGAGAACAAAGGAGGGGAATTCCACCATTGCTTGCATACAATAGGAATGGATGCCATATTTATAGAGTTGCATGATTTTACAGATAAACTTGCATGACAAGGAATCAGCAGATCATCTGAGTTCTCATGGGTGGAAAATTTTGAATTGAATTAAAGACACATTTCCAGTAAACGATCAGCCATACCCAACACGAGATCAAAGCCAGGATATGAGTCAAAACTGGGAAACTATTGTGAATTTCACCTAATCATCACTGAGATAGTTGACTCTCTATTTTCAGTAGGAGAACAGCTTACACTTCAAAGCCAACTGTTCTGTGTATGTAATTAAAATGTATTTATGTGTGTTTGTATTGTTGCACATTCAAAACAGCTTTTTTTTAATGTGGCGTTGTTACTTTGGCACTAGAGATCACAGCTGAATCAGACTGTATAAAGACAAATGAGGGCAAGCAACTCCTATAACAAACAAATAAGACATTTGCTTTGGCTAATTAATTATTTTGGCACATGCAAACCACACATATGTGCAGAAATGTAGCTTCTCTCTGAATATGATGCAACAAAGAGCCAGAGAGTTGCAAGTGCGGCGGCTGAGATTTAATTGTAAAAACAAAAAAGCATGTGATTTACCAAGAAAAAGGAGAATGCACAAGACATCACAGATTAATCTAATTATGACTCCTGATCGTGGGTCACTATTTCTAAGTTGTACATGCATGCAAAAGTCAAATCACAGTATTTCAGGGTTAAGATACCCAAGTTAAATTTGACAGATACCTCACCTCTCCACCATATAGGGCGATGCACACCTCAGGGTGGGAAGGGCAGGTGGTGGTTTCAGAATCTGGGCAGACAAAGGTGTGCAGAAAATAGAGGACATTTATATGAATGGTAAATAATATATTCCCAAATAAGACTTTTTAAAAAATAGTTGCAGTAAAAACTTATTATAGTATCACATCTTGAAAATCTTATGCTTCTAACCCTAATCTATTCTATAGAAGAGGCTGACTGGGAAAAGACATGATTTAAACAGATGGTTAATGAGAACTTACATGATCCCAGTCAAGTTGAACTGTTGGTCCCCTGATGTCCCAAACACTTCAGACTATATGCCTCGCCGAGCAAAGCTGTGTGCATGAGGCGTATGTCCAAAGAACTTTATTCTTGGTTCAAAATTGATAACTTTGATTGACTTTGGACTTCTGCAGGCCTTCGATAAAGGTGTGAGTGAAAGAGATGGCATCTTGAAAAAGCGTGAACACATTTGTTGGAGTTTCTTGGACATCAAGGTATTGTCATTATGAAATAGCTGTGTTGAATATTTCAAAGTTGTTTTTTTTTTTGTTTGTTTGTTTGTTTTTTTTCTCAAAACTCAATAAAGGCTGTGGCTCAGCAGATAGGACAGGATGGGCATACATTTCAAGTAGTTTGATTCCCAGCGTCAGAGCTGATACCAAACCCCAGTTGCTCCTGAAGGCAAAATGGTTGATTGATGATCTGATGAATGAGATGCAAATTTTGCAGCTCTTTGGCTTGAAGCACTTTGCTGCTGTTACTATTATTATCTCATGAAGTAATGACTGTTTTGACTATTTGATCACTGTATTAATTAAATGTAAATATTCCTGTAATGTCAGAGTACATTTTACGTTTTACTGCACTGACGTTTACTGCAGTTTGTAATCCTCTGCGCACAGAAGTAGAAGTATTCAGATCCTTTATTTAAAGAAAAGTACTCATACCACACTGTGAAAATACTCCAATACTCCACTACAAGTAAAAGTCCTGCATTCAAGACTTTATCGAATAAAAAAGTATTTAAGTATTATCAGCAAAACGTACTTAAAATATCAAAAGTAAAAGTGCAGAAAAATGGTCCCTGACAATGTTCAACTCGATATTTTTTGGTATTTACCGCTTCATTGATGTTACATTTTACCACTGTAGATCTTCAAGCTTGCACTAATTTTGTGAGAACCACATATTCCTAAAAAGTCAACTTTTAACGAGTAAATGCATTTTCTAGCCAATGAAAGCATGTTTTAAAATTGTTTATTCAGCTGAAGATAGGAAGTTTATCCAGTTTATCCCAAACATTCAAATTTAAAATCACCAATTTTTTTTTTATCACATGGTTTTCACAAGACAGGAAATGTTTGAAAATTTGTAATCTGAACAGTTACTAGTAAGTAAAGCTAAAATATACTCAGGTAAATATACAATATTTGTGTTTGAGATGTAGTGAAGAAGAGGTATAAAGTAGCATAAAATGGAAATGTTTACAAGTGCCTGAGTAAATGTACTTAGTTACATTCCACCACTGTCTATTCATGAAAAGACTAACGGACATTTCTCAAACATCATGTTTCTGTAACTGCTGAAGTCAACCAGCAGGGAGAGCTCGTTCTGTTTCCCTGCCAACGTCGCTCGGTGACGTATGACGCTGTGAGGCGAGCCGCTCCAGCCTACACACAGCCCCGTTCATTTCCAGGCCGGGTAGGACCCCAGCAACAACACTGCGATCGGTTCAACCTATGAAGATTGGGCTTTACAATCGCCATCCATCCTTTGATTAGACAACGTTTCGTGGAAATATATCACCGTCGCTGATCAGAAGGCACACTAAGTCGTTGAATCGGTGAGTTATGGACGCGGACGGTCGCGTCAAATCTCCGGTTTTGCTCGTTCTTCTCTGCTGCCTAGTTTTATTGTTGCTTTGTTCTGTGCAGCAGCCATTTTTAATCGCCTTGTCCTACATTCCCATCCCCGTCGTCTGACCGTTCTCCAAGCCAAGAAAGGTTGAAAATGTTAGCATGGGTCACAGTGTTTCATATTATTCCCCATTTTAAAAAAAACTGTTTAATAGTCTCAAGCACCACAACAGTGTCAAGGTTGTTTTTTGTAAAACTAGACTTAGTTAAACGGGATCGCCGTTTCGCTAGTTTTCAAACAAGCTACGACTGTCGGAGCGAGCTAATGCTAAGCGAGAGGCTGTGGTTTGTTATTTTAGCTTGAATAAACAACATAAACTCACAGTTTAAGACGTGGTAACGATAATGATAAACGGCTCTACAGAGCACTTGATGTTTACACAGGTTAGCTTCTTTATCCATCAGCTAGCATGTTGTACTGGTGACGGCTAGCAGCTACACGTATGTTTGTATCGTTAGGCTACAATTTAAAGTAATATTACGTAGTCTTTTACAGTTTATAGACATCGACCAGGACTGTGTGTGTTTCATCCTGCTTGTTGAGACGGATTGTGTTTACGTTTTTTTGTGCAGCGAACTGGCCGGTGTCAGTTTCATGTGCTGCGATTAGCATTAGCTTTCGGTGAGCTAGCGACGCCTACAACTAACGTTAGTTAAGGGAGGTCAAACGCTGTTCTGCGACCGGAAGAAAACACGTTTCATGTACCCAGTTTTGTCACATTGCTGTTTGTGTTGTTTTCTTTTAGTTAGGCGTTAAAAAATGTAAACAAATGGATAACGTTAGCTGTCACGGCGTTAGCTTCCAGATCTGACTTGGTGTCAGCTAACGCTACATTTTGGTGGTTCTTGAAGAAATCCTTGTTTTTGTTTTTGTTTTTTCTGAAATCCAAGTTGGAGACAATGGACTGACATGATTTTGATTTGAATACTTGACTAAGTCGTCCTTGATGGATGTCCCGTTATAACGTCTATGCGGAGCTTTAACCCGAACGGCCTCCCGTGGCTCGTCTGCTGTTTGGCTCAAACGACGATATTCACTCGGTTAGATTTGTGTATAAAACATCCAAAACATCAGCTGTGGGCTGTGAGGGCGTAGCTGACGCTATATCAGCTCACAAGACGAACACTGAGCCCCTGTGTTACACTATTTACATACAATGTTTTGGTACTTGTATTAAGCAGTCACTTTGAAATGTGAGCACAAGTAGCCATCATAAATATGTTTGGCTTAAAGATCATCTATGACCATATATCAGAACATCGAGCTAGAAGACACATGCTGGGGTGTGTTGCACTGCATCTTATGTGATTGTTTTCATCAAAACCGTTTAAATTAAGATAAATTAAAATGTATGTGGTTACATATGGATAACGTGGGTAGATTCTTTGTCATTGCAATTGATTGTAAATGTTGGCTTGACTGTTGTGGCAGATTTAAGTACACTTAAAGCTAACATAAATTTACAAAACTTATGGCTGGACAATATATCAATATTATATTGATATTGCAATATGAGACTAGATTCCGTCTTAGATTTGGGATATTGTTGTGTCTTGGTTTGGCATGTGTATTGACTTTTCCTTTTTCCAGTTTTAAAAGCTGCATTACAGCAAAGTAATGTAATTTTCATAGTCTACCAAATTATTCCAGCTGTTCTGTTATTTGCCTCTACCCACTTAGTCATTCTATCCACATTACTGGTGATTATTTATCAAAAAATCTCATTTTTTGTGTTAATAATTCTGTGAAAACACCCACAAAGCTGTCACAATGATCGATAATGAGGTATTTCGCCAAAATATTATATTTGATTTTTCCCTCATTGCCCACTTCAAATAAGAGCTCAGCAACATCAGTGTAAAACATCAGTGAATTGTCTGTTATATTTCTGTTTACAGTGTTGTGCATATTGTAGTTTATCTACATTTTTTGTGTACTTCTGTAGTCAGTGTCATCAAAGTTCCAATACTATTTGCTGCATTACATAGTCTGTGTTGGTATGTTGTGTAGTTACAGTGAGTGTTGGAGCTAACACATTCATGTTATTTCAGTATACGACTTATGCACAATTAATTGAAGTACTATGGAAATCGCAGTCTCTCCAAGTCCAATATCCAAATCCAAACTATTTTTTTTGATAAGGGACAAATGTGAGCAGAGATGCCTTGGCCTACAAATCTTGTTTGTTTGGTGCAGATGGCAGCAGATGTCACATAGTCATGATTTTAACAATCTTTTTGCAATTAGCCTTTTGCTTTGAGATATGTGCACCACAAGTCAAAGCCACAGACAGCATCAGTTATAAGATGTAGTTCAACAGTAAAAGAATAGATGGAAATGGAGTTTCAACCAGGAAAGAGTAGGGATTCTTGTCATGGCAACATCATGACGCTTACTTCCTGCCAACAAGAACTTGCTCTGTCATGCTTAATTTTGGGTTGAATAAAGTGTTAAACATGTCAAATGATTAGCCATTTAAAATGGACAGCCAAAGTCACATAAAATCATTTGCCTTCTTTACCCTCAGTGGTATCTAACCACACAGATAGTTGCATATTGCGATTATAATGACCAAAATTATTACTGTTATCAGTTATTCTGTTATTGAAAATGTACTGTAAAAAGTTCAGGAAGTACTGATATTGATCATTTTCCAATTATATTGGCGCAAAAAACCCACATTGCATGTTGTGCCTGTGTCTGGGAGACTGTTGCTAACTTTGACTGACTGGACAGTTTTTCAAAGCACAGTAATCAAACAGGGTTTTATTGAAAATTAAAATTTGAACCATAATACTACGCCAATCATCTGAAATTTTATTGTAATTCATTGCCCCACTGGTAATCATTTCGTCCCTATCTGCAGCAGACACCTGGTGGTGGGGCGCCACGATTTATTTTGTGGAGTTCAAAACAGTAGAACAAATATATTTGATAAACTAAGATGCAATACACCAGAAACCAAATTCCATTTACTCAGGATAACTTTCACTGTGAACCATTTTTTATTAAACATACAACAAAGTGGGAAAAATGGTGATGTGAACTATTTTCTTTCAAACGTTACCAATAAGTGGAAAAAACAAGGTGACGGGGTGCTCAACTTGATCTCCAGTTTCACTGGTTTTAGTTGAACATTGAACAGGGGATAATTTTATTGTGTTTGAATGTACTTGCATGCCTTTTCTATGGGCTTTTTCCAGTATTTGTTTTTATCACAGCTGCTTACAGCAACGTAATGGTCCAGTGTGTGATATTTATGGTGATTTATCGGCAGATATGGAATATAATATTTATAACTGTTTTCAATAGTGTATAATCACCTGAAACTTAGAATAGTTGTGTTTCTGTTACCTGAGAATAAACTGCCATCCTACACAAGGAACTGGGCCTCTGACATTTCTTAAACTAGTTGGACGTGTTGGCCTGTCTGCCCTCAGGTTATTGGAAAAAACAAAAAACTGAAGTGGAAGCGAAGTTCCACAGCAAATGCAAACAAGGAGCAAAACAAATGTTTTCATTTAATATCAAATGTGCCTCTAAGGGGCAACGATGATTCCTGCCTCAAAACCCCATATTTTTTTCCACGTTTATCATACTCCCTTCGATTGTGATCGGAGCAGCCATGGTTTTCCGTACAATAGGGCTGCAACTAACTCTCAGTTTCATTATGGATTAATCTGCTTTCATTATGGATAATCTAAGTTGATTATTTTCACAATCGATGGTTGTCAGTGAAATGCCAGAAATTGTGGAAAAAACAAAATCAAAATTTCCCAGAGCCCAAAGCGATGTCTTCAGATTGCTTCTTTTTCCGACCAGCAGTCCCAAACCCAAAGACTCTCTTCATTTACCATCATAAATGACCAAGAACAGCAGCGAATCCTCACATTTAAGAAGCTGGAACAAGCAAATGTTTGACCTTTTGCTTGAAAAATAAATGAAACGATTAATCATATATCAAAATAGTTGGCATCTATTTTCTTTTTTTACCAGACTTATATCAACTCTACCATCCAACTGTAATGTCGCTGAGGTCACAGTGGAAATGCTTAATGATCTCTGTGTGGCGAGGGCCCTGACATACGGAAGAACTAACACCAACAAAAGGGGACTGATGCGTCACCTCGCATTGGCTCACGTCTTTTGTTAAAAGTTGCACATGAACACATTGCAAAAACCATACACAGCACTCATCTGACCGCCAACATGCATGTACATTCTGCACCTGTGTGAGGAAATAACCAGTCATTCTGTGTTTCTAACTCAAAAAACATCAGGGATAGACAGTCAGAACTAACTATCAATCCAAATATACATCCCGTGAATCCAATTAAACTGTCTCCTCTTATGATCACATTACACACAGTATGTCTCATTTAAAAGTTGGAACTGGCAGTATAAAGATTTGCTTTGCCTTTCTTTTATTTGCTTTGTGCTGGTATTTGCTTTGCTTGCGGAAGAAAAGAAAACCAAAAGGGTAAATTGGGTTAAGCTGAAAAGACAATCAGAAAGCTTTCTCTAATCCACTGCACCGCTGTCGAATCACGTCCAACGGTCACTGCAAACTATACTGTACCCATCAGTGCTACACGTCAAGCTCAAACTATGGGCGATGGTCAGCCACATATGCTAAACGCCAGTTATTTTTAGCTGTCAAGCTTCAGTTCCTCTTGTTGCAATGACAACCTTCATGGGCTGATTTTATTATCAGCTGTAGCGAACTCTTGTTTAATGGTCAGTTAAGTCAAATCTTAAAAACCTCACAGTTGTGACTTGCCACGCAAATATTTTCAGTTCTGTGAACCTTGTTCTTGAGCTGTTTTCCTCTGAAAATAATGCTACCCTCTCAGCACAATTGAGGCAAGTGAAATTTTGTTTGTGGTGCACAAAAACATGAAGATGATATTTGACAAAACTTAACACCGGGTAGTCACTCCATAAACAATGACAATGTTTGTTTACAACGCACAGATCTGACCGTAAATGGGCAAGACGACATGTGTCACAAAGTGCAGTAAAAACCCCAACTGGGACTCATATTCCAAATGTTCTGTATACATGTCCAAAGAATGTTTCTAAAACCAGAATAATACCAGCTTATCCCATGTGTCTGAATCGGAGTATGCTCCACACAGAATAAGGCCTAATTCAGTGTATCTAACTGGAATATGCTGTTTACATGACCTGTATCAAATTCAGAATATTATCATATGCTGAATAATTGTGGGAAATGTGTGCGTGTAAACAAAGCCACTGTTGTGGCTTCCCAGAGTAATTCACAGAGCAAGCTGTAAACAGTTTTTCCTGGTACTAATCTTACTGTAGACAGCAGTAACTCAAATATAAGGTCAGTAAAAGTAAGTAGCTATACATCTTGTTTCAGAGCGATTAAAAACATATTTCACCAGTATACACTGTTGTGGTGTGGATTGAATCTTGTTGGATTTTAGGGTCTGTCTTTAGGGGCGTAAATTATGTATTTGAGCATCGTGTTTAATGTGAGGTTCTTATATCTGTTTGGCCAATGATATTTAAACAGAAAAATATTTTTAGGAAGTATTTGTCCAGATGAAACAACCATGGGGCTATTCCGCTGATGCTTTTAACCGCACTGGGTCAAACTGTGCAGCGCTGGTTTGCATTTGCCCGTGACGACCCACTTTTCTCCCCCTAAAACAAGCGTGTGTTGTGACACTCAGCTCATGTGTGTTCAGGAGAGCAGAGAGAAAGATGTTTTTAAAAGTCTCTTTATATCCAGCTTTCAGTAGTTTCGTACCTTTTATCTGAATCTCTGTGCTTTGAAATGTAGTTTGTCTACTGTATCGCTGTTTGTACTTTCAGTTGTCTGCATTATTTTACTTTCATATTTGCTTTCAACCATGTAGGAGCCATGTTAAGTTACTGTTGATGAAGCCCTGAATGATTTCATAGTTGTGTTGCTTCTAAATAAAAGTGTTTAAATAGCAAAACAACAGGGGACTTCTGTTGTGATGAATTTTAAGTAAACAGCATGTTTATCCCAGAGACATGTATGAACAGTTTAACCGCTGCTTTACAGCCGGTTGACTTGAGCTTCATCGAACTGGACTTTGGTTAAAAGACACCCCTTCAAGCAGGTAGCTCTGTTGTAATGAAAATGCCAACCCCTGGCATGCCTGGCTGACGGGCCAAGTCAAACCAAGTCAAGACAGGCCAGCTCATGTGTATGGAAAAGTGATACCAGTGTTTGTTCTTGACTCACTCTGTCAAGTATTTGTTTATACATTTAATTAATACATAAAAATGTGAAAATACATACAATACTACATTTAGATTTCTCTTTCCTTGCACCCAAAAGAGGAAAAAACATACAATATTTCAATGACAATTTGCTGCTTTTTGCAGCCAAAATCTCTGAAAATGTGAGTTCTTGATTTTAAAAATATGGTTTCTTTGGTTCTCAGACTGGAGCAATATGACGAGAACCTAAAATAAAATCAGTATCGACAAAATCTAGGTACTGCCCAGCCTCACAAGTTAGCAGATAAACATCACCCCACCCCTCAGGTTAAATATATTTTTCCCCACAGTGTGATCTGTACTTAAATTGGGAATTTCTGTTTCTCTTCTCTTTGTAGAATCAGAAGGCACTGGGAAGAGGCGCAAAGAAAAATTTCCATACTCGATGACATTACATCGCAATGTCCGATCGTTTGGGGCAAATAACCAAGTCCAAGGATGGGAAAAGCAAGTATTCCTCACTCAGCCTATTTGACAAGTACAAGGGAAAATCAATAGAAACTCAGAAAAACACAGGTAAGGTTTAGTTTGTTTGTCTCCTCAATACATTCTTTACATCTGTTACCCTGTTCCAGTCCCCTTGTCAATCTCACCCCTGTTGCTTTATCAACCTGTGTTTTCTCTTTTAGTAGTTCCGCGACATGGCTTGCAGAGTCTTGGCAAAGTGGCCACAGCCCGGCGCATGCCCCCACCTGCTCACCTGCCGAGCTTGAAGTCCGAAAACAAAGGAAACGATCCCAACGTGATTATTGTGCCTAAAGACGGTACAGGATGGGCGAACAAGCAGGAACAACCCGATCAAAAGAGGTAAGAGGGAAAGATTAACACACTTAAACCATCCTCTCATCCATTTTACCGAAGTTCAGGTAAATCAGCTGCGCTGCAAGTAATTTTTTCATATTCGGAAACTACAGTGAGATCTGACAGTCTTTGTGGTTTTCAATCATAAAGATGTGAAGGCTGTCAGGCATCGAAAGAAAACAAGTTAACTACTCCGGGTGCAATGTAGAGGTGCATTCCAAGACCAACATCAACTTTAAGCAAACGCTTTTATCTTTGTTCAGAGGCAGGAAAAAGTAAAATATGGCTTTGAGCTCTATGAAGCTGCAAAGCTGTTGCCTTTATAATCAGAGATTGTTGTTGTCGTTCCACCTGCTCAGATGTCCAGTCTTCTTTTCTCTCGGCTTGTATTGAGTTGTAGTACTCACGTCTGCTTTGACTAAGTTTCACAAACCTAACAGTTTTCTTTTTCTTCTTTGTAGTTCTATTGCATCAATAACACAGCTGCCGGAGTTGCAGCCGCAGCTGGCTTTACAGAAATCTGTCTCCAATCTTCAGAAGCCCTCACCGGTAGCCAACCAGGAGGTGTGTATGCGTAGCTGTGCTTACGTTCAATCTGTGACATTTCATTTCATTTTTACCATCACAAAGATTGTGTCTAGACACCAGTCTCCTATTTGATCTTTGAACTGTGGCTATAGTGCAGATTTCATTAATTATATCCAAAAAGTCATTAAAAATGCCCTCTCAGTGCAAGAAAATTCACTAGCTAGGTCTCGTAGTAAAAGAGTAAACCAGATCTGTCTCCCATTTAAATGTGTGGTGCATTATCAAGTGCAAAATACAACAATTGAGAAACCAGACTGCTGGCTTTCAGAACTTAAAACAGACATCCTTAGTTTCCAAACATTTGCTGAATGTTGTTAAAAGAAAAGGTGACGTGCCACAGTGGTAATGCCCCTGCTCCAACCTTTTTGGAAAGTGTTGCAGGTCTTAAATTCAAAATGAGAGTATATTTGAAGTTTATAATTTGTCTTTGCACTGTATTTAATTGAATATAGGTCAAAAAAGGATTTGCAAATCATTGCATTCTGTTTTTATTTACGTTTCACAAAACATCCCAACCTTTTTGGAACCAAAATGAAACTGTTAACGCTGTTGATTCTTTTTTTATATTAAAAATTACACAAAGCAAATAGTCTATATGCAGCCTCATTCTGTATCTCAGAGGTCAGAGAGACCTAATGGCAGCTATTAGACAGTGACCTTTGTGTTCTTCTTTTCCACAGAACACAAACACAGGTGGACCAAAGCAATGGGCCCAGCTAAATGGAAAGGCAGTAGAGCAAGATGGTGAGTCGTTTCATTTATCTATAATTGAGAGCGGGTGTGTTAAAAATTAAATGACATGCTAATGGTGTGACCCTCCGCACGTCTTTGCCAGTTAGTACTCCGCTCTTCTTTTTGGATAAGTAAGACAAACTTCTTTCTTTATGCCAACATCAGGTTCAAGGGCCTCAAACCGACTTCAGCCCTTCTCTCACGAGGAATTTCCCACGCTGAAGGCAGCTGGAGAACAGGACAGGGCTGGCAAGGAAAGAAGCGGCTTCGATCCGTCGTATGGGCCCGGACCAAGCCTCCGCCCCCAGAGTAAGTCTCAACTCTTAGGAATTGGCTGCCAGTATCCTTGATAAAAGATAAAAAAAGAGATAGTCTGTTGGAAATCAAATTATGAAATTGGCGTCAAGTTTTCAACTGTCTGAAAGCTGATGATACTGTTGAAATATTAACGTCTCACTGATAAACGGAGAGAAACAAGCTTCAACAAGAGGAGGCCCGGAATTTGGCAATAGCTCCTTAGAGACATACGGGAAACTAGCTGTTGTTGTTAAGTTTGTGCGGGTAGTTTGGGATGTATTGATCAATTTAGCACCATGCAATTAACTCATGTCGTAGAGATGAGGTTAAAAGCAGTATGGTCAAATCATCCAGTGTACAATTTGTTCGCTAATTCAGAAAATCTCCCTCTTCTCACTTCCAGATGTGACGAGCTGGAGGGAAGGTGGTGGCAGGAACCTTCAACCCTCGTCCCTGACCCTCGGCCTGCCAGCAGATCCTGAGGGTAAGATCACTGCCCTGGGTGAGACCGGCACCCCTCCAGCCTCGTCTCACCCCACCTCTACCACCGGCACAACCTCTTCTAGCGTAGTGACGGCTCAGTCACCAGTCCTGGACCCCAAGGAGCCTTCCCTGCGTCCCGCCCAGCCTCTCCGCAGAACAACCGTCCCTACTGCCCTGCAGTACCAGCTTCACCACACCTCGACTGCTGTCTACCACGACATGTTGCCCGCATTTGTAAGTACTATGTTGTTCGTAAAATGCTTCAAAGACATCTACTGGTTTTAAAATCATCTGTAACAGATCAAATCATTTTGGTTGCTCATTATATTTGTTTCATCCTGCTGTTATCAGATGTGCTCTAAAGAGACACGTGAAGCCCCAGGTACAGACCATGGTCCTACCACCGTTGCAGCCCCAGCCCGATTTGACAGCAAACCCGCCTTCAGGCAGAGCTACGCCAAACCTGAACTTGTCAAGTAAGTACTAGTAATTCACAATGCAAGTAGCAGTTTGTGACAACTTGCAATTGCTAATCTCTGTTGTCATCATCTCTGAATTGCAGCGGTGATGTGAAAAGAGAGAACCGCTTTGTCCGCGCTCCACCCCGACTCTCTTCTCAGCCCATCCGCAGGCCTGGTGACAGACCACAACGCCCTGCCATCATTAATCCAGAGGACTTGAAGGATCTGGATGACCTCGACAATGACTGTGAGGATGGATGGGCAGGTCAGTATTTCTTAAACTTGTGAACTTCCTCCAGCTCGCTCTTATAGTGAGCACCCCACCCCGCCATTGAGTACCTCATACAGCCATTTCACATCATCTAAACTGCCCCTTTAAGTTACTTCTTCAAAGTAAGATTTGCATACTACATCTTGATAAGTCCAGGTAGCTCAGACAGCTGTTAACTCAGATCCAGCTCAGTATGTTACATTTACTTGTGTTGCATTCAGTGACTTATCTCATTGGGTTAAAGTGGCTAGTCTTTTCACACAGTCAGGAACCAAATGACTTATGCAATTGTTTGCGATTATTATTAGACAAGCAGGATGTGTTGGCATACCTGGTTATTTACAGGGTTTCTGCAGGTACTTAATAGGTCTGAAAAAGTCTCAAATCAAGTAAATCTGAATTTTAGGCCTTAAAATGTCTTAAATAGTACTAAAAACTGATTGGATTTTGACATTAATATTACTTTTATAAAGTAGCATTACCTTCTGGGTCACTTTTAAATGTCTTTTGTAAAAAAAAAAAAAGATTGTAGTGATCAAACTTACATAACTACAAAACAACCCAGCATGGAACCAGTAACAACTAATGTAGACTGTGTTGGTCAAATATGTATCAGTACACCCAGCTGATGTGATGTGTGGGCTAATGTGGCCTCTCCTCTCATCAAAAAATAAAATAACTGAAAATTGTTTGCATTTGAAACCTGCTGCACCTTGGGCAAGAATATGTTCAAATTAAGAACTTAATGTATAAAGGCATTAGAGTCCTTTTACAAGTCAGAAAAATATCATTTCTTTGCAAGTAATTGAGGGACTCTGATTTTTCTTCAAATACTTTATATTTTGCCAATGTGTATGTAAAATAGGCCTTAAATTGCATTCACAGTGGTCTTAAAAGGATCTTTGAAAGTATTTTATGAAACCTGCAGAAGCCCTGTACTTGATCTCTTAAGGTTTTCATTCAGCCAAATAAATGTTGCTGTCGAGTGTATGCTTTTATACAGACATAGTTTGGCTGCTGAGGATTCTCAGCCTAGACTTTTTTTTTTTTTTTTTTTTTTTTTACCAGTTTTGTAGTCCTACACTAAGTGCTTTACTTTAAGGCAAAATGTTTTCAGTAACAAAGTCTGCATATATCAGTCCACTCTATGAATACTGAAGTATAATTGTTAACCAGCTGAGAGCATGCTAGTGGGAAATCAGTGCCTGTTCCCACTGCTGTACATTCTTTCCCACAGCATTGTTCCTGACTGTTAGCTTGTTG
Organism: Lutjanus argentimaculatus; assembly: GCA_034769285.1. Classification (NCBI taxonomy): domain Eukaryota; kingdom Metazoa; phylum Chordata; class Actinopteri; order Lutjaniformes; family Lutjanidae; genus Lutjanus; species Lutjanus argentimaculatus. The sequence goes on along the minus strand of JAWZSL010000005.1, from coordinate 35,649,851 downwards.
TTGTTTTCAGGACTCCATGAAGAAGTAGATTATAGTGAGAAGCTCAAGTTCAGTGATGACGAAGACGACCACGGTGATAAAAACAAGATGTGGTGAGAAATCTTTCCTCATAGCTCATTATTGCTCTAAATAAGTTCATATGCAACATTATTTAAGGGTTCCTGGTTGAATCTGAATTTGATCTGTTGATTTTCAGGAATGATTGGGATAGGGAGAGAGATATCCAGCGTGACTGCCAGTCCTCCCTCAGTTCAGGAGAGGTGTCTTACCCCCAGGAGGGCCCTGAGGAGAGTTATTCTTATCAACATCACCACCACGAGCCTCCCAGGAAGACCAATGGCAGATATCACTCTACGGACAGCCAGGTAACTACACGCTATACTGTGTTTTTCCCCTTTCATCCTCCCCTTTTGAGATTTCTTATCTAAGATTAACTCACTATGATGTTATTCCACAGTTAGAGCGCATCTTGTTCTGTAATCCCTCTGTGACTGTGAACGATAAGGCAACACTAAAGAGCGTATGAATAGCAGTGTGCCTTCGCTCGCCCTCCAGTGAGACTGCCATTGTGAATTGGGAGAGATGACCTTGCAGTAACCATAGAGATATGCGTCTGACTACTTTTTACTTGCCAAGCTGTTTGGTTGGCAAGTGAAAAGGATGTGACAGACGTAATGGAAAAGCAGATTATGCCTCTGTTTTTTTTGTCCAGTTACAATGTGGAAAATCTGTCAGTCAAAAATTCCCTAAAATTGAATACAAGTAGTGTTGCACATTTGGGCTTACATATTTAAAATTTCTTTTCACCAACCAGCAGGCGGGCTTAACAGGCAGAGCAATTCAGTATATCCTTCCAGTCTAGTGGTTTGAAGTGCTTTCTATGTAAGTGTTATTTCCCAAGTGTGAATCTGGCCTGGGGCCTGGGTTCCTTCTCATCCTTCTTCCCTTTTTTCCCCCCATGTGTCTATAATTTAGAGGAATGCAAAATCTTATTTATTTTTCCTTAAAGGTAAACATGAATCAAACTATTGGGATTCACTTTTGAAGAAATGGTTTGTTCTGTTACCTGAAATGTCAGTGCTGGGGATAAACGAGGCTCCAAGCGTACATACTTTAAAAATCAGTAAATGCTTTTGAAAAAACTGTCTTAGTTTAAAACCTTTTCTCAAAGGACACATTATAGATGATTTTTTAAAATATACTTAAGATTGTTTAAATAGGGCTGTACAGAATAGTTTGAAGCTTTGAAGCTTGGTACATAACATTTGACATTTGAATTCTAAATCAAGAAGCCTAGGATTAGTATTACTAGTATGGGTATTATACTATTTGTAGAATTACATTCTCCTGGTGGCTGCGTAGGATTGTTTCCATCTCCAACCCATTGTAAAGTCCAAAATTTATTTAAAAAGATCAATGTAATCATTTCCAAAATTCACAACATGTTTTTGTCTGATGAAATATTCTGCTGGAATCCATATTTGATGGGATTTAGCCTTTGAAAAACAAAATTTTAATGGTCTAGCAGCAATCTAAAAGGCACCATAAATTACATGCATGTTGAAAAAACTGATGAGTTGTAGTCATTGAAGAAAGTTGATTTAATACAAAAAGACAAACCTGTTTAATCCAATGAATCACTTTATTCAAATTGAGGATTTTTTGAAGCTTGAATCAAAAAACCTTAATAAAAGCTTTGAATGTAACAAAATGACATCCAGTGAAGCCTTAATGTTTTCATTGGTGAAACAGATGTGCACAAATACTAAAACAAGCTGCTTGAACTGCCTCTGCTCCCTCTCTCTAGGCCCAGCAGAAAAACCAGGGTGAGCCTCTGGCTGACCAGGATGATCACCAGCGCAGTTCTCAGGCTCAGGGACCGGCTCGGGCGAAATATGTGTCCCCTGAGCTGTCGGAGGCTGTTGAGAGGGCCCGCAGACGCAGGGAGGAGGAGGAGAGGCGTGCCCGTGAGGAACGGCTGGCCGCCTGCGCTGAAAAACTCAAAAAGCTGGATGAGAAGTTCGGGAAGACTGAGAGGCAGACGTCAAGGACGGAGGAAGGCCAGAAAGAAGGAGACGGCAAAGAACGCTCCACTGTCCCCAAACAGGGAGCAGAGTAAAGGCCACCATGAGAACTGGCAGTACAGCACAAAAGGTAAAAATCAAGTAGACATGACATATAGATAATATAGAAAGATTGTTACAGAATATAGCAGCTGATTCTAAGCATGTTTTGTTCATGTTTTCCAGATTCTACTGAGTGTCCCCCTGACCACTCTCCTGGCCATAGTTACCGTGACGACCCTGGCTTCTCAAACTACCGCGGCAGCGAGGACGATGGCCAGGAGCCCTCCTCCCCCTCAGGAGACTACAGCGGACGTCATTCCTCCAAACCCGTCCCACCCCGCTTTCAAAAGCAGCCACAGCACCACCAGCAGCAGGTGAGCGCCAGCTGATGCCTCTTCTAACCCATAAAGTCCTAATCCCAGACTAATGCGTCAATGTATTAGTGGCTGCTTTGTGAGAAGAGGGCTTTCAAGAGTTCACAGAAGCAGGGATTGTTTTAAGGTCGCGGTCATTAGCATGCAAACATGAAAAGCAGTGAGCCTTGTGAAGCGTGTTAACCTATTTGTCTTTTATTGGATTGTTATTTCTTGGAATGGGTGTTTGGAGCTCATGTTTGGTCATCTCATGTAAGAAAAACAAATGCAGTCTGTAGAGGGTGGATTCATACATTTGGCAAAAATTTCCACATTTCACTTAACCTCAGTAGAATTAGTCATACATGTCACAGAAGACATTTTAACATGGCAAAATAGGAAAAGCACAGGTGTAAATTATATAATTAATGGCTGAATTCCATTTAGCTGCTTTGGCGCACTGTCTTGCCTCACTGGGACAGAACCATGTTAATGTTAACTGTGGAAAAAGGCCTGTTGCTAGACTAGCTAGTCATTTTCTCTAAAGATGCACCAGTCGATTGTCCAGTGACTGGAATTGGCCGGTTTTCAGCTTGATCAGTCGTGACTGGTGATGGCTGATCAGTGTCAGATAAATCTCCTCAACTGATCAAATTTACTTAATTTTATTTCACTGATGTGCTGCTTGATGGTTCACGTCATGTGCACAGCTTGTTCAGTGATGCTGGTCACAGCCGCACACGCACGACAGCTGCATCAAGAGGAATGATAGACTCCATGAACAGGATAAAGGGAAGAGTAGAGGAGAGGACGTGAGATGTGAGAGAGGATGAGATTGGAGGAGAGAAGAAGAGAAAAAAGATTGGAGGGTGAGAGAAAAAAAGAGGATAAGGCCTGGCTGTAACCTGAAGAGCTGTAGGACAAAATGTTAAAGTTATTTAATAGTCAGTCTTTTATTATAAACATATAATTAATTTTTCCATTAACAAGAAGTTACAAAAATGTTTCTTTATACTGTCAATTATAGTTCTTAGAAAGAAAATCAGAGTCTGAATTGAAAATTGTAATTGTGCATTTTTAATTTTCTCCCTCCCAGAGCTCAGCTGCTGGGATGATGAGCACGGCAGGGTCATGCATGAGAAGTGAAACATAGACGTTCACATTAGCCTCTATTTTCTTCATATTAATCTTGCTGTTTTTTGTCTATAATGTGAGTTATTAATTCCTTGCTGAGAGCAGCTGTAACATCTTACGTGTTCAGTCAGACTGCGTAATTAAAAGACAGGCAAAGGAAGTTTATTAAAATAGTGCCATTCAGACACAAGGCAATTGAAAGTGCTTTACAAGGGCACAGAAATGCATTAAAAAAAGACATTAAGAAAACTTAAAAATGAGACAAAACAAAATGGAAAAATTAGCAGATTAATAGTAAAAAAGATGAAAGAAAGTAAACACATAGTTTAAAAAGAAAATGGTTTATAAAGAAGTTATGTATCTGTTAATAAGTTGACAAAACAATGTTTTAAGCTGTGATTTAAATGAGCTGACTGTTTTAACAGACCTCAGGAACCAGGGAAGAGGGATTCATTTTTTTTTTCAAATCTTAAATTAACTCACTGGCTCATTTGTACTTTGAAACAGTTGATAAAAAGTAAATTTCAGAAGACTAACGTTTGAAGATAACTTCTTGACTTGACTTTACCCGGATTTTTATAAATAATTTTTACACAGACAAGGACTGTGAATTTTGTCCACCATCTCTTAGAAGTGAATTTGTTCTGTACATTCTGCAGGAACAAGTATACAAGATGCAGCACTGGCAGCAGTCAGGTCACCCTCCCCCGTCTGGCTCAAGCCACGCTCAGCGCGGCTACTACCCCCCACATGTCCTCGGGTTTGATCCCCGCTGGATGATGATGCCGCCTTTCATGGATCCCCGCATGACCCAAGGACGATCTCCTGTGGACTATTACCCTGGCACAGTCCACTCTTCAGGTTAGCACTAACCCAAGAAAATGTGAAATCTGAAAATTCTGTTGTGGAAAAACTCTCAAAATTTAAACGCTACTTGTTTTCAGCAGGAATGATGAAACCCATGATGCATCAAGACCACTTGAACAGCCCTGGTTCTGATGAGGGATGCCATCCCAACCTGCACCAGGAGAGAAGAGCCCCCTCCACTGAGCCTTATCCCATGTGGAACCAAGATGGATACCCCTTGCGCAGCTTCACTCCACCTTACCAGAGACAGCATGAAAACTCAGACAGCGGCCAGCCAGACGACAGGTCAGTTATTGTGTTTAAAAGATGTTAGAGCCTGTGAATTCTGCAGTTCTTAAACTGGAGCGTTCTCATGTATCTTGATCAGAATTCCTGGAACCTGACTCCACAAAGCAGTGTTACTGAATAAAACCCTGCTTAGTGACATAAGCTCCTATTGCTTCGGCCTCGGTCTGTTTTTTGTGGCTTCCGCAGGTCCTTTTAAAAAGTCCTAATGGGTCTAAAATCCAATAATCTTAATTTTAAATTTCTAAAGCACGATTTAGACGGTCACAGGTCTTACAAATTGATTGGATTATGAAGTTAGTGTCACTTTTTTAGAGTTGGATTAACTTCAGTCACACTTTTAAATATGTTTGGGAGAAAAAAATTGATTGATCGTACTACAAAAACTAACTACAAAACAAAACCAACAATAAGCACTTACGCAAACTGCAGCCCGGGCAGAGCACAGCCAGCACACCCAGCTGGTGTGTTGCCATGTGGTGTGTGGGTTAATGTGGCGTCTCCTCTCATCAAAGGAAAAAAAATAGCTACTTCTACAAGTCATAAGTTCAAATTGTTTCTGTTAACATTACTTTCATCTAATATTGGTAAACAAGGTCAGTGAGATCTGGCTGGAGAACAGTACAGTTAGTGCTTGGTTGACGGCTGTTGAAAATAACAAATCTGGAGACAGTAGATTCACATGGTAAGTCAGAAAATAAACAATTGCTGGATAATTCTCGATCTTATTTTCGATCATATCATTTATACTTTTTTGCCAGTTTGGGTGTGAAATAGGTCTTAAATTTCATTGTTATTGGTCTTGAAAAGGTTTCAAAAAGGTCTTAAAAAGTCTCAAATTTATCTTGTTGGAACCTGCAGAAACCCTGATTTTTGTCATTCTTCATCTTTTTCCATATCTTTTTTCCACAGAAGTGGTATGGCCTGCTCCCAACAGGACTCCTATGAAGAGAGGGCCAGTGAGTGTTTGACCCACCCCCAAGACGACCTCCCCCATCATGCTTACCAGAGCCGAGGCTCAGACAGAGACCACCAACATCACGACCAAGGCTTGCTGACCACTGCTCAGAATCATGCAGACAGTGATTACCCGAAACAAGACTCTAGAGACAAGCATCTGAAAGACGGCCCTGAATCTCACGATGAGGCCGCAGACGGCTCTAAGGACAATTGGAAAAGAGATGGAGGCCAGAAACAAGACGGAGGACCCAACAATGCTCAAAACCAGTGGTCTGAACCCAGCTCTAGTTCCAGTAGTAGCGTCAGCCAGCCATCTGAGACCAGTGGGCGCCCCTTGACTCGCAGAACCGGGCCCATCAAGAAACCAGTTCTCAAGGCTCTCAAAGTGGAAGACAAGGAGAATGAGAAGCCAAAACCTGAGCCCGAGGAGAAGACTGTCCCTTACCGCCTGGAGAAAGAAGTCCTTACTAATGTTTACGACTTGAAGAAAGACAACCAGCCTGCCAGCAACAGGCGTGCAGCCTCACCTGTTGTTGAGAAACAGCCTGAAGAGAGGCAGCGTCAGTCACCAGCTCCCACCAAGACAGAAAGGCCTCTGAGCACCCACAGTGATGACTCTCCCAAGGAGAGCGCCTGGGACAGCGGTAAAAGCCAGTCACCTAGAGATAGCCAGGAGAACCGGGAGGCCACGCACCACGGCGCAATAACTGGATCTTCATCGATGAAGAACAGGCCTTTGGTGCAGTCAGGGGAACAGGTAGAGGCCGGAGTCGAGGCTTCAGGGAGTTTAGCTCTAGAGGTGGAACCCGTGGTGGCCGAGGCGGAGACAATCTCAGAGGTGCTTATAACAACAATAACAGCGGAGCTCAGCGCGCAGGCGGCAGAGGCCGGGCACCACCTAGGGATCTCGTCAAGGTAGAGGAGTTCCAGAGGGGCAAGCCCCGGAGGCGAAATGTCAGCGAGACCTTAAGTGAAGCCTCTGAGTATGAGGAACTGCCCAAGAGGCGCCGCCAGAAGGGATCTGAAAATGGCGAAGGTTACCCAGAGTCTGGAGAAGTCCGTAAAGCTGATCGAGACTCTTGGAGATCCAACAAGGTGTACACAGACGACCAGACGACCCAAGACTCCAGAGACAAGGCCAAGGCCAGCAGGAACTTTGGAGGCCGCATGCTGCCTCCCAGACTGAACACCACTGGAAATTACAGTCGAAGCTTTGGAGGATCCAGAGACATTTCTACATGGAGGGGCCGCGGGCCCCAGTTTACTAGCAGCGGTGGCTCCATGCAAGAAAACGGTTACGGTCCTGCAGCTGAGACGCTTACTCCCGCAGACCCCCTGTTGAACGTGAGGCTCTCAAGTACCCTCCTAAATTCACTGGCTCCTTCATGGAAAACGGCACAGAAGACCGTGAAGGAGAATACTACTTCGACAACGACAACCCCGACAGGCAGATGTTAAGACGAAGGCGTCCACCCCGACAAGACAAGCCTCCACGCTTCCGTCGTCTACGGCAAGAACGCGAACCCGGCTCAAACCAGTGGACAAGTGATGAGTACATAAACGGAGACTTCGCAAACCCCTGGCCGAATCGCTCCAAAGGCAGCGGGGAAGACAACTGGCCCAGTGGTCACTACTCCGGTGGACGCACCAGCCAGCACGGTCAGGCAGAGGAGTGGGAGACGGGATCGGACAACAGCGACTTTGGTGACTGGAGGGAGAAGCGAGGTGGAAGTGGGGGCGCGGCGACGCAGGGGCACAGCGATATCCCCTCAGACTCTGGCCACAGTGAACCCGGCTCTGGCGAGAAGAGGGAACTTTGCAAGAGAAGCTTCTCCAGCCAGAGACCGCTGGTGGAACGACAGAACAGGAAAGGAGAGCCGTCACTGCTGGAGGCGAGCAAGATGTCACGTACACCTGAACCCCCCACTCCTCTTCTAACAGGAGTGACAGCTGGCAGAACGGAGGGACAACTTGTAAAAGGTGAGGAGAATAATGGAACAAACTTATTTATATGATCCTGTATACATGGTATTGCAGCTGGTAATGAAGCATTTTCATTATGTGGTGGGAGTTATATCAATGCTCAAGTGTCTTGTTTCAGGTCTGGTAGTTATAGTTGCTTAGAAACCAAGAACACACTCCTATATTGTTTTGACTTGAATGTACTCTGGCTGACAGTGGCAGGAATAAACACCAATGTTTTGCTCATCTTTATTTGAGGAAACAAAATTCTGCACACAGAGAAACTAATAGTTCAGTGAGTTACCAAGCTTTCATTTAACTAGGGCTGGATATCGTTCAGAACTTTTCATTAGCAGTAACCATACCTTGACTTCAGTACCAGTTCCTGAACATTTTTTTCTATACCAGTTTTATAAAAATTACATTACATGTTACTGTACTGAGTTTTAGTTTAAATTTTCCTCCCTTTTACAAACTCAGAGCAGTTTCCTTAGTACAAATATAAACCCGTTTACCACACTGTGGTTAAACTTTTTAACTTTTTGGTTTTAGCACCTTTTTCGTCTCAAAGCAGTTTTACCACATAAAAAAATAAACCACATCTTGAAGATTTAGAAGAGAGAGATTTAGAGAATTAGGTATTTTAATGACAAGGTATTTTTCAGTACTCAGTACTGAACTCAAATTAAACACAAATATGGTAGGAAAAACAACATCAACAAATACATGAAAATAAATTTAAAAAAACAGGAACAAGCACACTAAAAAGGTTGTAAACACACCAAAAATAATAAAAAAGATGACATACTAAATACGCATATCTATACCCTGGCACCCCACCTAAAACCCCCAAGTTCACACAGTATTTAGTCCATGTATACATTCAGGCACTGATTATGGTGCTTGTCCTTCTGATCTATTTGAATACTGGTGAATGTGGTCATTGTTAACTTGTACCAAATGCTTTTGAGGTGTCATTTTGTCCCAAGTGCTTGAGGTTCATTCAGTTTAGCTGTCACCTCTGATGTTCAGATTAGAATAAGAACACAGCCATAAGTCCTCAAATATCATTTGACTAAAATGTTCCAGACATCATTAGCCCGTAGATGATTTGTTCTGTGCACACTCCTCTATTCTGCGCCATTGTTTACATGAGTAAAAAAAGTACTATAGTTTGCCCTTGTTTCACCTGCTATTAAAGAAAATTTGTACTAGCACTTTTCACCATGCAGTCTGTCCCAGAAGAGGATTTAGCTCAGTTTCAATGGACAGATAAATGTGGGAAAAGGTGTCTGTGCCTTACTGGAGCATTGGCTGGATGAACACTGCTATGTTTTCATTGCACACCCCCCTGAGCCTGAATTTTCAGTCATTGTTTTTGTCATCATGTTTGTTTTTCTTCTTACTCCACCTGCCATCAGTAGCCATGGCTGAACTTAATTGGCTACCTGAAAACTATCCTTTAGATAAGATTGCCAGAATTTTTTGGTTATTTTCCACTAATAAATTCTTTTTATGTTTTAGCAGTGCTTAGAATGCCCAATTAAAAGCGCCTTGTCTCTCCTTTTCCTGTTTTCAGCAGGGGCCCAGAGGAGTCAGGCCCAGTCTACAGCATAGAGCAGCCAGAGGAGCGGGAGCCCAGTGAGCCCTCTGGGAAGAAATTAGACAAGGAGCTGAAGCAAGGACCTGTCAAGACAGACATAGCCGAACCTCTGTCCCAGTATGAGCTCAGCAGCTACCCAAGTGAGTCCCAGTTTTTGAATGTGTCTTTTTGTGTTATCCATGTTGATAGAAATGAAATAAGCATCTCTCAAAGTGAACTTATGCTCATCTGCACTGGAAAAATAATGCTGGACTGGATTTGTGTACATTATTAGGGTAGATACTGATTGTTGCTCTCATTTAAGCTAAAACCTGATGATGCATGTTGTGGTACTGACTCTACTAGTTCAGTACTCTGGGCCCATTGCATTGACCACATGCCTGTTTTGTAGTTGAGGGGGACACAGGGGGACCAGTTTCGAATCCCGATGGATACCAGGATGCCTTGTCCAAAAAGCAAAGACGCCCACAGGAAGATGACAGACGGAGGAAGGAACAGGGAGCTGCTGTAAGTTAACATATGCTCAATCCAGTAGCTCAGCAATCATGCCAAGGATGAATGAAAAAGTGTGCAGGTTGTTAAGCTGTTTCCTCATTTTTGCCTGTATTAGGTGCCAGTGAAGAACAGGACCATCACATCCAAGATACCACCACGCTTTGCCAAAAAGCAGGGAAGCATGAGCATGGAACAACCTGAAGAAGCGCTTTCCTCCAACAACCTGGGAACTGAAATCTGGGAGACCAACAGCTCAGGTACTAGACAGACCCAAATTTGTGTCAGTGCTTTGTACTTGATTCTTTTGTTGCCTGCTATAAAACAAAAACCTGAGACTAGATTGTAGTGCCTTGAAATTGTTTGTAGTACATACTTGCTTGATTACTGCACATAGCTGAATATAGTTTTCTTATATTATTTGACTACTTAAAATTGAGAGACAAAGTTTTATGGTGATGACATTTCTTTGAGTCCAGATGACAGCATTTCAAAAGCATGTCGCTTCAATATGGGGACATAATTCAGAGTGAAACAGGATAGGCAGGTGAGACATAACGTGAGGAATTTGGTTTAAATGTTGAGAAATGGGCATGTCACAGCCTGACATACCATGCTGTTGTTAGCTAGCTAGCTAATGACTCTTACCTCTGTGCTGCTAGGTTTTTGATTGATGGATGGATGTCATATTATTGTTGAAATTTGTCAGTTCAAGGCTACTTGAGCACAATTCATATTTTGTTTTACAGGAAGACAACATGATTGGATTTTGATTTAAGAATACAAAGAAATGGATTTTGTGGCATATATTGTTAAATATGTGCACAGTATGTCTGGGAATGTGATCTAAAAGGGTTAAAAAGTCATTTTTTATTTCATCTGGACTTAAACCTTTTGCTGTTTTTAAGGATGTAACAGTTTGTGGTAGGCTTGTAATCTACAAGGGCTGCACAATTCATTGAAATAGTATTGAAATCCCAATATGACTGAGTGCAATATCCAAATTACAATTTTTTGATAAAGGAAAAATGTGTGATAAAACAGCAATATAATGAAGTACTGAAGTGCTGCAGAGGTTTCTTGGCCTACAAATCATGTTAAGTCGTTATTGTTTTAATATGGCTTTTTTTAACTGTTTCGTGGAGACCTGCTATCTACATTTCAAATAGTTTGATATTAAAGCATCCATAACGAGGATATTACTTAAAATCTAAGTAAATGTTTCAGTTTTTGTATGGATATGAACATTTTAATATTTGTCAAGATAGACGTATGTTTGTGAAGACATATCAGTTTTAAATTGTGTGAAAAGAACAGAATTTATGCTTTCTTCACTAATGTTCCCTAATGGCATCCATTTTTGTTTTTAGCTCTGTCAGTTCAGTCTTCAGGTGGAGACTCGTGGACTAAGCAGGTGTCTTACAGCTGGGAGTGAGCCCAACTCTGAGGTAGAACACTGCAGTTACTCATTGAAACCACCACCTACATTACAAATACTGTTTCTGATTTGTTTGTCTGCAGTTAGAAAATATTTCTTGAACCTCAGTTTAACATTTTTCTTCTCTGCCTCATTATTGACAAATAACAAATTACCTGCAATAGCATCTGATTGCTTTGAGAGACAAACAAGTTTGTTTTCCTCTTCTTGGCCAGGACTCTGATGCTGGCCCAGAGCAGAGTAAAGAACAGCACAAGCCGGGGCCGATTGGAAACGAACGTTCCCTAAAGCACCGCAAGGGCTCAGAAGGTGTTGATAGGCTGGAAGGTGGCCCCATCACACCTGTCAATGGTGTGGACCTGCATGTGGACACTGTGCTGCCTGTGCCTCCCATTGAGTTTGGTGTCAGTGCCAAAGACTCTGATTTCAGCCTGCCACCGGGCTCCACCCCAGTGCCCGTGTCCAATCCTGTCAACAAGCTTCAGGATGCACTTACCACCAATGTAAGCGACTATATTTGTGCTTGTGTGGTGTCTTTTAAATAAATAAAATAACTGTGGGTAATCTGGTGTGACAGTCAGTGGGAAGTCAGTGATGAAATACTTGCAAGTGTTTTTGAGAATGCAAGAGTGTCTTTCTTGCTTAAAAACAAGAGATATTGACTTGAAACTGAATGTGAACTTTTCTTTAATTTGAAACAGACGGCTCTCAATCAGAGTATCCCCATGCTGCGTTCCAACCACCTGCAGCCCGGCTGCCTCAACCCCATTTCCTTCCCCAGTGCTGACCTCACTCTCAAGGTATATGAAATATGTACACAGAGCTAAATCTTTGCATACATGTGTAACTAATAAAGAATAATCAGCATGTGTTTATGCAGTGGGTACATGAAGGCAAAATGGACTGTTATTCTAACGTGCATAGTGATTTAAACGTTTCTGTTCTTCAGATGGAATCTGCTCGGAAGGCGTGGGAGAACTCCCAGTCCCTCCCTGAGCAGGGCTCTCCAGGCGGCAGTGCTTCAGGCGCTCAGCCTCCCTGCAGCGTCGGCTCATCCAGCGGTGTCAGCTACAGTTCTTTTGGAGGGGTTTCCATGCCTCCGATGCCTGTGGCATCAGTAGCACCTTCCATGTCCATGCAAGGTAAGACTGCATTGCGCTTTCTCTGCTGGATGAGGGCTTAAATTTTTAACCTCCCTTTTTATTGAATTTATTGGTTTCTTACACATTTTTTAAACGTAAAAGATGTTCTTAAGAATTCAGAGAAGAGATTATACATCAATATATATCAAGCCAGCCCTCAGCTTTAGTTACCTTTATCTTCAGCCATTTTCTCGTGCTTTTTTGCCTGCAGTTTACATTATAAGTCCTGTGTTCATTTTCCCCCCAAAAACCACAAAACATGACAGTGATCTGCTTTATTTGCTCCAAATAAATCTCCAACATCTTGTACCTTGGTATTCTTTCTGTGCGGGTGTTATAAAAAAAATCTTTTTATATTTTTCCACCCTTCTTCGCTTCAAAATAGGGAGCAAGTAGTTTTCCGTGACTGCTTATTAATCTCTTCCCATTCTTCCACCGATATCACGATAAAGGCTTACTTTTTCAAGAGAACTAAACTTGAAGCTTGTTGTTTTTCTGTCCCTTCTGTAGGTAATCATATTCCCCCGTTGTATCTGGATGGTCACGTCTTTCCCAGTCAGCCACGCCTCGTACCTCCCACTATGACCCAGCAGCAGACCTACCAACAGGTAACGCACAGAAACACACAAAAAGTAAGACAGACGGGCTTGTTTGAGCATCAACTGAATTGTCTTTACGTTACATTTGTTCAGGCGGCTGCAGCCCAGCAGATTCCCATCTCTCTACACACGTCTCTTCAGGCTCAGGCTCAGTTGGGGCTTCGTGGAGGTCTACCCGTCTCCCAGTCCCAAGAGATGTTCAACTCTATTCCCCCCTTTAGGTACAGCCACCACAGATTTTCACCGGTCCCATTAGTTTGTTTCACTTAATGATATTATCTTTTTCATCTATGTTGCACCACCATGTAGTTGTTTTCCTTTTATTCACTCTGCCGTCGTTCGTTGTCTTCCTCTTTTCAGGTCCCAGGTTTACATGCACCCAAACCTGTCACAGCCCAGTCCCATGGTGCTGTCGGGTGGAGCCCCTCTCAAGGGGCCCTACTCGGCTTTCCCTGGTATGCAGCCCTCTGACATGGTTAAGCCACAGTCAGGCTCACACTATCAGCCTATGAATGGCAGCCAGCAGCTGGTCTATGACAGCCAGATGAACCAGGGGCCTGGTATGGGTTCCTCCCAGCTAATGGACTCTCAGCTCATCCAGGTGAGCCTCTCTGACAACAACTCAAGATGCTGCTTTCCCCCATGTTAATTTATGCAGTCTCACACAGAATATTTACAGCAACGAGATGGTTGTCACAATAAGTTTGCTATCAATGAAAAACAAAATGATGAAAATGTAAAATAAATTAACAATACTAGCAGTAACAAAGATAATATTAGTTTATTAAAGTATGATATCAACAAAGGGCAAGAAAAAAGAGGAAAAAGAAGAAAATAAAAGAAATATGTTAAAACGGTAATAATAATAGTTTGTGGAGCAGATACATAACATTCATGTTACCACAGCAAGTGTAAGTCTTCATAGCATAATCAGACCATCAATTGGAGTGTTTGCTTTAAATGATAACATTTACAATAAAATCCTTTTTTCCATCAGGTGACGATGCCCCTCCCCGGCTCTCAGCTGCGTTACGGCTCAGCGCAGCAGCATCTCATCCTCCCACAGTCCATCCAGCTGCAGCAGGGACAGAACCTGTCAGTCGGTGCCCCGCGCCGAATGCTGCCACCTGGCTTCCCAGCCTACGGTCATGACTGGCAGCCGAGAGGTGCGACTTACTGACTTACTGCTCTGTTCACACGTTTAAGGTGGAATTTAAAATCCGTTTTATCACACAACAGACAGTGTCGGCAAAGGGTGGCCAAACTTTTTCATTGTTGGACATATACAGAAAAATATAAAAAGTTACAGGCCAAACAATAGTAAATGCTAAGTTTTCAATCTCTTACAGTGCAAGAAAATCAGTGTTTGTAGACCAGAAAAGAAAAAGTGCCATATAAAATATTTTTTACCAAAATAACTGTGCAACACTATTAAAAACAAATCTGCAGTAAGTGAAGTTAAAACAGGCAGAAGTTGCTCTTTCTCAACATTTCTATCACTTTCAGCTCTCACTATGTTTAATCAACTGCAGTAAATGTTTTCATTGACTTAATCATGAGTCAAGTAGTTGTTCAAAATAGCAGCAACTTCTAGTTTTCAAACTAAGATGTGTAATAAAAAGGTCTGCTAGTTGTTTTCGATGACAGTGACATCAAGTGTTTAAACTTGGAAGTCCAATGTGGAATTTTTAGAAATACGCTTACGCCGTATTCTAGTTTCTTTCTAAAAAATTAACCACAGGCGGGTTTTAAAGGTTTAGACAAATTCATACAATGTTGAACATTTTATCTATAAATAAGCAGGCCACAGTTTGTGTATTGACATTGCACCTCTCTCATTGCCTAATTCTCAGGGCTCGCAGATGGAAATGAAAAGCTTCCAGTTCTCTGACAAGCCCAATCATTCCCCAGGCATATCTGGAGGCTCCTACAGGTGAGTGAAACTGACAAATAATTAGATGAACTGTCCAGAACACTCCGCATGCAGCTTTGCTCTGTCAAAAAGTGAGATATGTCATATAACAAATGTATATTTTATGAAATGGAGTGTAAAACTAACTATGTTCTTCCTCCTCTCTCCTCATTAGGCCTGGGTCTGCCAGCCCCAGTGGGAAGCCCTCTGGTCCTGGGGGGCCCGTAGGACCTCTGCCTACACATTTTGCCCAACAGGTATTTATTTTTCCAAACATATTATGTTGAGATGTGTTTAATTTAAAGGTTAATCAGGGCATTTTTATTCTTGGGCCGTTGGCAGAGGTATAGTTTGGTATGTTAGTTGAATTCATAAAGTGTTCCAATGTCCATCTCAGGGTTTACTTTTAAAAATAACAAAAGAACAAAGCAAGTCCGCACACCAGAAACTGCTCCTTTGATGAGTATTTAATGGTATCACCACGTGTAACGTTTCGGGCACCAGCCCTTCCTCAGACATGAAAAAACTGTGGAGACACACCTCCATATATACAACCAATGGTGGTCATCAAGCAGATCATGTGATCACATGCGCATACACAGAATAACCTGCAAGATTTACACCAGTACAAAAATCTAAATATACACAAATACAAAAATACAACAGTGGCCCACTAGGAGTTAATATAATTCAACAATTGCTGACCGAATATGTGTACAGCAAAAAAATTTTTCACAGTATATTTACATACATACATATATACACAAGAAAGGGCCGACAGTACCTAGAATCAATACTTGAACATAGCATGACAGAAGCATCAGGTAAGCAAACCATCATTAGGACATGCAGATTCAAGATTATAGTGTTTCATGGCACATGTAAATCAAATGGAGGTGCCATTTAGTACAGTAGAATATAGTGATACTTAGTAAAAAATTACCACAGCCATGTAACAACTTGAGCAGCATGTGAACATCACTCCCACAGCAATGGAAAAATACATAACACATATAGTGCCATATGCTGGGAGAGCAATGTCCACACAGAAAAACGTTTACACTGACAAAAATTTAGGGCTTGCTTTGTTCTTTTGTATCTGTTACTTAGTCCAGCACCCAGTACTGATCGTTTTTGGATGTGCGTGCTGTTTTTTGGATCTTCAGTTTTTACTTTTAAAAATGAAATTCAATAACGAGATTGGTTAAAGGAATCCACATTTGTATCGTTATGTTTATAAAACTATGGGTTTTTTTTCAGTGACAAACCTGTGACTGAACTCAAGTATTTGGACCAAGTTTTAAAATGCCTCAGAAATTCATTACTGGCATGCTAATATTTTTCATTTATTTCCCACCTCCTCTCTACTTTCCCCCTCCTCCCCTCCCTTTTCCTTTCCCCTCCCGTGACCCCACAGGTCCCACCTGCTCAGGGTAGCATGGTGATGCACATGCGGCCCCCCACCACAGGCCCTTTCCCCAACCCATCCAGAGACCAGTCATGCAGGTCAACAAGCCTGTGATCATCCGCTCCCCCCCTTACCCCAACCCCGGCCGCGACCCTCCCCACTCCACCCCTCCCTCCGCCCCCGAGCCCCCTGTCAAAGGGCCAGAGGATGGCATGAAGGTGAGCCACCCACTGTAAATATAGGTAATTTAATTTAATCCATTTTCTTTTTCTCTATTTGAATAATTGTTTTATGTATTTTTTTCATTTGTGCATTTTACTTTAAGTAAACAGTTATCACATCTGAGAAGTCTTGCTAGGATACTTTTTTGCACTTGTCTAGGATAGTTTTATTCTATACTGTTACTTGTGTACTTAATGTGAAATTATTTCATAAATAGAGTTATCTAAAAGATTAATCGGAGCAGTCTTACCAATGCTAAACAAATAGTTATGTTCCTAAATGTAATCAAATGAATAAAGCTTCACATATTTTTGGATCGTCTAAAGCTGATATTCAATTGAAAAAACTGCCAACACTGATTCTTGGGAAAAAGGCAGATATTAGTTTGATTTGATTAAGTAACTGTCAAAATTCGTTAGGGCCCGACTGATACTATATTTTTAGGGCTGATACTGATATAGAATAGGGTATAGAATATATACATTAACACATTTTTGCAATGAAGCCTCAAAAGGTACTTAGCATTTGTGATAAAGGCAAATAGAGGCAGGATATATAAATGTTATCAAGGAAAACAAACCGTAAGCTTTCACCATTATTAGTCAGTTATAAATAACTAAATTAAGGTTACAAATTTTGTGCATTTTCCTCAACAAATAGTTGATAATGTTAATTGAAAATATACAAAATGTGTGGTTTTTTTTGTCTCAATTTAAGTTTGATTTAAACAGTTCTAGCAGCACATTAGTAATGTGAAATATTAATTCATGAAGCACAAAGTGAACAGAATAATAAAACAATGAATAAGGCTCTTGCCTCTTGTCCACCTGTTCTTATTCAACAAAGGGTGCCACTAAACAAAAGTGTGCCATTTTTAGACTAACAGGGCAGACCAAAACAAACCACAAGGAAACCTGTGAGCTCCGGAGAAATAAGATATCGATGAATACAATTTTAATCGCTTATATTCTTAACAGCAATCAATGATTAGTCACCAACATCCCTAAACTAAAATAAAAATAAAAATGGAGCCAAATGTATGTATTCAGGTTGTCAAAAGTATTGATAGGCCAATTTTTTTTCAATACCACAGTGTTTAAAACCAATACAGTACTAACATTTGATAGTATTGAAAGTACCAGAGCCAGAAAAAAATGACTGAAGTGCTCATTAAAGACCTCGTTTTCAGTCTTTGTTGTTTCTGAAACTTGGCTTGCAGCAAGAAATAACCAGTGTTCAGTGACTGTTTCTCTACCAGCACTGTGCAGGTTAATAAAAAATATCCTATTTTGTCTGTCAAGGAGTTTTTCTTTTTGTCATGGTATTGAGAGCTGTATTGTATTGGTTTTTTTTATGACTACAAGTATTGTGTCAAAATCTGGTGTTGTGACAACTCCAGTATGTATTTTAAACCTGAATCAAGAAAAATGAATCAAAATGCTGCTTATAAAGCTCATAACAAATGAAAACCATCTGCATTATGTTCTGTTACAAAAATGTTTTCATATAGGCTTTGTTTTGGGCAGTACCAGACAACAAATATGCTGAAACCATTAAGCTATAAAGACCAGTAGTATCCCTCTACCAATATATCAGTCGGGCTCTAAAATTATCAGAAACTGTGCAGACTGAGAAAATCTTCAAAAGGCTTGCTTTGATTTTACTTTTGTTTGCTCGACAGCTGAGCATCAGCCTTGGACTATCCACACAAGTGTCAATGCATTTAACTGTATGGTTTACCAGCCGCTGCCGTAGCGCTTAGTGATTCCACCTCTTCTTTGTGCAGAATAAAACCATGCGAGAAGTGCGCAAGGCAGTGGGCGAGGGCAAGACACCATCCGGGGGCATGACCAGCAAACTCCAGGAGCCCCTACCCTCCACAGGGCAAGCCAAACCAGCACGCACTGGAGCCATCAAACCCCAGGCTGTCAAAGTAGAGGAGGGCAAGGCGTAACAATGGACCTTAAAATCCTCATCAACAACCCAGCCTGCCAACACAAAGCCCCTTGACCAAAGTCTGAGCCTTCGAAGACCCACCTTATCTCAAGGCACCAAGGCAAGGGGCATACATGCAGACATCATAATGAATTACTCCTCTTGAACTGTCAGAACTGGACATTATTATTTCACACCACGTATAGAGATATATAAATATATATAAATATATACATAGACACAAACAGTCTTTTAAGCAGATCTCTTCAAGGTCCTCTTTAATTTATTATTAGTCACTTTTAAGGGGAGATTGGTAAAGAGAAAAGATATTTCTGTTGTTTTCTTTTTTTTTTTTTTTTCATTGTTGTATATCTCCAAGGTGGGGAAAAGGAAAGTGGCCAACTCACACAGATGGTTCATTTTTCATACCATTTTTTTTGCCAAAACTGTATTTACTCCCGGTTTATGGACTGTAGCCCTTAAGACCAGGCAGACACTTGATACAACTCACTACGAGAAGCAAAGTCTGCTCAATTTTTTTAAACAAATGAAAATGAAATGCAGCGGGGCACTTTTTTTTTTTTTTTTTTTTTTTTTTTTTTTGTCATATTTCATTGGCATTTTTGCTGGTAAATAAACAAGTCATCATCACCCATTCCTCCTCTTGGTAAAGGACTTCTTTTATTAACCCTAGAAAAAAAAAATCCAATTTGTGGACATCATTGCATGTCAACATGGCAAAAAGCTCTAGAAATGCATCTTCTGGGGTTCTTCACCCAGCCCATGAACTGTGGCGAAAAACCGCTTAGATTGGTAGAAGTTGTTTCTTTTCTTAAAACTCTTTGCTTTTACATTCTGTCGCTGGCTCTCTTCTGTATGTAAATTGAAAACATAAAAAGGTGGACATTTTACCAAAATCATGTTGCTTCCATGGGAACTTCACTGGCATTGATTAAAGAGCGTGTGCATGTGATCTGCTGAACGTGTGTAAACCCGCAGGACTCCTGCCTAGAACCTAGCAACATTTCACAAAAGACTGCACCTGAACTCGGCATTCATAGTGCTGCCATCGACCGACCGTGTGGATTTTTGATCAACCAAGCTGGCGACAGTTTTTTTCGGGCTCATTGTGAAGTTACGTGTGTTGGGGTTGGGGAGGGGGCTGCATTCACAATTGCTGTAAAGGACCTTCCTCCCCAAAAAAAAAAAATAGCTGATTGAAATGTTTGCTTTCTTATCGCTTTGTTTGGGTTGTAATTAATCAAACTGTCTGTTAATGAACATGTGATGTAAGTGATTTTTTACGTCCCTCAGCTTTGGGGCGTTTTTTTTTTTTTTTTTTTTTTTTCCTTCTTCTTTTTTTTTTCTTTTTCACGGCTTTTTGAAAGACTTTTCTCTCTTAATTCCGTTAAAAATCCCACTCAACAGTACCGTGGGGAATTCTGAAGACACATTTTGATTATTCAGCATCTGGTCTCTGAGGTGGCACTAGCAATAACTGCAGCCTAACTATAATCACAATCAGGGTCCAAATAACTTTTTTTTTTTTCTGTTAGAAGCTAATGATCACAAACGAGGGGCGTTTTAGCATTGCTTGTTGAATTAAAAATGCGCTCTTTGCTTATGCTTTTTTTGTGAGCACTGCAGTTCCAGTGGACTACGAAGGACTTTTAAAAGTGTTTGTTCTATTTGAAAATGTGAAGCTGTTGGAATCCTCATTTTTTTGTTTTTTTTGTTTTTTTTTTTTTGTTTTGTTTTGTAATGGACACTCATTTTGAAACTCACAATGCCAATGTCATAACTGGTTAAATGTTACTGCTTACCATAACGCTCCATGACACTACAAAATGTTACGATTTATCTTTATGACAGTGTTTCACTGGTATATATGTATATGCATACTTAACTGTACAGTCAAGCCTTGCCAGCGAGGGGAGGCTCAAACCCACATTTCATTTTTAGATATTGTGGCACTATAAAGGATTTAACGTTGAAAAAGGTCACTGTGTTCTCAGAATGGACTGCTTTCACTTGTCGATAGGTTTATCGGGCTTGGAGTGTTTTTTGCCTCTCATCCCTTTCTGCAAAAGATCTTGATGCTTCTCATCATCGTACCTGCACCAAAATGTTGCCCTGACTTTTTTTGTACTTTTAAGATGCATATTTCATTTTGTCAGAGGACCAGTGCTTTCTACAGCTGATCCAGCATTCTATTTATCCTACCTGATCTTTATCCTTTCAGATATTTGGTCATTACTCTCCCTTGTTAAAAAAAAAAAAAAAAAAAAGAGCTTATTGAAAGAAAAGAAATAAAGCAGTTGTGATTTCTTAAATGTACTGTTGATTCTGTATTCTCACTTTGTCATATTAAAATCATGCATCAAATTCTTGTGGAAGGAGAAATTATGGGGCGAAGGATTTTAGGCTGTGTGTCCGGCACAATTTCTGTCCGTTTGTATGTTGTGTTTGTAGAATTTCACACAGAAGCCAACGACCAACTTTTCCTCCAGGCACATGAGCACTGCCAGCTTGAAAACATGTCTTCAGTTTTGGTTTGCTTGGACAGCTTTGCTATGCATGGTCATGTAATGAAACCATATTACATATAACCTTTTTCTTTGTCTATACTGTACATCAAAACAAGGTTTAAATGAAAAGACTAGGCATCAAAATACAAAATATTCTATTAATTAAATAGCACTGACCTTTTCCATCAGCCTGTACTTTTCAACCTTGTCCAACAAACTCCAGGGTTCATATGGGTGCTGGAAATCCTTGAAAACACTGGAATTTCAATGTAGTGTTTTCAAGTTTGAAAAGTGCTTGAAATTGATATTTGCATTACTTTGATAATAAATAACTACCTGAATGAATAGTTCGCTGTTTAGATAAAGAAATAAAATTAGTCAGGCTCAGCCAGGTTGCATAAAATCAGGTGATAGATTTTGAGACATTAAACTTTGTTGTGTTTTCCTTTTATTTATCAGCCTTTTGTAGAATTCACAAGACCAATTTTGGTTGTTTATAGCACAGTAGCATGTTTTAATGTGATGAAGAGGTGAAATAATCATTTTGAGTACATGTGTATAAAGATGTTACTACAGTTGCTGGAAAAGCTTGAAAATCCTGTGCTTGAATTTGACTTTGGAAAAGGTGTAGGGAATCCTGAAACTAGTCTGGGGGTGCCCAGCCTGGGGGCCAGGACCCCCTAGAGAGTCCCAGATGGGGTCCTGTGAGGATGGTGACCTGGGGAACCCACTGGTTTGGGTAGGACAAAATGATTCCAGCCAGATAATCGGGTCTGAGAGGATATTTTACGATGATATTTGGAGAAACGATTGACAAAATTTGTATTTTCTTCTGGGTTTTCTCCACTTTTTTGCTTTTTTTTCATATTGTATGGCTGCAACTAATGATTATTTTCAGTATTGATTCATCTGCCAATTATTTTCAAGATTATTGGATTAATTATTTAGTTTCTAAAATGACAGAAAAATGTACGATACGATACGATACAATACGAAATACTTTATTGATCCCCAAGGGGAAATTCATTTGTCTGTAGTCTCATCTATTTGTATAAGAATTATAGAGTCTGATGGCAGTTGGTATGAAAGATCTTCTGTATCTCTCTGTCCTACAACGAAGAGAGAGGAGCCTTCCACCACCATTATTTCTTTGGTCCATCAAGGTGTTATGCAGTGGATGATCCATGTTGTTTAGGATGGCCTCCACCGTCCTCATTGTGTCTCTCTCCACAACTTCCTCCAGAGAGTCCATCCTTACTCCGATCACAGAGCCAGCCTTTTTCACAAGCTTATCCAGCCTCTTTGCTTGCTTTTTTCCCAAACTTCCTCCCCAGCAGACTGCAGCATAAAATAAAACACTTGCCACAATAGACTGATAAAACATCTGCAGCATCTTACTGCAGATGTTTAGAGATCTGAGCTTCCTTAGGAAAAAGAGGCGGCTCTGCCCCTTTTTGTAGAGTGCATCTGTGTTAAGGGACCAGTCCAGCTTGTTATCCAGGTGTACACCAAGATATTTATAGTTTGTTACCACCTCGATGTTCCACTCCACAAGTGTTCACAGGCTGAAGAGGGGGCTTGGATCTACGGAAATCAATGACCATTTCCTTTGTCTTTGATGTGTTTAGTATGAGGCAGTTTTTATGACTCCAGTCACTGAAGGATTTTATCAAATCTCCAAATGTGTAAATGTGTAATGTGTAAAAAAAAAATGCTCATCACAATTTCCCTTGGTCCAGTCTTCCAATTGCTCCTTTTGTCCAATTAACAGTTCAAAACCCAAAGATTCTTCATTTGCTGTCATTAATGACAAAGAAAAGTGGCAAATCCTTACTTTTAAGAAGCTGGGGACCACCAAATATTTACATACTTTTATGCTTGTAAAATGACTAAAACGACTAATTCGAATGAATGAAAAATGACTACAAATTACTAAATCCACTAATCAATTAATCGACCAGTCGTTGCCGCTCTGTCATATTGATATGAAATAGAAGGGTCAGCACAGGTGCTGCCACTGATACTAATGACGGTCCTGTTCTATTAAGTGTTACCTAAGTGGAATTTAACCAATTAGCATCATCGGTGACACCTGTGTTTATCCTACTATTTAGTGTCAAAATGCAGTCTGTGAAAAAGTCTTTAGGCATTTTTATTTTTTTTTTTTTTTTAGGTTGCAAAATACTTAAGTTTCAGCACAGTACTGCAATATCGAGTCATTTATAAATCTAATAATAAATTTTAATAATAAAAATTACCGTAATACCGCAATAATGCACCTGTAAAAAAAAGCGGGCTACGTGACGTCAGAAGTGTCGAATTCCAGAGATTTTTTTTTTGCAGGACAAAGACAAGACTTGTCCGGACGAGGAAAGTTTTTCCCTTTGTGACCGCAGAGCGAGGAGGCAGTACGCTTCAGCGCCAGGATTCACTGGCGTTTATTTACCTCCGAGCATTTTTGGGAGTGTTTCTACGTCATATAAACGAGGTATGTTCACTTTTGTTTTGTGACTTTTGACGCCCCCGCGGCACCAGTCCGCAGACAGTCTGCCGTGCGCGCGCGAGGAACTTTTAACATTCGAAATCGACCGTCAGCTCGAGCCTCGTTCTGAACCCTGATACGTGTTCTACTCGTGTCCATGCTCCTCGAGTGCAACAGTTCTTCCTTAAGTTCAACCTCAGCCTGTTATTACTTGAAAAATCTTAATGCAGTAGTTCAGTTGGATGAATCAGGGTAAAAAATAAAAATCCATGTCGCTCCAGAGAGGAAAATGTCAGCCATCTTACCTGGACTGATTCTAACTCTTTGTTTTGTAAAAACTTTATTAAAGTCAACTGGATCAACTAATTAAAAGTTGTTTTGGGTTTATAACTGTGGCAAGTACCACTTTGCACACGCCCGCACAAAACTGTACAGCCCTTTCATGTAAATAAGATATTGTACATATTTATTTATTTTTTAAATATATCTTCTCATATCTTGTTTACAATTTTCTATTTGTGCAGTACTTTTTATCTTTATATTTTTTTATGTTTTCTACTAACCCTATCTGTTTATTGTTATGCAACTAAATCACCCAAATTTCTCCTATGTGTAAACCTACTTGGCAATAACCCTGATTCTGATTATCATCACTATCCAGTCACTATCATCTCTTATTTTACAGACTACACAATTAATCAATATGGGGATCTGATGCTGATCAAAATCAAGATTAATAGTGATGCAGAAAACTGTGATTATCATTTGTTGTTTGCTTGTGATATTATTTGCATTATAGTAATGGTTGACCAACATGGGTTTTGAAATGGCCAGTGCCGATATGTAGAGAGCAGGGTGGCTGATGGCTGATATATAGGCTTAATGCCGATATCAAAATATATGTATAATATACATGATAATGCTTACTGATAGCATATTGTTTTAGATGAATTTTTTATTAGGTTGTTAATGAAATAGAATACATTGAGTTATGCCGTAGAGTACAGAAGGTGATTGGTACGTAAGGGAGAGCAGGGTAAAGTGTGTTTAAAGGGCATTATTCAACTGCCTTATTCTATACATTATAACATAATATGTATTCAACAATAGTCGCTGATGGGTTTAGATGAGATCTGCTGTCATTTAGGATGGGTCAAACCATGTTAATATTCAGAAAAGATGATGGCGACCGAGATAATTTAGGCTAACAAGTTCTAGCAAAGGACTCAAAACTAACTTTTTCATCACATCCCAAAAAATTCACAAAAGATGACGCTGACATTGTTCCACAGCAGCCACACTAACAAGGCCTGCAGACATTTTTTTGTTTATCTGCCTCATGAGTGCCAGTGCTGATTATCTGACTATCACTACTTTATAATAAATGTTACGTTTAGGGTGTTTCTATTCTTATTTCTAACTTTACAGTCAGAAAAGATTGCAGGAGGTTTCCTCCACTGCTGCACAGAATTTGTTGCAACAGTAATATATGCAGTATGTGGAATTAGAGCTGTGTCTCCCTCTGGTGGTTGTATTCATACATCAATGAAGAAATGCATGAATTCTTTACAAGTAAAGTTATTAACCTTTTAACATTATATCAAGCTGAGAGGAATCATCAGGATTTTTTGTGTAAAAAATGCATTTGAATTTATGATTTGAGTCACTGCGTTGCTTCCAAGGTAGGCGATAATAAAGGAACACATTTATCACAAATGTTTGTGATTGATGCTAATACATTCTGATAGGCCTCATGAACCCAATACGTTTCAGTTTTCTTTAAATAACAGGTGTGTTTCTGTGACTCAGGATGTCCACCAAGGGCGTCAGACCCGATGAAGGCCTGATGATGATGCAGGAGCTTGACGACCGGCTGAAAGAGCAGATTGACAAACTGGAGCATGTTCGCCTTGCTGCCGTTGAACTGAGGGACAACTTGTCTGGGGTACGTTAGACAGACAGTGAATCTGTCCATTTTCCTTGAGTCCTCCTCTGTTTTGACGTTATTTTCTTCTAACACAGAGCAACAGTGATCTAACCCAGTCTATCGCTGACCATCTGGACTGGTTGAATCACTTGTCAGAGCGAGTGGAGTCTCTTCACATGAGCACAACCGTTTTTGTTCAGGTGAGAAATTGATCAGGTTTCTGATGCGATCTTGGTAATGCAAATGAAAACAATGGCAGTAAGAGTCTTCTGTTTATTTTAATGAGCAGTGTGACTACTAGTGTATGTTATTCCATGATAATAAAATATCTTAGCAGGACAACTTGGGACTTTTTCGGGCATGGCAACACATAGACAGTGTGCATATGGGGCTCGGTTGACTAATTTATGCTTCATTTGTTTGCAGATGAACCCCAAGCCTCGTGCATGGGCGGGGAAACAGGGTTCCAAACATGGCTACCGGATGGGACGTCTCCAACATGCTGAGGACGCCCAGTCAGAGTTTGGCTGGTCCCCCATCCGCACACGACGAAACAGTGACGCCGCTTCTGAAATGTCCTGTAACTGGTAATCTGATAGACTCTGGAAAATAAGTCAACTGAGGCTGCAATTTAATGCAAAATACTGTACAGCTCATTTTCCACCAAATTGACGATTGAAAACCAAATTCTTTGCACATTTTTTATTGGTACACATCACTCATGATGATAAGTTTTACATGTACTGTGATACTTTACATGTTTCTATGTCCTGTATTGTTGTGCTGTTGAACATGCTAGATTCTTTATAAAATAATGGTGATACAATCCCGACAGTATCAGAGTTATTTTAGTTTTGTACCTTTCTTTAGTTCTTTATTTTTATTGTTTGTAATTTTTGTTTTCAATTCAGTCTAGTTTCGGTAAGTTTTCAGAGTGTTTGCTCGTTAGTTTTTATTGTTTCAAAATGTTTAATTTTAGTTCAGTTTTTATTGTTTAAAAATGTTTAGTTTCAGTTTAGTTTTTATTAGTTTCGGTGCTACTTTATTTTACTTATTTTTTAGTTTTAGCTTGTTTTTCCTTTTCTTTTTTTTAAAGAATTTAAAGTCAGAACAGTATTACAATAAATATACATTGCTTTGTGAAGGCAGGCTGTTTGACTCACAACTCACAACAGCAGTTTTTAAGTATAAAATATAATTTTCATTTTGTTCTTTTAAACTCTAGTTTTTATTTTTATTTCAGTTAACTAAAATGTTTTTTTTTTCACACCTAGTTTTAGTTTAGTTTTAGCTAACTAGAATAACCTTTGCTGGTATGTATATATATTTTTATACCCATGCTACCTTTGTTGTGAACTTTTCTAAACTACATTACATATTTAAAATTTGATTAAAGAAAAGTCATTACACAGATAATACTGTCTAATAATGTCTCTAATAAATACTATGTAGGTTGTCTTTTTTTTTTGTCTGGACTTTGTAAGTTTGTGCACTTTTCTCTCAAAAACAGCCAGACGATTCTACAAACTGATATTTTGCAACAGCTCAGTAAGCTTCTAGTGTTTTCTCTGTCTGATGTAATGTGTGTTTTAAATGTGCAATCAGCCAGTCTGCGCCGTCTCACGGTTGGGAACCTGCGGATGCGGATGTAGGTCAGCGCGCTCCACCAGCAGGTGTCGCCGCTGAGGCTTCTCCGTTATGTCATTGCTCGTCGCTGTGGTTTAAATAAAGCTTTGGCGGAACGCGTGGGTGACACTTCTGGAAGGAGCGTGTGAAACGCTGAAGCAGCAACCAACCGCCCTCTTTAAAGGGAAGATTTTGAACACACTTGAGGTGAATTTATTTTTGTATCTATATTTTAAAAATTTACGGGTATCGAGTGAACCCTTGGAAACATGGCAGAGAGTGACTGGGATACCGTGACTGTCTTGAGGAAGAAGGGGCCGACTGCTGCCCAGGCCAAATCCAAACAGGTTAGCACGTACAGTTCTCTTCCTCTGTTTCTTTTTTGTTTTTTTGTTCTGGATCAGAATATTAACTGTCGATGCTTAAATCGAGTTGCACATTACCTTTGGTGAACAGCTGGCGTGTAATGCGCTGCAGCACAGTTTCTGCGTGTGGTTCAAACAAAATCTGCCATGTGTCGTGGTTTAGTTTAATAACAACAGTAAATAGAACCGTTGGTCTTCTTCCCAAAAAAAAAAAAAAACGTTAACCAGCTGGCTGGATGCATGAGCCGTTAGTGCCGCCGCCGGTGTGACGCTGTGTTTTTCCCTGCAAACAAATCATACTCCGTAGGTAGCGTTACAGTTAGCTTAAACAAGTTCGGTCGTCGCGTCTAAAAGGGAACCCTTGTTTTGAGATGCTCTCGCGAGGTTTGCTGTCGTCGTGTCGTCACTGTGCATTTTGTCCCGAGTGTGTTTAACACGTGTAATACGAGTAAGTATGTTTAATAACGTGCCAACGCCGTGAGCAGTGTGTGCTTAACATTAGGGACGAATAACGCGTGTTTATAATTACGGAAAGATCATGATTTGAGGATAGATCTTTCACTCTCGCGAGATTTTCTCACAGGTCTGCGGTTCCCGTGTAAACACAACCGAAACTTTAATGTTACAGTCCGGTTAGAAAGCCAACTAGCTGTGTTTTAAAGCGTCACTCTTAACTTACCGTCTTTTCATCAAACTAAACTTCTCCCATAAATTATTAGCTCTTCGAGCACGGGGCAGCTTGTTAGCTAAAGTTCGTTAGCTGTAATATTCGATAGTAATTACCTAGCTAGCCAAGTTAGCATTAGCCGCTTTTGCTAACCTAATAAGGATAACGTGGGTACAGGCACATCATAAACTCAGTTCTGTGTTTTTATTTGGATCAGGACGCGTTTATCACTAATTTATTATTATCAATCTTTTATTTTATTTTTTTTTTCTCTTATTTCCAATGTTTTTATCTCGTATGTTATATGAAACGTACTTTATGAATAAAACTGCTTTGCTTAGGACGTAATGTTAAACCCACGTGCAGATGTGTGGCGCTTCAAAGGTCATGTTGGAGGAATCAGACAAATCCAGCGTTCACGTGACTTACACTAACCTAAAAACATGGTTATGACATCTGTTTTGAGAAAGCAGTGTTGACTGAAATATTGTGCTCAGGCAGGATTGGTCACGTTATCTTTTATTGAACTTGTTCGTCCTACTTAGATTAAGGCAGATTCATTACTTATTAACTAGCCGACATGATATGTTTAAATGAACCAAAAGCTGAATAGGATATTATATGAGCCTGGTCATAATGCAATCTACTGTCAATAAATCTAGATTTGCTCTTGTCCTTTTTCTCTAGGCTATCACTTCTGCTCAGAGACGTGGGGAGGAAGTTGAGACAACCAAGAAATGTAAATTCATGCTTTCTGTACAGATTTGATAAAGACCACTGTTCACTTGCAGAGTGACCTTAGTTTAAATGCATTTCAGAAATTTTTCTCGAAACATGACGAGCACTAAATAAATTTAATGGGGCATGTTGTGATAATGCTGTTTTGCATGTCTTAACACTGTACAGTGTGTGAACTTCACACTGATCCACTGTTTGTCACACAGGGTCTGCAGGGCAGAACAAACAGCATGTCGTGACAAAGAACACAGCCAAACTGGACCGGGAGACTGAGGAGCTACACCATGACAGGGTTCCCCTGGAGGTGGGCAAAGTCATTCAGCAAGGCAGGCAGGCAAATGGCCTCACCCAGAAAGACCTGGCCACTGTGAGTACAGAGATTTCTCATACATTGACTTGCATATATTGTCTGGATTTGTAAAATATTTTTTACCTTGATTTTGTGTGTTGGTGGATCTGACATTTGCTTACATTAAGAGGAAAAAAAAAATATAATCATGATTATTTTTTATCAATATTGAGATCATGATTATTCTTTAATTTTTAGTGACAAGATATTTTTTATTGCACTTGCACATTTTAATAAACACAGTATTGCTTTCACCTCCACCTGTTGTGCTACATTTACAATCTTGCTGATGTACAAATCTGTGCATCAAAATAAGATAGTAAGGTCCTTATTTACAGTGCATCTCCTAGAAGCAAAATATAAATCGGATTGTACCAAAGCTTTCTACAGCAAATTAAATCACCAGAGCATTGCATTCACTTTCATGTTGTGCCACATTCATATAATGAAATGCTGAACAGGATCTGTGTTATGGATGTTTTTCTTTTGGGCCTTCATGCTTTCATCTCACTGACAGTTGGTGTGTGTGTGTTTTTAAACATGTGGTTAACAAGATGGTTGTGTTGCTTTGCAGAGCTGAGTCTCACTCACTCTTTACATTTGATTTATTCTTAACATGACTTGATCAGATCCTTCTAATCAACAGATGATGATAGGTTTCGCCCTCAAGAAGATGTTCTAGATTTACCGATAAATAGAAATATCTACAAGAACTCCTTTGTCCCAAGTGCTGACAAGGTAGTTAACCCTAAATTTCATTAGGGTTTGATAGTCTTGGGTACAGGATGGTGCTCCTGACTTTGCAGCAGTAGGTAAATGTGATATGGTATATTGTTTTCTGTATTTTTATGAAAGTTAATGCTGAGATGATGTGTGCATTCTCATTTTGTGAGGTTTTTTTTTTTCCATGATTATGTATGTATTGTGTATTGTATTTTTAAGACATGTTTTACAGTGAAACCAAAGGCAAATGTCCACATTTTTTTTTGGGGGGGGGGGGGTCATATTTGCACTCTGAACTGAAGCTTCAATATCTGAGAAAGTTTGCACAGGCTGCAGCTGCAGGGTGGTGGACTGTTAGTTGGGAAAGAGCTTCATTTGATATGCAGCAGCGTTTTTATGAGCAGAGAGCATGCATTTTCAACTTGCAACATAACTTGCAAACATAAACAATATACTTAAAGAATTAAAATGATCTTATTGCAGACATTTGTAATTTTTGATCCAGTTAGCCAAGCCATTTCCTATGCAAATCTAACCATGTAGTTTATGGAAAATAATGTCTACACAACAATTTGAAAAGCTTTGATACTTATAACCACAGTCATTTGAAACAGTTACTGACATTTTTCTGAAATAATGTGACCAGTGCAGCCCTGAGATCAAAAGATTTCCAGCTACAGGAAGTGTTTTTTTATGTTTAAGTAGTTTGCTGGGATTCTTGTGGTTAAACAAAATTATAAATTATTTATGTCAAATCTTTTCCTCAGAAAATTAATGAGAAGCCTCAAGTCATTGCGGACTATGAGTGCGGGAGAGCAATTCCCAACAACCAGGTCATGGGCAAGATTGAGAGAGCGATCGGTAAGAATTCTGTTTGCTCAAAATGAACACTCATATTTTAATCTTGCCAGTTGTTAAGTCCATGTTTGTTCCACTTATATGTATATATCATATGTTCCTCCTCTGTCATGAACAGGGTTGAAACTACGTGGGAAGGATATTGGCCTACCCCTGGAGGCAAAACCCAAGAAGAAATGAACACAAAGCCTCGAAATCAGCCCTCCAGTCCCATCTTTCCCAGTTAGGAAACCTAACCACTTCCCCCTCCCCACCCCTCCAAGAACCCTCAAAAGCTTCCTCCTCTCTCCCCCATCCCTTCCTCTCCCTGGAACTGATATTTCTCACCTGTGTCCTGCCTGAGGACCTGGTGTTCCACTGCATATTACAAGCTGCATACTGACAAGTCATCAGAAAAACTCTCTTGACCACATAATCAAGTGAATGATCGATTGCATTTTTCAGTATCACAAACTCTGTACTTCTTTTCACTCACGTCTGCTTAGGCTTTGGCATGATGAATTCAACTTTTTGATAGTGATGTAAAATCATAAAAAGTGAATTAGTTCTCATGACCAAACAAACTAGTTTGACTAACGTTAATTATAAGCATGATGTTAAGCCGAAAGTGCTTGATTGCATCTTTTTTTTTCCACACACTTAAGATGGTGGGTGAATGTCATGACAGTGTTGAAATGTTTTAATGCTGTGCTTTGTTTTGATCTTAAAATAAAGTTTGGCAGTTCATGACATTTCTGCCTGTGTATTTATAGCGACTGTTAGCACAGGAACACTGGTGACCAGTCTTCTTAAACGGGGTTTTCTCTGATACCAATACCAGTATCGGATAATCCCTCAGACACTGCCTAAAATACTGGTATTTGTATCGGTGAGTACACAAGTCTATGTACTGATCCGATATGTTTGTTTGTTTTTTTTTAATTTTGCCCTTGAAACTGGACCCTGCTACTTCACAGCAGTTCCTCATACACCACTTTCTTCACAAGGATGGTGAAGTCATGTTCATGTCATGTTCTAATGTTTATTTATCTATGGTTTTGAGACAGGCCATACAACAATGATGGCAATCATACATATCCACATCCATAAAGGGTCAAGAGTATACAGCTGTTAAAAAAAGTAATATTTTAAATGCTCTGGTATCTGATCAGTACTCAGTATTGTCTGATACAGTGGTCAGGTATTGGAACATCTCTATTCTTAAATGGTCCTTTAAAATGCAATTCTGACAGCTATGTTAAAGCTGAACTTCCTCATAATGACCAAAGGACTAACCATACCGGAATCTGTTGTTTTGAATGTACCAAACCACCATGACTTTACTATACCAACAATTTTAGGAAATGACTATATTAACAATCAAAGCTACATTTGGGTCGCTCTACTCCAAAAAGCTGAGACAAAGAATACTTAATTAACCTGGAAGCTGAATGTAGTAATTATGTTGAGCCACTAGATGTCAGTATACCACCAAGAATACAGTACATTGGGACCTGTACTGTCCCAACATACTGCATAAAAACTTTATGTTGCAGTTACATTTTAGTGCAAAGTTGACTGCTTTGTGAAAAAATCCTTTATATATATTTTTTACATTCTTTAAGTACATATTTGATAATCTTTTTATATATAAATGCAGCCAAAAAGTTCATCCTGCCCCATAAAATTTGTACCACTGCTGGTAAAATACAGCTGCATAATTCAAACAACAGTGTCAATGTTGAATTGAAGCACTTGCACTTTGCAGAGATATGTTGAAATGTATTGGCATGTGTAATGTTTCTCTTACTTGCACCTTGTGTACGACACTTTAAAATGACTGGCCTTAAAGAAGCTTGAAGCAGTTGTGATTTGCAATGCTTTTCATTGTTTCAGTGTTCCGCTTAATACCATGGGTTATTGATTTGAGCATTACTTTTGCCAGTGGTAAGGCTGCCTTCTGTTTTATGAAAGATTAATGGACCTTGGTGTTCCAGAACAACAAAAGCAGCATGGCGAGGGGAAGTGCAAGTGGGGCAGAACACATTCAAGGACAAAATTTGCAGGAGTGCTGTATTGACAAGCTTGAAAGCTCGTGGAGTATGAAGGACTAAGAGGGAAGCTGAGGCGGTCTATCAGTGAAGCAGTTGTGCCAAGCCTAAATGTAGGGAAGGGCAATAGTTTCTACTGCTTTCCTCCACTTTTCAGCTACCTTTCATGCCAGAGCTGCAGAGAATGCAGACCTGGCCATGAATCCTTAACTTCTCAGCTCCTCCTGTGGGATCTTGATACTCTGTCAGGCCAGCTGTCACATCTTTATGATGAAGTTTACACCGATAGGCCACAACATCAAAACCACCTGTCTAATATTCAAATGTGCTGACAAAACTGCTCTGGCCTGTTAAGGCAGGGCTCCACAAGAGCTCTGACGGTGTTCACTGGTATCTGGCACCAAGATGTTAGCAGCAGATCCATTAAGTCCTGTTAGTTGTAAGGTGGGGCCTCCATGGATCAGACTTTGTTAAAGCACATCCCACCGATGCTTGATGGGCCAGGATTCGATGGGAAAATTGGAGACAAAATCTGGTTCATCAATTGTCCTTCCTTGGACCACTTTTGGTAGGTACTAACTGCTGCAGAGAGACCCAGCCATCTAGCCCATCACATTAGGCCCTTTTCTCCAAATTTGCTCTGGATCTTGAACCGGCTCCATTCAAGATTATTGGAACCTTGGTTCTGTCTGGTGAACCAGCCTGCATTTCCACCAGTTTGAGTGGAACCATTATAATCAAGGATCATCAACAAAGGGTGCTGCACAATGTACGACAGCCTGTGGATTATGACACACCCACTGCGGTTCCCAAGAAAAACCTGCTATTCTTTGGTTCCAGCTAGGAACCAACTTTTCAGGTTTGCGAGCAATTTATTTTTGGTCTAAAGGCTCCAAACTATTTAAAATCAGGTGCTTGAACTGGAACTGGGCTGGTTCCATGTTTGTGGAAAAAGCCTAAATGTGGCCTTTGTCAGAGTTGCTCAGATCATTATGCTTGCCCATATTTCCTGCTTTTAACACATCAATTTGAAGAACTGACTGTTGCCTCCCAATATATCCCAACCCTTGACATGTGCCATTGTGATGAGATGACCAGTGGTCTTCACCTAACCTGTCTGTTAATGTTGTGGCTGATCAGTGTTTGTACAATTCTGCGCTTTACGGCAGGCTTTGGTAATAAAGTCGTCAGCAACATGATACTGGGGGTGGGGAATTGCACAAGGGTCTTTAAAGTCCTCCTCAGGTGAAACAAAGGAAGAGCTCGTAGCAGTCAAGCAGTGCAAACCATTAAGTCTTCTGTCCTATGTAACCTCTATCGAGCCCTCCAGTAAAATCTCTGGTTTGGTGAGATAAGACCTGGTGGTGCCTCTGGCACATCTGTGAATCAATGTGGTCCGTCATTAGAAGGATGCGGCAGAACATGTGTAGAGAACTGCAGCTGTGACTGTACATTGTTTGCTTGTTCGGGGTAAACAGTCCCAGGGGATCCTGAGCAACATGAAGTGTCACTTTAATCTGTCTAATTAATTAGAGAGCAATGTTGTCATGTCTGTTTCCTAATAGGCCTTTTTTCATAGCAGATATTTAGATGCAGGTGTGTCTAATAACATTAACAAAGGCCCCGCTGTTCAAGTGTCCCGTAAGCCATCACGGTGAGCCACCTTAATTAGCATCATGGGTGTGTTTATTCTACTATTTCATATCAATGAGGCGGTAGTGAAAAGGACCCTGAAACTGAAACAGATAAATGGAATTCAGCATAATTAATTTTATTATTTACATCTGTGTTTTTCCTACTGTGAAATGTTGAAATGTCCTCTGGAAAAATGCCTATAGAGGCAATCGTTGGCTTCAGAGTTTGATTTATGTTTTAGGGGACTAACCCACAGCCTAAACAGAATCTGCTGTTGCAGTTCTTGCAGCAGCAAGAAGTGCTTCACTTGAGTGGGCAAATTGCAAACGGCAGGTGAGCAGGGAACCCACAGGCGACGAGGTCAAATCATGGAACCACAACAGCAAGGACACGGAGAGGGGACATCCCAGCTGTCCCGCATCTCCATTCACCTTCACTGGGAAATCCTTCCCCACAGTGTTAAGCGAGCACACTCTAATGGGCAGCTTCAGTGTGTTGAACTGACAGAGCAGAAGCACTCTGGGCTACTGTCAAATCAGCTTTTGGCTGTGCTGTAACAATGTGAATGGAAATTTGGCCTAGGAACTTTCCTAGATAGCTTTCCTAAGGGCTGCTGAGCCAGCCAACACTGAGTATGAAATATTCAAACTGTTAATGGGGTGAATATATAAGCGTGGGCGAAATATGTCATGTGCCAGTTTGTGCACCATCCACAGTCATTTAAATATACATACTTGCATGCTGTCATGCTTGTGGTTTTCAAAGAAATGTTGACACGTACATGTAAATGTATGTTGTGCTTTTTTTATTGTATGCTATAGAAGCTGTTATTTATTTAAAGGACCAGTGAGTAAGATTTAGTGGCATCTAGTGAGCTTGCAGATTGCAAACACCTTGTCTCACTCAGAGACAATATGATAAGTAGTGGATGGAGCCTCCATGGAGGCATTCTGAAGCTCACAGTAGGCCCTTTTCTACTGATACTACCGATCTACTTGGTGCTATCTGGTGAACCATCCCACGTTTCCCCCAGTTTTGAGTGAGACCACTGTAATCAAGGGTCATCATCAACAGAGGGCATTGCTGTAAAATATGCCACGCACACTTTGGTTCCCAGGGAAAACCTGCTATTTGTTGGTTCCAGCTGGGAACCTACATTTTGGGTTCCAAACAAATTCATCTAATTTCACTGGACTCCATAGAAGAGGACCTGCACCCTCTCTAGATATAAATGGCTCATTCTAACAGCTTCATTCCATCAGGCACGGCTGTGTCGCGTTCTGGCTCTGCCGTGGCCACCAGAGCTGATCTCAGCCATTCTACACATGGCTTGTGATTCCACCAGAAGCACGGCAGTGCATCTAAGAAGCGGCTCTCTGCTCTGCTCCACGCAGAATATGCACAAAGTCTATTTTTGACAGAGACCCTGTCAAGCTCCACAGAGTAGATCAAGTCGGCAGGAAGTTAGACACAGGAATGGCATAGAGAATCCGGTCAGTTTTCAAAATTCTAGATACTGTTGAACTATGTAGCCTACTTACCCTAAACTGACAACCTAGATGTTTTGGAAGTTGTCCGTAGAAACTGCTTGGAAAAGGGCAGACACTTTCAAACACTTGGCAGGTGGATGGATGAAGCCATTTATCACGTCTAACATGGGCTAACTTCAACCAATCAGATCAGCGAACCATATGACTGGTTAGGAAGTTACCTTGCAAGATCACGTGAGAATCCTTCAGTTCTGTGTAACAGATCATCTGCATGTCAGGGTACTACGAGCGGAGCCAGTTGGTAAATCAAACTCTTGCAGAAGCCGGTGGGCGAAGAGCGAAAGCAGCTTTTCAATCGAGAAAACCCTTCAGTGCCGTTCTTTGCTGTTCTTTCTATGAAGAAATACTATCCAGTTCTGATATAACTGATGCTATCGCAGTATCTATGCTAACTCTCCTCAGGAGCCACCATTGTTTGTTCGAGATGAGACTCTCCTGCTGTCGTCACACCTGAAACCACGCTGTGCTGCCAGTAGTCTCTCCTGGGTCGCTGATTGGCTGAACCACTTTTGGTGTGGACACAAATGGATGGCAGATGGATTCTCACATACCTCGCAATCAGTCTGCCTCGCAAGGTAATACTTACCCATGTAATGGTAGACGAACAAATATCAAGGGAAAATGACCAAATCAAAATCAGAGCAAGTCGTCATTATCAAACGGCCAAAACACTCCATTCCTGACACACTGCTGGTGGGGCATGAAGCCATGTTGTAAACGCGACGTGCCCATGAGTACATATGGAGTAAGGTAACAAAATCACAATTCCTACTTTTAAGGTAATTATGCAATAATGAAAACATATTTGCTAATAGACCCCCGTAAATCTTATTCAGTGTACTTTGAGTAAGTGCACCTGGATATGTGCAATAGCGAGAAATAGTTGTAACAGACATAATGGCAGTGTAATTAAAAGTAATTATGGCCGGATGCACAGCTCATTGTCTGTTTGGCCACTCATCCACTCAGCAAGGAAATGGACCTGGAGGCACAGCAGCAGCTAGCTGATAAGTTAGCTTTTAGAGTGGGTTTTTACTTCAACTGTCCTCTATGTTTCAGATTAATTGCATATGCAGTAAATCATATTCATACTTAAGTCTTGGGAGGTTTGAGTGTGGTGTCTTTGTTTCTGTCTTCTCAGGTGCTGCTCTGAAGATGGTTTGCTGGGACGCATATTTGCTCAAATAAAGTATGCAACCTCCTGACCGGTGTTCACTGGACAACAAAGGAGGGAGCCATGTTGTTAACAGGGGGTTATTTGGATTCCTGCTCAACAGGCTGCTTCACTTGGTGAGTGTGTGTGTGTGTTGAAAGAGAGAGGCAGACAGAGACAGACTGCGTTCCTGGAAATGCCATTCCATTGGTCAAAACACCATAGCAACATAGTTCCACCTATGACAAGGGAGCAGCCAGTGGTTTTGAAGGAGCGATGTGAAGCAGAAAGCTGCGTGGGGGGGAGTTGGGAGGTGGGGTGGGGGCAGCGCTCAGGGAGGGATTGGGTTGGAGGAAAAGTCTGGGGTCTGTTTTGGCCCGAGGCTCCAAACTCAAATTGAGATTCCACCACACGTACAACCTGTTGTGTTGATCCGTGAAATGCACTTTCTGTCTCAGCTGCCTCTTCCCCTTCAGTTGAGTGGATTTTTTTTTTTTTTCTTCTGGTCTGTCCGTTAGTTTTGTGCCTGTTTATATTTCTTTTAGTTTAAAATTGCTTTAATCCCTGCACAAATAACTACTACTACTTTTTTCCTATTCTGTTATGCTGGAAAAATCAATTTAACAGCAGAAAGAGTGAGCAAAAGTGGCATTCACAGATTTCACTGGTTGTTACAGGGTTAAGGTTTTTCATTCTGCAGTTACAATAGATGCTGCACAGTCTTACATAATGTACTTTGGCGCAATTATAAGACTGAAAGTAGAGTAAGACAAGAAACATAACAAGGACTAGGTTACTTTGTATGCAGTTGTGTAGATAAAAAATAACACCCTACACTTCCTTTGTCAGACATGGGGACCAGACTTACTTCTGTACTGTCAAATCTCTAGTAAAGGCAAAATTTAAACAAATTTTAAAACTGTGACTAAGACTGAAAGATTATACCAAATGCAAGAAATACATGTCTAAAAGTTGAATTGTTTTTGCAGGGATTCATCAGGGTTATTATGGAAGCCCATTTCTGCCAATATGATGGAAAAAAAACAACTTGAAAGTTACTATAATGAGAAACTTTCTTAAAATAATGAGCTAGTATGTCAAAATAATGACTCCCTCCGAGCAATTACTTAGTATCTCAAAATCAGTGGTGGAAAGAGTGCTGAAAATCTGTACTCAAGTACAAGTGCTGTTACATTTCTAAAATAATATTCAATTACAAGTAAAAGTACTGGTGTTAGAAATATACTTAAGTAAAAGCACAAAGTATTCATCATAAAAACTACTCAGAGTAGAGTATTAGTTACTTTTAACTGCTGATGTCAGTCATTTTTTCAAACTAGGGCTGCAAATTTTGTCTTTTCCTGAACCAATAGTTGAAAACATGAACAATCAATCAATCATTAATCGTTTATAACACAAAATTAGATGTTTTTCCTCATTTCCATTTTTTTCTTTTTTTTTTTTTTTGTAAAAAGTTTAATTTGCCTTATTCAGCAATGTCAAATGAGGTGCAGTTACTGCCATGACTGTTGATTAAATATCCATAAATACATTTCAGTCATTAACATCGTTACTCCACATGTGTGCAGCCGCAGCGTTTTGTTATGTTTTTCGATTGTATGACATTGTTTTCATTGGTCCATTTGCAATCAGATCACCTTATTGGCTACTAAAATGCAGATGAAAGGTTTGGATATTAACTCAAATTGTACTCAGTACTCAGCTATGATTTTAACTTAGTAGAATCTAAGTAGATTACATCTTGTACAGAAAATCTACTCATAAAAGTACAAGTACCCCCCAAAAAAACTACTTAATTACAGTAATTTGAGTATTTGTAATTAGTTACTTCCACCTCTGCTCAAAATAACATAACTTTTTCAAAATAATTATTTTGAGAAAGTTTCTCTCAAAGGACCTACAGGATCTTTTTTTCATCACATTGGCAGAAATGAGCTTCCATAGCTAGCCCTTTTTACTAAGTGAGAGGTATCCAAAAAAAAAACACCCAAAGACCAGATAATACTGTGAGAAAATATATGCACAGTTTATTGATAGATGCAAATAGGTGAGGCACACACAAAATAATTCAAATCAATAATGTATTAGTTGTGAGTTCTGACCATGTTTGTTTTTTTTCTCTTCAACATTAGAAACATCAGTCAGTCATGGACAGAAAACCTGCATGCAGGCTGTTAAATTCTTGCTACTCTGGACTTTATTAAGAAATAACTTGGAGTTTTTCTCTGCAGCCGATATGGGACACAGGAGGCAAAAAAAACAAAACAAAAACAGGCCCAGCTGCTGCTGTGCCAGAAAAAAACAAATAACTTGATAACCCACATATAAAAATAAACAGAGAAATTCCAGTGACTACTACAGGATAACAAATTATATCATAAATATTTTTTTTAACTGCTGCTCATATTCATGGCTTTTAAAGACCTGCTTGGGCTCATCTACAAATTTACTGTACAAAATTGTTTCTAGAACATTCTGTGAAAGGCCAGTTTCACACATGATGAATGATCAAGTAATATTTACATTTGGCTTCTGAGTCACTGTAACATATACAAAGAACAAAAGGCACTGCGACAAATGTCAAAAAACATTTAAATATGTACTAAAAGTAAGCATGAGGAAAAAAACTAGGCATCCGTTCAGGAGAAGCAATCGCTAACGCTGCCAATTGTTTCTTCATCCAATTACTACCGAGTTGTGTTAGACAGTATGGCTTATGATGAATCTACACTACGTCTCGATTATGCAATGCTGTCTATCAAAGATTGTGACATAACACAGACTTGAAGAAGCCTGCCCTGTTCTTTCCAACCAAGTACACCAGTATTCACTGAGGAATTCACCATATTTACATGGCGGCCATTTTTTCTCTAATGTTGCACTCAGGGTGGGGAGATCAAACACTGTTAAAGTTGTATAAACGTACAAAATCTGACAAATTATTAATGTCGTTGACTCTAGATTGATCGGCAACTGACAAGACAATAGATAGTGAAAGTCTGGAGAGGCATCAAGCCATATTTCATGATAAACAACATATTTGATAACCCATTAGCTACTGTTAGCTGCTAATGTTAGCATTAACCACTTCTTAGCTAACTTACTGTTGGATTACACAATACAATACGAATGGCGTAAATGAATTCTTTCGTTCATATTTCAGAATTATTGTCTTTTCAGTTGTTGATCAATCAGGTAACCCATTAGCTATCATTTATGTTAGCATTTACTTTTGATTGTGTCGCACAATATGACAGGAAAGGCATAAATTAATCCTGCAATATCTACGGAAGTACTGATTTATGCCTTTCCCGATCATATTTTTCATTTGTATCGTGTAATCAAACAGTGGTGTTAGCTAAGAGTTGGTTAATGCTAACATTAGCTGTTGTTAACAGTAGCTAATGGGATGTGCTGTTGATGTTGATGTTGAAAAATGGCCCAACGTTCCTCCAGACTTTTACTATCCATTGTCTTTTCAGTTGCTGATTGATCAGCTAACCCATTAGCTACTGTTAGACAACAGCTAATGTTAGCATTAACCACCTAGCTAACAAAAGCCTTTAAGGTGCCTCAATGCTGGTAGGAAAGGTGTAAATTAATTATGAAATATAAATGAACTTTTTATTTCCTATCATATTTCTTATTTGAAAGAGTAATCAAACGTAATGTTAACTAAAAAGAGGTTAATGCTAACGTTAGCTGTTGTCTAGTGTTAACAGTAGTTAATGGGTAACTAAATGTGTTGTTTTAGTCTGAAATATAGCCCAATGTACCTCCAAACTTCCACTATCCACATCTTTTCAGTTGCTGATCAATCAGACGTGGTTATTTGTCAGATTTTATACATTTATGTGACTTACAACCTGGAACACAGCAGTAGGACAACATCCTTTTGATAACAGCATTTGACCATTTCCTGAGTGGATGTCAGAGGAAAATGGCCGCCGTGTGAATATGGTGGCATCATTCTGCAACTTTCCGTTTGGTTAAAGAAAAGGTGAATTTGTGTTGTTTACACAGTATACAGTACAGCACTATGTGCCCATGGATAAACATGACAGAAAAAGGTGCAACAGTGTAAGTCTGCTCGTGACCTCATACTTTGATTAAGATATCAGTCAAATGAAAGGTTAGCTGCACATTTACGTAGACACGACATTACTTTGCGAAGCTGGCTGACAGAATTATCATTAGCCCGTTCTCAGTGGGTAAAACGCCTTAATTGATATTTAATAAATACACACAATACAGTGTCAAACATGAAACTTTGGTAAGTGTATTATAGGATTATGAATATTCTTCCTTTTTTAACCAATGTATTTATCAGCATCACTGGCACAAAGTGATTCTAGTCTGTGAGTGAATGTTTTAGTGATTTTTTTTTTTTTTTTCCCCCGCATGTTTGTGACTGTTACAAGAACATCTAAAAACAGCTGGATTTTCACAGGTTACTTCTTTTCTAGGGTTGACAGTCTGTTGCAGGATACTGACAGTGGACGGCTAGGTTGATGCGTGGCTCGTGTGCATGCAGCAGTAGCGCAAACAGGTGGGTAGGTTCACAGTATCTCCAGAGGATCACACTGTCTGGACCCATCCGTAGTGTCTAGACATTAACTTTATTGGTCTTTCTCATACACACATTCACGCGTTACTTTGGCTCCACTCACACACATTTTTAAAAGGGATAGTCTGAATTATTTGTAGTGGGGTTTTATGAAATACGAACTGATAGTCAGTGTGTATTTGCAACAGTATCCCAGTTTGGAGAAACTGGAGAATGGTATTTTAGCCACTTAAAAAAGGTAGACTGAAAGAATATTTTCACCACTTTACTTTGCCATCAGACATATACTGATAAGAAATCGCCATTACATGAGACAAATATTGCTCTCTCGGAACCAACCAAACCCCACAGGTAAAATCAGTCATTTTTCCTGGCCGAACACAGGATATGCTGATCTACCGCTGCATCAATCTGTTAGTTTGCTTGAGTAATTGTGTGACATTTGTATTTTAAAAGGTTACTTTGGATTCACCGAAGTCAAATAATAACACAAATTAACTAACTGATAGAGGCAGCCATGGACCAGCAACTCCCATGTTCTGTATGGTAAACCATGCGGTAAAATTAACGAATTTTCCTATGGAGTTTGGTTGGTTTGAACTGAGCAATATTTGGTTTATATAATGCCGTTTTTTTGTCAGAAAATGCTGTCTGGCAGAATATAGTGCTCACATACACTTTGTTTGGTTTGTGGTTGACATTTTTTAAGTGGCTTAAATACCTTTTGTTGCTGACCCTGCCCACAACTGTGCATTGTTTAGCTTCCGTGCTGGTACTCTCTCTGCTTCTCCTCACTGGAGAAGCTAATACACTGAGTATCAATAAGTACCTCATACAGCCCCACCTCAAATAATAAACTATCCCTTTAACCCTAAAGTGAGCTGTCACTTCAGCGAGTAGAGCAGTTCAGCGGTGTGGCAGAGAGATAGAGGGTGAGCTGAGGAAAAGTACTGACAGCACAACCAGTCCTCCAGCTCCGCGTTCCTCTCGGGCTCTAGTGAGCGCTCGGCGAACTTCATCATCAGCAGGGCCCGTTTCACGTCCAGCCAGTTGAGGAGGCCCTCGTGTCTGGCTCCGCCGACAAAGCCTCCACCCTGTCCGTGTCTCTCCCACTGCTGCTCCATCAGGTCTCTCCTGGGGCCCCACAGCAGGCTCTGCAGTATGCGCTTGGCCTCCTGGATGTGGATGCGTTTGATGGGGTCGGGTTGGAGCAGCAGCTGGGCGAGCCTCTGGAGGCCGGCGGAGTAAAGTGAGACGGAGGGGATCTGAGGTAAGTCCTCGCAGCGGTAGTCCTGTTCCTTCAGAGCCGGACTCACCTCAAACGGGTTGGGTTGGTGGAGGAGTTCATAGATCAAGATGCCTGTCTGGAACTCATCAAATTTACGGTACTGGGCCGCTGAGACGATCTCAGGCGCCAATCTGGCGTGGTCACGTTTGATGCGAGGATCCACAGTGGTCGAGACAGCATCCTCTGAGGAGCGACGCTTCGATTTGGCAAAGTTGCTGATGAGGAGCCGCGGAAGGTGACGCTGAGTGTCTACACCACTGGAACTCTTACTGCTACTGTTGTCAGTGGCGGTGTGTTGGGGGGGCTGGGAGGGCCTGCGGAGATGAGGCACCAACAGCAGGTTCTCGAGGCAGAGGTCGCGGTGCGTGACCCCATGCTCCTTCAAGTGCTCCAGGCCATTGCAGAGCTGCAGGAGGAGGAAACATACGCGGCGCTCGTAGACCTCCGGCTGACTCTTATGGAACGCCTCCCACTCCCGAACGAAGTCAGCTGCCGTCTGCTGAGGGATCTCAGAGGTGATGACCACCACTCGCTCACGGTCTGTCTGCTGGTTAGGCGTGGACGTGGTGGAAGGCTGAGGCACCGACGAGGCAGGCGTGGTGGGCAAGGAGACCTCGTCAGAGGGCAGCATGCTCTGTGGGACACAAGCGAGAAAGTGTCCGCAGTCCTGCTGGAGATTGAAGTGGGGAGGCATGCTCTGCTGCACCGACAGACCGTAGAGATGGCCCTGTTTGGCCTCCATGGATGGACTCTTGCAGATCTGGAGAGATACAAACACAAAGGACAGAGGGAGGAAAGGATGAAGGGAAGGAGAAGAAAGGGACCGAGGGGGGAGAGAAGAATTCCGGACAGGGAGAGACGGGAAGGGAGTGGAGCCAAGAAACATAAGAAAGGAATTCTTGTTAGTGAGGTTTCAAGGTCAGCGCCAATTCAGTCCCTGCTTTCATTCAAGTGAAACCAATGTCTCTGATGCAGATTTAAAGCTAATCCTCAGCTGAAAGCTTTTTTTAGGAAGTGTTTGTAAGCTATTACAAGGCTAGTTGATGCCAGGACTGAACTTGTATTTAAGTTAGCCACTACAATCCCTCAGTGTCTGAACTTTCCCACAGGTTGCAAGATAATGACCAAGTTCTCTGAATAAAATCCTACATCAGAATTCTGAAACAAACAGAAATGTCTCCCATAGAGCTGCAATGACCTAATCAATTATAAATCAATTATTACATTTATCACAAACTATT
Organism: Lutjanus argentimaculatus; assembly: GCA_034769285.1. NCBI lineage: Eukaryota > Metazoa > Chordata > Actinopteri > Lutjaniformes > Lutjanidae > Lutjanus > Lutjanus argentimaculatus. The sequence continues at coordinate 35,605,725 of JAWZSL010000005.1, read as the reverse complement.
TTAATAACAGATTAATCCATTTAATTAATTCTTTCAAGAAAATAAACATTTTCTGATTCTGGCTTCTTCTGTTACAAATGTGCATCCAAAAATGAGCACTACAAGTCAAAGAGCGAGCTGGAGTTATAGACAGTGTATTAAATAGGTTGAAATCGTATTTAATATACAGTCTATGGATGAAGCAAGTTGTTGAGTTACAAATTACAGATTTCTCCTTTAAATGTGAACATTTTTTGACTTCTTCAGTCCTCTATGACAGAAAAGTGAATACCATTGGGTTGTGGGCAAAACAAGACATTTGAGGGCGTCATTTTGGGTTTTGGCATTTCTCCCCTTTTTATGGGCCAAACAATTAATTGATTCAAAAGAAAATAATAAACAGATTAATCAACAATTAAAATAATCGTTAGCTGCAGGCCTAGTCGTGCATAAAATTTCAGTATGTTCTTACTGTGTGTTGAGGTCAGATTTACAAATATAATCTCTTCTTTGTGATTAACAGAACCAAAATCTACTTGCACGGGGTTCAGCACACTGGTATTACGCCTGAATATCAATCCATAAAGTTTTTGTGCTGATGATCTCATACTACATGGTGTGTGTGTGTGTGTGTTTGTGTGTGTGGCCTTGACAACAGGGGTTTGTCAGACTGTAAATCCTGCCTGGAATGCAAAGATTAATTGGGCCTAGAGAGATATTAAGCAAGACTGTGGGCACCCACTTCGTGGCACAACACATACTGTACAAACAGCCGCTGCTTTGTACAGCACTAATGACTTTGAGACAAAGGTCAGCGAGACTGAATCCACACCCTGCTTCCTGGTTGTTTACACTACATGCCCTGAAGGGTTTGTGCTGCGGCAGGACCATCCCATCTGTAATCTAAGAACAAACAAAGACCACCGCCCTCTTTTAATCTCCTCCTTCTATCCTCAAACTGTCAAATCCCTGCTTAAGAGATCAGTTAACAACACCCACTGTGCAAATTATTCCTTAAACAGCAATAAAGATGATCGTGAGTGAGCTGCGAGTTGCTCTCTTGACAACATCCTCTTAGTAGAGAGAAAAAAACAGGATCTGTATGTTACAAAAACATGCCTCCTTTTCAGCAGCCAACAGCCAAACACAGAACCAACACTTGTTTACAATACTATACTTGCTGTCTTCTGTACCCTGTGTTCAATGTCAAGGCCATGAAGTGATGATAAGGTTCAAATAGCAGCAACCCCAAAAGACTATTTAATCCCTGTAAAAATTAATTCAGGATTTAAAACGTAGGAAGTGATGATGATGCAAAAATATGGCCATAATTCTGTTTCTCTTGAGAATTAAAGTTATAATCCTTAAGATTTTCATGAAGTCATATCCTGTTTTTAATATTATTTATGGTCTGCATTTTTTTAGTAATTGCCATTCAGTGTATTTACATTTACATAATTACCTCTTTATACATTAGTTTTTCCTTGTTAGTGGCAGGGGTCTGCCAGTCATGCGTGGAATTCCAATTAAGTACCTACGTGCAGGGAATTTGCAGGAAACGATGCATGGGGTTATCTGGTTTTAATTTGACTGCAGTAGCTTTGTTTACATGGACATTATTTCCTCAGTCCAATTGAAATCATTCTGATTAGAAATTCCACATAGCTGTTTACATGGATGCTAAATAAGTGATCCCATAAAACATGTGTTTATATGCCCCAAAGCATAAATAAGAATCTATTTTTCAGAAGAAGTGTTTATGTGAGATTCATTCTGCAGTTATTCTGATTATTTGTGGAATATTACAGTCCAGTGTAAACTCAGCCATTGATATCATCCTCACTTTTTACTCCTAACACCGTAACAGAGCTGTATTATGTTACTTGTGATGAAAAATTAACATTTCCCATTGCTGCTGCTTCACAATAAAAGTGTAGAAATGGCATTGTGCCGTTAAGTGTTAATGTGTTTGTCACTAATATGTCTACAAAAGGAAACATGGTCATTTTTTGGCATTTTTTGACAGTCAGTGAGGTTTAAATATTGCAGAGAGTATTGGTACGAGCAGGAGCAGCCACAGTTAGCTGTTAGATGAAGAGCTGCAGGTAACTGCACACCTCCAACTATCTGCAAGATGACCAGCTTTATTGTGCCCTGCCGATGTGTGGAAAACTATTAACTATTGCTATTGAGTGATGTCTTAATTTTAACAAAATGAGTTTGTTTGGTTGCGCTCTAAGTAGGTCAACCAGCTGCTCTTTTGTTGTATTGTTTATATTTATTTTGTTGTATTTTTTATTGTATAGGTATCCCCAAATGAATCAGGACTGAAATATTAAGGATCGCAACTATGGTATTGTAGGAGGTGAACATGGTCTCATCAAACTCATCAAAAAATTCACTATATAAAATACTTGTCAAATTAGGCCCTGCTATCTAGAGTATGAGTATTTCTTACCTTTACAGCGTAGGAGTTGCTGGGGTCTGAGGCACAGGCAGCAGAGTAGTACACAGCATCTCCAGCGTTGCAGCTCGGCTTGTTAGAGGTCAGCCTGAACAGAGACCAGTTGCTCTCCTCAAACCTTAGTGGGTTCTTCTGGGAGCGGGTGAAGTGATCCTCACATTTTAGAGCCAAGCGCCGCAGAGACTCGGCGTACAGGCCTCCCAGTTTGGAGTAAACTCCCTCCCTGCTGTCTATGTTACTCAGGAGGGTCTGGAGCTGCAGGCTGGAGCCCAGATTTGGTGCCAGACCAGGTTCTGAGCCTGAGAAGGGTGCACTGAGTTGGGGGGAAGAGGAGCAGGTGACGCTGCTTCTGCAGTGGACACCCAGTCGCCCGTGAGTCTTCAGCGGTTCATCCAGTGTCCGGGACCTTGAGGATCGTCCTAGCAGGGCATGGCAGCGCTCCAGAGACTCATTAGAAGAGAAAATGGGTCGCGGGTCAACAGGGCTGGACGGTAAACTGGACCGGGAGTTAACATCAGCAGGTCGACACACGTTGGTCTCCGAGCCAGTGAAGGGGAGGCGTGGGTAGGCTCGGACGAACGGTTTTCCGTTTGTGCTATCAGGCGCCGACACGGTGCGGTTGACCAGTTTCTTCTCCGGGAGCGGAGGTGGCTGGTTAGTTAAGCTGTTGAAGGAGGGCGGGTGAGGAGACCCTGGAGCTGAGGCCGCTGGACTTCTGGTAAATGGAGAGGAACAAGACATCCGTGAAGCATCTCGAGAACCTAAAAAAAGAGGAAAAAAAAAACATCAGCAAAATTACACATGTACAGTGTACTACTTACATAACAAACACTTTTTGTTTTAAGTGTTACAAAATAATTGTATGAAAAGAAACAAAAACCCTACGAATGCACTGTTTCATTGATCAAACATTGGCCGATATTTGCCTTGTTGACTGCCATCAGCCTATCTGTAAATAAGATGACGTTCAGTGATGGCAGTGGTTGATGTTTGTCTGTTGTGTCAATTTTGCGCTCACTAAGTGTCTTGGTTATTTGCAGTCTACTCAGACAACAACAACCTAGTTGCCAGTAGCAAGACAACAACACAAAAACAACAAACCTTGTCTGAAACAAAGACTAGTTAGATTAATGATTGATACCACTTAAAAGTCTGTACGCCAAATATGAAGCTAAACCAGCAGCCAGATATCTTAGCATAGCATAGCATAAAGGCAAGGACAGACAGACAGAAGGAAACAGCTAGCCTGGCACTGTCCAAAGGTATTTGTTATCTTCTTCATACCACCACTGTTTTGTGCAGCTTAATCAAATGATATATAATATATACAGTGAGCTTTAGCACAATCTCCCGGCTGTCATTGCTAAAACTGGGTGGAAACAATTAGTGTTTTTAAAAAACCTCCATTGCAGAGCCAATCCAAAGTCTTCAGGGTGGCCCTGAAGTGTAGGGGTGGGGACATTGTGTACTAACTGCTGAGGAGAATGTGGACAGAGCATTGTTTATGGTAAGGCGTGTCTTTGAAAAAAAAAAAAAAATTAAGGGGCATAGGTTTGTTAGCAACCGTTCTTGCCACTGTTCAAGCAACTATCTTGCAATTAAAATTCCTGTGATGTTTGGTAGGTGGCGAGATCTCTGATAGTCTGGTACCTTTTTCCAGTCTTTTATGCTAACCTAAGCTACGTGCCTGTGGGCTGTAACTTCATACTGAACAGACAAATGAGAAAATGGTCTTGATCTTCCCGTCTAACAAAATGATTAAACATATTTCACAAACTATTCCTTCAGTAGAAAATAACTGACAGGTATCAGGTGTCAAACAGACACAAACACCAAGACCTTTTAACTAGATTCACACAATACATCTTTTGGTTCTCTTGTGTCCTTGTAAGTTAATTTCCTGTATCCTCACAGCACTCACGGACTCACATATTCCTGTGTGACAGCTGTGAACGTGATTTATTTACTACAGCCCTTCTGTCACTGCCTACTGCTCAGCCTTAGTTCAAACACATACCTCGTTTCCTCAAAAGAGCTGGAAATTTCCACAATCCAGGGTTCAAGCTGACACTCAAAACGTCTTCCATCCAATTATGATCCATTTGTCAATTAAAGACTTAAAGTTGGAGCTTGACATTACACCAGAGGAGACAGATACTGAGATAATTGTGTGGTGCAGTCTTCAATAACTGCTTTCACAGAGGGGGAAGACCGTAAAGAAAAAAGTACTCTGTAGGATGTAGCCAAGCCCTTTTTCCCTCGTTATCAAAGTCCATAATTATCTCTTCAAACAACATTGGCCAGGAAGTTACAGCAATTACAAGCGTCTGAGCGCCACGGAGGTTTAAAGCTGATATGTGAAGGATGACAATAATTCCTTAACCGTGGACACATGACACTCATTCTGAGCCACATCTCGAGTTTGATGAGTGTAGAAGTCTTGTCATGAAAATGAGCTCTCAGTCAAAACAAACCGTCGCCGTGCACTTGACGAAAGAGGAAGAGAGGAGATAAGCTGACAGATTGCTGCTGTAAAACTGCGCAGTACTCCCTTTCCTCTTTTCACTGTTGTTGCCACATTTTCACTCTGGACAAAGTTCATCTTCAGACAACCTCAATTCATAAACAGTTGGCCCGCTGTGTAAAGCGTAAATAAAAACAGAACGCAATGATTTGAAAATACTTGTCGACTTTTGTCTTCTTCAGAGATGTCCCTGCTTATTTCAGCAAGACATATTCTGCACGTGTTAAAACAGTGTGGCTACTAGACTGGTCTGCCTCCAGTCCAGACCTGTCTCCATTGAAAATGTGTGGTGCATTATGAAATGAGACCTCGGACTGTTGAGCACTTGAAGTTGTATATGACGCAAGAATGAGAAAGAATTTCACTTTCAAAATGTGAACAATCAGTGTCCTCAGGCCCCAAATGCTCGCGGAGTGTTGTTAAAAGAAAAAGTGATGTGATGGGGGGGTAAACATGGCCTTGTCCTAACTTTTTTGGAACATTTGGAGCACTTTTTGGAGCATTGGGCATTATCAGTTTGAGCTTTTCTTTACTGTATTCAATGGGCTATAGGTTGAAAAGTTTTTGCAAATCATTGCATTCTGTCTTATTTATGTTTTACACAATGTCCCAGCTTTTTTGGAACTGTTCTTGTAGTTAAATATAATGAAACAATATCTGAACAGCAACATGCAGCCAACTGAAGCACTCACATGTCTGAGAACGCTTTGGAAAAAGTACCTAACTTGCTAAATAAACTGCAAATTCTTTGGTTTATTTGCTTTACTGTATCAGGCAGATATGATCCTTATGAGTCCCCGTGCATGTTTCCATTGGAGCAAATGAACCCGCACCACTCAGATATTTAAATAAATCTTATTAAACCTAATCAAAATATGAGTGTGAGTGGTTCTTACCAGTGTCAGCAGTCAGGTTGTCAGTGGAGGCAGTGGGTAGGCTGACGCTGCTCAGGCCCCGTAGAGAAGAAGTGGGGCTCTCTACTGACCCTTGTTGGCTGCAGCGGTCCAGCTCCATGTTGCTGCCACTCATCTTACTGGACACTCTGTAATGGAGAAAACAACAGAGACCTGGTAAGTGAATATGACTAGACAAGATATTTTTAAAAAAAACATTTTTTTTTTGTATATTTGTAGAATATTTTCTGTCTCAACTTTTCTAAAACATCAGCCGAGCCAAGTGCAGTGTCCCCTGGTAGTCAGTCTGTAGGATTTCTGCAGAAATGTTTTTATTTTGTGCACCAGTTCATAAATGTGGAACCACTTCACTTCCCCTTGGCGTCTTCTTATCTGCAATATGTATTACTAACAAGCCTACGTGAAAGAGAATGTTGTTTCATTTTAAATGACGAACAAGCACCGTCAGGAGTAGTTTCACTTCCTTGTTAGAGAGACGCACTTCTGGAATCAGCATTAATTTATGACTGCACAAATCAGCCTCACTAAAAACAAAAAGACATCTTAAGGCGTCGTATGAGTCTATCACATGTGGCTGTTTGGCCTTTTTCTGATACTGGCTCCCCTTCTTGATGACACTTAACTACACCAAGCACTACATTAGTAGACATATCTGACCTTTAAAGTGAGACTGTAACTTCTGCTGAACACTGACTACTGTGGCAATTACAGGATAATGGCATATTTGATTTCCCCACATGTCCACTGACTTTAAAGGGAAACTGCACCAGTTTTACAGCTCAAAGTCTGTTTAAAGGTCTCGGGGAGCATTACTGCATTAAGTGAAATAATAATTCAGAGGGAGCTGCATAAAAGTCTAATAAAATGTCTAAAGTGATGTCACTTAAGTTGGGGCTGAAGACTGCAAGTGTGAAAATGTGGAATTGGCAAGAAGTGAGGTTACCTGACCTCCGAGTCCTCAACTCTGCTTGAGGCTACAGGGGGTTTCAAAGTGCGCCACGTGGGCCGATAGCGGCCCGCAGAAACATTCTGTATGGCCTGTATTAGACTATTTAACACACTACTCAGCTACAACATCGAACTGCATCCCCTAACAAGTGTCCATCAGGTTCAAAAGGGCAACTTGCAGCAGGTTCGTTCTGTCCTCAACGCTAGTTCTGTGTTTCGGTGGACAACTCAGCAGTTTCAGGTGGAAATGAGATGGAAAAGCGACCAGGAAAAATGACGTATGGTTGAGAAGGAGGTTTCAGGTTTCAACTCTTAGGGCCTACTTCATCAGACCTTTGGGAACAGATTAGAATCAGGCATGCTTTATTGATCCCTGGAGGGAAATTGGGTTACGTGATCTTAAGTGATAGGCCTTATCTGCAAAGGAATGAATTCGGCGCTCAAGGAATTTAATGTTAAACCCATAAAGAGACCAATCACAAATCCTACGACAGTTTCATAGGTTTTCCTGTGTGGACTTTGATTATGTGCTGGCTCCCTAAATTGGCACTTAATCAAAACTCTCTCGAGGCTACATTAGCTCCTACTGGCTTAAGACACCTGAATTTCCAACCAAACTGTCAGCAGGCACCAGGTTTTGACAAGGAAGAAGAATGTGTAGGAAAAAAAGATGATATCTTTAGTTCTGCTGGATTTATTTTAATCATTTTTTTTAAACTGTCCATACTCCTACGTGTTATAAGAGTGCAATACTAAATTTGCGAAGTACCTTTAAATACACATGATCACCTGACTGAGTGTGAGTGAAATGCGACCAAGAGCAGGAAACAAAAACACATGTCCTGCTGAGGTACCATGTGTTCCCTTCTTGTTTAAAATTCTTTTTTCCCCTTCTCTATTGAACATGAAAGGACAAAAGAAAAGGCCAAATTTAGTAATAATGTCTTTAGGCATAATAGTTATAGAATGTCCAGTCTTGTTCTATCTACAGTTTGTTGACATTACCCACTGCCTATTGGTCACATAAAACCAAGTAAATCTGTAGCAGCAGAACACCTTCATGGGCTCGGGGGTTAAGGCTGCAACCATGAACTGCAAAGTTCTCGGTTTGCGTCCAGCTGGGGACCTTTGTTGCTGTCATTTCCTATTTCTCTCTCCTCTCGTTTCCTGTCATCTCTGTACTATAGGCTATAAATAAAGGCATGAAATACCACGGAAATGCTTCAAAAAGCTGTAGCAGCAAAATCCTTGAGTATTGACTTGAGCACGGGGCTTTTCATTGCTTATGCCTTCAACTTTTCATTTGTAAGATGAAAATAGTGAGATTATGTCTTTTTATTTACCAGACAGGGGCTCTGCATTCCTCTTGTTCAGCCTGCATGACGACCATGATGGCCACTTATAATACCAATGAAAACTGTGCATGAGCAGACTTCCTAATCAAGGTGACCAATTAGGCTGAGTGACAGCCATTCACTTGTCTCATTATAGCCGCTAATGGCTCAGGGAAGCAGCGTCCAATCCCATCCCTTCATCTCCCTTCCCTCTCCTCCATCACAAAATGACTCCTCTATCCATTTATCTGCCGGCCCCTGACTTCAATTCCACCATAAATCAGCAGAACAAACAGACGAGGGGGAGAAAAGGACAGGAGCACAGGGGGGAGACAAAGGGTTAGGTATTCTCTGTGGGCAGTTCGCTAAAGGATCCGCTATCGTTTTACAGACAAAAGAGCAGTGATGAAAGGCGGTGGAAATGCTGAGGCAGGGGAGAAATGGTAATGGGTGCAGGGAGGATTACGAGTGCGTGTGCATGTGTGCGCCTGTGCATGTCTCACTCCAGATCTCTCAGATTTGTATCCAAAACATGAGATTTTCCTTGGTGAGAGAATGTCATTGCTTATGTCCTGCGGGAGGATTCACATGGATGAATGAGCCTACTGAACAAGGGCATGCAGAAAGGACCTTGACTCTGATTAAGACTGTATGTAAGACAGTACAAGCATTTAAGGGCTGCAACTAACTTCCTTGCAGTCAAGAGGAAATATCTATCTCATGTTATTCATTTATAAAGCTCCCTCTTCTCTCATTTAAAGCTAGCAACTACAGTATGTGATCCAGTAAGTATTTAACCTTAGACAGCCCTCATTTATGCCCTAATGTTGGCCAAACTGGTTACAGGTACTATGCACCTTTTAAATGGAAACTAGGGCTGCCCCATATGGTAAAAAAAAAAAAAATCATATTGCATTTTTTAGGACAGATATTGAGATTATGTTATGATATATGATTTTTGCATCACATCTCTGCAGCACTATAGTACATATTAATATAATGCTGTTTTGTCACATTTACCTTTATCAAAAAAATTCAACTTCAGTGATTTGGATGTTGCACTTAGCCGTACTGCAACTTCAATTATATCTCGATGAACTGTTCAGCCCCAGTGGAAACTACTGCAAACTGCCCTCAAACTAGATTACTGCATTGCCTTTGGAGATTTTAAAACTTTATTTTCTGATCTTTTTGTGATTCTCATAGCTGTTTTTTCTTAACCCATTGTGTAATTGTTATTTTTGCTGATTGTGTTCTTGTGAGTCTATCTTGTTCTCGGGTCTCTCTTGGAAAAGAGGCCTTGATCTCGATAAGAATGCATAATTAAATAAAGATTGAATTATCAGTTCATCTGATAGTTATTTTCATTTTCCTTTCATTTTCTATTCTTCCTTTTGCTAGGGACCTTTACAATCCACTAAAGGGCCCCTGTTGGACCCCAGACCCTGGATTGAAAACCACTGGCCAAAACAACAGTTCAAAACCCACAGATTCTTCATTTAGTATCATAAATGACAAAAAAGCATCAAGTCCTCACATTTAAGCAGCTGAAACAAAATGACTGAATAGTTGGTAATTAATTTTATTTCGTTTGGCTAATTGATTAATTGACTAAGTGTTGCAGTTCTAATCTTAACACAAAAAGAGCAGCATTCATTAGGATTTTATCTACTTGGAATCCCCAGGTTTAGCCTAAACATCTATTAATAAACATCTTAATTGCTCATTTCCTCAGAAAAGATTTACTTGCCTCCCGCATGAAGAAAAAGCCTACGTGAGCTCGAGCTCATCATGATCTACCGTGATTTGTGTTCTGCAATCAACCCCGCAACGACAGCAACCCAGATATAGAATGTAAACAATCACGCTACAGTAAGTAACACACCACCGGATCTGTTGACACACACGCTACCCCGACATGTGCATGGTATTAATAAAGCTGTGTGAGAGGCGCTGAGGGAGTTTTTAAAAAGGGATCAGATTGGGGTTACACGGCTAACTAGCTACAGATAGCAGTGTGACAGTGTAAGATGAGAACCAAGCTGAGCTGCAGTGTTGTTGTTGTTGTGGTGGCTCAGGTTCACACAACTGGTTTCACTTCCTGACTTTTATTTAAGGCCGTCTCTGTCGTAAATATATAAAATGATGACCTCTGAGGGACAGAGTACTGTATGTACATTTGTTATGAACCCACAAGTACGAGCACAAAGTCACTTTCCAGGCCAATATCTGTACAAGCAGTTTTTTTTTTTTTTGTAAAAATCAAGCTGGTTATACAAAATGAAGAGTGATGAAATCAGATACTGTAACCTGATTACACCCAACACATCAATGTTGACACATAGTTCAGGGTTTTGTTAATAAGAGGTGGAGTCAGGTAGAAAAGCAGGATGACTCAGATTGTACTTGGGTGTAGGTTGTATCATGAACACCTGGACGATGTAATGCAATCCCCTACAAACAGCATTTATAATATAAAGCTTACGATGTTAAAGAGATAGTTTGGATAATTTGATGTGGGTTGCATGAGGTACACATAAGAACATAAACTAAGTAATGCACTACTGTGGACAGGCTCAGCAACAAAAGGTATTTTAGCCACTTAAAAAAAGCTCCATCTAAAAGAATCATCACCACTTTAAGTGCAAGCTATATTTAGAATATTTTCACCACTTAACTTTGCCATCAGACGACCTCTTCTGTCAGGAAACCGCTGTTATATAAGCCAAATATCGCTTTCTCCAAACCAACCAAACTCCATGGGTGAAATCGATAATTTTACCTGGCAGAAAACAGGAGTTGCTGGTCTACTGCTGCATCAAACCTTTAGTTAGTTAGTGTTATTGTGTGACTTCAGTGAGTCCAAACTAACCTTTTAAAACACCAAAGTCACACAATAACACAGACAAACTAACAGATCGAGGCAATGGTGCACCAGAAACTCCCATGTCCTGCAAAGAAGAATTGCTGATTTTGCCTATGGTGTTTGGTTGGTGTGAGGAAAGTAATACTAACGCATAAAATGGCAGTTTACCACCGGAAAAGGCTGTCTGACAGCAAAGTAAAGTAGTGAAAATATTCTAAATATAACATACGCTTAAACTGATGTTGTTTTTTTAAGTGAACCTTTTTAAGTGACTAAAATATGTTTTGCTGCTCATCCTGTCCACAGAGTACATTGCTTAGCTTCCTGGTGCTCTTCTCTGCTTCTCCAAAACTGCGGCTGTGTCAACCAGCACCTACTGTAGATAATACACAGTATCTCATACAACCCAAGATCAAATGTTCCAAAATATCCCTTTTAGTTTTGATAAGAGAGAGGATATTAGATTCTGTGATGCCTACATATTATGTAAACTCACAAAAGGTAGTTTTTATTGCTTTAATGTTGCACTGGATCACACTATCTTGTGCATGTGCTCTTACGCAACCTCTATATATTACCATATTGTGCAGAAAAGAATAGCATGCATTGTTTTTTTCCCCCATGATCACAGGATAGTTACCATGGCTATACAGCCATATAAACCATGTCTTTGAAACAAAGATCCATTAATGTTTGACACCAATCCTTGTTATCTTCCACAAACTGCTCCAGTCTTGCCTTGTTATCTTCTTCTGACAGCTATATCTCTGTCCCTTATTCATTACAACCCACTTTCATTTGTTTCACCACATCCCATAAAGTAACACACTGTGTAATCAAATTCACTTCTCATCCTCTTCATCTTAGCAGTATTTTAATCTTGCCAACAGGATGAGCTCAAATAATAAAATAATCTATGAAGAAAAGGATTAAAAGAGATTAGACGAAGAGCAAAGAGGGATCAAATAAAAGAATGAGCAAAAACTTGACCACATGCTGTCAGTCACGTGCCACATCCGAATTTTAACTACTAAGCTCCTCATAGAGGAGTGAAAATAAGCCGAGGCCTGTGCTTACCTCTGCTCTGTGCTTTATTACCATCTTCCTGAAACACACTCAAACTCTGCGACCACTTTCCTGCGTGAACAACAGCATCACCACTTCCCTTCATAAGTCTAATGTTAGATATGTGGTCAAGTCTAGCGTTTATGAGAAAAAGATGCAGTCAGGTGCCTACCTCATGCTGGAGAGGCAGAGGTCCTTGTCGGGCTGGCGGGCGCAAAATGCCCCTGGATCAGACCGGTGGCTCTCTAAAGCCCCGCCATATGTAGTAACACAACCCTGGCTCCACACGAGTCATACGTGTATTTAAAGTCTCTCTCAGCAGCCATTAGATGCACAAAATTAAAGCAGCCATATCTCATATATAGCATTCACTCATTGACCTAGTAGTTCACTTCAGGCGGCAACAAGATGCTATCTGTTCTGCTGCACAGAAGGGATCAGGATGGATCTGTGGAGGGAGGGAGGGGCGGCACGTCTTGGAACGATAGTTTACAGAGCAAAAGGCAACTCAAACCAAAGTCTAACTCCGTGGACTTAAATCCACATGGCTGATCTATAAATTCTGCTTCTATTGGTGGCAACGAACGCCAGACTGGGGACAGTTTGGGAGTTGCCGGGGGCAACAATCTGTTCACTGAAGCCCCTCCCTTTGGCAAACTTCAGTGACCAGTTGACACGCCTTCCTTGTTAAAGGGTACTTACTCACAAACTCGTGCATGACATAGGCACATGACACAAACACATCTCTTAGGCTGACCCACCACATGACACGTAGGCTGACCCTGCCCTGTTACGAGGCATAAAACAGGAAAAAAAAACTCAAATGCTCAGGGAGATGGATTCTTCTGAACCATCTGTGGCTTTTAAATGATTCAGCAGATCAAAATGCTGCTTCACGGGGTGCATGTGCACGTGTCTCTTTGTACTGTGAATATTTTACATTCATTCCACACACAAAATTCCCCTTTCGGTCGGAAATAAATCTTTTCATGAAGTTTTGATTAGGGCTATACAGCAGCCATGTGATGCCACACAGGGTTGAACTCATTACTGTCATCACGGCAAATTTTATTTTGAAGGGTCAATCTCATGGCCTTCTATTGCATTTGTTATCAGTGCATGGATGTATTAATACATCTATGGGTCAGCATTACAACGCAGGGTTCAACACTGATGGAAAAATCTACTTGCCCACAGTCAATTTTTACTTACTCATGTACATATTGTTTAATTTATTAGCGGTTATCAAATGAAAATTACAAATCATGTTTAATCCAGGCCTGCAACATCTATAAAAAAAGTCCAAGTCCAAGGTGATGTCTTTAAATGCAGGAAATCTCAATATTTAAGGGGCTGGAAAGAGCATTTTCTGATTATCAAAAAACGTTCTAGTTTAGTTTAGTCCTTTTTTTTTTACCACTTACCCGATCAGGGAAGTGAGCAGCTAGATTTACTAGCCCGACAAGGCATTTTACTTGCCCCAGGGAAGCGGGCAATCCTTATTGTTGAGCCCCGATAACACATGACAAATCAGGAGCACAGCCTCTGATCAGTTAACAGGTCAGGAACAAAACCTCTGACAGGCGGACAGATTCACCCCAAGGCATCATGGGATAGCCAGTGGACAGCTAACAACAACAACAACTATTTTCAAGACACAAAAGTGGATAAATGATCACAGCAGACATTCGGTGATGGATTTATCCACAATAAGTCTCCAAAAAAAGATGCGATTACAGAGAGATACAATCGCACCGCCGCTGACATTGTAGGCACAAAAGTTGTTGTTAGCCTTTCCTGCTCAGGGGCTGACCTACTTCACTTTTCTAGCAGTTGTGAAATAACAGACTAAATCTTCCTTGATCTTGAGAAGCTGCAGCGTTTATTAACTGAGGCACTGTGACCATTTACTGCCAGAATGACAACTGCAAAGTTTGCTACATTTCTGCTCCACTAGCAGCACCGTTGCTCTGCCTAACTTGCAAACTGCACACACATTAAACACCGCCCTTATCGTTACAAGGGCTACGCTACTCTTATGATGGTAAAACAATATTATTTGAGCCCTCGCAGTAAACCACCATCCCGCATGAACATGATTTTGATTGTTTTGCAGACAAGATTTAGATTGTGGTTCCCTGCAGTGCTCTGTCACAGAGTTTCCAATATGTGCCTGGTAACAAGGGACACTTGTTGATTAAAAACACACTAAACCCGCTGATAAACTTGGAGCACCAGAAAGCCACAACTGTGGCCGGTTGGCCCGAGGCGTGTTCCCACATGTGTCTCGACAAGGTGTATTTTTATCAGCGCAGAATGTCGGCAATGTCATAACAGGAGAGATGTGTCCTTACTAGAATTACCACAAACATAACGGCCCTTGAAATGTGATCAGCAGTCTGTGTTGTGGACAGTGAAACATTCCCACTCAGCTTCTGCTGACTCTAGCAGCTCAAGATGGCAGAACATCTGTTTCTTTTGAGGAAGTTACACCTCAGCATGCCCTCCCAGCCAGACAATGCAAAGTTTATTTCGAGGAGATCATTTGATGCTCTAATAACTGCAGCACAAGGTCTCTTTTCTGTTTCTGCTTTGGGTAGCTGACTCAGACAGCGGCATGTATTCTTAGCCTGATGCAGACTCAGGTTGAAGCATGTGTTCGAGTGTTGCTGCTAATAAAGGGCTATGTAGGCTAGGAGAGCACAGAGTAGGTCACAGAAAAGGTGAACATTAATCATTCAGGATATCCTGGAAGTGACGGAATTAAATACTGTTAATAAGCCTTAAAGGGATAGTTCGCATTATTTGAAGTGGGGGTGAATGAGGTACTTATCGGCAGTCAGTGTATTTGCTACAGTGGATGGTAGGTCCCCATTTTGGAAAAGCAGAGAGGAGCACCAGCATGGAAGCTAAGCACTGTATTGCAATGAATGGGTTATTTATTATTATTTTAAGTCTATGCAATATTTCAAATTTTGTCACAGCTTTACTTTGCCATCAGACAGCCTTTTCCAACAAGAAATCATACAATCCCACATCAAATAATCTGAATCATCCCTTTTTAAAATTATTAGGATGTGCATTTCTGCAGCAACACATAAGCATCAAGAAATTAAAGCACAATCGTGCAAACTAATAGTGCAAATATGACATTTTCTTTGCCCAACGGTGCATCTGAACGCCTGCTAATGACAGCGTTGTCCCTGCATGACCATATCAATGGAACAAGGCCTGTTTTTTTTTTTTTTTGTTCTTTACAGTTCTGTCTATTGTGCTGCAGCCAAAACAAATTTACAGCAACGTGACACGGCAGGGGGCTATTTAACAGACCCATTTTGTGTGTTAATTAGAATTGAAAAAGTCACATTACCAGCATGAATAGAACAAGGCATGCATTGAGGAATATGCCGGAACAGTTTGAATGATCACAAGGCCTAGAATGGAGGCTGATTCAAGGCTGAATAATGATGCTGTGAAAGGAGAAGGCACAGCAAGATTCACAAGATGACTGCAGCAGGATGCATGCGTGTGCAAACACGCACAGTCACAGACAACACCATATGTAGCACCTACACTTTAATATATACATGCCGTCCCATCAGAGAGCAAAACGCATTATGCATTTAGAGTAAGTGCATGTTGTAAGTGCTAAATTATGGAATATAATGAAACCACAGTCTAACAGCAGAATTACAGTCCCATTAATTCTAATGTAAGTCTCAGGTGGGCGAGTGAAGGATAGGCACGCAAATGTGTGCTATAATGGGCAGTTCAAGTTTGATAAATGCATAGCATTCATCTTACAGCAAGTATATAGTGTGCTGTGTATAATTGAACCTCTATTAGACTTGTTCTTTTACACAGGTGCCTTATTGTAAACGATATTTCCACACAAATCCTTCCACGAGATAGCTGGTGTATTTACTGAATTTTGCCCTTATTTACCATAAAGAGTATTATGAGAAATGTATAATGGGTCATTTGTTGAAAATTCTATGAGAACAGATCAAATATTTTGCACCTCTGATTATTTTCAGCTGCACTAAACAAAGTTTTAAAAATGTAGCATAAAATGTAGTTGATGAATCTGGAAAAAACATATTTAATTACAAAGGACTCACCTATGAAGCTGGATGAAAAAATCTTGTCATGGCAAAAATATCCATACTTAGATCCTTTTTCGATACCACATGTGTAAAACAATACAATATCTATTAATTATGGCATCACCAGTACCAAAGCTATAAAAAACAAAGATCTAAGTGCTTGTTCAAGACCTCAGTTCAGTTCTGTCTTCATTTTTCTTCCTGAAATTTGTCTTGCAGCAAAACCAGGCAGCGTTCAGTGACTTTTTCTGTACCAGCCCTGTGTGAAGGCTGATTTTTAAAAAAGGAAATGAGGAAATGATCATATTTTGTGAGCCGAGGACTGTTTTTGTTTTTGTCATGGTACTGAAAGGAGTATCGAGTATCTTTTTTTAATACTACTATTGTATCTAAGTTAATTTTCTTGTGTCATGACAAATCTAACAGGTAATTTGTTGAAAATTCCATGTGAACAGATGTAACATTTTGTACCACTGAAACTTCTCAGCTGCACTACATGAAATTACAGACCCAGCATAAAATATAGTTGGTGAATCAGGAAAGCAAACCCTTCTAAAGCTGCAACAATCAATCGGTTAATCGATTAGTTGTCAACTATTAAATCAATCACAAGAGTAGGAAAGAAAAAAATTTTGGGGATTTTCATCATTTTCTGACAATTTATGGACCGAACAACTAATCAATTAATCAAGAAAATTATCATCAGATTAATGGGCAATGGAAATAATCATTAGTTGCAGCCCTAAAACCTTCCAAAAACTCACTTAGGAAGCTGAATGATGAGGTTTTAATCATCTAAGTCCATCATCTAAAAAAAATCTTGTCATCTGGAGGGTACAGCTGCTCACGTCTGATTGCTTCATGTTGTAAACTGAATATCTTGATGATTTGTGTCACACTGAGTAGCAATGTCATAGCCTCACACTTCTAACTGGCATTTTGTTACAAATTCAGACATTTCACTGACAACTCTAAAAGATTAATCAATAACTAATGACATCTATCAGATATAGTCCTACTCAGATACAGTGTTGGTGTTCTGTCCTATTTGAGGGTTAATAATTGAAAATGCCAAACAAGAAGTTCTTTGTTCTTCTTACCTGTGCAGTTTCTTAGGTGGGGGAGGTGGTGGATTGGGTTCATTGTTGGCAGCTCCCTTCCCAGCTGCCAGCAGCTCTGATGAGCCGCCATGCAACGGTTGCCTGGCCGGCATGCTCCCGTTCTGCTTGCCCTCCTCCTCTGCACCGGTGCCCTCAGTCTCCCCCTGACAGGCACCATTGTTGGCAGCAGCCGGGGGGGCCGTGCCTGGCTCTGTCATCGGAGGGGGGCCGCTGCTGTGGGCCTTGCAGTCGCTGGCCTCCTTCCAGACAGCGGCACCATTGACCAGGCCTGTCACACGAGAGGTTGTCCCCGCCGGGTTGGCGGCCAGCGTCTTCTTTTCCCAGTCTTTCCGCTCCTCCTCCTCCTCTTCTTCCTCGATACGACAGTTCCAGCCAGAGTTGTGGTGGTGGGGCTTGTGCCAGCGTTCGGACGCCGCGGTGCTGTGGTTCTCTGTGTGGACCTTGAAGTGTCCCTCTCTGGCAGAGACGAGGAAAAGCATGGGGAGTTCAGGGAGAGGGACAGGAGATGAGATGGATGGTGAAAGGCTGGAAGTGCCCAGTTTGGGGAGATCGGGAAGGGGGACTGGGGAGGACATGGACGGTGAAAGACTAGAGGTGCCCAGTTTGGGGGAACGGCTGGTCCTTTTTGGGGGAATGGGTGGGCTAGACTGAGGCTTGGGGTGGAGAGTTGGGGCTTCTGTGGCCAAAGAGGGTGCGCTGTGGCTGGGGCTGGGCCAGCGGAAGGCCGGACTGCTGGGGTCTTTACGTGCTGTGGGGCTGAAGTGGCATTGGGTGCTGATGGCTGAATCTGGACTGCTCAGGTAGAAAGTCCTGTTGTTCTCCTCTGTGTGGGTGGCCATTACTGTGATAGTGGCCCGTTGAGTGTCTCCTGAGAGCTCCTTAGTCTGATTTGGGGAGTCTGGATGGGACTGCACCTCACTGCCTTGCGGCCTGCGCTTTTTCTTGGTGCTCTCTGCGTAAATGGGTTCAGAGTCTGGCTGTCCATTGGGAGAGTTGGGAGCTGACTGTGAACTACCCATGCCTGGTGAGCTTTGGGGGCTCCCCGACCTGACTTGTCTTCCTCCCGACCCCTCTGGCCCAGGAAGTGAATCTGTGCTGCTACGATAAGAAGAACAGGAGTCCGACAGGCTGGTCTGTTTGGACAGGACGGGAGGAGAGTGGAGGGATTGCGAGGGAGGGGGACTGTGGCTGGTGGTGTCCACACTTAAGACTGTGGTGGATGAAGTGCTGGGTGTCTTTGTTGTACCATTACTATGAACTGTGGGAGGACTGGAAGGGACAATATCCACAGAATAAGGTATATCCACAGATGCCTGATGGGACTCCTGACAGTTTGCCCTGGTAGTCACACCAATTCCATTATAAGTGCTCTTGGTTCTAGTGGGGGTTGTATTCTGCTGCCTACAAGCGTCTCCATTGGCGTTCTTCTTCAAACTCTGAGAACCTCGACCCTCCTCCTGCGTGACGAAGATATTACTGATGATCATGGAGTCTTTAGGCAGGATGTTGGGGGATAAGGATGTCAGAGAGAAGCCGTTATTGAAGTCCATCTTGCTTTCAGGACTCTGGAGAACCGCCTCTCTGTGGGCCTTGTTGCAGCCGTTGCTGTCGATGTAAAGAGACGACAAGTCCAAGAGTTTCTTCAGGCCCAAACGCTCAACAGGGCTCTTTGTGTTCTCCTGCCACACAAACACATAAGCACACATTAAAGAACCTAGAAATCATTCTGGATAGCAATACACTAAAAGACTTTTAAGAGACTCACCTGCTCTATGTTCATGTTGACATCCGTCACCGACTCGTTGGTGTCGAGGCTCATCATAGTGGGTTTGACAGCGATGGTTGGCTTGCTGTAGGGCGAAGGTGACGTTACTCCAGCTTCTTCATCACCTCCCAGGCTGCTCTTCAAACAAGTGACTGGCACGCTGCCGCCCAGGCTGCCAACAGTCTTGTGGTGCGCACTAAGCGGGTGGAAGCAGTTCTTACAAGAGCCGGGTTTCCACACGTGTTCTGCAAAGTCACTGCACGCTGACATCTTCGGTTTGCTCATTTAGGTGGTCAGAAGTGGCTGTTGAGTGATCTCGCAGACACAGGATGAACTGTCATGGCTGGATGTTTATCACAAGGCAGAACATGTAGAGGAGAGAGAAAGAAGAATGAGGTACATTGTTGATATGATGTGCATGTAACCACTTCTTGCCCAAAGGTTGTGTGATAATCATAATACCATGTGTCTTTATGAACAAGTAATAGTGCTCGTATTTCATAAGATCCCATTTATCCCACAGATTGTATGATGGCATTCTCCAGTCCGAGTCCGAGCATACACTGTTTATAAAAAAGAAGTGGGAGAAGGAGGGAAATTTCGATTTCAGAGGCAGGATGGAGAAGCATAATGGAATTCCACCAGCTCAACTACATGGCAAGACTTTTGTTGGAAAAATATTCAAAGGTTTTTTATTACATCCATGAAGAAACAACATTAGGGAAGTGGTTGTGGATGTTGGAGATAATGTGTGATAAATGATGCCAATTACTTCCATGTTTTCAGGAATTGCCAGGCTATTGTACTTCACTGGCATGAAATTCATATTCATAAACAGATTAACAAAGTATTTGGAGCTGGCATTCCTTTTAGATGTGATACTGTGTATTGGTCACATTTCATTTAAAATGCGGAATATTAATGATTAGAAACTTGTACAAGAGCTGACTGAGAAGATGATGTGATTTTATCATATTCATCAACCGCCTTCAACCATTGTCAAACCTTTCCATGTTGAATTGTATATAATTAAAGCTAATGCTATGAGAGAAAACTTCTGCAAGACCCAGGCTGCAAAACAACTATCAAACGTATTGCAAACGTACAGCTCATTTTGCCTAGGGATGCACCAATCCCATACGTCCGGTTAGTATCAGGCCATGTACTGGCCTTATTAAACAGACCTGGTTTTGGCTATGACATGACAGATTTATTTTAAATGCATGCATCTTTTGCTAATTTCATATAAAATGTGTGTTTCCTTCCCAATCAGTCATGATTGGAAACACTGCCGTTACGATCTTATTGTCTTTTTTAAAATAACTGTAAAAATACTGTTAATAACACTCTGAATGGGACTATTGGATTCTGGAGAGAGAGAGTCGGATTTTTTGCCTGTGATCTATTCAATGTGGGTGATTTCTGAATCAAGATGCCTGAAATTTTAACTAAAAAAAGAGAAAGTAAGAAGTTCCAACACCCACTCAAAAGTGTTAAGAAAGTGATGAGGGAGTGCGGGCTGACAAGTGTGTTTAAGCTCACAGAAGACCTCCGTCAGGATTTAACTGTCATCCGCGGATGTAACTTAAGGAGACCTGCTGTCTGCTGTGCTACTTGTTCCCATGGCCTCCTTAAATTAGAGGGTATGTGGTTTCTGCTCAACCAAAGGGCCTGCCGGTGTGATCCTTGCAACATAAAAGCCCTCCGGAGTCCTCTGCAGCCCCCGACATGCTAGAAGAAGACGGAGGAGCCTCAAGCATCCCGGAGGTCGGAATGTCAGGAATGTCTAAAGGCGCAAGTCTCACCAGGGTGAATCTCACACCCACAACAACCTCCCTTCCCCCCTTTCACAAATCTCCCACTCCACATGTGTCCTCCTTCTCTCGCAAACAAACTGACCACACACACACACACACACACACCTCTTTCTTCTCCTCTCTATGTGTCCTGTTTAACTGGACTGACAGTGAGAGGATCAACACCATCATTTGTTTCCTTGCATCTGGGTGTCCCTCTTTATGTCCTTTACACAGCTTTAATTGCCTCTCAACAAGGTGCTGCAATGACACACGACAACATTAGCCCGCTATCCAGGCTCATTATCCAGAAGTAGAAACAGAGGAAGCAGGAGGATGAAAAATGACTTCTCTAAGACAATAAAAATACCCTCAGGTAGCCTAAATATCACTGTTACATTTGGCTTTCTTTTAGCCACTGTGATTCTTGATTTGACTGCAAGACTGGGTTGCACTAACAAATTAAAATTATTTTATTTATTCATTTATTCATTTTAATTTGGGTAAGCGAGTATCTTCATATTGATTAAACGCATTTCATTACTAAATCTGTATTTACTAAACTGAGATTAGTTTTTAATTGCATAACAACCTGCCTAATTTAATTCTAGATTTACTAATTTTAAACCTAGTTTTGCTCTGATCTTAAACTCTGATTAGAACTTAGATTAAGTCAGTCTTTGTTGGTGCAACCCAGTCTAAATCCTCCACTTGTTTGCCGATAGAAAAAAAAAGCAGAATAAAAGATAAGGAATGCTTGAGACTTGTTTCGACTGCTGCTAATTTGTGGCTCCAGTATTACAACATTGCATTCCACTAATCCTATAGGAATGAAGAGTGTTCCTGTTAATAGAGATAATGCATGTTTACATTTTTCTTTGTTCTGTCTGACTCAGTTTGGGCAGGAAAGCACCCACTGGCTCACTGTTTGTTTAACCGTTCCTGCGACAACAGAGGAAACAGAGCCTTGCCTAACATCTTATAGCATTGTGCATGAGTCATATGAAGCGATGACTGACTGGAGACACACATCATTAAGGCTACTAGGCCTGCCAGTCAAGAACACATCTGTCTGGGGGCTTTTATGGGACAGTTGGGCAATAAGAAAGCATAGGCAGACAGAGCACTGTCACGGTATGTTTAGTAAGTTAACACCAAACTGACAGGGGACACTTCAGTCTCTGTTGTTGTACTTCCCCAGCAGGGAATGACAGAACACAAC
Organism: Lutjanus argentimaculatus; assembly: GCA_034769285.1. NCBI lineage: Eukaryota > Metazoa > Chordata > Actinopteri > Lutjaniformes > Lutjanidae > Lutjanus > Lutjanus argentimaculatus. The sequence continues at coordinate 35,583,621 of JAWZSL010000005.1, read as the reverse complement.
AGAAGTGATGTGAGGTTCATCTGAAATCTGTATTTCCAAGAGAAAACAGAAACATATCTCAAACTGCACCTCAGCTGAGGTTGACTCTAGCTCTTGTTTGCTTTGTTTGAACAGAGATAGACCCCGCTATCCACATTCCCCACACCTTCTCAAGCTCAAGGTCCAGTATCTCTCACTTGTAAAAACACACACAACGGGGCATAACTGCCAGGAAGTTCAGCCTATGACAAAAATTCAAGCCCTGCCTGCAATATAAAGCACAGACTATGAAAAATATCTCATGAGCATGTGAGAGATCAGGGTCTAGAAAAATAAGAAAAGTTGTCAACTATTAAATGAATCGCCAACTATTTTGATACTCACTTAATTGTTTTGAGGCATTTCTTTAGAAAAAAAGCCTCTCAAATGTGACAGTTTTCTAGTTTCTTGACTCCTCTGTGACAGTAAACTGAATATCTTTTGGTTGTGGACAAAACAAGACATTTGTGGACGTCACCACAAACACTGATGGACATTTTTCATGACTTCTTTATTGCACTTTATGTATCAAACAACTAGGGCTGCAAAACTGATCAAAATATTATTGAAATCACAACATGGCATTATAGTGAAGTACTGCAGTGTTGCAGAGATGTCCTGGCCCACAAATCTTGCTCTCCAGATGTAAGAAAACCCAATAAATGTCACATTATCATGATTTTAATTGTGAAAATGAAAACTGAGATTCATAAAATGATCATTCCCACTGATAATGAATCATATCGCAATCGCAATATCTGTCGAAATAATCTCAATATGACTTTTTTAGCACGCAGCCTGCAGCTTTACAAACAATTAATCAATTAATAAAGAAAATTACAGATAAATCTATTATGAAAATAATCAATAATTGCAGTCTGAGTAGGGCGCAAGTAATGATTGTTTTCATGATCCATTAATCTGTCGATCATTTTCTCAATTAATCGATTAGTTGGTGCATAAGATGTTGATCTCAAATGTCTTGTTTTATCCACCACCCAAAGATATTCAGTTTACTATCATAGAGACTAAACAAACCAGAAAATATTCACATTTTAGAAGCTGAAATCAGAGAATTTGGACATGAGGGTATATAAAAAATAGCCAAAATTATGAATTGGTTATTAAAATAGTTGGCAATTGATTTAAGTGTGGATAACTAATTGATTATTTGACTGAGGATTACAGTTCAAAGTCCCAGAGTGCAATGAAACAAGACTTGAGGGTGGATGTTGGTCTGATGTGGGATTTACAGGTTTTGTGCCACCTAATAAAAATATTATGGGCCTTGAAGTCACCACTCACATGTCCCCTTGACCTCTGCACATCACACTCAGACGCCTGGCCACTAGATGTCTCAAAAAACACACTCACTTGCTGAGGCATTAAAAACCCTCCTCTGAGCCACTGTAAACATCATATCCTCAAGTCTTAAAAGCCAAAATTGAATGCTGGTTTTCCCTCGAAACACAAAGCCAGGCATTTGCTTTGAGCTAACAGGCTGTCAGGCCTGTTAGAGACGGGATGGCAACAGTTTAAATAGCCTACAGATACGGTGACCAGGAGGAGTCATTAAGGTAAAGGTTAGGGGGCTTATCAACACTCAACAGCTGGTAAAACTGCACTTTGTCACCGAGTGCTTCTGCAGTAGCAGCAGAACAACCCACTAAACCAGTGATTCTCAAACGTTTTCACCTAAAGGACCCCTGAACTGACACAAACTAGACCACAGATCCCATCTGATTAAGATTTTAGCTTTTAGATGTTTTATTACAGATTAGTTTTCGTTTCTTATGCTTGCTGTTTGGGTCTTAGTTAAGCTTAAAGTTGACATGCTGTTATATAAACATTACTTTAGTTTAGAGCTGCAACTAATGATTGTTTTCTGATCAATTGATTAATAGTTGTTTGTTTTAAAATGTCAGAAAATGTGAAAAATGTCAGTCAGTGTTTCCCAAAGCCTAAGATGACCTCAAATGTCTTATTTTAATCACAACCCAAAGATATTCAGTTTACTGTCAAAGAGGAGAACAGAAACTATTCACATTTAAGAAGCTAAAATCAGAGAATATTGAGTTTTTTTCTTGATCAAATCAAGTAATCGATTGTCAAAATGGTTGGTGTTTAATTTAATAATCAATTAATAATTGACTATGCAATTACTCATTGCAGCTCTAGTTTAGTTATAGATAAAATTCAGGCTAAATTACAGTCATATACATTCTGTCATTGTGTTACTTGTGGACTGAATTACAGCCAAACATAAATTGCTCCCCTTTTTGCTATGGACCCCCTGGAGTCCCCCGAACCCACCTTTGAGAACCACTGCCCTAAACACACCAGATAAACACTTGATGGTTAATGAAGTACAGACCATTTGATGGTTTTTATTCTAGGATTACCGTAACATAATTCATTACATTATCCAACTGACTGCTTTTTAGGGAATTGCTTTACCATTATGCCAAAAAAAAAAAAAAAAAAAAAAAAAAACTCAAAAAGGCTCATACACTTAAATTAACGAGATGCTTTCAGAGTATTCATCCATAATCAGAATAATTACCTATAGCCCATATTAACGGTCTGATAATCAGGTCAGTGATCAGAGTGTAGTCAGTCACCCACTTTGAATACAAATTCTTTTACGAGCGACATTTGTCACGCCTGCTGCCTCACTCACACAACACACACACACACACACACACACACAACACACACACAGCCCAGTCATTCATTCAGGGGAGGGGAGGAGGGGGGGGGGGGGGGCACAACCTGTTTTTTGCGATACTCGGTAGGGATTTCCGCCAAAAACTTGTGAACTTCTGACAAATATCTCAAAACTTCCACCTCAAGACGATTCATTGAAATGTTTTACGAGCACTTGTTCTAAAGATGAATTCGGCATAGGCTACACACCCCACGTGTTCCGGTTTAAGCCGCTTTTTAAGCGTGATCAATGAAATTTTGGCCAAAACGCACAAGCCAAGTTTGCTTCACGGGTGTGTTATTGTAACAAAAAAAAACAAAAAACAATCCTTTGAGGAAACTGGCAAGATTGGCATGTTTTTATCACCTGCATCAATAAGTTACATTAATATTAATTTTAACTATAATAACTTTGCTCAGCCTGTATAATTCATCCAAAAAAAAAATAGGTGTATAGTGGCTACAATGTAACCACGCTGAAGAAGCCAAGGTTATGTACTGTCTGCTTACCTGCTCGGACTTTCTCTTCCCTGGCAACACGAAAGCTCTCCAAAAAACACGCTCAAGAAAAATTACACACCACAGCTGTATCGAAACCTCTGATTCCGGCAGGAAAAAAACTAATTATCCGTGTCTTCTGTACGTATCCAACACGCGACAGGTTAATGAGCCGGGGGGAGGCTGTGTGGTGCTGCTGCAGGCTGGTTTCGGCTCCTGCCGCCTGGCATGCTGCTCCTGTTTCTCCTGCTGCTGCTGCTGCTTTTGCTGTTGCACTGTGCAGAGGTGGAGTAGTGGTGTTGGTGAGGCGGAGCAGGAGTCCTCTGCAGCAGCAGCAGCGTGGGGAGAGCACAAGGAGGTGGGAGGAGCTCCTAACCAACCATGCAGTCTGGCCAGTAGCCACAATCACACGCGCTCTCATTAAGGCTTTTGTCTTTCGAGCTGTCATGAGGATTTAAAACCCAGCTTTCAGTGTGTTATTTGATTTGCAGAAAATTACACATCATTGTTTTGCAAATATATAGTAAATCACCCCTAATTATGGAAGTTACTTTTTTGGTTAAAAAAAACAAAGAAACAAACAAAAAACACTGGGCTGTGCAGGTCAGTTCTGTAAGCAATTAAAGGGACTGTTCAAAATCAAACATGTTTTCGTCTTATCTGCAGTGCTATTAATTCATCTAGATCATTTTTGCCAGGTTTTAGAGATATCAGCTGTAGAGATATTTGTCATCTCTTGACTATAAAGGTTTCCGTTTTCATTAAAAAAAAAAACTTTCCATAACAGATAGCATCTGGTACTATTTTTGGTATCACTTTGGTCAAGGTTCCAAGCAACCTGAGCCGATACTAACAGTAACACGTAAACACTGCAGACCTGAACTACTGATTGGCTGCACAACACAGGATGTAATGCAAAAATAGACAAGCTACCACCAATTGCAGCCACAGTTTTTTTTTTTTATTCACTTAAAAATAGCAGCCCACAAAACCACACTGTGGTCTGTGGATGAACTGCAGGCGTACAAAGAACATCGTCCCTTCATTTTTGTGTGCATAGCGAGGGAGAAAGAGCGAGTGGTGGGGTGTAATGGTGAACGCAGCGGAGCAGAGGAAACGGTGAGCAGTGAAGTTGTCAGTCTGGCAGTAAATGTACAGTGTAGGCTACAGTTTGTCAGTGAATAAAGACTGTTGCTCCTCAAAACCAAAGCACTTCTGCACGTTGTTTCTCAGCTGCGTCACTATGACAGTTAGCTTCACCTACGATGAGGGGTACTTGCAGTGGAAAAACAAAATTTAAGTATCAAAATTGAGAGGAGTTTCATCAAGCTGTACCATGAGGAGATAGGGCTTTCATGGAGGCTCTCAAAGCACAGAAGAAATACTGAACAGCAATGTCTTTTTCCAGAAAATCATGACCTGGTTACTCAAGATAATCCACAAACCTATTTGTGAGCAGTTTCATGTAGGAACTAATTTTCTTTTTTTCTACCAAACTACACCCTCAAACCATATCACCACGCTGAAGGTTGTGGTGATATATTGTGCTCAGCTCAGCTGAGGAGGATGCAATAAAAGTCTGTGCAAAGGAAAATCAGAGATTTGTTTCTAAATACATCATACATGTTAGCAAATAGTTGCTGAAAACATGTTAAAAGACTGAGAACTATGTAGTACTGAACTGTGAAGTTAGACCATTAAATTGTTGTTCACCATTTTTGTGTTCAGGATGTTACACAAGCCTGAAATCGTGGCTCCATGATGCACTTGAGCCATACAGCCATAACACTATATAAACTAGAATGCATTAGCGTTTAGTATTATCAGTGCAACGAGCGAACCAACTCATGAATGAGCAACTTTTAGCGACTCTTTCACTCTAAATCAGCCTGCCAGTTACTGCTCACTTCCTGACACAGAAGAAAAACATTATCATTCTATTGCAGATTGAGAGGAACGAGTTGATTCTCAGATAAGTCACGGAGGTCAGGAACTGGATTCTGGTTCCAGCAGCTCAAACATGTCTGTACAAGTCCAATAAAGCTGCTAAATGGAGCATCATCAGGTCGTTTTCAGGTCGTAGTGGTGTTTGACACTGAGACAGCAGGGCAGACACACCCCCAGTGGTTCAGAGCAGAGAAAGCTGCTTATTTTTCAAGGTTTTGAGACCTAATTTTATATATTTGGCGATTTTTTTTTTATCTTCAAATTTGGCTGGGTGGTTAATAATGCATTTTTCTGTGGTGACAAACTTTACACTGACTTTAAAATTTGTATCTTGCACTGTTACGAACACGAGCCTCTCATCCATGAATAGATGCGCACTTCCTTCTGTGCTGTGATTCAGTTGGAGGGTGTAGTTCAGTGGAAATGAAATGGCTCTTTCATGAAACTACTCACAACAAGGTCTCAATGATTTCTGGAAATGGAGTTCTGTTGAGTTTTTCATATGTATTTTTATGGCACTTTGGGCACCATAAACCCAATGCCATTTAGTTCCATTATATTTGATAGAAAGCCGACACCTCCACAGCTCCAAAACTCTCAACATAATGATCTAGGTGGGTAAATAGCACCATACAGGTAAGAGGAAATTATTTTTATTTTTGATTTTTGGGGTGAACTGTCCCTTTAATCTTAATCAGAAGCCCTTTGATGTGAGGAAGGTGTATGTTTGGCTGCCCCTTTCCCTCCTGCTACCCCCTGGGCTGCTCCTGCTTCTGTTCATCACGGCTGGGGTGACAGAGTGATAGAAAAACACTGGCTGCTGTTACTGAGCCAGGCTGGACCCCCGCTGGTTTCCATTACAGCCAGCAAAAGGAGAGGCAAAGCTCACAGAGTGACAAACACAGCCGTTGTGTTGGATGAAGGCAGTCATCCGCAGAGATTAACCTTTTAACTGAGCACCTCCTCTTATGTCTTACTGAGAAATAATAACACTGGAACAAGGAATTATCTGCTGGCTTTTTAACTAATTTAAACAGACGCAGCTGAGACCCCTTCAGAGTCTGCTGCATTTTGCTTCTGTCATGCTCTTTTCAGACATTTCCTTTTGGTTAGTCAGTCATAAGGAGCCCAAAATATGGAAGCTCATTAAGCCACTGTGATGAAAAAAAGGGGAAAAAAGATCCTGTAAGTTATTCTAATGAAAAACTTTCTGGAAATATCTCGAAATAATTACTTACTTATGTCAAAATGACTTAGAGTCTCAAAATAATGAGTTTACATGGCAAAGTAATGAATTAGCATATCAAAATAATGAGTTAGCATCACAAAATAAAAAAAAATAACATTGCAAAAATAATTAGATAATTAGTTAGTATCTCAAAATGAAGAAAGACCGTCTCAAAATATTGAGTTATCATCTCAAAATAATGAGTTAGCGGCACAAAGAAGAGTTAGCATCTCAAAATAAGTAGTTAGCATCTCGAAATAATGAGTTAGCATCTCAAAATAAGTAGTTGGCATCTAAAAATAATGAGTTTGCATCGCAAAATAAAAAATTGGCATTGCAAAAATAATAAGATGATTAGTTTGTATCTCAAAATGAAGAAAAAACACCTGAGAATATTGAGTTATCATCTCAAAATAATGAGTTAGCATCGCAAAAATGAGTTAGCATCTTGAAATAGCGAGTTAGCATCTCAAAATAATCAGTTAGCACTGCAAAATAATCAGTTAGCTATCTCAAAATGAATCAAAACTATCTCAAAATATTGAGTTACCATCTCAAAATACTGAGTTAGCATCACAAAAATGAGTTAGCATCTCAAGATAAGTAGTTAGCATCACAAAAACAATGAGTTAGCATCTCAAAATAATGAAAAACCATCTTCTCAAATTCATGTTTTTCATTATTTTGAGATTCTCATTATATGGTAATACTAAGTCATTATTTCCAGAAGGCATCTCATTAAAATGACTTACAGGGTCTTTTTTCTCATCACATTGGTAGAAATGTGCTTCAGTGCTAAAAATACAGGCCCTGGAGAGATGCATAATTGCAGATTCCCTGAAAAAATGGCAGAACCCCCCCCCCCCCCCCCTCAAAAAAAAAAAAAAATCATGTAGCCCTTCTTCCCTCCACTCAGAGGATCCCATTTCTCTGGTCTACTTCCTTCCTGTGAAAGCACACATGCATGCATATGAATTGATTGGACACAGAAGCCGACAGTTTCCTGCACCTCACGCGAGGATTTATAGCGCAGCTGAGACAATCAGCATAAGTGGCACAGCAGAGACTGGATCCAGGCAAAGTGATATCTTTTACAGGACCACCTGTTGAAATTGGAAAGAGTCACAGTCCTCTCAGGAGGATTAAGAGTTTGTTGCAATGCATCTATTTTTGGCAGCACAGGGCATGTAATAATTCTGCTAATGGGGGTAATTCAAATAGCTCGGGCTTTGCATAAAAAATATGTTAGGACGTTTGGGAAGCTTCTAGACACACTCTTCTGTTTAGACTTTGCATGTTTCCTCAGGCATTGATGTAAGTTTGCACATCATTATTTAATCTCACATTAAATTCATGCAGAAAGCGGCGTCTCCTGTTCTAGTGCTGATGTGTATTTGTGCTAAGAATCTTCTTGCTAACTTCATGTGGTGTTACTCTGCAACCTCACAGGCAGGGCCATCATATAAAACCGTTTCCCAAGATGCGCTGAGATAAATCTTCCATCACGAGTCAAGATTTTAGTGCTGAGATGTTGTGGGAGCATCTAAATTAGAGGCGCACGCAGGGCAAGGGGAGGGGGGGTTGGGATTGCTTATGGACACTGCAGTATGGCAAGACTTTTTCCCACATAATTTCTCCAGCAGAGATCACACACAGTCTTAGAAATAAAGGTGCTAACTAGAACCATAAATGATTCTTCAGATTGCCCCCTTGCCTGGTAGAACTTTTGTAAAAGTTCCACTTGGAACCCTTTCCTAGGCCTTTTCCACCAACATGGAACCACCACCTTTCTGGTTCAAGCACCACCTAGAACCCAACATAAACGGTTATACCCAGAACCATCTGTGAAAGGTTTCACCCAGAACACCTTATGCAAGGTTCTAAGGATAACCCTTCTATGGTGCAATGGTTGCCCCCAGGCCCTCCAACTTCTAAGGGTGCTAACAAGAACCCACACAGGCTGTTGCATGGCAAACCTTTTAATATTCCAAGGTTTTTGTCTAGAACCCACCCAGAAAGGTCTACCGTGAACCCTTTTATAATCCAAGGGTTTTATCGACAACACACCCAGAGGTTTCTGCTGTGAACCCTTTCATATTCCAAGGGTTTCATCTAGAACACGTCCAGGGAGTTCCACCGCAAACTCTTTTATATTCCAAGCAATTTATCCAGAAACCACTCAGGGTGTTCTACTGCAAATTCTTTTATATTCCAAGGGTTTCGTGTAGAACCCACCCAGAGGGTTCCACCAAGAACTGTTTTATTTCAGGACGATCTCAACAATCCTCGAAGAAATCTTTCTTTCTAAAAGGATTTTTTGTATGAAAAGGGTTCTTCATGGAAGCCTTGACAAACTCTGTCTATAAAAAAAAGACTCTTGTGGGTAGAACCTCACCCCTTCAGGAAGAACCATTTTGGAACTCCTATTTCCAAGAGTTGAGGAAACTCACAAGCACGATCTACCGACAAAATGAGAATACTGTGGGAAAATATAATTTTATTTGACTTGAGTCTTCCCTGATTCCCACACAAACCTCCTACCATACACAGATAAATTAAAGATGCCATTACTCTGCATGTTTTGCACGCCACGTACACTTGACGCAGTGCTCGCTCGTGCTGGCATGAAGCTGAAGTTGTCAGGCTGTGTACAGTGTGTCCCATAAAACATTTGGAGTTGCTCATCTTTTATAACGCTCCCTTAAATTATGAAGGGAATCTGAGCCACTTAATGTTAATCTGGCCAGCTCTGCCACACGATGCACACTGATGAATTAGCAGTTTGTCGACGTGCTGCAGAGCGCCGGGAGTTTGTGTGTGAGGAGAAGAGAGAGGGAGCCTCTCTGCACACTGCAACATGAGGATGCTGTTGGAGAGGGGCCAATCATAAACTGCCCCGGCCGCAGATACAACGTGAGGATGCTGAAATATGAGCAGCACCTTGACAACTCTGCATGATGTATGTTGTTTGCATCTCTCTGGATGCTCCTGCACGTCTGCACCACGACTGCTAGCACGCAAACACAGAATAAGTCTGAAAAAATTTTATATTTAACCCCTCATAATACAGATTGATCCAATTTCGCTGAGAAAGATGCGTCTCTGGAGCATTCAGACTGCCCTACCTGCTCTCTTTCTCCTCAGCATCAATGAATTATTAAAGGGACAATCATCTCAAATTAAATTCAGCGGGGGAAAAGAAGCGGGTTTTAATGCCAAGTAGCAAGAAATAGACTTCTGATGATTGAAGGCATTACTTGGGTCAGATAGGACCAACACTATCTCTCCCTCCGAGTCCACTGTCAGTCATGATAAGAAGAGTAATATTAGAGTGCTGGGAATGAGTCTCTGCTATGAATAAAACCTCAGAGTGAATATCTCAGAGTTTGAGTGTATTGCGTATATTCAGTTAGGAGAGCTCTTCGTTAAACTTGTAGGAGATAGACTTTTTTCTCCCATAAACCCATCCTTAAAATCTTTTCCATTGCTGTCACGTGTTCTCTGGAATCTAGAAGACATTAAAAAATAAATGTAGTTTAACAGTTTAATTTGCCTTCCTGAACTTCCCGCTCTCTCTTGGTACCCTTATTTACATTTAATCTCTAGGATTGGTCATTTTCTGTTACGTGAGACATTTATGCTCAGTTAATGATAAATATGTGAAAGAATTTTCCAGAATGCGGGTAAAAGCTACAAGATTGTCCAAAAAGTTCCAAGCATCCCTTGGTGGATTATGAGACAATAAGCTCCTGGACACAGGCATGTAAAAGGCCTGATTGAAAGAGACACAGTGTCTCTTTATAGTTGCTTTATGTCTTTTTTGTGGTAGTTCTCTGTCTTTTTATGGTAGTTCAGTGTCTCTCCATGGTAGGTTTATGTCTCTGTAGTAATTTTGTGTCTCTTTGTGGTAGTTTTATGTCCTTTTGTAGTCATTTTGTCTCACTTCGTGGTAGTTTTTGTCTCTGTTGTTTTGGCTCTTTGTTGTAGTTTTGTGTCTGTTGTCATTTTGTGTCTCCTATGCCGCTTTGTGGTTTTGTGTCTCTTTGTAGTAGTATCATGCCTCTTTTTAGTTTTGTATTTCTGTTATCATTTTCTGTGTCTTTATGGTAGTTGTATGTCTCTTTGTAGTCATTTTGTGTCTCCTTGTGTTAGGTTTATGCCTCTTTGTAGTTTTGTGTCTCTGTTGTCATTTTGTGTCTCTTTATGGTAGTTTTGTGTCTCTTTGTTGTAGTTTGTGTCTCTGTTGTTTTGTGTCTCTCTATTGTAGCTTTGTGTCTCTCATAGTTTTGTGTGTCTTTGTGGTAGTTTGTGTCTCTGTCATTTTGTGTCTCTTTATGGTAGTTTTGTGTCTCTCATAGTTTTGTGTGTCTTTGTGGTAGTTTGTGTCGCTGTTGTTTTGTGTCTCTCTATTGTAGTTTTGTGTCTCTGCAGTCATTTTGTGTCTTTTTGTGGTATTTTTTGTGCCTTTGTAGTAATTTTGTGTCTTTTTGTGGTATTTTTTGTGCCTTTGTAGTAATAGTGTGTCTTTTTGTGGTATTTTTTTTGTTTGGCTGTGTGTTGTAGCCCCATTTCAACCAGCGATGACAAATCTTCTGGTAAACCTTTACTGACTCCAGCTTCCTCATACACACCGGACATCTTCATTTCTCCAGCTGGCATCCTCCTTTGTTCTGCTTTTTAAAAGAGCTGAGATTTAATTCTCAGAACTCATGCCCAAAGCGGATGGTAAACAGCAGAAGCAGAAGCGGAACCTGTAAGACACGGTATGTTTTATTTTAAGGATAGCTTTAGTATTTGTCAACCAAGGGCTGGTTTCCAAAAACTTCCTAACTTGCAGATCCTATCCGAACTGTTTGGTAACCATGGTCAAGACCTGACTTTGGAAAAAAAGTGATTACAGAGGAACACGTCCTAATTCAGTGCTTCTATCCTAAATAAACTCTCTTACCTTTAGGGTAACTGTTAACTGCAACTCCAAATTTTCACTTTTCCACCTGTAGTACTGAGGTAACTAACCTACTAACTAGCTAACGGTACCTAACAGTAGTGATGGCTAACAGTAGGCTAACTAACGCTAGCGTTGGCTAACAGTAGCAGAGTTGGCTAGCAGTAGATAACAGTAGCAGTGTTGGCTAACAGTAGCTAACGGTAGTGTTGGCTAACAGTACACTAACTAACGCCAGTGTTGGCTAACAGTAGCAGTGTTGGCTAACAGTAGGCTAACTAATGGTAGTGTTGGGTAACAGTAGACTAACTAACGCCAGTGTTGCTAACAGTAGCAGTGTTGGCTAACAGCAGCAATGTTGGCTAACAGTAGCTAACAGTAGTGCTGGCTAAAAGTAGCTAATGGTAGTGTTAGTTAACAGTAGGCAAACTAAAGCTAGTGTTGGCTAACAGTAGCTAATTGTAATCTAATCACATTTGCCTTAGGTGTTTTCAAAATTTACAGTGTAAAATTAAAAACATTTGATGTAAAACAACACTTATTGCACACTTATGTGAACTTACATTTTCCTTGAGCTTTATTCTGTAAATCTGTTCTCATGTAAACTGTCTATGTGGGCACTGTTGTCACTGATGAATGTGAAGCCTCTTCACATTACCAGAGCTCTTAACCAAAAGGAGAAGTTCAGAGTTTTGCCCTCTTGCTGTGTTTGTTTGGGCTAATTGACAAACCAGGTATTGTGCTGCTCAGGTTTCTGTCTGTTTCTCTGTGTGTCACTTCCCATTACCACAGGAGGCCCCATAAAAGATATCCTGTCACGACACCAAAAGGTCTTTGTTTGCATTTGGCCTGCATGTGAAGAATACTCTTTTAGTCTGTCACTGGAGACATTAGACTTCTCACTTGAAACTCAATGCTTTCTCTCAGATTCTCCTCTGTCGAAAATTTAAAAAAAAAACTTAAAGTTCACGTGAAATTTGAACATTTTCAACAGGTGCTTGAAATGAAAGATGAAAGAAGGAATGAACTTCTGTTTGCAGTCAGCCTGTTTACTGCTTGTCGGAAACACTACAAAGAGCGAGAGCGGCTGAAAGTACACCAGCTCCCTCAGGACTCACTTTCTTCTCCACAGGTCGTCCCTCTTAAAACCTCAACATTCAAAGGTAACCCCCTCGTGTAACTGTATGCCTCTGAGAGCCAGGCACCGGGAATTAATTGTGTGTGTGTGTGTGTGTGTCAAAGGGAGAGGTGGGTGTCAGATTTAGTGCCTTTTCCCCTCCTGGGTTGCCATGGCAGTCTTGTAGAGGAGTTGTTGTAGTCAGGAATGCAAAGATAACGCAAGGCAGAGCCGCACCTCACACTCACAAAGTCAAACAATACAGAAACCCACCCTGTATACTTTCTATCACCTACACGCAGTCTGTCTCCGATGACGAGATTTCTCCGCTGCCTCCATCGTTGCATTCCTGTACCTGCCCCTGCAGGTTCACCCTGTGATTATGACACACACACACACACACAAAAACACTGAGCATTTTCATTTCACCATCCGCGGACCACATCATTTGTTTATAGAAGGTTGAGGGAATTTCTTGCGTGATCTCACCTTAATTTAACCAAATTACTGAGATACTGTATATCTCAAAGTCTGATCCATTTCAAAACATAGATTTCTATGTTACACAGCTATACTTAGAGATAATTCTGGAGAAGCTGTTCCAATGAATAAAAAAAAAGTAGATGAGGTAGACTGAAGTGATGCATCATTACCTCACCTCTAAAAAACACAGGCTGTTTAAATCATCTGCACTTTAGCCAGCATAGTTTGTTTAAGATTTAACTGTTAATATAGCACAAGAAGAAATATTGTCACTATGGTTACCTGCCATTTAATCAAGCTTTGATATAGGGTTTCAAATTAAACGTTTATTTTCTTCACATAGAGAATGTATAGTGACAGTTTGACCACTTTAAAGTCTTGGAAGGACGTGAATAAGTCAATGAACAACTGCGTCTTTTGCAGGGGTAAAAAAGTTACAAATACTGTACTTCAGAAGAATTTTCAGGTATCTGTACCTTGAGTATTTAGTTTTCTGATGGCTTTTTAATTTTACACCCTACATTTTAACAAAATATTTGTACTTTATACATTTTCAAACAGGCTCATTACTTAAGTTTTATTGAGGAATTATTGATTATTTTTACTTTGCGTCATTGGGCGCCGCCTTCCTAACATCGAGACTGATTTCAACCAAAAACGGATCGGACAGCATCACACAGAAAAGATGATTACTTGGTTTATCAATCAGTGTATGTCACACATAACTGAAATAATTAGACAAAAAATGATAAGAAAAAGATGTAAACGAGAAAACAGAGAAGAAATGGAGACTTGACGGTGCAGAAGCGGTGAGGTCCAGTTAGCTTTGCAACAGAAACAGTCAGTAGAAATGTTGTTCAGAGGGCTACTACTTTACTTTTACTTTTACTTGAGTAAAGAAGCTTCTAGAGTCTTTTTCACACAACTATCTGTACTTCTACTTGAGTAAAGAATGTGCGTACTTTTGCCGCATCTGGTCTTTTTATGTGAAGTCGAAGGTTCAAGCCTGAGTACATAAACATTAAAGGAGAGAAGTCCAGTGTGACTTCCAAGCAGCAATTGAATTTAGAAAAAAGCAGTAGTTTGACATTTTGGGAAACTGGCTTATTCACTTCCTCACGTTATGCACAAAGCTAGAGTCAGGAGGCAATTAGCTTAGCTCGGTGAATAGCAGCCGGGCGCAGTAAACTTCCTGTTTGCCAAGAAATAGTTAAGCAGTAGGTACAGTAGGTAACTTCCAGTAAAACCACAATTTCTCGATTTTACATTTGTGTTTCTGAAGAAATGAGACAAAAGTTTTTATTTGGGCTACCAGTCTTCATGCTAACCTACAGTTTTGGCAAAGCTAATAGCCCCCTGGCTCCAGCTCTATACTTTAGCACACGGTAGAAGTCTTTCTGACATCAGCAGTACGCTGTGGTGGATGAAGGGGTTAAACATAAAACTTCCACCAGGGACATCTGGGATTTACTCCTGTGTGATGCCTTTACTTATCTTCAGACTTATTATTTTCAGCTTTTTAAAAATGATTTTTAATTATTTTCTCTTTTCCGTCACAGTTTGGTTAAGTTTAGGCAACACAAGTGCTTGGTTAGGTTTAAGCACCTAAGCTACTACAGGTTTAGGAAGAAAACATCATGGTTTGGGGTAAAATAGATGATTAACCATGTGTTAAAAAGCCCTTTCTGGCAGAAAGATCTGAAGGACTTCTTCCATACTAAACAGACAAACATGAGAGTGGTTTTAAGTCAAATTATTAGTCATTTTGGCTTTTCTATAACTTTGATTTAGGCCTTTGATTTGCTTCTTCTATAGAGAAATGAAGACAGGGAGTTATGGGTGTTGTAGTATTTGCAGAAAAAAAACATTATTTCTTTAGAACAAAGTTAAAATAATTGAAATTGATTGTCATAACATAAAGTCCTGTGTTTCTTAATGAAGGAACACTGAGGATAGATTGTGATTTACAGCCAGGAAAAATATGTCCCTCCTGTTAGAAATTCTACATACCTTTCAAAACGGTATTTAAACTATCGGCCGGAGTGATATTTGAAGTGTCCCACCTTCTGCCCAACCAGAGCAGAGTATTTTCTGCAGCCATGGCGTGACATTTTTAACTGGATAAATGTACACGGGATGATAACAGAAACATTAACCATGTTTCATATTTTTTCAGTCAGAAGGTAAAATCTCATTACAGTCTGCAGGGCCAAAGCAGATAGATTTTTGTTATCAGGCCGACATGTCTGTCTGTCTGTCAGGCAGTGATACAGAGACCTACCAGCTGCTCTGGTTGTGATTGGCTGTTCATCTGGCTCACACACACACACACACGCACACACACACACACACACTGCTAATACTAATACCTATTGCACACCAGTGACCTGTTTGTCCTGGGATTGGGCTGCTGCTGCTCTGCTCGAATACTTAACACACATAAACACAAGCGCGAATGTTAGCATAGCTTTCACAGATGCACACACACATGCCAACACACACACACACACACACACACACACAGCCATCTGCCAGATGCATTAGCTATCTGCAGATGCCCAGGTCAGAGCGGGCCAGGGCACTGAGAGTGTGTGTGTGTTCATGGGTTCATGGAGGGATCAGATAAATTAAACAAATCAGCCAAAGTCCTCCATTCTCAGAGGGGGCTCTTGCTCTCTTAAAAATTAAATTAACATTTATGTAGCCAGATTGATTGGGGTTAATCACACTTGTCTGCCTTCATGCCTTTAAATGAGCTTTGCCAGTAAGTTGTGGTTGCAGGAATTTATTACTGGTAAGAGTTTGTGCCAGATCAGAGAGTCTAGGGAGTTTAACTCAAGCTTGCCAAGCCAAAATAAAAAAAGACATGCACAGTACCGTAATTTATTTTTTGTCTGTGATGCCATAACTGCTACCTGTGTACTGCATAAAATTTAGTTTGTGGTTAGATGTGAAAACCTACAGAAGAGGAAGCATATTAAGGAAACAAATTTGCCCCTGCAGCAGATCTCTTCTCCAGATTTACGCCTCGCAATAAAGTTGACAAGACCTGGCCGCGTCGATCTGATGACTCACTGGTGCGGTAGAGGCAGATAACTGAGAAACTAACGAGTGTTAACATGAAAAAATTAAAACCGGGGAAAAATGCAAGAATGTATGCTTTGAAGAACAAAATACCTCCTAAACTATGAACACATCACAAAAGTTTTGCTGAGTGTGCTTTACTTATTTCTCACTATTCTATTGGTTCAACTCGTGTGATGTGAGTAATGTTCTCATTTTTCCAGAAAGAGGTATAAAACTAAACTCACTTGAGTAAACTGGACTCGAAAGTTTGTGTTCTTGGAGTGAAGGTGGAGCTCCGCCGAGGAGGAGAAGTTTCCAGAAACTGTGTGAATGGGAAACTTTGGAAGAAGCAGAGACAATTTTTCTGAATGTGACAACTAAATATCAAGGCAGGTTAATGTTAGCAAACAGTAGTTAAGTATATCGAACCGAAACACGTGTATCATTCACATGAGAAGTGCAGCTACATCCATGATGAGAGCTATGCCCAAATTCATTTAATTAATTAATAAATGTTAATTTAATGCAGCATTACACACATCAAGAGTCATGGCTTGTGTGTGTGAGAGATAGGCAGAATTATGTACAAAAAAAATCTAAAAATAGTTTTTTCTCAATCCAGAATGACCACCGTCAATCAGTTTTGTTCAGTTTAACCTTAAATATTAACATACACGTAAGAACACTTCTTTCATGAGGCACTGTTTACCTCAGGTGTGATAGTTAAAGGTATGTTTTGCAGCTTTTTACTCCTACCACATCTGTGGCAATGTGGTGGTGGAGTAAAAGGGTTACATCCATAAGTTTGTGGGGGGTTTTTTTGTTTTTGTTTTTTTTTTTTTGCATTTTTATTTTGCAGCTTGAAGACTGACAACCAACTCTGATGCAGTGGATGAATGATTTAGTCTGAATATATCTAGATTTTCTAAAAATTTTCATTTGGTTTCCACAAACACTGGCCTTGGTTTCATGCTCAGAATGACATTTATTAAAATAAAAAAATAATCCATTCTTTGTTACGCTTACTTAATCTCAGGCATTTGAGATTTTCTAAATTCTACTGAGTAAACACAGCTGTTCAGTTAAGTCAGACTTACTTCTTTTACTTAAGTTAAGAACATCTTAATTTCACATGCCTTTTTTAAGCTGGAGCCACTTCATTAAATTAGATTAAAGTAGATATAAAGTAAACAAAACTTAAGAGTAATAGTTATAGTAACTTACCTTTGTTAAGGCAGTTGGTTTCCTATTTTCTTAAGTAAGAGCAACTTATTCAGTTTTAGAGTGGTGATATCACCATTAACTTCTGTTGTCATGTAATATTGATGATGATGATGATGTTGAAAATCGAGGTTCATAAGTTTCTAAGATATAATGTTGCACACAAAGGTGATTGTGGAGGTTTAACTAAAGTGTACATAAATTCAGATATATTCCAAGGTAACACACGATCCATATTAAATTTCTCTTTCCATCGCCGCAAACCACATACTTCATTCAATTTCTTAATCTGCTTTTTCTTGTGTCAGAAGGCGCTGGAGCCTTTCCCAGAATGCATCAGCAGGAGACAAGGCCAAACCAAACAGTGGTGAAATGAAGCAACCATGTAGGCTGGTTTGTACTTGAAAGTCAAAAATATATTGTGTGTGGTCCAAATGCACATCAAAATGCAGATTACACTCTGCAAAATACATCCCGATTTGATTCAGTTTGGAATTTTGTGAATTATTGTCTCAAAAAATTAAATGGTACAAAACCGGCAAGTGTCTCACATGAATAAAAACAGACTTACTGGCTTTTGGCTGTGTTTCTGGGCTGACTGCATCTTTTTTTTAATGTGTCGAAGTGAGTCGAACACCTGATATCATGGCGAGACTTGTTAGCCTCCCTCAGCGAAGGCCAAGTCATCAATCCCTGCATTAGCTGTGAGGAAACCACCACTTCCTCAACTTCATTTCTGCAGATTCATTACAGTGACATTGCAGAGGCAAACGAGCTGACCTAAATCAAAATACCCACTGAAAACACTGTGATGAAATACCCTGTAAACAAAATACAAGAGAAAACAGAAGGAAACAAAACCACGTCACAAGATAGTCGGGTGTTTACTGTCTCCTGGGCTGCTGAGATAAAAGCTGTATTGTAGGTGACGGGACAAACCGTTAAAATGGGAAATAACCTTGACAATGAACTATAAAACTCCAAAGTATTAACTGTTTTCTAACAGAAATGCCGTGTGTGCCAGCGGACTTCCAATATGTGACTTCAATCGGCTTTTTCTAATTTTGAAATATTATGATAGCATGGAGTGACCCTGCAGTCTCCTCCCGTCTGCCGCTCAGGTTTCCCAGAAGATTGATCATCCTCGCTGCAGTGATTACAGATAGCTGTCAGTATCATTCCTCCCACACAGTGTGACTGACGCTGACTGACTGAATGTGCTCTCTCTCTCTCTCTTCCTCTCTCACACACATTTATCCATTAAATGGCCCATTACTAACAAATCCACCTAACTGTCTGTATCTGAATGATGATGAATGAAAAATGAAACTTGCGTCTGTAACTTAGATAATAATAGAGTGCTGCAGGGATGACACATTTTTCTCTAATTTATCCGTTCTGGTTAAGAACGTCTTTCTTTTTTTTCTGGGTTTTATCATAAGACTCTCTCTTGTCTGTCTTTGGTTGTTCAGAGGACTCTTTAACTCTTCCATCACACTTTCAATCAGCTGTATTGATGGGCATCTCAAAGACAGGAAGACATCAACCCCACCGAGCTTCAGAAACATTCAGATGGAGAAACTGCAATCTAAAAATTCAAATCGTTGACATAAATAGGAAGAATCTTGGGATCCTTTTTTTTAAATTTATTTTTGATGGGTTGTATTTAATAATCTCACATGGATGATATGTTCTATTCCTTGACTCGTGATTATGATGAACTTATCTTATTTGCTGAGATCCGTCCCTTGCGTCTGTTTGTTTAGGTTGGGTTTTGGGTGATTTTCTATGTGGTTTATATATTATTCAGATACGTCAATAAAAAATATATGTGCACTATATAGAGAAAATAAGCTAATAAGGTCATCTTAA
The DNA here is from genome assembly GCA_034769285.1 of Lutjanus argentimaculatus. Taxonomy (NCBI): domain Eukaryota; kingdom Metazoa; phylum Chordata; class Actinopteri; order Lutjaniformes; family Lutjanidae; genus Lutjanus; species Lutjanus argentimaculatus. The sequence goes on along the minus strand of JAWZSL010000005.1, from coordinate 35,564,520 downwards.
AGGGATAGTTCACCAAAAAATGAAAATTCAGTCATTATCTACTCACCCTCATGCCGATTGAGGGTCTGGTTTATTCTGTTAGTCCACAAAACTCTGCTGGCGTTTCAAAGGAAAACAGTGTTGCAGAATCTCCCAAACAATGAAAGTGAATGGTGATCAATTTTCAAATGTAAAAAACAACCAGAAAGAAACATAAAATGTCTCCATACTGCTCGTCTGGCATAATCCAAGTCTCCTAAAGTCCCAAAATGCCGTTTGCACACCGTCACACCACACATACCCAGTTCAGACTGTGCATGTGCATGTGAATGTGGCTCCAAACTAAGGATCTACAGTGAATATTCAGGCTAGAAAACATGGTGTAAATAATATTTTTTTAGTCTGACTGGCCTGTTGGGGCTTTAGGAGACTTGGACTACACCAAATGTGCAGTTTGGAGACATTTTATGTTTTTATTCTGTCGCTTTTTGTTTTGTTTTTTTTTACATTTGAAAAGTGGTCACCATTCACTTCCATTATTTGGGAGATTCTGCAACACTGTTTTCCTGTGAAACTCCAGCAGTGTTTCATGGACTAAAAAAACTAAACCTGACCTTCAATCTGCATGAGGGTGAGTAGATAATGACTGAATTTTCATTTTTGGGTGAACTATGCCTTTAATATTCACAAATAAACGAATACGAATACGAATACGAATACGAATACGAATACGAATACGAAATACTTTATTGATCCCCAAGGGGAAATTCATTAAACACCACTTTTATGATTTTTTTAAGTGTAAATGCAGTCACCAGGAGTAAAACACTTATGTTAGTGATCTGCAAGATGACATTTAATGTACCTGACAGCTCCTATAGTCTTATTTAGCCACTTGTTAGCAATTTGTCTTCGAACAAAATGTGAAAATCTCTTAAAGCTTGTTTTTTAACCACAGACCTTATTTCAGGCATCTAGTGAAAAACGGAAAAGAACCCAAGGTGCAAATGTGCTAACTCATTTCCGTGTTTAAGGACTCATTCCTGCAGCACTCTATACATTGCCTCTCAGTATCTGGGACGGAGCACCGACCCTTTGACCGAGGCACCAGACTCAGAAGTGGAGCTGGTCCCTGCGGCGCTGCGCTGTACCCACCGCTGCCTCTGTGTTATGAAGGTCGAGGGTAAAGGATACATTTTCAATCAGTTTGGGATGAAACAAAAGGTCCGAGGCAGAAAAAAAAGATAGAAAAACACATAACAAGCACAACATATTGCTTTTTTTCCTCATAAATTCTTTAACACAAGATCTCAGGAGAGTTATTTACAAGCTTGCTGCTGTTAAAAGGCTCTGGAAGTGTGAATGATGCAGTTGGCATGCAGTTGTGAGCTTTGTGACCACTCTGTTGTCACTTTCAGGTCCTCAACAAAGACACTGAGGCACAGTGGCTCTAATTAGCTCTTTTGTGGATAATAACAACCCTCTTCACCTTGTTACTTATCCACTTACTGACACGTGTAGAGTGAAACATCACAAAGCGAACAACTTTCTAATTGTGCACTGCCTGGAACTCCTGAGGGTAAAGCAGAGATCATGCGGCATTGTCTTCTTATGATTGATTCCTGCATTGACCGGCTGATTTCTCTGCGCCTTGTCTCTTTCTGCAGGCTGTTTTGAGTCCGAAAAGAGCGAATGAATGAACGATGATCCCTTAATTAGTCAGACGGAGACAAACGAAATGTACAGTTGTCGATTCACGGGAGGTCTTTTTAACTCTCACTCACAAACACTCCGAGGACTCCACACAAAGCCCCCTCTGAGTGAAGTGCCCCAGGCGCTGTATGGAACAGAGCTGTATGCCGATGAGTAGCGTGTGAATCACACTTGGTTCCCAGACGCACATTCGCTCCAGACTTCACCTCCCCCCCTCCCGTTTGCCTCGTCTCTCTACCCTCTGATGACCTCCTGGAGGTCAGCAAGTCTTTATATCATGTCAAACACTGAAGACCTGAGTGCTGTTATGTGTGCAAAACATGCAGTGGATTCCTTTAATGCTATCTGTGCATCTTTAAGTGTGTGAATGCTCATTTTTATGTATGTATGTGCACACTGGTGTATATGCATTTTTATCAATTCCCGCTATCACTGATTGTTTAGCAAGGATAAGCATTTTGCAAAGCTTGTTTTTGCTAACATAAAATCTTTTCTGATTTCTATGAATCTTATGATGTTGCAGATTATTGCAGGAGTGACTTTGCACAACATAAAAACTGGTGCATGTGAAAATTCTGCCTGCACTGAAGCTTTATTATGAAGAACCAGTGTACTTATGAACCCAGTCACTGTCCTTTATTCCTTTAAACATAATTCCTGGAAACATCATCTTTGGTGGCATTGTTTTTGAGTGAAATGCTGTGTTCTTGCACTGCATGGAAGTCGTAGGGGGGTTGGGTGGGGTGGATGCTGGGCGTGCAAAATACTGGACTTTGAAACCGGACACCGGGCTTTGCATCCTGAGTCCCACATGTGGTTAGTTTGAGGCAACAGAAGCCCTAACCAGGAGGTTAAGGCTAAGTAAGGTTAAGGAAAATGTCATTTCTTTTAAACATTTACTAAAGTAAATACATCCTGTCTTGTGCCTCAAGTTACTTTTGACTTTTTTAACATGAAACCAAGACCACCAACTTTCGTTGACTTTAACTTTAAGTGCTGTGAGTGCCTAAATTTAACCATAAAAAACAATAATTATACTTAAGTAACTATGAGTATATAACTGGGGTTCTCTCAAAATTACTCTTGCAAATTAGTAGCATATAAATGTAATTTCTGATTGTTTGATAATCACTCTTCCACTGAACACACCTCTTCAGTCGGACTGAGCTGCAAAACATCCTGCAATCTGGCTGCCTTTAGAAACTGTAAAACTGGGAGTAAAACAATCGATTATCTGCTTAAATTAAAGGTAGTTGGACTCAACGATCTGAAAACTTACCAAAGAAACAGTTGTTCATGGACATTTATATTTGGCCAGGAATGAAGTTTCCTGACATACGTACCTAATTTCAACACCAGGGAAATACACAAAGCAAAGAAGGGATATAAAAGCGTGGACACTTGGTCTTAACGTTACTTCAAAGTGGGATTTGTTGGAAAAATTCTATATTCTGGTTGTATGTGGTCAGGTCTGTTGAATATTTTTATTTTATGACATTACTGGAGAGACATGAGCAGCGTTGTTGTTTGCAGTTATGACTGCAGTGAGGATGGACGATGCAGTATAAGATTGCAGAACAAAAGGCTCAGTTGCATGCAATATAAATACACGATGTGAGACATTTAATTGGTAAATAATGTAAGTCAATGCAGTATATAAGTCAAGGCACAATTTTACCCAAAATCTCAACATATCTGACACAAATTGGCAACCGCACATCTTAATTTTAGAGCCTGGATTCCAGTTCATTTATAGCATCCTCTTTTAATTTATTTGAACAGTCAGTCACGCAACAGCTCCTTCCTATCTTTGTGTTTTCGTGGCATTTAAGCTGAACGCCACTCAGTAGTTTTTTTATTTGCCACTCAATGACTTCCTCATGCTGTGACATCGCTTGCATGCCCTCTATAAACGTTGAAATATTTGGTCACCTGCATCATCCAGGCCCTGTTGAGCAGAGAGGTGTTGGGGGAGGGGGTCATATCTCTGTGGTGTTTGTGTGCAAATAATCATCCGGGGGTAAATCCACTTCCACCCGCAAGGTTTTTATTTTCCCTTTTGTTCGTTTTGTTTGGGAGATAGGAAGGATGTTAAGAACACACTGAATAGACTTCAAACAGGTTTGGAGAATGGTGAGGAGATGAGCCAAGTAGCAAGTGATTCATCCGGCCATTTATAAAGCACTTTAAGTTTTGGCTTTCAAGCACTAAACTCCGAGGTGTAGAAGTGCATTTATTTTTGTGGACTGTGAAAAGAAATTTAGCATGCAAATGATTACTGAGAACTAGTGGAACTCGTTTTATTGGCTCTTTCTCCAGGCTTGTTCCACCAACAACCCACTATGGTTGGATGGTTGCCAAGTTTAGCACAAGTCCAATTTTGCCGGATGCATGCATATTTTCTGACAAAGACATTTAAATATGAAACTGTCAGATTCTTTAATGCAGCAGCTTGGTGTAGCACACTAAAGGTTAGAGAATATTAAGAAGAAATAAGGTGTAGCAGGAATGAAAAAACAAAGACAGATTAGAATTGAGGCCATGAAAATATAAGGGAACAGTTAGTGGGAGTAGCAGCAGATCGCTGTGTAATTATAACAGCAGATGTGGAAAAAAACATGTTTTGTAAATTCAGAGACTGGGTGTGATTCTCCTCCATCTTAATCTTTGCTTGTTAAATCTGTGGTTTAAAGTGCGCACACAGGCTGAGTGGGGATAGAGAAGTAGAACAAGAGAGGAGGGTGTGCTGTGAAGTGGGACAGAGAATCAGTAAACAAGACGGTGATATTTTCAGCCCGTAAAAAAAATAGCCAGTCATGTTTTCAGAAATAACTTTTGTCTGTCTGGGGAACAGAGATGAAAACGGCAGATTTGGACGGCTTTACTTCTCATTTTATTTTGAGGCTGCCGCGTTTATGTCACGACTTTATGTCTATATCAGAGCGCAGCGAGTTGGGTGGTGGTTGTTCTAAGTTTGGCACTACAATGACCTGTTTTTACCCCAGTCATGCTAAATTGACTAAAACACCAGACTATGCTGCATGAAAGGAAACCTCCACTCAGTCACAAATACATTTCATCTTCCTGTCAGAGAGTTTTGGATATTGCAAAGTTACACCGCTGCCATACAATCCTAAAATAATTCTCAATATGTGAAGTATTCACATCCTTTTAACACTCAAATATTACCTTCAGCCATTCCACACTCACTTTCTGAGATCAGTCTGAGGAATGTGCAGCATTTCATATCTTGTCAGCCTCTCAAATGCAACTCGATCACTAAACCTTGAAATTCCACACAGGTTAGCCAAAGTCAGGTCGAGCTGGAGAGAACCCGTCAGTCCACTGATCCCTCACTCACTTACATTTGTGTGTTGAACCAGAACCAGAGACAAAGGACCTGGGTTTAGTCAACCATGCATGTGGCTCCTGCATCTTTCTTTATAATCCAGTGACTTCAATGTTGAAACCAGGAAACCAATAGGAGTCAGCTACATGGGAAACATTTAGCAATATCTTAAGAGTCAAATTTAGATACATTAGTCATAAAATATGTTGCTGTCTGCCTGTAAGCTAGAGGAAATTTGTTTAATGTACCCATAGGCGCTGGCCCTTTGGGTGCTCCAGGGCTCACTGAAAGGGTTGAGCACCCACGGGAAATGTGGCCAATGTGTATGTAAATACTGCATATATATGCATACCAGTGTATGTTATTTATTTGTTGTGTACAGGGTCAATGCATGTATATATTTTGGCCACAAGCAGGATTTTAGTGGTGTTGTTTCCCCCCTTTTGAATAAAAGTAAAGAGACCCTGTTTCAGTTCATATTCAAATATATTGTCATTAGCACAATGTTTAGGCATGTTTGAGTAGCAGACAGTGCAGCAGCAGCTCTGTTTTACGGTATTTTATCACAGCTCTGTGATTGAACTTTTCAAAGGTAAGCAGTGTTCTTTTTTAATGTCATAAATGATCACTTCTCACAAATTATGACTGAATTATTCAGAGGAATATTGACTCAGCTTGCAGGATGGGTAGTGTTGGTGTAATGTTGTAATACTCGAGATCTGTCTCGGTCTCAAGCCCACTGAGCCCACTTTGAGGGCCTCGGTCTCGTCTTGGAATTGAACGCATTTTTACATTTGTCTCAAACAAAGAAGACTCAGGATTTTATTTCAAGACTGGTCAAGACAACAAGTGTGGAGATATTGCTAAAAGACTTGTGCACTGTCTTACTTTTTTATGAACATCATCACTGTGATTAGATGTCAAGCTTCCTGCTTCAAATACAACCACTATCTTGACTCTTTTCTAACTTAAAATTTTTGTTGCTGCTAACGTTTGTCACCCCTCCCCACCCTACTGTGGCTGTGTGGGAGGAGATGTCTGCTAAATCTTAAGTAATAAAATCTGGCTACCGGAACCACAAAGACTTCATCTGCAAAACAGTGTCTAAAAGAAAACACACAGCAGCATGTGAACTCTGCAATGGGAACACATCAAACTTTTATCAGTACTCACAAAGGAAGCATAAAGAAAGGTAAGTGCAAGTGATGATAGCAAAGCTGGCTAGCTAAGTTGTGTTTTTGCTTGTGATAAACAGTGACAAGATGGGCTACATAAAGCTACACTGTACTCGACGGTACCATTTCTTCAATTACACTTGGTTTTGACCTGGTCTCACCCTGCCTTGGTCTTGGTTTTGACTCAGTCTCACACCTTCAAAGTTTTGGTCTTGTCTTAGTCTTGATAAACTCTGGTCTTGGTCTAGCTTTTCTTGACTACAACACCGGCATGGTGAGCTTCTTGAGCACCCACAGGTAAAAACATAAATTGGTGTCTATGTCCCGTGTCCCCTGCTGGGGCTCAGCCTGCAAGCTACTGTCAATCGAAAGCCCTTTTTAAACAAAGATTTAGCAAGCTCTTAAGAGTCAAATTTAGTGAATATATTAGTCATAAAATATGAAATTGAATAAAGAATTCAATGTCTTTTCAAATATATGCACAAACACACAGTTTGCATAAAAATAAAGCTGAATATTTGCAACATTAGCTGAAAGAAAATGGCCTGTAGCATCAAAGGTCTTAAAATACAGCCTGTGAGACAGAAACACAACCCCAGAGGCATCAATATTAACTAAATTCAAAGGAAATCAATATTTGAGGGTTATTACAGTGCAGGAGCGTGGCGCCATAAAACATTTTTTGACCAGGCTCAAATCAAAACAAATATGTTCAGAGCGTAAACCAGAATAGCCTGTCAATGAAGCAGCGGTGGAAAAGAATCTGCGGAGTGGTTGTGTTTCCTTCTGGCAATCCTGTCATGATTGGTAAACCTGTTTTACATTTTTCCAAGTTTCACACAGAGAGGAGCGTCTACGAGCCATCCCGCTCGGTCGGATGTCTCATCTGCATTCAAAGCAGCCATCGCATCTTCTCGCATCTGTGCAGCTGCGGCAGTAATATTAAGATTGCTGTAATGATCATCATTATTTTGATAACTACCATGATTATTATAATAACCATCATCAACATTGTACATGCGCTGTTCTAAATATATTTTTAAACTAAATACATGTATTATACACTACATTCTCCAAAAACTGCACATTTGCATTGAGGATTAATCTGCTCCTCTTCTCTATATGCAAACAATGACTCAGAGATATCAAATATAATCAGTGTTTTTCATAAAACAACCTGAGGCAGTTGTGGGAAGCTTTAAGCCACACAAACAATTACTCCAGTCACTACAGACCGACAACATCCAGGAAGTAATCACCCTTCTGTCAGGTGTTTATATTTCCCAAAGGTGCAGCTTTGCTCTATTTTAAATGTTAATGAGAAGTGACTGAATGTCTTTGATCAACTGGAGGGAAAACTCAACACAATCGGAGCAAAATGTGAACGTTAATGTGATGTTAGTAAATCCAGAACGATCAGCAAAGTGAGAAATAATTCGGGGATCTTTTAAAATCTCATTTGAAATACAATTGATTACAAAAACAAGTAAAATATGTTATCAGTGACAGAGATCATATTCAGTATTGTGAAGGATTATTCCTCTATAGTTTAATTAAATGGACATGATAAGGTACCAGTGTGCGCGTGGTGTCTGAGAGAGAGGGTGTGTGTGTGAGAGAGAGAGAGTGCATTAATCACAATTACTTTTTAATGGCATGAAACAGGGCTGTGGACGCGGGTCTCGGAGGAGTTGGAAGAATGATGCATTAACCTCTGCTGCACCCAAACACCTGCCCCACCAATTTAGAAACAGAGAGGATAGGACAGGAGAGGATCTTTTTAATCCAGTCTGGTACAGAACACATATCTGCTCTGTAAATCACCTGTCATGTGTTCTCCTCTGAGAAAAAATCAAATACCAGAATACTGTTATACTTCTCTTTCGACATAGCTGGAAAACTTGCTTTCATACAGTCAATCATGTTGCGTAATTTTAAACCATATTTGCATGAAGCAGTAATGTAACCCATGTTAGTCACCCTGACTCACAGCCAGACAGCCGCCTGCCACACAACACAAGAGCCACAGACTCTGAACAACAACACACATCAGCTGTCCTGCTGATGTCTCCTTCCTTTCTCACTTAGAAACATGAGCATGTCTTGCCTTGCACCTTAGCTTGTTGAGCAAACCACCAGAAAAAAAACATTCACTGGGCAGAAGTGTACTGCTAACATCAGTTTGCAAGCTAGAGAGCTGATTAGCTTAACTGCATAGCGCTCCAGTCTGTTTAGATCCTGGTGTGGTTCTTATTCTTCATTCTTTCATTCCTAACAGCACACTGTCCGTCTGTCCATGTAAGCTACAGTGGACGTTGTTTACTGTTCCCTGCTGGGGCTCAGCCTGCAGGCTGCTGTCAATCAAGGGCCCTTATTAAACCGAGCAATTCTACCTTAAAGAAGGCTCTTCATTACACTGGCCTTGTTTTTTTTTAACACTGAACAAGACAACGCTGCTATACTGCCACCCCGGTCTGAGATTTTATGTAGCATGACGGTGTTGCGGAATCAAAAAGAGCCTCAACACGAGAGCATCGGCATCTGGTGTGATGATCACACCGGTCAACAAGCAGTTCTGCTCCTCTGCCCTTTTCTAATCACACATACAAGAAACAATCTCTCAGATTTATAACAAAGCTTTTTATGTGTTCCTGGATAAATGGTTTGTCACTTCTCTGCAGCAATGAAGTAAAAAGGGCCATCAGCTTGTGTCCTGTTGTGGCATCTCACTCTTTTTGGCTCATAGGTGGAACAACAATGCAAACCCACTGTGTGTTTGTATTTTTGGCAGAATGATGATGCAGAATAATGGCATTCCTGCCTTGAACAAAAAGGGGCTTCTGTTTAGATCTGGTTTGTAAACAGCAGAGAAGGTTAGATTATTGTTCCCTGCTGGGGCTCAGCCTGCAAGCCTAGAGACAAAAAAGACTATTTCTGATTGCCCCAAAACCTTTTTCCCTTCTTTTAATAATAAAGACCATTAACAATACATTTTAAACATTATTTGACATTTACAATTACATTCTTTTTCGACTGCAAAAAGAAATTATTTACTTACTTGGGACAACTTGACTTTTTAAGGCTTTCACATGCACATTAACAATTTGGTTGCACGTCTGCATATATTCAAACTATATATGACTTAATCATGTCTTGGGATCTTCTGCATTACATTTCAAACTGCAGACAAACACATCTTAGCCTCCCTCTGAACAAGTTAAATTACACTGCCTCCATCTTTAAGTGCAATAAAGAATCAGATTCTTAAATAAATCCTGCAAAGAAGGGGAGAAAAATGACAAAGGTCAGCTGACTCAATAGATATGATTGAGTCAAGATACGATTGCAAAGAAATCTAAAAATAAATAATGATGACTCAAATGAGTGCCATGCCACCTGGCAGCAACTTCCTGAAAGTTGTAAGCCAGACTTCATACAGAAACTACAAAGCATCAATAAATTAACATATGAAATACATTAAAACGGTCACTAAGAAGCAGCAGATCTTAGAGACGGACAAAGAAGGGGACACTGATGTGGAAACCCCATGCTGCCCTAATGTTTGCCGCTATCATCTATAATGTAACAGGGGCACATCTGGCACTCAGCACCATTATACTGCTGATGGTTGACCACACACACTCACGGATAATCTTGCACACTTGGACACGAGTTGTTTTTTATCCCTCTAGCAGATAAGAGGCATTCTTTGCACCTCTGCTGTGTTTTGTTTCAGCAGAGAGAGCAGGAGGTGGAGTGGCTGACAGCGGTTTTGTGGTTTTATGCAGCATGTTAGTCATGTTTGGCACGGAGAAGATGAGTTCTGGGAGGAAAGTTTCTTTGCAGAGACGCAGGAAAAGCAAGAGAAAAAAAAGGGACATGTGACCAGCAGGTAATCCAAGGTAAAAAAAAAAAAAGAGAAAATGATGATAAATCCTTCAGACTTCTGTCCATTTTAATAATTCAGATGAGCATAATTTTTGCCCTGTGGGATTTGAAGAGACGACAGGGGACACCACTCGCTTACAAGCCGTCTACCCAGGAGATCGCATTACCAGCCGGTGCATTAGGATGATGAGAGCACCTGCTCTCTCTCATAGTTATTATCAGACCCAGAAAGGAGGCCAGAGTTTATGGTGCTAAATTAAAATGCGGTGATTAATAATTATGTGCGTTGAGATGATGAGTGAGATTAAACTCTAGTAGGAGGATACCCAGACTGGAATGGGACATAAAAATAATTACAGTTTCATAAACTGTGAATAATGACAACAACCACATGCACCACTGCCACTATTAATAATAACTATGATTAATAATAGTAACAAATCTGTGGTATGAACGGTAGCCTATGCAGAAAAAACATACTCTCTTTAAAGGAACAGTTTGACATTTTGGGAAATCTTGGGTCAGCTGCCAAAGAGAGGAACCAGACGTGATAATTGTTTAAATATGTGGATAAAGGTGCACTGTCTCTCCTGGAAGACATTCATAGTATTGCATGTGACTGCAAACATGCTGGATATAGTTTTGTCATGAGAGTTACAAAAACAGAGAACCTGAGAGATAAGTTTAAACCCCGGCTTCCTTTTCGACCTCCACACAGCCAGTTAATCACAGCGTTAAGTGGGTGTTTAGTCGATTTTCAGTTTTGGAAAGTTCTAGGACGCTGACAAACCCTAGCACCACCCCCGCTTTTAATGAAGTATACCAACAGAATATGAAGCTACAGCCAGCTAACTTGACTCAGCATGAAGACTGGAAGCAGGGGGTAAAAAGCTAGCCAGGAGTCTAATCCCATAAACTACAACCCACAACTCGTCATTCATAAGTTATGTGTGAATCAAACAAACAAGCTATAACGTGTTAATCTAACAGTTTTAGTCTGTGCTGGTAAGCAGATTTTGTTACCTTTGTACAAAGCCAGGCTAGCTGTTTCCCCCTGTTTCTGGTCTTTATGCTAAGCTAAGCTAATTGGCTGCTCTCTGTAAATTCATATTTAGTCCACATACAAGGGAGTGGTATCAATCTTCTCATCTCACTCTTGACAAGAAAGTGAGCAAGTCTAATCCCAAAAATGTCAGAATATATCTTTAAGTGCAGCACCTGCCCGTTCTGACTCCCAGGTTGTCAAATACAGATGCTTTGTCACGCCACTTGGCATCTCACATAGACTCACTTCAGCAACAGGCTTTCAAGTAACTTCAATAAAAACCCATTCGTGCCAGGTAATGTAGAATAAAGGCAAGAAAGTCTGTGATGAAGGAGGTGGCATGGATGGATGAGTCAAACAAACACAGAACTTTCACCCAGACAACTGGGGTTTGTGTCCCATTGGAAACCAAAAGTCAGAGTTATCCTAAGCTTTAAGTTGCATAACATTACGTCACTTACTTTACTTATGTAATGGGACATTTGCAACATAACATACTTTTAAATCCCAGCCATGATCTTTTCCTAAACCTAAGCAAGTAGTTTTGGTGTCTAAACGGTTAAGCACCAAAACTACTTAAACTTAGGTCTTAACCAAGCCACTGTTAAAAGGCTTCTGGTAGTGTCTCGTTTATCCTGTTTCCATATACAGTAGAGTATATGCATGTATAACTGCAGACAAGCTTAGCCCGAGTCGAACAGCTGTAAAATGCAGAATAAACCCTTCATTTCCTATAGATTCTTCACAATGAAAGACCTCCCAATATTTTGTTATCTAAAAGCTTTTATTATAAAGAACCAAATTTGGAAATGTTCAGTTTTTATTAGTAGTAACTTAACGTGACTCCTATATAGCTGAAAGCGAACATAAAACAGTAAAATACGGCAGATACCTGAAAGTACAAACAGCGATGCAGGAGAGAAGCTAAACATCAAACAAGAGATTCAGTTAGAAGCTACAAAAGAACATTTTAAAAACCTCTGTCTCTCTGGTCTCTGGAGACACGAGATGACAGACATGAGTAGAGGCTCGTTTGAAGGGGAGAAAGGGGGGGTTGTCACGAGCTGAGACGTCACCACAGCCCATGCTTTGGCTCCACTCCAGAGGCACAGTTTTGCCTGTTAAAATTTGTAAAGGAAATGCAAATTAGCGCAATACGTTTTGACTCGGCTCAGAGGAAAAGCCCCAATACAGACACTGAAGGGTATCTTGTGCATGAGTATGAGACACAACAAATATGTCAGTATGCGACGTCCTGGGATAAGAACAGATTTCCATAACTAAGGAAAGTTCTGTATATTGTATGATCTACCTCCTGTTCATCTCCTCAGTTGGCACCAATCGTATGCCTTGTTTTCTGGGTCCATACACACGCACTGGGCCATGCCAAACTAGGATTTAATGAGTTACAGTAACCATCCAACCGAGCTTAATGAGTGCTGTAAGAGCAGCAGCATCAAGTAACAAACACACACAAACTGTCCTCTGAAGCATGCAAGTCATGGAGTGCTCACACACACACGCACACAATGTAATGTAACACATATGTAAAATCCAACATAGTTTTGTTTTTTTGGCCATTGTCATGTCAAATCAATCACTGCACAAACCCCCACAGAATAAATAACGAGCAGAAACATCCCATCTCCCCACAGAGGAAGTGCCGTCCTTGCTCCCACACGATCTCACTGATCCTTGATTCATAAAGAACATACCATTCTCCATCAATAACCACCACAAGAAACCCCAGAGCGCTTTGGCCTCACATATCAAACAACTTCCAGACTAACAACGGGGGTGAGGAAAGCCACAACAATAGCAGGAATATTAAAAGCAGAGTTGGCTTCAGACTGCTGCATCCAGCAGAACGGTTATTGTTGTTATTATCATCACAGAGAACTGGGCCTGAACTCTAAAAAGTAATTCTATTACCACCACTTAATTATATTCATGGTTACAATATAAAACTTCTAATTCACTGGTTTAGACAAACCTTTTAAGTTGCAAACATGATTTTGATGAGTTGTGTTGACATAATATTGCTGGTAATTACATCAACTTAATACTGTGTCTAGTTTATGCTCAAATTTCTGTGTGAATTGATTTAAAACAAAACTCACATTGTAGTAACTTAAAACTGGCTGATTTGTTATTTGTGATTTGTGGGGCAATTTAATTTGTGTTTTTTCAAGATTTAAATATCATGTCTTCAAATACACCAGTGCAGTTTCAAAATTAAAAGTTAAGTAGCTAACAATTTTGTTGAGTAATGAATTAATTTAAAGTGACATTAACGAAACATGAAAAAGCTAAAAACTACTGAAGAAAATCTAATTCTCGTCGTCAACTTAAAAACCTGTGTTCGTAATTATGGTAATTACATTCATAACACTTTAAAATGCCTTTTCAATAATGTGGGAAAAACTAGTTGTAACAACTTAATTGTCTGTGTAATCATCTTAAAAACTTGTGTTTATGCTGACAAATATTATCCCCACCAGGTGTAAACTGAGAGGAGTGCATGCATGAGTGAGTGAGTGTGTGCATGATCAGTGGAGCTACAGATTGTCCGCAGCAAATCTCAAACACTACTGGACCGATAAGGCTAAAACTTTCTTGTGCACATTCATATTTGTACGCTGAAGGACCTCTGTGATTCAGAATTTTCGAAAAAAACCTTGCAAACCCTTTTTTTAAGAACACAAAAAAGGTTTTTTATGCCCTTACTGTATGTTTTTATGGCCTGAGGCATTACGTTTTCAGGTCATCCCAGTCTTGTGAAAGTGATATCTCAAGAACGCCTCGAAGCAATTTCGATTGTCTGTTGTCATAACTCAAAAAGATTGATGCAAACTGGCGTGTTCAGTTTTGTTTTGTTGTTTTTAAAAGTGCGGTCGTGAAATGTAATAGTGAGAAACAAAGTTTAAAAGGATTCATGATGTAAAATGCAGCTGCTTCATCTAGAAGAGGATAGAGGACAGAAACAAAACAAAACATTTTTAGCTCCTCTAAGCTGGTTTCAAAGCCTTTATGAATTATGTGGATTTCCTTCCATCTGTTTGGGAATTCCAAAACAGCTTCCCAGGAAACTTTGGGACTCGACGAAGCCTCGCTTTTATCTGTTTTTAGCCACTAAACAGAAAACTACATTCATTGCTTATTTATCGCAAAAGATCTGTGCTTCGTTTACAATACAAACTGTTGGCAAACTGGTTAAATGAGGCAGAATTTGGCAAGTTGTCAAACTTTTCCGATGTCTTATGTGAGAAAAAAAAAAAGAGGAAAAGGAGCTCCTGAAGATGGTGGTGGGTGGTCTGGAAGAAATTTTCGTCTATCTCTTTCTCTATCTCGCTTTTTCTCTCATATTCAGTCCCTGACCTCGGCCAAGTAGGGCACAAGAAGAGGAAGAAAAGAAGGGCTTTGCTGTCTTAATAAGCACCTGTCTGGGGGGAGACCAGAAATTCCTGTCTGGTTTCTGTGTGTGTGTGTGTGTGTGTGTCTGGTAAGCCCCATCACAACGAAGATCACTGATCGCTTGTCAATTGTTGACAGAAAGGCCACAGGTGCAGGTTTTTCCTGCTCTGTTACTCTTTTTCGGAGCGTGCTCAGTTTGGAGTTTCAGCCGTGGTCCATTCAGAGGCAAACGTCTGGCTACAGTCGAGTCTTTGTGTCCCCCCACCCTCTCAATGTCTTCAGTCTTTCTCGTTCCTCTCCTCTCCTCACACTCGGTTGGGGAGTTATTCAAAAATTAGACACGGGAACAAATGGCAGTTTAAGTTGGAGGCAGTGTAATTTGGCTTGACTACAGGGAGACAAAAATCTTTTTATTTGCTGTGTTGAGGATGCCAAAACATGATGAAGTCATAAGTTGGGCAATTTAGATAAATACCAGAAATTTACAGACATGGTGATACTTGTTTGAATGTGTTAAGGTGAACGACAAAAGTATCGTGGGTTGAGTCTTAAGGTCGTAAGACTGAATTAAACTAAATAATTATACTATACAAGACTCTGGTTTTAAAAGCTTAAAATAATGTAACAGTATTCCTTTCTAAATATAAATGTCTAAAAAACGCAAGACATATGTTATATATTTTGTTGAGTTACGTACTTCATTATCCCAAATGTTTCTGACCATGGTCAAACCCAGAGATATCTGTAATTTATTAAAGGTAACAGTGCGCTTTCTACAAACTGCTGGTTGCTTTAAGTTCTGGGGAAACATGTTATATGCCAGATATGTCAGAGAGTGAAGGAGAAAACCAGCAAAACATAACATGACTAAAAATCTAATACATTACTTTGTCTGTGAATGTGATCGCTCCTTTTTCACTTTCTTTCTTTTGTCTTGTCTTCTGAGAGAGACCTCAGGCTTATATGGTGCGTTTAAGGCCCGATCACACCTGCATTTAAAATGGAGCAGTTTCTCTGCATAACATTCATTCTAATGTAGCCCAATTGATGCAACTGTCTCTCAGTAATGATCTCTGAGGGAACTGAGAGCCAGAGAGTCTACTTCTCTCCAACCTCCGATGGAGTATAACTGTTCTGCAAAAGAGAACAGTTGAGATGGAGTCGATAGTAAAAATATGTCCTGGAATAAACTCTGTGAACTTTTTGTCCCTGTTATCAATTCAATTAGCTTGCTAACTGATGGTTAGCAGGCTTCTGGCATTTAGTCTAACTGAAATCTCTCCAAGCTTGCTAGCTTGGAGAGATTTTCTAAACCTTCTTGTAACTCTTTACTGAACGGAACGATGTAAACTCATGAGGGTAAAATGCTAAAGAGGAGAGGGGCCAAGTGTAGAGAAAAAAGGAAATAAGTTTGGAGAAATATTGTGACTGACCAGCCACGAGCCCTGCTAGCTTACATGTTACTGAAATGAAGAGAATGAAAGCACTTCAATTGTGCCTTCAAATGGGAACTATTACGAAGAGAAGTGCACATTAGGAGGACGATATTTCAAGCAGCCATGTTGAAAATGAAATGGATGACAGTGAACAGAGTACTAGTGCTAGTAGTTGCTTAAAAAAAGCTAGTGAAGCATTCACTTAAACCTGCTAGCACCAAACAGCGCAAAACAGTAATGTGGTACTTGGAGAGCTCAATATTTTCTGAGGTGGTACCCGACATAAAAAGTTTGAGAAACATGGTACTAGAGGTTACCCAAAAGAAAAAGAGTTTTTGGCAACAACAGACATGGTGATGCTGGAGGAGGTTGTAATGATGTAACTCTTGAGAAAGAGGCAAAAGCACAGGCAATGTTGTAGGTGGCGGTGGTCTGAGCGGCCAACAAATACATTGTGACATGTGAACTCCTTCGTCGTGTCCTGTGGTCGTGGCTAATGGCTTCACTGCCCCCAGGACTCCCAGTGGTACTGCTCCGTTTCATCCGTATCCATAAGCTATCAGAAAATGTGCACATTTATGGACAAAACAACTGCAGCGTATGGACAGACAGCTCCGTCTTCCCTCTGTCTTTTCTCTTTCACTTTCTGGCCTTTATGCTGATCTGCCTGCAGGCCTTGTGTATACTCGGGTCAGGTATTAATAGAAACCTTGTTAATCAATCTGTTTGCTTTAGTTTCGAGTTAACATATACAAATAGGTCAGATTTGTATTTGTGGAGCTTGGTTTGCTTTAGTGCTCCAGACATAATCAATAAAATGAGCCAACTGTGTCAGACATGCCCGATAAATCTCACAAATGTGATTGAATACATTTCTAATGGCTATTTAATGAATGCGATATTGATATTTTTACACTATAACATATTAATTCTGTTTAGCCAAACACTGAACTACAAGTTCGGGCCGGAGCGGTTTTGCAGGCACTCCGTCTTTCCAAGTAATTTTAAGTTGACAACTCTGATAAAGAAGCAAATAAATGAGAGAGGAAAAACGCAGAGTACGGAGGAGAAGAAGGAGAGAGCGAGGAAAGAGTTGAGGAGAAAAGAAGAAAAGAAAATCCCGAGTGTGGAGACAATGGACAAGATCTTCCTGTTGTGCAAACCTAAGCAGCGAGGATGTCTCCTGCAGATAGAGAGTTCAATCACACAACACACACGCGCATGCACACACACACACAAACATAATGACTCGACAAGATGGAGAAAAACTTCCCCCCGATTTGGCCTCAGAGCATAACCGAACATTGTTCTGTATTTCACTTCACATCAACTGAAATAAGACGGAGCGAGCGGAGCAATAAACCGGATCGCCGTGGGACAATCCTGATTGCTTTTCTAACACGGTGGAAGTGCTGAATCAGAAAATGGGCCCTGTGCAATTACACTGGCCTCCAGCAATAATAGATGATACAAAGACAAAGAGACTGACTCTGCCGTTTGGAAGGGGAGGAAAAACTCTCTCCTTAATTGTTATAACAAGTCATGGATGAGGAAGCATATTGACATTTCCATTATTTATTTTTTAGCAAGGCTGAAAGATAAATTCAGTTACAATCTGATTCCAAAAAGGTTGGGAGGCTGTGTAAAAAATAAATAAAACAGAATTCAACCCATATTCAATTAAATACAGTACTTATTTAATGTTTCAGCTTCTAAACTTTATTTTTTTTTTGTAAAAGTACACAAAATAGTTGGGTTTACTACTGTGATACATCACATTTTCTTTGAAACGAATAGTTCAACCAAAAATGAGAATTCAGTCATTATCTACTCACCCTCATGCCGATCAAAGGCCGAGTTTATTTTGTTAGTCTGCAAAACACTGCTGGAGTTTCACAGGAAAACAGTGTTGCAGAATCTCCCAAACAATGGAAGTGAATAGTGACCAGTTTTCAAATGTAAAAAAACAACAGAATAAAAACATAAAATGCCTCCATACTGCTTGTCTGGTGTAATCCAAGTCCCCTAAAGCCCCAACATGCCAAGTTGGGTTAAAAAAATGTTATTTACACCATGTTTGTAGCCTGAATCTTCACTGTAGATCTTTAGCTTGGAGGTTGAAGTTTGTAAAGTATTTACATTCTCTTTTGTATTTATGTTTTACCCGACGTTCCAACTTTTTTAGAACCTGGGCTGTGGTAGCTGTCCTGTAAATGCTGACTTGGATCCCTGATTTACAAACTCCAATATGCTCAGTCCTGAAAGTAAAACAAAAACAAAATTATGTTAATTAATGTCAGTAAATCTCAGTGTTTTAGTCTAAATGAACCTTCAGCTGAAGAGCATGACCTTACTGTCCATAAAACTTTTGGAAAGCCACCACTGGCCAATTACCCTTTATTCATAATTAACTGCTGTAAACAGTGTAAGCAGGAGCACAGATGTGTATCTGAAACAGAGGTTATTATTTCTGACCCTCTGGGACTGTTCTGCTTTTATCTATAAGCTGTGTTTGACAGTCTCGTCCTCATTCTGCAGAGCTGTAATTTTAATGGGCTGCCGTACGAAGTGTGGCTTCTCTTGGTTACATTTTGCAGATATCAGTAGACCTCTTACAGTACAGCCAAATACAGCATCTAATGCATATGCAGCTGAGTGTGTTTTTATTGCTTCTATATTCAGTCTTAGAGCTGCTTTATAAGCTGTCATAAACATTTTGCTGTATTACAAAGTAATAAAGCTGATTAATGCTCCACTCAGAAACCTTGTCTGTGAACTCAAGAGCTGCAGAATTGACTGTCCTTAGCCGCTACTGTGCCGTTATGAAGCTTTTCGTTGTGGCCCCTGGTACACACGCACGTTTACAATGATGCAAAACAATGGCTCCTTCATTTCAGACAGAGGTAGATGAGGCTTTTCATTTCCAAATGGTGACTATAGATGTAGAATAGAGCAAGATAGAGCATTGCTGCACAGCCTTGACAATTTTGTCCAGTGGCCACTCGTGGTATTGCAGCAAAAAATACCCTTGCAACCCAAAAAGCATTTTCCCCCTGAAGACACCGTTATGAAAGGACACATCAAACTGCAAACAAGGTCAATTATGACTATCTATTATGAATTTTTGATCCATGGAGATTTTATATGTGTATATATTTTCTAAAGCTGAGAAAAGTGATTTTAAAAAATCCCAATTTAGAGTCTATGAGCTAAGCAGGAACTCATGGGCAGGGGTTGAAGTAACTAATTACAAATACTCAAATTACTGTAATTAAGTCGTTTTTGGGGGGCACTTTTACTTTACTTTTACTCATACTTAAGTGTGCATTATAAGATATATTCATAAATTAACATATTCAGAAATAAACCAGAAAATGCCCAACTGGCATCATGCCCAACCAAAGAAATGCCCCTGGCCTAACATTAGGTAGCTTCTTATAAGCTAGCGGGCTGGACAGGCTAATGTTTGTAGCTTTAGAGCACATGTAAATGTTCCTCTTGTATTTTTGGTTTGGACGGGGTAAAACAAAACAAAAAAATCACCTTCCAAATTGCTTTTATTACAGCCCCATGAATAAAGCTAGATGATCTGAAGCTAGACAGGCCTGTCATGCTGAGCTATGATTGCACAATCACTCTTCTTTAGAGGAGTTCAGTGATGGATGATGCAGGTATGAGCAACCTAATGGTTGATTAACATGTCTGACATTTGCCTTCAGATACTGATAGCGTAACATGTGTGTGTGATGCTCTTTTTTTTTTAGTTAAGATTACACAATTATCATTAGCAGATGTGAGAAAAATAGAAACACAGCAAGAGTGTGTGCACGCGCATGTGTGTGTGCACGCATGCGTGTGAGGGATGAATATTTTTGTGTGCACCCCAGTGAACAGCGAACTTGAATGATCATGAATTTCATATGAATTCATGCAGGGTTTTTTATTCATCTTGCAGAGTCAAGCAGCAGAAGAAAACTCTGCTCACAGAAAATACATTTGGATATTTTATTACCTTCCTGCAACATTAAAGAAGAACTCATGAAGAGTTTATATCTTCAAATAATTCAGTGTACTGGCAACCATCTGTATTCTGTGGCATTGTTTTTGTGTACTTGTATAGATGCAAATCAAAAGCTAAACAAGATGAGAACAAAGGGTGTTTAACAGGATGAAACCTTTCATGTTTCATGTCTTTCTCACCAGTATTTTACAAGGCTAATTTATAGCTGCAAGTAAAATTACAATTATGAAATGAGAGCAAGACCACAGCAACATAACAAGCCAAAAAGAAATCCACCCAAATGTATTTGTGTAATGTGGGATTATTTAATTTTAGCAGAATAAAGAAACTTGAATACTTGCGTGTGAATGAAAACTTGTTCTGATTTATCAGACAGCTCATACACATTTGTTTTCTTTGATAGGAACAGTCTTATGTCAGTAAACTGAAAAGAAAATGACACCAGACTGATGCAAGTTGGATATAATCATCATCCAAGTACGGTACAAGCAAAGAAAAAAATGTACCCTTTTGTGAAATGACTGAAAGAGCCACTGTTGGCAATTTTTTACCAATACATGTCTGAGTCCATAACCTGAAAGACCTTTGAGCCAATTTGGAAGAGCAGCTCCTTTCAAATCGGTAAATTATTAAAAGGAAAAGCCTCTAACTGTAGAACTGAGACTGAAACCCTCATTTGAATATCCGATTTTTAGCCCCTAGCAGAGTGACCCTCCAGAGGTAGAAAACTCAATTCTGCATTGCTTGATCCAGAGTCTCAATCCCTCAGTTCAGGAGAGAACAAAACACCTGCTGCACACAAAGAAACACACACACACACACACACACACACACACACTCACTCACTCTCACTCTCTCACTGTGTCTCTGTCTCTGAGTGGAAAGTATCTCCAGCAAGGGAAAGTGGAAAGTGTAATGACTACTTTGTCCTGAACAATTTCTCCCAACGGTGGTGATTAGATGTGCATTCCTCGCTGACGATGTCACCATCAAAGAAGAGACGGAGAATGAAACCGCCAGTCCTCGAGGTTACAACCCTTTTCCCTTTTTTTATTCTCTCTGAACACGAAAGGAACTCAAAAAATGTGATGGCACTCACAACTCTGTGGAGGGCACAGAGGGAACATCTCACTGTAAATGTCACATAAATCACAGACAGGATTTGAACACGTTTCCTTCTACGTTTTACTATTTCACCCGTGAAAATGGAGCATGTGTAACCATGTATGTTTCTCTGGTTGTGTATCAGTGGTGAACATACATCCTGGTCTGGTAATAATATTTAGATGTATTTTGAGTTTGCACACTGAGACCAAGAGAATCAATGTGTTACCACTACATGAAAAATGTGCTCAATGTTTTTTTATGTTTGTGTGAGAGAGAGAAAAATCTATAAAGTATCGATTGCAAATAAACGATAGATGTGTTTTTTATGCTGTGTGCGATAATCACACACTTAAGATTGAAATGCCAAAGAAGTAAACAACTTTATGTGTTTCCTTATTTAGATTAAATTTTTATTTAGGCCGATTTTATACTGACTTACAATCCTAAGGCTGACTCAAATGCTTCAAAGCTTCTAGCATTGCCTTGGTAAACAAATGGCCCTTTTCCATACACAGAGCTGGCCTGGCTCAACTTGGTTCGACTCGGCTGGGCAGGGGTTTGTATTTCCATTACAACAGGGCTACACATTTGAAGACAAGCTCAAGAGGAAGCTCAAGTCCAGCAGGTGTAAAGTGGTGGATAAACTGTTCATATACGTCTCTAGGATAAACACACTTTGTCTTTAAATTCTTCACAATAAAAGTCCCCTGTTTTTCATTATTTAAATGCTTTTATTATGAAGCAGCACAAACATCAGTAGTAACTTAACACGACTCCAACACAGCTGAAAGCAAATATGAAACAGTAAAACAAAGCAGATACCTGAAAGCACAAACAGCGACACAGGACATTTCAAAACATAAAGATTCTGTTAGAAGCTACAAAAGTACTGAGAGCTGAAAATAAAGGGACTTTTAAAAACTTCTTTCTCTCTGCTCTCCTGCACACTCATGAGCTTGTTTGAGGGGGAGAAAGGAGGGTCATCATGGATTTGTTGTAGCCGGAGAGACGTCACCGCAGCCTGCTTGGAGGACGGTCAGGCTCGCTTTGGCTCCACTCCTGAGTAGGTCCATCTTGGGCGCAGCTCTGTGCGGTGCGGCGTAGCATGGCGCGCTAAAAGTGAGAATGGAAATCCAGTTTAGTGCAGTACAATACAGTTTGGCTCAGTGTGGCCAAAAGTGCTGGTGGAAAAGGCCTAAAACTCCAATTCAGGGTTTGAATGCTTTGTTTTTTTGTTTGTTTGTTTGGTGGATTTTCTTGAAGAGAGGAAGGAGACTTTGCATTGGCTGCACTGAAAAAGAGGCAAAAGGCTGATAAGGAGCGAAAAATGAAAAAATCTGCAAGCAGAAAAGCATCCTTGTGAGGAAGCATTTCTTCTGTGCATGCAGTACTGCAAACAATTACAATTTTGAGACTTTGGAGGCAGGCTGGAATAGACAGTGGTCCTATCTGTCTTTGTCTCCCATTAGACTAATAATTACAGTAATAGCAAAGTATATAAGTAAGACTGCAAGTTTGAGCAAAGTATAGTTTGCAGGTATGGTGTTCATGACAGCCCTATCATCTGCTCATGTGCTTGTTGCTAGCTACAGCCAGGACAAGAGTAACTTAGCACAAAGACCAGAAATGCTAAGATAACCAGTTGCAGGCTGTAGCTTCAACTCTCAAGAAAGAGAATTTTACAAAAAGTTGAACTATTCCTTCGTGTAAGTTTAGCTAACTTAATTTGTAGCTGGTAAGTCAGTTAGTCCACAGTCACAGAAAAATAATTCTTATTCTTGGAGGGTCAGTGAGGCTTTGAAACATCCTGTAGCTCTCATACAGTCCTCTGATTTTAAATCTCTTGAAGTCTTCATCAAATAGAGATATGTTTGCCCTTGAAGACTGCGAGAGGTCACGGAGTCACTGACTACATACTGTACGTGTGTTTGTGTGTGTTTGAAAACCAACTCTCTCTCTGCTGCTGAATTATTCAGTTTCATACAGCCCTGTGCAGGTTGGAGCATGATATCAGATGGGGGGGTGCATGAAGGCATCAAAACATGTCTTCATTTGTATGCATGTCAGCATCTGTTTGTGTTTGCATGCATGCTTGCATACATGTATGTATTTTATGAACTCGCTGGGAGGTACCCAAGATAACAGACACAATAGCTCAATAATGAACAGGGTGGATACTGAATAAAATACTTCAAAATATAACCAAATCTTATCTGAACGTATTAGGATCTTATAATTCCTATAATTCTCTAAAATACAAGACATTTTAAACAATTCTACCTTCGCTTCGCACCGTTTTTTTCTGGTTTTCCTTGCTAACAAACAGACAATCTGTTGAATTATTAGCAGGTTTAGACACTGTATCATTCAACCATTGTCTGCGTGGATGAGTCAAGACATGCCCACTCCTCTGTCCTGTCTCTCTTTTCTTTCTGTTTTCCTTTTCTTTTCCTCTCCTTTGTCTCATTTAATAATGATTCTTTTCTGCTTGAACAATGATTTTTTTTTTTTCACAGTGTGAGGGGTCAGTCTTTGTCCAACCTTCTCTCCCTCGATTTCCCCCCCGCGCGCCACTTAATCTCCTCCGTTTTCTCTCCTGTCTGTTCTCTCCTCGCTACAGAAACTGATGTATTTTATGCACGAATTTGCTGTTTTAAAGATACAGGGCTTCTCGTTACTTTGCTTTTCCTAATGAACAAAAGAAGCATCAAAAAGTTAGTCAAAATCAGCCATGTGAATACATGAAAACCGCCGTCCTCTCTGGGATTTGAGGCACTTTTTTTTTAACATGCTTCAGTTCTCAAAATAATTGGTCTGAGAGACTTTACTGTAATTAAGCGTGAACATATAGAAAGGAGGCACAATCTGTGTGAATCACACGAGTCCATAATGGTTGCTGGCCACGTAGTAATGTATGCATGGTTAATCTTTTCCCATACATTCAACCAGTGTGTGTCAGTTTGGGGCAGCTCTACAAAAGCCTTTTGTGTGCTTCCAGTAACCCCAAGCTTTGCTGCTCATCTTACTTAATTGGCTATGCTCTGTTTGTGGTATTGAGGGGAGTGTGTGTGTGTATGCGTGTGTGTGTGTGTGTGTGTGTGTGTGTGTGTGTGTTGTGTGTGTGTGTGTGTGTGTGTGTGTGAAAGAGAGAGTTTGGGGAGCGGGATGACCACTGGATTAGTCATTAGACTTGTCACCGAAGCAGAATGCCAGCTCGGGCTGCAGAACTATTTGGTTCACTTTTAAATCCTTGAACTTGAGGTGGTGCGCTTCATTTGGGTGTCGACAAGAGAGGAATTGTTTTGTGCATGCACACACACATTCATGCACACACACACACACACACACTTGAGCCTGGTGTTTTGGGAAAACTAGTCAAGCTTTCTGTTTATTCACACAGCACACGCGGTTTCCATGATAATGGTGGCAGATTTATCACTTTAAATTCTGAGCGTGTGTTAATTTCAAACAGGCAGTCAACAAAAGCAGACTTTGCATATCTGATAAGCATCAGTTTTGTCTGTTGACATCTAAACTGTTGCTAACAGATTTGATCTAGCTTGCTGATTAAGCTAAGTTTAGCACCACAAGCAGGTCGAAAACACTGTCTGACAGACTGATTTGTGTCTTGGCCTAAGATTTATTAATGTGATCACTGCACAGTCTCCATAGATCAGACTTGAAGTTGTACCCAAGTTCTCACAGTTTGTAGGCACCATTAGGCAAAAAAATCAGCATCCTCACCTGCTGATGATCCATGTAGAAGACATATAGGCCTAAATAAAGAAGGAACATTGTTCTATTGCAGTGTAGGTCCAGTTAGTCCTAGTATAATAAGTATGATGAGGATAAATGTGAGACTAGACTGTTATTTGGCTCTAACATCATTCTGTGTGGCTATTAGCTTATACTTTTTCATATTCTCAGAACTGCATACTTACACTTTTAACCAAGAGAGACTTTCAAGACTAACATATGTCTTTGCTAAATGTGTATCTTGGCTAACATTGGCTGGACTTGTGTTAATTTCTCCAAATTCATTGAGAAATAGGACAGAACTGTTGACGTTACCTTCAACTTAGCATCCAGAACCAGCTTCAGGATAACGGGAAAATACGGCACAGTGAACATGCTTGTTCTGAACGTGGCGGGGGTTTTATCATAACCTGTAACCCCACAAACTAAAGTAGTTAATCATGTGGTCCTTGGCTTAGAAAGAAACACTCAGTTATTAAGCTAGTTAGCTGGACACGCTAATGATTAGAGCTTGTGTTAGAGTCTAATCCATTCTTCACACTTTTACTCTTGCTTTTTTGGTTTTGCAAAGGCTAAAAAAGACACAATTTAACTTCAGATGCAGTTGTATCACTCGTACTGCAGCTGAATGCACACTGCTTCACACCTCGAGAAATCCAGAGCTTGACCTGAAATGCCTAGCTGTGGTTGCTAAGCTTTAATTGGACAATCTCCGCTCAGGGGAGGGATTCGTACAACGGTTAGTTTAATTCAGAGTGGCACCCAGAACTGCTCACAAACACACAGAAACACACATAATAATGACTTCCTATCTCCGGTGCTCAGAAATACCGTCACGTGCTGACCTTTCATCTCTTTTCCTTAAGGAAGAATCACTACCGACAGGACATCCTGCCAACTGCGTGTCATCCAGATCCTTTGGGAGAGGAACCCACAGCTCTGGAATGCAACATAAAGACAACAAGGGTCTCCCACTGTTTAAAAATACCCAAACGACCAGCCTGCTGCATGAGATTAGCGCAGGTTACTCACTTTTTTCCAGTAATTTATCATTTTTTTTGACATGTGGAACTAAAATTAGGCCACTGAGTTTTCTATTGTAGCAGTTTTTCTGGTGCTTCCTTTTGATTAATCCTGAAATGATTCAGATGTGTGCCAGTATGCATCATTATTTCCAAGCAGCGATGTTGCAGTTCAGCTAAAAGTACTCCAACTGCGAGCAAAGAATATGGTCCTTTGTTTCCATCAGGCTGTTTTTGATGAGAAAACATTTTGTGGGAAATGTGATAAATTTCGGTCATAATGGAGAATCTGCCGAGTGTGGTTTCTTTCTGCAGATAGGGAAACAATAAGCTCATTTACGGGACTGCACACAAAAGAAAACAGTGCAAGCATTCTTTGGTCATAAATCATGTTTCGTAATCATGCACACAGTCCCCGGCTGGTCATGCGGCGTGTTAAGTCCGTGTTTCAGTGCGTCCTCCTCGCTGATGTATTCTACAGTTGTTCATTGTCTGTGGCCACTCTTGCTTATCAGTCCGGCTTCCTGCTTTTGAGCTGCCGGGGGAAATGAAACGAGATCAGTCAGTGATCTGCTTCCTGTCTGCGTGATGCCAGCAGGTGACAGTTACTTCTCATCACGGACCAGTCAGATCATGCCCACAGGAACCTAAAGGTCTGGAGTCAATTGTTTTCTGGATGCACACACACACACACACACACAAACACACACACTTCCCTCTTTGTTCACAGTGTTTGCTCATGATCAACTGTTTACCAGAAAGTGATGATGATGCCAGAAAATGTAAATGAATGACACGGCAAACTCACCAGCGATAAGACAGAGGACTCACAGACACTTTTTGGTTTAATGAGCTGGTGTCTAATGATTCACAGGAGCACCAACTCAGGGCTTTTCATATATTGCTCATGGGTGACATGCATGACTAATCAAAGTTAGAAGACAGCGAGTTTGCATTTTAGACACTTCCAAATGACTCTGGGCATTATTATGTGGTTTGTCAAAACAAAGGTGTTTCTGTATGTGATAATTTGATCGTAAATCTTTTGGAATTAAAGGGGAAATCCATCGATTTTACATATTAAACTCTGCTTACAGGTCTTGTAGATTACTACATTTTGTGGCTCCAGAGGGAGCTACATAAAGTCTGATTAGTTGCCTCGAGTGACGTCACTTGAGGCAACACTGGTTTGCCCTGAAAAGTTGATGGGAGAAGTTAGCCTTCATGGCTTTCTGACAGAAAGCCATCCTTGGTTAGGTTTAGGGAAAAGTCATGAACAGGTTAAAATAGCAACATTTTTTCCAGAAGAGGCTTTTCTGACATGCAGCCCTTCAGGGTAACGTCACACTTCACGTACACACTTGAAGCTAGCAGCTCGAGGCTGCCGAAGCTTAGCCGCTACTAGCATAATACCCCTTAATCTGTCAAGGATGCATTCATGAGAGCTGCTCAGTGGTGCATGAAGCCGACTTCCATGTGGTGCTTCTGCATATACCCACAGAGCAAGGACAGTAGGGACTTCCTTCACCTGAGTGGCTAACATCTGGTTTAACCCTCCATTAACTTGAATTGGGAATGATTTAATTGTGAGGCTCTTCTAGAACTAAACTAGCAAAGCATTTTTCTGATATTGTCATTTCGCAGGGGTTGTGATGCTCAAAAGAATGAATCCACTGTTTTACAGCCGCTTCTTTACAATGTGAGCTTATAGGGAAAAATTATTTTTTGGCCACACTGCATCAAATTTCTTGTTTTGTCCACAACCCAATGATAATCAGTTTAACTTGAACTTTTTTTTTTACAAAATGACTCAAACTGATCAATCAATTATCAAAATAGTGGGTAACCATTGCAGCTCTAATCTGTACAGTTGAGTGAACTGAATCAAGTTGTCTTGTGGTTAATGTAGGCACCACGTTTTTCACAAGAAGAATACTACTTAGAATAGGTGCAGCAGAACCAGAGAGCTTGTCTTTTTTATTCCGATATCCTCTGATTTTAAACCACCCATTGTGAGTCTGACAGCCTTATAGTGCAATGCTAAATCTGTGGAGTACTCCTTTAATGCATAAATCTGCTGAACCAGCATGAACCAAAGAGTCAACCACACTAAAATTAAGATAAGATGGACAGTGTTTTAATGGTATATTACACAAAAGAAGCAGCTTAATGTAAGCACTAATTTGAAGTAAATAGAATCTAAGGGGCTTCAGTGTATCTTTTTTTAAATCAGTATAAGTGCATTTATACTCGTGCATAGTTTCGCAGACATGTCTCAGATTTTTGAAGTGTCTAACAAACTTTGGTCTCAGTGTGACTTCCTGAATAAATACACAATAAGTAACAGATACTTTTCTTTTGTTTAATCTTGGCGTTGGCTGGGTTTTGGCATGAGAGGAATGCGCACGTGAGAGCTGCTTCAGCTTAAACCAAATTCTCTTTGTCTCTGTCCATGTCAACTGCTTTGAGGCACAGCGTGAGATTTACTGCGAGCGCTCGCTTTGACGAAGGCATGACATGACACGTACGCTTGTGCACTGGCACCGAAACCTGAGTGTAGAAAAACACACAGTCATGAAAGCGCTGGTTCGCCTCTCAGACAGACGCGCATCTAGACAAACACACAGGCACAGACAAATGCAGTGCCCACTGTGCCTCCCTTGGTGAAGCCCAGGAGGCAACACCTGGGAAGGTCTGCGTCAAACGAGGATGACAGCCACAGCTGTTTTAGACACACACACACTCACAAACACACACATGCATACATCCTGCCATCTGTCTCCTTGTATCAGTGGTTTGATTAATAACTGCGGTGGTTTTCTTAGCTGTCTCTTTTTGTCCTGTGGCACGGTGTGTTTACAATATGTCTGTTAGTGTTGCTCCGTTTGTTAAGTCACACAGAAAATCCAGTTGTCTCATGTAGTTTTGCTATGAGAAATCAAGAAACTTTTGATGGCATTGAAGATAATATAGAGAAGTAAAGTTGATAAATTAAGCACCTAGGGTTACAGTGCTTTGATACAACTGAGATACCTTCAGAAAAAGTTTAGAAATTACTGTTTCATTGCCCTAAAGAAGGAGAAACAATGAATGACGAGCATGTAGAAAACACAATTTTAAAAATGTTAAAAAAAAAAAAAAAAAATGGACCTCCCCTCAGATAAACTTGCTCAGTTTTACTCATATTCCAAGGTATTTTATCCCATAAACTCAATAATTGAACCATTTCAGCCTAATATTGTTGATATATGATATTAGACAGCACCAAATACATAAAAAAGGAGTTTATTAGTGTCTGAGTCTGGGAAAGTAGGAAGTGAAAGGTGTATGTGGTATAGTTTGTGTATATTTCTTATATAATTTCCGTTAATATTTGTTATGTTTTTCTTCCTTTACATTTTTATTGTATTGTATTGTTCTATTTTTGACTGACTCCTTCTTCTTCATCTCATCTCATCTTATCTTATCTATCTTAACTTAACTTAACTCAAAAACGTAAAAATCAACATTGTTTACATGTCAAGTTACTGCCAAAAGTAGTGGAATTACTAGCTAACTAGCAAGCTATATAAGTGATGTAGCTTAGCTAGTTAGCTAAAGGCAAAAAGAGACAATAATCTCCCTCTGTGAGGCCCTTTAAATCAAATCATCCATATTTATTCTAATCAGTGTGATCTCCTTTTGATAACTAATGTAATATTTTTCACTTAGATTCACTGAGCCTCCTCTGAAACTGTTTGTCCCTTCTTTCTGGCTCACACCGACTGTATTTTTTTATTTAAATTTAATTTTCTGCTCCTCTACTTGTATATTTTGTCTTCCTCATTCAAAACTGAAACTTAATCTACCTGTCCGCTGCCTCTTTCCTCCCCTCTGTCTCCTCTGTTCCCCCACTTTCACATGAGATGTGCAAGAGAAAGTAATACCCTATGTGAGATGAATATGAAATGAACACATCTCAAACCTGTCGTGAATCATTTATGGCCTCTATATAAACAAGATGGCTGGTTCTTCTCTCTCTCTCCTCTCTCTCTCTCTCCCCTTGTAGGGTCAGGGAACCTTGTAAGAAAAGCCTTTACCTGTTGTTTCCATATAAGGATGGAGAGTGAGACGGAGGCAGAAAGGTGAGGCACACAAAGAGAGAGAAAGAGAAAGTAGATTTGAGCAGAGATAGGAGGGAAAGCAGCGAGATAAAGCAGGAGGAGAGAGTGAGAGAAGGAAAACTGAGGTGCTGATTGTGAGAAACGGTTTGTGGAGACTCAGACAGACTTAATAAAGGTGTTTTGGATAAATGGATTGTGAAATTACAGCCTAGGGGAGAGGGAATACTTGTTCTCATCCACTCAGGCTCGCTATAGAAATGTGCATGTGTGTGCATGTTTTGTATTTGTGTGCATTCAGTTATGCATTCATTTTTGGCTTTTATGATATTGTATGAAAAGCCCAAACATTTGTATCACATCCTGCAAAACCAAGATTCATTGTTTTTTAACAATGAACCCCTCCATCAAAGACTGGCATGGTTTCTTATTGCATGTCGTGTGGTTTACTGGACATCGAATATGTAGATGCTGGTTAAAGAGATAATACTGAAAGAGAAAGACTTATTGTTTTTAGAGAACAAGCTCCAATACTGAATTTGTGGCAGGTCTGTGGGCATTTGGGCACAAATGATAAGTAGTGGATATTATGACCTCTTTCACAGGATTCTCATCTTACAACCAGTCAGCTGTCCAGTGTCAGTTAAATGTCAGTTTAATTAGCTACTAGCAACACCACGTGTAGAGCCTAGTGTCATAAATCGGTATCTATTTTGAATTTTTCGTTCAAATTTTTGGCTGTCACCCTGCCCTGCCCCCTTCCAACACACTCCAAGAAGCTGTGGCTGTTTGGGAGGAGAGGTCGGCCAAATCTTCTGTAATAAAAGGTGGCTATCAGAACCACAAAGAGTGCATCTGCAAAACAGTATCCAAGAGAAAACACACAGCAATATTTAAATTCTGCAACGCAACATTTCTAGATACAGCTGGACCACGTCAAATGTTTATCTGCAGTTAGAAAGGAGGCATAAAGAAAGCTAAGCTAAGTGTAAGTGATGCCAGTAAAGCTAGCTGGCTAAGTTCTGTTTTTTGCTTGTGATAAACAAGCCTGTGAGACAGGCCACGTAAAGCTACGTAGCTAATGTATATATAGTTATGTTACATCAACATTAGCTAATGTTAGCTCAACATAAACACTACATGACGCAGGACTGCGCCCTCACTTGGGTGATGGAGCCAGAGACAGCACTTCGTCTTGAATCGGTCTTGTCTTGCCTTGGTTTTGGTCATGACTTGATCTCGGTTTAAGTGGTTTTGATGACAACACTTGGCTTATAGTAAACATTTATGCAGACATGATATTTTAGACCTCTTTCACAGGATTCTCATCTTACAAATAGTCCATTGGAAGCATCAAAATGTTACTCGTAGAGCTAACGCTAGCTTAATTAGCTCGCTAGCTTGCTACAGTCACTTGCTGCCTTCAAATGGAGCTCATGAGCTTGTGGTTATAACATGGTAAGTCATGTACATGATTTGCTTGGCGTGAGAACACTGCTGCTATGCAACAGCATGGATGTCAAAACTAGAAGACACCAGATAGATAACAAGATAAGATAGTGAGCCAAAAAAATTAACTTCCATGGCCTCTGCCATCTCTGAAGCAAACAGCTTTGTCAACCTCCGTCTGAAATCAAAGAACCATTGGTTTATACCACCAAATTTCCAGACAATGTACTATGTACTGATATTGCAATATAAAATTATAGTATGAAAAAAGGATCTATTCATATCATCCGCCCATATATCAGATTAGATTCCAATAGAGGAAAAAAATAAGCTGATGTAGTGATGCTCAGATACACACCAGCACATCATGACTTCACACACCACACACACTATCTGGAGTGACCTCTCCAAAGGGCAGGGCATACTCTGCAGTCACGAGCAGATAAAGGTCTCTCGGTGATTAAACTTAATCAGGGTTGCTTAGCAACAGCAGCCACACTTGGGCAGACCCAGGAAATTTTTCATTTTTCGTGCCACTATGGCAACCAAGGCCGCCGCAGCCCGTTAAGATCTTTTCAGTGAACCTCACTTCCTGGTATTCATCGGCTTCCTTCCTGTCGGCCAATGAGAAACGGCCGTGCGAGTCGTGCAAGTATCAGATTCTGGCTTTTAAGTGAGATCTGTGACGGCCTTGACCTACTCCAGGATTCTGTCTATTGTTTGAACGAGGAGATGAGTGGGCTGAATGTGGGCCAACGAGGGGAAGATAGAGACGAGGACAAACAGTACTGTTTGGACAGATGTGGAAAGACATTACATTATATTTAAGTATATTTGACTTAAGTTCACACTGTCCTTCTGGGACAGATGGTAAATAACACTGGCACAGCTAAAAGCAACACCCGACCAGCCGGCCCTTATTACCTAAAGGGATAGTTCGGATTATTTGAAGTGAGGTTGATGAAGTACTTATCCTACAGTATATGTACGCATGCCCCTAGTTAGGAGAAGCAGAGAGGAGTACCAGCACTGAAGCTAAGCAATGTACTGCTATGGTAAGGCAGCGAAAGGTATTTTATCCACTTAAAAAGGGGTCACCTAAAATAAAGGAAAAATAACAGTTTAAGTTTTATTTAGAATATTTTTCACCACGTTACTTTTCCATCAGACTGACAGGAAACTGCCGTCATATAAGCCAAAAAACACTCTCTCCAAACCAACCAACTTCATAGGAAAAATTAGTCATTTTACCCTGCAGAACATGAGAGTTGCTGGTCTGCTGCTGCCTTGATCTGTTAGTTTGTTTGTGTTATTATGTGACTTTGTTGGTTTAAAATATAGTTTGGAAAGTAACCCTTACCCTTAACCAGGTAAGTAAAAGTAAAAATGTTTTAAATATAGCATACACTTAAAGGAGCAATATGTGACAATTACATGTCCTGCAGAGTACTGCAGTCTAAATAGCGAGTTGCAGTCATAGATGGCATATCAAATAGGCTGAAGTCCTTTTTAATATACAGTCTACAGGTTGAAGTGAGTTGCTTTTCCCTGCCACCTCCTCCTCCCCAGACTCGAGGAAGCTCAGGCAGGCTGCAGGAACGCTGCAGAAGCACAAGACGAGCGCAACGTTGTTATTTGAAAAAAAAAAACAAAAAACAAGCGACGACAAGCAAACTGAAACAAACAATCAAACAAAAACATAAAATGTCTCCATAGTGCTCGTCTGGTGTGATCCAGTTCTCCTAAAGCCCCAACGTGCCGTTCACTTGCACACCCAGTTCAGACGGTTTGCACGTTGTCGTGGCTCCAAGCCAAGGATCTACAGTGAAGACCGAGGCTGAAAACATGGCGTGAATGACGTCTTTCGAGTCAACTTAGCATGTCGAGGCTTTAGGAGACTTGGATTACACCAAACGAGCAGTATGGAGGTGTTTTCTGTTTTTATCTCCATTTGCTTTTCTTACGTTTGAAAGCTGGTCTCCATTCACTCGAATTGTTTGGGAGATTCTGCAACACTCCAGCAGTGTTTTGTGGACTAAAAAAAAAAAAAAACTAAACCCAACCTTCAATCGGCTTGAGAGTAGATAATGACCGAATTTTTAATTTTGGGTGAACTATCCCTTTAAATTGATACTGACTGTATTTAGGTGGACCCTATTAAGAAGCGGCTGCTGTCCACAGTGGTGCTTTGCTTAGCGTTCGTGCTGGTGTTCGTCTCATCTACTGTAAGGTAATACATTGCCAATCTACATACCTCATACAAATCCACATCAAATTATTTGAACTATCCCTTTAATGAAACTGTCATACTCATCAGGTATTGCAGAACCATCATTTGTACATTTCTCCTCCAGGATGTTCAGATCTTTATGTTTAAACTCACATGGGCTTTGAGTTTCCTCATGCTTTGACTCATTGTTACATACATGAGCAGTCATATGGAGTCTTTCTGCCCCGTATTGCCCCGTCCCAGTAATGTGATCCCTGTCACTAAGTGCTGTCTGTCCTATGAATGTTCCCGTTATATAGAGCGTGGAGCCTTGAGAACATAACTGCTCCCTGGGGAAACTCTGGAATAGATCGTGTGATGGGTGTTAGGAAGAGCTGATTCAGCACTCTGCACTGACCTGACCCCCCACCTCCCGCCTCAAGCCAACCCCACTGCCTTTCTTCCTTTCTTATCACCCCATCACGTTCCCCTCCATCTTTTCTAATAGTATCCCCTTTATCAAGACTATTCGCCTGGGAACATGAAAGAAGATACAGACTCAGAGGTGGTGTTTGAGGGAGGGAGGGGCTGGTTCAGGCAGGAACCAAGACAAAGAGGATCGCAGTAAGAAACAAGACGACACAATCGAGCAATTCTTTCCTATTTACACAAGTTAAAAAGTCCCCTTTCTTGCTATCTGTTTTCTCTGAATCTGTTGCCATGATTTTGTCGACACCTTCCAAAGAAAAAGACATAATATTTGTTTACATGTCTGTTTGCATTCATCTGTGCGTGCGCATGTCAACAGACCCACAGCACACAATCTGTTCCTGTGTTCTTATAATTCCTCCTGCACAGACATGCAGGCAAACAGGTACCTCACTTCACACCATCAATGTCTGTAATTTGTCAGCAGACAGGACTCATGCAGCAACTCTGAGTGTTAATACACAGGCCAAAATCCTTTTTTTTTTAGTAGTGATTTGTCCAAAATCAACCCAAGCAGACAGAAAAAATATAACCCTGCATATCTACATATTTCTATTTGCAGACCAAAATAAATTCTAAATTCTATGAATACAGTGCAAACATTTTGTGCAAGTCAATATGCATGTCATAAATGTTTTCTTGATATTCTGAATTTGGTATAATAGGTGTGAACCTGTGAATTTAGATCTTACACAGTGTTTCTCAACTGGGACTACTTGTGCCCCTAGGGGTACTCTGGAGTACTGCAGGGGGTACTTAAGATTCATGTTAATTTAAAAAATATCAGTCATGCATCATTCTCAGAATCACTATAGAATAAATTAATTAAATTGCATGTTATATTCAATATGACTGTTTTTGATGCAATTATTAACTGCCGAAAACTGCCAACTGATGTAAAACCTCGCAGAAGAAGAAAGACAATCACGTTCACTGTAATCACGAGCCAGTTTTGGTGTTTAAATGCCAGGCGAAAATTGATTTTTTGGTTGAAACGTAGCAGTAATACAACTGAAAACACAGAAAATGAAGTGAAAAAGAAAGTGAAAACAGCCAGTAATTAATGTTGTCAGTCTGATACTGAAGATAGGGTTGATATTAAATAATAACAAATAATAAACAAATAAAAACAAGCTGACAGTGATGGTGCAGCGCTGTATTATACCTCCTTATATACCTTTTATTTTTCTACCAAGAATGTTTCACGCAGGTTAGGAGGAATTTGACTGATGTACATTATTGAAAAGGTTCGAGAGCCACTGATCTAAAGGAATGAAAAAGTCACTCTTTCTATATCTTATATATATTTTGTCTTCTTGTCAACAAATCCCATGAAAAGACTAAAACCAGCAACATGTCCGTCTGTCTGATGATGTAAAACTTAGAAACACTGGTTAATGAACATGTCAATTAACTTCAAAAGGTCATTTGTTGGGGACTATTTTAATATATATTTGGTGATGTTGTATTTACTACTGCAGGACAGTTTATGTGGAATTGACTGCAGTGTCAGAGTTCATGTTTAAAGGCAGAACATGTCGCCCACTGCAAACAGCGAGGCTCATTTATGTTGTGTTTCTTACCAGAGTCAGTTCATTGTTTCATTGTTGTTGATATTTTGATTGCTGACAATGAGAAAAACAGAATATTGCCAGTTTTATGCTTTAAAAACTTCGATTGGGTTGCACCAACAAAAAATGTAGTTAGCCTATAGTTATCTTACTCATGATGGCTTGGCAGAGAAGCACTAATTTCTCTCCTTTGAGAAAAACTTATTGAAAATGGACAACAGTACAGTAAGACAAAAGAGACTTCCTGGCAGCAACTGGCAGACTTTATCTTCTGGAATGAAAGAAAAAAGAAAAAGAGTGCATTACAGTTCCCATCCCTCTCTGTGTAAAGGGAGATAGATGGCTCTTTATTGTGATCGAAGAATGGATAGTTGTCATTTATAGGTTTTGGAGTCAATCGTCACAGATGAAACAAACAAAAACTCTGTGGCTCTGATGTTTATTTATGCCCTTTTTACAAGGAAATATTATAAAGCACTTAACTAAATAAATAACAGTTGATGTCCATTGATGTTTGGCCTCTAAGGAAATTTACAGTGTGCTTTGTGAGTGCATATAAATCTGAATCCACACCAGAAAGAGGTTCCTAGAGGCCGAGTTTTTACAGTGCAGAATTAATGGAGCGGCCTCAAAGTGTGAAGCATTCATCTCAGTGTTTCACTTTACTGCCTCAACTAGATAGCAAAACACACTGAAGGGACCGATTTGTTCTGACATTGCACGTGCAATAGACTTATGCATGCATGCACATGAACATGGCAGACACCTGCAGGGTATAAATCAGACGCCCTGGTCTTGCAGGGCACGGATTGCCCCTCCCTGGCAGCTGGGGGTGAGACAGAAAGAAGAAGGGGGGGATCCTTCCTCTCTTCTCCGGGGAGTCTGGTTTCACCAAAACGCTGCTGATATACGTTGACAAAGGGAGCTGTGGGGATGCTGCAGTGGGCCTTAACTGTGAACTGTGTGTATGTGTGTTGTGTGTGTGTGTGTGTGTGTGTGTGTGTGTGTGCGCGTGTGCTCTTGCATGTCTGTGCATAAATAGACAGTGAAACGTTTTCTTTCATCAGTGTTCTTGTCTGGCAACAGGAGCCTGGCTGATAAGATCTATTTTGGAGCCACACAGTTCAGGGCAGCTCCACACTTGTGTTTTTCTTTTCTGTTTTAACTGTGACTCTAATGATAGCTGGATTATCCAACCCCCCCATTTTTTTAAAGACTGACTGTTGCTGCCCTGTTTTCAAGCTTGGCAAAGCTGCATCTAGCATCTGTGTTTAGATGCAGCGTGTTGATTTGAGACACAACAGTGAAAAACACCAGTAATCCTGCTGCATTAACATCGCGCCACACACACACACACACACACGACATGCATGCATGAAACTGTGGAAGCCAATGTCTTCCAGTAAAAGAATAAAAAAATCTCTATGAAGTTATAATTATGAGATAAAAAGTCAAAATTATGATATAAAAAGTCAAAATTATGAGTTACAAAGTAATGTAAAGTTGAAATTATGTGCCAAGTATTTGAAGCTATGAGATAAAAAAGTATAATTACGAGTCAAAATTGTAAATTAAAGTCATAATAATGGCATTAAATGTAAAAATTATGAGTTAAAAAGTCCTAATTATGAGACAAAATGTCAAAATCATTAGATGAAAGGAAACAAAAGTCAAATGATGAGATTAAAAGTCAAAATTTTGAGATAAAAAGTCAATAATGAGATGAGAAATCTAAAGTCTGAATAAAAATATAATAATTATGTGATTAAAAGTCTAATAATAAGTTGAAGTTATGAGATAAGTCAAAATTATGAGATGAAAAGTAGAAATTATGAATTAAAAGTCAAAATTGAGTTTAAAAAAGTCAAAATTATGAATTAAAAGGTCATAATTATGAGTTAAAGGTAGAAATTATGAAATAAAAATTTTAAATTCTCAGATAAAAGTATAATTATGATATAAAAAATCAAAATTATGAGTTACAAAGTAATGAAAAGTAGAAATCATGTGACAAATAGTTGAACCTATGAGATAAAAAAGTATAATTATGAGTCAAAATTGTAAATTAAAGTCATAATTATGGCATTAAATGAAAAATTATAATAATAAAAAGTCATAATTATGAGATAAAAGTCAGAATAATGAGATAAAAGTTTAAATTATGAGATAAAGTCAGAATTTTAATATATTAATGTAATGTTATGGATAAAAAATGATGGTGAAATTGATGTAAAATTATGTAATTCTGACTTTTTATCTCATAATTATGATTTACCAGGCATGCGTAAAGACCACATCCCTTTTCTAAACAAATAAATGAGGGGGAAAGTGTGTGTGTCCTTGCATAGTCCTTCTAACATGTCTGGACATGTCTCAGAGGAATGTATGTTATGTATTGTGGTGGACGGACAGGGGGTTTCTGTGGTTCGTTCATGCACCACCTATGAAGTCCAAGAGGCTTTTGCCCCGAGCCCATCCACCACCAGCACTACCGTCAGCGTGGGAAAACCACACTGGAATGTCTTTAAGAGACACAGCAAATAAACAAGCCTCCTCCTCCTCTGCAGGTATGTGCTGCAGCAGATAATGGGGGGAAAAATGTGTGCGTATCTGCACGTCTTTGTCTGCGCATGGAGTGTTTTCTTGCGGAGACAACAAAGTGTGTCTGTGTGTTTGCGAGCATCTGTGTGTGTGAGCCCTTCCTCATCAGTGAGCAGTGAGTACACACAGTAAGAGGCGGTAATCAGTACCAATTATCCTCAAGCACGAAAAGAGTCAAGAGGAGCATTCCTCCTCAGCACGACAACAGCTCAAGTCAGGCCTGATTAATCCAAATGTCTGTCAGAAGCAGCACAGAGAAATTAGTGGCACTTGAAATAGAAAAAAAAAGAAAAAGAGTGAATTAAGTTAGTTTTAACTTCAAATGATAACATGAGCGTGATGCTTCAATTACGCTCAAGAAAATAGGGGAACAAGTTGTTTATTAGAGGAGTATTGCAATCAAAGTTCAATCACCAACATGTTTATGTCATTCAGGATTAAGGAGGCATAATTAATTCAAAGTGCCCTTGACAGGAAGCCTTGCAATGCTGTGGTTAGAACTTGGCCCTGATTTTTACACACATATCTTTTCACTAAGTGCAAAACATTGCCAGCTTTCCCACCGTGGATCCTCTCACACACACACACTGACACACAAACATTTCTTTTTTCCTCACCAGTTAAAAGCCAGCAGAGAACAGGCACAGGCACAGCCTTTGGCAGTCTCTCAGTGGATTTAGCTGTTTTAATTGACCTGCAGTCTGACACCCTGTTGATGGTGATTTTGGGAGAAAGAGGACAGATTGATCACTGGACTGTGGACCGAATGAATAGACCAGACGATCAAAGAGAGTGAGAGAAACCAGTAGCACCACAAGAAGAGTTGAAGAATTACTAAAACTGAATGATACAACAACCTACCGTGTGTGTAAGGGTGGAGACATACTTGCTTTTAACAACACGTTTGCATTCACATGATGTCTGCCTCATGTATGCTGCATCCATTTGGAGCGGCGGATGTGCACGTCCTCAGAAATTAACACCACGCATCCCCAAGATGCAATACACACATGACCGATAGGGGCAGAATGAAGTGACAGGGTCAGGGGTCAGGAGATACGTCACCAGCAGCAACGATGGTGGTAAGTTTTGAGGACAGGCTCATTGAACAAGACTGCAACTACCCTCATCTTTCCAATGGATCGTTGCTGCTACACAGTGACAAACATGCCTCCCACAACAGCTGGCGACCAATAAGTTCAGTTTTGGAAGTCAACATCGAAACATGTCGAAATAAATGGAAACATAATGAATCATGGAAACCTCCTTTTCTTCTTTCTTTTGTTTTTACGGGTGGTTTATGGTCTGAGTTCCCTGTTGTGCCCTCTAGTGGTGTTTTGCAGTAACACAAGTAGACAATCGGCTGCTTCGTGAACAGTTTGCTTCACTATGCAGCTAACCTTTGATGAAGTGTTTCCCCCAGACACTACACCTATTGACTGGCCCAGCACTACAGCGCTTGTTTTCACCCCATGACAGGAAAGTGACGTATGTGGTTCAGCACACTGAGCAGGATATATAGGGGGGACTTTGACAAAACCTTCAAAAAGTGTTGTGCGAATTATTTCACAAGTGGAGTTGGCTTCTCATAAATATATTTTTTCAATTACATAATTTATGTAGAAATAATTTATTGGGTGGCAGCTCCCCTCTGTTCCTTTAGGATCTGTACTCAAGCAAACCATCCACTTGTGGCTTCATGCCTTTGATTAGAAGTCATTAGTACCAGTAAACACATGAATTCATATTATGCATTCAGTTTAAGAATAAAATGGCCGAAAAGCAATAGAAAGTTATTCTCACCTTTGGTGCCCTTCACAGCCTTTAGCTGGAAGGTTTATGTCAACATTTTGCAAAAGCTCAGTTTCTCCCGTACACACTGAAACACCAAGTCGGCATTTTAAGATTTATAAACTCCGTTTTGGGGAAACCTCCATTTTTAGGTGGGGAAAAACTTCGCTTGGCTTAGTGAAGATGAAGGGCTGGATCAGAGAGAAAAAGATGTTTTTAGAGCTGCTACTTTCTATAGGTGTTCGACCCAGCTGTATGTGACATGACTGTACGTAGCATGCAAGCTGGTGGGGTAGAGAGCGCTGTAAGAAAAGTGTTTCAGAGTTCCTCAAATTCTATAACACAACATTAAAACATACCACGATCCCGCCAGTAAAAGTAATGCATGGTGAAATGTCAGCAGTCAGATGGGGCTACCAGATTTATTAGTATGCATATAGGTCACAAACTCAGTACAATCTAATGCTAAAGTCAGTTTAGCTGTTTATGTACGTCAGGCAGAGAAAGCACTACGTTTTGCCTCTGCAAGTCTCTGCGCCTTATCTTGTGGTGAGCCAAGACTTATTTATTTTAAGTTTTGTTATCTGAAGTGTTACGACCCCCAAGTTTGGGCTCTGAGATGAGGGGTGTAAGAATAATTAAAAGTAACCAGGGAAAAAGGAAGGAGGGAAATCGGAGATAAAAGTGAAAACAAAGATAATTTTTATTGAAAAATTAAGTGCAAAATTAAGTTAACTTCAAATTAAGTAAACACAATAAAGGGTAACTTAACCTACTAAATCAAATGACAAAAGACAATGAGTGTCTTTGCAAGCCAGGAAAGCTTACAAAGCACGAGGCCCCAACAAGTGTCCCTAACTGGGGAGGCTAGCAAGGCACAGAATACACAAAAGACAACAAATGACTTTGCTAGCTGGGGAGGCTAGCAAAACATGTGACACACAAAAGACAATGAGCAGTCTAGCCTGCCCCTGCAGGTCTAGACTACAGACATGCACACCTCAGTCTGCCGAACGCCCCGCTGGCCCGGTTCTGCTGCAGATTCCCTGTTTTTAAGCACCAGTTCCTGATTGCCAATTGACAGCAGCTGCTGCCAATCACTGGAGCTGCAAGGAGGGGGAGAGGCAGAACCTGGGCACAGGAGAGCACAGTGGCACGTAACATGAAGGCAGCTTTATAATTCTTATAATGCCCTTTAAGAACTGTAACCAACTAATATCAGGGCTAGACTTCCTCATCTTCAAACTATGAAACAGGTTATTTACAGAATGAAAAGTGAAGAGCTGTTTTGGATCATTTAGGTTCTGTCATGGGAACAACATGGCCTCGGGTTCAGTGTTGTGGGTCATCTTCTCTCACTGATGGTCGACAAGTTAAAGGTCAAAGTGAGAGGTCAATACTGGCTTGACCTCCCCACTGCAGTGATGAGTGTGTTTCATGCCTGCTTTCACTCTTACACGTGTCTTCTGGTGAAAACCTCTAGTTTTTTTGTTACCCTGTGATCCACAAGTCCCTCATTGCCAAAGAGTGGAGGTGCACACACACACACAAACACACACTGGAGGCTATAAATCATGTGTTATTTTGGTGACGCCAGATTTGGGTGAAGCAGTTTTTTCCTCTTCACTCTGACTAACATAAACAGTCATAGTTTCTATGAAGGTATTGCTACAGCCATCTCTCTAACCAGCTTGGTGGCGTGGTTTTGCCAGAAGCGGACTACACCCATGATTGGCTCTCCCAAAATGATACGGTGTCGCCTGGTAGCAAAGAAAAAGTGCATGTGTGTGCGCGTGTGCGTTTATGAGAGAGAGGAGGTTAGTGAGGTTTGTAAAGAGGGTGTAGTTCACCCTCCACCCTTTTCCCTCTGCATCTGAGCGCATGATGCATGCAGAGGTGTTTTCATTTGTTTCAATGACTTGGAACAGCTCCGGCAGAAAAAAAAAACTGAGCCGGCCCATGCGTAATCCTTCGCGTTATCCTGGTGTGAC
Source organism: Lutjanus argentimaculatus (assembly GCA_034769285.1). Classification (NCBI taxonomy): domain Eukaryota; kingdom Metazoa; phylum Chordata; class Actinopteri; order Lutjaniformes; family Lutjanidae; genus Lutjanus; species Lutjanus argentimaculatus. The sequence goes on along the minus strand of JAWZSL010000005.1, from coordinate 35,522,414 downwards.
ACACAGGAGCGTTTAACACCCCTCATTTCCTCCTTGTAGGCGGAAACTGCGGCTGCATCCGGGGAAAGGTGGAGAAGGAAATGAAAAAGGAAATCTTGAGCAGATCTGATGGTGCACAGGACCCCAATCAGAAATCCATTATATGCACTTTACATTAGTGCCAGAAGAGCACTCAGACACAACAATGTACTTAAAATGTCAAGATAAATGGCCCCTTTGACTTTAACATTTGTTATATGACATTATTAGATCATTAAATGGATAGTTGATGGATAATTTAAGCGGGGTTGTATCAGGTAGTTATCCATAGTCAGTGTTTTACCTACAGTACAGTGAGTACAGTGCTCACCACTCTGTTTCAAATACTTTCTGAGTCTATTTTTGATGGATGCCGCGTCAATCAGCACAGAGCAGACGCAGAAAAAGCAGGGAGAATCTTCTTAACTTCATTCTCCAACAATACACGACCTACTTATCCATGGCAGAAGCACAAAGAGCAACAGAATAGGACCGAAGCAACGAAATCTGAGCAAGTCAAGATAATCAGGCAGGCTAAACGCTTCACTGCTGAAGCGCTTCTGAAACGCTGCTGGTGGGGACATGCAGCCGTGGGCAGGACAGACCAAAACCGTGTGCAGATGTGCCGTGCTTTGTGCAATCAATGGTGTTGTTGAGATTGGCTTTCGAATTTGTTATGTATTAACTCTGGCTTGTCCAGGCTACATTTGAACCTCAAATTTTAGGGAAGAGCATAACCATCCCCTCTGTCAGTAAAGCAATGGTGAAAACACCTCTCTAGTGACAAACGTTGCACAGATACAAGTAAATATAGCCGTGGTCAGAGATTTTAGGAGACATAACCATAAAAAACGCCCACATTTTTGAGTGGAAATGATCTCATGTACATTATTTGAGTACATGTAAATAGATACTTTCCACCACTTACTTACATGACTTTTTTCAGTTTCTGTCCATCAATAAGGACTGTAATAATCCCCACTGAGCCCTTTTTGCGTAACTTTTCCATTGCTCTAGCAGTAATACCACATCCTTTCTGGTGATCGTTCTGTGCAACTTTCTTTGGTATAATAATTATCGTGAAACCTCCTGCATGTAATCAGAGAGAGGACACTTGGGCAGAGTCACTGGTGTTTAGGCTAAGCCATCATTTGGTACGCACGTAATCAGAGACTAAAATAATCTGTTTATAACATGACTACTAATTTACCACAGAATGACGCCAGACACACGACTCCCTGCATCGCTGTGTGGTCAGGCTGACACACACACACTCGGTTGAGGATGCTGTAGATAGAATTCAGTGCATTTATGTGTCTAGGGTGTATATGTGTGTGTTTGTGTGTGTATTTGTGTGTAGTTGGCTGCTGAGAGCACTGTGGAAAGGTCTCGAGGGTGAGAGGTTTTTCCAGCCAGACCCAGAGGCAGCCAATGTCCCACATACATCTAGTTTCCTGAGGCGGAGAACAACAAGCTGACTCACTGACTGACCCTCTGTGTGTACATTTAATGTGTTGTGCACCACATTGTCCCATGTGTCACAGTCCTGAACTGTTTGTTGTCGACACTTTCTGGTAAAAAGTTTTTTTTAAAGTACATTGTAAATTGTACACCACCTGTAAGCACAGCACTGAACTAGGTCATGGCTCTTTGGGCTTAAATCACTCAAGAACTTTTCTGGGTATAAACTGACATATCATATAGATATCTTGATATGTCCAACTTGATATTTTTCCCATCTGAGTAGCTTCAAGCTTTCAAGAAACATCTTATGCACACTGTCTGATGGTGTCATATATTGTGTATCATCTTGTTCCAGATCCTAAATGAAGTTTATACAGAGTGAAAATTTGTTTTGTGCATAATTTTATACACATATCATCACAATTCAGTCTCACTTTGGGATATACTTTAAAATGGAAAAAAAGTCCTGTTGTTTGAATAAAGTTTGGCTTAAACAGATGTTCTTAAGGAGTTTAGGGAATTTATTTAAATACTTGTATAACATTTGAAAATCTTTGACATCAGTAACCCCCAAAAGTCGTACTATCCAAAAAGACTGACAGACAGCTATGCAAGGCCCTTACTGACCGAGCTGCAAACAATCAATCATGACGTGAAAACTTTTTTATGGCATCAAATAACTAATCAAAACTAAAAATGACAGACTTTATCTTTGGAAAAAAATTTATTTTGACATATAGCTTATGTCCCATCTAACATCTTTATATGCAATGTACTGTATGTCGATGGCTGTAAGCAACATATAGACTGCAAGTCTTCATTGGGACGGTTTAATTTTAAACAAAAACGCAGGCCATCTGAATTATCTAAATGCTGCTATAATCACAAAAAATTCACAGATGATTATTTTGGCCACGTGTGGTCAGGATTGACATATTGTCACCTAATATAGTTGTTAAACTTTAGCAAAGTGTTCAAAAATTCAAAAAGTCTTTTCAAACCTCAACATGTGGAGAAAAGCACAACTTTATGAAAATCATTTCATAAGATACCTGATAAGTGGCAAGAACGAATAGTCGAAATGAATAAAGTGATATATTTGTAGGAGTTTTCTCATTATTGATCAAAATCATTGGCAAATAAGTGCCTTTTACACATCGAGCAGAAATGGAGCAACATCGTGTTGTTGTCCACCTGATGATGTCCAATATTCACTCTCTTTTAGCTCTTATTTTGGTCTCCACCATCTCCTGAGGGGAAATATGCGTCTATTCAGCTACTAAAATGCTCCGGTATGTTTGCCATCTTGTCGCTAACTTTGTCTCTTAACCGCCCGGTGCTGGCATCCAGGGGGTCTATGGAAGTTTTTCACTGAAAGCATGCTGAAGAGAGCGTTGAGGGTGAACCAAAATTGGGGCTATAAAACCAAAAAATGACCCCTTTCACATTACAAAGTCATTTAATCAATTGTTACTGTAGAAAATTGGATCAGTGCCGCTTTAACCAAAAGCACCAAAACAAACAGATCTGGTTCCCCTCGGTGCACCACACCAAAAGGATGAAGGATTAGTTACACCAGGAGGCCCAAAGCTCAAGAAAGTGATATTCCCTCTGCACAATAATTATATGAAGTCAGTAGGGTCACAAAAAGTTTATTTTTTCTGATCTATATTTTAATGTAGATACCACTGGAATATTTATTCCCCGCTGAGGCAACGGCCCGATCCAGTCTGACGGTTACTTGACAAAGCAGCACATTGTGACCTGACATTCATGTTGTTGTCACACATGGTTTTACATTGATTATTGCTGGTGATGACAAAATAATTATGGTTTTTCTGTTTGTTTAAACTATTCACTCCGTCTGCCTCCTCCTCCTCTTCTCCAGGACTGGCCTGCCTCCTGTTGTGTCCTCAAAAAGCTAAGTGGGCTATTTACATCTATGTTTACATCGAGGACTGTCCACAGCACACAGTCTGGATTTTCTTGCACACATATACATAATGCACAGTCAGGCCTTCTGTTCATGCAGTCGGCCTGCAGTAGCTGCTCCTCTTCTTTGTCAACACAGTCAGAGATAAGCCTCAGCTGAGGCAACGACTGTCTGATAAGACTGAAAGACAGCATTGTTGTATTATCACGTTATTATAATCTACCGCACTCATCAGAATAATTAAGAAAGAAGTCTGAAATGCAAATGAGAAATGCAGATTTATTGTAAAAAAAAAAAAAAACACACCTTCTGTTTTAGACATTTATGAAGAAGACATCATAAATAGATTATGTTACCAATCTGGATCCACTCCAGGTTTCTGGCTGTTAAAATGAAGCTCTCCCTCGCCACAGTCTCCTTACCCAGCTAACACATAACGTTCCCATAACATTCCTTTCATGGTTGCTTTTTGGAAACCCTCCAATGATGTTCTAAGTAACTTTTTTTTGAAGGGGTCATTTTAATAATGTTCCCTTGTAAGTTTCCTGCTGGTAGCCTTTCAGGTGACTCTGGAACAATCTTGGAATCCAATCGCAATTTTACTTTTGGGTAGGAAAAACTCTCCTTTTAACATCCTGGCAACGTTAAAGGGAAACAGTCAGAAGTGTTCCAGGAATGGAGCAAGTAACCTTCCCAGAACTTTCTGAAAATGTTACCAAAACATAAGTTTTACATAAGGCAAACTTACTATTATAACTTTGAGGAAATGTTGAGGGGAAATGTTCACCAAACCTTTCTGGAACATTCAGCTAACCTTCCCAGAATCTCCTAATAAAGTAACAATCATGTTGGTTTTACATCAGACAAACTTAAATCCAAGAAATCAAAACCAAAAAAATCCCAGAACATTCCCAAAATGTTCTTATAACCACCTGAAGTCTTTTTTTTTTTTTTTTTTTTTTTTTTTTGTGGGTACTTTTAATAACGTTCCCCTGAGGTTCCCTGATGGTAGCCTTTTAGGTAAACCTTCTACAATGGTCTAAGAATGTTTTGAATGTTTGTTCAATGTTCCCAAAATATTCTAATAACCACATTTTTTGTCAAATGATAGCAAAGAACGTAACCACAATGTTACCTTTAGGTTGGGAAAACTCTCCTTTCAACATTCAGGGAACGTAAAGGGGGAAACATTCAAGTAAATTTCGTGGAACATTCTAGAAACATTAACAAAACAAAAGGCAAACTTATGATTATAACATAAAAGGGAACGTTAAGAGAAAACGTTCAAGTAACCTTCATGGAAGATTCATTGTCCTAACTACGTAACAATTATTGCTGGTTTTTGTGTCAGAAAAAGTTACCGTTTTAACATTTAGACAACATCAGGCAGGGACGTTCAATCAACGTTCCCAGAACCAAAAACAAACGTTCCCAGAACCAAATTTTGCTAGTCGGGTAGTGCTTGCTCTTGGTGGGAACTGTTAATTTTATTTTTTTTAACACCAAATCTTGACTTGAACTGATTACTTTAATAGTGTTTGTGAATGTGGTTTAACAACATAGTACTACAACAGACAGGCTTAATTCATCTTTTTAGGATAAAATGTGCAATGAAGTGTTCTCATTCTGTTATGAAGCACATTGCTGATATTTGAAGGTGTTTAGCTGTTTAAATCCAATATTTGTGTCTGACTAGTGCAAGTGAAAGCTTTAAATAATTAATATTTATATGCTTGTGGCTCATGGTTTTAGCTCTGGGGGGGAATTTGAAATGAAAGTTGACTGAAACTGGTTGCAGTGGTTTTATTCATCTTAATGTGGCCAGAAGAGAAAGGGAAGAGGAGGAGGAGGGGTGGGATTACTTGAGGGAACTGATCCTGAACCCCTTTTGACCTTTTTGGTCATTATGAAGGCAGCACTTCTGTTTCGATATAAACATGGTGCTGAGGATAAAGACAAGTGAGTCTTTGTGTGACCAACTTCTTTGTTTCTGCAGGGGAAGCTCGATCATGGGACTCATGGGAGTGTAGAGGAACCTCAGGAGTCTGAAGAAAGCATCATCAGGCCGTGTTGTTACTGTCATTCTTCTTCTTCTGCCTCTTGGAAGTTCCCACAGGAAGTGCTTATTGTGTGTTTGCGTAAATAAAATTCAGTGGAAACAAACACGACCAGGTAAAGGCCCAGTGTAATCACCCCACCCCATGTTCTTTAAACAGCCGTAACCTAACACGACTGGTTTTACATCGCCATTGCTTGACATATTAAGCCAACCACAAAAATGCCGCTGCTTGTTCCAAGGCATTTTGGGGTTAGTTTCTGTTTTAAGCGGTGTTGCTGGGGATTAACGTGTGAAGGCGACGTGTCACAGCGCCTGAGTCACCAGGTCTGGGATAGATGTGGACGTAAACAGGTCTCTGTGACATGGTTTACCTCGACATGGCTTTCAGAGCAGATAGGCCGGGTTGGATGAAACCGTGGTGGAGGAAGTCCACACATCTTTTACTTGAACAAAAATAATGTAAAGACACTTCCTTCAGTTAAATCTATCGGTAAAATGCACTAAACACTGGCTCTAGATATGGCCTTTTCGTGAGTTTCGGTTAGGTTCTCATGCTTGGAAGGGGAGGGTGAGGTGTTTGCAAGCAAGCAAAAATTAAGCCAAAATATCCTGGAGATGAGTGCTCCTATTTCCCATTGTTTATATTGTTTATTTCATTATTATTTGTTTTTTTATTTAAGTTCCTTTGCATTTTACTACCCTCTTTGCTGATTTAACACTGATCATTAACATGAACATCTTATCTTATCTTATCTCGATGGTGATTAAGATGTTTTGACTAAACTTAAATTAAGCTAAATTATATTAAGGCTTAAATGTGTTTGCTTTGAGTAGCAGGTGGATACTGTCACAGATGGCTAGCTGCTAGGTAGCCGCTTCATTTGGCCACTCACACTCCATCTCTTTGCCCATTTTTGGATTAGCTGTGAGCTACAGTAAGTGGATTCAGGTGCTGTTGAGATAACGACGCCAGAGCCACCATGCTGAGAGATTCACAATGGCTCTTCGGAGACCTGTGGTGAAATCACAGAGACTACATCCATGTTTTATTCAGTCTATGTTCTCAACACAGCTGTTTGGCCCCTCCAAAGGATCACAAGAATAAATCTGAGGCGTTGTGAGACACTTAATGAGCGAGGAGAGAAGTATGACCAACTTCTATTACACAAATCTGCTTTCAGTTTTGGGTTGGGGTTTTCTCTAATCTTTGTTCTTGGAAAGTTTTGACCTGTGTTGGCTTCAGAAAGTTATTTATGAAAGCATGTGAGAAGTTTAGAGGGGAAATTTCTCTTTGGAACTGCTAACAACTCTTCAACTCAGCATCTGAAATGCACAACATAACTCAAGCAAACACTGTTTTTGAGAGGCCGCAAGCCAAATGGTCGGGAACCACTGGCTTAATTTTAAAAATATGTTGTATTTTATTATCTTATCATATGTTTTGTTATGTAAAATACTGGTCTCTAGCTTAACATCAATGTTATATTGACTTTATCAAAGAATAAAAGTTAATTTGTCCAGAGCAGGTAACTAAACGATCACGCTTTTTGCAAAACACGGACCCACATGTTGTCATGTTCTGTAAACGCTGTTACTGTAAGTCTTGCTCTTGTCAGAAACTCATCCGTCATTGACAATAGGGTTCAGCTTTGAAGAATAATTGTTTGCAGAAACATAAGCGGGCAGTTTGGGAAGACCAGAGTCGAAAGCTGTAATTAAAAGCCGTTTGAATGAATGATTCACAAGAGTCCAAGAAGGCACGGAGGAGAAATCACCACAGCTGTGATGCAATCTCTCAGAATCAAGTATCAGATGGAAGCTCAAATAAAAAGACTGGTGCTTATTGTGCTGTAAAGCCACATTTTTTTGTCTGTTCATTGTCTTTCTTTGGTGGAAGTTTGAGATATATGTCATACGTCTTAAGGGTAAACATCTGAAAATCAGAATTTTTATCTTCAACTACTTTAATAGCTTAAATAACTGTGAAACCATGACCGATACCGTGACCTTCTTATGATTTGCCTATCTGCGTCAATGGGAAAAATCTTGCCCGTGCAAGTTTATATTCCTTGGAAAATAATTTACTGTAGAGTACAGAGAGAGACACACACACATGTACACACAAATAATGGATCCGCTCAGTGGTTCAGTTTGATTAATGGACTCATACACTGGATCTTGCTCATCCTACCGAGGAATTTGCTCTGTTGCTTCACTTGTACAACAACATGCAGACCAGTTGTGTTGTTTACAGCCGCGAGCTTCGTGTGTTGTTTTAATCTCATATGAAAGTGTCCTTGTCCAAAAGTGTGTTAATGTCTCATGAACTTTGGTACTTGAACAGCCTCCTGAACAGCGTTGTAATCAGATAAGATAAATGACACATTCACTAATTCACAATTACACAATTACAACAACCTTTGTTCTGGAAATGCAAACTATACGCTGGAAAAATGTGCCTTAAAAGATAAAAAAAAAGGTGTTTTTACATGTAATAAGTAAAAAAGAAACTCATGAAAAAAGAAAAAAGTGAAACTTCACCTGTTAATTGTCTAAAAACAAGTCACTGAATGTTTGGTGCTTTTGTCTTACAAGAAATGAAACAAATATAGTTGGAGATTTTGATTTTTATAATATCCAACATCTCCCTTAAAGCAGCTATAATCCATATTTTTAAAATAACAAGGGAACAAATGACTGTGAGTGTGTGAATGGGGAGCTCGTAACATCAGACCCACCGTGCAGTTCCTTTAAGTGTTTTAGCATCTTTCAACTCATTGTTTTGCTTTTACCGCCCACAGTCTTACAGCTTTCATTAGCATCATGGTTTCCAGATGGAGCACTTTTCGGTATAAATACCCACTGCCAGCCACAACACCAAACAGCAGACAGACAAAGTTAGCAGTTAGCCTGTGAACATTTGAGCATTTAGTGGCTACAGAGCCACTGTGTTTACCCTCAGGAGGTGGTGGAGCCCAAAACAGAAAAGAGTTTATTCGGATTCAGTTTAAATTTGTGATACATTTGGATGGAAACATGCCTAATGTGTCAATGTTGTGTTGCACTGCAAGTAACTGAAAAGAAAGCCACTAATGCAGATTAAACGCACCATAATAAACAAGATGAAAACTGATCTTCAGTGTTCATCAGCCTTGATGATTTGATTTTAATTTGATTTGATTTGATTTATCAGGACCCCCACAAAAATCTAGATTACTTGCACACTTTGGCTCTCACAAACACAATCATCTATTCTAAGGCAAATGATATCACTGGTACAGGCGATGTAATGTAAAAAACATTCCCCAGTCTAAAATATGTCCCTTCATGCCTGCTGCACTGAGTAGTTTGTCATGTTTGCTATATTATGTTATAAAATGCAAATCTTACTTTTTTCCTAGTGTTTGTGTCTCCTGCCAAAGTGATTTATGTTGGTAATTTTTGTGCTGGTTTATGATTTTAACCATTAGTGAGGTGGTTGTGATATTTAAGCTGTATTTTACATATTTTTGCTTGTCACCAGGGGGCTGTCATCCCTTATAGCTGCTTCCTGGCAGCTATAATGGATTTATTCTCCACAACTCTCTAGTGACCCCCCAGAATTATCTCGTGACCCCCCCCCAGTTGAGAACCACTGGTCTCACTCACATGATCTTACAGCCCTTCCATAGAATGAAACGGGCAGAAGGATGCCAGCGATGGCGAACACAAACAAACAACCCAGATTCACGTCCGGAGGGTTCAAAGTTAATGAAATTCACCTGCCCTTTGTGTCTTCTGACTGTGAGAGGGTCTGCAAAACAATGCAAACACCACACATGCACAAATCAAAGCAACATACTAATAAATGAATAATTAACTTTAATGGCGGGTCCGTATGACACCAGTGCCACAGAGAATCATGCAGCTATTCATCACAAGATAACCTAATTAGACTATTAATCAGAGGCGGCAAAAATACACACAGTCTTTACTCCACTCTGGTAAAAACAGAATTACTGATTCGAATTCTTTACACAAGTAAACGTGAAAAAAATACAGGCTCTGAAATGTACTCAAAGTATAAAAGTGAAAAGTCGCCCTCTGAAGGACATTTCTCCTCTCTGTCTGTTTTGTCTTGTCACGTCTTTACATCGTTTTTGTCATGTTACATCTTTTACGTTGTTTTCTTCTTGTTGTGTCATTTTTGTCTTGCTACATCATTTCAGATTGGTTACGTCATGTTATGTCTTTTACATAATGTTTTTCTAGTTACGCGTTTTGTCGTTTTTGTCTAAACCAGAGGAGTGGACTCGAGTAACGTGAGTTGGACTCTAGTCACATCTTTTATGTTGTTTTCATCTTTTTAATGTCGTTTTTGTCTTGCTGTGTTTTTTGCATGCGTTTCGTCTTGTTACAGCACGTCTTGTGATGTCGTTTTTAATCTTGTTACGTCATTTTTCATCTTGTTATGTCATTCCCATCTTGTAGTTTTTTTCGTCTTTTTACTCATTTTTGTCTTGCAGTGTTTTTTATTAGAGTTTCGTCTCGTTACAGTACGTCTTGTTATGTAGTTCTCATCTTGTTATCTTGTAGTTTTTGTCTTATTGTGTCTGTCATGTGTGGTATGCACTTACAGACACACTAAGGAATCGTCTTTTCCACGTGTTACTGTCCCGTCCACGTAGGTTGAGCTCGTACTTGATGTTGGCGAAGGCGGCACGCAATGATACAAAAATAAAAAATAATTACTTCCCCTCTCTGCCATTAACTAAAGAACCACAACCAGAAAAAGAGAGTAGTTTATGAAACAGTGGGTTTGTAGAGGCCCTGTCAACATTTCACAACTAAATTGAGACGTTTTATGATTTTACTGCATGATTATTTTATTGTTTTAACATGCAAGAATGTTGACCAGAAAATCAAATTTTCCACACACACAAGCCAGAAAGAATGTGTGGTTTATTTTTAGCTGCCAGCGCCTCTTCACCCAAGTCTTTTTTTTCTTTTTGAATTCATTGAATAGTTCTAACTGACCTTCAATTGTTTGACATGAATGTAACAGGAGCGGTTCCAACACCAGCAAACTCTCCTCATACTGTACATTTTCATTAGAAACACCAGCCCCCACTTGGCTTCACCCCTGCCTGACTTCCCCCTGAGAATACAGCGCCGTGGGGGTTTGAACTTGGGGGGGGGGTAACACGCTGGTGACAGGCTCGGAGGCCACAGACATAATTGAATAAAGATTCCAGTTGTTCTGAAATCCCCAGTTCTAGCCTCTGGGTCTTTGAGGTGGGCCCCAGAAATCTGAGGAATGAGAGGCCGTCCCCTGTGCTGTCGGCGCTGCGGACATACTTTAATCCTGCACCACTGGGAGAATACTGATGAGAGGTGCTCGGACGTACAGAGAGGAGAGAGTGTGTGTCCATATGTGTGTGAGCGAGTGTGTTGAAAGCACTGACAAGTGCTTGAGCCTTGAACCTGAAAGACCCACGGTCCTATAATATATTTATGGGAGGTGTCGCACAATATAGCCGGGCGATACCTGAAATACAGGCCCGAGAAATAATGCACAGCTTCCAGTGACGACACGTCGTCAAGTCAGAGGTTTTCAACAAGCTGATACACATCTCAGTCCTCAGCGCTACCAACGCAAACACAGGAGTGGTCTCGGGTGGAGTTTCACTGTGATGTTAGTTTTAAATACTCGATTACATCATTACAGAGCCGTGATGTGCTTTCTACGTTGTTTCCTCGAGATATTTATCAGCCCTTATTCATCATGGCTTTGTAATCACATCACCTCCAATAGGAGCTTCTATCACAGCTGTAACCAGAGGTGGAAAATAACTGAGTGCATTTACTCAAGTGTGCTTAAGTACAAATCTGAGATAGCTGTACTTTACTTACGTATTTTTATGTTCTGCGACTTTATATTTCTACTCAACTACATTTATTTGTTACCTTGACTTACTTGAGATTCAGATTAATGATGCAAAACATAATCAACAAATAAACGATGGTGTAATATTATAGATTGATCTCCATGGGGGGAAGCAATCAACCAAACAGGTAAAGTATAAACCAGAGGAGTGGACTCGAGTAACATGACTTGGACTAAACTTGGACTCAGGTCTTTTCATATTGTAAGTCTGCCATGTGAGATATGCACTTTTGGATAAACCAAGGACTCGCCTTTTCCATGAGTTATTGTCCCATCCATTTATTTTGAAATCAGTCTTCATGTTGGGAAGGTGGCGTGTAATGATGCAAAATAAAACACTTTGGTCCCACCTCTGATATAAAGTGTTTGAAAGTAGCCACAACACTGCATGTACATCACAACAAGTGATGTACACATAATTGCATCAATAAATATCCAATAATATAATGTATAACTATTCTGAAATGTGCCATTCTGAATAATGGATACTTATGGTACTTTAAGTTTATTTTGATCCCAATACTTTTGTACTTTTATTTAAGTGACTGTCACATGTGTAAGCATTTTAAACTGTGGTATTACTTATTTTACTTAAAGCTGCTGCAGGAGTTTTTTTTTAAACTGGTTATGAGACAGTCTCATTTTAATGCTGATGCCTCTGTATAACCTACATATATAAACAAGATGATCAGTGAGAAGATCGGCTATTTCTATATAGTTATTTTTAATGCCTGCCACCGGGTTCTCTTTGAAAACAGATGAAACAAGCCTGTGTTTACATTTTCTTTAGCCACTTAAAAGACAGAAGGAGGACGTTTTTATTTAGAGAATTTTATTTTTGACACTATGTTTTGTGGTTACTATGGTAGAAACACAACAGTTTTGTCCACCAGGGCCTCCAAAAATAACACCATATGAAAGTTCCTCATAGCAGCTTTAAGTACAAGATCTGGGTACTTTACTGGTCCTCATCTCAGTGAAGTCCAAAATTTGATAACTAATTTTGTATCAACTTAATCAGAAATTAAATCTTTTTGACCATCTCTTGCATGCAGACTGATTCACTTGCTATTTATTCTTTTATTAATAATTTAACATGAAATATGATAGTACTGATAATTAGACTTTTGCTTCTGATGTATGATTGTGTTTCAGTTTATGAGAGCCACAGGCATGTGATGGATGACAGACTGCTGCCATCTAGTGGCTATTATTTCACATTACTCCTTAAAGAGCTCATAAAATAATTTTTAACACTGCACTATTTTGACTCACAGATCATTTACTATCACATCATATCTTTCAGGTGTAAGAACAGGTGACTGAAATGGTCAAAAACGTACTTTAGTGTCATGAAATATATAAATAGCCTTGTGCATCTTCCAAATGATAAAGCATTAGTGTTGCAAGCTTGATTATTCATTATAAGTGACACCAAAATTGTCTCAAGTACTATAAAAAGTTTCAGTTTCATATGAAGGAGAAAGTACTTTAGAAAGTATTGTGAAATAAAATCTTAATGAGGGCTTTCCATATAATCTATAAAGGCATATTCATTTATTGTACAGCCTAAATGAGAATAAATGTCTCAGTTCTCAGTCATAGCAGGCAGAGCTACTATCATGCTAATAACTTAATTAATAACTTAATTTGTTTGTTTGGTTGTTTGTGTGGGCATTTGAGTCTGTTTTACAACCTAGTAAGTCCTTAAATCATTTTATTTTATTTTATTTTATTTTATTTTACTTTATTTTATTTATGGATTGTTTTCCTTTAATAACCTACCTTTTATTTCTGGTTTTACTCACTTCAGTAAATCTCCTAACCTTTAGTATTTTATTATTTTTTTATTTTTATTGTCTTAGATAACTTTACATTTTATTGTCTTTTATTGCACATTTCCTTACTTTTTATCGTACTCTTTGAAAATTTTATTTATTTATTTTCCTTATTTTGCTATTTTGAGTTTTTATCCAGGTCTAATCCTGCCTCTGGTGTTTCCTGGTTGTAAATTGATGAGTTTCATCACAGTGTTTCCTCAATTCCCGCCCTTTTTTATTCAGTGCAGTTATTACTGAGTGCTCTTTTCATTACAAAGTCATCAATTAGATCTGATTCAGTCATAATTAAAGGTAAAATGTTCAAGATAACACAAAGTGTCAGAGACAAAGAAACAAGGAATACGGAGCCACCACCAGGTGTCATGCTCACACTGGCCAGAAGAGAGACGTACAACAGACGTAGTTCACACGCAGGTCATACTTTAACCCAGTCTGCACAGCATTAGACCTGTATTTCAAGAAATAATTAGTGTTCATATGTAAAGACTGATGGCTGTTTCATGCACCATTTCTTTTTTTCTTGTCAAATTATTATACAGTACAACCAACCTTGCAAATTTGGAAATATGTGTTTGAACATGTTTTATAAAGTCAAACCCGCTGACGATGAAACTAACTAGAGAAATTCACAGGAGTTGAAAAAAGATCAACCAGCCCCACCCTCCTCTGCACATGCTGAACGTGTTTATAGTGCTTCCACGTGTTATTCCATAAACGTGAACTGTGCTCTGGTTGAGCAGGTGGGCTGAAGATCACTCTGAGACAACAGGGGTGACCTGGTTCATGAATGCTGTCATGTCAACACGTCCATTAAGTGTCAGTGTGCTGACAAACAAAGTAAACATATGATCCAATGTCAGATCTTTGTTTCATTTCTGCATCTTCTCACACGTTTGCATTGTTTTGTGTTTTTATAACGTTAGGAGATAAACTAACTAAAGTTGTCTAAATGGTATGATTGCAGTACCAATAGCTGGGTGGCAATTTTGCACCATTAACATGGCTCTCCTTATTGTACTTTTAAATGCACCATAGACGGAAGGCCCAATAAACTTTCTCTCATAAACTGAGAATGAGATGTGCGGGTGTTGGGACAGAGGAAATGAAACAAGTATTAAAACAGAAGTTTTCTGTAGAGTTCTTTTATAGATCACATACCATTTGGGGAATAGCGTGTCATTACCGATCAAATTCTCACTCTTTGTGTCTTAATATTCTATGTACTGTATATCTTCTGTGGAGGTAACAAAATACACACACCACAAAACAAATAATGTCTCTTTGTCTTCTCTGTTGCCTGAAAGACTCAGATATCAGATATCTCATCATGTTAAAGCGATATTCCACCATTACATGATAATCCCACTCAGTATGTACTCGCCCCTATGCCGATGTGATGATGGATGAAGATCTTCAGTTCACAAAACAATCCTGGAGTTTCAGCAGAAAACAGAGTAGCAGGACAATGGCAGTGAATGGAGACCACAGATAAAATGTTAAAAAAAAGAACACAAAACAAACAAAATGTCTCCATCCTGCTTGTGTGGTGTAATCCAAGTGTCCGCGAGCCGCGACATTAAAAATTAACCACAAAAGACGCCATTTACGCCATGTTTTTAGCCGAAATGTCAACTGTGCATGTAGCCGGTAGGACGTAAACATGGCGTCGATCTCGCGAGACTTGTATATCTCTTAATGGATGCACGTGCGGAAGTCTCGCGAGATAGACTAGAAAAGAGCTATAAAATGCTGTCTGTTTACCGTAACTTTTTATTTTGAATATTATGATGATAGTGACTTTTCCCACAGAATATTGCAGTTTTTCCTCTAATCAAAATTACAATATTATTCTAATAAAATTATGACTTTTCCTCAATGTATCGTGACTTTTTTTTCTCTGAATATGACAACTTCTGCACAAGATATCCTTCAAAAAAAAAAAAATCTATCGTATCGTTCGGTCCTGACTAGATCTTTGCTTGTGTTGTATCAGCTCCCAGATGTACGTCGCTTTACATAAAAGCATCTGCTAAATTAAACTGTAAATTGTAACTTTTTTTGTCGATAAGACGATAACATTGAAGGGCAACTGTGCCTCAGGAGGTATAGCCGGTTGTCCACCGATTGGAAGATCGGCAGTTCGATCGCCGGCTCTTACAGTCAACATGTTGAAGTGTCCTTAGTCATAATAGCACGATTTTATTTTCGGAATATCACAAGTTTATTCTCATAATATTACAACATTATTTTTGCGGTATCACAACTTTTTCTCATAATATCGCAACGTTATTGTTGCAATATCACAATTTTACTCTCCTAATATTACAACTTTGCTCTCATAAAATCACAACTTTAGTCTCGTAATATTACAACTTTATTCTCGTGATATCACGATTTTTTTTTTGCTGATATTTCCCCATGGAATATATATTTTTCTTGAATATATTTTGTCTTTTTTTCTCAAAATATTGCAAATTTATCCTCACAATCGCTTTGTTTTCCCCGTGTGCATATTGTTCGCATGTGGCGGGTTTGCAGTTTTTAAGAGGGTCTGTTTGCTTTTACAAATCCTGCAGCATCACCTCACGAGGCCACATCGTGACACGTGATTGGCTTACCGCGCTCTCTCTCTCGTCCAATCAGAGAGCCGCTCTGGCTCCGCCCGCCACATCACTGGCATGGCGGAACACGGAGCAGGAATTCCGCCTACGCGCTGGTGACAGCTCGCTGAGGGGCAACACCGACTATGACCATCCTCTGGCAACGCAGACCTGTTGCCCGGCGACGAGCGGCAATCCCTCACGTCATCTAACCAGCTGCGAGCAACTTGGCAGCAGTTTATTTGTCGGCAGGCGGACACACAGCTGTCAGTTCGGGCCAGCGGCTGGCTGGTGTCAGACTGAAGCCGAGCCTGATGCTCTGAGTTGGACCGGTGCCTTTTCCTCCTCGCTGGGATCAACCAGACCAGCTCTCCCCCCTGTTGAAGAGCTTCAGGAATCGGATCATGGATTTGTTCGGGCTGCCGTATCTGGACGAGCTGTCCCACGGGCTGGCAAACTTGTCCATGTTTCCATACTTTGACATGGCGCATTATATCGTGTCAGTCATGGCTCTGAGGGAGCAGCCAGGTGAGTGCTCACTGTTTTTTTTTTTTACAGGAAGAGGCGACACAACAGTTTCCAGCGAGACAAAACAAGCTGCTGTGTTTGCGCAACTTTGACGCGGTGAAAACTTTTAATTTTGATAATGATAAGCCAACAGCTAAACTGGTATTTAGCTCCACCAGAATGACACCAGCCACAAGAACACTTGAACTTGAAACGTGAAAAACAGCTGTTCTGTTTTAATTTGTGCATATAATCTCTAGTTTTTATCTCACACAGGTAATCTCACTGTTATTCAATGCTACATACTCATAATAAATAAATAATTAAAAAAAAAACATTATTTATTATTTACTAATCAGCAGATGTTTTTCATTATTTTGTCCAGCCTAAATAACAAAATTAGCCTGCCTGTTTGTTTAATTACTTGTCTAGGTTTTAGCTAGTCTTGCCTAATTATCTGTGGCAGATAAAGGAACTCACTGGTATTCTGCCATGATGAACTAAATATAATAAATTTATCAGTTTAATCAGGTAAACAAATTGGCTGTAGCAGCCTTTGTGGACCTTAATCCGTCAGGGTGCTGAACCTCATTATTTTACATTTGTACCTTACACATTATTTTGATATAATGATATAATAATGATACGTTTAGTCAAGTAATGATTATTTTCATTGCTGATTAATTTGCTGATCATTTTCTTGATTAATTGCCGAGTTGTTTGGTTTATAAAATTACTAAAAATGGTGGAAAAAATGTTGATCAACCCAAAGATTTTAAGTTTACTGCCATAGAGGACTAAATAAATCAGAAAATATTCACATTTAACAAGCTGGAATTGAGAGTTTTCTTCAGAATTAGCTCAAACCGATTAATTGATTATCAAAATAGTTGGCAATTAATGTAATAACTGATTAATAAGTGATTAATCGTTGCAACTCTAATGCTTAGGGCTGGGCAATAATTCATTATTGCTGAATTTCGGTGTAATTGTATCTTTATGACAGAATCATGTCATGTTATAAATTTACTGCTCCAAATAAATAGTTCCAAACAAGCTGTTTTGTGCAGTGGAGGTAGAAGTATTCAGATGCTTTGTGTAAAAGGATAGTTTGGATTATTTGAAGTGAGGTTGTATGAAGTACTTGTGCATAGTCAGTGTATGAGGCGGTTGACACACCCCCAGTTTTGAGGAGAAGCAGGAGTCCTGGTGTATGAAGATAAGCAGCAAACTGCTGTGAACAGGGGCAACAACAAAACGTATTTTAGCCACCAATAACAGGCCCACCTAAAAACATCAATATCGCACTACATTTGGTATATTTTCACCGCTTTACCTTGCTGTCAGACAGCCTTTTCTGATGGGAAACAGCCGTTATACAAGCCAAATATCACTCCCACTAAAGCAACCAGACTCCTTTGGCAAAATCAGCACTCAGGAGTTGCTGGTCCACTGCTGCCTCGACCTGTTGGTTTTTTCATGTTGTCGGTGAATTCGAACTAATCTTTTAAAACACCACTGGACGAAACGGTTTGTTTGGAACTATTTAATATGTAACACATCAACTATGGATAAGTACCTCATACAACCCAACTTCAAAAAAATCTGAGCTATCCCTTTAAGTAAAAGTACTGATACTACTGTGTAGATATTACTCTATTACAAGCAAAACTCCAGCATTTACTCTAAGTTAAAATAAAGAAGTATTATCAGCAAAATGTGCTGTAATATTTTTACTACTCGAGGCTGAACTAATTCAAATACTCTACCTTATATGATGTTTAGTGCATGGAAATTAAACGTGGTTGCTTAAAGTTGCATGTTGTGAGCTTAATAATTGCCAAAACCAGTAAATGGCTATAATTTTGTTTCTTGTTAACTTAACTATGTTATTAAGAGCATGGCGATGGGGCTTGAAATGTTTTCTTATTTACATGCACTATGCAGTTGATTAATTTAGTTACATTCCACCAGTGACTTTGTCTGTTGTAATTGAATTGAAGATCAATTCTTATGTGTAATTTTGTCTGCATTAACTATATTGATTGTGGAAAAACATTGTTGCAGTCTTCTGTCATCACATACTGTTGCTGTTGTTTGTCCTCTTTGTTTGACTGACAAACACAAATACACACAAAAGAAGCAGAGTGGGTGAAAAACTTTGAAACACAAACTGTCTCACTGAGCCACAGTTGATTGTATCAGCTGAGACCAAAGGCGGGCAGTGAGCCAACCATGTTATGTCACTGAGACAGTGTCTGCAGGGACAGGTGGACTTTAACTGCATAGCGAAATGACTTTCCACACACACACTCACACAAACATGCAAGAACACACACGCACTCCATTGTTGTCCCTCTGCTGTAAATCTAATCTATTTTTGAACTTGCCTCGCAAAGCATCCGAGCTCCCGTGACCTTTTAACCCTTCGTCCTCTGCTCCCATCCGTCTATCTGTGGATACACAGAGAGTAAAAATATGGACAAACAATATGTCAGGGGTCAGTAAACACAACACGGGATCGTCACGTGTGTCCGCATAAAGCTGGAATAAAAGTTAGGACTCAGAGCACCCAGGGATCCACCTCCAGTTCTTCTTCTTCCCCAAAAAGGAAAGGAATGCCATAAACCTTTCAACCCTCTCTTTGCTTTTCTCTTTCCTGTTAAATCTTCCCTTCCTGCTCTATAGTGCAGTCCAGGCTGAGAGTTTAGTGCTGGAGCTGCTCTACACGTCTGAAAATATTTTAAAGAGGACAAAGTCATTATCCCAAAAGCTTCAAACAGGAATATGCAGGTTTCCTTGTCTGAGTTTATTACAGCAGCACTGCTGTTTACTTTGGAGTTATTTTAAGCAGATTTCTCAACATAGCTGTGTGAGTGTATTGTATGGTACACAGCAGGAGGACAGGGACATGGCAGAGGAGCAGTGGTTACATGTCAATCAGTGGTTCAAGCCAAAAATAACCAGAGATAAGCCACTTATTTCTTATCTTGTCCTCCCTGTAAGGACTCCTGTCCAACAGACAGAAGAAGAGAAGGGAAAAAGAAGAAGGTGTAAGAAGGACTGTAATAAAAGTAAAGTGATGGGTGAATGAAAATAAGACAGTGGCTCTGGAGAGGTTAAGTGAGAACAAAAGTGTCAGAAAGAACAATGGACTTGGAAGAAAAAAGGAGAATTATTGAATTCTAGATAAAGAGAATGGAGTTGAGTAGTAAAGAAAAAAGACAGAAGTTGGGAGGTAGTTTCAGGAGAGAGGGAGAAGGCCAACCGAACTGTTTCTTAGCTGCAAGACTTGTCTGAATATGCTCTTCATCTGTGCTCATTTGTAAAGATCTGGGTCCTGATTACAGTAAAAAAAACCCTGACTGCTTGTCTGATCTTAACTTAAGATTCAAAGAGTGGAAAAAGTCTTTCTTCCTATTTCAGAAGCAATTACTGAACCCGTGGGTGTGTCCTATGTCATCTCAGACCTCATATCTTATCTTAACAGAAGAAATCCTAACTATAAACATAACTATCATAACTTTAAACTTGATTCTTTAACCTCTATCTGTGTTTATAATACACACTACACTGCCTGTATCCTTGGTAACGGCTTTCCTGCCCCTTTTAACTCCAGTGCTCCAGTAACGGTTGAGCAAGCCTGATACCGTGGTCTACTTGTCTCCAGTACTTAGATATGCTGTGTGTTAGGCTCATCTGTGTGAGAATAAAACTACATTGTGAAGATGGCTAAAGATGTTGCTGGGGGACCTGTAAAAGCCACATATATTCACATAATAAGTTAGCTAATGTTAGCAAAATGTTCACTAGGTAGTTGGCTAGTGTTTTGCCAGTACACCTGTTTTTCTGATGTGCGCTGGAAAGGTTTGTGCATGCAGGAGAGCAGTGAGAAAGAGGTTTTTAAAAGGGTCAGTGCTCAGCTTTCAGTACTCAGTATTACAGTTAATAGAAGCCCGATAACTCAACCCACACTCACGATTAAACACACATGCACAGTCACTCACTTTGTCCTCAACTGGCGCGGTGCCTGTCCTTCTACAGCTGTCAATGTGTATCCATAGTGATGACGAGCCTAGCTTGCAGCTAAAAGCTAACTTATTGAAACTTTACTACAAACGGTAAAGTCACTGACAATGTTATTCTTACAGTCTCAGATCACATCAAAATCCTGCTAAATGTCTGACTTGGCCTTCAATGATGTGTTCTTCACAATTTGGTACCCTCTGCTAGCTGTTTTTAGCTTTATATCATCCAGTTTAGCTATCAGCTAGCCTACATTGCTGTCAGATCAGACACTGACATCCCATAGCTTGGTCGGATGTGAGGTCAGACTTTCACGCTAAAATCCTGGAGACTGATTTGGCTTGATATTACTGTAGTAGCGAATATAAATGTTAAATTGTAGAAATATATTTTTTACCTGTTGCACAGCTACCCGTTACCCGTTTTTGCGGGACACGCATCGGGTACCTGTGCACCTGGTGCAGAACTTTGGTAGTAGTAGCAGTAAGATTACATGAGACTGAAACTGAATTTCAGTCTGGAAAGCTTATGTAGTTTGTGTAATGTTACCTGTGTAATGTGTGGTCCATGTGTTTGTAGTTTATGGTGGTTTACATTGGTAATTGTCGTTTTTGCACTGGTTTATTGTTACACCATGAGTGAGGTAGCTCGTACATTTCTTAACTCTACCTTCCTACTGGAGGTAGAGGAAGAGAAAAAAAGAATATAGAGGAGGAGAGAGAGAAAGGCTGTGAAGCATGTGTTGTTCTTAGCTTGTATTTCTCAAATTTGACTTGTAAATGCGTCTACTTCAAATGCAAACCAGGAGGCAGGGTTTTGATCTGGTGAAGGTGCGTTTGTAGCCCAGTATGTCAGAGCACTCCAAGCAGTGCATGTGTTATATTTATCCAGAGTATACATCTGTTGCATATGTGCTTTGTATGCGGATTGAAATAATGTTTTGTAAAATTCACAGTGCAGAAGTTACCACATCTTATCAAACAGCATTTCTCTTCCTCTTCAAAGCTGGTGCTCGGCCAGTCAGGTTCAGACAGCGACTGCAGCAGTTTGTTTTGCTCTGGAGCTAAAAGTGATGACAAAGCAACACTGTTTACTATACAAGCTCTGCACTTCACTGAACTACAACTGCTCTAAGATCTAAAGCTCCTATACTGAGCATTTATGTTGGGAGTCACGTAGGCTGAGGCTCTCACATCAGAGAGAGGTATGTATGCTAGACTGCTGGCATATTTTATAACCGCTCTTTCCTGTCTGACACTTTTTTTTTTCTCAAACTTCCCCCTCCTCTAACTGTGGCAACTACTTTTAAACCACAAATGTTCATTACACCAGACTTCATGTACACACTTCACTTGCAAAACTTAAATCACACTAAAAAAAAAACTGTTAACACTGATACTTCATTGGCTTTTGATGCTACATTGTTTTTAATTTCTTTATTTGATAGGCATGATACATGTAGGCTTTGTTGCATTTAAAATGCAACCTTGTCCTTGGTTAGGCTTTTCAGGAATACAATGATAATAATAATGATAAACTCTATTTATATAGCACTTTTCTTAACAAGGTTACAAAGTACTTTACAGAAAATGAACAATAAAAACAGCCAAAACAAAGAAACAGCAAGTAAAACAGCACAAATAAGAACAAATACTGATTAAAATACAGAAAGTAAGAAGGAATCAGATAAAGTTAGAGGGATAAAATCGGCTAACAAAGGTAAAATGGACAGAACAGAGTGATAAAACCCAACTGACTTTGATTAACAATTCACAAAAGCCTTACTGTAAAAGAAGGTTTTAAGCGAGGATTTAAAAGAAACTAATGAAGTAGCTTGTCTGATCTCAATGGGGAGACTGTTCCAGAGTCTGGGGGCATCCATGGATCTCACCACCGAGGCAAATAAGGAGACAAAAGGTCCTTTAGATCATTTGGAGCGAGGCCATTTAATGCTTTTAAAGTTATAAGAAGAACTTTAAAATCAATGTGAAATAAAACTGGGAGCCAGCGTAGGTTGCCTAACACTGGAGTAATATGTTGAGACGATGGGGGAACTGCTGAATGTTTACAAATGAAAATGGGTCTATATCACAGAGGAGTTCTGAGAGAGCTGGATGGAGACACCAGAGGTAAAGATACTCTGAGATGGAAGGTACACTGGTGTACTGGTGTTCCTAAAACAACTGGAAGTGAGTTACTTTATTTTGGCCTGCTCATCAACACAGTCAGTATTCAGAGCACCAGCGGCTGTGACACTCAGATCATCGAGGCTATTAAGGCCTCTCAGCGCCTGATCGCAGCAATTTGCATCAAACTTCCTACTTGAGTCATAACTCAGTCAAATCTGAACACATGGGCGTGATGCATATTTTCGATTCAGTGTGACTCATTCTTTCTGAGGATATCATTGTCTCTGCATAAACAAATAAACATCTATATATTTGCACAGAAATCATAGAAAAAAACACTCTTTATAACTCCAGAGCTGGTTTTCCTCAACATCAGAGTAATCCAGTGATAGCTGTCTGTACATCCATTGGTACTTTGTAAACCAGACTGCTAATAGCTAATTTGGCAAACTGTTAATGGTGCTATTTTCCATGATGTAAGCAGATGTAGGCAAAAAACGGGATTCAGTTGTAGCCCACAGTTAAGTGACTGACTGACATTATGGCAAAATTATAGTTTATGCTTACATCGCCCAAAGCCCTCAAATTGTGGAAAGTGTAGTTCAAAAGCAGGATCATCCCCAAAATCAAAGTGGAATAAAGAATAATAATAATAGTTTCAAAATCTATATTACTGTCATCACTGCCCTCTATATTAGTGACCTGTAATGTAGGTGTGGAGACCATGTAGGCATCAATGAATGTGTGTCAAAGCACTAAAAGCTCCTTCAGAGTATTTTATCTAAGAACACAGTCACTCCCGGAAGCTATCGGCTCTGCCTCTGGGGGCAATGGCCGGTGTTATGGGGCTTTTTGTTGTTGCCAGCAGATATATGGATAATGAATGTCCACCCGGGTCTCTTCTATACACCGGTCATGACTTTATACCTCTACTTCAATATGTTTATCTGACAATTATAGTTGCTAGATACAGATTAACTTTTTACATTACAAAAAAGGTCTATAAAGTACAACACATTGTTCCGATTAAAGCAGTGGTTCCCAACCATTTGCTTGTGACCACTTACAGAGGAAGACGGAAAGAAAACGAACAAACAAGCCAATGAAATAAACAAAAAACAGTAGCTGGTTGGGGCCCTTTGCAGTGTTTCAGGTGTCTATGAGTCAGCGCTTCCACCAAAGAGATGTTTTCCCTTTAAACGTCCAAAGCCCGAAGAGGAAAAATTATCCCTAATTTCACAAAAAGCAAAACAGATATGTGAAACAGAAATGTGTAATTTTTTTCTGTCCTACCCCATAAATCATCTTACAACCCCTTTGATTGATTTGGTGACCTTTAGGAGGAGGGTTTGACCCCTAGGTTGAAATACACTGGACAAAATTACATAATTGTATATAAAGTAGGTTCTATTTTAGCATCAGAATGACATGTCTCTCATGTAGAAAATTCGAAGCAGTAATTTGTGCATTTTTTTAACTGGCAGGTGAATTTACTTGCCGCTCTGTCACTTCCACATTCTTTTATAAGTGAGAGGAAAGTTAACAACCACGTCTCGCAGACTGAATCCAGGGGAGTGTGCAGAAGAGGCAGATAGAGCCATAAATCCTCCTGGTGTACCGATCTCTCTGCAGGAGTCTATAATCTGTCTGTAATCCTCAGATTACCAGTATGGTCCTGTGTGCGGCCATAGTGACTCGGGGCAGGTGGCTCAGGCACTACCCGCCCGAGGTTAAGTGAAACACGTATATCATGGCGCACACGGGCAGCACTGACTTTGAAAGAGTCAACCGCACCTGTGTTGGCACGCTAGCCAAACAATAATTCTGTCAAAGTAGAGATTTACAGCACAAACACACCATAAAACACAGCAGTTCACATGCCTTTTCAGTTGCCTATAAATCATGTTGTTGTTGTAGTTAGTGTGTAAATGCTTTGAGTGGAAAGAGGAATACAGTGTTCTTTTTAAAACAGGTGGAAGACGGAGGGAACACTGCTCAGTTCATGGTTATCTTCAGAGAACTGATATGGTTAGTGAGTGTAAACGTCGGGCCTCTCGTCTGCACTTGAACCGCAAGCAGAGAAGCAAATAATCTGACTGTGATTGACGAACTTCTCTCTCTTTGTTCCTGTTTTTGTCAACTCATAGCAAGTTAATAATTATATAGTGTAGCACCAGGGATTGAGCGAAGCATGCAGCAGATAGGGAAAAGGCCAAAGTGTCAAACTCCACTGTCTTACTTATCAGGGTTGGGAGGGTTACTTTAAAGATGTATTCTGATACAAGTAATAATTACTTTATAAAAAATGTAGTGAGTGACTTAATCCAAGTATCACAATAATAAAGTAACCTAACTTGATTAGACCTGCCTTCTGTTACTTTTGGATTAGTATCAAATAAGGTGGAATAGTTTCCCAAACTTTGTTTCTGGGGACCCACTTTTTAAAAATGACAAACCATCGTGACCCAATTTACTAAAGGCCCTTATCAATAAATCTTGGGAAGAGTTAATCTGTGCATAAATTAACATTCCTGAACATGTTTACTGCCATTTCTGCATCACTTTGTATTTTGCATTGTATTATCTTGATGCATGTCATTGAAATCATATACATTTAATTACTTATATGGGACATTTTATCCTACTTCATAATGAGACAAAATAAGATTTATGGTGGAATTAACAGACTCTCATTTTTTCCTCTAATCAGTCTCTTGTATTCATTTAGTGGCCCAAATAAAATCTCCTGTGACACACCTCTGGGTCCCGAACCAGTCTTTGGGAACAACTGGTTTAGAGGGGGGTAAAACTCCAGCAACACTTGTAGTACTAGGAACAACTTTATTTGTAGACCAACGCGTTTCGGCTCAGGCCTTCATCAGGGTCGTTATGAAACACATTAAAATCAGCACTTAAAAAGGGTATGAAGGAGACAAAGAAGTTCAAAAAAGTAAAAAAATTTTAAAAAATGTGAAAGACAACCAATCACATCCATCCATACAACAAATCAGCCAATAGGAATACCATGGAGGAACAACTGGTTTAGCCCGATATAATATTTTATGTTTTATGAATTTCTTCAAAGTTGCCCTCAAGTCCATCACATTCTCATGAACGCAGTGGTTCAGGAACACCTCGAGGGACTCTCAGTATATCTGGTGTAAATGTCCACTTGGACTTAAGAATGAACTGATCAGATTTTGAGGGTCAAAGGTCGATTTTTTTGGACAACGATACAATATTTGAAGATATCACAAAATCTGCTGTGATATGAGTTTGATTCAGTTTAGTTCAGGGACCTGTGATCAGTATCAGACGATATCAAATGTCCATTTAACACATTCAGTTACTTTTATGTCCCCTCACAAAAAGCAGCTAGCAACTAAATTGGGGCTCCACAATTATTGAAATCTCAAGATGGCCAAGTGCAGTATCCTAGTTACAGAACCAAAACCAAATCACAGTTTTTTTGACAGAGGAAAAGTGTGTGAGCTGCAGAGATGCCCCGGCCTAAAAATGTTGTTGTTCTCCAGATGAAAGAAAAAATGTTTGTTTGTCACAGACGCCAACAAATATCACATCATCATGATTTTAACACTTTTTTTTTCGAATAAAAATGAAAATTGTAATGCAAAAATGATCATTCCCACTGATCAGATCACATATCACAATCACAATTTCAGTCAAAATAATTGCAATCTGACTTTTTGGCCCTATTGTGCAGCCCAAAACTTAATTATGATTCAACACTTTTATGACTGAACTCCTCCAGACATTAGTGACACAAACATGCTGTGGAAATTTCAAAATGAAGACGTGTCGTATATGATGGTATAGATCGATATTTTCACTTTGAATCAATCATATTGAGTCGCTGAACATTAAATCAATATATCGGTCCAGATTGGTTTATTTCTCATTGGAAATTATTCTCTCTATTAACACATGTCGATGTAGTGATAACCTCCATTTTGTCAAAAAATACGCTTTTGCAGTTGCAGTAGCAGTGTGCAGAACTTGCAGTGTACTTGCGCTGTGATGTTCTTCCCCTTTTCTCATGTAAAGACAAAATAATGTTGAAATTTCCACCCGTGACGCATTTTTTCACTGCAGGCCATGAAAATGAATCGGCAACTGTAAGATTATCTCTGGTTTAACTCAAGACCAGAGTGCTGCTGTGAGACGTGTGAAGTGTACACACTGCACATGGTAGTGTATCGGTCTTTATTTGAAAAGGCACTTTAAAATTGTAATCCTGCTAATAATCCCCATTTTAAGAAACTTGCGATTGTGATTAATTGATAGTGGAGATCCTGTGTGTTTCCAAAATGTCAACTTATTGCTGTGAGTGTGCATAATAAAATTTTATTTAATATGTAGAACAAAAAAAGAACTTTAACTTGTAACAATGGTGGTTTATTCTGGGACAGTTCTAAGTAGAATTTGGGACTGGGAATTCTCCAAACCAGTTTCTAGTCTAGTACACCCACAACGCCTGTTTCTATGTGTTCACCAGGTCGTCAGGGATTTATGTAATGACAGTAATCATGCCCGTGCTTAATACTTATTATGGTTTACATTCAGCGATAACAGTGATTTCAGGGTGTTCTCAGGCTTTTACAGACGTTAACAGACCCTGTGGGAATGCTAATAATACCATATGTACAGAAAATATACCACACATAAGGGACTTTTATTTTCTATCTTTGTGTTCTTGTGCAGGCGCTCTGGAGGTGTCCAGGGTCAGCCCTTTAGCCTGCTGGTTCAGCTCCATGCTCTTCTGTTTCGGTGGAGCTGTGCTGTCTGGGGTCATGCTGGCCGAGCCACCTGTCGCACCTTTGTCCAACAGCACCAGTGTCCTGCTCGCGTCCATCATCTGGTAAATATCTCTGCAGCTCTGAGGAGAAGGGGACACACAAACATCCTCTATGCAGCCATAGAGCCAAACACAGAAGAATGAGGTTCTGTTTTGCGAGTGTCCATGCTTAATTTACTCTAAAGGGAGCATGAAATGTGGAAGAAACTGAATGAAACAGAGAGGTTATTGTAGAGTTCTCTCCTATTAATATGAAGCATTTGGCGCCCTCTACTGGTGGCACATATAATTACAGTCTCCTCACAGAAAATCTACAGCCCCCTCTGCTGGTGAAGTCAGGTAATTGACAGAAACTGGCAGGTGATTCTGTCAAGATGTTTAATGAACACATAGTTTACACTCTGCAGGATATTGAGGTGTTTGTGTGTGCGTGTGTGTGTGGACTGTTTATATCAGCCATATGTGTCTGCGCAGGTACCTGGTGTTTTACTGCCCCATGGACCTGGTGTACTGTTGTGCCGCCCTGCTGCCTCTCAGGCTGGTGCTGTCAGGGATGAAGGAGGTGACCAGGACGTGGAAGGTGCTCGGAGGAGTCACTCAGGCACACGGCAAATACAAGGACAGTCTGCTGGTCATGATCGCCATCGGCTGGGCTAAAGGTCAGGAGCTGGTGGCGAATGCTGAAGGGATTTGAAGTAACACGCAGCGTTCAGGGTTTTAATTAAAATCAAAATGTGTTGCATATGAATGTATATCAACCAGATGTCTCTTTTCTCCGTCCACTAGGTGCTGGAGGTGGTCTGATAAGTAATTTTGAGCAGCTTGTTCGAGGTGTTTGGAAACCAGAAACTAATGAGCTCCTCAAAATGTCCTAGTAAGTCTTCCACAGGACTCTTACTGATATTAGCTCAGTGATATCTGTCTCATCTTTGTGCTTAGAAAACAACATTTTTACTTATAGGCTGCGAGCATATTGTGATGAAGTGGCTGTAATGTGAATTTAAAGGAATAGTTTGATATTTTGGTCTATAATTGTGTATAGAGCTGCAAGGATTAGTCCATTAATTGATTAGTTGTCAACTATTAAATTAATCGGCTACTATTTTGATAATGGATTCATCGTTTTGAGTCATGTTTTAAGAAAAAAGGTCTAAATTCTCTGTTTACAGCTTCTCAAATGTGAATATGTTCGGGTTTCTGTAGTCCTCTGTGACAGTAAACTGAATATCTTTTGATTGTGGATAAAACAAGATACTTGATCTTGGGCTTTGTGAAACAGTGATCAGCATTTTATGGACCGCACGACTAATCAATTCATGAAGAAAATGATGAACAGATTAATCGATGATGAAAATAATTGCAAGTTTATATCCTGTTTGCATAAATGACTACAAATTGCAGTGTTATGGTGGGTGTGCCAGATTATTTCTTGCCTTATGTCTTCAGTTACTTCCTGGAAACTTGCCTGACAAGAAATAGTCCAACACACAACCCCTTCTTTCACTTATATCAACAAGATATAACATAATAAGCTTTAGTGAGGTTTAGAAGTGCTGGTGAGTCAGTTTTCGTTGCTGTTTTCACCTGCCTCTAGTCTTTATGCTAAGCTAAGCTAACTAGCTCCTGCTCCAGCTACTTTACAAACATGAGAGTGCTTTAGATAATAATTGTAATAGTGACTTTAGTTGTACAGCACTTTTCCAAAAACATGTTTACAAGTGTTTTGCACACAATAAAGCCCCCAAAAACAGCAATATTAAAAAAAATAAAATGTAATATATGACATAAACTGATCATAAAAAACACACACTAACAAACAGAGACATTATTAATAACAGAATAAAACTTAACAAATTTCCCAAAATGTCAAACTATTCCGAAAGATGGAGACATTCAACAAAGCTTTGGGTAATCCACAGCTGCCACCAATTTATATATTCTTATCAAACATGTTCTCTTTGTTACCTGGAGGCAGCATTAAAGGGATGATTCACCCAAAAATGAAAATTCAGTCATCATCTCCTTACCCTCATGCAGATTGAAGGTCAGGTTTATTTTGTCAGTCCGCAAAACACTGTTGGAGTCTATCTCTGTTGGAGTATATCTCCCAAACGTACAAAATAACTGGAAAAAACACAAAACTTTAAATGCCTCCATACTGCTTGTCTGGCATAATCCAAGTCTCCTAAAGTCCTGACATGCTGTTTGACACCATCACAACACACGCACAGTTCAGATGGTGTACATGTGCACGTGAACGTGGCTCCACGCTAAGGATCTACAGTTAAGATTCAGGCTAAAAACATGGTGTAAATAACATTTTCTTTAGTCAGCTTGGCATTTTGTGCTTTTATTCTGTTGTTTTTTTATGTCTGAAAACTGGTCACCATTCACTTCCATTGTTAGGGAGATTTTGCAACACGGTTTTCTGTGAAACTCCAGCAGTGTTTTGTGAACTAAAAAACTAAACTTGACCTTCAATCGGCATGAGGGTGAGTAGATAATGACTGAATTTTAATTTTTTGGTGAGCTATCCCCTTAAAACTCATTTGAGTCATTCACTCAAGGGGGTGCTTACATGCATCCACTGTACAGTGATGATGTGGCTCCAGTTTGGTTAATTTGTGTGTAATAATTCAATCATATAAGATGTGATGTTGTAAAATTATCAGCCTCACTATTTTAGTTGTTTTAATATACATTTTTCAAATCATAAATTATAATAATTATATAATAACTGCTCTCTTATTGTGTGTTTGTTCAGCCCGACCAAAATCACCCTGATAGGGGCGGTGCTGTTCGCCCTGCAGCAGACCCACTACCTGCCTCTCCAGAAGCACCACCTGATGCTCATCTACACCGTCTTTACCGTCGTCAACAAGGTCAGTCCGATGGATCACAGCTGACACTGTGACCTTGACAGTATAAACCCAAGTGATTCAGAATGAATGAATTTAATTTTATTTTGCTTAATACCTTTCTTTGTTTATTAATTAGATTTTAACTCAGGTTATTTTGGCCGTAGCTCCCTCCAAATCTGCGGTGTCCTGTCTTCTAAATGACCTTTCTCCCTCTGCTTTTTTGAAGTTTTAGCTGATGTGACTCACATTAGCTCGGTATTACCCGTAGGGCTGGGGCTTTTGCATCATTTTCATCAGCTTGCATCATCCTCTCTTCTCTTCTCTGGGAAACTTGTGCTCTTGACTGAGACACAGATAAATCTACCATGTCTTCTTTCAACTCTCATTCTGTTAACTCTCTCTGACTCTGATCTGTCAAATTAACACTCAGCCATTTCATCAGACTTAAAGAGTTACGTCCAAACCTGCTGTTTATTATTTTTTGTTACTGATGATGCAGATGTCATACTCTCATCTCCTAATAACAAATATATTATACACTTATTTTGTGTTTTTTTTAAGTAAACTAGGCCAGCTTCAGATTGGCTTTCCATGAAAAAAAGACCAATTAGATACTACAAGCATGCAGAATATATTTTCCAAGCCATGTTGTATTTGTAGGAGACTTGACCTCATTAGAAGTATTAAAAGGGTAACTTTGGTATTTCTATTTCCCATTCCCACGTAACGAATGGAGACCAAAATTTTTGCAATGGACTACTGATTGAGACTGCTGCAGCTGTAATGTAATCTTTAGGGGCAACTGACCCTTTGCTAAACCCCACCCTCCTTAGTTACTGTTGCTAAGCTTGTCAAATTTCCATTCTCACGCTACACTTATGCAATTTATGGTGATAACAGTGGCAGATTAACCATCGAAATTGGGAGTAATTGTTGAAACATGAGGCCTTTGAATCCTTAGATGTAAACAAAAGCAGCTTCTCATTTCTAGCTGACGACTGTGGATTTTATAAGCGTAGCTGGCTGATGTAAGCTAAAGATAACTTGACTAGAGTCAGCTGTGAAGTCTCAAGCTGACATTTTAATGTTTCCATTATGTAAAGTTAGCTGACAGCTGCGTACATGATATAACGTTAATGCTAAAAGGCTAAAGCTAGCTTACATCTCAGCAAACATTGGTTGGATGGTGAAATGTGGCAGGTATATCTACATGGTAGATGACAGAAATGCACTCGTTAACGTGGGACCTTGAGACAGGTCACCCAGCCAGAACCGCGATCGTGAAGAGAGCCAGGATAAGAGCTAAGCTAACTCAGCTCAGACCTGAGACAGCGAGCCAGAGTGAGATGCATCATCGTCGACCCACTTTGGTTCTGCACCAGCCCACATCTTCCTCTTCAAACCCCCACAGAACAAATGCAGATGCAGTGGGACCTAACAAGTTTGGCTGGAGGTAAAGTTACTGCAGCTAGTAAGCTAGTGTTAGTTAGCCAGACATGCTAACGTTCGCAGTTTATGTTAGAGCAGATGAAGACAAGTTTAATCCATTCGCCACGTGTGGTCTTGTGTTCACGTTTTTGAGAGATGACAAAAAAAAGACCCCACTGTCCAGTGTCATGACATACAGAGTATCGTCTTCTCAGAGGCTCCTGTTATGACAGGTAGGGCTGCAACTAACAATTATTTTCAATCAATTAATGGGTTGATTAATTTTCTTGATTAAGTGGTGTAACCATCTCGCTACCACCGTGAGTTTCCCCAGCACAGGCACACAGATTCATCTCTCAAACAATACACACTTATTATATGACTTCTGCTCAAAATACTACAACATAACTCAAAATGTATGACGTGTCTGCTGCCGGCCCCGGCTCCTGCAGCACGCGTCCTCCGGTCAGCTCAGAGCAACGAAAATCCCATCAGAGTTCCTCTTTGTTTTGGGGGCAGAAGTCATCTGAGGGGCAGCACATTGCTGCATAAGAAGGGGAGAGTGTAATTAGGAAACCAGCAGCAGCTGTGCTAATCATCTCACCTGACACTAACCACTCACCACTCTCATGGGTCATCCCCCACACCGCTCTCTCTGTCCCACAGCTGACTGCTAACCACACCCGCCTCCACGATTGGTTAATAGTTGTTTGCCTTTAACATGTCAGAAAATGGTGAAAAATGTCGATCACTGTTTCCCAAAGCCCAAAATGACGTCCTCAAATGTCTTGTTTTGTCCACAAACCAGAGATAATCAGACTACTTTTATAGAGAAGTAAAGAAATGAGAAAATATTCCCGTGTAAGAAGCTGGAATCAGAGAATTTTGACTTCAAACAATTAACTGGTTATCAACGAGCTGGCGATTAATTTAATAAAAGATGTTTAATTAGTTGTCGCAGCTCTAATTACAAGTGTCTGACAACATTATGGAAAGGTTCACTACAGAGATAGACCTTTCTATTAAAGAGTAATATCCTTTGTATTTAACCAGAAACAGCTGTTTTATAATCATACCAGACTGAATTCACAGAAACTGTTATTTTTATCATCGTAAAACACAAATAAAACTCAATAAAAGCATTTTGGCTCATCTTTGTACTGCTCCAACAATCACCAACTCTGGTTTGGGTGACATAAACTCTTAATTTACAGAGTTAGATGTGAAAATATTATGGCTCTGCACTTCCTGTCCTTATATTTTCAGTAGAAAGATGAACCAAGATGGGTTTAGGTGAGTTTTATTTTGTTTCTCTTGAGTCTGAATGAAGTTTTACGATGATTTTTCTGTAAATGGAGACTGGTGGCTTTGGTGAAAGCAATAAACAAAAAGGATCTTACTCTTAAACAAAGAGGTCTGTCTCTGTTGGTATCCTTTCTATAATGTCAGACACTTCAACAACAGTTGTGTTGTGGCAAAAACAAGCACTTTCAGTGGATGTGCACTGACAGTTTGCAGTTGCCCGTAGCGATTTCATCGCAGTTGGATTGGCTATTGTTCAAAAATTTTCAGTACTGGTACCGGTACTGATACCTTGGCTTCGATACTGGTTCCTGAGCAATAATTTTTATTTATACCAGTTTTAAAATCCATTTCAACAGAAAGAAAATTATATTACACATTACAGTACAGTTTCTCACTTTAAAGAAAGAAGCTGTTCAAACATCTGGGAGCAGCTGGAGAAACTGTTTTTCCTCTGCATACTTAACTCGACTTGAATAACTGGAATAAAATTGATGAAGAAGACACTGATGGAATATCTGGACAGTTTCGGACAAAATAAAATATATAAATAACTGTAAAAACTGCTAAGTTATTGATTATTGATACGCAATAGCATTGAAGCAGTTCGATCAGTGCCATAAAAAGTATCTAAGTTCCCTCTATTACGGCTCGTTTCACGGCTCGTTTCACGGCTCAGCTGCAGCTGTCTCACTCAATACGGGACCATTTACAAATATTGTTGTCTCCATTAGTCACTTAGAAGGAGAATATGATAAACCTGCAATGACGCCATTTTTCTCCACTTGGGGAACAAGCTGTAAACACAACACTGACATGTTATCACCTTGTAAAGATATGAAAAAATTGCCCATTTACACATCCAGCAGACGGACAACCAAAACAGATGCTTTAAAGCTCCATAGAGCCGATGATTCTCTGCAGGTTCATCATCACAAGTGACCTCTTTTACACAGTGGCAGTCATGTGATCCATTGTTAATTTGATTAGCATCAGAGTCAGGGTTTTTTACCAAGTAGGTTTTCACATGCAAGGAATTTGGTGTGGTATGTTGAAGCATAAATAGACTATGAAAAATATAGAAGCAATAGAAGAAAATATACAAAATGCTGTTATTTAAATGAAGGAGCTGTACAGTTTGTGGAGTAATATGCAAAATATTGTCCAGGGAAATGATGATTGATGATGATGATGATTATAGCTGCTATGGTGAAGGAATCTGAGCAACTTCCACACTTTGGAAATGATTTAACAGCCATTTTCTACTCTTAAACAAATTTCTCCCTCCTTCCTCACATTTATCTTCTCTTTTTCAGTCGAGGATGATGCTGACCGGCTCCTCCTCCTCACCATTTGCCGCCATCGAGTCGGCCATCTACAAGACCCTCTTCACCGGCTCCTCCCCTTACGCCGTCCTCACCTCAGAGGCAAAGAAAGCGTGCATTGACAACGGCACGAGCAACACTGCCTCCGCCTCCGCAACCAAAGAGTCCAGTGAGAATGGAGGGACGGGGACGCACGCGCCGTGCGGACCACTCAAAGCCAAAGAAGAGTCAGAGAACGCAGAGACAACAAGCTGCAAGAAGACCGACTAGTCAGCCTCTGCCCCATAGCGCCTTTTCACCTCTAAGCAGGGTTGTGGTGTCATTTCTGATTCAGATTTGACTTAAACTTTCTGACTGATGAAATACTCCAACAAGAGCCGTCTTGAAGCAACCCTGCACCTTATTGTGGGATAATTACCCCGTCCTTAAAGTACTGTAATATCTCTGCTGTGGGATGTGACCATCATTCTCTCCTCGGGCTGATTGCACACTTGCAGTACAATGTGTAGCTTAATTTTTAATATATATTTATAATGGGTACAAATTTTATCTCTGGGTTTTGGGAACAGTGCTGTGCACCTGCTGATCTATGAATGTCTCTATCTTTTTCTCTCTGTGTATATTCTGCTTCATGTAAATGCTATATTTCCTACTCTGAAATGGTTAGAAAACTTTTATAAGAGATTTTATTCTGTGACACGCATATATTTTATTCTATTTATACAAAATAATTGCACTCTTGAATGTATATCATTTTCAAATGGAAGAAGACAACTTTTTATTGTATTCTGTTTATTTAAGGAATGCTTTGAATTACATTTGAAAGCATGAGATTAAACAGGTCTAAATACAGAAAAAATGTAATGTGTTTTTGTGATTTCTAGTTTCTCGCACATTTGTACATTTCAGTGAACATGTGCCTTACTCGATATTACCTCACCTTAAAGCATCAAACAGATCGTCAGGTTGGGGCTGTTGCAATAACCACTACTGACCCTTCCTAAGTCCTGCCTCTTTTGAGACCTCGGTCAACTTTCTCCTTTCCTGTTTCCCGTTGGCTACTTGCTATGTGTCGGTTTGTCCATGTTGAAAAGAAAACCAAATTTTGAAGTCTGTTAAAAGATGTTGCTGGGTGACCTGTAAAAGCAACATTTACAGTATACTGGAGTCACAAGTTAACTACTGTTAGCAAAATCCTGACTAGCTAGCTAAAGAATTAGCCAGCTAGTTAGCTAACATTAGCAAATTTAAGATGTGACTGTATCACCCATAAATGTTGCTTTTACTGGTCCCTAGGCAACAGCTTTTCAACAAACCAACCACAGGAGATGGCGAGCTACCACAACAACCGCTATATTCATGTTTTTCTTGAGTGTTCAATGAATTAATCAAAATCTTCTTGACAAGCGGTTAGCCTACTCTAGCAACAAGCAAACTGCTAACTCCCATGTGTCTATCAAGTAACTTTTTAAGCTAAATCACCTTGGTACTGTACTCTGTTCTCAAACTGGCCTCATAACATTTAATGACATCTTTATGACAAGCCCAGATAGTACCACTTGAAGTCCAGGAAATTATTCATGACACCATTACAAAAGAAATCGACAGTGTAATAAAACTTGACATGACATGACATCTTTTTAACAAGTCAAAATGTACCTCTTTACTTGAGGTTAAGGAAAATATTCATGCCACACTTTCTTATGCCAGCCAGTGTCCAAAAAAAACACATATGACAGTTTATACAGTTTCTGTAAGCGTGATGATGTCAAATTGTCATAACAAAGACATCATCACTGTCAACTTTGCATTGAAAATGATATAACTGATTGAATGATACTTATGTGACTGACTGAATGACATTTATGTGAATGACAGCAGTCATAAACATTCACAAAGAAGCATTCATATTAAAGACAGATGTCATGCCATTGTTATGACATTTTAATGACAGTCTTATACACACCCCTTCAAATAAAGTGTTACCAAAAATCTCTCTTTTAGCTGCTGGTAAGTTGTTTTAAGGCAGCTCGGTGTCCACAAGTAACCTCCTCTATAGGCTGAAACATTGCATCAGTGTAACATCAGCACCTGATTGATACCTCACCCTCTTTAAAAAGCTGCTGGAGAGAAATCCCCCAAATCCCCCCCAATTCTCATCTATGTAACCTCAGACGGCAAAGAACCCCCCTGTGAATACAAATTAAGAACAGGAGAGGGGGGGGGGGCGCTGAAGAGAAAAGAGAAGACGTTCAAAAGACGATCAAAAGCGATACAGGTTGAGATGATGTACCCGTCTTTAATACGCCTCAAGTCCACAGATGTCAGACGTACGCATGTCAGTTACAGGCTCGTATCTCACAAAAGAGTTTCCTGCGAAGCTGCTTTGTGTTGGCGTGCGTGTTGATCTTCCTGACTCTAATGGTGAACCGTGTGACCTGGAAAACTGAAAGACGCGTTAATAAGCCGCTGTTTTCCTTACTATGACAAGAAGGCAGGTGACATGACGGCAGTTCAGAGCCTGAAAGTTCCCAGACAATTCTCTTAATGAGGTCCGGACCCGCATGACCCTCTCCACAATTACGCACTGAACTGAGCGGCCCCCCCGCTGTCGATCCCCTGCTCCTTTCGCCTCCGCCCCTCGCTCCCTGTGCTTCACCTGCCCTACGGCACATCTCCTCAGCCCTCTTTTTATCCCCAGACTTCTTTCTGCCTGTTTTCCTCTTGTCAGCTGCAGAAAATTAATCCTTAAATATGTGCACACAAGCTGGCTTACACAAATTACACACACAATGCATGCACACATTCCTATACACTTGACTTTGAGCCTACGCTGGCGTCTGTGCAGAGGTCACTGACATAGCAAAGATGTGACATATGGCTCGGAAATATCAGATTTTCCTCCACATAGACACGACGCACGAATACAGTATGCACACGCGTTCCTGTACACACGACTTTGAACCCACAGTGACGCCTAAGTAGGTCAGGGACATACTGAGATCATGGCATACAAACAAACCCACAACAGGGACGCAGACATGCACACATATGCACACAACAGAAAGAAAGACAGCTTGGCTAAATACTGGGAAGCCATCAGGGAATGTCTGACACTGACAGACTGTGTCTGTAGGTCAGTAGGATCCTTCATTACCACGAACATGGGCGCTGTAGTTCTGACAGAGACGTGTTGCAGTTTTACATAACTCTTGATCTGAGGTGGAATGTGTTATGGATATTGCTGCTGTGGCCTGTACCTTTCACTAGTTTTCCTTCTGTTGTTTTTTAATTGATTGCATATACTGTCTAATATGTGCAATTATCTTTTGCATGTGTTACTGTCTTGAGCGGGACCTGATCCATAAATGATAAATTTAATAAATTAAATTAAATTAAATTAAATTTGGGTTGGGCAGATGGATGATACCGTCATCCATGATGATGCACGACAGTCATCGCCCACTGAGTCATCTACCATTGCAACATTGTGATTTAAAGGTGCATTACAACTGTTGAATATGTATTTTAAGGAGTGTCAACCAAAGAGTGCAAAAATGAAGGATGGGTTTAATAGCACCTTGTGGCTGATTTACTAAAGGAAAAACAGCATAAAGTACTGCCCATAGTATCCAACATACACTGATATGAAAAAAATATAATATGATAAAGTATATACAAACAATATCAACCATGTTTCACTATGCCAGTTCAGTAGACATCACCAAAACCTTATGTTATACCACATAAACCATACTGCTGCTATAAATGTTCACTGGCAACACCGCAGGTGAAAAGTCTCCAACAAATGCACCATTTATTCTTGTTGAGAAACCCATTTTTTAAAAATGATTTATATCTTCAGAATGAGCTTGGTGTTGAGTATCACAGACAAAAGTCAGAAAGTATTGTGCAATGGTGGAAAGAGTAAAAAAAATCTTAAATCAAGTAGGAGTACCATTACATTAATGAAATATTAACTAAAACTACTGTTATAAAAGTACAAAGTGTTCTCCACAAAATCTACTCAGAGTATTAGCCAGTGTTTTTTACCTGTTGATGTTTAATGCATTATTAATAGCAGGTGTTCAAAGGAGTTTCTGTTTCTCTAAATCTTCAGTACGCCTCCACTGTTCTGGTCAGTGGTCACGGTGGCCTTTCCAAACCTGTGCCAAACCTTCATTGGCCTGTTTGTGATTGGGCAGCATTAACGGCTACAAAATGCAATGTTTGTATCGGATATTTATTGGATATATAGATCGGATATTAATTGAAATTGTAGGCCTACTCAGTAGTTAATAATAACTTTAAATATAACTAAGTAGATAACATAGTGTAATGAATGCAAGTAAAATTACAGACTATAATTACAAGTTCCCCCTAAAAAATGGCTTAATCACACTAATGGGACTAGATCTTATTGATTATTTCCACCCCTGTACTGCACAGGGGTAGATCTGTTTCTAAGTGCTGCCCACGGACCAATGGCAGCCCTCAGAAACATTTTGTACATCCTCCTAATGTGCCACGATACGCATGCATTATATTTTTAATCAGTCCATTTCAACGCTTTCACTTTCAATAGCCTACCTGCTGAATTCTGCGCTCAAGAAATTTAACGTTAATCACCATCGTGAGGCCAATCACAAATCCGATGACAAGCTCAAGGGTTTTCCTGCGCAGTGCTCCATCATATGCTGGCTCGCCAAATTAGCACTCAGTCATCAAAACTTTGATAACCCCTGATTAATGCCGCCAGACTTATACTTTAATTTGCTCATTTTCTCCCTTCAGTATAAATGGATTCACCTCTAGAGTTTTGGGGCAGATCGCACAATCAAATCCCTCATCAAAATGTCAACTTAAGGTCTGATTTACGGGGTTTATTGGCAGAATATGGAAGAAATGGCGTATAATAGGCAGAAGTATGATTTCATTAGTGTATAATCACCTGAAAATAAGAATTCTTGTGTTTTCTTCACCTTAGAATGAGCCGTTTATATCTACAGAGGGCACGGGTTGTCTTCCACAGAGCCCAATGTCACACATAAAAGTGCATTTACAAAAGATGTCACTCAAAGTAATAAATGTACCAACGAACATGATGCTACAATAACAGCATGGCTTTATCACACACTTTAGATTATACGGCTTTTTATCATGATGTTTGAATCTTCAGTCCAAGTTAAAACACACACATATCGATTGTCAACCTCAGCGACGCTATAAACACTTTTAGAAGCGTCTGAACTTCCACTGCTGCCTGGAGGTCGGAGCCCCTGTTGCTGAGCGGTGCAGGACAGGTGATTACCACTTGGTGGCGTGAGGAGGCGTCATCTCTGATGGCTTGATGCCTGGGAACTGACAGGCTGGCCAGCAGCTGCAGGCAAGAGGGGATGGGGACAGGAGGGGACCCTCTCCTCGCAGAGCCAATGGTAGCTGCCTGCACGTGTGTGAGTGTGTGTGGTCTGGTTTAGCAGCGCTTGTGGGGATTGACAGTTTACTATTGCTGCGAGGACATCTTAGGGTGTGTGGGCATTTCGGTTGGACAGAGAGGCTGATTTTTAGACCTTCGGCCCGTCAGACTCCAAAATTACGGTTTAGATGTTTTGAAAGTCGACTGAGAATTTTAAAAAAATCAACAGTAGAGGGGTTCCACGGACTCTTAAGTACGGCAACACCAGCCAAATTATATGTAGATATGTGTGTGTGTGTGTGTGTGTGTGTGTGTGTGTGCTTGTGTTTGTCTGTGTTGGTGCATGTGACACGTAGGGTGGCAACAAAGGCTGAGTCCATCAAAAAGGCACAAAGAGCTCTGGGGCACACACACACACACACACACACACATGCACACCTATAAACACACATGTGCCCGCACACTCTGAAAAATAAGGGTTCCAGAAGGGTTCTTCCTGAAGGGCTGAGGTTTTACGCAGAACAGTTTGCTTCTGAAGAACCCTTTGTTGAGGAAAGGGTTTGTCAAGGGTTGTTGGTAAGACTAAGGGTTCCATTTTCATCCAAAGAACCTTCAAGGAAATTTGAAATTTGATCTTCAAGGATTGTTGAAATCCTTGAAGAACTCTTTTGTCAAGGTTCTCTGTAGAGCTCCCAGAGTGTTCTCAGTAGATCTCCCAAAGTAAAACCCTTGGAATATTAAAAGTTCTCTGTAGAACCCCCGACTGTGTTCTTGATTAAACCTTTAGAGTATAAAAGGGTTCTTGATAGAACCTCCTGGGTGGATTTTAGACAGAACACATGGAATATAAAAAGGGTTCTCTGTACAACTTCTCATTGGGGGTTCTTGATAAACCATTGAAATGTACAGGGGTTCTCAGGAGATCCCTCTTGATGGATTCTATAAACCCTTGGAATATAAAAAAAGTTCTTAGTAGAACCCCATGAGTGGTTCTTGGTAGAACCTCCTGGGCGGGTTCTAGTTAAATCCTTGGATTATAAAAAGGTTTTATGGGGAACCCCCTGAGTGGGTTCTAGGTAAAAGCTTTGGAAATATAAAGTTCTCTGTAGAACTTCACATAGGGGGTTCTCTATGAAACCTTCCATAGATGGTTCTGGGCATAACATTTTATGTGGGGTTCTAAAGCTCTCTGAAAGGGTTCCAAGTGGAACGATTATAAAAGATTCTAAAAGGAACCAAAGAGGGTTCTCCAATGGGCACAAGCCGAAGAACGTTTTACGGTTCTAGTTAGCACCTTTATTTCTAAGCGTGCACACACACTCTCACCAAATCCCTCCAAATACCAGCGAGGTCCTTTGTTTTCTTTTCTTTCTTCAAAGAAATAAACACAAACGTTCACACCTCTGCTGCTGATGGTTCTCCAAATTCTTTTATTTTATTTTATTTTATTTTGATGATAAGACGAAGATTTATCTACAAGGAGCCTTTTTGCTTAACTCCAGTCAGTCTCTCTCATCTCATTCTGCCTGACCAGACCGCCCATCAGGCCATGAAAATGACTGTGAAAGTGTTAAACTAGCTGCAATCTTCTGGCTTGTGGCTGTGCACCTGCTCCAGCTCTGCGGTGTCTAAAACGTGACGTCTCAGGCTGGACGTTGTTTGGCCTCTCACCACACACTGACATGATCTCTATTGGGACCGTGTGCACCCGTTCTCCTCTGAGCCGATGTCTGCCACGGATGATATATCAGCTACAAGAGAGAAAAACTAATGCAATAAAAAGTTTTCATAGGTGCTTCCTACAGTAGGAGCAAAATGGTAAAATAATAATTATTTTTCACTGACAACTTCTTCCTTTTGGGATTTTTTTAAGTGATCAAAGTGTTTTTTAATCCAAAGTTTTGTCAAATGACTCTGCGGGTGATGCAATCAAGCTCATTATCTCTTCAAGTGAGATGAAAGTAAGGAGAGAAGTGCTCGGGACCACACAGGAAAAGGCTCAGTTAGGGAAGTTATAGGGAGAAGGAAGGAGAAAGGCAAATAGAGGGCAAGAAACAAACTGAGGGGGGAAAATACTGAGCGGAGGAGAAGAAGAAAGAAAAATGTGAGGAGCACATATAGGAACGGGGAGTCACATCAGGGCATCATGACAGCGTTGTGATGCAAGACATCCCTCTTTCTCTCTCTCTCTCTCTCTCTCTCTCTCAAACACACACAGACACTCACATTCACACACTTACAAACACAGCAGTCTCTTCATAGAGCTCTAGCTGAGCGCCAAACCAAACGGTCGATGTCTACCACCATTCAAGATCTGACTTGTAAAGAACAGCTGCGAGGAGAATGCCAAAAAATGGAGCTACTGTAATCTGACTGGCAGACTGGCTGGCTGTGTGCAAGTGAGAAACAGAAACACTGGAGAATGAGAGGTTTTCTTTCAAAAAAAAAGCATGTTAGCATACATATTTTTCACTTATTTTACACTCTTGCTTATCACTTTATACTTTAAATCGACAGGTAAAAGGGACAGTTCACCCCAAAATGAAAAAAAAATATATATTTTTCCTCTTTCTGTAGTGCTATTTATCCATCCATACTGCTTTGTTGTAAACTGCAGAGTTTTGGAGATATCAGCTGTAGAGATGCCTGTCTTCACTCTAATATAATGAAACTAGACAGCACTTATCCTGTTGTGCTCAAAGAGCCAACTCAACAGCAATGTCTGGTTACTCAAGATAATCCGGAGAGCTTGTTGTGAGCAGTTTCAAGCAGGAACTGTGTTCTGTCTGCAGTAGAATCTACCAGAACTACTTTCTTTCTATTACAAGAAAAGTAGCTCCTACATGCTACTACTCAGCTCAAGGTCTGTG
This sequence comes from Lutjanus argentimaculatus, assembly GCA_034769285.1. Taxonomy (NCBI): domain Eukaryota; kingdom Metazoa; phylum Chordata; class Actinopteri; order Lutjaniformes; family Lutjanidae; genus Lutjanus; species Lutjanus argentimaculatus. The sequence goes on along the minus strand of JAWZSL010000005.1, from coordinate 35,479,893 downwards.
GATTATCTTGAGTAACTGGGTCATGATTTTTGGAAAGAGGCACTGCTTTTGAATTTTTCAAAAGTATATTTTGGTGCTTTGCCATTTAATCATATTACATTGGAGAGAAGGCAGACGTCTCTACAGCCGATATCTCCAAAACTCTGCAACTCTTTTTCATTTTGGGGTGAACTATCCCTTTAAAAAGGCAGAAAACAGCAGTTATAGCAGTGTGGTTCAAAACAAGATTTTTTGAGGGTAACAGGATACCTAAAGGTGTTTGTAACTAAAAGGGTCATGCAGATGGTGGTTAGTCAGTAAAATAAACGTAAATACTCTGCTGTTTTTTGACAAAATGACATCACTGACAACTATTACTGCACTATAAAAAAGTGTTGAGAAAAGTTTTGAAAAAATATTTGACTTATAGGTCAAACTCAAACTCTGCCTGCCTGCCTATAATCTTTTGATGTTAAGATAAAAAATAATTTATTTTTCTTCTTTAGAGAAAATTGAATTTTTAAGTTTCAGAGCCAAAAAATTCTTTATTTGAAAATTTGTTCATATTGAGCTGTGAACCCGATTTGTCATTATTTGGGTGCTTGAAATATGAATCGTTATTCACTTTGATGAGTTTTCAGAAGAGTTTTTGACATACAGATTTTTTTTTTTTTGACTAAAACTCCATGATTTAAGAACTTAAAAGTTTAAGTTTGACTTAAAACTCAAAGATTTAGTAAAGACAGTTGCCTTGATATTATGAGTTTTCTCAACTGTGTTTTTACAGAGATGGGTTTTTCACTCACAACATTTAGGTGAACAGACCACATTGAAACCAAACATATTCAAAAGGCTATTTTAATGTTTTGTCCACTCCCATTTACATTCATGAGGAACACAGACTATTTAAAACACCCCTCAATATAATTATTCACTAGATGCAGCCTCAAAAGTGACCATACAGCTAAATAAACAGCTCTCTGACTCAGTGTCAACATAAACTGAACATGATAAGCTTCACAAAGATATGCTTTATTGCAGGGCTCTTGCATTGGATTGCATTAGATTGAACAGGTGTGCTTGAAAAACTTCTAACCTTGTGTATGACTGGACTGAGCAATAACTGCACCTTTCTTTCACTGCTGGCACAAAGGCCCTCCAACTTGGTCTTTATACTTCAACGAAATGATGAGAATGACCTTAAATATTTTGCTTTTTCACCCAGGAAAACTTTATCTGGATGCAACTACTGTAACCTACAGCATGTGGAATAATCCATATAGCATATGCACCGTGTTTTTGTAGTGTGTTTGCCTCTTTTTTGTTGTGCTTAGTTGTATACGAGGGCTTCTCATAGTGCGGGCAAAATCCAGAAGTGGACTGAATGGCAAGTCAGTCCAGATCTATAGTTTATGTTACAGCAATACGTTATGAAGTATTACATTTTCTATTTTAAAAAAAAAATGCTAATGCTCATGCATTAACTTTACTTTGGAGAATTTACGGTTTATCAGCTATTAAAATATCTCATTTTTTCACACTAGGCTCTAATGGATCTTGACTGTCTTGAACTTGTTGCTTAAAAGTTTAAACGAGTTGATTAAATGTTATTTTGTTTTCGCCAATCTTTCCAGACCTCTGACCTTAAATATAAATCAGAGGCGAAACTTTGAGTTTCTGAGCCCCTGTTGTATACTTCTTCAATTTTTTTTTCTTTTTTTTTTTTTAAGCAAATTTCATTATCATGCAATGACAACGTACGCTGGTATAATTACAATCAACTTTAATTTAATGAATCAAATATGGCATTTATTTCAGTTTCAAAATTGTTACCATACTCTCCATGCTTTATTCATGCTGCGTCAGAGTGGGAGAAAAAGTTTGGTTAAACCCAACTTTGTTTATGAAAAGAATTGAGTTGAATGCATTTCTTTAAAGTGGCAATTACTGATATGTGTCAATGTGAAAGGGGTCACTGGTGATAATTAAGCTACAGAGAATTATCACCTGAATCTGCCACTGCCCTCAGCGTTACTGGGATAGAGAGTTTCCGCTCATTGTTTATCTGTCTATTTGCAACTTTACTGTTCCGGTTCACCCTCATCACTTTCACGGCTGCATTTTCGGCCAAAACACATTTTCGGAGAAAACACTCTAAAAAACCCCCGTACTCTACCTGCTCACGACCAAACAGCAGGCAGACACAATTCACAACTGACTAGAGAACAAAGTCGATCATTTAGCTGCTAAACAGCCAGATATTTCCTGCGGGAGTTGGTGGAGACCAAAAATGGAGCAAAAAGAAATAAATATTAGAGTTACATCTATCAGATAATGGTGCTCTGTAACTACTGGATATATTGGCTAGCAAGTTTGCTATATCATCTTACATAAAAGGTAATTACACTGTATGTCAATGTTGCATGTGACCAAAAAAATAAATAAAATAAAATAAATAAAAATCAGTTGTAGCAGGTTTAACCAGTCACAGTTACTGAGTGGGCTTGAACTCATTGGTACCTGTCACTTAGCAACTGTCTTAGGCACTATTCATTCCAAAATATGTCAACAAATATTATCAGCATGTAGTTTGTCAGCTAGGACACCCATGAGTTGTTTTTCATTTCCAGTGAAACAGGGTAGAGAGGTGAATAAGAGAGCTTATCTCAAAGGTCCACATCTTTTGAATCAGACTACATTTCTCAAGGATTTAAGTTTTGTGCTTCTTATAGGAGCTCATGAATCTCCATGCATGAGTGGCCTCTAATACATACAAGGTCTCCGGATAGGAGCTCTGCCACTGACCGAGTTTTCAATGCTCAATATGAAAGTTTTATTGAGACAGTGAGACTTAAAGAGATGTTACATTGAATTTTGAGGTCATTTTTTATGGCTAGATGGATTTATAATATTTAAATGGCGAGATCATCTATAGTGAGATGCAGTTTTCATTAAATTCAGGGCTTTAAAATAGCGATATAGGAGCTCCAAACAGTTTCATGCACTTGTTTCTGTGGTCTTTTGTTGGCTTCATGGAGTTTGCGGTCTTTGACACTTTGATGTGAAGTTCTCCCTCATCCCTCTGGTGCGATGTTCTGCTGGTGCATCTCCTACTCTCATTGGTTCCTGCTCCACCTTGGAAATGAGGTAAGCCCTGGGTTGCGCTCTTCTTTTGTTCTCCTCCTCCTCCTGTATTTCTGTTCACATGAGCATGGCCAGTAGTTGGTACATGGTGTGCTTCTGTCACTCCCCCTCCTCCTCCTCCTCCTCCTCCTCCACCTCCTCCTCCTCTTCTTTTCTTCTTTCACTGAGGAAGCAGATGGCGTTTAGTGTTGGTCCTTTTCCTTTTCATAAAGGACCTACCAGATATTCTTAGCCCACAGTCTGTATGGGGATAAATGTGACCTTGCTGGAGTTACCACGCCACAGTGGCTACACCCTACCACAGGTTATTTACTACAGAATGGGTGTCTGTCAGTGGATCTGCTCTGGTGTAGTCCACTCTCTGGGATCTGTTCATATTTCCCATTGTTCCTCTCTCAATATTTTCCCTCCGCTTCCTTCTTTCTCTCCATCAGTCTGCTTTATTTTCTTCTACTAATCTGCTGTATCTCCTCCTCCTCTCCTCTCCCTCCCCTCCGTCCCCTCTGTGTCCCTCTCCCGCATCCTGGGGGACCCTCATTTCACCATCATTGCCCCTCCCCTCCTCGCCGCTTGGCCCCTCCTGTATGCAAAGCAGGTGTCAGCCAGGACAAGGAGGACAGCGACTACCTCACAAAGGAGGCGACAGGGTCTTGGGGGCGAAAGCACACACACACACACACACACACGCACACTCTCACTCCTAACACGTGCAGTCTCCTTCTCTGTCTCCGCTGTGTGCCCTCTCTATCTACATGCACATGTACTTCACACATATGTGCTCCCTTTCTTTCACTCACACTTCACACACACACACACACACACACTCCCTGTGGGCTGGGCTGGGGCTGGGGACAGGGGAGAGCTGGAGCTGTCTGTCTGTCTGTCATTAGTATTCCAGCAGGAGGCTCCTGGCCCGGCCAGACATCTGAGCGGAGCAGCCGCAGCAGATAAAGAAGAAGCCATTAATCCACGGAAGATTACCAGCACTGATACTTTATCCCACCGTAATACAGCAATGCAACCAGACTCATTCCATTTACAATGCCGTCAGAGGAAGAAAGAGGGGAAAGAGGAGGTGGAGGGAGCCGGGCGAGCAGCTCACCTTGTGGATGGAAAGATGGCAAGACGCACAGAAAGCCCAGAAAGCTTCCCTCCCGTCTTAACTCTCGTGATTTGAATTTCGTCTTTGATGGAGCGTGCGTGTGTGGTCCTGCATTTGATTTGGAGATGTTTTGAATTCAGAGTGGGTCACCCCCTCAATCGGTGTGCCACAGATGGCCACTGTTTCAGAAATCTATGTTGGCCCAAAGAACAGCTGGCTGTCTTTCCTACACCATGCTGTGCCTGTTTAAATCTAATATCCTTAATAAGAGTGTTTGTATGGGTCTGTGCATGTGTGTGTCCCTGATTAAATAAGAAAAAGCCCCCCCCCCCCCTTCTCAAAAAAATAACAGTCAACCAAGAATAAATGCAAAAACCTAACACCAAAATGGACACCATTCTTTTAAAGGGATAGTTTGGATTATTTGAAGTGGGGTTGTATGAGGTACTTATCAAGTCATACAGTTTTTACACCAGAATTAGCAAGTATGTGCACTTTTTTTAAATGCATCTAAATGCATCTGCTAAAAATAAGGCTATTAGACCATTTTCCACTGCCAGTAGAGGAGTTTGCCTTTCTGTTTTATTTTTCTGATGTGACAGCCAAGACTCAGCTCATGTCTGTGCAAAAAAAAAAAAAAAAAACAGAGAGAAACCAGAGAGAAAATCTCAACTCTCATCATTTTTGTAGCTTCGAATTGACTTTCTGTTTTTTGAAGTTTAGTTTCTCTCAAGCGTCCCTGTTTGTACTTTCAGGTCTGTGCATTATTTTGGTGTTTCATGTTCACTTCCAGCTGTGTAGGAGTCGTGCTAAGTTACTGCTGATGAAAAATAAAAATTTCCTGAGAACATTTCCTGAAAATTAGTGTGTCCACCCGTTGATGTTTCCATCATTGTCAATCAGAGCTGAGGCCAATGAATACTATTTCCTACTGCAGACAAAAGCCAGATATTGGTGGATCTTTGTCCAGTGTAAAAGGGGCTTCATGTATTACCTACAGAAGATGGCAGTTGGCATCACCCAGTTTGGAGAAGCAGCGGCAGTATTAGCACAGAAGCTAAACAATGTACTGCTGGACAGGGTCAGCAACAAGTATAAGCTATAGTATAGTATTTTCATCACTTAACTTTGCCATCAGACAGTCTTTTCTCATGGGAAACCACCATTATATAAGCTAAATAATCCTCTTCTCTAACCTACCAGACTCCATAGAAAAAAAAATAGTCATTTTAGGTTGCAGAACATGGGAGTTGCAGGGCTACCACTGCCACGATCTGTTAGTTAGTTTGTGTTAATGTGTGACTTCAGTGCTTTAAAGGGGTAGTTTGGATTCACCAAAGTCACACTGTAACACAGACAAACTAACAGACTGAGGCAGCAGTAGGGCAGCAGCTTCTATGCTCTGTGAGGTGAAATGACTGATTTTTCCTATGGAGTTTGGTTGGTTTGGAGAGAGTGGTATTTGGCTCATATGACAGCAGTTTCCTGTCAGAAAAGTCTATCTGATGGCAAACTAAAGTGGTGAAAATATTGTAAATATAGCATACACTCAAACTGATATACTTGCTGATTAAGTGGACCTTTCTTTAAGTGGCTAAAATGCCTTTTGTTGCTGACCCCGTCCACAGCAGTTCATTGCGTACCTACTGTGCTGGTGCACCTCTCAGCTTCTCTAAACAGTGGACAAGCCGACCAGCATCTACTGACTGTCAAAGTACCTAAAACAACCCTACATCAAATAATCTGAACTATCCCTTTAAGGTGAGAGATCATATCCAGAGTTGAAACCATCAGTCATGTGATAAGACTATCGGCACAGTCTGGAGAACATGATACAGTAGAGGCAAGCTGTTTGAAGATACAGTGAAACAAAGAAAGGAGGAACAATAGCACAGCAGATGCGAGAGATTAGATTGGAGTTAGATTTATAGACGCTTGCTGATAAAGCCCAGTCATGGTTGGGATTTCTGGATGATGAAACAACACCAGGAGGAGGAAGAGAAGAGAAGGGACGGTTGACTCAACAAGCAGCGATGACAGATGAGCTGAGGAGAGGTAGAGACAGATAAAGGAGACAAAGAGATCCTGGGCCCGGCGAGGAGGAAGAAATGAAACGTTCGATAGAGACAGAAAGAAAGATGAAGGTGCAGGAGGGAAGAAGAGAGACAGTGGGAGCAAGGCGTCCACCGCTGGTACAGTGCTGAGCTCATGTGTCCTGTAAAAATCCAATCCTTCAGACTTGGCAGATAGTGTTACCATGAGAACAGCAGTGGGGTTATTGTGAGGAGAGAGAGAGAGGAAAGGCCAGGCCTGCTCCAGCAACCATCTGTTACTCCAGCTTACCCTGGCACTGAGATCAACCTGCCGCTGGAAAGGAATGTACAAGTCCAGCCATGAGAAAGGCTGCAAAACAAGGCCCAACACCGAGTCACAGGACTGACCTACAACATCTTCTGTGCCTGTCCAGTCTCACTGCTGCAGTACGCGTTGTTTTTGCATTGAACCACCAGTTGACCAACCAGCTGTTAAGCTAACTTAAGTTTATCAAGAATGGATTTGTTGGATATGTGCATTTTAAGACAACCTGTATTACAGTAACTCACAAACTCGCAAATCCAATCTTAACTGTTTGGTAACCATGGTAACTGACTCTAAGTCCCGCCCCTTTTGGATACAACGTTCTCATTTCCCGTACTTAGATATACTACAGTATATGCTCGGCTCGTCTATGTTGAAAACAAAAACCTAACAAATTGATTAATGTTAGCAAAACACTAGCTAACTTGTTAAGTAATCTACACCAATCTTAACTAGCTAGTTAGCTAGCTAGTCAAGTCTGATACCTAATGTGATAAAAATGCTGACTAACTATCTAATCTACATCAATCATTAACTAGCTAGTTACATATGATTGCTAATGTTAGCACAGTGGTGTTCACTAACAGTAGCTAACAGTAGTGTTAGTTAACAGTAGCTCACTTGTTTTGTTCGTATGTTTGCTGCCCTTTTATTGCTTTTATACAATAAATGCCGGATACGCAGAGACGGTCTTTTATCTGTCTTTTAGATCTTTTATCTCCTGAGTTAGCGTTTATGTAAATTTGTAAAGAACATCTTCGGATTTCTCTACAGATGTTACCAAAACAATAACTCATCTGTCTTGAAGTTTGCTTTTTGTTGTTGTATTTTTCAATGTATATTTCAATATGTTTAAAAAACAACTGTTACAAAGTTGTATAGCCCAACAATATGAGATAAGTAAAGTCAGTCGCTAAGAAACACATAAAAGTTGATAATAGATGTTGGATTGATGAGTACTAAAGACTTCCTAACCTGAAATAAGATAGTATGAAATAAGATAAGACAGGAGTCCTGAAGTTAGTTGGGATTTGCTTCTGTAATACCAAACTGGGAAAAATCCCATCTTAGACCTTTCCTATGTTAACTGAAGATGGGAACTACAGCCCCTGATCTCCACATTTTGACAGGTGAAAAACAAATCAAAATAACTTTATTTGAAAGGCTGATACAGCCATGTCAAAGTATTGGAGATGATCTTTCTAACATACCACTCAAGTCAAAAAGCGTAACTAGCTGAGTTACCAATAGCTGAAGTGAGATTCCACTGTGGACACTCAGCAGCAAAAAATGGTGTATTATTCTTTCTGGCTCTTTTGTTCCTCCTGAGATAAAGTAAAAGCCTTAAAATCAAGTAAGGAACAAAAAAACAAACAAAACAAAAGCAGGATTTCAGACGCCTTTAAAAGATGTGCACTGATGTATGACTTAGTGGGAAGATGTTCCAGAGTTGAGGAGCAACAAGAATGAAAGAAACAACTGCAGTGGTGGTTGGATTTTATGAGCAAGTTGAGGCCTGGTGGCCTGGCAAGATCTTTCGAATCAAAATGAGGGAAGAACAAAACATTTCCTGGAGGATAGTATGACCGCATGAACTGCAATCGGTTGGCTTAGGCTGCTGAAGTTTCTGATGATGGTGGAGATTATTGAGAGTGAGGAAAACATGTGAGTTGATGAAAAAAGGGTATAAATCATCTTCTCTTGTTCGATAACACAGATCAAACAAAACTGTTTCTACTGCAAACCCTGCGCTCCATCGCAATGAATAAAAACAGTGTAAATTTGGCGACTGTGCGTCCTGCCCCCCACTTTGGTGTTAATTAGAGAAGTTTGAGAAGCACACGGCATGTCCATGATGTCCACAGCTGCCCGTTTACTCGCCTGTTTGGGAGTAATCCAGCCTCAGTACTGGTTAAACAGTGGACTGGGACATGTCAAACCTATCACCAAACTCTCTCTGGAAGGCCAGGAAACTGATAGCAGTGAGTACCTACAGATAAGGAGGATCAGATCGTTTTGACTCTGATCTAATTTGAGACTCCAGAACGGCATGCAGGTTTCAAAGAATCTGTCTTGGTAACCTAATCATCTTTAAGTGGAAACATTTGAAATTCTTAAATTAATAAATAACATTTTTCTTCTGTGTTTTCATGAATCAAAGTACTTTTTCCTCATAATTATTAATATTTCACAGCACAAAATGCGAGGTGGCGTTGGTGTTCACTGGCTTTTGAGTGGTCTGGAGAACTTTAAAGCAGTCAAAGACCCACAGGTGGGTCACAGAGGATTTTATTTGGGTAAGAAATTCTGCAAATGACAGATTTATACTTGAATTACGCCTTTTATAAAGCACTTAAAATATATATAATACATATAATATTGCTTTACTGATGAGAGGAAAAATCGAGTCTGTTAATCTGCTTTTATTTTGTTTAATTTATGAAGTCGGCTAAAATGTTCTATATTGTTTTCCTGGTGAGAGGCAATAAAAACAATAAAATTACCTTTTAACACAGTCTAAATGCATTCGTATCTCATTTATGCATGTTTTCAGTAGCATGCGTCAAGATAATATAATGTAATTATGCACAAATTAAGTCTTCCTAAGATTTATTGATAAGGCCTCATGTAAACTGGGTCATAATGGTTTGTCATGTTAAAAAAGTGGGTCCCCTGAAAACAAGTTTGGGAAACACTGCTTTAAAGCACTACATTTTGTTCTTATAACTCATGGACCCCAAGAGGCCATTTTTATTCCCAGATTGATGCCTGAAGGACCAATAAGACAATTTTTACAAAGCACCGGGTCACTTTATTTTCACATCTGGAGAAACAGAAAAGAAAGACACAGCTACATTAAATGTCCTTACAACTGCTTCACAACAGTGGCATCCACCATTCGAAGAGACATCACTGTGAGTCTCAGAAGACAACCACTCACAGCGATGGACACCCAACACCCAGCTGGGAAGCCTCCACCGTCTACCCGTGCAGTCTCAGAGGAAACAGAAACCTGAGATCTTCAGGTCAGTCTCAAGGAGAAAAAAAAAAACACAGTTATTCTAGGTCCAAACAAGTTCTGTTAAAGAAAAACTTTTCCACTGGGTAGCTGTGTACGGTGAACAAAATTGACTGGTGGTTATAACCATTGATGTGAGGTGCTAAATGGATGTACAGCAGCTCCTTTGCATGTCCATAAAGGAACAGAGGTCAGCACTTTATATTAAGCCTCACAGCCCTCAATAACTATCTGATGTGCTTCGAATTAAAATGACTACTTGGACAAATGTCAGGTGCTGTAACCTTTAAATTTCACCTTCACAATGACTCACATTCATAGTCTTAAAGCACTGTTCACTTTCCTTTTCACTGCACAGACAATGATGAGTGGTAAAAGTGGAGCAAAGAAGCTCTTATTGATGTGCAGGGCCCCAGCCTGATCCCAGCTCTCCAAAGCATCAGTATTTATAGTTGTTATTTCTCAGTTTCGCCCACTTGTTTTCAATCATTAATCTTGACTACCTCGGGAACAGTTTTGTGCTCGTGTGTCTGGAGGAACTCTTCATCTTGATGCTCTCCCTGGCATCGATGTAGAGGCAGATATGCAAGCGAAAACTGGATTAAACCCAGTCGGTCTGGGTAGGATCAAATGAAAGGAAGTCAGTGGCATGTGATGAATACTTAAAGGGATAGTTCGGATTTTTTTGATGGTTGTATGAGGTACTTAGTCAATAGTCAGTGCATTACTTACAGTAGATAGTGGACGGCACGCCCCAACTTTGGAGAAGCAGAGAGGAGTACCAGCAACAAATGGTATCTAGTTGTCTTGTTTGTGTTATTGTGTGACTTTAGTGAATCTGAATTATCCTTTTAAAACACCAAAGTCACACAATAACACACATAAACTAACAGATCGAGGCAGTTGTAGACCAGCAACTCCCATGTTCTGCAAGAAAAAATGACTTATGGAGTCTGGTTGGTTTGGAAAAAGCAATATTTGGCTTATAAATCTCTGCTTCTTAGCTAATACACTGACTATCGATAAGTACAACCCCACTTCAGATAATCCAAACTAATCCTTTAACAGCATTTAAAAAATATCTGCCCAGGTTTAGTGTCTTTACAGTTTTATTTATATGTTTTAAGTGGTTTAAATTAATCAAATGCCATGTAAATGTTCATGTAACTCCTCTGATTCACAAGGGTTGAGCTGCATATTAAAGAAACTCTGCCCTTTGTTTGTCTTCTTCTGTGCAATGCAGCCAGGGGAGAACCACATTCAGAGAACAAAAAAAAAAAAAAGAAAAAAGATTCAGACTCGAGTCTTGATCTTAAACATTTCAGTTAAATGCATTACATTATACAGACAGTGAAAAATGTGCAAGAGTGCATAGAGTGCAAAAGTTCAAATGTTTCAGTCCAGGTGGGACTTTCCTCGCTGCAAACTGAAGCATGCACGATGAGTCACCCCATTAGACGGTTAGTCTGCAGGTGCACCTAGTCAGTAATCTAGGGCTTGACTGAACACACGTGAAGTCAATTGCCAGCAGGTCAAGTCATTACAAACACAACAGAGCAATTTAAGTCCATGGCACTGACACATTCTCATACACATGCTGGTATATATTCGTATAAGTGTTAGCTTGCACACTGGGAACACGCTAGTATAGAAAAACAATAAGATAGAGTCACAGAAAAACGTTACTTTAAGTCATTTATGGCAGTATTCATTCTTTTTATCAGTTCAGATATGTTTCTTTATTTGTTTCCTCAGAGCCTCATTAGCTTCCACCACAGCGGCTGATAATCTTCTTGTGATCAACATATTAAAAACTGTCCAAATAAAATAATAATACGAGCATGAAAGTAAGATCTAAATTAAAAAATTCAAAGCAGCTATCATAATACAATACTAATAAGGGCTATCAGTAATATTAATACATGGTTCAAACAACCACATATAACAAAATGAATGAAAAATGCGTTTTTGAACCCTTTAGATCACATCCCTGGCCACCTTGTGCACCTTTTTAACTATATTGACATCAAGTACACAACCAAGTAGACCATAAATAAGTGGAAACTAAGATATTAAATTAAAATACACATGCATCGAGCAAAACGTATCTTAAGATTGTATGTTCTTGTGGATTTTTTAAGAGTGTTTTGCATTTCATTCCACAGAAGCCCCGTACACAGCTGTGTGTTTTGAGAAAATGAAAACATGCAGACTAGAATTTAGGTTTATCTACCACCCATACCCAGATATTGTCTGCCACACTCCTTCCCATCCTGAATCACTGAATTAAAGTTAGATACATAACCTTTAAAGGCACATATTCAATCAACAAACACATCATCAAAAATCTGCAAGGATTGCAAGAGAGTCCTTTCCTCTATTTCAGCTGCATTTCAGTATATATTTGGCAACTTTTACAGGTTGTGATAGACTTTTGGCAAAACATATGATTCAAATGATTAAAAACTTTGCACTTGATGCTTTATGGCAACAAATTTCATGCACAATTTCATGTAAAACAAATGAACTTATGTATCATTAACTTAATCTTAAATTTTGATCACTCTACGATCTTCTACAAAGGACAAAGAAATGGTCACAATCAGTCTTTATTATTATAGCAATAGTTTACTTTTAATGATGCCGTCTCCTTCTGAGTGATCTAGTTTTTGCGGTCTCCAAGGAAGGAAGTTCAATTCCCCATCCATCCGTGACCTCCACAATTAACTCAGCGACCAATCATATCAGAGAGAGATGGAAGTGGATATGAGCCACTCAGAACTCTGGAGACTACAGGTCCTCAATACTTCATCATCACTGTCATTATCAGACAGAGACCACCAGACTTCATGTTACTGGGGAGAACTGAGAGTGAAACTATCAGAGGGGAGAGGAAGGCAGGAAATATCTGTGTGTGCTGTACAGTACATGAAGTCCCTGTACACGTCTGTGTGTGTTTCTTTTTTGTACTAAGCTTTAAACCTAAAATCGAAACATAATTTTAGAATACGAACAAAAAACAAAAGATTTGCAAGATTTTTTCAAATGGGTGATGGTGGACAGTTGGTCCGGCATTTTGGTCCAAGCTGAATTATCTCAAAACCTTTTAGATGTATTGCAGTGACATTTTATAGATACATTCATGACCCCCAGAGGATGAATCGTAATGACTTTTGTGATCCCCTGACTAGTGCCTCAGCAAGTACTTAATGGCCATGAAATTTGCTTACAGACATTCATGGCACCCAGAGGATGAATCCTAATGAATATGGTGATCCTGTGACATTTCATCCAGCACCACTGACAGGTCAAAATTGGCACAAAATGTTGCACCAGCATTCATGGTTCCTAATCAATTGTCTCCTACTGACTTTGGTGATAGCCTACGATGACTTTCCCTCTAACGCCACCATGAGGTTTACATGTATGGTTTTGAATTGAAATTGAAAATTAAAATCGAAGGATCAAGAATCCTTCAATATTTTTACCTACCATCATCATCACGTCAAAATTTTATTTCATCCAATACAATACTGGTTTAGGACTAATGGTGCGATCCAGCTGAACTGCAACTCGGATTTTCCAAGTTTCCTGGAAATCCGGAAATTTCATCTGGATCACCTCCTTGAAGTCTGATGTCAGACTTGGAAAATCAGAGGAACCTCACCAACCAACCTCAAAATCCAAGATGGCTGCTTCGCCCATCAACAGTAGTGACAGTTGTAGTAATATACTATTTATCATCAGCACGTATGTGTTTTGTGTCTCGTTAGCTCCAACTTCTACGTGTGGAGAAGCACAAAATACTGTGTAATGTGTTATTATCAAGTACAACAAAGGTTTTCATGGAGGCATTCTTCTGACTTGTTGTACTGGAACTAGGCCAGCTTGGGTGTGGCGTCATTCCCAGTTCTGACTTCCGAAGTAAATGGAATGCAACATAAAATACCTTCAAAACAGGTCACCTTGACAATCCCAGCAGTCTCAGCTGTACTTGAACTAAACTAAGATGGCTAAAAAGGCTAATGTTACACCTGCAAAACATTAGCATGTTAGCATTGTCAATGCGACCATGCTGGCATGCTAATAACATTTAACTCAAAGCACCACCCTGCCAAAGTGCAGCCTCACAAGGCCTGTAGCATGGCTAGTGAACAGTTAAAAGCAGCATGGAGAACCTTGACAATGTTACCATGGTTACTCTTTAAATGTTGTTTATAGCGCTGCTTGAATGGAGATGCCTGGAATTTGTGGCTGAGGTGACAATCAGTTGCAGAAGTTACAGGTGGAGGTAACAAGTCTGCCGAGTCTAGCGTGTCCACCCAGTTGTCATGTTTCCACCACTGCCGAATGGAGGTGGAGCAGATAAATAAATTTGACTATTGCAGAGTCATTTGACCAGGAAATTAAAGCTTACACCCTTTCCCAGATGTTTGTGTGTGTAAGTGTTTTGTTTTATTTATTTGTCCAGTATAAAATGGGTTTTAGTTTTGCTATTCAAAAATAAAAAATAGGCCCCAGAGGTATTTTGACCTTGAAATTTATTCTTAACTATTAGCTAAATATTTTAAGTTATTTTCACATTTTGTGAAAGCTCATGGTCCATAAAAGGTCTACCAATCCACCATTCTTTAAATTTCATAAGGTGCTGTCCACTAGTGGAAGGACACTTAGTGTATGACTGTCTGTCTCTTCACCTCATACCTTTGAATCATGTCTTGCATCCTCATGGGACCGGAGCAACGCTGTAACCCAATGTGTTATCTCCTCCCACTCTCATTTACCATCATCTGCCAGTGGCTGCTTATTTAGTGGGCTGTGTAGTCGATTGTGGCATATCGCCACCTCCCACAGAAGGTCATCGATTTCTTCTTTGGAGACACTTTACTTTGTGTTTGTGTGTGTGTGTTTGGAGGGGTGGTGGTGGTGGTGGTGGTTGGTGAAGGGGGGAAGCTTTCATCAGGAAATTGCCTGAGCTCAGCTTCACTGAGCACTGTTTTTTTTTTTTTTTTTTTTTTTTTTTTAAAGGTGGTTCTCCAAAATAACATGACTATTTGGAGCGAGTTTTCTTTACATGTGAATTCCCACGGTGCCTGTGAAGATCTACTTTCTTTAGCGTAGACGGATGTGGTTTCAGTGGGTATTCACAGGATGTGGTTTTGGTGGTTTTGTTTTGGGAGTTGAACAAAATGTAAATGATGTCTTTTCTGTTGTTTTAAGTCGCTGCTTCTCTCCTTTATCCAGGTTCCCCAGAGAAAATTGCAATTTACATTTTGTTGTTACATAATTTGTCTCCTTATTAATCCTTATAAAGAGGAATTAATTACATTGTCTTCAGACACTAACCATTAAAAGGTCCAGTGTGTAAGAGTCACAGGGCTTTATTAGCAGAATATGACAGACATGGAATATAATATTCCTAAGTATGTTTTCATTAAAGTATAATCACCTGAAAATAAGAATTGCTGTGTTTTCTTTGTCTTAAAATGAGCCAGGTGAACGAGGGCCCATTATTATTATTTTTTTTCCCCAAGACTGTTCCACCTAGTCCCTCCCTACTGTGCTGTGATTGGCTGCTACCGCTGTGCTCTGATTGGCTGTAAGCGTGAGAGTCGATTTTGGCAATTGGGTGAAATTTAGCAAGGAGGATGTGGTGAATGAATCAATCACACACACTCTCACTCAGGATAAATGTGGCTTCATGTCTTGTGTGAAAATATGTGTCACTGTTAACTTTCTTTTAGACTTAGTTGAATTACTATTTTCAGTTTTCATTTTATTCTGTTTTCAGTAGCAGTTTGATCAGGTTTAGGGACAAACACTAAATCTTTACTTCTTGTGTATGTTTGTTGTATGAGTAGTTGATGTTTGTTGTTATCCCCATCAGTATAAGCTGGGAGAGGATTATGTGATTGCTTCTGTGTGTGCATGAGTGCATAATCAAGGGACCAGCATCTTATCTGCAGCTAATCTTGAATAGCACTAGACCGACCAGCCTCACCTCTGTGATTCAGAAATTTTGAAAAACCTTGAAAAACATTTTTCAAGCCTGTGGTCAACCGTGATCACAGGCATTATGATTTCAGGTCATCCCTTGTGAACACAATATCTCAAGAACACCTTGAAAGAATTTCCTCAAACTTTGCACAAATGGCCACTTGGACTCAAGGATGAACTGATTAAGTAATTCTGTATTTTTACTGCTCTGTTTTGTTGACAGCTGACTCCTCACTCTCCTTAACTGGCCGCTAGGGGCTGCAAGTGATCAACAACTGCTTCAGTTTGAAATTGTGTTTCAGCCAGAGACAACATATGTGGGGGTCATGTTAATGTTGGAGGAACATTGCAAAACTCCGCTAGTTGCATCTGGTAGTTATGGTGGCATTGCAGTAGGTGCTTCACCAGCTTTTCTCTGGCAGTTGCTGCTGTTGTTTAAATGTCTGTTTATTTATCTGATGATTGCTGTATGGTGCACAATGAATTTCCAAAAAGACTAATAAATAGATCTATCTACTTGAGTAGGTACAGTACATATTTCTATAGTTGCCCAGAACAGACAAACCACACACTTGCTCTAGATTGGATCGTTCATGTTTTGCATGAGTTTTGCAGCCACTGTGGGCTCTCCTACGTGCTTGGAAGGGGAGGGTGAGACGAGGTGTTTGCAATCTGCAAGCTCACCGCTAGATGCCACTAAATCCTACACACCTTTGAGCATCATGCATCTCTTGTATGTATTTTTTCATTTTATTCTGTGATGAGTTTTTTTTTAGCAGAGCTTACAAACTGCAGCATCATTTAAACTGTGATCC
The DNA here is from genome assembly GCA_034769285.1 of Lutjanus argentimaculatus. Taxonomy (NCBI): domain Eukaryota; kingdom Metazoa; phylum Chordata; class Actinopteri; order Lutjaniformes; family Lutjanidae; genus Lutjanus; species Lutjanus argentimaculatus. The sequence goes on along the minus strand of JAWZSL010000005.1, from coordinate 35,463,479 downwards.
TTAAACTGAAGAAAAATGTCTGCGAGAGCAACGTTCTCACAGACGCGCGCACACATTAATAACACCACCTGCGGTCAGCACATCTTTTGAATCTCAACCTGATCTTCTCTCCCCACCCCACATAATCTCATCTTTTGTCCCACAATGGACTTCCTGCCTCCTCACCTCATCCTGTTTCCTCTAAGCCGAGAACATCTCAGCCTTGCTTTGAAATCAGGAAATGAAAGAAAGTCTCAGTATTTGGCAGAGTGAGGAACCATTCTTCCATAAACACTGTATGATAAAGGTTAGCGAGTCACAGTGAGAGATAGAGCACCACTGTTTTCAAGAAAGGGCTTATTCCCATTGGTGGATAGCTTTTTCCCATTGAGTAAAGCTCCCGGTGAATGATATGGCCTGTCTGTGTTGACAGGCTGGAGATAAGGAAGTGCCCTCAGGTATTAGTTGTCATTCCTTTTCACCGAGAAAAGCAGCTGAGAGTAGCTACCTTATATTTTTTTTTCTTTCTCCTCGGTGGAGCACCTTTTCCTCCTCTTTTGGATGAATAGAGAAATTCACAACAACAAAGCCTTCCACTCTCATTAAGTCAGCCGCAAAGCCAAGCACCACCAAGGAGCACAATATCTGAGGCAGATGAGTAATCCCCCTGCTCAATCTGGAAGCTGGCACAGAATTTCAAATGTCCATAATAACTGCCGGAGAAGGAAGTGAAGGACAAACACGCACACAGTCCATACACACACACATACACACAGAGATGCATTCACGTACTGTACTGTGATGAAAATGAATCTGTTATTGACCATTAGTCCACTGCAGCAGAGCAGAACTAAAATGTCCTTCATCTCAGAATGTCACACTGCGAGTGTATGTGAATATTTGTGTGCACCAACTAGTCCTCAAAACCAATATCTTCAAAGAGACAGACATCGACTCCAGTCAGGTTTTTGACTGCTCAGTGACATTAGCTTTTAAGATGAGCATTTAATAAATGATCAGATAACCTCTTTTAAATGGAAAAAAAACACCTCATGATGAAGCAACACATTAGATAAATATAGACGCCCATTTCCACCAATGTAATGAAAACAACAAGCCTTTAAATCATTATAAAACTTTCTCAAAATGAGTCAGTATCTCAAAATATTGAGCTAGTATCTCGGAATAATGAGAAACTTTCTCAAAATAATGAGAAACTTAATCAAAATAATGAGTTAGCATATCAAAAAATGACTTTAGTATCTGAAAATAATGAGGAATTTTTAGGAAAATAGTGACTTAGCAGTCAAAATAACAAGAAAACCTTCTCAAAATATTGAGAAACTTTTTTCAAATGATGAGTTAGTATCTCAATTATTTTAAAATAGTTTACAAGCTTTTTATTTTGAGATTATAATGAGTTATATTGGTGGAAATAGGCCTCCACAGATAAAACATATTCATACATCTATTCAAAAGATATATAGATACACTCCACTGTAATTAGCTGCAGCCTAGAAAGATAAATAGGCCTTAACAGCTTCAACTCAAAGTGCAGCCATACATTTTGATGCTGCGTTTCCTTCTTTTGCATATTCAGCAGCAGGACAAGAAGGTAGCCGTGGCTGGTCAGGAGGCAAGGCTATTGGTAAAGCCATTTAGCTCCTGCCCCCTTTGGAAATATGGAGCTGAAATGCAGCGATGAGTCAGCTCTTTTTGCTGAGAAGATGAATCATTCATCATGGCCGCCAGCAGCAGGGTCCAGGACCGGGATGGAGGGATGGAGGGATGGAGGGATGGAGGGGCGGAGGAGCTGAGGGGAGGTCGATCAAGACCTGATGGCAAGTTCCGCTGCTGACTCTGCATGCAGCGGTCGAGGCTACAGTAGCAAAAGCTGCTGGATCCTGATGCAGCTCCCCTGGATCTGGCGAGATGTGGACAGAAGCAGCAAACATTCTGATCATGATTAACTGAGAGCTTTACTGACAGGTTGAATGAAAGATTCGACTACCTGTAGGACTGTTTCTCACAGTTTGTACCTGTGCTTCGATTAGAGGAATCTTCCTGCAGAAGCTTCCACTGATATTTTAGAGAATAAAGCGCTTCCAACCTTGTGGAAACAATTTGGGGAACAAGTGAGGAACACAAAGAGTTTGGCATTGATGACCTGACCCTTTTGTCAGACAAGAATGTTGATATTTTGGACAATTCTGCAAAACCCTGAATTCAACATATTTTCTTAAATACCAACACTATTAAAAGGATCTTTGGACGATATCTGTCCCTTGCAACAGTTGTGGTGAAGGTTGGGGGAAGATTGCTGTTTTGTCAAATACACTACTGTACAGTTAAAGGACCAGCTGTAAGGTTGCTGTTTGCAACCAATTGCATACCCCTCCACTTTCCCTTCTATTTCAAAGTGTGTAGGACATGGTTAGGATGCAAACTCTGGCCTTCCTCATGAAAATCAGATGCACTGACCCACCCAGACCTCCATGCTCTTAAAGGACAAGTGTTACTGCTTTGATCCAAACATTCACAACCAGAGGTGAGAAAGTAAGCCTCTAATTCTCTCTTTTATTTGATTTGTTGCACAACTATTTCGTTTCAGTTTTTCTTTGTTTAAACTAGAGGTGGGGACTTGAGTCACAAATTTGAGACTTGACTTGACAAAATCAAAAAAAGTTTGCAGCTCCACTTGTACTTTAACACCAGTGACTTGTGACTTCACTTGGACTTGAGCCTTTTGACTTGATACTTTACACCAAACCCAAAGTAGCCTGTTAATGCTTCGCTATTAACAGCTTAAGTAACTTTGTAAATCAATGAGGCTGGAAACTCACTGTTACAGACTTGTTTAGGTCTTGAAACTCAAAGTTTAGGACTTGGGACTTGAATTGGGACTTAAGTGCAAAAACTTTAAACTTAATTGTGACTTGTAAAACAATTACTTTTTCTTACCTCCAATATAAACTAGTGCAACACTATTACAGTCTGAAATGTGCAGGGTTATTCTTATATTTAAAGGGTAAAGGTATACACAATGTTGCCTTATAACTAGTTCTTTTTTTTTAGCATAACCCAACCTTTACTTTCCATCTTGTTAAGTAAATGTCAGTGAATGCTGATGTGAGTCATTACATACAAAATCACAAGCGTAACTCCAAGGGATACTTGACTGTGAAGACCTTAAGGGCTTTTCCATTGTCAGTTTTGGCAGTGCCAAGTCAAACCGTACCACTTTGATGAGACTTTCCATTACCAGTTATAACGGGCAAACTGTGCTGAGTCACGGTTTTCTTGTGAGACTAAACTCATATCAGTGCAGGAGAGCAGAGAGAAAGACATTTCAAAAGTGTCTCTGTGTTCAACTCAGTCTTTTTGTAGCTTCTAACTGAATCTCTGTAGTCGGAAGTTTAGTTTCTCTCCTGTGTCCCTGTGTGTGCTTCCGGGTATCTGCTTTATTTTACTGTTTCATTTTTGTTTTCAGACAGACAGGACTCATGTTAAGTTACTGCTGATGAAAACCAAACATTTCCAAAAAGCTTTTCAGTTTATTGTGAAGAATTTATAGGAAATGAAACATATTTATCCACTGTGTTACAGCTTCTTGACTCAAGAGAAGCATGTATCAGTTACAACACACTTTCAAGTGTGAAGCCCTGTAGTAATGGAGATGTAAATCCCTGCTTTGCTGAGTCAAACTGAGTCAAGCCAGGCCAGCACGTGTGGATGGAAAAAGGGGCTCTCTTGACTGTTTTGCAGAGCCCTGACCTCAACTGTATCACACACATTTGGGATGAATTGAAACACCAAATGCGAGCCAGGCCTTATCACCCAATATCAATGTCCAACCTCACTAATTCTCTTCTGTCTGATTGGGACCAAGTCCCTGCAGCCAGGTTACAAATCCTGGTGGAAAGTCTTGGAGACTGAAGCTGTTTCAGCAGCATTGGGCATAGTTCTGAAATGAGATCTTCAGCAATCATATGTAGATGTAATCTTTTGGCCATGTAGTGTAGTTATTCTTCTCCTTGTGTATTATTTGTGTAGCACCATGCATGATCAGTCTGTACTAAATCTATCTATAACATCTGCCTTCAATGAAGAGACACCATTCCTGATATTTTTCCATACCATCAGGAGTCACACCGTCCTCTGAAGAACCTGCCTGCTGTAATGTGCCTCGTGTCAGCTCTTTCCTTTCTCCTCAGAGAGATACAGTGAGAGAAAGGCAGTGCCCGTTAGAGAGAGTGAGAGAGCTTAGTTACATCCTGGTAGGACAACCTCACCCAGAGGGCTGGGGCGAAGACGAAAGGGGAGGGGAGTTGACAGAAAAAAAAAGAGGCGAAGAGAGGAGAAGAAAGGGGAGATGGGAACACAGCATATTAGGGAATATGAGGAGAGCAAAAGAGAGCAGAGTCGGGCTTAGGAGAGGCATCAAGTGACCTCCTCCCTCTCCATTGTTAAAGAACATAAGAGCGAGGCTGGCTAGAGGCCACCAGAGGGGTAGAATACATTAGAAACCAGCCAGAAAGAGAACAGAAAAAAAAGAGTGACAGAGGTAGAGAGAGCTCATGCTTTTCATGTTGTAGTAACAGCAAACATCAGTACTAATAATGCTTTTTAGAGGCATTCAGCATGAGCTGTTGCACAGGTCAGACTGACTGTACACTGGGTGGAAATGTTAAGACATGTGGTTCCTTAAAAATTGGAGGAAATGGACAGTCATGAGGAGTAAGGACTAGATTTTGGAGGGATGATGAGAACAGGAAGAGGAAGTTCAACATGACACAAAGGAAATGTCTGGAGAGGACGGGGGAAACAGGTGGCGGCACAATGTGATCAAGGCAGATCAACATGTGGAGATCCGACTCGCAGGAATGCTGCTTCTAGGAAGAGCTGCCAGCAACCTGGAGATGATAACAATCAAAATGGTTGAGATTGTTGGATCTTCTGAATCAGCCAGTCTGGTCATTAACCCTTGATCATCTGAGGCTGAACCCTGAATAAGTTGAATAACTTAAATCCCTATTGGGTAGCCGGATCTCTGGTTTGTAGAACCATATCCAGCCAAAAATAACCCAGTTAGATCAGAGTGGATAAAAACAACCGGAGTTGCAGTTACCTTCAAAAGCTTCAAACCTTCCCTTTCAAAGACTGAACATAATGGCTTCCACAGAATTGCATGTAATTATTATCCCAACAGTTGAAGAGATTCTGTCCAAACCATTCTGAGCTTGACAAGACAGAGGTCTGGCTACGCTCAGCCTGACTGTATTGGACAGTTTTACACCTCTCAGTTTTCCATCCAAAGGAAACGTTCAGCGCCAGTGCAGGATGTAGTGTGTTCTTCTATACACAGGGAGGCAGAAAGTCAGGGTAGACGGGCGTCTGACTTCAAGGAAGGAGATGAGATGTGTGTCCTGTCACAGATCTACATATTACTTCTTTATCTTCTTTATTAAGTGTAACTACAATCACTCACTGACGTTAAGCAAAACTTTCAGTTTCTTAAAACAAATCATGACCTACAGTATTTGCCCAGCCCGTCCTCACTACAAAAACAGCTGTCCAAGCACCTTATTATGTGCGTAATACATTTTCGTTTATTGTTAGGTGGCGAGCTTTGGCGGCTGTAGTAATCATGACAGGAGCCGTATAATATTTTTATTGAAGTGGGGTGGATGAATGGCCACAGGACATTGACCCTGGAGACTGGCGTTTGTGTACTGTGTGAAACAAAAAATCAGTGTTGACTTTTTTAAAGTTACATAAAGTTCTTTTCCTAAACCTAACCAACCGAGAACTTCTGGTGCCTAAACCTGTACAATGTTAGCCACATATTTAACGTGTACATAATATATTTTTAGTATGAATTATATATACTATGTCCTTTAATAGGCAATCGATCTTCTCTCTCATTTAGGTATGAGTATGTGTTGTATTTGCCATAACAACGATTTTTCCTGAACATAAACTGTAGTAAGTTGTTATGCACAAATGTGGGCAAGAGTCACTGGCTGGATGTAAACAAGAGACAGGGTTTGCATCCCCTTACAGACCTGCAGTTAACGTTTGCTTTTCAACTTCAATTCTCATCCAAACCTGAACCTGAACCCCACTACTAAACTTGCTTACTTGAAGATTATTTTATCATTGAGGAATTTTACTATTAATTTTACCCATGCCAGTGTATCTGAGCGACAACCTCGGGCTGCAGACGGCCTTTTTTTAAACCTAAAGGGTGGACTCATTATTGTTTGTTTTTTTTAAAATGTATTTTTATGTGGTTCTGGAACTTCCCTGTAGTGCTACTCGTGTATTCAAATCCGAACATTCAAATTTTGGTCCAAGTATGTATGTTTTAGGGCCAATATTATATTTTCCAGACCCCTTCTAAAATGTTTTCACACCGGATCTGAAGTAGGTTTCAGCACGATGACGTTGCTCCATATAAATCTCCTAAGATGAGGCAGGGGAGGGCATCAGTGGGAGTTTCCATTTGAAACCTCCCCCCAAAAAAACCACACAGACAGACAGAGCTGTCCTTTAACCTTAACCTGAACCAAATGTTTTGACTGTAGAACCCTATCCTCATCTCTAACACTTAAGATGTAATTTTGCTGAATGGTCCAGTATCAGCATTCTTGTCTGGGTTTGTAACACCATAACCAAAATCTCTCACCAAATCAAAAAGATTAGAAAAACCTTCATGCAGCATCTGGGAATGTCCAGCATTTCCCCTCACCAACCCTGTTCCATTTTTACAAATCAGTGATTGAAAACATCCTCAAATCCTGCACCACAATCTGGTTCTAATCTGCTTCCTCCTCCTACACCAAGGACAAGCTCCAACATGGTGTCTGCGCTGATGAGTGGGTGAATGGCTGTCAGCTGCCCTCCACGAAGGAGCTGCGTGATGCCAGGGTGACACTTAAAAAAAAGAAAAAAAAGGGCAGGAAGGATTGCCACCGAGCCTGCACACCACGGCAACCATCTGCTCTGAAAGCCTTCCTGTGGGAGACAGCACCTCCTCTTCTCAGCCCCCTATGGAACTGTCTGTACACCTACCACGGTTACTGTTAACATGCTACTTACTGTAAAGTGAGCTTGTTTGCACAGTCTCACAGTGGCTGTGAAAAGCCTCTGTAGTTTATATTCTGCAATATTTTGTTATCATGCATTTTGTCCGTATAGTCCAGTTTTATGGATTAAATTCATCCTGTTCACCTGCAACATGTCTGCACTGACTAAATATGGAAACCCAACCCACCACCAAAGAGAAAGTCTATTAAAGATCCCCTCCAGACATGTTTAAAGACATATAAAAATACTCTGCTTGGAATAATTAATTGTGTCTGATATGATTTTTGCACAAAAAACTTCAATTATCCAGTTTAAAATTCTTAAAATTATATCCGTTCCTCCTCCCTCATTTAAAAACTGTGAAGTCCATTTTCTGTATATGTGCACTGAGGTCTTGAGTTGACATATATTGGATTATGCTTCATCCTCATACGTGCATGTTTTCTTGTGTCAAACTCATGCACAAAGGTCACTGTGCACAATGAAGGTCAAACATCCAAGTGAAGCGACAGTAAGCAAAAACTGACCCTTAAGCAAACCGGTCTGGCCCAGTGATGGTCCCAAATGCAACAATTAATTAAGGCCCAGAGGTGGTCCAGATCTAGATACACTTATCTCCTCTCACATTCCTCCTCGACACCTCTCTTCCCTCCTCCTCCCCTGTCAGAACTGTATTTGTAGTTGAACATATGACCAGAATAGAGCCAGCTATGGTCACACAGTTGGCTGAGATATGACTATGTCATGGGCCATACGTGGCTACCAGATCTGGACCACCTGCGGCCCATAATTCATTGCTGTATTTGAGCCGAGTGTAAGTGGGCTGTGTGGTCCATCACTAGATCTATTTTGTTATGTGGGCTCTAAATAGTGATCAAATCTACAATTGTTATCTAGCTGGTAAGCTAGCTGACAAGTTATATCCGATAGCTAACACTAGCGAACTAGCAAAATGATCTACACCAATCATTTGCTAGCTATACATCTGATAGCTAAATTTAGCAAGACACTAGCTAACTACTTAGCTAATCTACATCAATTGTTAGCTAGGTAGTTAGCTAATGTTTTGCCAACATTAGCTACCTTAAGATGTGACTACATATGTCACGTTAACAGGTCCCCCAGCAACGTCTTTTGACCGTATTCAAAATTTGTTTTTCTCATAAACATAGATGAGTTTATCACATAGCATGTGTGAGAACAGGAAACAGGAAAGGAGAAAGTTGACAAAATTTCCGTGGTAGGTCTAACTGTGGGTACACAATACTACAGGATATGCCTACTACAAGACAACCCACCAGAATGTTTGCAGTTTGGTTATGTTTAGCCAGCAAAATTACATGGGTAGTTTTAGGACAGTTTTAGGAAAAGATCGTGGTTTGGGGTCAAATAAATCCATTAATCCAGGAATTTACATCATGTGGGTGTGCCGTGTAGTGAAGTCAATCATGTGACCTGCACGCTGTGAAGATGCAGGAAGACCCTTCTCAAGCTTGCTCAACTGTTATTGAAGCAGACAGCAAAAGGGGTGGGCCTTAGGAAAGGTCAGTTGTTCAGGTAGGGCTATATTTTCCACAGGTTTTATTTAAACAGTTGCTCTTTTGAGGAAATTTGACTGAAAATCAGAAACTAACTGAGCTCTGACAAAAAAATAATAAATCTTTATAATAATCTTTTTTTTTCCCTTGAATCAGTTAGTAGTTCTTGCCAGGAAATGATCTGTAAAACAAAGGGCTTCTATTTTATTTGGCAGAATAGTAAAAGGTAGCACTCTGCAGGACATTTCTACTGGCTGTTTACATGCAAAGCTAACTAAACCTCAACTTTTCTCCCCCTCTTATCTGTTTTTTATCTTGTCTTGTTGTGTCTTATACGGTGTTTTTGTCTGCACTGATATGTACTGATAGATACGATACAAAATAAAAATAATCAATAATTTACTCATATGCACAGATTTGTTGAACTGATGTTTTGAAAAACACAAGTACATATTTGTGTTAAAATGTGGGGTGTACAAGTAGAAAGTTGTAAGAAAAATAAATTCTTGAGTAAAGTACAGATACATGAAAACCCATTACTGCTTAAGTACAGTAACAAAGTATTTACATTACTTTCCACTTCTGCATTTTGTTAGGCTCTAGATCCTGTTGACAAGATGTGCACAAATGTGTCCCAGACATAGAGAAATAGACAGATACACGTACAATAAGACAAACAAAGAAACAGTTCTCCAACACATTTTAAAGCCGACTTTCACAAAGTCTTAAATTACTATCATTCTCCGGCAATCTTCTGAAATGCTGCTCAATTTCCCCAAACATAATTTGTCTTATCTCTGACATATATACTATTTTACCCATCACAGCATGGAGCTCCCAGTGTGTTTTTTCATCACACCAGAGGGAGCCCCTGTCACTGCTCTGCCGTGGTTTGTCCCTCTGCAGTTTCTAATGCCTCATCCCTTATGATAAATTAATGCCGGATGATGATGACGGATATCACTGTGCCAAGGTAACTGCTATTATGGAGCAGTGATTGAGGACCGGTCAACCGAGGCTGTTGTTTATACTGTCTCCCTGGTGTAAAGTGCTGGTGTGGAGCCTGTGTGATAACAAGGGTCATTAGCTAGGGGAAGGTCAGCAGTGTTAAGCTTATGCACTTAAACTTGATGAAGACTGATACACAGCAAAAAGAGGTGACTCGTCTGAGCCTGCTAACGAAATAGCTTTAGTATAGCTATCACTAATAACATAAAAGGTATATTGATTATAACACACTATTATGTAGTTTTAAGTAGATATAAGATCCATTTTAAGTATTTAAGTGTGAGCTGTCATTATATTTCATTATTTTTTATTTTATACACATGAAAAGATGCTTATAGTGTATTATAAGACATTTATTAGAATTTTATATATATATGGACAAACTTTCTTCAAAACCTATTAACACATGTTGAGCTTGAAGGTTTATCCTTGACCTTAGAAATAAAATTACACTGGATAACATGCGAGCATTGTTTCCTGTGAATCTTTGGGAATGGCGGACCCTGCCACTAACAATTAAAGCCACCAAATAGTGAGGGAATGTAGATACACTGAATGGCTATTGCAGGATAAAATGCAGTTCATAAATGATTTTTTTCTTTTTCATATGTTCAGTTGCCATGAGAGTACTATTTAACTATTTATGGACTAAAAGGACCAGGGTAGAGGATTTTGTGGCAGTGAGATATAAACTGTAGATATAAATAGCTCATTCTAAAATAACAAAAACACAACCATCCTTTTTTACAGGTAATAATACACTAATAAAAACATATCATGTGTAAACATGTTATGAAAATTATATTCCATTTCTACCATTGAGTCCTCATAAATCTTACCCACTGGACCATCAAGACTTTATACACATGCACAAAGCGTCTCCAAAACTTATTAAGACATGATGAGCTTGAGGGTTTATTCTTGACCATGGAAATAAAATTACACTGGATTACATACAAGCATAATTTCCTGTGAATCCTTGAATCGTTAAATGGCGGACCCTGCCACTAACAATGAAAAACGCCAAATAATGAGGTAACTGGTGAATACATTGAATCGCTATTGCAGAAGAAAATGCAGTCCATGAATGGGGTTTTGTAATGTATATGTTTAAGTCAGGGTCCACTTACTTGATTTATTCTGGAGCTTTCAGTCACATCTTGTGGCCCTTTTCATATGCTGTGTTGTCATGAGAGCACTATTTAAAAATGTCCCCAGAACTTATTAAGACACGTTGAGGCTGAAGGTTTATTCTTCACCTTGGAAATAAAATGACGCTGGAATACATGCAAGCATCATTTCCTGTGAATCCTTGAAGGCTTGGGAATGGCGGACCCCGCCACTAACAATGAAAACCACAAAATAGTGAGGTACAGTAATTACTGAATGTAGATAAATCGTATGGCCATTGGAGAAAAATGTCGTCCATAAAAAGTATCGAAAACATTTTTACATGCTCAGTCGTCATGAGGGTGCTATTACTGATTTTAAAAAGTGATGACCAAGAGATGATATATTGTCACTCATCTGTTATGGTTTTTCATAGATGGAGTTGTAAGTTCAAGTACATTAAAGAAAATTTAAAATGTCCTTACATCTGTTTCCATCTATAAACTATTTATGCTGTTTGTATGTTGTATGGTTTGTATCTTGTTTGGGTGTAGCCCTGTGTATGTTTGTTCCAGTACAGCTTATAAAGGATTTGAGTTGGCCGACAATTACAATTTTGCGAAACCTGTGTTGACCTTGTGACCTTTCAAGGAAACGCAGCTATCGCTTTCACATCTCAGCATTAACTAGAAAGGAAGTGCTGCTAATGCAGCCGGTGGCCGACGTGTGAAAAAGATATCAGTCAAACTTGAGTATGTGTAAACACGCGTGTGAGTGTTTTGGAAACAGAAAGTATGCGGTGAGTGTGTCAGGCCTCAGAGGCCATCTGGAAGAGCACGGCGTTTGAAACTACTAGAACATGACTTTTTTATTACCTTCTACAGTGTTGACAAACAATGAAGCATGATTTGAGGTTTCATTTATTAATTTGAATCTCACCATCAGCCAAAGACCATTTGCTGACTGCTTGAACCTGAGGCCACTTTTCCATTCACTGTATTTCTAGGCTTGTGGTATTGTCACTACATGTTCCAGCCAGGCGTGCCATGTGTTATTTTCAGAACAGGTTTTACCACTCAGAGGTGGCATCATTTGGCATGTGGAAGAGACTATGAAAGTGTTCTGTGATCAGTGTTGGACACATTTCTTAGGAAAAATGGAAAGCAATAATGTGAATACTTTTTCAGTGTTGAGTAGTGTAAGGGATTACAGTTTGAAATTCAGTAAAACAAATCTTGGGAACACTGTTAATTCATCAGTTTGGGGGTCGACTTGTTTGCTGTCATAAAAGCACTTCGGTTGAAAGTAGTTTGGTCTCTGCACTTTTAGAAACAGGGGTTTCAAAATGGTCCTTCCTGAAGAACCCTCTTTTGTAGAAATGGTTCTTTACAAGACTAAGGGTTCCATTAAAAATCCTTTTCGTGAAAATAACCATTTTTGCAAGAACCCTCTAACCCTAACCCTCAAACATTCATATGTTTACCCATGTTTTTTCAAATGGTATTTGCCTCATCTGAAGTGTTTTTTTGCCTTGTATGCTGACTACAATAATGTTTCTTGTAGAACGCTCAGAAGTGGGTTAGAAGTGGTCCCCCTTTTAGATCCCCATGGATGGGTTCTACGTAAAACCACTGGAATATAAAAGGGTTCACTGTATGAATTCTCTGGATGGGTTCTTGATGCAACCTCTGGGATATAAAATGGTTTTCAGAGGTTCTATATCAGGGGTGTCCAAAGTTTTTTTAGTGAGGGCCAAATACAGAAAAATAAACAAAGGGCCGGGCCACACACTAGAGGTGACATACTGACACATGAATACTGTGTGTATTTCTAACTCACCTATAATGTGAAGAACATTGCACTCAGTGGGAGCAGTGATGCTGTCCTTTGGATTGAAGGATGGCTGACATGTCAGGAGAAAGTTTGGTGGTTGAGACACGAAGGACTTCACAGAGATGGCTATCAGTCATTCTGGTTCTCAGTCTGCTTTTGCTCTGATTTAAACAGAGAAAATGTTTGTTCACATATGTATGTTGAGCCGAACAGGCTCATCATTCTTTTTGCGTGGCGTCTCATCAGAGGAAACTTGGCATTATCCAAACTCTGATAGAAGTCAGGGAGGGAGAGAAGCTGATGTTGACTCTTCAGAGAATCATCACACTGCATTTCAATCAGTTCTAACTGCAGACTCTCTTCCACTTCTTCTGCATCCACCAGGAAGGGGGTCGAGAACAGCTTGATTTGTTTCTCAATGACAGAAAAATCTTGGAAACGCTGGTTGAATTCTGTCACGAGAGATGCAATCACAGACACATATTTCTCCTTTTTAGCAGAAAGGTCGGCCTTTGGAAAAGCAGACTTGATTTCAGACAGCGCGGGGAAGTGTGCAGCATTAAAGCTTCGTAGTTGTGTCTCAAACAGGCGGAGCTTTACACAGAAGGCTTTCATGTGCGCATACAGGTGTGGCACCAGCTGTTCTTTGCCTTGTAGGCTCTTGTTCAGTGTATTCAGATGATGAGTAAGATCAACTAAAAATGCCAGGTCTGCCAGCCACAGAGGATCACTCAGTTCATGAAGAGGTCGGCCCTTCTCTTTCAAAAACTGGTCGATTTCTGATCTCAGCGAATAAAACCGCTGCAGCACAGAGCCGCGGCTGAGCCAGCGCACATCAGAGTGGTAGAGTACATCCCCGTATTCAGCATCCACATCAGATAGGAAAGCTTGAAATTCTCTGTGGTACAGTCCTCTAGCTCGAATTATGTTGACAGTTTTTACAACAGTGTTCATCACATCGCCCAGCTGGACAGTCTTGGCACACAGTGCTTCTTGGTGGATTATACAGTGCATTCTAACAGCCTCACCTCCGCTCTCTTTTACCTTGGCGCACACCATCGATGCCATTCCTTTGCGCTCGCCTGTCATGGCCGGAGCTCCATCCGTTGTTACTCCACAGAGCTTGTCCCATTTAAGCCCCATCTTTTCAACTGCCTCTGACACAGCTTCAAAAATATCTTTACCCGTCGTTGTGCCTTTTAGGCTCGTCATATCAAGCAGCTCCTCCGTACAGCAAAAATTATCATCTACTCCCCGCAAAAAAATTAACAGCTGCGCGGTGTCTGTGGCATCTGTGCTCTCATCGCATGCTATCGAGTAAAAATCAAAAGCACAAGCTTTGTCTCTCAGCTGAAGTTTCAAGTTAGCTGACAAGTCCTCGATTCTCCGCACCACTGTATTTCTGGATAAGCTCACGTTGTTGAAATCCTGCACTTTTTCCGGGCACATTATTTCTGTGACTTTGATGAGGCACTGCTTTATGAAATCACCGTCTGAGAACGGTTTGCCGTGCTGGGCAATAAGTTTAGCGACTTCATAGCTTGCTGTTGTGGCGTTTTCCTGTATTTTGTTAGCACGAAAAAAAAACTGTTGTTGAGCTTGCAGGCTAGCTGCCATTTGCTTGACTTTCTGTGTTCGTTCGGCACCGGTGTACGATGTGTAGCTCTGATGTTTGGTCTCATAGTGCCGACGGACATTATACTCTTTCATCACAGCAACAGCTTCATTGCAAATCAAACAGACACACTTTCCGTTGATTTCTTTGAAAAAATATTCATTTTCCCACCGTGTTTGAAATCTTCTACACTCACTTGCTATTTTGCGTTTCTTCGGTGCTGCCATTTCTGGTGACTTGCGGTAAAAGTTTTTCTTTGCTTAATTTTGTTTAGTGGAGTAGTACCGTTTCTGTGGCTGGCTCCATCTAGTGTTGAAACTGAGAAGTGCAACAGAGTTGAGCTCAAGCTTCTTGTGCGGGCCATATTCAATTATATTTTCAGAATTTGCTGCGGGCCAATAAAAACTGGACCGCGGGCCACAGTTGGCCCGCGGGCCGTAGTTTGGACACCCCTGTTCTATATTGTCACGACCCCAAAGTTTGTGCTAGGGGATGAGGGACAATAACAAAAGTAACCTCTTTTTTTATTAATAAATCAAGTTCAAATTGACCCTTTGCAAAGCCCCGCCTCTAAACAGCAACTGTCAAGCTTTTATATTTCTCTACATGTTGAAGGTGTGCAGGAGGCTCTGAGAAAAGCATCTTTTCATGAGTCTGGACGGTGGTGTCTTTTCTGTAGTCTCTCAAAAATGTGAAACCCAAGAGCACACATGTGGGGAATTGATAAAACTCTTATCTTCATCTGCTCTAACATAAACTGCAAACATTAGCATGTCTGGCTAACTAACACTAGCTTACTAGCTGCAGTAACTTTACCTCCAGACAAACTTGTGAGATACCATTGCATTTGCATTTGTTCTGTGGGGGTTTGAGGAGGAGGATGTGGGCTGATGCAGAATCAAAGTGAGACAAAGATGACAATGCATCTCTCTCTGGCTCGCTGTCTCAGGTCTAAGCCGAGTTAGTTTAGCTCCTGTCCCGGCTGTCCTAAATTTAAACAGGCTCAGAACCACAAAAATTGGTTCCCTGATGAAACCAAAAAGTAAAAGTAAAGTAAAAGGAACCAAAGTGGGCATGTTATATTCTACAGGTTGCCGTGAATTGTTGATGAGCATTCTTGATTGCAATGGTTCCTCTCAGAAGTGGTGGAAACATGGGTTGGTTCACTAGATAACACCGACACAAGCTGAAGAACCCTGCATGGTTCTAGTTAACAGCCTTATTTGTAAGAGTGTGTGTGGAGTGATCAGACAGGTCTGGGTCTTGGCACAGGGGTTGGAGGTGTGGGGAGGCAGTTAGCTTCTACCCAAGGGGAAGAAATGTGACTCCAGCAGTCTTATTTACATGCTGTGTCTTCTTAGCTGATTTGCTAACGTTAGCCAGTGTCAAGCAGACATTCAGCAGTCATCTGTGACTCAGTCACGTAGTATTTTCTATGCAAACTTTATGTGGAAAAGTCAGAATATATATATATTTTTTTATGTCTTATCCAGTAACAGTTCTATCTTCAAAGGATTTCTTTAAACCCCCAGATGACTTCTGTTTGCCCGAAAAGATAAAGGTTTGCCCGGGGTGAAACCAACATTTAAATCCAATACTTTGAGACTGCGGTGGCCATTGCACTGCAGATTTAACAGACTGTATCAGTGAAGAAGAGCACAGTAGCAGCACATTCTGTTATTGGATTTTAAATGTTGGTTTCACCCCAAGCAAATGTTTTGTCATTCCTGACAGAAAGCAGACATCAGTGAGATCATGAACAACCTGCTGCTGAATAACAGGTAAAAAAAAAAAAAGTTTGGAGTTTTCCTTAAAGAAGTGCTAAGGTCACAAATGGGACTAGCATAACATTAGCCTTGGTGACTGCACACAGGAGAATAAAAAATATTAAGCTCGAGTTAAAACTGCTACACGCAATTTTGTAGAAAGACAGTTGATTGTTAAGTCTCATTCCAAGGTTGTGAATTACCGACAATTTGGGTTGAAGGTTCGACCCGAACCACCCGCTCGTTTGTTTTCTCTGTCTAATTGTTAGCCTTGATAAACCAAAACTCTGACTGTGAACTCAGCGCACAAGAACAGGACAGGTGGAGCCGATCTGAGTGGGCTAGCCTAAGCAGGAAATTGAGTGGAGTGACGCTGGAACGCTAGCTGTGCTCACCTGCATTTCAGGTAAGGCCTGCATCCTGTTCTTGTTGATTGATACCCAAGGCATTTATCGTTTGAACTGAAATCCAGATGAAACACCATTTGAATGCTGAAACGTGGGTGTATCATTACCCAATGTACCATGCTCTTGTTAGCTAACTTACAACTGAATCTCACCTCTGTGCTGCTAAAAGGTGAAGATTGTTTGATGGGTGGATGTCATGATATTACTGGTTGAAATTAGTTGGTTCAAGCTGATGCAAACGCACATCATATTTATTTATTTTTATTTTTT
The DNA here is from genome assembly GCA_034769285.1 of Lutjanus argentimaculatus. Lineage (NCBI taxonomy): Eukaryota > Metazoa > Chordata > Actinopteri > Lutjaniformes > Lutjanidae > Lutjanus > Lutjanus argentimaculatus. Next base: position 35,446,864 of record JAWZSL010000005.1, on the reverse strand, counting down.
TTACAGGAAGAAACCGTCATTGTATCTCGATATAAGAATACAATGAAATTGATTTTACATGGCCTTTTGTTATACAATATTACCATAGATGTCATTTTTCAAGTAACTTTGCTAAAACTGTCTTGTCATTATAAAACAATATTGTGGTGCAATTTTCCTCACTGACAACTCAAGACAATAGAATGAAAAAGGTAGAAATGGGATAAGAAGAATTCAAAAGTAGGCGGTAAAAGGGGAAGTAAGGTAAGAAAGTAGAAACCTTCAAGGTATAAGGCTCAGGGTCGTGTAGTGCAACAGTAAACAACTGTTGCGTGATATATTTTTTTCTTTCTTTTCTGTTCAATCATTAAGCTCAGTATTCAGCTCACAACGCCTCCATCTCTCCATCTCCTTACAGCGTTTCTCCTGTCTGTCATTTCCTCTCCTTTGCCTTTGCACCACGTCGCTCAATTATATTTATTCATGCATGCCTTGGTGTACAGTATGAATATTCTTATTAGATGCTGTTGTTGAGACCCATTTCTTCATGGGGCGTTGGATTTATATTCATTGCCATGGATGCACATTCTAAGGGGTGTAATGATGGAGGAGTCATGTCCTACCACACGAGGCTATGGAAGGAATAATATTTGTTATGTTTGCATCAGCTGGAATGAGCCTGTGTTGCAGACGCAGGATGACACCTTGACTCAGATGAAGAAAAAAAAAAAAGAAGAAATATATTGGCTCTGTGTGTGTGACTCACTGTGGTTTTTGATCACTGAGTCTCACATGTGACGCAGATCTAAAGTAGGAGAGTTGTTTGTTGTTCAGTAATGAATATTGGATGCAGAAGGTGCAGCGGGTGAAGAGGAACAAAACCTGTTGCAGCATTTTAAAGATCTTGCAGTAATGAATGCAATCATGTATGCGTTTTTTTTGTTTTTTTTTTAATATTATGTACGAATTCAGTTAGGGTCACTTGTTAGCTTAGAGGATTGCAACACTGCTGAATACCAGAAGAGAGAGGAGGAGAGTGGAAACAAAAAGGAAGGAGAAGATAAGACAAGAAGTAAATGTAAGACTTGTGACATTATGATTATCTTGCTCATGACAGCCAGCTTATAAATCAGAGAGTACATGTAATTTTTTGGTGTTACATCTTTTGGTAAGACTTTATTTGAAGGGTTGTGCATAAGGTGGTCATTAAACTGTCATGACACCTATCATGAACATGAAGTAGCCTTTATGAGTGTTAATGTCTGTTATTATTAAGTGTCTTTCATTCAGTTATGTCATTTTTCATGCAAAGTTGACAATGAGACATTGAGATGTCTTTGTTATAACAACTTCATACATTATACTGTCATATGTGGTTGACTCTGGATGTCATGAGATCATTATAACTGTGTTATGAATATTTTCCTTGACTGCAAGTGAAGTGGTACATTTTGGGCCTGTCATGAAGAAGTTTTATTGCATTGTCAAATGCTTTTGTAAAGGTGTCATCAATAATTTCCTGGACTTGTCATAAAATTGTTATTAAATGTCATTAGGGTAGGCTGACAACAAAGTAAAGTGATTTAGCTGAAAGAGTTAGCTGATGGACATAGAGTGGTTAGCTAGTTTACTTGTTGCTAAACTAGGTTAACCCCTGTCTTCTGTTATCTGTAGCTAGTGTTAGTTAGCTTGGTTAGCTTTGAAACTAGCTGCCTAATGGACTGGATGCAGACATTTTGACTTGTCAGACCAAGAAAAACACAGGTGGACTTTATAATAGTAATTAAGGCTCAGTTCCATTAGGTGTCCCAGTAACAGCGACAGTGAACCAGCATGCACAATAGAAGAACCTCCCCCAAGTGGAATGCAGCAGTCATTAATACACCTGTGAGTTTTCTGGTATGACACGTCAAAATGTCTGCTGTGCAACTAGTCCAGTGACTGAATCAGCCCCAAGGTGCTGGGAGCCAAACCCAGCACGGAAACCACCTTGGTACTGTACTCCCTGCCATCAAAGTGGCCACCAGCGGTCTCTGAGGCTGTGTTCGGTCCCAGTTCGGTCTCAGGTCCCAGTCCGACCAGACTCAGCTAGACGCTGATGATGCAAGCATGGCGGGGTAAAGTTCAGATCAATACTGCACATGTGCAACTCTCAAATGAAAAGAAAAGTAAATTTAATGTCTTATGAATGCAGTAAAAAGAATGCTTAATTGATATCATTCATAAACATTCATGAAGAGTTCATTATCATGTCATGGTTATGACAGTGTAGTGACAGTCTTATGCACCCCCCTCTCACATAAAGCGTTACCCATTTTTTTCCATAATTGCTAATAAACCAGCAGAGGTTGTATGAACAAAACATCAGAGGCATGATCTCATGTTTAGTGATTCAACATACAAAACACCACTCATTACAATGCAACATTAAGTCCTCACACTAACAGCTTTATTGTGCAATCACCAATTTGAATGTGTAAAAAAAAAAAAGAGAGAAAGAGGAAAAAAAGAAAAGGTCATATGTTTTAGAGCGATGAATAGATACCACCAGCAGAGAGAGTACAAATGAGACAATAACACAGCAGTTGTTCTAATTTTGCAGAAATGAGGGACAAATAGCTGATGGTGGTAGACTCGGAGTACAAAGAAGAAGCCATTGTCAACATACATCTGTTCTCTGCTGTGATATTTGCTCACAATACAGTAATACAGTGCAGAATAGCAGATGGTGAAGACATTTTCAAAGAAGAGAGTGAGACGGAACAAAACTTTTGAATGACAAGTGAAAAATCCTCTATTTCAATTTTTTAAAATGTCAAAACTGTAAGTAAAACTTTCTGTAATGAGGCTCAGTGACTAGAGTAGAGCTGCAACGATTATTAATTGATTATTAAATTAATGACCAACTATTTTCATAATCGATTAATCGGTTTGAGTCATTTTTTAAGCAACCTGGTAAACACTATATCTTTAAAAGTTCCAGACCAAGATAGGAGTTTTTTTTCAGCTAACATATAAAATTGGTGTAGTACTCCTTTAAGAAATTCAAGCCTACTGCAGAATCATCTGTTGTTGGCTGCATGATGGCCTACTTATCCTGATCTGTTCTGCGGCACTTTACAATAATGTTTTGACAGGAGTGATGTTTTTCTGACTGGGCCTACATGTTTTTTCAGGCGGCAGAGAATGCACTGCACCACTGCGGACGTCCTTGGTTGCAGCGGAGGCAGTGTCACTCTTTGTCAGTCATCATGGGACAACTGGGCCAGACTGGGCCTACGTCGAGTAATGCTAAACATCTGCTTGCATTCCTCAGTTGTCTCTTGGTGCTGTGTTCCAGCAAGCAGAGGGAGGTGACGCTGGCTAGAGAATGTCCTGCTGCAACATCTGGAGTAATGTCAGTTTCCACTGGTCCGTATCGCCCCGATTCCCCGGTGTGTTTCCTCAAACCTGACCCTGATTCTGTAACGCCATGATGGAGTGTTCTTCTGGAAGGTGTTATAGACCAAAATCTATAGTAGGTACAGGTTTTCCAGGCTGTGGACACAAAGTTTTGGACTTATGCCAAAGGTATTTCTGCAGCTGACTGACCAAGGCCAACATTGTCTCTGATGTGGACACAAACCTCTGGTGTGACCCAGCCCAGAGGTGGAATGCTGGAAGCGAGTATCTAAATTTAACTTTTCTCTCTTTTAACAAGTAAGTTTCAGGTCTTTGTACTCAAATCCCAAATAAAGTCAAAGGTCAAGTAAAGTCCAAGGTCCTAAACTTTGAGTTTCAAGTCCTAAGCAAGTCAAAATAGTTTCCAGCCTCATGGATTTACAGATTTCCTTAGCTGTTAAGCTAACGTTAGCTAAGGACATTGACATATATGGAAATGGACAACATGACGGCTCCCCAAAAGTGAAGCCAAAGTATTTTGATCTGGCTGCAGTATAGGTCATAAATCCTGCTTCCCCAATGTTAACAGATAGGATATGGGCCAAACTAAAACATCAAAGGTTTAGTTTGGCAGATTTTTCCAAAAGATTGTGTCTATCATTTTAGGTGGTTCTTATCGCACTGATTTTTGTTTAACTGTTCATTTTTTTTCACTTTGGTTTTAATTAGTTACTGTATGCTATAAAAAGGAGGTTTCATGCCATGATGGACAGCTGAGCTTGTCACTGCTTGTATTGGAAATATTTTGGCTTCATTTTTGTACCGTGGGAGGAAGTGGAGATGCAGCGTTCATCTTTATTTATGTCAGTGGCTTCAGTGGCTAAGCATAATGGCACAATTAGCATGCTAATTATGTTAATATAAGCCTTTACTTACTGTTCTTTGTGCAACTTCAAATGCTGAAAGAAGTTGGAAGTTGTTGCTTCCTGTCTATAATTTATTGACCCACATGTTTTGCAAACTGCAATTTATTTTTCTCTGTTTTTTTTTTACATAAACAAAATTATCTTTGGTAATGTTAGTTGATTAGTTGCTTGGATGCTGTCGCATTGGTTCAAACAAAGTGGATCTGGAGAATTAACTGTCAACTTTGCTGAGAATGAATTTAATTAAAGGGCTAGTGTGTTGGTTTTAGTGCCATCTAGCAGTGAGCTTGCAAATTGCAAACACCCAACCTCACCCTCCCCTTCCAAGCATACAGGAGAATCTACGGTCGCCGCAAAACTCGCAAAAGGATGTATCTAAAGTCAGTGTTTGTTTTGTCCGTTCTGGGCTCCTGTAGAAACATTGCACTGCAACATGGTGACCTCCACAGAAGAGGACCTGCTCCTTCTGTAGATATTAACAGCTCATTTTAAGGTTAAAAAAACACAATTATTCTTATTTTCAAGAGATTATAAACTAAAGAAAACATACTTATGAATATTATATTCCATTTCTGCCATATTCTGCCAATAAATCCCTGTAAATCTTACCTACTGGACCTTTACACTGTAATGAAATGGAGGGAAATTAATCGTTTCTTGGCACGCTTTGTAAATAACATACTTTTTCATCTTTAGGCAATGGGGGAATGTATCAAGTATTTACAAGTTAAAAGGCTTGAGTCCAAGTGGGGTCACAAGTCATTTGTATCCAAGTCAAGTAGCAATGTGTTTTTGATTTTGTCAAATGGAGTCTAAAGTCATCAATTTTGTGACTTGAGTCTGAATCGAGTCCACACCTCTGATTTATAGTTTGAGGAAAATTTCAGGAAACGTGTAAAAATATCTTGTCTCTATTTCCAAACTGAAAAATAGTCAGACAAAAAGAATGAATACCAGATGGAGGGACAGATGGACAGACATGCAACAAGTCAAAGTAGGTAGACAGACAGATGGATAAACATAGGAAAGACTGAGAAATTCTGTAAAATATGAGAAGACGCTGTGATGGAGTAAAAACACAATGTTCCTCTCTGGTCGGGAAAATTGAGGGAAAAACAGCTCTTCACTTCCTGAAGAATAGATTGTCATTATGACTACCAGCTGCCGCACAGCGACACCATGGTGACAGCTCTGAGATTGGAAATATGATTGGCTAATCCTGCAGGATGAGATGAAATACTGCGCCTTTCTGAAGACCAAGGTAAACTTTGTTGAGGACGGGGAGTTAATTGAAGTGTCACTCCATTCCCGATTTGAATGACGTCTCGGACAAATGAGAATCACTGTTCCCTTCTCCCTCGCTCCCCTGCTCTGCATAAATCTCTGTTTGGAGGTCACTGACTCTGAAAACAGCATCCGGTCAGTTAGTTCACACCAATATCTTAGTCACTCTCAGGCATAAAACGGTTTGCTCGGCTTTATCTGCTGCCAGTAGGCTTGACTGACATGCATATTAGCTCCTTTCTCCCAAGGCTCTGAAAACACATCATATTTTCCACAACTTTCATTTTCTCCATTCAGATTGCGGCCACATTGAGGTGTCTTTGTTGCATACTAATTGCGCGTTGCTCACCTCTGAGAACAAGCCAGACATCTATGCAGAGGCGCCAACTATTTTTCACTGTCTCTGTCGCAATAAAAAGTGTCACCCAAGACAGGCTGCCGGATAGCTAAGATTCTGCATCATCCGTGGAGAACAGATCAAAACACGGACAAAATGTGATTGTTTGGGGACAAAAAGTCTACATGGCAATATAAACACATCTGCAAACCCGCTTTCTGTTCCTCTCGGCCTCCGGTGATATCCTGCGTCCCGGCTGCTGTTCCTCCCCTTTCCCAGTTCTAATTCCACGGCAATCACCTTTGCTTTTGTTTCTCAATTAGATGACCAAAATAAGCCTCTCTTTTTCTCCCCTGAAGGATATCTGACGATTCCTCTGATGCATCTCTCAACCTTCACGCTCCCTTTGTTGTGCCGTAAGATATGTTATTTCCTGCCCGGGAGAAAAGATGATCACAAATAATGAAATGCTGGAGTGTCGTGTAAAAACATTACGGTTCTGAGGAGAGAGGCTCGCCCAGGTATCCAGATGTCTCTCCAGCACAAACATGCACAGTTTTACCTCTTAAATAAAAGCTTTGGCACAGGGACATGTAGAATAACTGAGACAAAGACCATATTTGAAAGCACAAAACAGATTTTATCAATAAGACGTCTGCAGGATGGGATTGAGTGGTTATTCATCGCTTCTCGTATCTCTATTACATCTACAGGCCCTTTCATTATGTATGCAGAAAATTCTCAAGGAGAATGAACCGCTCGCAGAAAAGGGGAAAAAAAAAAGCAATGAAGGGCTTCGGTAACCCTGTGTTGTTGCCCATTTCATAGATGGCGTGTGTGTGATGAAATATGGTCTGAGCGGGCCTTGTGTTTGGGATGAAATGAGTAAGATGTTGTGTGTGTTTGTGGGTGTGTGTTTGTGTGTGCGGTTGAGGATGGTATGAATGAGTAACATGATGATGTGTGTCGGAGCCAGAGGATGCATGAGTCGCTCTGGAGGACGGAGGAAATGGCAGCTGCAGTGGCACGATCGCGGACCTGCATACAAAGAAACCTCAAAAAGTGAAACTCAGGCCGGTAAACATGCGCGATCCTTTTTTAGGACACCTGCCAAGGATTTATTTCCTCACATCAACATGCTTCTATATTTTTTTTTCATTCCATTTGATTCATTTATTTAAAGGGATAGTTCAGATTTCTTTAGATGGGGTTGTGTCGTGTATGTGTATGATGTATTACATAGATGGCAGCTGGCACTCCCCACTTTAGGAAAATCAGCAGGAGTACCAGTGTAGGAAGCTAAAATATGTCCTGCTGTGGACAGTACAATCAATCAATCAGTGTCAGTTTGGCTGCAGAATATTTTTGCCTCGCTGTCAGACAGCCTCATCTGATGGGAAACTGCTGCTGTTACATAAGCCAGACATCGCTCCCTCCAAACCAACCAAACTCCATAGGTGAAATCAGGAGTTTACTGGTCTAATAATGCCTCAATCTGTTAGTTTGTTTGTGTTATTGTTTGACTCTGTTAAATCCCAACTATCCTCTTAAAATACCGAAGTCATACATTAATACAAGCAAAGTGGCGACAAAGTAGAGACAGCGGTTGACCAGCAACTCTTTTGATCTGTGAGGTATAAAATAACTGATTTCACCTATGGAGTTTGGTTTGTTTCAAGAGAGTGATATCTGGCTTTCATGACAGCGGTTTCTCATCAGAAAAGGCTGTCTGGTGGCACAGCAAAGCAGTGAAAACATTCTAAATATAGTGTACACTTCAAGTGATATTGATTTTTTAAGTAGCTAAAATGCGTTTTGCTGTCCACAGCAGTGCGTTGCTTAGCTTCTGTGCTGGTGCTCCTCTCTGCTTCTCCAAACCAGGGGCAAGTCAACCATCATTTCTGTAGGTAATACACTGACTATCGATAAGTACCACATACAACCCCACTTAAAAAATCTGAACTATCCCTTTAAGAATCTCGCCTGGCAATGAGCTGACAAGACATTACACAATGACATACAAGATGGCCATCAGTTCATAATGTACCATTCAACAAATTCAACAAATAAATTTCAATCTAATTTACTAGAGAAAATATACTCTATGTATATATACAAATTCAGAGCATTCTGTCTTATTTGCTTTTCTCTGTCTATAAATCCTGCCAAAACAAAAACCTACTCATTAAAAAGCCTCTCCAAAACACATCTATAACAAACCATAACTCTTCAGCTTGAATTTTCTAACCTGGTCATTGTGCATGTGATGGATCCATGAAAGATAAAATTTTAATAAATGCCTGCTGTGCGCCAGTTTAGCCCACTATTTGTGATTATTTAATTGAAGTCTGTGCTTAACTTGATGATTGATACTGGGTGTAATTTGTCTCCAAAGCGCTAAAATCCATTATAAGGTTTGTCGAGTAGGTTTGTCAGCACACGTGAAATTAACAGCCTCTAAGTCCCTCACATTATTCCAAATGGTGTCCTTATATCAACAGGTTTGAAACACTTTGATTAATTTATTATAGCAACAGATATTTATATTATATTAAGAGTTCTATTCATGTGTGAATTTTCCCTGTAAAAAAGAGATTCCCACCTTTCTGTCTCCACAAGTAGGGCCAGAGGAATCTGACTGTCCCCCACTGGCAGAGTGAGAAGGAGAAAAAGAGCTGACTTGTTAGGGTCTGAACTAGTTCAAGACCGATTAACATCACATACATTGTGCAGGTAGCATATAGTTTGATAGCTGAATGAACCACAAAGATGGCTATAAAAGAAAAAATATCAGTGTTTCTATGTTCATATGACACGTAGTCGTTTTTTTGTTCAATAAAAGGCATAATGTGTGTGTTTACTTGACATAGATAAGACACATTTTTACAAGAGTTGCAGTGTTATGCTGAACAGAAGAATGTTTTGCTGCAAATAGGTGGTAATTGCCCAGTAACATATTTATAGAAATTATCCCCAAATGACCTCCAAATCAGCCCAGCGTTTCATGATTAATTAGCAAGTGTTGTTTTCATGCAAATTATCACATACTTGCCATAAAATTTGTGGTTAATTTGTGGGTAATTTCTAAGAAATTTCAAAAATGTTACTTGGTAATTATCACCTATTTAACATGAAATTATGAGACCTGTAAACAGAGGTTTCTTGTGTGAAATGAAGAACTGACTCACACTGAGAAAAAGGAAATTAGCTCAGTGACTGAACAGTTGTTGGTTCAAATTAATATCTTAAGCTTAATAGACCTGTTTTCTCACTCAGTTGGTTTTTACAAAACTCAAACTAGACTTTAAATTAATTATCTGAGCTAAGTTCGCTTAATTTTCATTTTGAAGTTGAACCAGCTCAAAATGATTTACAACGCACATTAAAAGTTTTGTGTGCAAGCTGTTTGCTATAAACCTCTAACTTGAGTGAGTGATTCAGAGTTAACTTAACATTTGTTTTCAATTAAACAAATATATTGCCATTACAATGAGATGTAAAATGACCACAAAGAGACACAAACTGACCACACACTGATGCAAAATGTCCACAAATGTAACACAGAAGACAGACTTGCGTCCAGAGGCTCGTTGTCTCAATCCACAGCTGTAGGAGATTTGTAGTAACAAATAGCAGCTTTTTTTATTGACAGTGTAACTATTTTCATTGTACAGTTATTTATTGCCGAGAGCCAGGGCTTTTTTAATGTGAGCCTTGACACATTTCCCCTCATTTTTTCAAAACCCAAACTGCCCTCCAATCCAAAAGTTTCTAAACACACCCTCTCTGTCTCTCAAGTGCTTCAAATGTGTGTGAGGGAGCCATTAAATCAGTCATAAATCTGAATTGTCTCTGCAACAGATGGAGGCAAAGTTACCGGATGAAGGTGGGTGGATAAAAAATGTATTTGCTCATCTAATTTTTACTGTAACCCCTTGATCCAACTCAACATTCTTATACAGGAGAAGCAACCATGTTCTCATTCTACAGAACATTTCTGTTACAGGTAAGTGTAAGAATGTCCAGATTATTTATGAACGAGCGTGCATATGTGCAGAGACACCCTCAGACACAGATGTCTGGCAGGTGCAACAGGGGCCAAGTTGTCAGAGCAGCAGCAGAGTCTGTAAATATGAATATTTATGTACAGTACATTGTTATGCTAAAAACCACCCTGTCCTTCTGGCTCAGGCAGATTTACAACAAAGATGCACTGATGTACAGTTCACTGTCAATTTAGTCCATCAAGTTTTATTTATATATCTTTAATTACAGGGGAGGAGGAGAAAAAGAAAGCAGACACGAGAAAACTAAATATTGGATTGCATTATGGAGAGTTTTAAGCAGACTTTTATCATTTCTCTGTGTTCTAGCCTGAAGCTCCCAGCTCCTGCTGGTATCTTCTGACACATGGTGTGTGTGTTGTGAGGGAGAGAAAGCGCGGGTGAGGGGGTCTGACAAAGGAATGTCTGAGTGAAATGAATGCCTAAATCTGCCCATCAATAAGCAGCTTGGGCCTGTGCCACGAGGGCCGCACGCCTCCCTGCAGATGCAGCTCCACTTAAAAAAAAAAAAAAAAAAGATACATCTGGATCTCAAATAGTGAGCGTGAGTGTGTGAATGTGTGTGTGCGTGCGTGCCACATGCAACTTGGTGCTCCTTCCAACAAGGATTAAACTCTCAGACATAGACTCATCTAATCACTGGTGGCCCAAATGGAGAGAGAAAATCCAATCCCCTCCCAGCAAAGTGTGATCACAAATACAGAAGCAAATGTGCACCACGGAGCATGACTGGATGAAGAGCTTCCCCTCTTTCAGGCCAGCGGTTTGTGCTATTTAAAGGATCAGTTCATCCAAATTGCTAAAGAATATATATATATATATATATATATTCCTCCAGATTGTGGCTTAGGAAATATTCATATAATTTATTTAAGCACCAGTGCAACAACGTACAAATACTCCATTACAACTGAGTCCAGCGTCTTAAAAAAGAGCTTCTGTCTATGAGATTTTGAACATTATCAGCAAACAGCTATTTGCTATGTAAAGATACAGTGGTGTGATGTTGTCCTGATCTCAGAATGAAGTCACACTCCCTGTCTGTGTGTCTGTGAGTGCTATAATCTGAGCCATGCTCGGGTCAGAGTGTGTGAGCCACGAGCTGCTAAAGAGCTTCAACTTATCTCAGAGCTGGCTTTTAGGGGTCGGATGGGGGTGGCGGAGGGGCTCAGGGGTATCACAACGTAGCGCCGTGCGCCAAACACCAAATAGCTTGTTTTAATGACTTTCATTTTTTGTAAAATATGAAGTATTGTAAAATATCACTTCCATGAGACTGTTCAGTCAGACAGTGACAGATCGCAGCCAGTAAACTTGTCATTTCATCCTCGCAGCTGTGGTGAAGGTCAGGCTGTGTGCAGCATGTGCAGTTTTATGAACTTTATGTTCATTATAATGTGATTAATGTAGAACTGGTGTTCTGCCTCAACAATTATTAATGCAACCAGATATTATGCTAAAGAGGTGAGGTTTTGAACCAGCAGTGTGATACATATTTGCCTGAAACTATGACCAATATGTTTTGACAGCATAGCCAAAATTATACCTTAAAAAAAAGTGCATTTCCCGAGATAATGTGCTTCTATTCCCAGGATAGAAAATGTCTCATTTTGGGGAAAAAATTTATTATATAAACACTATCTAACATTACAAAGGCTGACATTTTTGTCTACCCAATGTTTAACCCAAGTCAGCACCCATATATGCACATATTAGATTATTAGATGAATCAGAGTTTTATTGTTTTTATTTTATGTATTAAGTACTTTATGTTTGTGTCGTGTGTGTGTGTGTGTTTTGGATAATTGTAACTCTTTGGGCCTCGAACAACGGTTTAACTGAAGCCATCTGAGACGTTTACAGGGAAATCTCTGCTAATGACTCATATCGAATTTTGTTATTGCTTTTTGTAAATGCTGACAAGCAAAAACAGTTGGGAACCACTGGTTTAATCTTCAGTAATAAATTGCATTTTATAAGCCAGTCGCACTTGTAAAATCTCAATCTGTGAAGTAACTAGTAACCACAGCTTTCAAATAAATGTTCTGGAGGAAAAAGTACAATATTTCCCTTGGAAATTTGTTGGAGTGGAAGTAAAAAGGTAGCATAAAAATGTAGTCACTTATCTTTCACCACTGCCTCTATAAGGTCCAGCCATGCAAATAGTATAGATGGGTTTTTGACCTCAGTTTCAATATAATGTGTGCTCACATAGTTTTTGTTATGTTTAAATGTAGCACAAGCACCTGTACTCGTCTGTACTCATAAATGGTATCCTGTAAAAGTATCAAAACTGTGCTTGGAACAGACAAACCAATGAAAGGATAAATAAATAAAGATACACGGGATGATAACCAAACAATAGCATATTTCCACATGCAGCAATGTCAAAAACAGGTGAATTATAAAAGTGAAGGAGGGCATTGGAAATATAACTAGGACTTTGAATCATTAGGCCCTCCCATGCCGGTGCTTACATCATTGAAAAATAAAATAAAACTTTAAAAAGATTATGAAAACTGCAGAAAATTAAACCAAAACTATCTGCATGACATGAGACGGCAGGTTTTCCTGTAATAAAAGAGAAATAACCTGATGAAGCAGGTTTAAATTCATGAACAAAATCATGATAACTTGACCAAAGTTATGTTGCCTGACAGGTGAAGATAACAACAACAACAACAACAACAACAACAAAGGGCTATTGCTGATAAATTCAAGAATATATAGTGCATGCATGGTGCAGACGGATCGAAATGGTCAAAAAAGACAAATGTTTATGGTTAGATGCAGTGGCAACACAGCTCATCTATCATTCATGCCAATAGAGCTCTGTGAATTGAAGTGAAATTAAGAGAAATATTGAGGGGAGGGAAGGGAGAGGGAGATGGAGCAGATCTGGCTTGGCTTTGATTGAATTCTGCACAGACAGTGGCCAGATACACCTGGGTTCCTCTGTTCATCTGAATCCGGATATTAACCCTGAATATAAAACATCAGAAGCCTGAAAAGCTGCCTCCAGTGTTTCTGAGATAAGGTGGAGCTCCTTCAGACGCAGTTCAGATTTTCGATTTATTTATTTATTTATTTCTACAAAGGTGCTGCCTTCTGCGAGCTGTAGTGCCCTCCCACATGATTATATGCAGAGGAGAGAGGAGTGAACGCAGAATGTGAACAGCAGCGAGCAAAAGTCACAGTCGCACATTATTTTACAATACACCAATAAGATGTAACAAGCTGTACTTTGTATAAAATTAGACAAGAACTAGAAATAAAATGTTTTTTATAGACCCTTATTAGACTTTAGTAGAGGGTAACTGGGGACACATTACAACAGAACTGCACTGTAAACTAAAGCGCCTACTGTATTACAGTAAGTCTGTGCAGTCAGCCATAGACAAAATATTCCTCTACCTCTATAATTTCAGCCTTTACTTGGTTGGTTGATTTCGTTTACACATTGTTTTAAATTCAGAAGTAGCAGATATGATTTCACTTTAGTTTACAGTACAGCCCCATTGTGATTTGTACAAAATTACCCTCTAATAAAATCTACTAACTTTACAGTACAGTTCTGTAAGAATAAGGAGGGTTTCAAAGTGGGAAACAATACACTTTAGTTTACTATACAGTTTTATTGCAATGGGTCTAAAATTGTGAACCAATACAGTTTAGTTTACAGTTAAGTTCTGTTGTAATTTAATAATAAACCGTCAAATATTTCATCAGTCCAGAGCACCTGGAGACATTTTTCTGCACCCCAGTTTCCTCTGTTTTCATGCATAGTTCAGTCACTTGGCCTTGTTTCCTCATCGGAGGTTTGGCTTTTGGGCCACAATTCTTCCATGAAGACCACTTCTGGCCAGACTTCTCCAGACAGTAGATGGGTGTACATGGGTCCCACTGGTGTCTGCTAGTTCTGAGCTGATGACACTGCTGGACATCTTCAGATTTTGAAGGGAAGTAAGTATAATGAGTCCTTCATCTGTTGCACTAAGTTTCCTTGGCCGACCTCTGCGTCTGGTCCTCGCCGTCGCCCGTTTCTTTGTGCGTCTTCAAAAGAGCTTGAACAGCACATCTTGAAACCCCAGTCTGCTTTGAAATCTTTGCCTGGGAGAGACCTCGCTGATGCAGATAACCCCTTGTGTCTTGTTGCTGTGCTCAGTCTTGCCATGGGTCTGACCTGTGACATGAAACTCTTCCACAACCTCACCTTGGTAACAGAGTTCGGCTGTTCATCACCCAGTTTCAAGCCTCCTACACAGCTGTTTCTGTTTCAGTTAATGACTGTGTTTCAACCCACATGTGAAAATTGATGATCATTAGCACCTGTTTGGTATAACTGGTTAATCATACACCTGACTATGATCCTACAAAATCCCTGACTTTGTGCAAGTGTACCTAGAAGAATTGATGCTGCTTGGAGGGCAAAGGGTGGTCACACCAAATACTGATTTGATTTAGATTTTTCCTCTAAGGGTCTAAAAGTGTGAAATAATACACTTTAGTTTACAGTGCAGTTGTGTTAATGTATCTCAAATTACCCACAAATTAAGCCAAATAAGAGTCTAATAAAGGGTGTAATACTGTCTAATAAAGAACATATTGTGTCTGTTTTTTGTCTAATTTGATACAAAGTATGGCTTGTTACGTTTTATTGGTGTACTGTAAAATAAAGTGCAACCAAAATCAGCTACAAGGGTTTCACTCAGTTAAAAAAAACATTTTAGTATCATTCCAATAAGTGTGTTTTCCACGCTGTCAGGCTGAAACGTGACTGTTAATGCATGTAAAGTGGTCTTAGACGCACTTAAGAATACGTGTCCATCAACTGCAGGGAAATGAATGTTAACAAATTCAGACAGAGACACTTCCCACTGAGGCGTCCCCACCTACACAGCTAAAGTCTAAAGCAGATATGATTACTTTGCCTCACAGAGCTACTCAGAGCTGTCATTGTTGATGTACACCAATTAGTTCACAAACTGACTGGATCATTAAGATGTTGTTTTCACTCCTGCTGCACTGTTGTTGACATCCTTCACATCCAAATTTCATTCCACCTAACAAAAAGCTAATTACTGAATGCTTCATACTTTATTTCAACATTTTCTATATAGAAGAAGTGACGGTGGTGGTAGAATATTGACTTTCAGGTATTTAAAGTTCTTATAAGTTTTACTGCAGACGTTTTATAAAACAGATCATTAAGGGGAACCAAAACAACAGCCATTTCCACACAACCCTTGAAAAATCAATAGCAAAGCAGCACTGCAACACCTATAATCACACTTTATCTTCATAACAGTTTGTAGGGACTGAAAACACACTGTTCACTGTGGAAATGCACCACGTTCCCTTCTGAGAATAACTTTACCAAATCAATTATCCTGTAAGTACTTGAGAACTTTTTAGTTTTTCATGCATGCAAAAGCATCCGATGACAGCTGCACACAACTATGACATCCAGAATTCATTATTATTTAGCAACTGATTCATTTATGCATTTTTAAATCAAGTTAATTACTGTACAGAGGGAAGGACATGTGGCCTTTCTAAGCACTCTCTTGTTTGATCTTCCCCTTTTTTCTGAATGTGTATTCATTTAAATAAAGACAAATGTAGAATGGAGAGGATTATGACGCATTATTTTCTATTGAAATAAATAGGAATGAGTGAGCCTGAATGTTTTGGCAAAAATGTAAAAGAAAATCTGTCACTGTGACGAAATTTAATAATGATATTTTGGCCACTCCATTTATTTCTATAGAATAGATTTATATTCCTGTGTCTTACCCACAGATTAATAGACCTTTTCTCACAGAAGCCATTTTGACATGAAATAGTAGGATAAACTCAGGTGTTACCAGTTGTACTAATTAAGGTTCCAATCAGGTCAATCAGAGTCAGGGTGCTGCTATGTAAACCAAACACTAAATGGAACTGGACCTTGCAAAGATGAGGCTTTAAACCAAAGTATGGACTTGTTTTACAATCATCAAATATTGGTGACCTACAATAATCTAGAGTAAGCAGAGGTGGGACAAAACAATTGTTT
Source organism: Lutjanus argentimaculatus (assembly GCA_034769285.1). Taxonomy (NCBI): domain Eukaryota; kingdom Metazoa; phylum Chordata; class Actinopteri; order Lutjaniformes; family Lutjanidae; genus Lutjanus; species Lutjanus argentimaculatus. The sequence continues at coordinate 35,430,835 of JAWZSL010000005.1, read as the reverse complement.
TGCAGCACACAAGTAAGTCTTTGCACCCAAGTCCTCAACTTTAAGTTTCAAGTCTCACTGATTTATTTTAGAAAGTTACTTAACTGCAGCAGTAAAACTGGTATCATCACAGTGTAAAAATACTCTCTTAGAAGTGAAAGTCCTGCCCTCTGCGTGTATTCCCTTATTTCACTCATTATTTTTGCTGTGTTCAGGATGCTTTACCATCCCAAAATGTCAACATTTGATGTCCTGGGAATGAGTCTCAACAGTCAACTATTTTTGTGATGCGTTCACAAACTGCTCGGACAAATCCTTCTGAATCTACCTTTAATGTGTTTTTCATGCTGCAGCTGGTAAAGGTGGAGCTACTTTAAATACTGCGGTGTTTCATTTAGTCGATATATATATATATGTAATATTAATATCTGCAATCTGCAAAAACAAATACCATATTGGCTTCCAAAACTAGTGGAGTAGTAGCAAACAAAGGAAATACTCAAGTGAAGTACAATTATCTCAGAATTGTACTTAAGTACAATACTTGAGTAAATGTGCCACTGCTTAGCTGTTAAGCTAACGTTAGCTGAGCATTATTTCACTAACTATGTTGATATTAGCCTTGACTTGTTCTTTGAGCAGCTTCAAACATCAAATGAATAAAGTTGTTGCGTCTCCGTCTGTAATTTTTGACCCTCACATTTTGCATACGGTGATTGGGTTTTTTTTTTTGGTTTTTTTTTTGTTCACCACCTCACAATTTTGTACAAAATTTTCTTTGGAAACATTTTTCCCAACTGGTGCTCAGTAATGTTAGCTTAGTTCTTTGTGGTTCTCTGATTGATTGATGCTGTCTGAATTGATGGCTTGCTGAGGATGAATGGCGTTAACGTTAATTCATTCAGGAAAAAAGTGCAATGAATCATTTTGCAGCACCTTTTAAACAAGAGACTTTTTCATCTTTTGGAGTTGTTGGAAGGTATCAATATCTTCGAGTCAAAATGCTCAAGTCCAAGTGAAATCACGAGTCATTCAAAATTCTCGAGTCCACACATCAGGAGATAAGCCTTCTCACTCTGACAGTATAATCCTGAACCAACTCAATAGGTCTATGTAAAGTATATACATCAAACACAAGCACTGTCTTATGAAGGCGAAATGATAATAAACACTGATTACCGCTCATGGATTGCACCCCAGCTTTGCCCTTACTGTGACTTCCTGTTACAGGAAGTGTCACTTCCTACTCAATATCACTTCCCACAATTACATCTCATTATACAGTCCCCCCTTTCCCGACTGATTTGTCTGTCTGCAGCACTACAGTGGTGCAATTATGATACCTGCAAATACCGAGAAAATTACATCTATCTTTGCTGTGACATTCAGCTCGGCCAGTCATCAGATCAATAACTTCATAATGACGCCCTGTGAGGATTTTGATAGAACTGGGGAGGATTAGACGTTTGCGGCCCCCTGCCTCAGCCCCATCTCACTGATTCAGATGCCACAGAAAAACGCCGCAGTCATAATCCACATTCAGGTGCTGCAACATTACAGCCATTCCCACAGTTTTCTCAGATAAAAATCTCAATCTATACACCTGCTGCAGCCCTGCTGTCGTTTCCACCCTGTTACATCATCAGCTCCATGTGTAAAACCTGAAAGAGAGGCTCCTGCCATTTCGGTCATGCAACATTAATGAATGTAAACTTCTTTTAATGGATTGAGGTGCGTATTTGTTTCTGTGTGTGTATTGTATAGGCTTGTATGTGTATGTGTGTGTGTGGTGTGTATAGATGCTGTGAGGGAGGATGTGGATTATAGCTCTGCTACCTCTGGCTAATGAGCAGAAACCTTAATCCACACCTACCAGCAACTAATTCCTAACCTGACTCACCTCACACTCACTGACAAACTAACACTGAGTGTGAGTGTGTCGATGGAGCCTGACATAAGTTCATGAACGGTATTATCATCTTACATTGAGGTCAAACTGAGAGTAAAATTCAACTCCTAAAGAATGCAGAATGGTATTGGATGGAAATGTACATTCATTCGCATTTTATTTTGCAGATTTTCTCATTTGGATAGAAACCTAGCTACTGTTTCCAACCTGGTTTGTACATATTGTAATATCTTTTTACTCATCAGCCAACATATACACCTATACAAGTATACTTAAATAGCCTTATATTAGCAGCTGGGACAATTTATGGGTCTATATCAGTGGGTGATTTGTTCATTTTTAAGACGGGGGATGAACCAGTTGGAGCACCTTAGTGATGACAACAGCAGTTCTTGTGAGCTAATCAACTCACGACCGATATTTTTTGTTCTCCCCTGAAGCTGTATAGTTTAGAGAATATTACTGATCTAAGATGAATAAGACAGGAGGATTGGACTGAGAGAAAAAAGTGTATTTATAAACCCATCTGCTACTTTAGCATCATGGACAGTGCCATTAAGCTGCTGACATTTCAGAGCCATGGTCGGGGCCATGGATTCTCACTTGCACAAACCTCAGACAGATAAAGGATCAATGAGTGAGGCAGACTAGACCTCAGCGGATATTCAACTAACTGCCCCTGCACTTTCTCCACTAGTAGGCCCTAATAGCAAACAATTACAAGTAACTGTGCATTTTGGTCATTTTTGAGGATGGCATCCCCACTCATCTTCCCTCAAATCACCTAGTGGCACCAAACGACTAAATCACAGTTAACAGAAAGTATATATGAGCCTCTTGAAAAAGGAGAAACAGTGTTTTATATTAACATTCATAAGCCATGTGTGATGCACTCCCAAGGGCGTCACTTTGTCTTGAAAAGCGGTGGGGACATAAGGGCTCTGATGCAAAAACATTTTGTAAACCGTCCTCAAAATTCAGAGTAGATAATTCAGCAGGTCAGGAAAAAATATTTTAAATAACAGCGCATCAAAAAGGCACAGCCTTGACTTCTACAAAGTCAGTCGACAATAAGAAATACTCGCAAAACAAAGTAGGCAGCACAAGTAAGAGTCCATCACACCCACAGCTGCAAGGCTATCAAGTCAGTCAATTGAACAATATTAAATATCAGTGACCTAAAATATGAGTTAATGAGCTGTGTTCAACAAACTCATTGTATGTTTTCTTATTGTGCAAATAGGCAGTTCTCAAAGCATTCTCATACGTTTCTTGGTGCGAGCTATTTTTCAGAACAAATAACACTTTTAAATAGTGATACGGACAAAATCTGCCATTTCAAATACACACAATGGCTGCAGCATTATTATACTTTTTATTCCCTCTCACATAAAGTGAGGAGACTTTTGAGTCAGTTTAACTTTAAGGTGTAGCTCAAGTAACAAGCACTGGGCCTCATGTGGGAACCATTTGTACGAACACATTTGTTCTTAAGTGGTGTGTACGAGTGATTTAGGAGAACTTGTGGTCCAGTCAGTCTGCTGTCTACTGAGGTTTTTCAATATTGAATGTATATTCATTAGTTTGAAGGCATTTTGAGTTTGAAAAATAAATTACACTTCATAATTATGTCGCCATTATCCTGTTGGACTACATTTCAAATTATGATATGATTGCAAATTGACACAAAGTCTGTCATTAATTTAATAATGTATCATTACCTGCTGTCAGGTGTACTGGCCGTGATCTGCTCATGCAGGTTTATGAAGCCGCTGTCCAGGCGAACATCCTCTCTTATTCTGTCCTCGATCTCCGTGACCTCCTTGCAGTCACCCTTTGTCCTTGCTGTGGTGAGGTGTTTTTTTTCTCTTTGAAGCCATTTTCATATAGAAACATGTCCTCTTTCTTTCAGTTATAACACCCTTCTGCAGTACTTGCAGTGGATCTGCAGGTTCACAATTTGACAGCCAGTTTGTTTGAGGCAAAAGACAACACCACGTTAAAAGGGTTAAAAAATACAGTTTATTATTATGAATATATTGAAATCAACAGAGCAATAATCTAACTGTAGGAAGGGGGGAATGGCCAGTTTCTACTCGCCAAGGGGGGGAAGAGAGCAGGCCAAGGTCAGCTTCACTGCTCATCGTTTGCTTCTACAGTCGTCACTTCTTCGTCACACTTAAACGTCACTTGATTGTGGACTTCTGAGCTGTCGCCATGACGGCATCACACTTCGGCCTTCAGGAAGCCCCGCTTGGCTTAGGGCTGCAGCATGTGGCGTGGACCTTGGTCCTGCAGATAGAAACACACAAGAGGATGAGAGACAGCAGTGTTTGCTGCATGTGGCTTAAACAACCTAGAGAGCGAGGCACATTCAATCACACCTGCCTTCAATCAGCACCTGCATCACAGCCATTGGCTCACAGCAAAGTGAAGTCCCTCCACCCCACACACAGACAACACCACTGCATGCAGAAAACCACTCCCAATCAGTGGCAGTAGAATGTAGTTGAGACAGCGTGAAGGTGCCGATACAGATCTACCTGTTGCACAGTGACAGTCCGACCCTCAGGTAACACAGCTATTAACACAATCGCTCAGTTTTCCTGTTTCTTTGTTTTATCGGGTCCCTTAATTCCACCGCCGTAGCAGTTAAAATGACAGATTTTCCTCCATGGGTCTGTGAAAGCAGGACATCAAACTCCAAACTCGTAAAGTTCTTCTTTTTACTCTTTGATGCCATTTTCATGAATGAACTCTTCCTGACACATGGGGCCGGAAGCGTAGCCTTATATGGTATCACTGGAGGTTAATTATGCTAATATGCAAGTCTCATGCATGTGCGCTCAGATACGCAAAGGTGGATCGTTTACAAAGGTACCTGAAGTTACGAGTGTTTGCTGAATCTAAGACCAAAAAAAGTAGGGGTAATTTAAGATAAGAATATGAAAATGTTCGTGCATGTGGACCATTGTCTTCATGCAGAAATCACACAGATACCAGAACAAACCAACACACAGGCAAACATGCACACCCTTGCTCACAAACTTCAACGGCACACACACTCTCTGGGGAGCTGCAGGATCTGCTGGTCCATGTGAGAACCCTGTACAAGTTATCATATCGTTCAGCCAAAAGGACATCCTCTTTGAAAAGGCCCCCGTTCACAGACACACCGTTTTATTTGTCCTTATAATTTCGGCTTACCGCAGCTGACAAGTGTGATGTCCTTTTATACACTGGCTGAGGGGGGAGAGAAAGTGCTGACATGGACACTTGTCCCATGAATTTTGTGCCAGCGGCAAGAATCTGCTGACACCGCCAACTGTCTCAGGAAGAAATCTCAACAAAGAAGTGAAATTAAATGCCGACAACTTCTTCTGTGCTTCCTGGAGTTACGCCCCGGCTTTAATATTTCATACCTGCTTCCATATCTTTCTATTGACAACTGTGACCTTACTAGAACCTGGTTCAAGGAATGAAGGGAAAGCACGACATGAAGTGTCCTTTCATGGACTGTGATTTTACCATCTTTGTAGAAAGCCCTTTAATTATCCTGCAGTTATAGAGAGTAAATTTGATAATTCAAATATCCATCCAGGCTGCTTCTGCCTTAATTAACACCAGTTAATTGTTCTAAACTGCATGTTTACAAATGATACAGTCATATATTCCTCATCTTCACTTCCTCAAATTTACCACAAATTGGTCTGTTGACAACAAATTATATTCTTGGTAGAATCTTTACGTCCCAACTGTTACACAATAACATAATATTAATTCTGTATCTTATATAGAAAAAATATCTTTTTCCTCAGAAACTTTTTGGTAACACTTTATTTGAGGGGGTGTGTGTAAAATAAGTTGACATTGTTTGAGATGTCTTTTTTTAGGAGAACTTGACATTATCAAACTTAAAGAAACGTTCTAGTTTTATGTTTTAACATTCTATTAAACTGTCATATCTGGCTTTACAAGTGTGTCATGAATATTTTCCTTGACCTCAAGTACAGCGGTACATTTTGAACTTGACATAAAGATGTCATAAACTTTTATGACACTGTGAAATGCTTTGCAATGATGTAATGAATAATTTCCTGGTCTTCACCTACAGTGGACTGTCATAAACATGTCATTAAATGCTGTGAGGGCCAGTTTGAGCTTACAGTTACCTGCTAGATAGACAGACAGCAGTTAGCTTGTTAACTTGTTGTAGGCTAACTGCTGTCTATCTGTGGCTGGCATTAGCTAGTTAGCTTGGTTAGCCATGAAGCTAGCGCCAAGTTAACTGACTGAGGCCTCAAATAAAGATTTACTATTTACTTTGTATTTTGGACTTGTCAGAAAGAATTCTTTAATGTTTTATTACACTGTAAAATGGCTTTGCAACAGTGTCATGAATAATTTCCCTGTTTCAACTAAAGTGGTTCCATGTGGAGTTGTCAAAAACATGTCATTAATGTTATAAGGCTAGATTGATGACTGAGTACAGGACCAGGTGCACACAGCAGTTAGCTAGTATACTTGTTGCTGAAGTAGGCTAACTGCTGTCTTCTGTTATTTGTAGCTGAAGTTAGCTAGCTTGGTTAGCCATGGAGCTAACTGTCAACTCGCAAGAAAGCCACCTCACTCTGTATTCTGTAAACTGGCTACAGTGTGTCTCAGACGCTGTGTTCGAACTTGATTAAAGTCAAATTATCATAACAAAGGCATCTCAAATAACGTCAGCTTTGTATTAAAAACAACATAATTGGCCAAATGTACAACTGTTCAATTTTGACAGTGTAATGACAGTCTTATGAGCACCCCTTTGAGGAAAGTGTTGCTTTTTTTTTTTGTCTCTCTGAGAAGCGACAGGCGACATATCTTATAATTCAACATGATTCTACTTTTCATTTATCACTCAAATGTTTGATATTAAAACATATTGCGACATCAGTGACAGCATTAAAGATCAGGACAAAGAGCATTACCCAGATCTGGATTAAGTGAAACAAACAGGAAACTGGCCAGACAAAGAAAAATATAGGTCACTATGGTGCCTGGAGTCTTGGACTTGATTCCTGAAAAATTTGACCTAAAGGAAAAATTCACCCAAAATGAAAATCATAAATATTGGGGCAGTCACAGGCATGGGCATTTCCAGAAATTATAACCAGTTTTGAGAAGAAATAAAGATAATATACAATTTAAAAAATGATTAAAACAGCATTATGATTCATGAAACCAATGGACAGGCTTTTCAAATTCCCCTTTGCGGGATTTCAGGCGACCACAGCCCAGTGTTTGTTGTGGTTTCCCCCCTCAGGATGCTGCCTGCTTTTCATTTATTTCTCATGATTGCATGACAGCCTTGGTGGAGAGATGAAGCGTGACCTTGGAGAGACTGTGGCACCTTGTAGCGCTGTGGGTGCAGCACAGACATCCTCTTTATGAACTGTATCCCCCTCATATGATGCTTCAATGTTACAAATTCATGATTTTAAAAGGAAACGTACAATGCTATACCCGCAGCACTGTCCCTTGTGTTTACTGAGAGCTCACAAGGCTGTTATCAAATAGAACTTGGAGGAAAGAACTCATCTCAGATCTCACCGAGACAAAGCCCTCAGAGGCTTGTGTGGATAGTAAAATATGCTGAATGTACATACATATATCTGTCTGTACCTGTAGACATATATCTGCTTTGGACCCACTGACCCCCATGAGATGGCTGCTCATGCCTTTACAGATCCCCCGCCATGTTTAAATGCTGACAGCTGACTCTATTTCTGACAACTGCATCTGGTATTTGAGCGCTGAATAGTTGTGCTGTGTCACAGTCCACCCCTTTGGTCCCCATTGAAATATTTCAGCTAATACCAGATGGATCGCCACAACATATTGTTCAGACATTCATGCTTCAAAGACAATGCATCCTAATAAGTTAAGTGATTCCTACAGATTTTCCAGTAGCGCCGCCATGATTTTGACATTTGTGGTTTTGAGTGAAATGTCTCTAACTTTCTAACTATTTAAATAACACCATCATCAGATCAAAATTTAAATGCATTAATTTATTTGGCTTGTGACCCAATACCAGTAAAACTAACAACATTAACATTAGTCTCAGCTTGAATTTGTTTCTAGTGCTAATTAGCAAATGTTAGCATGCTAACCATAAAGCTTCCAGCTTCCCATCTGAAAAGTGAAGTATAATTGTATAATTGGGTAAGGACGGTAGGGACATGTCCCTTCCAATACTGAATTGTCCATAGCAATAATTTGGATCAAAAAATTTAAATATAATCACTGTTGTCCATCAGTGTCCAGTCAATGTTAATGTGAGATTCAATAAATACAATTTTTAAGTTTTGCAAGATTGCAACACCCCCCTCAAATGCCTCACAGTGATTCGGTCCACTGACAAAATTTTTAATATGTGAATTAAGTGACTGGCAACAAATCTAGCGAGTTATTCAGACCATCGGGGGTGATATGAGAAATATATACAATCTATTATGTTGTAATTGCTGTAATCTCAGTCAGCACTCCTCTGGCAGCAGCACAGCATCTCTCCATCCCCCTCACACCATGTGCCAAGCAGGAGACTGACAGCTTTTACTACGCTTATGGGGACACTCTGTGTCTCTGTCGCTCTGAAACTTTCCGACTACAGGCAACAGGAGGACAGGCGGACAATACAGACGGATGATTGTTCACTTGCCATGATCGAACCGACTCATACTCCCAGTTAGATCCAGTCAGGATAGAGGCATAGCAATGAGTATCCTCTCGTCCAAAAATGATCACGTCTGATTCCAATAAACCAAGATGGCAACAGTTATAAGGTCGAAGCTTCAAAATGGTAGTCCACAAACCAGTGGGTGACATTATGTTAGTTTGCACATGGTGCCATAACATAGAAAACTAACTAAGTGAACATTTTAGTAAAGTCCCCTCTGAGCAGTTTAGTATTTAGCTCAAAGAACCACTATGCCAAAGTGGACCTTTATGGAGCCTCTAGTGTGTCTTTGTGTCTGGAACACCATTAGCTGCCTTACGTTGCTCAAAAAACTCAAATATCACTGTGACAGATATGAAATTCATATCAAAAGACAACATCAAAGTTGGGCCTATTTTAAGTCTAACACATTGCATGATACAACCAGACTAATATGACGTGTAGTTGCTGAATCCTGCCAAACGCAAAGAGTTGAGGATGGAATATGAAAGAATAAGAAGACGGAATATAGGGAGCTGAGGTGGGAACTAGAGAGGATGTGGAGAGAGCGAAGTGGTCCTCTTGATGATGGGCTGGTATCTTAATGTTGGGATAATGGAAACCGTCAAGAACCTTTCTCCTGATAGAAAACCAGAACATGTAATCTTTGAGAGTTTTTTTAATATTTGTATGCTAGATAGCCATTAAGCGAACAGCAGGAGACAGGTCAGCGCTTTCAAGTATGTTCCCAAATTCAAGTGCATCCATTTGCAACCTGGGCTTTAGTTGCCAAAAGCAAAATTCTAACTCTATCCAATTAGTCAATGGAGATGCTGATGTCTTGGTGCTTTTGGGAATGTCAGCCCTTCACGTGTGAGCTTGAATCTCTGAAGAGACAGCTATAGAATTGGTCAGGAGGAGAAGCCAAGTGCAAAATTCAAATGTTTCTCAGTGATTCAGGTGTGATTGTTAGCTATGCATGTTGGTGTCTTGTTTGTCTCTCTCCTGCTCTCTAAACTCTGCCTGTATTAGTTGAGATGCTTTTAAGGGGGGCTGACAGCAAAATGGATTAAATGGGGTTTGCTGACGGAATACATATCAAATCTGCGGGCATGCAATTGTGGGCTGCGGCATTTGCAAGGCTTATGACTTCTGCTGAGGCTGTGGATCCATCATGCCTTGCCCGCTCTCCTCTTCTCCTCGCTATTCAGATGTGGAGGAAGAGAGAGAAGAGATGCGAGAGGGAAAAAGGGAAAGAGCTCTTGATCACCTGCTTTGTCTGAAGTGAGTCACCTTGCAAATATATGAATAGCAAATGCAGGAAAAGTAATCTGGTGGCGCTCTGGTACATCCTCCTATTTGCATACCTGCCAGCCCCTGTAGTTAGCTCCTGCATCTCAGGACTTGGCACCTCAAATACGCAACGGTATGCATATATTTCTCCCTTTTTTCTATAACTGTGTCTCTTTTTTTTTTTCTTATCTCGCCTTCCTTTGTCTCCTTCTCACTCCTGTCCATCTTTTCCCCTCCTCTATTTGCTTATTCGCCCCCCTCCACCCCGCCACCTCACTCATCCTCTTCCCTCTGTCTCCCTCAGACATCAGGGTGTATTTCCCCCCGGCAGGATGCATGACAGGGGAGCAGGTGGAACGGAGAGCAAATGACAAATCTCTCCCTCCGTCCCCTCCCTCCATCTCTCTCTCTTTCTCTCCATCTCACCCACTGTCCTGCCAGAGGCCCTCCTCACTCAGCCTTCCTCCCTCCTTCAGCACCTTCCCATCCTATCTGACCACATTGATATTCAAATCTGCCCAGGCGGCATTCCACCTTCTCTTGCCACGTGAAGGTCTCGCCAAAAGCACCAAGGGAGAAAGAAGGCGGGCAAATGTCCCCACCCTGATTCTTAATCCACTGCTAGACATATAAAAATGACAGGGCGTATGCTGTAGGTGGAGCTCTGCAGCACTCATATACAGATATAGATCACTGAGAGGACATCAGCTAAAGGTGGTTAAAAAAAGACTGTGAGACTAAACTATTAGAAATAAAAAAGCTAAATGGTTCTCTGGCTGGTACCCATAGGAGAACTATTTTTGGTTCCTGGTAGAACCTCTCCACTTGAAACCTTTTAAGAGAGTTCTACCTAAACCCCAACATAAAGAGTTATACCTAGAACCATCTGTGAAAGGTTTCACTCAGAACCCCCTATGAGAGGTTCTGCACAGAACCCTTCATAGTGTAATGGTTCCACCCAGAACCTCCTCAGATCTGTTCCACCAGGGAATTTGATGAGAACCTTTTTATATTCCAAGGGCTTGATCTTGAACCCACCCAGGTGATTTTTACCAGGAATGTTTTTATATTCCAAGGATTTTATCTAGAATATACCCAAATGGTTCTACCTGGAACATTTTATATTCCAAGGCTTTTATCTAGCACCCACTAAGGTGGTCCACTGAGAATCTTTTTAGATTCCAAAGGATTTTATCTAGAACCCACCGAGGGGGTTCGACCAAGAAGCCTTTCATATTCCAAGGGTTTAATCTTAGCCCTCCAAGTGTTTTTTTGCTGAGAACCTTCTTATATTTTAAGAGTTTTATCTAGAACATTTTGATATTTTAAGGGTTTTATCCAGAACATACCCAAGTGATTCTAACAGGAATGTTTTATATTCCAAGGCTTTCATCTAGAACCCACTGAGGTGGTCCACCGAGAACCTTTCTAGATTCCACGGGTTTTATTTAGAAACTACCCTGGGGGTTCTACCAAGAACTCACCAAGGGGATTCTACTAAGACCCCTTTCATATTCCATGGGTTTATCTAGGACCCACCCAAGAAGATCTACCAAGACCCCTCTCATATTCCAAGGGATTTTTTTAGAACCAAGGCAGGGGTTCTACAGAGAATCCTTTTATAGTACTGGATGAAAAGGGTTCTTATTGCAACCCTTAGTCTTGAAGAACAACCCCTTTCGTCAAAGAGGGCTTCTCAAAAGTAAATGTTTCTGAGTAGAACCTCAGCCCTTCAGGAAGAACCCTTATGGAACCCTTATGTCTTATTTCTGCTCAGATAGGAAAGGATTTTTGTCCCAAACTTGTCTGTACATCATGTGTTCATGTTTCCATATGCATCTGCTTCTAAAAGACAGAAGTCTCCACAGAGAAGAAGAAAGTGTGAAAAGACTGTTTGGCTGTCTGTCCTTGTTGTTGTTATTGACATGGTCCCACATGACATGCAAGTGGAGCCAACGTCTCACATCTGGCCATGAGCTATCATTATCTTTGCCTTCTCCTCTCTGATGAATCTGCCCCTGTTCCTTGCTGAGGAGCTGGGCTTTATTTAATGGGCTCTTTCAGCCGTGGTTTGCTTGGCGGAAGCCTCTTACAAACCCATTTAAAGAAGGGTCTATGGATTTCATGGCTCCCCGGGCGCTCTCTCCTTCTTTCAATAAGGTGAAGTCCAAGGCTTTATCCATCCGTCAATGGGCCAGGGGAACAGTGGATGCAGCAGTTTTTAATCCCAGAGATGCCACTGTCCACTGTATGCTTGGCTGTTCCCTGATAGGAGGGCCTCTTCGCGCAGCTCTCACCTGGGGACTTTTTAGTTCTGTGGCAGAGCAGATTTATTGTTACATAGATGGGGATAAAGACACCTTGGACACTGACTGCAGATAGAAAGATGTAGGGAGAGACGGAGGAAGAGGACACAGGCAGATTGAGATAGTCCTGAACTGGACACTATGACATACATATTCATCGACATGCATGCACCTTCCATTCATAACATGCCGTGCAAGCTGCAAGTTCACTCTGTTACATACGTTTGCTATGTTATGTTCAGTGCGCTTCAATAAATAAACAAAATAAACTTGCAAAATGTCAAGAAAATAAGTATTCCTTCTCCTATTTTCCTTATTTAACAGAAAAATACAACCATGCACCCTTGAATTCAAGATTCTCCAGTTTAACTGCCTTGTTAGCTTATTGTAAACATACTTCATTTTCGCTCAACAGAAAATAAAACTCACCAAAATCATCTTTGCTGGTCTTTCCACTGTTCAAACAATCATTAACTCTGGTTTGGTTGAAGTAAATCCTCAATTCACCTAGTTAGAAGTGAAAATATTCTGGTCTACGGCTGTTTTCCTCTTACTTGTTCTTCGGCTCAGTGAGATTGATGACAGTATAATGAGGGATAACATGACAGCTCCCTAAAAGCAAGGCCCAAACATCTTGATCACCCCCTGAAGGCTGGCTGCAGTGGGATGAAAACCCTGCACTCTCCATGTTTATAGATGGGACATGGACCAAACTAAAAAATCAAAGTACACATTCGTACTAGTTTCTGTCATTTTGGGAGGTTCTTATCATGCTAATGTTTCATGACTAATGTTTGTTCATGTGTTAATTTTTCTGATAAGTTTGATTTGATTAGTTATTTGATGCAATAAAAAGCTGTTTTCATCGTACATGTATGACACCTTAGCCCGTTCGCATGTGAGTCCACTGGCTGTATGGGTGGGACCTAAATACTGCAGCTCCAACCTTGATCACTATTTTGCAGACAGACACTCATACACAGTCAATGCATCAGATCAACCAACATTGTCATTCCACAAGCCATGCTAAAAAAAACCCACTTATGCTCAATAAAATTGTTGCAAACAAATTATATTACCAAAAAAAAGTTTAGGTTTATGCTTAGGCTTTAGGCTTCCTTGACTCAAGATGAGTTTGTTTGAGGTGCTTCTTGGATGGGGACACAGTGTGCAAATGAAACTTAAACTTGCAAAGCCCAAAATTAATGGAGAAGAAACATGACAAAATCGAGGAATAAAATGTAGTTTTAGAAAACTGGTATCCTCACATCATCTCTTCTTTCTATTATACTAAACACAACATGCTCAGATGTTTATTATGCCCTATTCTATTGCTGTTTACAGCAATAAACAGAAAAGACGGCCTCAGCTTTTATAACATTAGAGTGCCATTTATTACTGCCCATTCATTTGACCATCTTTCTCTGCCTCAGCCACTGGCATACAAATGAAAGGCTTAGTAGGTGAGGAGCGATCGATGTATGATTTGGTTAGTTAGAAGCAAATAAAATGTGGCCATTTTTGCCCTTTGATAAATCAAGAGTGGGAGACATCCACACCTCACTCAGAAATGAAAGTATTTTCTATTCTCAGTCTCTTGACTGCGCCCCAGAGAATTGCAGGGCAGTGGTTAATGGCATTATCAGAGGCAATCACTTCACTGAGGTCAGAGAATGAGGACTTGAAAGCAATAAAAAGCCCCACAATGAGAAATTATCCCCCAGCACACACTCAGAGACACACACATGTGCGCACACAATGGTATTTTCACTGTAAAAACATATGCTAAAGCACTTTATTATGAATTAAACAATATTCTGCAGAGAACAGTGTCTTTACATGTTGCATTTCATATATTTTCAACCCCAGAGAACTGAATACAGCAGATGAAAGATATAAACAAAAGACTAGAAAGTGCTACTCATTGTTAGCCATATGCAGCATGACTCTAGATGTTATTGTTGGTCAACTGGTTGGTCTGTCAGTCTACCACATTAGTCCTGACTGAAATATCTCTACAATAATGCTACTGTTGTAGTATAGTTGGATACTACAATGTCATGACATTTTGTGCATACATTCATGGTTCTCAGAGGATGAATCAAAATGGCTTTGGTGATCCCCTGATTTTTCCTCTTGCATCACCGTGAAGTTTATTTTTTTTTTGTGTGTGTGTTAAATGTCTCAATCATCATTGGATGGACTGCCATGAAATTTGTTACAGACGCTCACGCTTCAAAGACTACAAGTCCTAAGAAGTTTGGTGATCTCTAAATTTGCCTGTAGTGCCATCATGAGGTTGACATTTGTGGTTGTGAGTGAAATATCTTGCCATGATCCAATTAAAATTCTAATTTATCCAGTACTTTGGGTCATACCTGCAAAACTAACGATATTCCTATTAGTTTTGGTTGTTCTTTATTTTTTAGTGCTAATAAGCAAAAATTAGCATGCTAACAAGCAGGTATGTTAGCCTTCGACAGCCACGAGCGTGTTTTTTGTTTGCTTCAAATGGGGTCGTGTTTGCCTGAGGTATTCACGTTCTTCCAAGTGAAAGTTTTCTGACAGCTTCGAGTTCGAGAGGTGATGTGCTTGCTGACATTTTCGGAGATGCTGGAGGCCACAGAAGTGCATTTTTTGGTTGATGTTAAGAAGAGTTTTTCTCTCTAACTTTATAATATGTCTGGGAAAATGTTAATATTCTGGCCTCATCTTTTCATTATGCATTTGTATTTTCTCCATTATATTACCTGCTTGTTAGTTTGGTAAATTGTTTGCCCCTGTGGCTTCTAGATGCCGACAGTTTTGGCGTCCATGTTGCTGTTGCCTAGCAGCAGGCTCCTCAAGATTCAATCACTTGAATGCTAAGCATATTGTGTACCCAACTTCCCATGTCCTAACCACCAGCTCATGAGCCCCATTTGAAGGCAGCAGACTCAAATATTATTGTGACAGATATTAAAGTCATGTCAAAAGTCCAAGTCCAAAGACATAGCATAAGGCAACCACACTAATATGATGTCCCTTTGTAGTTGTTTAATTCTGCCAAATCTACATGAGACACAACATGACAATAGCATAGCATTTAGCACCAGTCTACAATTGTAATTTGTCCAATTATTTGGTTGATGAAAACTTATAACACTTCCATCAGCATCACCTAGTTTGTGTTTAGTGCTAAATAGCAAATGCTAGCATTCCAGCATGCTTAACTAAGACTGGGAACCATTATACCTAATATTATACCCAGCTAAAAATCAGCATACTACCATTGCCATTGAGGGCATGTTAGTGTTAGCGTTTAGCTCACACTTAGTGGGCCTACAGTCTTGTAGAGCCGCTAACATGGACTGTGGACTCTCAGTCTGGCTAAAATAAATATTAACGTATTCCACCATGTTTGTGCCACGGTTCTGATCCATCCTCCGCATGGCTGCAAGCACCACCAGCAGCGTTTCAGAAGCATTTCAGCAGCAGTGCGTTTTGCCCGCCTGAATGTCGTTACTTGTCCATATTTTGTTGATTAGGTCCTCTTTTCTTGCTCTTTGAGCCTCTACTATGGATAAGCAGGCTATGTGGTTAAATAGTTTCATTTTTGTCTGTATTTATCATCTTGAGTCTGCATTGGATCTTTTATTTTGAAAATTAACCGGATTCTCCCTGCCTTTCTGTGTCTGACTTCCTGCCCATTCGATCTGCTCTGTGCTAATTGATGCAGCATCTATCAAAAATAGACTCGGCGTGTATTTGAAGCAGAGCTGCGATGGAGAGCCGCTTCTGAGATGCGCCAAGGCGCTGCTGGTGGAATCACAAGCATGAATCACAGAATGGCTGCGATCAGCTCCAGCTGACGTGTCGAGCCTAACACAACGCAGCCGCGCCTAGTCGAATTTAGCCATAAGGCTATGTCTGAATTTCCATACTAACATGCTACTAATTACACTAAAATAGATATTTATTACCTTAGTAAGAAACCAAGGCTGATACTATTTCCTGGGAAAAATTACAGTACATTAGCACTGGGAATACATATGTAAAGTAAATGCAAGTAAGATTATACTTCCCCACGTGTAATATATTTTCTACATTATTTAATTGTTGGGCCCAGGTTACCATGGTTGCACATCTTCAACTAGCAAGAATGCTTACAGGAAGTGACAGACACACTGAGCAGTGTGTCTGAAAAGATACATACTAGTGTTTATTTACACAAAAGTATGTTGACATATAGTAACAATTTGGGTATTTATCTTATGTGATTTCGGACGCAGTGTGATTTAATCATAAAATATAGGGCCAGCGAGATAGCACTAACATTAACTCTTATTAATGTCTGTAATTTGATCTTGAATTTATAATACCAGGAACTGACTTGTTGATGATCTGAGGAAAATGAAAAGCAGCATATCCAGACATACCCATCTGTCTGCATACAGTCACAGAGTACAGATCGCTCCTACACACCATCAGTACCATCAGCACCAGTGGAGCAGTCAGAGCCAGTCAGCCATGAGGGAGGCGAGGGATAAACAGGAGTGGCAGAGCAATCCCTCAGCCCTTTAGAAAGGTGATACCTCCACTGACACCATCTACAGATTAGAATATGATAGTCAAATGAGCTGTGAAAAGGTTATGCAAATCACTGGGCAGCAGTTTGCTGGCAGCGTGAAGCCATGCTGGTTCTGTCATGTTTGGGCCCTTCCTTTCACATCAGGGAGTTTTTCTTACAAACTGTACCCACGACTGTATCAGAGGTTCGAATGTTAAAATTTCTTCTTGCGTATGTGAATAAATGGCTTTACATTTGTTAGGTGCTGATTGAAGTAAGTGAAAATGCATATTTTGTCTAGTTCCGCTGAAGGTCAGCGGAAAAGACCTGTAATGTTTTTGAGTTGTCTTCTGATAAAACAATATATAACAATTTGCTCTAATAACTAAAGATGCTCTATAAATATGATGATTAGGAACATTTTGAGTATTCATTTTTTTTTAAGGGAAGCGGCAGCGTCTTTAAATCTTGAAAGTAAAAATAAAATGCTCTCTCTCAGTCCCTTTGCTTTGTCTGCCATCACAAATTGTTGTGTTCCACAAAACATATAAAGTGCTCTTATCCAAAGAAGCATTTTAAGTTTAGCCCGTGAAAATTGCATTCAGATTACACAGCGGGTATATGTATTGTTCACTGTGCTGTTTTGATATGTACTGTAAGTGCACTGTAATGATTGTACTGCTTGTTCTCTTTTGATTTGGAAGAAAATTTCACGTGAAATTGTGTGTAGTACAAAAATCCAGTTTTTAAAAAAAAAGCTCAGAGACCCCTGAATGACTGGGTAGGACATCTCACATACTGCTCAAAGTCTTGTCGTTACTTTTTGTAGAACATCTGTCCACATGTTATCTTACAGTACACTAATAAGATGTAACACTAGAAACAATAATATGTTCTGTATTAGACAGTATTAGACTCTTATGAGAGTTTGTTAGAGAGTAATTAGGCACATTTCTCACTTATTAGATTGTAATTAGGAGCACATTACAACAGAACTGTACTGTAAACTTAAGTGACAGTTGGACCTTTGTTAGACTTTATTAGAGGGTAAGTAGAGACACATTACAACGGAGTGACTGTAAACTAAAGTGTACAGTTTGAACTTTATTAGAGGGAAATTAGGGACACATTATAACAGAACTGTACTGTAGAATACGTGTATTATTTTCCACTATTAGACTCTTCCTAGACTTTATTAGATTGTAATTAGGGACAAAGTACAACAGAACTGTACTGTAAACTAAAGTGTATTACTTTCCACAGTTGAATCCTTATTAGACTTTATTAAAGGGTATTTAGGGACATGTTACAACAAAACTGTACTGTAAACTAAAGTGAAACACACATCTGCTTCTATACTTCTGGCCTTTACTTTGTAAATGTGTTTCACATCTGTTTTTGAATGGGTAAGTAACAGATATGTGATTTCACTTCAGTTTACAGTACAGTTCTGTTGTAATGTGTCCCAAATTACCCTCTAATAAAGTGTAATAAAGGTCTAATAACCAGTCTAATAACTGGTAATCTAATAAAGGCACATTATTTCTGTTTTTTAATTGAATTTGATACAAAGTACGTCTTGTTATGTCTTGTCGGTGCACTGTGAAAGTATAGTGCAACAGAACACCTTCAAATTCTTTTAATTGTCTGCATTTGCATATTCCTGGTGCAGAGTCGGAGGGAGCTGGATCCAGCTGCATTGAGAAGAAGTTATACAGGTCACCAGTCTGCAGAGTAAACACAGACAAACACATACACTCCTTTGGGCCTCAAATTCACCTGATTTGCATCTTTGAACTGTTAGAAGACAGTTGAGCACACAGAGGAAAGCCATCTGAACACGGGGAAAAACAAGCAAACATGCAAATGTCACACACACTCACAACAGGCCAGATCCAAGTCCGTCTGCAGTGTCCGTCTGGTAATCCTGACAACACGAAGACATTTATGAACCGTTTCTGATGAGTTAAAGGGTTTATCTAAATGAAATAGTAATTGAAGCATTAATAATTCATGATCATTTCTCCATTTAGGCACATGCCATGACAGTTTTCCTGGATGTGACATCTCTTTCTAGAAGTCCTTGCAGGCAACAGCCACTGGTTTTATTTCTATTTTATGCACATTGTTATGCTTGCGTTTTGTAATTCAAGTGATCCCTCATGCAGTATAGCTACAGCCAGTGTAATTTTTGGAGAAAAAGCTATTTCTGGGGATATGGTGTAGATACTGATGAAAGAAACAATGATATGTATTGCCATTTCTTTCATCATAATGTCATAGAAAAATCCATTTCAATTAAGAAGACCTGTCAAAATGCATCTAAAGAATCCTTTCTTTCTACTGTGTCTGTATCAGAATTGAGCCGATGCATACAGATCATATGTATCTTTATATGTTTATTTTGTATGTATGGGGTTGTTTGTGTTTTATGTGTAAGAGAGATGTCTAAGAGATAAAGAAAAAACACAGATGAAATCAGATTTGTAGGTGCAGGAAGATGCTATCGGGGCGACAATCATTTTATCTCCTCGTATCTCCCCTGCCCCCTCTCCACTGGCACGCAGTTAGACCTCTGGTAATGTTTGCTGACCCATACAGGACTCCACTGTGTCTCAATTCCAGGCTTGGGAACTTTTCAAGGAGGTGCATTCGAGTTCTCACCCAGCATACAGGAGAGTATGCAGTGTGAAAAGGTCAGAATTTTAATTCACATCTCAGTCGCCACTCATTAAATTGCTTTTGTTTGCAGAAATCTATTGAAATAACCACTTGAAGATGCTTGTTTTTAAATAACAATAATATTTTCCAAGTGAAATGGTGATAAATTACATGCAATACCAACCTTTTTTGTTAACTGACAAATGAGTCAGACACAAAGCCTGCAGTTTGATGTTGCACATTGTCACTTTTCCCGTCTCTGCTGGGACAAAAGTAACAAAGGCGCAGGACAAAAGGATGAGTACTTAATATTTCTGGCATATAGCCCTCATTAATGCTGCAGTTAGTCCCAAGCAAATGACCACAGTAATCTCAGATCAATTTAAAATGTTAAACGTCGCAATTGTATGAAATTAGTCCAACGCATTAAACGGCCTGACAAGCTCTAGCATGCACATCTGGACTGGTGAGACCTCTGGAGGTCTTTCTCATCCTAACCCTTGGTATTTATTGCAAACATAATGAACAAAGAAATATATTTTTAATAACAGCAAGTGAAAAGTAACACCATGTAACTTTATCCATCCTCTGTGTCTGTTAACTTTACCCCGGCTGGCGCCGAAGACAGGCTGGCATGATACATTAAACCTTCACTGGAAACACTTCTGTTTTGTATTTTTTTACTCACCAAGTCCAAAAACACCACCAAACTGATCA
Source organism: Lutjanus argentimaculatus (assembly GCA_034769285.1). Taxonomy (NCBI): domain Eukaryota; kingdom Metazoa; phylum Chordata; class Actinopteri; order Lutjaniformes; family Lutjanidae; genus Lutjanus; species Lutjanus argentimaculatus. The sequence goes on along the minus strand of JAWZSL010000005.1, from coordinate 35,410,718 downwards.
GAATTTTTGGCTGTTATACAAGCCAAGTATCGCTCTTTCCTCACCAACCAGACTCCATTGGCAAAAACAGTCATTTTACCTCACAGAACACAGGATTTGTTCATCTACCACTGCCTCGATCAGTTAGTTAGTTTGTTTTATTGTGTGACTTTGATGAATCCAAACTGACCCTTTAAAACACTGAAGGAAGACAATAAGACAAACAAACTAACAGATAAAGGCAGTGATAGACCAGCAACTTCTGACGGAGTCTGGTTGGTTTGCAAAGAGTGATATTTGGCTTCTGTAACAGAAGTTTATGTTCGAAAAGCCTGTCTAATGGCAAAGTAAAGCGATGAGACTATTCTAAATGTAGCGTACACTTAAACTATATTATATATATTTGGATCTTTTTTAAATTCAGCCTTTTTCTAGGTGGCTAAAATACGTTTCGCTGCTGATCCTGTCTTCAGCTGTTTATTACTTTGCTTCTGTCCTGCTGCTTCTCCAAACAGACTCCAAACCAAAAATACACAGACTATGAACAAGTATACTTATGCAAAATACCCCAGAATCCAGAGATGGTTTTGTCAGCATATTTCAAACAATGAGCCACATATGATGACATTCATGTTGGATACTGTCCAATCACGGCACTGTAAGATGTCATATCTGGAGCATATCTCATCTCTGGATCTGGGACTTTGACACTATCAGAATATGGAGTTTAGATATTTTTCCTATTTTTCCATATTTTGAATTCCACACACATGCTTCAATGACAAAAAGTGATGATATACCACTAAATTGATCCATATATTTCAATATATGGCATGAGGGCATATTTGAATATTTGATTTAATGTGTATGTATAATTAGATGTATACGGACACAGTGTACTAGATGAGGCAAAGAATTTTAAAAATATCTCTGGATTCTGGGCTATTTTACCTCATTTAACCTTCTGTCAAAAATTCGGAACTATCCCTTTAATATTAATGTATCCAAAAAAATCATTGGCCACCTTCTAAATCTGTACAGTGCCCCCTCCACTCCTCCCGCTCTCCCACTGCTTAGACCATCTGAATCCCTGACGACTGGTCTGTTTTTAGCCGTGCTGGATGGAGGCCTGGCACGGTGTGTGCGGGGGAGGCCGGACCAGTGGGGATGTCCTGGTGCAGTCTGTCCTCTGCTGTACGCTGGACTCCTGGCCATCCCATATTAATCAGATTTGCCGCAGCAGCCATATGTCCAAGCAGCATGATAAACCCCGGCTGCTACCTGGCACCCACAGGACGCGCTGTCAACACAGTGTGTGCGTGTCTGCATGGTTGTGTGTATTTCACACGTCGTTCCTCCAGAGACTTTCTGTTGAGACATCAAATATGTTCAAAATAATACGGGTATTTTTTTGTGCGATTTTAATTTTCTTGAAGATGCTTTGAGTAACAAAAGAAAAGCATGAATGAGGAAAAGGGCATCAGAGGTAACCCTGAAGGAGGGGAGGAAGTCATTTTTGGGCCAAGTGATCATTGGCCACAGTGTTTGGGAAATACATGGGGCTATGTACGTCACTGCAACAAGAGAACTGGCACTATGGAGCTGCATTTAAAAAAGCCTCATTCCTGTTTCCATCTGTCACCTTATGCTTTAACAGCACATTATATATTTCATATTCCCACATGATTCAGATCCCAAGGTGTCACATAATTTAGACACTGTTTGTATCACACTGTTTAACAGCATTGTGCAGATTCTGGCCCTGTATTAGCACCGGTGACACGGGGAGCAGGTTGGTGATACTAAGACTGACTGAATATCATTTCTTATCTGAAGCTTTCTATTAAATTCCACAAAAAATATGTATCCCACGATCCATAATTCATAACCGAACCCTCGCAAGAGGCAACACCAACACTTGTCAAACATGATTAACTATGTCTGTATCTTACACAAATTTAATTCCTCTCTGTGTCTCTGCCTGTAAATCAGCCAACAATCACTACCGAGCGAGTTCACAAGATTTGTGGGTGAGGTTTTTCAGGAGTTTGAATGTCACAGACAGGATTATAAAGGTACAAAAAAAAAAAGTTTATGGCAGAAAAACAACTTTGTTGCTGAAAAAAACTGAAGACCAGTTCAAATGTCATTTACTGTTTTTGCCATCTACTGTCTGTAAAGGACAAAAGAAAAACATAAGAGAGAAAAGTAATTACGGTAACACTTTATATGATTCCCCTGTTTTATAATCATTATAAATATACTTATGATGCTTTATAATCTGCTTATAGCACTGTCTAATTATAGTTAAGCACTCATCAATGTTCATAATGCTTTTTAAATACCTGTTTACCGTAATTACTGTAACATCATAAACATATTTGATGTGTTATAATCTGCTTATAACACTGTATAGTTATAGTTATAAGCACTCAACAGTAGTCATAATGCTTTTTAAATACCTGTTCATCATAATTACAATAACGCTTTCTATGATGCTCACAGTCTATAATGCATTATAAATATATAATCCGTTATAATCTGCTTACAGCCCTGTATAATTATAGTTAAGCACTTGTAAATGTTCATAATGCTTTTTTAAACACCTGTTTATAGTTGTTATGGTAACAATTCATGACGGCCATGTCTATAATGGACCACAAACATACTTAATGTGTTATAATCTGCTTATAACTGTATAATTATAGTTATAAGCACTCATAAATATTCATGCTTTTTAAATACCTATTAATTTTGATTACGATAACACTCCCTATGATGTCCATACAAGGATCATAGTGTATTATAGTTGTAATACATTATACATTGGCCAAGGAGACTTAGTGCAACAGATGAAGGACTCATTATACTGACTTCCCTTCAAAATCTGAAGATGTCCAGCAGTGCCATCAGCTCAGAACTAGCAGAAACCAGTGGGACCCTGGTACACCCATCTACTGTCTGGAGAAGTCTGGCCAGAAGTGGTCTTCATGGACGAATTGGGCCAAAAAGCCAAACCTCCGATGAGGAAACAAGGCCAAGTGACCCAACTATGCACGAAAACCGAGGAACTGGGAAAAATGGCAGCCAGGTGCTCTGGACTGATGAGTCAAAATTTTAAATATTTGGCTGTAGCAGAGGGCAGTTTGTTTGCTGAAGGGCTGGAGAGCAGAACAATGAGTGTCTGCAGGCCACAGTGAAGCATGGTGGAGGTTCCTTGCAAGTTCGGGGCTGCATTTCTGCAAATGGAGTTGGGGATTTTGATTTATGTCCTCAGTGCTGAGAAACACAGGCAGATACTTATCCATCATGCAATACCATCAGGTAGGCCTCTGATTGTCCCCAAATTTATTCTACAGCAGGACAAACGACCCCAAACATACAGCCAACATCATTAGGAACCATCTTCAGCGTAAAGAAGAATAAGGAGTCCTGGAAGTGATGGTATGACCCCCACAGAGCCCTGATCTCAACATCATCGAGTCTGTCTGGGATTACATGAAGAGACAGAAGGATTTGCATCACTTTGCATTCTGTAAATTGATAAAAAATAAACAATTACATTTTAGATTTTTGAAAGCATTCTCACTTTACAGCATTTCTTCACACCTGCCTAAAACATTTGCACAGTACTGTAGAAGAAGAAGATTATAATGCATTATGAGATGTTCATACTGCATTATAGACTGGGCATTACAGAAAGTGTTACCGTAATTACTATAAACAGGTATTAAAAAATACATTAATTGGCATTTATATTAACATAATGTTACACAGAATACATCTCAATGTACTTAATGACCTACTAATAATAGTTTCCCATAATTCTGTGAGACAAAAAAACACATCCTTGACAAATGGGTAGACAACTTTCAATGTAATGAAGCTTTATTGTGAGTTTTATATTGTGCATGACTCATTCATCTGACAATATGTACAATATGACCTGTACAATTTGTGCAGAAATGTCCAAAACATCGTCCAGGGAATGTGCAAAAGTTCACAGTATGAAGTTCAAAGAATATTTGCAAATACACTTCATACTTGTGACTGAGTGAATGACATAAGAACTCTGAGCTCTACATTTCTCATTAAACTGCCATCATGTCAAAAACATCACTTATATAAATATTCTAAATACATTTCACACATGTTAACCTCTTTGCAATAAAAGCCATCAGGGCAGATTAACGTTCCCCTCAGATGACATTATGGTCGCTCAATCATGCAAGGTAGACTCTTCTCCTCACTACCCGCCCGCCCATGCGTGCCCGCTCAACCCCCACCCCACCCCACCCGACCCCGCTACCCACCCATCCTTACTCTGCTGACATACATCTGAGCAGGACCCTGCACCTTTTGTCTTGGGCTCCTTCTTTGTTAGCAGCTGGTGGACAGAGCAGCAGCAGCCTGCAGCAGTAAGAATGTAATAACAACACATCAGCCTTTTTTTTTTCTGAATGAAAGACAGAATGAATTAAGACTCTTAAGTAAAATATTGTTTATTGTTTGGATTTTATTTAAACACAAAAGTTAAATCTTTGGTGGGTGGGATAATTTGATTTGACTGGTGATTTATATGTTTCTGTTCTATTTACTGTAACCGTACTTTAAGGGTTAGGGGATAGGTTAAAAGACCAAAGCATTATGAATGTTTATGAGTGCTTATCACCAGGATTATATGGTGCTATGTGCAGATTATAACTCATGCACGTTTATAATGCATTATAGACACAGGCAACATGTAAAGTGTTAACTTAATTACTAAGAAACAGGTGTTACAAATAAATATTTTGGCATTTAAATTGATATAATGTTACATAGAATGAATTAGAACCTGTTTAATGGACTACTAACAATAGTTTTCCATAATTCCAAACTCCATGGGTAGAAAACTTTTAATGTAATGAAGCTGTATTGTGAACTTTATATCAAGCGTGAGTCATTCAGCTGCAAGAACTAAAGATCAACTGAGGTCAGTAATTGAAAAAAAGTGACTTTTACTGTACATTATGCAGTACTTTTAACTCTTAAGATAGTTTGAGTGTATCAGAATCAGATTTTATTGTCAAGCAGGTTTTCACATATCAAGAATTTGCTCTGGTATGTTAGTGCATAATATGATATAAAATATAAATAAAGATGAAAGCAAGTAAGTCAAAAGCAAAACAGAAAATTGACAATATCATATGAAAAAGTATGATAAAATCATGAAAGACAAGTGACAGTATTAGAGCCAGACCCATGTATTGATCAGCTAATGTTATCGGTATATCAGTTATATATTCATATAAATATAATAAAACATGTTTTTTTGGATGTTTGTTGTGGCCTAAAATGCCTGATTTCATGACAGCCTTCCTAAAAAATAGTGATGCATGTTGTGATGTTTTTAGGTGCTTTTTACTTGTTGTTATAAAGCATTATGAATATTTATGAGTACTTTTCATAGCATACAATCATACAGGAATTTAGGCCGATCAACTAATCTTCTGTCATTAACTTCATGTAAATATACTTGTTTAATTTATTCAAGTTAATTAAATTTTAAAATATCCAGTGTTCAATCAATCAATCAATCAATCATCAATCATCAATCATATCTATCATCAATCATCAATCAATCAATCTATCTATCTATCTATCTATCTATCTATCTACATCAATATTATGTGTTATGATTATTGTTATAAAACTTTATGAATATTTATGAATGCTTATAACCATAATTAAACAGTGCTATGAGCAGTTTATAACTCATTAGAAGTATGTTTATAATGCATTATAGACATGGGCATCATAGACATTGTTTCCTTATAATATAAACAGGTATTCTGAATAAAGTATGTCTTGTGTTTTGATATTAAAGCTGCAAATATTGATCAATTATTAACTGACTATTAATTTAATTGCTGACTGTTTTGTTCGATTAATTGTTTTGAGTCATTTATATTAAAAAAACAAACAAAAAAAGTTCAATTTCTCTGATTTCAGCTTCGCAAATCTGAATAATTTATTTTGTTGTATCACTATTTGATTTATTTCATAAAATCTATCTATATACTGCATGTTATAAGATGCTTTATGTGATAATGATTATTGTTATAAAACATTCTGGATGCTTATAACCATAATTATACAGTGCTATGAGCAGATTACAACTCATTGGGAGTGTGTTTATAATGCATTATAGACAAATAAAGTATGTATTGTATTTTATATATTAGAGCTGCAACAATTAATCACTTATTAATCGACTATTACCACCTATTATGATAATTGATTTATCATTTTGACTCATTTTTTAATGAAGAAAAATCAGATTTTAGTTTCCCTATGTCAGCACACAGAATATTTTTGAATTGTGGACGAAACAAGACATTTAGGGACATCACTTTGGACTTTGGGGAACACTGATGGACATTTTTGACCATTTTCTGAACCAAAGAAATAATTTATTATTCAATGAAAATAATCAACAGATTAATCGATGATGAAAATAATCCTTAGTTGCAGCCTTATTTGATATGTTTATTTAATAAAATCTGTATTTCTATTATCTATCTATCTATCTATATGTCTGTCTGTCTCTGTGTCTGTCTGTCTGTCTGGTTGAAGTGTGCAGCAGCATCACCAGCACCAAAGTGAACTGCAGATAACCCCATGACGTGGCAGACAGACACACACAGTATGGAAAGCCTATATAAAATTCACAGAGCCCTCAGCATGTATCTGCTGGTGGTCTGAGCCGCTGATAAGGCTCTTTGCGTTGCATGCTGACTATCTGCCTTTCAGTCTGGATGAAGGATGAGCTTCTCACAACACAGAGACGTTGTCCATCCTGCTGCTGCTGCTGCTGCTGCTGCTGATGCTCCCTCCTCGTCTCATCGTAAACTCTTGTGCACCCTCTGGTGCTTGCTAGTCTCCCAAACTTCTTTGTGTGTAGCCTGCTTTGCAGATTGTCTTCCTCCTTGTCTGTGTGGTGGTGGTGGTGGTTGCTCATTATTCAGAGACAGACGGATCTCAGGTCATCTGCAGCTGCAGCAAAGGAGAAGCAGGAAAGATGGCGATCATCCATTAGACCGAGCGACCGGCGGAGCGGGCGCACGCATGAAATTACGAGGACAACTTTTGGGAGGATCGCTTGAGGAGAAGATTGTACCAGTGAGTTTTTTTTCTCCTCTTCCATTCTCCTATATTTCGCCAAGAAGGGCTTTCAAGGTCTGCGAGAACGTCGCGATGGTAGATCATGGGATATAATTTGGAGAATGACCTGGAAAGAGCTGACCCCCTTCCTCCTCCTTCTCCCGATTCTCCTTTTTTTAAAGTCTTTGGAGGAGGACAGGAGAGGAGAGGGGGATTTTTTTTTAGCCGCTCCATGCAGCCAGCCAGCCAAAGTCAAGTGGGTCTTCTCGCTTCCTTCCCAGTTTATATCCTAACCAACCTTACCTCGCCTCCTCGCTATGTCGCCTGTCGGGGTTTGTTGTCAAAGAAGTGACACAAGGAAATGGACGGCGGGTGTATATATATATAAAAGAGGGGGTCGCCTTAGCTGAGCTGCGTGTTTCTTTGAGGAGTGTTTTGTTATTCTGACATGTCTGGTCAGGGGAATTAACCGGGCTGTGCGTCCCCCCCGACCGACCGTGTTGTTGCGCCGCGGTAGCTTCATGGAGAAGCCATTGCACGGATTGCTCTCCTCTCCCAACCAGCAGCCTCCATTAGCGACACACAGGAGCTGCCATAGCCGCTGTGTCCAGTCACACACACACACACACACAGTCACACACACACACTATATGAAAGCCATGTCCAGTGTGAAGAGGAGGCTACCTTTTTTTTTTTTTTTTTTTTTTAAAGAATTATGGTTTCAGGTTGGAGTTGATATCTCTTCATGGTGGTGAATTTTGAGCGCAGGGATCTATTTTTATTCTAATCTTCTGCTTCTTTTTTTTTTTTTTTTTTTTTTTTTTTTTGCTACATTGTTACTATTTTGGATGCTTTTATGTTTCATTTGCTGTCACTGGTGTCAAAGTCAGGTATGTCATGACTAGTAAGAGGGCTTCACCATAAAATGGAGGAAAGCAGATGAGTCTCCAAGGAGAGCCCTGGAGTCAGACAGGCAGGATCCCCTCACGCCAGAACAAAGGTTGTGTGTTCAAGAAATATAATCGGCCATAATCTTCTCCTTCTTCTTCTTCTTCTTCTTCTTCTCTCTCTCTCTCTTTTCTTCTGCTCTCTCTGTCTCTGCTGCTTCCTCTTCTTCTTCTTCTGCTCGGAAGTTTTAGTGCAGCCAGAGGAAGCAGAAGAAGAACTCTGCAAAGTGAGGTTAGATCCTTTCTGTGGGGCTTTCAAGGTTAACTTCAGCGCTTTGACTCCATGAACTTGCTGAATTTTTAATTTCAAACTCAACTTAACTTGCAGACATGTGGTGATTTATTTTTTTTTTTTAATATATATATATTTCTGCAAGATTTGCAGGTGCCACTTTTGGGACTGTGTGTGTGTGTGGGGTTGTTTTTTGTGTGTTTGTGATGGGAATGAGAGAAGAATTTTAATGCTGAACAATGCAGTTGTTTTTTGGGCCATGCATGCAGGTAGTTAATGTTCAACAAAGTGGTCTCACACACTCTCTCTTCTCTCAGTGTGTGTGTGTGTGTGTGTATGTGTGTGTGTAGTGTGTGTGTTGTCATTTGTGAGTGAAGTAATGGCTGTTGCAGATTTAAGGAAGTTCTCAAGATGATTCTGTGCTTTTGTTTTGAAAGGGTTTTTGGACAGATTCTCACTTATATCTGATATTTGCACAGTCTGTGATGCCTTTAAATGCAAAAGTGATGTGTTTTTGTTTATATTACTAATAATGTCTGGACTTAATTATTTATAGAGCGACTAGTCGACCCCCTTCTCTGTTTATTTTGGTGGCACGTGTGCCTGTTATTGTTAGTTATACTTTTTATTGTTGTTTCAAGTAGAACTGCGACAATAAATTGAGTAATTGACGACTGAAGCAATCAGCAACTATGCTGATATTCTATTAATAGGTGAAAAGTCAAAATTCTCTGATTCCAGCTTTGTAAATGTGAATACTTGATGTTTTCTTTTCTCCTCTATGATAGTAAAGTGAATATCTTTGCATAGTGGACAAAACAAGACATTTGAGGATGTCACTGATGGACATTTTTCACCATTTTCTGACATTTCATGTACCAAACAACTAATCGATTAATCAAGAAAATAATCAGCAATGAAAATAATTGTTACTTGCAGCCCTAATTATTCAATAGAGGGACTAGCGGACCCCTTTCTCTGTTTATTTGGTACACGTGTGCCTGTTAGTGCAAGATTTTACTTCTTAATTTGTTAATTCAACTATAACTGCACAATTAATCAGTTAATTGATTCACTGTCAACTATTTTATTAATCTCCAACTATTCTGATAATTAATCAATCCATCAAAAATCAATAATTCTCTGATTCCAGCCTCTTAAATGTGAATATTTTATGTATTAGTGAGTCCTCTATGGCAGTAAAATGTTAGCGGACAAAACAAGACATTTGAGGACGTCATTGATTGATATTTTTTCACGATTTCCTGAAATTTATGGACCAAACAGTTAATCGATAGAGTGAGAAAATGACTTACAGATTAATTGACAATAAAAATAATCATTAGTTGCACAGCTGATTAATTTTTTAGAAGGACTCATGTCTGTTATTGCAAGATTTACTTATTTGTTTGTTTCAAGCAGAACTGCAACGATTAATCGATCTGTTTTTTTTTTAAAAGGAGGATGAAAATAATCACTGGTTTCAGCCCTAATTATTTATACTGGGACTCGTGGACCCTTTTCTCTGTTTACTTGGTGGCATGTGTGCCTGTTATTGCAAGATTGTACTCTTTTAATTATTATTTCAAGTAGAATTGCATGGGATGAATAATGGATTAAATCCATTAGTTGTCAACTATTAAATTAATAAATGGTAATTGATTTCATTGGTCAAAAGTCAAAATTCTCTGATTCCAACTTTTCTGTTTTCTTTACTCCTCTGTGATATTAAAACTGAAATCTTTAAATAGTGGACAAAGCGAGGCATTTTTGGATGACATTGATTGACATTTTTTTTAACATTTTCTGATGTTTTATGGACCAAACAATTAATTGATTAATAGAGAAAATGATGGACACATTAATATGCAATGAAAATAATCATTAGTTGCAACCCTAATTATTTATAGAGGGACTAGTGGACCCTCTTCTCTGTTTATTTGGTGACACGTGTGCCTGTTATTGCAAGAAATTAGTTGTCACCTATTAAATTGATCGCCAACTGTTTTGGTAATCGATTAATCAGTTTGAGTCATGTTTTAAGAAAAGAAAAAGTCAAAATTCACTGATTCCAGCTCCTTAAAGGTGAATACTTTCTGGTTTCTTCAGTTCTCTATGACAGTAAATTAAGTTGTGGACAAAACAAGACATTTGACGACTTCACTGACTGATATTTTCACCATTTTCTGACCTTTTTTGGACCAAACAACTAATGGATTAATCGAGAAAATGATCGACAGTGATGATAATCATCAGTTGAAGCCCTAGTTTCAAGTGTATTAAGAGACATTAAAAGTTTATTGATTAGGTTGTACGTCATCTATTAAGTAGCTCTGTGCTCTTTGTTTATCGTCCAGCCTGAGGTGACTTTTTTGCATATTATATCCTAAAGGTGTCTGTTGACCAGCCTGTCAGGAGAGTGAAGGAGGTGTGTTTGCATGCTGTAGTGTATGTATGTGTGTGTTCCTGTGTGTGTGTGTGTGTGTGTGGCGGTGCTCCGCTCTGCAGTTCCCCTGGCCACTGTGTGAAATCTTGCTGACAAGGAGACTGCGAGCTTGACACACTGTGCTGCGACAATGCTGGGGCTGAGAAGAGCAATCAAAATGGTGGCGATGCTCCTTCTCCCTGGCGTGGCAGGGCAAACAGGTTCTCAAGGAAGGAGCCAATAGAGGACGGGGCCGGGCAGGAATCTGCTGCGGTCGACACATTTGTCTCGCAGGCAGGCGGGGTGCGGTGGATGGTGGATGTTCTGCAAATGAGCCCAGTGATTTGACTCTGGATGAGACTGTGATGTTTCTTTTTTTTTTTTTTTCAAGGAGGAAGCTCGCAGATTGTCTTCTTGTGTTTGGTCTCTTTGCACTGAGGCCTCCTGTAGTAACTTTCACAAGTCTCCAACACATTCTTGACTCTTTTCTCCAGTTGTGAAGCTTATTCATGCTACGCTACAAGCTAATCTGTGTGCACAGGTTTTCACTTCAGCTCCACCGGCGGAGGTCATGTGGGTCAGGGATGTTTGCTTTTTGCTGTGGCAGAGATGGCATTTCCAGTAGCTGGTCTTATAGTGAAGCAGGGCTGGATTACTAACAGGCCAAAGTTTGCAACTGCCCCAGGGGCCCCCAGACTCTCTCAGAGGCCCTTAAGGTTCTCAGTATGGCAATTACTTTGCTGTAATTTGATTAATTAGAAATTTGTCTGGTAATACACACCAGTAAAGTAAATTAAAAACTGAAAAGCTCAGGGCCCTCAGGTCGATCCTGCATTTATGTCTGATCTGTAGAGGTTGTGTGGCTTAAATTAGTCTTGCAAATTTTTTTGCATTCTCTCTAACCGATTGTTGAATCATTGATAATGAATAAGACACAAAACACACATGTTTTTCTAAGTTTAAGTTTTATTTAAACAGTTTTAGCGACACATTAGCCATGTAAAACACTCATTTATTAAGCACAAACAATTTCAACAAACAGAATAATAAATCATTAAGGCTGTTGCTCTTGCATGTCCAAAACCAAATTGTGAGAAAAGGTGTGAGCTCTGGAGAAATGATACACAAAACTTACATTGTTAATACATTTTAATACATTTAAAATTCTTAACAGCGGGTAACAGTCTAGCTTGTAAAGCTGAAAGAATTTGTCAGTTAATCAGTTGTTTGACAGAAAATTAATGTGCAACTATTTCGACGATCAATTCCCTTTTTAAACATTTTTCTGGTTCCAGTTTCTCCACTGAGAGGATTTGTTGCTCTTCTCTGTTTTATATGATCGTAAACTGATATAACAGGCCAGTATCACAGCAGTTCGTGGAATAATCACAAACTGTAATCTATGGACTCGTGGACATGGACATGACAGCACGATTTTCAAAGTAATAAGGACAAACAGTATTCATGAGGAGGAGGCTGGGATGGACGGATCAAACAGACTTTAACACAGGAAACAGGTGTTTGGTTCCCATGTGAGGTCAGTATAGTTGTAGATATTTTAACCCAAACCATCACCGTTTCCAAAATCTCACCAAGTGCCAACCTACCAGAGACTTTTATTTTGAAAGTGTAACTGGAAATTCTATATTCTATTACTACTATTTCACAAACCGCTGCTTTTCTTTCGTCGTATTACTGTTATGTTAGTCCAGAGCTTCCCAAATTTTTCATGTCAAGGACCCCCACAATAGATGCACCACAGACCCCCAGTTTGAGAGGCCTTTGTTTTAAGGAATCCCCTCTGAGTACTTTTTTATTTTTAGGTTTAAAGATAATAAAGTCCTCAACATCAATCTGTGATCAAAGTAGGAGTGTAGGACTATAAATATCATAAATATCATAAAAGTTAAAATATTGTTTTCCTCCTTTTGGCTGGGATCCCCCTACAGTCCACTCAAGGACCCCTATCTGTTCCCAGACTGTAGTTTGGAAACCACTGTGTTAGTCAATTGAACATATTTAAATTGTAGACTGTTAATCAGACAAAACAATACGTATGAATATCAGCAGTTCTCACTTTTTCTTGTGTTTATGTGGCTCAAAAAGTCAAAAAACTTTAAAATAATCGTGAGTTGCAGCCCTACTAAATTGAATTTAATATGCTAAGTATTTATAATACTCTGCTTGCGTGCTGCAGATCTTTAAACTAATTTGTGTTTAATTAATTAACCACAATCTGACCTGGGGCTGGCCTGTGTTACAGTGTAGAAACACGTGTGTTAGCCCTTTAGCAGGTTTATCCGGCCCTTCTTCTTAACAACTTCAGATTTCTGAAGTTGTTTTAATTTGTTAAAGACACACCATTTTAATATATTTACAGAGCTTTGATTTATTAAACGGATAACACAGTTTCCTGCAACATGGGGCTTGTAGTTTTTAATTGTAATTTCATGGTCCAAATGTGTGACTGACTAAATATGTTTGGAGTCTTTACAAAGGTTATCTAAATCAAACTGGTTGATTTTTTTTTTTTAACCTCTGCATGAAATATTTAACACACATTGTTGCTGCCGTTCAGCTTTAACTGAACTATGCTAGACACTTTCAGAAAAAGAATTACATAACTGGATTTTTGCAAGGTATTTCAGGATTACGCTTAAAAAGCTCGACACAGAGAGGACAGAGGATTAAACAAGAGAGGAGACTTCTGTGATGGTTCGAACGCTGGAAGGAAGTGGTTGTGAAGCTCATCACTCACTCTGATACTCTCATTCTGTGTCTCTTGCACCCCACACACACACACACACACACTCACACAGACACACACAGCAGCCCTCCCTCCCTCCCCCCTCTCTCTCTCTCATTCACTCACTCACATTGGGTGATGCACTCTTCCATTCTTCTCTACCTGGGGCAGTGAAGAAGGCCAGGGAGACGCACAAAAGCAAATTGAAATGCTCCAGTGAGTGCTTTCTTGACATGATGCATGGCTCATGAGATGCAGCTTGGCCCTGCTGCTACACTTGTAAGTGTGCTGAACACACTGAGGCCTCCAGATCCAAAAAACACTGTAGTCATTACAGGGCTGCAAAAACATCACTACTTTCTCTCGCATTTTAAAAACGTTCCTCACCCAATAAACTGTTTTCTCTCTTGGTTTAGATGATTGATTTAGATATGAGAGCATTAGTTATTGTGTAACTAGGCCGATTTAAAAAACCAAAAGCATGTCAGGGTTTAAATGCATCAAGGAAGTGGCTTGCTAGAGGTGTTACTCCAGATACCATACTGTTAAAAAGAACTACCCACCGAGATGGGACTTTCTGGGCGGTCCTTGTGATGGAAACGCACTGAGTTTGTACAAAGGTTCCTAGCCCCTGTAGAAGGTTCTTCAGCCCATTATTGTGTGTGTTTCTATGGGGGTCTAAAGACCTGCAAATATCAGGAAATTAGTACACTTGTGTACACTCCCTCACTCACTACCAAGGTAAATGTTACAGATTATTATGTAGCAAAACATGCTTCCTATTTGAAGATGGGCTGGCGTTCTGCGCCATTAAAACAGTTTTACTTGTTAAATGTGTAATTTCTGTTGGCATTATTCAAGATAAAAGCCTCTGAATATCAATGGTTTCTCAGTAGAACCTCCTGGTTGGGTTCTTGTTACCGCCCTAAGAAGGTGAGAACCTCTAGAGAGGGTTCTGGGTGGAAGGGTTCTCCTTTAGAGCCTCTCATAGGGGGCATGGCTAAAATCTTCAACAGATGGTTCTAGGTATAACCCTTCATGTTGGGTTCTAGTTAAAACCCAACATAAAGATAGAAAAGTGGAATCTTCATAAAAGGTTCTACCAGGGTTATTCTGTGAGGACAAGTTGAAGAACCCTTTATGGTTCTAGTCAGCACCTTTATTTCTAAGAGTGTATGATAAAGGGACAGCTGTTTTAACATGCCTTTTTGCATGACTATATAACAGCAGACGTCTGGACTTTGTCATCTGTCCATTTGTCCTCTGCTTTCCTGTGTAACTCTTTGTTGTTGTGTTAAAGAACAATGAACAAAAAAACAAGCTGGCTCTTTCTCTTCCATTCACCAACCTTCTTCACTTCGTAAACATGCTTTCTTTCTTGATTTAGATGCTTGGTTTCGATATGAAAGCCTGGGCTGAACGTTGTGCGACTGAGCCGATTAAAAAAAAAACCAAAAAACAACAACTAACAAACACCATCATGTCAGGGTTTAAATGCAACAAGGAAGTGGCTTGCTAGAGGTGTTATTCCAGTTTCTGTTGTCAGTTGTTGTCATCACATCGCTGCAAAACTGGTTCCTCCTCTCTGCTTTCCACCAGAACATCAACAGCTCACGGTTCTCTCTTCTGGGAAAAAAAAGCACCACCAGAATAGCTCACAGTTGTATCTTTGCCAGTGTTTTCAGCACATACGTGAAGTATATAGACGGTTAGCTTTACATAAAATGAGGAGTTCAGTAATAAAGTGGCCATGCTGATGAGATAAATTAAGCCATCGCAGCATGCTCAGGTTTCCAGCCTAACTTCAGGATTTATGCCCTTCTCTAATAAGACACAGTGAGCCGACTCTTGTCAGCCTCGAGCTGCCTGTGGTGGAAAAAATCCTGAATTCTTTGGAGACGCCCGTTCCTTGGGCAGTGTGGTGCCACCGGACAAGGCCTTCATTGAGCAGGAACAGGAGTGGTCTTGTAGAAGGGATCCACACTGGCTCGGCCTACGAAGCAACAGAGCTGTCCAAGGACGATTAAATATTTAAGAGCTTGGAAAGGAGGTCTCGGTGGTAAGTTAATATTGATGGGTCTCTCATCTTTCCCTTCTCAAACTTGTTGCCTCAAGAGGTCGGTTTGGTGAACCTGGAGAGGAACCTCACCTCTTCTCTTTCTAGATTAGACTTTAAAAAAAAGCTGTCCAAAAAAAAAAAAAAAATCATCTTTCATCCAGCGGTTTCTGTGTGTCAACCAGACTTGAGTTTGCCTTTTCAGCTCTTTCTCTTTATTTTATTGCTTCCCATGTCCTCTTTTGGTCACTCTGAAATACTCCATCCTGACGAGCCTGTAACCTCACCCACTCCCTGTAACTGTAGTAACTGCCATGTCAGGCTTACAAGGAAGTCAGCATTGCAGTGTTTTCTGGCAGTTGTCCACTGAGCACCACTTACAAGAATCCCTTCAGTGCATCTCGCAGCCTTTTCTTGTCCTTGTTCTTTTCTGGTGAATTGGTGGAATTAGACACTGCTGAAGGCTTTTTTTTTAATGGATGAAAGGAAAATCAAGGTTTTGGACGGTTGATTGAGATGAGAGAAGAAGCCTCAGTGGAGGATGTTTTTTGTTCATAGTGAGAAGGAAGTCACATCATACAAATAATATACTTAACTCGGTTACTGGGCTGGAGTTTGGCAGCTCAGGAGGTCTGGTCTAGGGCTGCACTATTAATCACAATATTATCAAGATCACAGTATGGACAAGTGCAATATCCAAATCGCACATCCAGACCCATATTGTAGTTTTTTGAAACAAATATCATATATCATGATCTTAATTTTTTAACTAGAAGATAAATCATTTCCACTAATAATATTGCAATCAGTCAAAATAATCACAATATGACTTTTTCACTGTACTGTGCAGCCCTACCCCACCCCATTTGTGGGGATTGTAAAGTTCTTGTGGTGGAAATGTGGCTTAAATGGCTTCTTCAGTCAGTTATTGTCCATTTGCACCGCAGTCTAAAGACACGTGCTAAGGTGTCCTGTTTGTGGTTGACTATACATCAGTGGAGGCCTGAACTTTGTTGAACTTTTGTTGTTTGTCTGTCGTATGCTGTCCTACGTAACTCCATGTTGATGTGTCGAAGTACAACGAACAAAAAGCAAACTTGCGGTTGCAGATTTTTTTAAAATGGTGGCTGAAACTACACTAGGTTCCTAGTCCCTGTAGACAGTTATTGCGGTGGAAATGTGGCTTAAAAGGTTCCTTCAGCCAGTTATTGTCTATGTCTCCAC
Source organism: Lutjanus argentimaculatus (assembly GCA_034769285.1). Lineage (NCBI taxonomy): Eukaryota > Metazoa > Chordata > Actinopteri > Lutjaniformes > Lutjanidae > Lutjanus > Lutjanus argentimaculatus. Next base: position 35,393,963 of record JAWZSL010000005.1, on the reverse strand, counting down.
CGTGGTCTGAAAACCCACAAAGATTAGGTGAAGTAGTCGTGTGATGTATGAAAAAGCAACAACAGTTTGTACACGTCATTTTTGACTATACAACAATGGAGGCCCGGACTTTGTCATTGGTCCATTTGTTGTATTCTTTCCTCTTTAACTATTTGTTGATGTGTCGAAGCACAATGAACAAAAAATAGTTACTGAAATAAAATGCTGTGAGTAGTTCCAGTTTGCAAAGTACTACCTCTTGAGCAAAGTCATTTTGGGGGGGATAAATAATGCCTCTTGAACTGAATTGAGACCCTGGTCCCTGTGGTGGAAAAGCACCTCTTCCTCTTAAGGCTTCTAGTCCCTGGGGAAAGTTCTTGCAGTGGAAAATGTGGCTGAAAAGGTTCTTTCAGCCCATCATTGTCTGTGTTTAAACTGTGATCTAAAGACCTGTGAAGATTAAGAAATTAGTCCGCTGACGTACGAATCAGAACTGTTCAGTTCTTTCTAAAAAAAAAAAAAATGTTGGTCCCTGTGGTGGAAATGCGCTGACTTCCTCTAAAGGTTCCTTGTCCTTGGGGAAAGTTCCTGCAGTGGAAACACAGCTTTAGCGTGTCTAGTTTGTTCCCAGTGGTCTGTGTATTTTGTTTGACAAAATACAGGATTTATTTGAGCCTACAGCCTCAGATTGATTTACATCAGGAAATGGTTTCCTACCAGAGATGAACTACAAGCCTGCCTCATGGAATGTAAAGGTTTCCTGGAGTAATTGTCTTGGTGGAAAAACACTTCCTGGTTTCTCTCCAAGATCTGTCCTTGGACATCCTTCACTTGCCCTGACTCTTCGGTGATGTTTATTTAGCCCACGAACCCGAGCTTTAGGACATCTGAATGAGGCAGACGGTGAACTCGTATGGTTTATTGTGTATTTTTGCTGCAGCCTACTTGTGTACAGTGCTCGATAGAGTCCCTTTTCTGAGAATTTTTCTCTTGGTGCTCGAGGGAAGAAACCCCTTGAGAAAGCCAAATATATCTACCTATTCCTTCCCATATAAAATTGCAAAAATAATCACGCCTGAGGCGATTAATTAAATTGTGCACTTAATCATTTTTGGATGGAATATTTAATCATGTTGCTGAGGGTTGCCCCAAGTTTTATCTTCTATGCTTTTCAGTCTAAAAAAGAAAGATTGTACCTCTCTCATAGAAGCACTGGAACAAGAATTTTTGGGTCACCTGTATTTGATCAAGTTATCTACAGAAGATTACACACATCTTCTTAAAGTTCTGTGTGACAGGGAGAATGAAAGCTCCATATTTAGAGGCACAGTCCTCAGATCTCTTCAGGACGTTGCCTTCAGCTCATGAGGAACAGCAGAGCCGCACTCTAGGTGGCCATCTTTGCAGCGAACAAAAAAAACCACACATCTCACTTCTGCTTTTTGCTGACTGCCATGACAGTCTGCGGAGGAACAGACAGGAGGGGAAGCTGCTCGCTCAGGTCTGTGCTCTTAAAGTTAAACACTTCCATCTGTGTAACAAGATAGCAGAAGCGAGCAGAGCCGAGGCAGCTCCATGCACCACGCTCGCAGCTGAGCAGGACAGTCAAAGACCTTGAGGAGCACAAAATGGTGGATGGCCGTGCCACTGACACTCCAGCATGATTGGCTGTGTCTCCTTGGCCACAGTGGGGCCGGCTGTGTGAAATGGAGTCCTCTGTGTGTGGAGCGTTGGCCCAGCCTCAGCTCTGATGCAGAAGATAATTCTGTCAGCCCCGAGAGAGAAAGAGACGAGAGAGCAGCCAAGTGAGGTGACTATACTGAAGGGAGGTTGAGCACTTCCAGAGAATTCAAACTCGTGCATGTCTCATCCTCACTTGATTTCCTGGGTTCTGACTTCTGTTATTAACTGCATTTTTCATGTGGTGCTTTTTGCATTGAGCAGACACGTTGGCAAGGAAGAGAAAGAGATCAGCTTAGATGAAAAGATTCATTTTTTTGGGTTTTGTTAACAGGAATGAAGAGAGTGACTGTGTAAGGGTATTCATTATCTAACCTTCACACCCAGCAGGCTTTAGCTGAGGGATTTACCAGCCCCCTGTTTTGTTGCTTTGTGAAAATTTGCAGGCCTGAAGGTCACACAAATATCTCTCATGATTAAAAAACGTGAAATGCAGATGTAAAAGCACTAACATTTTGAATGGAGTAGTATTTTCCTTTTCGTTTTTTTCCTATTTGAGTTTTCACCATGACAACCTGACGACAGTAGCCACATGGAAGATGGCCATTAATGCTTGTCTCCTCCTAATCTGCTTGGTCATTATCTTCTGTGCAAAAGAGGTCAAATGTTGCCACCGAGTGCTCTGTGTCGCAGCCGTCCTCCTTTTCATGAGGCACAATCTGAGCCCTTTGCTAAACACAAAGGCTACCCTTGGAGCAAGGTTACTTGCACCATGATGGCCAGCGTCTTTCTTTCTTTTTCTTTCTTTTTTTTTTTTTTGATGCAGCTTTAGAGGAAACATGTAATTAGCAAGTCGGATGTCTTTTGATTGAGAGAAGAAACGTCTTGGTTTGCAAAGAAAGAATATAAATAGGAGAGTGAGTGCAGCGATATTAAGTATTAAAGGCCGTCTGACTGGGTGGGTGATGTCAGGTAACCATCTGTCAGAGAGAGACAGGCTGACACAAGCACTGTCTGACCTTGCAGTATGGACGACACACACACATAAAATAGAAAATTATCTTCTCTTCCTGGGATTAGCATAGTATTGCAACTGGGAGCCATGCTGATGGCATTCCTACCTCTCTCTTTCAGTCTCTGTGGCTGTTTTTGATGTGAGGACTTGCTTGAAGGCCTCAGTCAGCAGAATACTTTGAGGTCCAAAGATCAAACTCCTCCAGTGCTCCAGACTCTGCTTGTTGTTCTTTATTGCAGAGGTGGCACATGTTCATATCATGTAATGCATTTACTTTGATGTTGAATAAGGTGAGATCGCAAGCATGATATTGATAAGTGAACTAGTTTTAAAGGAACAGTTCATCTCAAAATCAAATAGACAAATTTTTCCTCTTACGTGTAGTGCTATTTATCCATCTACATCATTTTGGTGTGAGTTGTTGAGTTTTGGAGATATCTGCCAGAGAGGTGTCGGTCTTCTCTTGGATATAATGAAAGTAGATGGCACTCTAGTTGCTTGTTGTGCTCAAAGTGGCAAAAAAAATACATTCAGCAGCAATGTCTCTTTTCAGAAATCATGACCCGGTTCCTCAAGATGATCCACAAACCTTGTTGTGAGCAGTTTCATAGAGGAACTATTTTCTTTCTATTGAACATAAGCTGCGCACAAAGGCCGAGGCCAGCAAAGAAAAGAATGATTTTAAGTCCACGGAAATAAATAATTTAACTTAAGGCTTAAGGATGATTTTATTTTTATGCAATTTTTCTCTTAATTTGTTCCACTAAGCACAGGGACACTGAAAGTCAGTCAGGGGTCGGGCTTTATAATGACAACATAGTAAATAGTTTGCGATATTTAATGAGTTAGTATCTCAAAATAATGAGGAACTTTATTGAAACAGTCATTGAATAATAATGACATACTCAGTCATTACTTTGAGAGGTTTTCATTGTAATGACTAAAGGGTAACAGAGTCTCCAGTCTGCAGTGTAAATCACAGAATTGTAGAGTAAAATTACACTTCATGGTCACAGAAAGTTTTTATCACGTGGACGAAGCATTTCACTTGATGTTCGTCCAATCAGAATCTCAACAAATAACACTGTTGTGTAAAAACTGCACGGACAGGAAAAAGGCAGAGGAGAAAATGGCTGAATCAGCTGGGGCAGTGGGGGAGGGGCATCAAGGCCACTGTGGCCAAAGGGCAGATCATTTTTTAAGGTCAAACTGAGGGGGCACGGTGACCATGGCCGAGGTTCCTGCCCTGGTGCAGACAGGACCGTGCATCTACTCATGGACGAGAGGCTCGGATGTAAACATTAATGGTGTCTTTCTTGGTTGACATGGGACCTCTCGTCCATGAGTAGATGCACACTTGCTTCTGTGTCTGCCTTCAGGTCTATGGGATTATCTTAATTTCTGGAGAGAGAAATCGCTGTTAAGTTTTTCAAATGTACCTTTTTTTAGTGCAATTTAGTTCGTCATGTCTGAGAGAAGGCAGACATCTCTACGGCTGAACTGTCCCTTTAAGGGCAGCAACATTGTGTAACCACACAATCAGTGATACAGTACAAAAAAAAAAAAAAAGAAGTCAGTTCTGCATTTCCGGCTTCATTTTCTCCCATTAAACCTTCATTCAGTCATTCTAATAGGATGGTTGTAAGCCTACATGATCTTCCCCTTTACCCAGAATCCTTAAGGGTCGCGTGGGCCTGCAGCAGCAGCGGTGAGGTGTTTCTTTTTAACGCCCTCTGAATGTGACACCAGTGAAGGTCAGACTGCAGACAGATCAGCAAAGCTCGCTGGATTGCAGCGTCTGAAAGGATCTGCACCTGTATTTACCAGTCCTCTGAGACAATGTGGGATTACTGAGCGGGTTTCCTGAACATTCACCAAAAATCCAGACTTTTTTTTTTTCCTGCCTCATTATTCAGTTAAAGTAACCAGGAAAAGAAAGTTAAACACAAAAGGCTGCTGTTTGTAGTCTCAAACATTTTGGCTGTGCAAGTATATGCACATACCTCATTAACTCAGCATTGTAATTGTGTTAAGACTCAGTTAACTGCCTTGAAAAGTAAGGAGTGAGCTAATTTTTCTTAAATGAAGTGAAGTAATTCTAATTAGATTCAGCTTAGGAAACACCTAAAATCAGATTTAGGATCCTCTTTTTCTGAAATGTAGTGTAGAGAAACTTGAAGACTTGGAGGAACTGTGGCTCCATCAGGACCTTATCTAGACTAGGTCATCTTTCTGTGATGGATGGTCATGTAAAGAGGAAGCTCTGAAGGAAAAACTACCAGGAGGCCAACAGCGAGCTAAAAATAACTGAAGGACTGTATTGCAGGGTCTGTCCACAACATGCACTTAGCAGGAGTTTGATGTGTTCTGAACACTTCTGAGCTGAGGGGCAACAAGATGAAGACCACAGTGCTTCTCGCCAAGAAGCACATGTTAACTCTGCAAGCGTGTGGTTCATTCCCATGACAGGAAGTGGAACTTGTGATCTGATGAAACCAAGGTAGAATGTTTTGATCTTAATCCCTAAATATAGAGCGATGGCACATGGAGGATAGGTCATTACCCTGAGGACAATGGTTACTGTAATGCACAGCCCATAATACACAGCTGTTGTGTTGGCTAGACACTTTTGAGAACATGTTTCCACTGTTAAAATTAAAAAAAAAGTTAAGAAAGAAAGTCATGTGTTATTGTGGCTGAAAAGAAAATCCACATATACAGAAAAGCAAAAGAAGTTTTTTCTCTGTAATTAATAAAAATAAATAATCTATCAGTGTAATTAAAACAAAATATTGAATTAAAATTTTCTTAAAAAAAAAAACAAACAAACCTACTTTTATGAGGTTAATAACTTAGTGGGAAGACACTTCCTGTCTACAAAACTGAACCAGCGACCGTACATCCAGGTTTGAGTAGTAATGGATTACATGTAATCAGGATTACCAATCAATTACCGAGATTACATTTGAAAAAATGTGTAATTTGATTGTAGGACAGGATAAGGTAGCATGGGATAGGATAGGATAGGACTCCGAAATTACAGTAACAAGAATAACAACATTAACAGAGCATCAAATATAAGTGAAATATGAAATATTAAGTGTAAAAGGAGCAAATGCAAAGAAACTGTGCCTATAATAACAATAGAAATAAGATAATAAGTACAAGAGTAAGCTAAAAACTAGTAAAGGCAATTATATTGAAAGTAATATTGGCAGTGATACTGAGAGGCAATAAAAAGTTATATTGCACCAGACAGTGACTGTAAAAATAGCACATGATATTAAACATAATTGTACATGATAATAATGAAAAGTAATAGTGATAGTGAAAGTAATATTGCACATTATATTAAAACATGATGTTAAAAATAATATTGCACAGCAGAACTAAAAATGTATATAAAAGAAGCACCGTCCCACATGTTGTAGAATACACACAGTAGAGCAGTAGTGTGTAGCAGAATTGTTTTTGTGAGGATAATTTGATTTGACCAGCTGTAAATGCTGAATATGCAAAATGCATTTTATTTGCACTGAAAGTGTTTTATGACGTTTTAAGAGAAAAAAAAAATTTGTGTGGCTGCGTCCAATTTTGTGTCCAACATTTAATTTGCGGGGATGTGCAAAAGACAAAACAAAGTCATAACCATGTCATGACAATTGCCAATGACATGAAGTCATGAGTCCTCATGAATGTTTATGACTCTTGTCATTAAGTGTCATTCGGTCAATATGTCATTTTTAATGCACAGCTGAAATTGTTTGAGATGTCTTCGTCATGACATATTGACATTAATCAGCCAATAATAATAACTTATGTTTTAACATTATATTAAACTATCATATGAGACCATTATAACATCGTCATGAATATTTTCCTTAACCTCAAGTAAAGTTGTACATTTTGGCTTGTTCATAAAGATGTCATTACATTTTATTACACTGTCAAAGGCTTTTGTAACAATGTCATGAGTAATTTCCTGAACTTCAAGTAAAGTGTCAATGTCAGCTTTGCATTATAAATGGCATAACTGATTGAATGGCACTTAATGACAACAGTCATAAACACTCCTAAATACACCTTCATGTTCTTGACATGGTTATGACAGTGTAATGACAGTCAAATAGAGCGTTACACCATTGTTTTTCAGTTTAAGGTACAATATTTTCAATGTTTGATTTTGAAGTAATCCAAAAGCATTCAGGTTAGATTACTTTTGTTTGTAATCCGGTGGATTATGTTACTTATTACATACATATACTATATTTCAAAGTATTCTGACTGCCTACATCACAGCCAGCCACCACAGCGTTCGGCTCTATTTAAAATGAACCCATGTAACTTTTTCAGAATAACAGCCGCTTTGGAAACAGGTGGAGACAAATGTAGTTTAACAGTAGCACAGGTAGAGAAGAAAGGGAGGCATAAGGCCAAAGAACCAACTTAATAAAGTCAGTTACATTGCTTTGCTTGCTAACCTTAGCTAGCATTAGCCTCTGTAAGCCACTGGTCAGACCAGATCATGTCAGGCCGTGGCAGCAAAAAACCCTCTGAGTGAACTGAACTGAGCAGCAGGGAATTTTATTTTAATTGTATGCATTTTAATTTGCAAAACATGTTAGTTCTCTTTTCTTGAATGCAAGATGTTTTGCGCCACGTGACATATTTCAGAAGGACTTGTGGTTTAAGATGAGGGAGTGCTGGAAGAATGTTTCTGGTCAAGACTGTGTTAGCTGGTTAATGGTTGACCTACTTTTCTGAATGCCATATGCTTCCTAAAACAGATTTATTGCCAGATTAACGCCTGCATTTTTAGTCAGGTGGTTATGATAATGGTGATGATTTTGGAGAATTGTGGAGATGTTTTGGACTTTTTGGCCTGTCGAATGATTATGAGTATGATTCGGTCTCAATGTGTAGCTGTTGCTGGTGATTTATCTTAAAAGATGATTAACATTGCTGCTCAATCTGACCTAATTATTCAGCATATTGACCTCAGAGAATATAGAATCTATAAAAATTCATCGTTGTTGCTTGATCTAATCTTAAAATAATTAAAAGCAAAAGTTCAAATGTGCGCAGGGAGGTGTGTGATGGCATTGTTGTTGTATTTCCAGCTCTGTTCTGCTTTTTTTTCTGCTGTTTTTCATGCCATTCTCATTCCTTTCATCCCATTCCAGCAGATGTCTGATGAATGTTATGACAAAACGTTCATACTGAACATTATTGATTCCTCACATCCCCTCTGAAAAGGCTCAGTCCATTGATCGACCAGGTGGGATCGATGTCTCATCTCTGTGTATTCAGACTTCCTCAAAATGAGTAGCACCATGTGATCGCATCATTTAAGGAAGCTCTGTGCTGCTCTGATCAGTCAGTCAGTCAGAGGAGGGAGGTCATTGTCCAGCTGTCTGTTGTTCTTATCGCCCGAGAGCTCAAACGCTGCTGTAACGAAACAGATATGCTCATCAAGACAACAAGATAGAAACAAGATACCAATGTGTCACATTCAGGTGGTGAGATTGTGTTATTGTAAAGTAATTCCAATGTCAACGTTTATTTGATTAAAGTGGATTATTATTACATGCTCATGTACAATAATCAAGGTATTAGAAGCCAAAGTAAGTCTTCTAAGTCTTGTGGGTCATGCCAGTGTGATGACATATTGTTTTTACCTCTAACAAGGAGGTTATGATTTTGGATCGGTTGTTGTTTGTTGTTTGTGTGTTTGTCAGCAGGATTATGGAAAAACTAACAGCCTGTTTTTTTTTCTGAAGCTTGCTGGAAGGGTGTAGATCAGCCAAGAGGAATCCCTTAGATTTTGGAGCGGATCTGAATCACAGGGTGGATACTTCAATTATTTTGAACTTTTTTTTTAACTTTGCGAGATGGTTTGATTATAACACTGATGTCTATGGCAAAAATGAACCATTTGCTGCGACTAAACATACAACAAAACATCAACACCACTCAAACAACTATAGAAACAAATGCATTAGATATGTAGTAAATAAGCATCGTCTTAAGACATCCTTACTGCTTTTTATAGAACAATATAGCCACAATAACCCTATTTAAAGGTTTTTAGCATAATTTATATCACTGAAGACTGGGCTATTGGCCTTGGCAGAGGTCTGCGCTCTCTGAGTGCCCTTCTAGCTATTTTCTGATTTTATTAGTTAAATTAAAAAAATAATTTAAAAATGTGGGAAATATTTAAAAATGTGGGAAATATTTTGAATATCATGGCGAAAATCATGTGAGCCCACAGCCATGCTGCTCTGTGAAGCTGTACTCAGACACAGCTGTGCTTTGACCTAAATGCTAACATCAGCATGCTAACATGCTCACTGTGATAATGCTTAAATGTTTATATGTAGCCATAATGTTGTTTATCATGTTGCCCATCTTAGTCTAGCCTGTTAGCATGCTAACATTTGCTGAGTTTGATGGGAATGTCATTAGCTTTAAACGTGTTTGGCACATGGGAGGCATTAGCCTTAGGACTTTCTTTCTGGCAGAAATTTTGCTGTTTTAACTCAAGCCCTGATGTTTCCCCTTAAATCTACCCAAGAATGGCTTTCTGGCAGAAAGTGTTGAAGGCTAACTTCTCCTAGCAGCAGGTATTTAGTCATAAACCAAAGTAAACTTTGTCTTGATGATGGAGCTAGATGAAAAGTCACGGATCACCAAAATAATTTGGATTCATCCTAATCTACTCTGCACCAAATTCCATGGTAATCCATCCAATAGTTGTTGAGATATTGCAGCCTGGACCAAAGTGTTGGACAGACTGCTCGACTATGTCTTAAAATGACAAACATTTGCTGGTTCCAGTTCCTCAGATGTGAGGATTTGTGGCTTTTCTCCATTTTAATATTGTTGTAAACTCTAATCTTTGGGGGGTTTTTGGACTTTGTCAAAACATGCAATGTGAAGACGTCACATTGGGTTCTTGGAAACTGAGATTGACTTTGTCACTCACCTTTTTTATATTATTCACAATATGTACAGAAGTAATGAAACTGATACTTATGGTCCTATTCTTTTGCAGAACCAGCACCTAATTTGCATTTTCTTTCTCTCCGCTCGTCTGCACTCTCCTTCTTGCACGAGGACTGAGTTTACTGTAAACTTTGGTGTCTTCTTGTAGCAGGAAACTCAACACCTCTGGGTGCAAAGGGACATAACAAGAGTGTAAAAACATATTTAAATTGATCTGCTTTTCATGAAAATCTGTGAACCCTGAACACGGTGAACCTTAACCTTAACGATAGACAGAACCTACGTACAGCATGTGTCAGTGACTCCTGTCCGGTGTTGTGGTTTTATCTGTCAATATGTAATTCTGTGACGGGATTATTGGAATATGAAGGTCGTTCAGGTCGGACCAGCTTTTCTTTTTTGAACTAGTGTTGTTATCTGCTACACAGATAAAAGCCGAACTGTGAGCCAACACGAGTGTAAGCTGCTCGCGGGCCAAAGAATCGCTACAGACCAGACGCTGCTATTTTGGCTGGCTTGTATTTGAGGGCACCATTCTTAATCTGAACCAAAATAACTCCCAAAGTGTGTGTTTCAGTAAGAAAATCCTGGGAGAGGCTTTTTAGGGAATAATGCGCTGTGACATATTCAGAACTGCCTCCTTTAAGGTGAGGCAAAGCTATGAAGAATCCAAAACAAGTTGACACTGAAATTCAGACCTTGTGTGTGTGTGTGTGTGTGTGTGTGTGTGTGTTTGAGGTGCTGCTTGGTAACTGTGTGCATGTGTGTTTCTTTCCTTACAGTATGAATGTTGTGCATGCCTGGCTTAGAGAATGAAGACACATGCACATATGGTTGCATGTCAGCCGACAGTCTAACTGTCCAAATGTTAATTATGCTTCCTGGTTACCCTTTGGCTGTGGTTTCAGTGCCTGCAGCAGCCCCGCGTCTGTTCAGCGGAAATAATACAGCAGGAATTATAACATAAATGTGTCTGACCCCATAATACTGAAGGTAACGTCTTGTTATTTATTTATTTACTTTCATTTAAACCTTCAATATCTGTTTTTTTTTCTGCAGTGGAAACTTGATAGCAAACAGTACAGCGCAGCAAACAGAAGTGTTTGTGTCCATCTGGTGAATGACAGTCCAATATTCACTCTCTTTTACCTGTTTTTTGGTGTCTGCCGACTCCTGAGGGAAATATCTGCCTCTTTAGCCGGTAAATGCTTCACTGTTGTTTACGGTTAGCTGCTAACTGTATCTGCCTGCCGTTTGGTGCTGAGCGGAGAGTGTACAGGGGTTTTTTTTCTCCCAAAACAGCTGCTTTATGAGGCTGAAAACAATTTTATAAGAGCGGCGAAAGTGAACAAATACCCGGACAGAGACAGAGTCCTGTATGAAACGATAAGTAAAAGCAGAGTTATTTAAAGTCTGTCACATGTGACATATGTAACGTAGTATTTTAACCCAAGCTGCCATCTTTTCCTAACCCTAACCAAGTAGCTTTAGTCCCAAAATTGAACCAATCAGCAAGCATTTCACAACACAAACCACGTGAGTTATGCCACGTAGTTGAGGCCCAGCAAGCCTGTAGCTGCCTGCGCTCCTCCGGTAATATATGTCATTTTGGGCTGTCGTTTAGCTATGAGAAAGTGTTGTTCTCATTCTCTTTCAGCCGATAACGGGCACCTTGTGCGTCTGTGTGAGTCTCCAAGGACCGCTTGTGGCCACAAGTGAAAATTTGACTCAGTATTCTCAGTTTCACAGGAACTTCTGCATAAAGTTTGCTAACATTAGCTAACATTAGCCTGCATGAGCTAACTTATTGGTCATCCCTGCAGTAAAATCCCTGAGTGTTGAGTGAGGTTGTCTTTTATTAAATTCAACTTTTCATTTCTGCTCATTAGAAAAAGTTAAAAGTTTGGGTCATAGGTTTTTTGGTTTTTTTTACCTTTGGGTTTTGGATCAACAGTCAGATAAAACCAAGAATTCTAAGAAACCATCTCAGGCTGTGGGAAATTATAATCAGCTCCATTTTTGACATTTAAACAAAATGAATAATCAGTCATTGTTTTATCATTTAATTTCATTAGATATTGTATCGTCCATAGATAAGGCACAGAGAACATTATTTTCATTAAACCGTTTTATGTGCAGAGCTGTGGCATAATTGAATGTGCAGTCGTTAAAGATCAAGCTGTTCTTGTGGTGTACGAGGATGCTAAGGTTAAGTGAGTTCGCTGCAGCTCAAACAGAAATGGTGTGTTAAGATTTCCCACAGATGTGGAAGGAGTGACTCAGTTGTCCTGACCCTCCAGTCAGCGTCTGTGGTGGCTCTATTTGCAACTCAGAGCAGCCCGGATGGTGGTGGCTGTCACCGAGTCTGGACTGTGCCGGTCCTCCATTAGGCATGAGCGTGTTTTCAGCCTGTTTTATGTCTAATATAGCCAGAATCCTGACAAATGCGGCCCTACGTATTGTCCACTTTGACCAGATTTGGCTCTCCCTTCAGCATGTTGGAATCGTCTTTTAATTTTACTCAGGTTATGAAGATTTCACATGTATTGCATTGAAATGCAGCCTGCACATCCTTCAGATGTCGTTTACAGTCAAAGTGGAAAACTTTTGGCAGAAAATGATGCAGAGGTAGCTCTAAAAAGAAAAAATATTTCTTTGATAGGTGCTGCACATGAAAGACCCTTCTTCAGAAGTTGAAATTTTTCTGTGTGTGTGTGTGTCTTTTCAAGCAGAGAACACACACACACACACACACACACACATACAAAACCAGTAGTCTGCTTTTGAGCTGCAACTAATAGTTTTCTTTGTCATTGATCAATCTGGCAGTTATTATCTTAATTTATTGTTTAATTGTTGGTTTGAATATGTCAGACAATAGTGGAAAAAAATGTCTGTCACAATTTTCTAAAGCCAGAGATGATCAGAATCAGAAATATTTATTTATTGATCCATGGGGGGAAATTAGTCACGTTACAGATGCTCCAATTGAAAAATAGGCAAATATATAAGCATAGACAAATTATACGAGAATAAAAACAGAAGCATGTAAAAAAAAAAGTACATTTTACTACATTATATAACAAAAATAAAATAACAATAGTATAACAGAAATATATATATAAAGAGAATCACATAAAAAATGTGTGCCTTATTCTTCATTGTGTAACAGAAATATGCATAAATATACACATATATAAATACCATCAGCTGAGTTTACTGAACTTAAGTAATTGGTACAAAGTTTTAATTTTCTTTTAAGATATAATTTGATAAGTTGAATGAACTCACAGCAGTGCATTTATTCAGCTCAGTAAAAGACTCAAGTTAAAATCATTTTATAAGTTCTGAAGTGGTCTGAAAAAAGTTTATTTGTAAAAGTTAAGTTAATAAAACCTATATATTTATGTTAAGTTAAGTTATGTTATGTGAGAAAAGAGAAAGTTGATTCTACTAAATTCCTGTATGATGTTTTACAGTGTAGGGACAATAGAAGAAGAAGTAGGAAATAAACAACAGAAATGTAAGTAATATGTATATAAATGTGAATCATGCTTCAATGTATTGGAGTGTAAATAATAACATTGTAAGTAATAATGTTACAATCAACGTTTACCATCAACTAAGACAAAGAAAAGCAGCAAGAGGCTGAAACAAGAGAATATTTGGAATTTTTGCTTAAAAACTAACTTAAGTGGTTATTCTGTTATAAAATGTTGCACGTTTTCATTTAATTAAGCATCAACTTGCGTCTATTTTTGTTCCAAATTACAACCAAAGGTCTACAAAATGCTGTAATGTTAGAAAAGCAAATAAAGTCTTATGTAAACCAGCAGCGTTGTGTATTATCTCATCGACGGGCTCTAAATCTTACACCACATGATGCAGTCACCAGGTGAAGGATGAGCAACAAAAACACTTTGAAACTGAAGCCTTACCTCAGCCTTACCTTACCCTTACTTCTGCTTTCAAAGTCCCTCAGTTGTATCTGGTAAAGAGAATGATTAAAGGTTTGATGCCAAAATAAATATTTCTTGCTGCTGCTTGACTTGGCCCATACTTGCATCAGCAGATGTTGGATTTCGGGACGATGTTTGAGCCCTCGGATACAAAAAGCTTCTGAAAGGCTGCACAGAGGTTTGTCATACTGCTGATAAAGACTATTAATGTTGGAAACATAGTTTATTTTAATGCATTAGAAGTGTCATAGTTTCATAAAATAACAGAAGCTGTAACATTTAGGAGTTTGACTAAAATGTCATCCTCTAATAAAGCACTTGCTTCTTATCAGTTGTTTCTTTTAAAAAGAAAACAACAACTGACCTTTAAGAACCTTTAACCACCTAATAAAAATGGTGTATGACTCTGAATGTAATAATAAAATTATAATGGAAAACACAATTGAAATTGGTGTTTTGGTGGTCTGAATTATGAACAAATTTTAACACAGATTTTTCTTTATTTAGGAGCCTGACTCACACATACCTTTCTATAATCTCCTTGTTTTGTCTGAATATTACATTATTTAAAGCGACACGGTGTAGATTCAGAGACACGTAGGCAGATTTGTCACATTCAGGAAAAGCAGGTTGTGCCGTTAAATGTTTACTAAACTTAAAACAAAAAGTGTGATAACGAGGTGGGTGGACAGGCTTGAATGCAGCACGGGGAGACAATATCCCAGCAGGTTATACAATGAAAATAAATATGCATCGACAATTTTATATTAAGAGTTGAACTAACCGATCCACAAACTAAGCTGTTAGTTCCACATCTGATCTAACACTCGACTTTGTGTTGCTGCTTGTCAGCAACACAAAGTAGAATTCAAATGAAAATAAAGGTGTTAAAAACACTGGTAACTAATTAGGAAGTAAATATATAAAGTGTGAAAACTACACAAAGGTCACATATAAATATAATTATACTGTATGCTTCAGTGAAGACCTGAAACTATCGGTTGATTATTGATGAGCTGATGTTCAGAAACTTGCTTGGCAACTAATGTCATAATCAATCAGTCATTTAAGTTGTGTGATGGATCCCCCTAAAACGGAATATCCTTGTTTTTGGACTGTTGGTAAAACAAAACTAGCTATTTGAAAAGTTTGGTGATAACAATTTGATTAGATTTTTTTAGCAGAATTTTTAAAAGTAGACATGATTGGGATATGGTTAAGATTTTAGCACATTAAAAAGGCTGTAGTGAAATATCCACATCCAGGCCTCTATTCCAACAAAGGAGAATAAGAAAAAAAAAGTTGACTTTCCCACTTTAAACAACCTTTGTGGACATTTAAGTGTTGATGTCTGAGTTTACGAGATGCATCATGAATGCACCATGAAGTCCCTATCAGTGAATGTGCAGTTTGTTTTATAAAAAGCTTTATAGACTTTTAATAGACAAAAGATTAATTGATTCAGTGAAGAAATAAATAAGAAACCATTTGTTAGTTGGAGCCCTGCTTCTGCTGCTTCACAGTAAAAGCTTTTCATTGCTGCCAATATTGTACTTCTTTAAATTTTTCAGGTCCATCAGTTTTTATGCAAACGCTGCTCCTGATGCTGTTAGGTCTTTAAGAGAGAGTTTATACACATCATCAGTAATAATTCTCATGATTATAAGTCATGCATTTAACTTCTCTTTGTCAAATTCACTCACACTTTTTGACCAGATGTATTTTAACCTTATTGCAGCATCCTGTCACAGATGTGACAACAAAGTGCTTTAAAGTGGAATAATGTGCCCAGAGGACAGACCTGTGCCTGTCATTACTGTGAGGAGAAAGTTGGGGTTGGAGTACTGAGGAAAAGGAAGCTGCCGTTGATAAGTCACAGAATCTGAATATTAGTTATTTACACAGAGAGCCGGTGTGAGCAGCATGTAAAGCTGCTGGTTATGAACCTGTTTGCTTTGTGCCACAGTGATGGAGTGATGGCGGCCGACTTCTTGTCTCTTGTGCCTGCGATGAATGTTTGATAAAATAATCACAGTGAAGAGCTGCAGACGCTGAATTTAAGTAAACAAAACTCCCTCGCGCCAACCTGGAACCGGTCAGGTGTCCTGCTCTCCAGATCCATTACTTCATTTACTTCTAAAGCCAAGACTTTAATTTTTGAAAAATATGTTTTATACAACCAACAAAATCATACAAAGTGACAAAGAAAAGATAAAAATTTACATAAGGGGTAAAATGTTGTTTACATAAACATTAACATTTATTAATATACGTATATGCACTCTATATATTGGCCAGAATAATATGAGGATGCACCAAGTAACAAATACAAGCTGTTATAAAGCTTTCCAACCTATTGATTATATCTTTACTCTAAGCCAAGTACCAAAGTTTTTAGACACTGAAGCCAGGTTTTGACATTATCTTGTAATGTTTACAGTCATGGCGAGGTTTTATACTTGTTTTTCTTGAACAGAAATGGTGACAGTTGGGTTTTCTGAACAGTTAAGTCTTGATGAACATGATCGTCATGTGAACTAAATATTTAGGATGCGGCTTTGCTGAAGTTTGAAACATCACACATTAAGTTTAACCATAAATTTGCGGCTTTAATAACCTGATGAAGCAATATCAGAGGGAGTGCTTTCGTACTAACGTCAGCACGGCTGTGATATGGTCGTAAGCATGAGACCACAGACCACAGGTGTGACGTTGGTTTTATACAGCAGTTTAACAAGCACCATTTATTAGTTAACAGTACTAAGTGACAACAGATTCTGATTTGTTGGTTTATTTACTCATTTGTTGGCTCCATCAACACAAATAGGTCTGCAACTGCAGTGGAACTAGATTGTTGCGAGTAGAACTTTAATCAGGCCCCAAAAATTGCTCCCGAAAAGGCCCAGCCCAACAAAATTCTGTCCAAACTCGACCCAAACCCATCCTTCGTTAGCATATTTCAGCCCAACCCGATTACAGCCCAGCAGAAGCTTCCCTCTATGTACCAAACAGTAGGAGCTGGCAGTGACAGGGACAATACGTGAGGGGAATTTGAATAGGCAATGACAAATTGACTTCTACTGATAATAACAGTAATAATAATAATATGTGAGAAGTACGGCCTGTTGGGTTCGGGCACAGATCTCAAGCTGTATTTCCAAGCAACACAAACAAGTTCCTGCACGCTAACGTTTGCTTGTTAACTACTTTGTGTAGGTCTACACATTGCCACAGTAGAGTTCTTGTTTAGTTGTCCTGATGGATCCTTAAAACTGCCTCCAGACGGGACTAAATGTTGACGTTTATATTTTTGTGACTCACTGTGGTTCGGCACAAACAACCAGGCCGAGATCATTTCAGTTCACGTCCAAACGGACTCTGGTGCTGCTCGAACCAGGATTTTATGACAGAAGGCATATGATTTCAAAAGCTGAACTACTAATAAATCCATCTGCTGATTGAAAACAGTTCAAGAAGCGATCTTTTATTCGATCTGTATTAGCTGTCTATCAATTTATGCAAATATCTTCACCATCTTAACACGTATGCATGTAAGCGCGGGTATTTTCCCTGAGTAGTAGGTCAAAAGCTGCTAAAACTGCTGTTCTTCTGTAGAATCATTATCATACAAGACACGTGTTTCGTTCTGTCTCAACCTTTTAGTCATCATAACGTTTATTACAGTTATTAGAACACCTGCAAAGTCCCAGTGCTGTTATACACTATATCAGCACTTATAGAGCGCATCTTGTCCAACCAGATTACTTTAGTTGGAATTTAATGTTGTGTATGTGTTAAAGTTGATTTGGTGGACGTAAGAACACCTGCATAAATAACAAACATTGACAATAACTTTGCAACCAGCATCCTGGTTTGGGCATATTCCATGGTGTCCTGTATTGCATGTCACTGTAATATGCACTGTGTTATTTGTGTTTTGAGCGGCCGTTGAGCTGTCAAGACTATCAGATCCGGTGTGTTGAGTTCTCCGGGGCCGATGACATCAGAGGATGGGAGTAGCCATCTTGATCTCCAGCTCTCTATCTCCTGTTTGTGCAAGAGGCCAAATTCTCGCCGGCCCTGTGACGCAACGTTTTTCTGCTCTCCTGCAGACACAATGAGATCTTTCTGCTGCTGCCTTTTGTTCTCTTCTGAGGAAAAACCTGGAGGAGACGGTGGGCTAAAGAGATCGGAATTTGAAGTCTCATACTCTTCTTCTTTTTTAATAACCTTCTTGAAACTAAAAAATGTATTGATTTCTATCTGATGTTGTCATCTCATCTTTGCAAAAAAAAAAAAAAAAAATCAATTTCCATGGCTCTGGTTACCTGCTGTTATTGCCACTGTATTTTTCCTTTAAAACGCAGGCTGTCTTTTTCAATCAATGGGTCATTAATTATTCGGGGGGTGCAGGTTGACAAGACGCACGTCCTGTCTTGTTTGCCAGATGAATTATCTGTCGCCATATAATAATACAACAACACAGGAGTGGATTTCTCTCTGGCTGCCGGCATGAGATGGTAGCACTAACCAACAGTTAAGGACAAAACCTCTGTACTCCTAATCAGCTTAATGCTGGCTTATTCAAAGGCCCTCTTTCAGACAGAGCAGCTGCTGTCAGCCAGTTTGAGTAGAGGGTGTGACTGCTGGCAGAGCTCGCCGATGCAGAGAGACCGGTTGGTGATTAACAAATGTCAGTAGACTTTGGAATCTGGGGAGCCCAGTCTGATGGCTTTGTCCTCTGCTGCTTCCCACTGAAGGTCTTCCAGGTGGCTCCGTCATGCTCCCTCGCCGCCTCCGTGCTCCTCACACACTCTGAGGAACAAAGGTGCTCGCTAGAACCTTACAGGGTTCTTCAGGCTGTCCCCATTGGAGAACTCTTTTTTTGTTCAAGTTCTTTCAGAAAGTTCTACTTAGAAACCTAGAACCATCTGTGAAATGTTTCACCTAGAACTGCCTATGAGAGGTTCCACAGAGAACCCTTCTATGGTGTAATGGTAATGTTCTATCCAGAACCTTTCCACCATCTAAGTGTGCCAACAAGATTGCACCAAGGGGATTCTACTGAGAACCCTTTTATATTCCAGGGTTTTTATTGAAAACCCATCAAGGGTGTTCTGCTGAGGACCTTTATATATTCCAAGGGTTAATCTAGGACCCACCCACCTGAACCCACCAAGGGGGTTCTACTGAGAACCATTATATATTCCAAGGGTTTCATCCTGAACCTACAAAGGATGTTCTGCAGTGAACCTTTTTACTTTTCAAGAGTTTTATAGAACCCACTCAGGAGGTTCTACCAAGGACCTTTTTATATTCCAAGGGTTAATCTAGGACCCACCCACCTGAACCCACTAAGGGGGTTCTACTGAGAACCATTATATATTCAAAGGCATTTATCTAGAACACACTCAGAGGGCTCTACCAAGAACCTTCCTACATTCCAAGAGTTTTATCTTGACTTCCCCAAGGGGGTTCTACAGAGAACCATTTTTCAAGGGTTTTATAGAACCCACTCAGGGGGGTTCTACCAAGAACCTTTTTATATTCCAAGGGTTTTGGTTCTACCTAAGGCCTTTTTATATTCTAAGGGTCAATCTAGATCCCACCCACCTGACCCTACCAAGGGGGTTCTACTGAGAACCATTATATATTTATCTAGAACATACTTAGGGGCTCTACCAAGAACCTTTTTATATTCCAAAGGTTTTATCTATAACCCACTCAGGAGGTTCTACAGACAACCTTTTTTATCTTTCAAGAGTTTTGTAGAACCAACTCAGGGGGCTCTTCCAAGAACCTTTTTATATTCTAAGGGATTTATGTGGAGCACAGTCGGGAGGTTCTACTGAGGACACTTTTTATATTTCAAGGGTGATATCTAGAAGCAACCACTGGGTTCTACAAAGAACCTTTTTACATTCCAAGGGTTTTATCTGGGACCCAGCAAGGAGGTTGTTCAAGGATTTCAACAATCCTTGAAGAACTCTTCCAAAAAAGGGCTATTTGGATGAAAAGGGTTCTTAATGGAACCCTAGTCTCACAGAGAACCCTTGACAAACCCTTTCTTCAGAAAAGGCTTCATCAGAAGCAAATGGTTCTGGGTAGAACCTCAGCCCTTCAGGGAGCACCCTTATTTCTAAGAGTGTCTCCTTACCCACCAGGGCCCTGCTCTCTCCTCCTCTCTCCTCCTCTCTCCTCCTCTCTCCTCCTCTCTGCTCCTCTTTGGCCTCTCCTGCTCCTCTCCTGCTCCTCTCCTGCTCCTCCCTGCCCTCTCCTGCTTTGGGTTTTGCGGAGCTCTGAGATAAAGAAGTTCAGACATGCCTTACATTTTTAGACCCCCCTTGTGGAAACGTAGTTGGCAGCTTCTCCACAAAGTGCTGCTGCTGCATGCCGCTCGCGCTGACCTATTCTGTCTTTCTGTGGAACGGGGGATTGTACTGTCGCGTTTCTCTGAAAATCTCTTGATGTGAGAGATAATGTCCCTGAGAAATGAAAGGACGAGGCAGAGTCAGCCTAGCAAGAGTGTGAGATGTTTTCTGCTGAGCTGTGTGGGCAGAGGGCTTGGGTACGGCGCTGTACATCTGGCAGATAGATTTCTGTCAGCAGCTCTCCAGTGTCAGGCTGCCTGCCTTTGAGGAAGAGGATCAGATCTGTGGGTCCATGTTGTGTGCTGGCTGAACACCTAAGCGCACATAGTCAGCTCCTAAAATGGCTGCCCTTGAAGCTCGGCTCAGAGGAGGATCTGAGCAGCTCAGTCGCTGCCTGTTAGAGCCCCAGCTGACTAGATGAAAGCAGTTACACAATCTCACCCATTAACTTGGTGTGGCGCGGGGACTGACTGGCTAAAAAGACACAGCCAACTCAAAGGCAGATGGTGGTTGTGTAGGAGGCTTTTTTTTTCCTACTCCTCCTCCTCCTCCTCCCTGGGCATTCCTCTCCCCTTCTCCCCGAAAGGATTCTCTTGATATCCATGTCAAGGAACCTGGCATTAGGAGGCAACTTTGTTCAAAACAGCAGTGGACTGCCAAGAGAGCAGGGTGGGGCCCCGTGGTGAGGCTGTAACCTGACCCTGAACAACAATGGATCCCCTGGTTGCTCAGGGACATACTGGCAGCTTGGCCGGCTCACATGGAGCTCTCCACTGGCTGGCCAGTTGGGTGTGGGAAGCAGGGCGGGATTCCCAACTGTCTCTGGCTCGAGCTCACTTGAAATTTCTTGGTTTCAGTATCCAGATCAGTCGACTCAATTTGATCGTGGTTCTGAAGCTTTATTTCATTTCATCTCTGTTAAAATCAAAGATGACTTTGTAACACAATACCTAGTTTCTATTTTTTTTTTCCTTTTAGTGCACTGTAAAAATAAACTTATTTTAACTTAAAAGAGAAATCTGTAATATATTTACTCAAATAAATCATAAAAAACCACGATATATCATCAGTGATTAAGCTTCTTCTTCTTCTCCTTTGAAATTTCCATTCTGGGCCAGATTGAGTGTTTTTGTTTGCCCATTTCACTTTAATTAGAGTTCAAATTGATGCAGAATGTTTGCCGAATGAGTAAGTGTCAGTTTATCAGTTGTAAGAAATCATTAAGAGTCTTTTAGAAGCTGTGGATGTTTGTCATGGTTAAATTGAGCAAAAGTTAATGGAGTCTGGCAGGCAGAAGGCGACCAAACTCAAACTCCAGAGTGTGTATTTTCAGAGCAGTGGGGGTTTGCTTTTAGGGTAACAGGCTTAACTTTACATTGACTGACAATGTCTTGACTTGTTGTTATTTGTATTGTCAAATTATAATATTGACTTGTCTTGTGCTCCTGCAATGTTTCTGCAGCCTGCCTGAGCTTCCTTGAGTCTGGGTAGGAGGGGGCAGCCATAGAATCATAGATCATATATTAAATTGGATTTAAACCTATTTAATATACCAGCAGTTGTTACATATTCCTCCTTTAAAAGTTGAAGTAATTTTGCAATGATTCAACACAAATAAACTTTCCTAGTCAAATAAACTTATTATTAATTCAGTTGTACTCAAGAAAACATGTTCAACAAGCTCAAGATATTAAGTTGAACTGGCAACTGTCCGGTCAGGTTGACGAACTTTACTAACAAATTTGATTTCCTTCCGTATTTTTCTCAGTTTGAATAGCCGGTTCTTCATCTCTCACAAAGAACTTAGAGATGCAGCTGCTCCTGTTGGAGCTGCTTTTTCCAAGAAGACAATATGTGAAACTGCTCCCACTGACTTTGTTCATTTTAAGTGTAAGCGGGCAGGGACTGAACTCAATACTAACCCTCATCGTGTTCGTAGTGTTTTCATTATTGTGAAAACAAGCAGCCATGACTTATCTTAAAGTGTATTAGAGACACAGCAAGTTTTCATCACGTTTTCTTCAAACTATAAGAAATAAGGGTCGCAGGAGACTTTTAACTCTCTCATATAGCAGATATTGTTTATGGTGAAAGTTTAGTACAGAATTAAGTTCAGTGTTTTAATTTGTTTATTCAAAATTACAAAGTAAACAAATGGCTTACGTCCTGCATGATTTTTTTTTTTCCACTGGGACACTGTAAAATGTTTTCTCATTCACTTTTTTTTTAACATTTCAAAACAGGTATTCTGTTTTCCTCAAAATTAAACTAATGGCTTAATTTTTAATCTGTTAAATCTTCGTCAACGCCTCATATGCAGAGCTACTTTGCAAATAATAGTGCTAAGGAATTTTCTATAACTACAATTTTATGTCAGATAGTGCAGTGTTTTTGTTTCAAGCAGACACGGCGTGCTCAAAATCTGTTTTTAAGTTGGCACACTTCAGTAATCAGCCTGTGCCAGTTGAAAAACTGGGCTACAAGATACTTGGACTTGTTTGGGCACAGTTAGGATACTGCAGGAGTGAATATTTCACATGTCTGCCAATTGTATGGCCAGAACTGCAGACATTAAAAGAGTACTGCACCGATTTAGCTTTACGCTTCTATAACATTGTGAGATCCACGACGGACCGTTTGTAAAAAATTATTGAAATTGATGCAGCAGAACCGGAGATATCCTCCACTTTTATTCCACATTCTCCTCTTCCTTGTCAAAGCCTTGTCAAACCACCTACATTATACCTGCTCTGTGCAGCTCACTCTGGAGCCACAAAAGGCTTCATACACAGGGTTTGTACAAAGTCTAAAAAGTTTTGAAAATGTCTCATTTTAACAGTTAGGAATATTCTCAAATTCAAATGCTTAATTTCTAACATAATCTGGTGTTTTGTGTACTCAATCACTCATGTAAACTGCATGTTTGTTTGTCTCCTGGTGGTGAAATGAACATGTATTAAATATTTATGATCAAAGTAAAAATAGCTAGTAAAATAATCAAAGTGATAGTATACAGTGAGTGCTGTGTGTGTTTGCAAATAACAGTTCAGATGTGATGATAAAGGCTTCAAGAGTCTGGAAATATTTGATTTAGATACTTTGAAAGTGCTTTAATTTTACTTGTAAAAAGCTGCGCGAACCCCGTATACAACTTTTTTTCCTGCATATTTAACGTATTAGTGCTGCCCAAGACCTCTAAACAGACTTCTGTAAAGTTGGTGACTTATTTTAACAGTCTGGTCTAAATTACATAATGATTTATTGAATAATTATATCAAACAATGACATTTTAATTGGGGCCTCTCAAAATGTGAACAAAAACATCCTAATTAAGTTACATTTGTACACAAGCAACTTTATTAAGCTACTTTAGTGCAAGAGTGACATAAATACAGCACCGGTATGTGGTTTTCATGAGAATATATTTTATTCAGCCTGATGTTGCATTTAAGGAACTCCAGTGGGCCAAATGTCTGAAAGAGGTTTAAAGCAGTAAGTGTGTTATGGGGTCATAGTGATTGTTCATTATTTTATTAATCAGTTTCAGTGTTATTACAGACATTGATGGAACATACTCACTCTCTGGCATTTCAGCCACAATATCAGGAGACATGATGGTTTGTAATTTTCCTTTATTATAGTATTTAGTCGGATTCTTGACATGAACCACTTGTGTGTTGTGATGTGGACATTTGTCATTAAAAACGATGCATCAACCAAGGGTCATGCTCGCTGTATGAACCATTAATCCCCTTTGAATACATGCAAAATATTTCTGTCTTTGCCTAATAGAATACACAAATGAATCCTTGTTTAAAACAAGTTGCACTTAGAAATGATTTAATATCTTTTCCTTTTAAATAAGATTTTATCTAGATTTCGTCTTAATACAAACTTGAATATTCAATTTTTATAAACACTAAAAAACATCCTGGGATGCTAGAACGGACCATCATTTGTCCAACATAGTGGTGATGTCCTTAGTTTAAGTTGAGCTGGGACTTCAGTTAATGTGTCATCCCCTTGTTTTTTCTTTGTCTTCATGTTTAAAGTTACTCCATATTGTCGAGCTGTACAGTAAATGCAAATAAGATACGAAAAGGTTTATTATTTCGTCAGTACACAAAAAGAGTTGTTGCATTCTGAGGCTTCTGTTCTGGTCAGTTTTGACAGTTACAAACAGAACTGACATCCAGTGTGTACACTGTGTGTGCACAACTTTCCATGTGTAAACTGCATTGTTGTTTTAGTCTTGTATTTCATTTTTTTTCCCTCTCTATCTGGCCTTGATACGCAGGGGAAACACCTGGCTTCATATCCGCGAGCTAATGAGGAGAATGGCCGCCTGAAACGCTGTCACAGAAGGTGTAGCTGTGCGTAGGTTCAGATATGTGCAGACCTGGAAGGATGAAACTGCTCTTGAGCTTACTCAGAACCAGATGCAATCTTCCTAAATATGGAAACATCTTCAGGACCCAGCATTTGTGCCACAGGGTGCACCATACTACAGTGCTGTCGGCCATTATGCATCTATGGAGAGCAATCCACAGACCTAATGAATCCCACAACATAGCCGTAGCCCGTACCATTACACATCCTCCATGTTAGTTACGTCTTTGTGCAGCGTGGATCTGAATGGGAGCCTTGTTGGAAACATCAGCTTTGTAAACTCACGCGTACAGTTGTTGTACAAACTGGGTCAGAAGCTGAGTCACTTTTTGTTGATGCAGTTTGTTCATATTTAATATGTGCGGTTTGACTCTTTTAAACCTGACACATACTTACAGTATAATTAGCAGTCATACAACAGTAATATGATTCACCTTTATTACTACAAAGATAAACTCAATTTCCATGTGGTATGAGTAACTCTGACTAAAACATCTCCAGTACGATATGTTTCATTTATTTTCTTCCAAAAGAAAAGCAGTACTGTGTGCACCTATTATCTTAAAGGGATAGTTCAGATTTTTTTTTTTTTTTTTGAAATGTGGTTGTTTGAGGTACTGATCCAGTCAGAGTGTTACTTTCAGTAGATGGTGGCCGACATGCCTCTGTTTGGAGAAGCAGCAGGAGTACCAGTGCCAGTTAAAAAATTAGTATCAGTTAAAGCTTAAAGCATCGCTTTCCTTGCCGTCAAAGAGTCTTTTCCTACTGGAAAATGCTCTTATATAAGTCAAATATCAAATATCATTCTCTACAGCTATTGTACGTTACAGGACACAGGAGATTGTTTGTGTTATTGTGTGACTTTGGTGACTCTGAACTATCCCTTTAAAACATTGCACAGTAACACAAACAAACTAATAGATTTAGGCAGTGATAGATGAGCAACTCCCATGTTTTTGCACAGTAAAATGAGGAGTTTGGTGATCTTACACCGTTGTTTCTTCAGTCTTTGGGAGTTCAGACTGCCATCGACTATAGGCAAGATTACTGTGAAATGTAACCAGTTACTGAATACATAATGTAAAAAATGTAATCTAAATGCTTTTTGGTTTACTTTGGATCACCTCAAAATCAAAACAGTGGAAATATTGCACCATATTTTAAAAAATGGAAGCAGTGACAAACATTTTAAGTTCCACCATATTCCCTTTTCTCTCTAAACAGCTCGAAACATTTTTAGTGCAATTAAAAAAGCATTTTTGCATTTTGTTCTTTTTTCTGCCATCAGGTCTGCCACAAAACAGAGCACTTAGCTGAGGAACCCTGTGTGTCTGAAGCACTTTAAAATTGTTGTATTTTAAAGACAAAATCAAAAATGTATTAAAATATTTAACTATGTAAATATAATCTAAGTATACATTCCATTATACATTTTCAAATGTAGTCTGAGCTGATTAAAATTCCCTACTGTTTCTAATCCGACCTCATCAACCCCACTTCAAAAAATCAGAACTGTCCCTTTAAGGAAACTTAATATCTTCACAGAAATGAGTGACTGTATTTTTTTTAAAACTTTGATTTACTTGTTATTCCTGTTCAAAAGAAAGTGTGAAAAAGTCATATTGATTGGGTTTTGATTTGAGAGTCGGGGTTGTAAACTGAGAACCTTTTAACTACCTGTCTGAGAACCTGTGTGGAGCTACAAATCCTGTTTGTGATATTATACGGTTTTCGAGATAAAATGACAGTTGATTAGAAAGCCATGATGAAAGAGCTGTGAAATGACGGCCACATCATCAACATCCATTTTTTCTGGCCAAGTCCAAACTGCAAAGCAGCCCAAAGACATAAAGCCTTCATCTCTCGCTTGATTCATTCAATCTTATTTCAGAGCGTTGATACAATCTGATGGAATAGTCTGCTCTAAATACTGAGCTGTGGAGCTGCTCTCCAGCTGTTGCTTATCCCAAGGTAATAAAAATGGGACAAATCAGCCCATAATCCCTCCTCAGTCCCTCCATTGTTCTTGGAATGATGCTATGCTAAAAAATGGGACCTTCTTAGTATTCTGAGTAACATCAGCATCTGCTGAATTCTCCTCTTTGTTGTGTTTTGTGAGGCTTTCTATCAGAGCTTGTGGACAGCTCCGGGCGTGTTGGTGATTGAAAATGTTCTCATTTTAATATGAATTTGTGACTCTTTATCCGTGCGGTTTTGCCTTCATAATGAGAAATAGAAATTTGTTCCAGTTTTCCTTTATTTAATTTTTCAGGATATGAATTTTGGCAGCGAGAAAACTCAGTAATTTAAATTTTTCATGGTTTGTTTGTGTTTCAGTGACATATTTGATTTAGACTTGACTTCATAATGGTTTCGATTTTTGATTTTATTAACATCTTGTACACTTCAATTTCAGTTTTAATTATCATCTCTTCACCCCCACATATTATTCAACATCAAAACAATCACAAAAAAATAAATGCACAGTATGTTGTGTTTTCATTTATCCTGATTCAAATCACAGTCACAGTGTGCCATGAAAAAAACATTTTCCCTCCAGTGTAGGGTTGCAAATTTTGTGTATTTTCCCTAACCAATAGTTGAAACACTTGAAACAACTTAATTATCAATCATCATTTTTTACTAATTGTTTTCTTTTCTCATTTCCTTATGCAACAAATGGCTCCGCTACACAAAAAAACCCAAAAACAAATGAGGTGCAATTTCTGCCATTTCCAGACCATTGATTAATTTTTGGTGAAAAATATGTTTTTAATCTGTTAAATTCTCATTGACGATTAATAAATTAATGGTTAATCATTAACATCCCTACTGCAGAGCCAAATTTCCAACAGCGTGCTGCATTTTGTTGCAAATTCTTGCTTATGCAACTTAAAGAAGCTCTATAACACTAGCAAATAATAATGATACTACTACTACTACTACTACTACTACTGCACCTGATTTGCCATTGTTTTGTCTGACTTACAATGAGAATGAAAATGAAGAATCAGAAAAAAACATACATTTTCTATCTTATTCTTTCTATCTTATCACAAAATTTGCAACCACACACTGGAGGCAAAATGCTTTTTATGTCACACTGTGACTGTAAAATGAATCAGGATAAATCAAGACACAACATGTTTTGCAGTTATGTCTTCATGACTGCTCTGATGTTGAATAATATGTGGGAGTGTGTTTTGTATCTAATTAATTATGAAAGATTAATTGTTCGGTTAAGGAAAATGCATGAGATTTGCAACCGTTACAGGAACAGTTAATAAGATATTATGATATAACACAATGAAAGATAATAAAACAAACAGTGAAATCAGTAAAACTACAGGAAGAAATTCTGAAGTTGTGAGTTTTTAAAGAAGACAAAGTGTGAGCTGCGCTGATCTCCTCTGACAGGTTACTCCAATCGAAGGGCCCGAACAGCAAAGGGCCCAGTCACCTTTAGCTGTAAGGTTTGACTGAGGAACGGCCAGAAATGACCAACCAGAGGATCGCAGGTTGCACTTGGGCTCGTAGGAGGTCAGGAGGTCAGCTGTATATTCTGGAGCTAACCCTCTACGAGCCTTAGAAGAAATCATTAGAATTTCAAAATCTGTTCCGAGACGGACTGGGAGCAAATGAAGCGATCTTAAAATGGGTGTAATGCCGTCAGACCTGTTACGAGTCGAAGTTTATTGAGGTTTTATTGTGTGAGGCTGGAGAAGAGTGCATGGCAGTAATCTAACCAAGATGAGGTGCATGATTCACTGTTTCTAAGAGCAAATCAGACTTAGAAGGATGCTCATATTCATGAACATTTCAAAGCATTTTATCTCTTTGCTGGCTATTGTCTTACTCGTTTTGTGGGAAAGGTGTGTCATTCATGCTGCATTTGATTATTTTTTGCTCACAGCAGGCATTGCCTTCAGTAATCATGCTGAAACATCACAAAGCTTATTTTTATGGAAGGGATTGTTCACTACACTGAATATGAAGCAGTACAGGATAATATTAGTCCTGATCTGACTTCATCTTAAAGCTCTGTAATGGATGTAAATGGAAGCTCCTGTGAATAGCTTAACCCGATTCTCATAAAATTTCTCTTTTCAATCACAGCCACTTAATTAGACATTTATTCTACCACTTACTCTGTCCTCATGATCTTTCTCCTCTCTCTGTCTGTGTCTTTGTAGGTTTCCCTGATTTTCCAGGGAGTGCTCCCTCTTTTTAGTGATGGAGGTATTGCAGTGTGATGGCTGTGACTTCCGTGCCGAGTCATATGACGACTTGAAGACCCACATTCAGGAAGTGCACACTGTTTTCCTGCAGCCTGCAGATGCAGATGAGTCTGATTCTGTGAAAGACGAGGATGAAGATGAGGAGGAAGAGGAGGAATATGAGGATAAGGATGACAAGGATGACAAGGATTATACGCCTCCTAAAGCTGGAATGAGTATGCCCACCACATTAATTCAGATGATTCAGTTAATTTGTTGAGGATTAGGAAACACTTCTCTTTCCGTTTTAAAGAACTTCTCTAAGTGGGACGATTATAAAGTTTAAGAAAGAGCACATAGATTGATTGAGTTGTTGCTGGTTTTATTGAAACCAGAGGTCTCAAACCAGCTTTGGGCCACTGCTGGTTCTGTCATTTCAAAGAAAGGCCACTTTAATGTTTAAGTACTACAAGAAAGCACAATAATCCCAAGAATGTACTTTTTTGTCACCATTACTAACATGCTTTTGTCGTATTTTGTCATTTTGTCTTTTTTTTTTGCTGCCAAACAAGAAATAAATCCCTGAAACCTGCCCTCTACTTATCAAAAACTGCCTGGACATGTGCAGGCACCTTTGACCTTTGATATCATTTTGCACCAAACGAAATACATTTTAAAAATAGAATTTTGTTTTTTATTTCAATTGCATATGAAAGGACAGCTCCAATTGAAATGAAACAACTGTAAAAATAATTAAATAAAAAAATAATTTTGTTTGTCCCGATTATACTGTATTTTTGATTATACTGTATTGTGTTGAGGGCCAGAGTTAGAATAAAGGGGGGCAGAAATGGCCTGTGGACCAGCAGTTTGAGACCCCTGGTCTAAACAATAACAGCAAAATTCCCCAAAAAAACTTAGTATCACAGCATGGTCACAGTAGAGCACCAGCATTTCAGACCAGAACAAACACATGCTTGGTAACCAGGCGGCCGCCATTTTGGTTCTCTTGTCTAAGAGGGAAACCCAGACCCATAAAAGACCCAAACTATAATCTTTCCCTAACCTTAACCAAGTGTTTTTTGTCCCTAAACCTACCCAGATCTTAAACAAAGTGATGTCACATCATTAAACATCATTAGTTTGTACAATGTGTGACTGTTTCCAAGCAGAGTTGATCAGAAATGGCTCAATATTCTGTTACTGCATCATCTATTTCTCACCTGAAATGTTTTCAGAAGCATGTTTAGTATCCAGGAGGCACTCCTACCCAAACATTTTTTTAATATCAGCAAAATGTTACTGATTTACTTATTCCTCAGCAGACATCTCACATACTTTCTCTTCTTTTTTTTTAGGCCCAAACTCTGCTGACAATTCCAACCAAACATCACAAAAGCAGACAGCTGAAACCCACCTGCCGTTTTACCAGTGCAAGTTCTGCGTCCGTTACTTCAGATCGAAATCATTCTTAAGAAACCACACCAAAAAAGTGCATAATGTCATAGAGGCAGATTCAGATGCAAGCATCTCCTCACAGAAAGCTAAGCAGCCCAGCTACACTGTTATAATGCACAACGACCATTCGAAAGTGTATTCCTGTCAGTATTGCACATACAAGTCTCCACGCAAAGCAAGGATAATAAAACACCAACTAATGTATCACAACAAAGTTCCCTCAGAGGCCACTGGAGATCCTTCTGATGAGACTGGAGAGGAATCTAACTCAGCCAGTGGACTCATGAAGGGAACATTTGCTTGTGAATGGTGCGAGTATCAGACTGACCAGAAGGACAACTGGACTAATCACGTGGTGAAAGAACACAGCGACAAGGTCAAGATAGTTTCCGGCACTGCGGAGCTGGAAGGGGAGGCGAGCGCCAGCTCGCCCAAACCAGATTCTCCCGCAGCATCCCGAAGCCCAACTAGATCAAAGATCACTGGAAAGGAAGAGTCGGTTGCAGAACCAGCTGAAAACACGTTGGAGAAGTCAGTCCCAGAGATCTCGTCCTTTCAGTTTGCACAGATGAGTGCAGTAACACCCAACAGCACGGGTTCCTCTATTTTGTCCAAGAGGTTCACTTCATCTGATGTCTCCAACAGTGTCATAGAGATGGATGCCAACTTACTCAACGAGGAAGACTCCAGGAGCAGCTTAGAGGATGATGATGATGAGGAGGAGCTGGGAGATATAGATGATCCCAGCTATACTGGCACCCTGTCAGCAGATGCAAAGCAGCTTTTAACTGATGATGATAATAAATTACTTGAGACTAAAGGAATACCTTTCAGAAAGTACATGAACCGCTTTCAGTGCCCCTTCTGCTCCTTCCTCACCATGCACAGGCGGAGCATCTCCCGCCACATCGAGAACATTCACCTCTCCGGTAAAACCACAGTGTATAAATGTGATGAATGCCCGTTTATTTGCACCAGCCCTCTCAAACTAGGCACGCACAAACAGAGCCACAACTCCTCAGATTTAGAGACCATGGACCTAACAAATGACAGCCCAGATCCTCAGAACGACAGTGCTGCAGAGCCAGTCAATGGGGGTAATGTAAGCTCCAAAGTCAATGGAAAAAGGACAACCAGCACGCCGAACGACCAGCAGAACCCTCATCGCTGCACGCTCTGCAGCTTCTCTACTACCACTCTAAAAGGTCTTAGGGTGCACCAGCAGCATAAGCATTCCTACTGTGATGACCTAGATCCCACTGTCTTTGAAAGCCAGCTGACTGACCAGCCGGACTCCGAAGTGGACGCTTCTCCAATCTTTCTACAAAAAACCCAGACCTCCATTTTAGGACTTGCCACCAAAAAGCCCTTAGTAACAGGGAAAAGAGCCAGGAAGTCCATTAATGACCTGCCTTTGGATTTGTCCTCGGTTAAGAAGAGAACTAGAATTGATGAAATTGCCAGTAACCTTCAAAGTAAGATAAGCCAAAGCCAACAGGACATGATCATAAACCTAGATGATATAGACGATGAAGATGCAGGAGAAAATCATGCCAGTGCTGATAAAGAGGATAGAGACCATGACAATAAGAACCCTGTCTTCGCTTATAACACGCAACAGCTTCATGCAAGAGAATCAGCGATGTCTCATGAGGGAGGCAGGATAGGGAAAAGAAAAAGCAACCCTAAGTCAAAACCTAGAAACATTCCTATATCCTTGACTCTCTCAGACGAAAGTGAAAACATCTCCGCTGACCCCAGCGACAGCACTATCCAAGAGAACACTGATTATTCAGAAGAACCAGGAACTACACGTTTCTACTGCAAACACTGTGATTATCACAACAAATCAGCTCGTAGCGTCAGCACCCATTACCAGAGGATGCACCCGTACATCAAGTTCAGCTTTAAGTACATCCTGGACCCTGAGGACCAGAGTGCAGTCTTCCGCTGTTTAGAGTGCTACATTGAATACACAAATTACAACGATCTACACCAACACTACATGGATCACCACCCGGAAGCAAGCAATGTGCTCAACTTCAATCAACCAAATCTGGTATACATGTGCCGCTTTTGTTCGTACACGAGCCCCAATGTCAGGAGCCTGATGCCCCATTACCAAAGAATGCATCCTACAGTGAAAATCAACAATGCTATGATCTTCTCCAGCTATGTAGTGGAGCAGTCCCACAAGACAGGTGAATCGCAAACTCTGAGGGAAATATTAAACTCTGCCCCCAAGAATTTTAACTCGGCCTCGTCAACCCCCAGGTCGACCTCCAGCCCAGTGCTGAAAACTGTCTCCAAGACTCCTGAAGCCAGTGCTGAGTCGGACCCTCTCAAGGAATCTATGGGTGGCAATGTTGTTGTCTATGATTGTGATGTGTGTTCTTTTGCTAGCCCCAACATGCACTCCGTTTTGGTCCACTATCAGAAGAAACACCCGGAGCAAAAGGCGTCTTATTTCCGTATACAGAAAACTATGAAGGTCATCTCAGTGGATCAGTCACAGCCTGTTGCAAACTCTTCATTTAATCTCAGCATGGCCACGCCTCCAAAACAACAAACCCCAGCACTGTATGGATCAGATGAAGAAATGTACTACTGTAAGCACTGCGTGTACAGCAACAGATCTGTTGTTGGTGTGTTGGTCCATTACCAAAAGAGACACCCAGAGGTAAAAGTGACAGCAAAATATATCAAACATGGTGCCCCCACCCCTGGTTTGATGAAATTGATGGATGAATTGCAAATTGCAACTCCCAAACAGTTTTTGAAGCAGTTTCAAAATAATGGTCACGATGGATCGAACAACTCAAGCCCTAAACCAGGAAGTGGTGAAAAAGGTGAGGATGAGCTGTTCTTTTGTCAGCACTGTGATTATGGCAACCGCACTGTAAAAGGAGTGCTCATTCATTACCAGAAGAAGCACAGGGAAACTAAGGCCAATGCTGACCTTGTACGTCGTCACACCGCCGTCGTCCGGAGTCAACGTGAGCGTGCGCAGATGGTTCAGTCGAGCAGCGTCTCTTCTGCAGTGATCCCAGTCCCTCCAGACCCCGAAAACGCTACATCCCTGCGTTCCCTCAAGTGCAGACACTGTTCCTACACATCCCCTTATGTCTATGCCCTGAAGAAGCATCTGAAGAAAGAGCACCCCACTGTGAAAGCCACAGCCATGACCATTTTACATTGGGCTTACCAAGATGGCATTTTGGAGGCTGGCTACCACTGTGAGTGGTGCATTTACTCCCATGCTGAACCCCAAGGCCTGCTGCTCCATTACCAAAGACGCCATCCTGAGCACAACGTTGATTACACATACATGGCCAGCAAACTATGGGCTGGTCCAGAGACCACCCAACAGGGGGCCAATATGGAAACTAAGCATTACAAATGCAGAGACTGTGCCTTTGAGGCCTGTTCAATATGGGACATCACTAGTCACTATCAGGCAGTGCACCCATGGGCCATTAAAGGGGATGAATCTGTGCTTTTGGATATCATCAAAGGAAATGGCTCAGCTGAAAAGATCCATCAGCAGCTTGCCAAAGAACATGCGTCATTCAATTGTCAGACCATTGATGATGATGGAGCAATGGTCATTGCCACCCCACCTCAAGATAGCAATCCCCATCCTTCCCACCCACGTCTTTCCATCTCTAACAATCCGTATCAGTGTACTGTATGTCTGTCAGAGTACAACAGTCTCCACGGCCTCCTCACTCACTATGGAAAGAAGCACCCAGGCATGAAAGTAAAAGCTGCAGATTTTGCACAGGAGGCTGACATCAACCCCAGTTCTGTGTATAAATGTCGTCACTGTCCGTATGTCAACTCCCGAATCCACGGTGTCCTGACTCACTATCAGAAGAGACACCCATTAGTGAAAGTCACTGCAGAAGACTTTGCAGATGACATAGAGCAAATTTCTGACTTAAATGACGGAGATGACAAGTGCAAAACTCAAAGGCAGGGCTACGGTGCATACAGATGCAAGATGTGCCCGTACACGCATGGGACACTGGAGAAACTCAAAATCCATTATGAGAAGTATCACAATCAGTCTGCCTCTGATATGTTCACTTCCTCTGTGACAAATTTCTGTCATGGTAAAGAAACAGAGCCAGTAGCTGAATGCAGTGCTAGTAATATATCAAGCACAGCAAAAGTCCAGGAGGTCAGTGAATTGGACCTTGCCCTCTCCCAGTTACCCATCAATAAGACAGAGAAACATGCTGTATTCAAGTGTCAGCTCTGCAAATACTTCTGCTCCACCAGGAAAGGCATTGCTCGACACTACCGCATCAAGCACAATAATGTCCGTGCTCAGCCAGAAGGTAAAAACAATGTCTTCAAATGTGCTCTGTGTTCATACACAAACCCTATACGCAAAGGCCTGGCAGCACACTACCAGAAACGGCATGATATCGATGCCTATTACACCCACTGTCTGGCTGCTTCCAAGACTATGAGTGAAAAGCCTAACAAAGTGGTGCCACCCCCACCATCAGAATCGGAGAATTCAGAAATGAGTGAAGACTTGCGTTTGGCTGTGGAGAGACGAAAGTGCTCTCTTTGCGCCTTCCAGGCCTTCAGCAGGAAGAGCATCGTCTCACACTACATTAAACGCCACCCAGGTGTCTTCCCCAAGAAGCAGCATGCTAGCAAACTAGGTCGCTACTTTACCGTTATCTATGCCAAAGAACCGGAGAAGATCACTGTCAGCGCGATGGCAGAGGATGACAAGGAGGTGCTGGAGGTTCCACTTGAACCTGAGGAGGACAGAGAGGACGGATGGCTGCCCTTCAAGTGTCTAAAATGCTTCCGGTTGTCCTTCAGCACAGGCGAGCTGCTCTCTATGCACTACAACGACCACCACAGCAATGACTTGAAGAGGGACTTCGTGGTATCACCTGGTCCTGGGGACGAGGAGTCTGAGTTGTACCAATGTTCTCACTGTGAGCTGAAGTTCCTGGCTCTACCGGTCCTGGCCAAACATCTATTCAACCACAATGAGGAGTTCCAGAAGAGGGCCATGAGGATGGAGAGGAGGAGGCAGCTTCTTAGCAAGCAGAAGGCAATAGAACCTGAAGCCAAACCTGAGAAGGTGAGCGGCAATACAAGTCTCCTTTAAACCTTGTAAATGTGAAAAATTAAATTTCCTTTTACCATTAAAGGGATAGACGTGATTATTTGATGTGGGGTTGTATGAGATATTAATCAATAGTCAGTGTATTAGCTACCATAGTAGCATGGAAGCGAAGCAAAAAACTGCTCTGGACAGGTTCAACAACAGCAGCTATTTTAGCAACTTAAAAAAGGTCCACCTAAAATCATCAATATCACTTTAAGTGTACACTATTTAGAATATTTACACCACTTAACTTTGCTGTCTTTTATGATGAGAAAATGTTGTTATATAAGCCAAATATCAAGCTCTCCACACCAACCAAACTCCACAGGCAAAATCAGTAATTTTAGCTCACAGAACATGGGAGCTACTGGTCTACTGCTGCCACGATCTGTGTGTTTGTTTGTGTAACTGTGTGGCTTAAATGTTTTGAAAGGTTAGTTTGGACCCACCAAACTTGCACAACAACATGATCAAACTAGCAGATTGAAGCAGCAGGAGACCAGCAACTTTCATGTTCTGCGAGTTAAAATCACCGATTTTGCCTGTGGACTTTGGTTGGCTTGACGAGAGCAATATTTGGCTTATATAACAGAGGTTTCCAGCCGGAAAAGGCTGTCTGATGGCAAAGTTAAGTGGTGAAAATATTCTAAATATAGCGTATACTTAAGTTGATACTGATTTTTTAAGTGGACAGTTTTAAGTGGCTAAAAACCCTTTGTTGCTGACCCTCTTCAGAGCAGTACATTTATAGCTTTCTATTTACTTATTCTAATTGGGGGCGAGCGGAACGGCATCTACTGCCAGTAATACGCTGAATACAGGGCCTCATATAACCCCACATCAAATAATTTGAACTCAATAGTATCTGAGAACATACTCCAAACTCTTGAGACCATTTTGTGATGCCATATTCACAAGCTACCATAATTGTTCCTTAACTCCTTAAAGTCCTGGGCTCCCATAGTTTCTAAAAATCCACGGAAAACAGCTCATAGAGACATAATGTGCCATTGAGAGTATTGTTAATTTATAAATCCCCAATCGTTGCAGTTGTACTCAAAGTAGTCCTATTCTGCCAAACTGGAATTAAAGAGATAATTGCATGTTTCAAATTGCCCCTTCAATGTCACCAGGAATATATAACAGTGCATGATAATGAGATGTGATAATTACTTTCATAATAAGTTCATTAAAAATACCATTGGTCTCATTTGATGTATATTTGAGAACAGAGACAGTCTCTAACTTAATGGAGAAAAGGTAAAATCTCATAAAGATAAAATAATAATGTCTTCATCCGCTCGTTTAGATAGATTCATAGGCATTAATGGCACTGGTAAAACTACAGTTGTTGTCCTTAAATGGTTAAATAATATAAAATAATATAATTTAGAATAAACATCTTTTTTTTCATCATTGTCATTAATACATTTAATAAAGATATCAAACAACTAAAACAGGTTCTTTTTGTTTTCTTTTCTTTGTCTGTGAACAGGAAAGCCCTGGAAATAAAGCTCCTATAGGATTCAGGTGTAACTTCTGCATAGAGGTGCACCCCACCCTCCGAGCCATCTGCAACCACCTTAGGAAGCACGTCCAGTACGGAGAGGTCAAAGAGGGACACGTAAAGGTAAATGAAATTGGATTTATTTTTGAATTTCTCTAATGCTGTTATAGTACTTGTCTGGGGATTCAGCTGGTTGTTTGTTACATCATAAGTCCAAAATATTTTCATATTAACTGTGTCAATGTTAAAACGTGTTCACCTAAAATAAAACTAAATTAATTAATGTAAATAATAATTGATAATGAAGCTAAATTAACACTATTATGTATTACAATTACTATTATAACTGTTAGTTTAACTTTTTGGCAAATGCACTTATATCACTTTCATATTGGTGCAATAAGCTACAGCCAACAGCTGGTTAGCTTAGCTTATCATATCTTATCATAGCTTAGTTAACTTATCATATCTTAGCTTAGCTTAACTTGGCTTAGCTTAGCTTAGCATAAAAGAGTGGAAAGAGAGAGAAAACTGGTAAGGTTTAGAGGTGCTGGTTGTCAGATTTTGTAGAGAACCAAGCTGTCCTCCTCATACACTAAACTAATATGCTACTAGCTTTAGCTTCACATTTAGCACACAAATTTGAGAGCTGTATCAGTCTTTGTATCTAATGCTGTGTTCCATTTACCTTGGAAGTCAGAGCTGGGAATTATGTCGCACCCGAGTTATCTGTGTTCCATTTCAAGTCAAAAAACCAAGATGGACGCCAACAGGAAAACATCAGTTGATAATAAGACATTATGTGGTATTTTGCACATTTGGCAACATGTTCATAGACAGAAGTTTGACAGTACTGTGTATATGACTGATTTAAAGAGGCTTGATTAATGAGTGCCAATAAACAGTATATTACCACAGCTTTCAGTAACGGTTGATGCGCGGAGGAGCCATCTTGGATTTTGAGGTTGGGGTTGATGAGGTTATTCTAACTTTCTTTCCAAGTTGGAAATCCAACTTCAAAAAACATTCCAGTTGAATTTTCTGACTAGGAATTTGGAACTTCCCAGTTCAAATGGAATTACTGCATAGCTCCCATCAAGACAGCAAAATGTCAAGGAATTCCTTTAACAGTTTGGCAGCTACTACTTGAGAGATCAGGCAAATGTACAGTGTGCATGATTTACTTCTATTTTGCTTAAGTGGTGTAAATGCTATATTTCTTAACTTGAAAGACCCACGTCGTCTGTCCCCTGTGCTTCTGTCTTGTATTGTAACCCTCACCCCCCTAACTCTGCAGTGATCTGTTTTACTGAACTCGGGTTCTGTTTCCCATTTTGTTTATTACTGACGGAGGCTTCTGGGTAGACAGTCTGTCAGCTTCCCCCAGAGAAAACAAGCAATGCTGTCCCATTGCAGTGGAGGTGGGTGGGGGGAGAGGAGTGGAGGACAGAGTGGTGAGCCATAACTTTTAGGGCAGCGGCGGGTAACCATTCGAACATTAGTATTCCACTGAGGCTGCCAGTGAGGGGAACAGGCCTCAGGATCCAACGCCTTCACCCAAACGGAGGCCTGGTTCTTCCGTCTGACACTCTGTCTGTCTTTTATGTATTTAAGATGAGATGCTTTGGGGCCACTGAGAGTGATATGGTGAAGTATTCACTCTGGAAACTGAGGTCTACTAAAATAAATATTTCTTTTGTTACTTTGACTTGTCAATATATTCAGTATATGGGATTAATGTTACAGGGTTAGCTTGGATTATGTACTGCTGTGGACAGGGTCAGCAGTATTATGTATTTTAGCCACTTGAAAAAGTTCCATCTAAACAAAGATCAATGCCAGTTTAAGTATACGCTTTATTTAGAATATTTTCACTTCTTTACTTTGCTGTCAGACAGCCTTTTCTGACAGGAGACTGCCATGATATAAGCCAACTATTGCTCATCATCAAGAAAGCAACAGACCAGCAACTCTTATGTTCTTGCAAAGTAAAATTGCTGATTTTGCTTATACAGTTTGGTTGGCTTGGAGAGCGAGATATTTGGATTATAAAACAGTCGTTCCTGTCAGAAAAGGTTGTCTGATGGCAAGGTAAAGTGGTGAAAATATTATATATATTGTATATATATTGTATAGAGTACTCATGGACTTTTTTAAGCAGAAATAAAATACCTTTTGTTGCTGACCCTGTGCGCAGCAGTTCATTGCTTAGCTTCTCCAAACTGGGAGCATGCCGACTGCATTTTCTGTAGATAATACACAGACTATGGATGAGTACCTCACACAGCCACATGTCAAATAATCCAAACTATCCCTTTATCTTGTGTAGTTAATGGAACTGCCAGGAATATGGGTTAGCTGCAAGCATTCACAGCAATGATGATGTACAACATCTCTACCAGATGGAATATACTGTATACTGTATGTTTTCCACATTGCAGAGGGTAAAAACGACTGTAGCTTTTTATAGTACCATGAATACAGTTTCAGCTCCAGAGCTGCAATGGTTTCTGATACAGTTGGATGAAGAACAGGCTGACAGTGCAGTCAGGGCAGCCTGGATGGCAAGGTTGGGTCTGTGGATGCCACATCTTATTTATGGCTGCATGAAGTGCAGGGTCAGGTCCTTCCACAGAAAGAATGAGCTTCCTCGGGGCAGTAAAAAAGTCATGGTGATTGTCTGTCCGCTTGTGATGACTACAGAAACGAGCCTGCAGATGGAAGGAAGAAGAAATGGATGGAGGAAGAGTTTTTTTGTTTTGCAGTTGATTCGTGTTATTGTTGGTGGACGGTCTGCTGCTTTGGCTCTTTGTCTGTTTTGTTGTATGTTTTGTATCATCCCATTTCTTTTCTGGGTGGGCAACACAGACAAAGATTATTAATCACTTAAAATAAATGTTTGTGGTTTTGTACAAAGATAGGACTGGATGTTTATTGTGTTTGATTTTGTTAAGAACAACTTAATTGCATTTGTTCTTATTCTTAGAGTTTATACAGTTGAGATACATATACATATATATCATTTATATGTATAAAGGATAGAGGAGAGTTGTAACAAAGCTCCTGGACAGATTCAAGGGCTTGGATTCGAATTTTCATGTCACATTCCATTTGAATAGTGCAATCAACTCAATATCAACCAAGTGTGGTGTGTCAGTAAATACCGGCTGACTACAGAGTTTCAGGTCAGGGTTGGAGCTGGCTCGAGGTTACTGTTAAGGCTTGTCTATACTGGACTCCACTCAGTCATTCGTTCTTAGACCATTTAATCATTTCACCCTCATGCAGGCTCACACTGCAGCTTAAAGTATTTTGGACAAATGTTTTGGCTTTTTCAGAAAAAAAACAGAAAGCCTTTCAGATCAGTTATATACCCATATGTTGATCTTCCAATACTGAGCACTCAAGAAGACACTCAGTGGCCACTTTGTTAGTATAATCTAGTGTTCTTTCTGTTTTTTCAAACTTTATAAGGTTCATTTTTTGGTGATATTGTTGAAACTGTGCAAATTCAATTATATTTTTGATACTGAGGTCGTAGCAGGGCCGCTGCTGGCCATGTGGGTGCCCTGAGCGTAATTGCTTTTGCATGTTTCAAAAAAATGGTCTCACTACAATGAAATGGCTACTATAGGGACTGACATCATCCACACATGAACACATCACATGAACAAATTCATAAGAGTCACAGTTTTCCATTCATGCCCAGTTTATGATATTACAGTACTTTTTAGGAACCCCAGTATGCAGAAATATTTTTAAAAATGCTGCATGCAAAAAAATGCATGATTTTGCCTGCTGTGGTATGTACTGCATTTGTATAAAGTGGGAGTGTCTGTAAAGGGGAGACTCTTGCGTACCTGTAGAACCCACTTTTCTTCAGGTATCTTGAGGTGAGCGATCAAGGGACTCATTTAAAAACGGCCATGCCTTATTTACCTCATCAAAATTTATCCTAACTTCAGAGCATTATTTAGGTCCTTTTGCAACAAGCTAGCATGACATGGTTAGTACCAGCGGATGCCTTGTTTCTTCTAGTTTCATATGATACCGATATCTTCATTCCAGCCTGCTACCGCCTCTAAAAGACTATAATGTCGGCTGAGAATAACCGTGTCCCTGTGGACTTTATTAATACAGCAGGTAGAGCTCTACCAGGCTGTTTGGTGCCCCCTCCGGCACATGGTGCCCTACACACAGCATGTTCATAGCAGGCACACTAGGTCATAGTTAAAGGTGGTGTTGTACAGCACTGTATTATTTATACTGAGAGGTTTGCTAATTTATCGTCCTCCTTGTTTACCTTTAACTATGACCTCAGTGCTAAAACATGTAATTTAATGAACACCTCTATGACAATATCAACAAAGACCTGAACATTATGAGCATCGTAAAAGTAGGTTTTATGGCAGAACAGGCTGTTGTATTGAATTGCAGGTGTATTCCATAAGGTGGCCACTAAGGGTAAACGTATTCAATTGCTGATACAGCACAGACAGAAGCAGAGGTGTGAGACAGATGCTTAACTGTTGCTTCTGCGCTGTGTGATTTGCCTGATCCAGGAAAAAGGGTTGGAGGTGCCAGACTCTAAGTGACACTTCAGTGAACAGCTATTTGTGTCATCTGGTAGTTGGTTGAGTATCTAAATAAATTGTTACCTTTTATCTTTCTCTGTTTATTTCAGCGTTGTGCATCTGCATAATGAACAGGCTTTGACAGACAGAATCAACAGGGACAGAAAGGTGACTGAGACGTCTCCTCTTTGTTTTGCAGCAGGAAGTCAGCGAGGTCCCCCTGACGCTGCCTTCAGAGAGCCTAACCAACGGCGACCTGGAGGCAGATGAAGCGGCTGAAGCAGACAACCTCCAGAGACCCGCGGCTACAATCATGGGTCCACCCTTGGTGTCCGCAGCTCCTGGCGGTGTTGCTGTTGCAGCGGAGACACTGGAACCAGAAGCGGATGCCGTCGAAGGAAGGGCGGTGGACCTCGTGGCTGCAGCGAGGGCCGTGGTGTCAGAGGAGCAACCGAAGCAGCGATTGGCAGCAGGGGGTCACCCGTGTGCCCAGTGCGACCGAGTCTTCATGTCCATGCAGGGACTGAGGTCCCATGAGAGGAGTCACTCAGCCATGGCGCTGTTCAGCAGAGAAGACAAATATAGCTGCCAGTACTGCCAGTTTGTCTCACCCTTCAGACACAAGTAAGTAGAGTCCTCTGTACATAGGATGGCACTTTATAAGGAACAAATTAGAGTAAATTTGGAAACTTTGTCCAAGTTAATCGCATATTTACCAGATTGTTATTTTATACTAGCATTTATATGTTGATCCATGATCCTCCATTGAACACTGATTAATTCTGACTATCCAGTTTCTTAAATTTTTGTTTTACACTAAGGTTAGTTCAAGTTGTAATCCTTAAGGTTTCAATCATGGTTCATCTGGCAACACCAGTCCTGATAGTATCAGTGAGTGTGGTTTAATATTACAGCAGACACAGCACACTCATTGAGCAGCTATTTTGTCAGAAATACAACTGGAGAGTAACTGGTGGCTCTTTCATAAAGCAACCAAACAAAATCAGCTTGTTTTAACAAAGAATTTGGGAATAATTTAACTGTAAATTGATTCATGTTCCATTACTTCCCTGCAATTAAAAATGACAAAAGAACTCAGAAAATGTTGTTTTGTAGAAGCAATTTTGATGAACTATCACAGTCGGCTCAAATCTTATTGACAAACAAATTGCGTTTTCTATGTCACCTTCACAGTAAGAGCCACCCCGTGACTTGCCAGTCGAATGCTTTTAATGTGAAGCTGTGTCAATAGGAAATGTTTTGTTTGAATTAGCAATGACCTAGTACTGTTGTAATACGGCTGCGAGAGGGGTAAACATGTGAATCCTTCATGCATGCAAAGACAATTTAAATCCAGCAGGGGAATGGCGGACTCCGCCACAAACAGTGAAAACTATGATAGTGTTTCTGCCACTACACTCACTTTGGACTCTTCAAAATAAAAACAATCAAACTCTTTGTATTTCAGTTTTAACCATCAGAGTCTGTAATACATATATAAAGCATATAATTATTAAGATATTAATCTGTTTAATTTTTATGGCTGTGAAGGCAGTTTAAATCCAGTGCAGGAATGGCGGACTGTGCCACAAACAATACAAATTACAACAGTGCTTCTGCAACTACCATCGCTTTTGACTCTCCCTAATTAAAAAAATAACCTGACAAAATTTGAGGGGATGGAACCGATAAAAAAGAATTCAAAAGTTGAATTTTAGTGAAATAAAAGTCAGTGAGATAGAAACAGCAAACTCTTGTTTGTCTATTTCCCCTACATAGATCACATTTCCTAGTGCCCTCCCATCCCCAGTGTTCCTGCGCCCCCAGAATGGGGTTTGGGAACCATGGGTGAAGCACAGGAATGGCGGACCCTGCCACAAACAATGGAAACTACTCAAATATGAATGCACTGAATGACTATTGCTGAAGGCATACTGACCATAAAGAGTATCTAATATGAGGTCTGACCTCATGAACATCTTAAGGATTATAACTTTCAAGGCCCATGATTTCTGTTCCTGACAAATTTGTGTACATTTTATTTTGAAAGTTATGACCTTTTGGACATTTCTGCCACTCTAATCTAGCAGCTGCACAATGGCTAAAAGTCAGTTTGTTTGCCATTTCTCCATGCATGAGTTATGTCATTAGTTCAGCTCAGTATACTAGCAGCCTTACAATATGTGCAATATGTAGCTTATATGCCTTACCAGTCTTGCACCAGCTGTTCTGTAAATCATCTGGATGTTAAACTCATTTTGTACATTGCGCAATTTTACACCTTATTCTGTTTACTCTACCAGAAGCCCTTTGAATCT
Source organism: Lutjanus argentimaculatus (assembly GCA_034769285.1). Taxonomy (NCBI): domain Eukaryota; kingdom Metazoa; phylum Chordata; class Actinopteri; order Lutjaniformes; family Lutjanidae; genus Lutjanus; species Lutjanus argentimaculatus. Next base: position 35,350,348 of record JAWZSL010000005.1, on the reverse strand, counting down.
TCAATCTTATCTAAGATTTCCTGCCTCCTAGGAGAGTAAGACAAACATTACAGCGAGACAGACATTTTGGTAGTGTGATTTGTTTTATCCATCACAGACACCGAGCGAGAGGGAAAGAGAGAGTCCTCATCTCCTCTGAGCTCCCAGGTGTAATCCCTCTGTACTGTATGTGCCCTGACCCAGAAAGAAGCCGCATTCCCATGCCACCTAGGAGGCTGGCATTAAAAACACAGCCACCGTCCCCACAGGCACTCACGCACTCATTCCCACCAGGGGATTGTGGGTAGATGAGTTCACCCCACGGCTCCTTGTTCTGTAGTCATTGGAAATGTGCGGCTGTTGTTTGTGAGGTAAACAGAATCGAGCGCTTTAGATGCTGCTGAAAAACCCCGCTGCTGAAATCATCAAAGTGGATGCTGTAGAGTGGAGCTCTGTCTCTTTCTTTCCTCCACTCTATTCTTGTCACTTTCTCTCTTTATCTGCTATCCCTTTGTCCTCATTTCATCTTTGTTTTTTTGTTTTTTTACATCTTTTATCCTCTTATCTCATATCCTCCCTTCTTGTTTTTTTTTTTGTGTGTGTGTGTGTTTGTGTTTGTCTCATCGCCAGCCTGGACAGACATGTGCAGTCTCACCACGGGCACCACAAGCCCTTCAAGTGCAAACTCTGCCCCTTTAAATCTGCCTACGTGAGTCGCTTGAAGAGCCACCTGCATAAGGCACACACAGGTAAACACACACACACACTCACTCACACACACACACACACACGTTAAATCACATCTTACAGCTGTATCCATGACTAACAAGGTCTTCCTGGGCCAGAACAGCAGCCTCGTGTTTATCATCTTCCACATAACGATACAGTGCTTGATTTAGCTTATCCAGGACGATGCAACCAGTGGAATAACTGGAGGAACAGTTTCATCATTCACTGTGTAAATTAAATACACATAAAGACACATCAAAACAATCAGATTCAGACTTTAGCTCAAATATCCCTGATTCATTTATTGTTAATATTGTTTGTTTTTTTTGTTAACATGGTGAGAAACATGGTGTGACATGCTACAGTGCACTCTTAGAGATAAATATGCTATCTAGATAAACGGTTCTGTGGCTTGTCCCCAGAGGAGAACCCTTTTTGGTTCCTGGTAGATTTGTTTTTTTTTTTTTTTTTTTTTTAATAAATTTTCCACTTAGAAACCTTTCAGAGAAGTCTACCTATAAGCCAACATAAAGGGTTATATCTAGAACCATCTGTGAGAGTTTTTACCCAGATCCCCCTATTAGAGATTCTAAAGGAGAACCCTTCTATGGTGCAATGGTTCTACCCAGAACCCTCTCTAGGGGTTCTATTCAGAACCTTTCCACCATCTAAGTGTGCCAACAAGAATCCACCAAGGGGGTTCTACTGAGAACCATTATATACCCAAAGGCTTTTATCTAGAACACACTCAGGGGGCTCTGGGGTTCTATCCAGAATCTTTCCGCCTCCAAGGGTGCTAACGAGAACCCACCCAGGGGTTTCTATCGAGAAGCCTTTTATATTCCAGTGGTTTTGTCTAGAATCTATTCAGTGGGTTCTACCAATGAACCTTTATATTACATTAGAAAGAACCCTTGATTTCCAAAAAGGAAGGCCCTCGACTAACCCTTTCTTCAGAAAACGGTTCTTCAAAAGCAAATGGTTCTTTATATTCTTTATATAAAGGTTCCACACAGAACCTGCTATGGTGTAATGGTTCTACCCAGAATCCTCTCTTGGGGTTCTATCCAGAATCTTTCCAAAAAGGGTTCTTTGGGTCAAAGTAGTTCTTAATGGAACCTTTAGTCATAGTCTTAAGTTAGATGTGATTCTTTGCCTGTTGTCTTTTTTTTTGTTTGTTTGTTTTTGTGGGAGTCAGATGGCAGACAAAGCCACAGACATTTAAGCCAACACAAAAAACAGAGAACTACCTGAGCAATCGATGCATGAGCAAAAGAAACAATCTTTAGAAAGACCAATTTTCAAAAGGCACTCGAGTGCTCTCAACTCTCTGATTGGAGAGAACAAGAAACAACAGTAAGAGTTAACAACTGCTGTGGATAATTGACACAAAGCAATTTGGACTTGTGATTACATTTGAAAAGTGGAGTTTGGTGATTTTGTTCATTTTTTAAACACAATCACTATTACACTTCATCATTATGTCTCAGTTCTTTACCTTTGTGTCTTTGTTTGCAGTTTAACAAGCTAAGGATACTTTGGATTGATTGTCTGATTACAAACCATATATAAATGTTCTTGCCAGACACATTTCAGTCAGAAAGTTGTTTCCTTATTAAACCACCTAAAACTCGTAACAGTCAGATCCGTAAATGATAATGATAATAATAATAATAATGATAATAATAATAATAATAATAATAATGATAATAATAATAATAATGATAATAATGATAATAAAATAATAATAATAATAATAATAATAACAAATTGCCCTGTGCTCCAATAACAGTTGAGCCTGTTATCCACCGGAACCTTTGTCAACTTCCTGTTTCCTGTTGTGCACTTAGATATGCCGTGAGCTTTTGAAGATGGTTATGCTGTAAAATGCAAGTAAAATGCTGGCTAGCTAACAATTTATGTAAATTAGTGAGCTAGCAAGCATTTTTCTAACATTGGTTATCAGATAAAACTAGCTAGCTAATGATCAGTGTAAATTAGCTTGCCAGTTAGGTAGCATTTTGCTAACATTAGCTGACTTTGAGGTGACTGTTTGTGTCACTTTTACAGGTCCGACAGCAACATTTTTTTAACCATCTTCAAAATTTTCTAGCTAATCTACATCAATTTTTAGCTAGCTAGTTACATCTAGATTAGCTAGTCATTTAGGTAGCATTTAGCTAACATTTACTAACTTAAGAGGTGACTGTATATGTCACTTTCACAGGTCTCCCAGCCACATGTTTTAACCATCTTCAAAATTTGCTAGCTAATCTACATCAATCATTAGCTAGCTAGTGTTTTACTTGCATATACATGTACCCAAACAAAGTCTTTTAACTATCTTCAAAATCTGGTTTTCTTTTCAGCATCGATGAGCCTAGCACATACCATATCTACATACAGGAAACAGGGCAGGAGGAAGTTGACCAAGGTTCCAAAGGAGCAGGACTTAAGAAGGGTCAATTATGGAAAAATGCTCCTCAATCACATTTTGCCTCACTTACAGACTACATTTGCACACTGCATAGTTACAATCAACCTTTTAACCTCCAAATAGCCCACAAAGTGTATATTGTGGAGTTGGAGTGAGGATTTTATGATATAATATGTCACTTCAAGTTAATGTTTATGTGTGATACCTCAAGACATTTCTGTTTGAATTTAAATGGAACTTTAATAAACGTTGCAGCTCAACATCTTCTCTATCAGATTTATGCTAATTAGTCCGAGGGGAGCACTAAGTGAGAACAAGATGACATATTTGTTACAGATTGGCTCAGAGGGGAATAGCTTTGTTTGGATGTGTTTATTATCACTATGTTTTTAAAATCAAGAATCTTCAGCCGTTTACATGTCCCAGTAAATCCTCTTCTAATATTTCATTCGTACAGGACATTTCATCAGATTAGTCGAGCTGCTGACTGATGTGATTGTCGATTTTTCCCTCAGGTGAGCAGCACACGTACAAGTGCTTGTCGTGCCCGTTCTCCTCCATGACCATCAGCCAGCTGAAGGAGCACTCTCTGAGAGACCACGGCGAGGCCCTAACCCTCCCCAAACTACGGGCGGCTACCCAGGCTGCTCATGCCACCCTCAGGCCTTCTCGGCTTCCCAGCAACACAGACCAGACTCCGTTGGCCCCGGATGGTAATAACGTCATTTTAATAGATAGAAGATCAGATGATCATCTGGCTTGTCAAGACAGATTTGGAAAATCTCAACTGAGAATCAAAGCAGAAACTTTAAACCAAAGTCTCTTAGCTTTGGAGAAAAGCGATCATAAAATAGCCTTTATCATCTTGTCAGTTTGATCTATATAATATGTATTAGGACAGCAACTAACTCTAATTTTCATTATTTATTAACTTTATTGATATTATTATTAATATTCTTCTCTTTTGAGCCATAAAATATCAGAAAATAGTGAAAAATATGTATTATAATTTCCCACAGTTGAGCAGATGTACTATATATTTATTTGATTGGACCAAAAGTCCAAAGAGATTCACTAAACTGTCATTATATGACAAAAGAAAGCATCAAATCCTCACATTAGAGAAGCTGGAACAAGCAAATGTTCTGCCTTTTTGCCTCATAAATGACGATTACTCTGAAAAATTGATCACCAAAATAGTTGCCCATTAATTTCCTGTTACACAGTCTAATTTTAATATTAATACCTTTACGTGACCAACATAAGCAAATGCAACCATCAGCAAGAGGATTGGCTGTTTCTATGTGCCAGTCAGATGAAATGATGCAAAACCAAAATATAATTCAGATTATTTTACTTTTGCAGATATATTTTGTACTTATTACGGTGGAAACAGCACCACTTTTGTTCACAAGCCAAAATCAACACAAAATGAAAGTTCCTTGTAACCGTTTTAACTAATTGATTAATCAGCTAATTACTGCAGCTCGATCATAAGGGTAAAATGCTCGGTGCTCTTGAAAATAAAATAAAGTAGCATAAGAAATGCCATCAAATGAAATTGAAAACTACTACATTCACATTTTAAAACTGAAAAGCAGTGTTTGGACTAAAAAAATAACATTATCATTGTGGGCTTTCATTCAACGTGGTTTTATATTTATTTATTTATTTTTAATTAGATGAGTGCACTCAGTAGAGTGCAGATCAGCCCCTTTTTAATCATCAACATTTTGATTAGTAACTGTAATTTAATTACACATGTTTTCTCAGTAACTGTAAGGGATTACAGTTGCATTTATTTTGTAATTTATTTACATGCAACTAGTTACATGTAACCCTCCAACACTGTTAGTAGTTTAGCCTTGTTTTAGCTTAGCAGTTGTTGATGGCTTAACCAGACGGTTAAGATGCGTGAGTAGTCAGCAGTCTGTATAGGTTATGTAGAGGTTTTATATAGTTTTTTCAAATATTTTGAATCACAACAAACATGAAAGTTCCTTGAGCATACAGTCATAAATGTGTACAAAAAATAGGCTATTTGGTTCAGTAAAAGCAAGATTAGGTGCAGACAAAAGATCAAATAGTCACATGTGTGCCTATCGTATGATCAACTGTACACCTGGCAGAGATCATTTTTATATAAGAATTTAGAGCATTCTTCACACACATTTTATGACCTACATGTGTCAGAAATGTTGTCATCAAAATACGTATAGAGTGTAGAGCTGCAAAATTAATTGAAATATGATCAAAACTACAGAATGGTCAAGTGCAATGTCAATTGCAGAAGCCAGATATTTTTTGTTGAAGGCTGCAGAGATGCCCTGGCCCACAAATCCTTGTTCACCAGATGTAAGAAAACATGTTTGTTTTGTGCACACACCAACAAATGTCACATTATTATGATTTCAATAGTATATTTTCAGTGAAAATTAAAATTATGATGATAAAAGTGATAATTTGCACTGATCAGGGATCATATCCTCTGTGGCTCTTCCTGAGGTTTCTTCCATTTTTCCCAGTTAAAAGAGGTTTTTCTTACCTGCATCCAGGGTCTAAGAACAGAAGGTGTTGTACACTGTACAGACTGTAAGGCCCCGTAAGGCAAACTGTGATTTGTGATTTTGTGCTATAGATAAAATTTGACTTGGCTGAATATCTCTATCAAAGAAGCACTCTCACTGTAGGTAGGTGCAGCAGCAGCGAACTCCTTGATGCGATGCCGTGTTGTAGGTGTTTTAGTGGCTGTGCAGCGGCGGCTGTAGCTTGCAGACTGTTCTTGGCAGCAGCTGTCACCTTGCTGCTGGAGCTGTGGAATCTTCCCTGGAGCTGAAGCAGGGCAGCATTCCTCAATGCACCAACCACCACTGTCAGCTGTGCCCTCCCAAGACAAGTGAAGCATTGAGAAAGAGCAGAGCTGACATATTGAATGTCTCTGTACCGTGCCAAACGAGCTACCTTCAGTCGAATGTCTAAAATTCTTAATATTTGCAGTGGAATGGAGGGTTTGTTTTGAAGAGATTCATGTTTAATTGACTCTAATGTTTACTTTGATTTCGTGGAAAACGGTTTAAATATATCCGCAGTTTTAAACAGTTAACACCTGCCCAAAACTATGAACGTTACACCCAAGCTCTTTGAACTCCACCCACATCCTCACTTGTTTTTGCTTTAAAGGCGTCTCCTCCTCCCGGCTCTTCTCCAGCTCCACGCAGAAATATTCCACCTCTCTTTTTATACAATGTAATAGACAGTTTTGACCATTCGAGAAGACGCATCACCACCTCGTGACAGCATTTGCTCTCCGTCTGTGATCTCATCTCCATACATCTCCACAATGTAGAGAGGATATTAAAAGCATGAATCAACTGTGGCATTGTTTGATTCGTATGAATTCCTCTGCCTCCTCTGCAAAAGTGAGAAATTGGATCTCAAGCATTTTATAAAGTTAAAGTTTAAAAGAAGTTTTTTTTTTCCCCCATTTTTTTTTTCTTCCATGCTTCCTCATACTGCGACTGCTGAATGAAGCATTTTTCACATGGATAGATATTCTATTAGTGTCACTGTGGTTTATTTATTGATGTGTTGGAGGCTCAAAGTAGGACGAGAAGATGAGCTTGCTCACTGATATTATAGACTCTGGAGAAAGGGAATGAGGAGGGAAAGAAGTAGGGGACGGATGATGACAGTCGCTGTTACACTTCTGTATGCGTGAGCGGGGGGGAGGGGAAATTTGGTGTGAGCACAACTAAATTCCAGATAGTCTTGTCTGTATTATAGAGGAAAGGATTAACTGCTGTCTGCAACAGAATTTTCTTAAATATCATGTGTGCTCACAGATATATGCAATTTATTTTTGAAGCAATAATAAGACATCTCTCATAGCAACCCATTTTCATCCCAGGTCGTTAAATACTGACGTCTTTGTCTTTGCTTTATCCTCTGTATGAGACGCTGCCAGACAGCCTAAAACATGTGGTTAACCAAACACAATTTGGTTAGTTTAGACAAAACCACTTGGTTGGTTTTAGAAAAACAGCATGGTTTGGGTTAAAATAATAGTCTCGCAGGAGGAATAGATTCCTATGTACCTGCATGCCAATTCTTCTCTAGTCTGTTTTGGTTCATTCAGCGGCCATCTTGAATCGGTGACCACACTGAACTCCTGTACCAGACAGCATATAAAAACAATTGAACAGGCAAACAACAAATTTTAGGCTCGTAACAATGTAACTTTTGGTCTTTTGTTTTAATAGTAGTTTTTAAATGGATGGCAGTAAAGAATATGGATTGAAAGTCAGTGAATGTGGAATAAAAGTTTAAAAAGGTGCCGAAAGTCTGAGAATATGCGACACATGACATAATGTTAAATAGCTTAAAACTTGACAGTTTAGAGATTTTTAAAGGCGTCTTTCTCTCGAAAGAAAGGAGGGTCATCGCAGGTTGGCTGCGGCCAGCGAGAAGTCACCGCAGCCCTTTTGCAGGCGGGCTGGGCTCCAGAGTAGGCCCATCTCGGCACAGCTCAGCGCAATAAAAGTGGTAATAAAAATGCAAAACAGCGTGGCACGGTTTGACTCTGTGCAGCCAAAAGCGCCAGTGGAAAACCCCTATTTGGCTTCATATGGAATACAAAGCCCAACCAACCTGGGTGAAAGCGTTCGTTTGACCCACCCCACCTCCTTCGTGCACAGACTTTCTCACACTTTATGCTGTCACCTGATGCAGATTGATTGGTTTATATTAAGGTTATTTGAAAGCCTGGTGTGTTTGATACAGACGCTGAAGGTTATCTTGTGCATCTGTATGAGACACCGCGGGGCATGAAGAAGCGCCAGCATTTGACGACCTGTGAATGAGAAGGGGCTGCTCATAAATAAGAGTGGAAAAAGCAGATGAATTGATTTGGAGAAGATCCATAAAGTAGGTTAAACTCCCTCCTGTTGTGCAAAAGCGTGCATTAGAATAAAATGAGTCTTAGATGTACAGTTACTCTTGTGGGTTGAAAGCTAGTTCCCATATCCTCTTGTTAGAACAGTTACATCCTGCTTTTATGTTAGAACATAATCGTGAAAGAGGAGTATACTAATTTACTGGTAGCCTGTACATGTTTTCTTCCATAATCTCCACAAATATCTCAAGTAAAAGTACCAACGCAAAAATAAAACTGTTTCTCATAAACTCTCTTTTCTTCCTGTCTAATGGGAAATAAATGAGATTCTTATTTTGAGCTCACTGTTTCTCGTAAAACCCCCTCTTAGGAGAAAAAAAAAGGAGCAAAACAAAAGAAAAGCAGGAGATCCGTTGCTGAGCTCATAAGCTTCTCCTTGATGACTGTGTGGAGCAACAAGACTTTAATTTGACCACTGAGACAACTTTAAGTTTTGTTTTAGGTCTCACTGTTGTCTCAAGAGCTGATTATTTAAGACAAATTTAAAATCAGTTCAGTGAGACAAAAAAAAAAAGAACATTTTAAGATCTTCAGTTGGGCTCAAATTAGTCTCGGGCTGAGACGAGACAAAGGCGATTCCTCAGGAGCCGAATTTAAGAAAAATGGGAAAATGGTCAAAGTCTCATATTGGTATTAATTTGAGCTCTTTTATGTCTAGGAGACACAGGCTAGACAGAGACAAGATCTTATTTTGAACTCTTCATTTCCTCTGGGAATACAACAATGTGAAAATACTCCATTACTCCATTCCAAAATCCTACCTAAGAAATATACAGAAGTTTATCAGAAACATATAATGAAAGCGTGTAAAGTACTCATTCTGCTGGAAAGTGTCCCCTGTGACTGATGGTATTATTAGACTGGGAATACTGATGTATCTGTTTCATTGCTGTCACTGATGGAAGTGCAGCTGGTTTTACTACTTTATTTACGGTTAAGTAGTTTATTACGGAGCTTCTCAATCTACAGTCGGGGTCAGCTCCTTCCAAAGATAAATCTGAGGGGCAGTGAGATGATTAATGGGTTACAAAAGGGGAATAAACAAAGTTCTACTCCATTAATAAACCTTAACTCTTTGGACTTTTCTCTCATCTTTGCTTCTTTTGTGAAAGAAGTTTTTCCTCCGTGGATCTCGAATAGTTGTTTAAATGAAGATGGAACTGCTAGCAATGTACAAACCTTATAAATTCTGAAACATGACAAGGAGCCCCAACTAGCCACGGCTTTTTGTAAGTGCCAAAAAGCCAAAAAGTTTGGAAAACAGTCTGATGATCTCTCCTCCTCTCTCTCAGATCCATCGTACCTGGAGCCGGCGGACGTTCGTCAGCAGCTTAGCCATTATCAGCTGGCCTCCCGCAGTCAAATGTCTTCCGGCTCAACACCTGGCGGCTCAACCGTGGCCGACAACCGACCGGACGGCATCCTCACTTGCGAGTTCTGCGAGTTCAGCTCCGGGTACATGCAGAGCCTGCGTCGGCACTACAGGGACCGCCACGGTGGCAAGAAGCTCTTCAAGTGCAAAGACTGTTCCTTTTTCACCTGCTACAAGTAAGAAAAGACACAGGAAAAATATTTAAAATACATATGTTATATGCTGGATAGATATGTGGTGGGCATGCTCTGGATAAATTCAAGAGTTTAATGATCCTTGGTTCTGTGTCTGAATTGTCTCAGGAACACCTTCACCATGCATGTGGAGGCCGGTCACAACAGCAGTGCACCTGACGACCTGCCTAAAGACCTGCGCTGCCCTCTCTGCCTCTATCACACCAAAAGCAAGAGCAATATGATCGACCACATTGTCCTGCACAGAGGTACACACCATACGAAATGTAACCAGGGGCACACTAAACTTTACTTTTTGAAGGAACAGTCCAACATAAGTGCATTTTGGGAAATGCACTTATGTGGTTTCTTGCAGAGAGTTAGATGAAAAGATCAAGTGGAGAAACAGCTTCTTCAGGACTATTTCTTGGCCTGTGTATAGCGCCTCCTAAATTAGCTGAATCAATTGTGTTAGTGTTAATATCGGATTTTATTTAGATGTAACAGCCAGCGATGGTGGCTTAGCAGCCATGTTGGCATCAGTTTGTTTACCTATAGTTCTTATATTATATATATATATATATACATATATATATGTGTGTGTGTGTGTGTGTGTATATATATATATATATATATATATATATATATAATATATATATATATTACATACATGTTGGGCTTTTATGCCTTTATTTTAGATAGGACAGCTGAAGTGAACACAGAAAAGGGGGAGAGAGAGGAGGGGAATGACATGCAGAAAAGGGCTGTAGGCAGGATTCTAACCGAAGGTCGCTGACTCACAGCCTCAGTTCACGGGGCAAATGCTTGACCTGTGGAGCTACCAGGCCACCCCTGTAGTTGTTTTCACCAAGTGGGAGATACTATCACTGTCAGAAAATACCGATGTGTCTGACCTTCACTCAGCTGCTCATAATTACGGTTTGAACAATACGACGTGAACCTGGCAAAATCTCTTATAAATTCTCAATCTTTGGCACTTGGACAGATTAAATAAATGAGATATGACATGCTAAGCTAACCATCTTCTGGCTCCATCACATTTGCTGGTGCTATGCTATTGTTACAATGACCCATATTATTATTCCAAAACCCTAAAAGTCTAAATGATGTCCCGTTGGACCATTGGTGCGTTTGCAAACAGCAGCTGACAAATCCCAGTTATTCTACCTTTAACTTATTTTAACCCAATCAATGACCTTTTCGTGTTTATTATTGGCACCATGACAACGAGGGTCACATGACCATGACAGTGAACGCACCCCAACACTTACACGTCATTATACACTAAGATATTAAGAGCGAAAAACTCCAGGGAGGGAGAGTTAGCGCGTACTTTCTGAACACCAGGCCTTTGGAGCAGTGTGCTTTGGTGTTTGAGATAACAGGCTGTCAGACAAATGGGCTTTTGGTCCAATGGGACATTTTTTGAACTATTGGAGTTTTGGTATAATGATCTGTCAGAACAATGGACAGTCCCCCTTTTACTACACAGATATTAAAGTGGTACCAAACTTCTTATCCAAGTCTTGGCTAAAAAATGATTACATGTACTTCCCAAAATGCCAAACTATTCCTTTAAATCATATTACAGTCAAATGAAAACCTCATAACCCTAGTTAAAAACATATAAACTTCCAACACACTTTTCCTGTATTCCTCATAGTATGTGATGTTCCTCTTTTTGCATTAACTATTTGAGAACATTTTACACGACAGCAGACAGCAAACTTAAACATACTGTTGAAATATCTAACTGGGAACTCGGAGTTCTTACTTTCCAGTTCAAATTGAATGCACCATAATGCATGAGAAATGCATGGAGATAAAGTGAGAACAGATGAAGAAGAGGAAAGAAGTGAATATCATGCAGATCTCTCTGTGTGTTTCACACAGTTCTCGATCTCGTTCATACACTCCATGCTACATGATCGACCAAAGTTTTTATATCATTTATATTTCCGTCCGTAATTGCATGTTGCAAACTGATCTATTCAGTTCATCATATGAGCGCTATGAGCAATATGAGCAAATTTAATGCTCAAACACTGCTCGTGTAGCGCATTCAAGCACAATACTGATGAGAAAATACATGAGAAGGTAACACCTCAATGCAAGCACAGAGGGAAAGAACTGAAGGAACTGATGTGACAAGTCTATAACACTTTTTAGGGGTGTTTGGGTAGTTTTTATGTGACACTATCATGAGCTGTCTAAAGGAAGTGTTGGTGCTGAAAGTGAGAAAATGACAAAACTGTGATTACCTTTTTCTTTACCACTGTGCATGTGTGTGTGTGTGTGTGTGTGTTTGAGACAACTGTCATTTTATATCTCACCGCTTCTCTACCCTCTTTCCAACCTGATAATCCACTTCTTCACTCTCCCCTCTTCGTCCACCAGAGGAGCGTGTGGGTCCTCTGGAGGTCAGCCGCTCCAAGCTGTCGCGCCACCTTCAGGGCCTGGTGTTCCGATGCCACAAATGCACCTTCACATGCTCTAGCGACCAGGCGCTGCAGCTGCACCTGCAGAAGCACGCTGAGATCAAACCCTACCAGTGCCAGCTCTGCTATTATGACAGCAGTCGACGGAGCCAGCTAGAGGAGCATCTACGCCTCGAGCACAAGGTCAGCTGGCGTCCACGTATGATGCACACAAAGCCCCGCATAACTAAATATAAATTGACTTACTTTATGCAATTGGTGTCTACAATATGATTTAAAAAGCAGCAAGAATATGACCACAGCTTTCATTTGGCAGATGAGAGACTTATTGAAAGTGGTTTATTATAAGAAAGGTTTTAATAATCAGCCTGCTTAATGGCTGTAACATGAGACGTTTACAGACAGCTTTATGTGCTCTGTCATTTCAAACTGTTCAATTAAGTCTTTGGTCTTTGCTGGTTTTATGGGATGTAATCATGAGGCCAGTCTGTACTCCCACAGTGTCAAGATGTTATGCTAACAACTCCTTAATCAAATCCTCAGTAATCAGCTGCTGGATCATAAAAAACAGATCTGAATGCATTTGAATTCCAGATACCTGGAACTTTGAATAGGGCTGATGTAGTTTTTAAAATAAATTATCTAGATAATCAGGCAAGTAAAAATTATCTTTGACCAGTAAAGTCCAGTGGAAGTCAGACAGCTGCATCTACATGCAAAAAGTATTAAAATATTCTAAAATAGCTGCAGTGAAAATATTTAGCGTCGCAAAAATTACTTGTATTTTCATTTTGCTGCAATGCCATGCAGCAGGTATGATGGGGGTGCAACAACATTGATACCCATTGATCAAGTGGAGCAGCAGCACTGAAAATGGTGTTGTTTATTTGGTGATTTTACTTTGTATTCAGACCAAATCAGGTCTTCTCATTCATCTGCATAGGGGGAGTGAGTTTAGGCTGCAGAAGAATGCAGCAGTCGTGTGGCAAAAACTTGAAACAGAGTCAACTTTTGGAGAAACGCAGCCTAATATCACTCTCCGGTTGCCAACCATGTAAGCTGGCAATCACCGTCCTCTGTCAGCCTGAAATATGGATGTAACCGGGGCACTATCCGGGAGGAGTTCATGGACCGAACGATGATATGTTCCCGTTTGTGTTCTCACCCTGCTTTGACATCTGCGCCTAGCTTGCAGTTCATGCTTTAAAGTACCGACACCAAGAAGCTTCCTTTGGTTTGTGTCCATTTTGAGAGAGAGTGCAGCGATGGTTGAGTGAGCTAGAGAGTGATTGAAACGAGGGAGCAGTGCTAGTGAGTAAGCCAGTGAATCAGAGAAACAAAAAGCTATTTTCGGATTAAATGCACACCTAACCCTGTGCTAACTGACGTGATGCCTAATTTGGTGTGAATACAGCCAGGGGAGTAAATAAAGACAGTGCAAGCAGTGAAGCTGCATGTTTTTGTAAATTAGTCTGTATCAATCTATATGTTTATTCTAAATAAACTATAAAAACTACAAAATAAGCTTTGAAGCCATTCAATTAAACGAATAAGTTCCTATTTTCTTTGTTATTTTTGCCACAGTGGCCTGTCATAATAGTGTGCGCTGGGATCGTAACTACTTTACACCACTGACCTTAGCCTAGCATGTTTACTTATGTAAAACTGATCAAATGAGAAAAAAAAAACTAGCTAAAATGTATTTACAACATAAATAAGCTGCTCCCAGTGAACATGTCCACAGCAGTTTCACATTAAAATCCATATTAGTCCACCTTAAATTAAGGCAGACTGTTAATGATCCCCTTTAGCTATCATTTATTGTGTGTATTGTGGTGTAATGCTGTCAAACATGTGTAATAAAACTTTATTAGATGAATTATTAGAAGAGTCCAATTACAGTTGGACCATAAAGTCAGTCAGGATTATGAAAGTATTAACTGTCTAATATGTTTGGCCCACAGAACAGTTTCCTTCAGAGCCTTTAAAAATGAATATTACCACGCGGATTTATTAAAACAACAAGATAATGTTGCCTCACAAGCTTTAAAAGCCAAAATGAAACTCTGCGCTGCTCCTTGACAAAATAGGAGATAAAAATATCAGTGTCAACTGAACGACACAGTGGACTAAGATGAGTTGGTGCATACGTATCAGATTTCTGGAGCTTCGGTGTATTCTGACCGTATCCAGGAGAGAAAAGGTTTCATCTCTCAGTCTCCCCGTAAAGGTGATAATTCATGGGACGATGTGAGAATGCAGGTCGTATTTTAAAAGTTTAGAGTACATTAAACTTGAAAGGGTGGCCGGGGTTATCATTTTTCATTCTTTACATGACTGGATCTCTGATTTTACTCAGTGCATGCTGGGATAAGGTCCCAGCCCTCCTGTTACCTGAAATAAGAGTCGGTGGGTAAAGATGATGAATGAGCGGAGTTTAGTGGCAGATACGAGACGGACTGCAGCCACAAGATGACAACTGATCAGGGTGTGTAGGTTTCTGAAAGGTTTTATTGACAGATAGAGTCATAATATCTTTAGATATGAAGGTCCTGGGTGGTAAAAAGTAGATATTTGGTGAGAAAACCTGAAAGTTTTGCAGTTCTTTTGAGGGGGGGACTTGATAGAAGTTTGTAATAATCTGATATTGGTCAGAGGGGGAGTGACAGAGCCGTAATTTTTGTGTACATAATATTATTACACATCTTTCACATTTAGATCATCATTTGGCAAACAATTGGTGCTACATAAGATGTTAAGTAGATCAAGGCAGGGCTGAAAAATGTATCACATTTCAGTCAATATAAATAATTACTCATCATTTCAAAAAATGGTTGAAGCTTTTTACTGAATTTGACCACTTTGTGTATCAAGGCACACAGTAAATAATTTTAATGATAACATAAGAATGAAAAACACAGAAATAAATTAAAATAAATAGAGATAAATTAATGATTTCTCCTTGATACACATACATTTTTTAGTAAGTATTTAGTGCATTGAAGGAAAACTGTTCATTCTCCTCAATCATTTTCTTATAACTATTGATGAAGTGTCTATTGATGATACTTGTCATTACTGTTTTATTGCCGAGGCCTAGATCAAAGTCACAGTTACTACAAAGTTACTGCAGACAGCAGAAGTGGACTGGATCAAAAACTCTTATTTTGAAAGAACACAATAATCATACACACTGTCAATCAGTTGTAGTCTGAAATTCTAATAGACAGTCAGCACTAGTAACATATGTAAATCATCATTTGAGATTTAAATGATCTATTATATAATATGTGATTATGAGCTTCATCCTTTGACGCTGCATTTGTTTTTGGTTTTTGTATCTATTTGATCAGATTACATGCGTCTATGTAGATTATCTTTTGACATTTGTAAACTATTCTTGTTTACAATTAGAAGCGCTCATTATGAGGGTTTGTTTATAATTAGAAGAGCTCATTGACCTTAATTTGTATGGATACTGAGAGCACAGACGGAAATCCCAGGGGAGACGGGGGAGGACATAACCCCCCCGACACCGGGAAAAATATGATTTGTTCCCTCCAACATATCACTGTAAACACAACTATGTGATTTCAGTTATATTAATAATATGCAATGAAAGTACTTGTGCTGATGGATGCTTTCTAGCATGTTTTTTTAAGTTTGCTGCGTTGGATTGCAGGTCACCTTTTATGTTGGCTAGCAGTGAGCTGACGTTTTCTTGCTAGCGGTTACAGTAACGTCAATCAGTGTTTGCAGCTGTTTGAATTCTCACGTCAGTAAGAGAGGCTGGTGATGAGGTGTTCCTCAGCTGGCAAGGTGACACTTTCCTCTCAGGAAATGCTCTTGAGAAAATTTCATGTAATTGTTCCCTTTAAAGTCGATACCAGATTTTTGCCCCTGACTGAGAGCCTCTTCTGACTGGTGGGTTTTTCCCTGACTAGGTTTACTCATGTGGCACCGGTGACGTTTGTCTATATTGATCTAACTCGATGAACATCTGAGGACCAAAAACATCATAAATAAAGTGAGCGCAAGTGCCTTGCAGTGTGCGATCCGTTACTGAAGGTCAAAAAAGAATTTGACCTCCAGGAATATTTCTCATACTGGATGAAATCTATTTCTGGTGAGACAGAGAGCTAGATCTTATTCATGGTAGGAAGAGCGGAGGAGCAGGCGTTGTCCCTGCTGGGCTACAGCTCTGAGCCTTCAGGGAGTGCGAGGGGAGGGGAGGAGAACAGTCACAAAGAGTGACATCATTTGTGACAAGATACATAAGCCAGGAGATGATCTGGTTCTGTCATCAAAATCTTCAGTTTCTGATCGCTTTAGTCAACTCATGATCATACGCCGCGTTGTACAATACACATAATACACCTCTGGCTCCAGAGATGACAGCCTTCACCTTCAAAAGACAGAGGAAAGTCAGTTATACTCAACTCACCTTGAAATATTGGCTTCTGTTAAAACATTTACTCTTTTGTTTTTACTATGGTTCTAATATTGTGAATAGGCAGGGTGTGGATTTGTGTTGTAAGAGGTAAGCTTTACGGTCTCTGTCCACCAAAGCATTTTGTCCCAGCTGGTAGTGCTTGAGAGTGCTTCGGAGGTGCAGCTTTGTTTTTTTTTGAGCTGGTCCAGGGGTGTCATCTGGTACAGACATGGATACTCAGAGACCAGCAGTATTAATTTCTCCTCCATTGTTGTTGTTGTTCAGCCCTCGCTGGTGTGACGGTTAGTCTTTGTGGTATTCGTCTCGCTCCTTATCAGCTGTGATTGGATGGAAGGCTGGGTAAAAAGAGACAGTGTTGAGTGCAGTGTTTTATCCAAACTGTTGGCAACAAAAAGAACACCAAACATGCAGTGCTCAGCGCAGAACAGCCGCTTGGCAACTTTTTTGGCGTTTGTATAATGGCGTAATTACGCATCACTCCCATTGCCAGCAATTCAAAGAACACGCTGGCCTCAGGAAAAAAATGCTGTGGTGGAGCCTACCTTGTTGCTGTCTTAACCCAGTTGTAAAATCTTGATAAAGAGGTTCCAGAATTTATCTTTTGATGCAGCTGTGGCTCAGGAGGTAGAGCATTTGTCAAAGTGTCCCTGACATGGACACCCTGTTTACACCTGGTATTAAAATATGATCTGCATCTGGATACATTATCCAGATACAGAAAAACACATGTTGATGTACGGTGTAAACACTGTGTGATCTGAATCTGCTAGACCCTAGATTCTCAAACTGCAATACTGGTGGTACGCAAGCTGGTGGTACGTGGAATACTGGCAGAATTTTAAAAATAAAGAATTTAACTATCAAAAGATTACAAAAATTGAATGACAAAAATACATAATAACAAATACATGACAATGCATATTGCAAATCTCAGCTCACTGAGAAGCAATTTTTAAAATACGTTTTGTCTTTCCTGTATTTCTGTTTCAATATCAGCCTGATTACCAGTAGTTATGAGCTAAACTGTGATGGTTAGATCATAAGTGGAGATAAAAGACACAGAAAATGAGCGCTTTAAGAGCAGCACAATCCTGGCTCCGGACAGGAACTATTACGACAAGAAGTTCAGATCGGGGGGAGAATATTTGGAGCAAACCATGTTGAAAATGAAGTAGACAACAGTGAATCAAGCGCAAAGGCAAGTGGCTACTTAAGTCCCAGTGAAGTGTCCACAGCCCCTGAACACTGTGCTAGACTACATCTGGAGGTAGTCTGATTTGCATTGTGTTTGGATCTTAGGTAAGTGTAAATAGAGACAGATCAGATTTTAATACCAGGTGTAAATGGGGTGCAAATTGTTCCTGATGGACCGGCCAGCACCTTACACGTCAGCTTAAGAACAGTAAGTTCATGTCTTAATTATTTAGCTGCAATTTGTTCACACAAAGCGAAAAATAAAGACCTAAAAACACAAACATATAAGGATTATTTCAAATATTTTTTCACTTGTTAACATTTATGAAGGCTTCAACAAACTGTAAGTGCTGTAGGAAAGAAATGGGAGTTCTCCGAGAACACACAGAACAAAAACTGATGAACACCTCCTGTTTCAGGTTATCCGGAACTTCGAGCTGATGGGCCGGGTCAACCTGGACCAGCTGGACATGCTGAAGGAGCAAGGGAGCAGCGCAGAGGAGGACGAGGACGAAAGAGAAATGATGGAGATGGTCGAAGGCGGACACGTAGCTGCTGCAGAGGAGGAACAGGAGGAGGAGGAGGAGGAGGAGGACGATGAAGGGATGGAAATGATGCAGAACATGGTGCAGCAACAGAGAGAGATGGACGACGAAGAGATGGTGGACAACATCAAAGAAGAAGAGGAGGAAGAGGAGGAAGAAGAAGATGTAGAGGAGGTCAAGGAGGTGGAGGAAGAGAGGCCTGCATTACAAGGTAAAAACAGATGCTGTGTTAATTATTATCATTCATACTCTGACGATAAATTGTGTCAATATAAATATAAAAGTTATTTTTAAATTATTTTAATTGCTTTAATAAATAAATATGGAATTTAATGCTTAATTGTAAATAAATAAATGAATCAGACATTAAATATATATATGGAAATGGAAATTTATTTATGTACATTTTACTCACATATTTATCTATCTATTTAGATATTTTTAATTTATTGATATACTTTTATTTGACTTGTGTGACTTGCTGCAGTGAAATAAACATTGTTTGATCATATAATTGTTTTTCTATTCAAACATTTAATTTCGGCCCTTCAAACCCTCCATAGACAGACACCACTGATGCTTATAATCAAGTGACAGCACACCTGATCCTGATCTGCCAACAACTGTCTGAAGAAACAAAAGTTTTCCACTTTGCTTCAGACTGTCAAAATCAACCAGTGATGTTTGCCGAAAGAACAAGTCAGGACAGTCAAGACAAAACCACGAATACCATTTAACTGCTGTAAATGAGCCCATCCTACAACATATTTCTTTTCCAAAAACCTTCGGGGATTACAGTAGAAATTGGTTTCTGCTGGAAAAATTATTTGTCTGATTTTTTCCGATTCTGGGTGAAAAATCTCTCCATGTCTCCTTTTCAGCTAAGTATCTGGACCCATAAATAAGATGCAATTGTGATGAGTAATGTGTTTTAGCTATTCTTCATGAAGCGTGTTTGTCCTATAAAATTGCCAAAGTCTCAGTGTAATTCTGAATTGATTTTCTCATTTCATTGTTCTAGTTTATAATTCACTGAGTCACTTGACTGATATTGGTTGCTCACTGAAGGAGAAAGTAGATTTCATACCAGAATATTACAGATCTTCTCTGGTCCACAGAGGCGCCAATATTAACTGAACTCCCTCATCGACTTATAATTATGTGCAGAATACTGATTGCCTGATAATAAATAAACCATAGCATTAAATATTTCCATTTTTTTCAAATCTGTGTTCTGATTCTGACCAGTTATTTGAACTCTGTTTCCCAGAGGTCCTTGCATCTCCCACAAGCAGCACCAGCAGCAGCTCGGGGCCGAGCGGTGCAGAAAAACGTCTCCCCTGTGAGTTCTGTGGCCGCTGCTTCACCAACAGCCTCGAGTGGGAACGACACGTCCTGCGTCATGGCATGTGAGTATTTTTCTTTCTTCTTTCTCTTCTTCTTCTTCTTCACGCTCTCCTTGTGTGGGAGCTTGTGTACTTTCTGTACACAGTAAACCACGATGGTCCTCTTTACCTGTTATTCCAGTCTTTCGGCAAACAATAGTAAAGGTATTCAGACGTCAGGGTTACACAAGATGAGGACACTATTTCTTAGTCCTGCACTGCAAGGAACAGGAACTACCAGCACGGTTCTTTGAATTGAATCAGACAGATTACCATGAATTTTGGTTCAGACATTCTGGACTCATAGTCAGGAGACAGGCAGAGATAACCGGAACATTAGATGATCTAACAGAGATTGACTGGAAATGGGCAGGTACATTTACTGCAAGGGCTAATAAGGAAGTGGGAAAAGGTGTGCAGGGCACGCGGGAGAAGGTTGCCTTCAGGGCTTTCTGCTAAAAAGCCCTAACACTTTCTCTAACCCAACCTGTCTGGCAGAAAGCTCTGAAGGCAAACCCATTCCCAAAACCGTGAGCAACCTTGTGGGAAAGGGGAGGACAGGTGAGATAAGACACAGGGGTTACTTCAGGGCAGGAGGGAATGGCAGAACCTGGAATGTCAGAGGAATTAATGTATAGCAAAGGCAGACAGCAGATAGTGATGCTGCGTTTGAAGTCAAAGTCGGAAGGTGGAATTTCCCAGCTGAAATTTCGGACTTCCAGCCTCCAAGCTTTCTAGGTAAACAACACCAAACATAAACAAAAAACAAGGCTGATTTAGACAAATTTCAATTCAGCAGCGCAGCTTCTCATTAACGAATGACATCATGAGATAGATACTGAACTTTAATTGTTTTTGCTGTATGTGTTTTAAATCCTTTGTTTTGACTTATTCTCTGCTGCTTTTATTGCCTGTACAGCGTCTTTGAGTTCTCTGAAAAGTGCTCGACAAATAAAATGTATTATCATTATTATTATTATTATTATTATTATTATGACAACTGGAGTTTACAAGTAGGTGCTCCAACTTTTAACGGTGTTTCATTGTACTAGTTTTTCTAGTCAGATCAGAAATTTTCTAGTTCCGAATTTTCTGGCACCAGAATCAGGCTGACGTTGTGACACACGGTCGCCAGAGGAATCAAATGACTTTTCATCCAGTGCCAGCGAGGCGTTCATGTGTACAGTCTTGACAGCTGTTGGATTGTCATAAAAAATGTGGTTCAGACATTCACGTTTCACAGGTGATGAATCATAATACTTTGGTTTGAGACCAAACACCTGCAAAACTAATGACATCACCATCAGCCTCAGCTGTACTTTGTGTTTAGTGCTAATTAGCAAATGTTAGCATGCTAACACACTAAACTAAGGTGGTGAATATGGTTCACATACCTGCTAAACACCAGCATGTTAGCATTGTCGTTGTGAGCATAGGAGTGCCATAAAAAAGAACAAATATGTTAAAGAAGAAAATAAATGTGGGAATGTAAGGAGAAATAAAAATATAAACAAATAATTATAAGCACTTTCATTCATTTTTACATTCGTTAATTTATTCCTGTGCATATATTTTTAAAAGTATGCATTCCTTTAGTTTTATTTATTTTTAAACATTTTGCTTTTCCCTGTCGCTTTGATTAACACATGAATCCTGCCAGGATACTTATTGACAGTTTGGCCCCTGAAGGGATAGCAAAAAGGAGAAACAAAGGGACAAAAAAAATTTAATTATAAAAAATTATAATTATAAATTATAAATTATAAAAATGTAAAATAAAATATAAAAGTTAACAGAAAAAAATGTAATTTATATGCATCAAATGAAATAAATACATGAAAATTCTTAGATTTATTCTTTTATATTTTGTTATTTGCCTCAATATGTTTATATTTCTTTTTTTATGTATTTCAATTTATATTTCAACATTTTTGGTATTATTTTGCAGATTTTTTCTTTTATATGGCACTCCTATGACTCTGTACTGTACAGAACCTATAGTGTGTGTGTTGGCTATATATCTTTGTACTCAACATTGTGCCTTCTCTTTCAATAGCATTATGTTTTTTCATATATTTCCACGTGGTAAAAGCACTTTTTTCTGCTCTCTTCTTCCTTGTTAGGATGGTTAATAACAGCCGAATGGACACCAGCACCTCCTCCGCAAAAGAGGCCTCAGCTTCCTCTTCCACTGGCTCCTCCGGACACAGGATGGACCCGATGGACACAGGATTGGACCTGTCCAGCCACAGAAAAGACGGAGCCGATCTGTCGCTGAGAAGTCAGAGCCAGTACGTGGAAGACAAAGAAATGCTTGACACCAAAAAGGATCAGCAGTTCGGTTGAACTGATTGTGGCCTCTTGGGATATCGTGCTAGGAACTGATAACATTGGGTAGGATCAGCACTGAGTCGGATCTTAAAATAGGACGTCAAAGGAAACGAAAAGATTGAAACTGAAAAAAAAGTGACTTCTTATGAGTTGGCGCATTACTAGATTTTAGGTGTTACATATTTAAGTATTAGGTTGTGCTGCATTAAACGGCTGAGCTCTTTAAACGGGCAGTCCCCTAGGACAGATCTTAATATATTGGTAACCAATAGTGAACAGAACTCTTTATTGCTGACATTCTGGTCAAATCTACAGTGAAAGAAGATCCCACCTAGATAAAAAAAAAAAAAAAAACCTAAGCTATTTATAAAGAATGTTGTCCAAAATGATGAACTAAAATTAGCATTTTATTATTTGAAGCACCTTTTACACTCCCCCCCTGCTCATCCAAAAACAGGGTTACTGTAAATTTACCTAAAAGGAACAAATGACATATGAAAGCATTTACAACCGAGGCCCACTGTAGAGCTACCTTTTCTTGTTGAAACCTGAGATTCTCTTTTCATCTTAGCCTTGTGTTAAATGTGTAGAAGTATTCCTTGAGGAAGAGTCGCACCTTATCTACTTTAGTGAAATCATGAATCATGTTTTGTTCATTCGTAGACAATTTTCCCCCAATGTTTGTAGCAAATTGCTATATTTTAGGTCCCTTAATATTATACTACGTATAAGCTTTCAGCCTGTGGCACCCTTCGTTTTGACTGTACTATTTTATTGTGAAACCATGGAAACAGTGGGGTCAGTTTAAATCCCCCCTCCCCTGTAGGATATGATGTTTGTAGTCCAGGTTAAACAGTATCACAGTTAACCTGTGCACCCTGCAGATCAATACGTGTCATGACTGTATCCATATGAAACCGTTAGGATGAGCATCGTTAGCATTAGCCTGGAACAATACTCCAGGTCTTAACAACAGTGGTGTAATATCATCATCTCCCTATGATCAACAGACAGAAATTACACTTATTTTACAAAATCTGTAATTGACCCTTCCTAAGTCCCGCCCCTTTTTGCAACAGTTGAGCAGGCTAGGTAACCAGCGTAACCGCAGTCAACTTTCTCTTTTCCTGTTTCCTGAACTTAGATATGCTTTGTGCTTGGCTCGCTTTATGTTGAAAACATAAACAAATTTTGATGATATTTGAAAGATATGTCTGAGAGATATGTAAAAACAACATAATAGTAAGTAAGCTAATGTTGCAACAGCTAGCTAACTAACTAGCTAATCCAAAAAATAGTTAGCAAGCTAGCTAGCTAATGTTTTGCTAAAATCAGCCACCAGATTTAACTAACTAGCTAATGATGATGTAGATTAGCTAGCTATAAGGTAGCCTTATGCTAACATTAGTTAGCTTAACGATGTGACTACATTTGCTTAGTTGAATCTTTAGGTCTCCCACAACAACTTTTGACAGAGTTCAAAATGTGGTTCAACATCGATAAGCCTAGCACACAGCATATCTAAATACAGGAAATGGGAAAGGGAAAGTTTAACGAGGCTCCAAAAGGGATGAGACAACTGGATGTGACATGATAAATTAAATTGCATTAAACCAGAACCAGGTCGGTCCTGGGTGTGATCTGGTCTGGCTGCCTGGATTACACTGTGCACAAACCAAGTGTTGTCCACCAAGGCTGAGCGTTGAAGCCAGTGCCCAAGTGCCTTAAAGCGCGGTTCCTCTCATGTCCACGATATGGCTTTAATTACTTCAAAAATAAAACTCGAACTGATTTGAAGTAACCAAACAATCACCCATCTTCTCTCTCAGTATATAAAGTTTTTTCCCCCCACAAGAATTTATGGCCTCTCCAGCTAATTTATCTTCTTCTGATGTGTGCCTTAGTGGCAATTTGGAAAGTCATATTAGATGAAATGAGATTTGACTTCATTGTAACTGCTTTGTAAGTACCAGTACAAAGAAAACATTGTGCAAACTGTTGCAAAGAGGATGTTGCATCTTAAAGGATTATTTGAAGTGGGGTTGTACGAGGTACATATAAAAGATGGGGTTAGGTCGTCATGCCCCTAGTTTTGGAGAAGCAGAGAGGAGTATCAGCATGGAAGCTAAGCGATCTACTGCTATGGACGAGGTCAACAGCAAAAAACACTACATACACTATATTTTGAATATTTTCACAACTTGACCTTGCCACCACACAGCCTTTTCCCGTGAAAAATGACTACTATATGAGCAAAATATCAATCTGTCGCCATCAACCAAACTCCTTTGGCAAAAACAATATTTTTACCTTGCAGAACATGGGAGCTGCTGCTTCACTTCTGCCTCCACCAGTTACTTAGTTTGTGTTATTGTGAGACTTTAGTGAATCCAAAACTTAAAACATTTAAAAATAAGTCATACAAAAACATGACTAAACTAACAGATCAAGGCAGCAGTAGAACAGCAGCTCCCCTGTTCTGCAAGGTAAAATTGTTGATTTTGCCAATGGAGTCTGGTTGGTTTAGAGAGAGCGATATTTAGCTTATGTAATGGCAGTTTCCCGTTGGAAAAAGCTGTCTGATTGTTTTTTAGGTGGACCTTTTTCTAAGTGGTTAAAATGCATTTTGCTGCTGACTATGTCCACAGCAGTGCATTGCTTAGCTTCTGTGCTAATACTCCTGCTGCTTCTCCAAACTGGAGATGTGCCAACAGCCATCTACTGTAGGTAATACTCTGACTATCAATGAGTACCTCACTTCAAATAATCTGAACTACCCCTTCAAAGTGTTCAACTAAATTATTTTACTGTATCTCTATTCTTAAGCCAAGGTCTTGAGATGTCTGTCTCTGAAGGGAATGGAATTTCAGTTGTTGTACTCACAGCATTGAAAATATCAAGCAGTTTTTGTCAGAACTGTTTTGTACCTGATAAATAGTCTCGATGAAAACTGTTGACCCTGTGTTCTGTGTTGGTGTTAATGGAGAGAAATGCTGCTAGTGAATGTTTCAATACTGTGAGCTCCACAAATGTAACTCCATGAAACAGGTATGTGTTTGATGGACGGATGTCTCTGCCTTTCACAGTCAGCCCTGGTGATCACCTGATCTCCATCCAGGTTCCTCCACATCACCTAAATTCATATTTTTAGTCTTAAAAATGACTAACAGGCTGGCACAAAGGATTAAACTCAAATCTTGTGCTTCAAAACTGAAACTTATGGTCGATGCCACAGTTTTTCTAGAAACTGTGGTCCAATTTTTTGATGTGATGGGCTACGCTGAAAAGACAAGTGTAACCAGGTCAGAAAGCCACGTAAATATAAAGTACATTTGCCACTGGGACTGTATGTTGACTTTTTAAAGGTTTCACATCCCTCAAAGTTTTAACCCCTTTAAATTCTCATCTTGTATTGACACAGCATGCATTTGTGTGCTTCTTTTTAGACAAAGTTGTCACGTTATTGTTGATACTGACAAAAGGCAGAGATTGTATTTGTTGGAAGTTGCTGCTTGAATGCCCTAAAGCCTTATAAGATATAAGTAAATAGCAATTAAGTCAAATTTTATGTCCAATTCCAATAAGACCAATGAGTAAACAGTCTGAAATAAAAAAGGCTGATAAGTAAAATATCAAATTAGTAGAGGAGCACAATTATTGTAATTGTGTTCTTGGTACCAAAATATTTACCAAGCCTGCTGTGTTTGCTGCTGTGATTGTCCTTCCTGAGCATTGAACCATTGATGGAAAATGGGAAAAATCTGGGTTCTGTGGGTGGAACCCAGGTGAACTACATGTTTGCAGCCATGTATAGAAAACAAAACTACTCGTTAAGTGTGTGAACTGTGGTGTTTCAGAAAGGATACTTTAACCCTTTTTTCCTTTAGGTGTTCTCATTTAAAAAAGAAAAGAAGAAAAAAAAAAAAGAAAAATCTTAAGATGATAGCTAACCCTTAGGGGCTTTTTGAGTCCCCCAATCCAACATTATTACACTGTTGTACAATGTCTGGTTACAATGAAAAATATCTCCTCTCTTTTTTGTACTGTAATGGGAATGAGCAGATAGGAAGAGCAGTGTGGTTGTACAATATTTAAACATGTGATGGAAAATGATGCAGTTCTCAACTAAGTAACGGCCAGGGCTTTTATTGTGAAGGAGGAAAACATGGTTATTTACAATAAGAGACAACAAAAAAAAAACTTGTTCCTTTGGGGGCATTTACCTAAACTGCTTGGTTCTTTTCTGGGGTTGGTCACCAGCTGGGTTCCTGCACTCTGAGAAATAAGG
This sequence comes from Lutjanus argentimaculatus, assembly GCA_034769285.1. NCBI lineage: Eukaryota > Metazoa > Chordata > Actinopteri > Lutjaniformes > Lutjanidae > Lutjanus > Lutjanus argentimaculatus. The sequence goes on along the minus strand of JAWZSL010000005.1, from coordinate 35,324,052 downwards.
GTTCCAAAAGGGTTCTTCCTGAAGGGCAAGATAAAGGGTTCTATTAAGAACCCTTTTGATCCAAAGAAGGCAGTGTTCTTCAAAGACTGTTGAAATCCTTGAAGAACTCTTTTTGTCCAGGGTTCAAGAAGGGTTTTTTTGTCCTTAATACAAAGGGGTTCCTAGGTGGATTCTAGATAAAACCCTCGGAAAATAAAAGGTTCTGTGTAGAACCCCCTGAGTGTGTTCAAGATAAAATCCTTGGAATATAAAAAGGTTATCTGCAGAACCTCCTTGGTGGGTTCTAGATAAAACCCTTGGAATATGAAAAGGTTCACTGTAGAACCCCCTGAGAATGTTCAAGATAACAGCCTTGGAATATGAAAAAAGTTCTCTATTGAACTTTACTGGGTTCTAAGTTCAACTACGATCCACCTCTGAAGGTGGAAAAGGTCTGGATAGAACCCCCAGAGAGTGTTCTGGCTGGAACATTACACCATAGAATAGTTCTCTGTAGAACCTCCCATAGGGTGTCCTGGGTGAAACCTTTCACAGATTGTTCTAAATATAACCTTTTCTGTTGGGTTCTTGGTAGAACTCTCTGAAAGTGTTCCAAGTTGAACCTTTATAAAAAGTTCAGGAACCAAAAAGGGTTCTCCTATCGGGACAAGCCAAAGAACCCTTTATGGTTCTAGTTAGCATCTTTATTTCTAAGAGTGTAGTGAACCTACAGATCCTTGTGAGATCAATCTCACTGATGTTCTGACACTCCAGTATCTTCTGTACATGACCAGTAAGGGCAGTGGCTGACTTGAGGCCCGCCCAGTCTGCCCAGGCTGCCTAGTCAACAACATGTGGGAATGTAGCAGCCCCACTCTGCTCCTCAGACCTTGTTATACCTGAAAAACCGTTTGAGTTGGTGCTGAATCTCTGTTTTTCAGGACCAGCTTGTAGCTTTTTGAAAGTAAACCTGTTTGAAAACTGTTGTTGTAGAAATAAGCTTTGTCAGGCAGCTTGTTGCCCAGCTTGAACGCCCAGTGTGTAAACCAGATGATCAACTGGGAACGATCTGGGTAATGAAGCTGTCAACCCAAAACTGTTTGTTGTTCTGTGATCATTTTAATAGAAAACGACTATGAATCCCTCACTGTGTGCAGTCTCTTGACTGTAATATTCCCCGTTTACCCAAAGTTACGCCCCTGCTGACAACACACTGGATACTTGTATATATGTTTAGTTTGTTTCCGACGCATTTCTCTTTTCAGACTGTTGTCTCCATAGTTTGACACTAGAATCTCTCCTTCTTGCCTTTCTTCCCATATAAATCTGATTACCTGATGGTGGGTTGTGATGTTGCCTAGAATGATTGTTTACAATTTTATTCCATTTATCTCTGGATATTCTGTAAATATTGTAATTCATTGTCTTTTTTTAACTTGATAATAAAGTTATCAGATAACGGTTGATTGTGTTTATCTCTGCTTTGTGCAGACACATCATATGAATTCAGTTGACTCTTCCTAAGTCCCGCCCCTTTTTAAAGTCTGTGCTCCAATAACAGTTCAGCAAGTTTTTGTAAGAAACCTTGGTCAACTTTCTCCTTTTCCTGTTTCCTGTGCTTACATGTATTATGTGCTATTGCTATGTGCTAGTCTATGTTGAAGAGAAAACCAAATTTTGAAGATTATTAAAATATTTTGCTGGTGTACCTGTAAAAGTGACATATAGTCATATCTTAAGTTAGCTACCTAGCTAGCTAATGATTGCTGTAGCTAGCTAGTTATCTCATATTTTCCTATCGCATTTTGTTATCAGACATAACTAGCTACTTAACAATTGATTACTTTAGCTGGCTAGCAAGCTACAATGTGCATATGTCATACAGGAGCAAAACGCTAGCTAGCTAAAACTGAAATTGATTATCTAGCTAGTTAGCTTCATTTTGCAATTAACATACATTAGCTTACCCAGATGTGACTATATGTCACTTTTACAGGTTCCCCACCAACATCTTTCAACCGTCTTCAAAGTGTGGTTTCCTTTTCAGCATAGACGAGCCTAGCATGTAGCATATGTACATACAGGAAACAGTAAAGCAGAAAGTTGACTGAGGTTCCAAAAGGGCTGTAAAATGTGACTCTTTCTAACGTAACACCTGTTAAGGGTTAACACTGAGCTTTGTGATGATTTAGACATAGAATTATAGGAACATGCAGCACTTTTACCTTGTAAATTAACTTTTATATTTTCTGCAGACTTGATATCACGCATGATATCACCTGCTGATGTATGATGTGTAACTTCTGCTGCCCTCTAAATCGGTGAATTATGCATATCAGCCCAGATGTCAAAGTATTATAATTACCTGATAAGAAAGCTTCCTGAATAGCAAATTGAGAATAAGGTGTAGGTGAATTGCATCACTCTCAAGGGCAAAGGAGCCAGTCAGAAAAGCAGGCAGTATCATATTTGATTTAATAGTATTTAATGTCATTACCTGCAGTGTATGGTGGATAGGATTCTCTGAAAGAGAAGCCACCATCTTTATTTGCTTCTTTGTATTATAAGAATACTCAGTCAACACAAATATCTGTCTCCATGTGGGAGAACAATAAATCTTGATAACAAATTTAAAAAGAAAAGATGAGATAGGCAATCATTTACAGTCAGCTCAGAAGGCCATGAGGAAGTGACCAGGGAGAGGACCAAATACCTGACTTCCACCACTGGAGCCAGCCTTATCTTACTAAAGCAACATTAGTCTTTGGACAAATTTGAACGTTTGAAAATTACAGTTTTGAGCAGGCCTCTAAGCTAAAGACTTTGTAAATCATATTCGCAGCATGGGTCAAGGGATGGCATTTATATCTGCAGAGGAAGCAGGTCTTTTAGCACAAAGTCTGCCATGTTGGACCGCTATGTTTCTATAGTATCCCAGAACAGACAAACCAAAACACTGGCTTTAGATGTGGTGATTTAGGTTTCTGCATGACATCATTGCTAAGAGTTTCTATTTGGAAAAACCTTTGAGGTATCTCATCATCCAGTAGATGGATTGGCATGATGTTGTGAAGATACTGGACAGGTTGTCATGGCATTTGGTAGACATTCATTTTCCCCTCAGGATGAATTGTGATCACCTTGGTCAGAATTAAAATTTGTCATATACTTTGGTTTGTGACCAAATACCAGGTGACACTGCCATCAGCAGCAGATTCTCTTTGTGTTTAGTCCAAATTGTCAGTAGCATGCTAACATGCTAAAACTGAGGTGATGAACATGATAAATATACCTGCTTAACATCAGCATGTTAGCATTGTCACATGATAAGAATGGAGTTCATTCATTGTGTACCATTTGTACCTGCATATTGCTGTGATCTTAGCATGCTAACCATAGACTGTAGCCTATATAAAAATGGGTGGCGTGTCTCCACTTTTTTCCCCTGGACAAAAATAAAGTCCAAAATAATGGACTGAATATGGGTGCTGCTATCTTGCACTGGATCCTGAGACCAAACTCATCAGAAGAATGAATACTTGAAGAAACATCAACATGATTCGAAGAACCTAAATTGACAGAAACCACCATTGGGGAAAATTAATTTGATGTGTACTTTGATGTTTTAGTTTCGCCCATGTCCCATCCACTAACATGGAGGGGGTGGGGTTTTTTACCTATACTGCAGCCAGCCACCAGAGGGCGATTGAGACACTCTGGCTTCACTTTTGGGGAGCTATCATGTCAGGTCATCTTGAAGACAGTGAACATGGTAAAAATTATACCCGCTAAGTATAAGCATTGTCATTGTGAGTATGTCAGCATGCTGATGTTAGCATTTGTGCAGTTTTTTGCCGGTGACACTCAGTGGAAACACTCTAATGACGCCGTGGTTCACACATTTAATTACTCTTCATCCAAAGTTAATCATGAGCTTTGTAAAATGTCTTAGTGGTAATCCATTCGAGCTTTCGTGCAACATGTTTCCCATTTTCAGTGACACAGAGGATTTCCTCTGTAACATGTCCACAGAGCCCTTGGAACAACCAATAATAGTCCCGGCAGCTTGTCCACAGGAAATAGCTTCGGGCTGAGAAGGCATCTCAGTGGCCTTCACTTTGTGTTCCACCCTTCCACCCTTCAGCTGCTCTCCCTCTCTCTCTCTCTCTCTCTCCACTCCACTCCACACCCTGCAAGAGCTCTGCAGACCAAAACCACAAACCCTGCAAATGCCAGTCGTGAGTGTGTACGTCTTTGTGTGTCTGTGCAGTGCAGCTCTTGCACCATGAATACCACAAGTCCCTGAGATCAGCCAGTTCAATCAGCTGTCTTTCCACTTTATCTCTCACTGTTGGTCTTGTTATTTAGTCCCTGTATCACCAAAAAACAGCATGTGGAGTTTTCTGTCTCTGGTGTCTTCCTATTCAAGGTTTCAATTTCACACATGTCCCCAGCATTTCCTCTCCTGCCTGTTTTAGAAGGGGCCAAGTCTTTATTTCACATGTCTAACATCATCTCTTAAAAATATCTCCAAGTCACCAGGGATCAGGCTGTAATCTCTGTGGCTCACCACTTCAGAGGGGGCCCGATGGCAGACTGACGACCCCTGGAGACAGGAGCAAGAGGCACAGCCACAGTGGGGAGAGGGGAAAGGAGGACACTGCTGCTGCTGCTGAGTGGAGCAACATAAGGAATGCCTGATGAGAGCGCGCTCAGGCCAAGGCAGGCGAGGGCACTGCTCCTGTCGTAATAACTGGATGGGGAGAGGATTGAGTGGAGAGAGAGGGAGGACGGAAAGTCAGGCTAGGTTGCACCAACAAGGATTATTTTTTAAATCATTAAATCATGGTTTAACTTTAAATTATGTTGCCCCAAAATTTAAAAACAGTAGAAATTAAGAAATTTAAACCCATTTACTTTTTACTCAACCTAGATTAAATTGAATTCTGTTGCAACAAAATTTTAACCTTCAATTTAAAAGTTCCTGGAGGAAAGCTGAGGGACAGACTCAACCCAGTTAAGTTCTAGGATGCATCTCTTTTTTCTTTCAGTAGTTGATTCATTAAAGCAACCTGCCAGTGGCTGCCATGTCTATTTTTTCCTTACTGCGCTTTTTTTTTATCCTCTATTGGCCATATTGCGCCATTAATTCGGCCAACACGTTTCACTCAAAGGAGGATAGATTAGAGCTTGTCTGCTGAACCATCATAAGTAGGCTAAATAAGGTTTTATCTAGCTAGCAAACACTGTGATCTTTCCTCTCTTTTGAGCTAGCAAACAGTGTAACATTTTGTTAACTTTTTTTTTTTTTTTTTCTGCATTCTAGGTGAACTTGAACTTTCAGTTCAAGGTGTTGTAAACACGACATGAGGAGGGCATTCAAATGCCGTAAACGTGATAAACCCAACCCCTTTTAACGCGCCAGTAAACTGGCAAACAATGTGATGTTTTGATTACTATTTGGACAGCAAATAATATAATGTTTTGTTGAATCTTTAGCTAGTTATTAAACAGTGTAACCTTTTACAAGTTTTTAGCTAGCAAACAATGTAATGTTTTGTTAAGGAATACAGAGCAGCCAGAGGTTTCTCCCTGCCTTTTACAGTTCCTGACAGCATTTGAATTCATTTATTCATTCACTTATTTTAATTTGGGCAAACAAGCATCTCCATACTGATTAAACTCAATTTAATTTTGTTTTACATCAATTTGATTTTGCTCAACTCTGATCAGAACTAATTAGATCAAATGAATCTTTGTTGGAGCAACACAGTCTAAGAGTGGCAGAAGAACAGGGAGAGATAGCTGAGAGGAGTGGCAGATAAAGATAAACAGACGCAAACATACAGTCAAAGAAGGTGAGTAGGAGTGATATGAGAATAAGGGAGAAGTGGTCTGGGGAAGAGACCCCATTGAGCTTTAGCAGCATATTATCTCTAACACTTAACAGTCCTCTCAAAGTCAGAGCTGGGCAGTGTGGTAGTATAGGAGACAGAAGTCAGTAAAGCTTCTGAATACTGAGTGCTGGATATTGAAAATCCTCCATGCTTGAAGGACCTGAGATTTGTTGAAACTTGTGATAACAGCATGAACTGCTATCTAAAGTTCAGTAAGGACAGCATGTCTGTTCCACCAATGTCGGCCTTGAGAGGAATGTGATGAAGAAGCTCCAAAAACATTCAACTTATTTATACAAAGATAAACTGCAGGATTCTTGAAACAAATTAAAATTAGCCACGTAACAACATTTTTGCTTGAGTGGTTAAATTGTTTCTCAGGGACAATGACATTATGTTCACTATTACACCCAAAATCAGATGTGTGTGCTTTTGTTCATTTGTATGTTACCTCCCATTAGCTTGTACTGTAAGAGCAGACAATAAAATGTTTTTTTGTTTTTTGTTTTGGTGGTACATTTACTGTACTGTAACTGCACTTGGCTTTACTCCATTTTCTGACTTTTCACACTTCTGCACTCCATTTCAGAGTGTTGTGTATTCATTTGAAATGTGTTAATGTAATTTAAGTGTTGTGTATTAATACACAACACTTAAATAGGTATATATTAAACTATTCAACATATATACAAGTCTCTAACTGGCTCCACGTTGACATGCTATAATATTTAAATGCTACTTGCTGTTCATGTTCATGCATCAGAAGTAGTAATAAGGACTACAGTAAAAGGTGTTCCAGAATAGTATAACACTCTGTAAAGAGTATTCTGCATAATGAGTATATTTTGCTAATAAGTGCAGTGCTGCATGCTGTTCTGTTGAATGCAGGGCTCTTTAATTCTCAAACCTTTTTTTTATAATTTAGGTATTACAACTTTTATTTAATAAACGGTGTAATGTATGGAGTCACAGGAGTGCCACAAAAAATCTAACGCTGTAAAAGAAAAATTAAATGAATGTGGAAGTACAAAATGGAATAAATAAAATAATAAATGTTGTTAGATTGTTGTTAAATTATTTTAAAAACAAATAGCAACATTTCAATAATAATTATAAGTATTTTCATTGTACACATTATTTGCTTTCCTTCTTTTCTGTATATATTAATTTATATATTTTTTTAAATATTTATTTATTCCATATAAATTGTCCTATTTTTTGTATAATAAATACATATAATACATTATATAAATACATTTCCATATAAATTGCCCATTTTTTGTATGTATATTTCTAACGTTTTTATTTCTATATAATGTAGTTTAGTCATTGATCTTTAGCCCTTGACTTTTCCTTCACTTGCTTGAATGAACATCAACAAGTGAGTCACCACTCAGCCCGGGCAGGAAGGCCCGCCCAAAGCTAAATGATTGACAGCTTGGCCCTTCATAAAAAATAGCAAAAACAGAGGGGAAGAGAATAAGGAAAGATGAAGGGATAAAATAAATTTAAAAAATGATATATGAAAAACAAAAATTAAGAGAAAATAGATCTATGTCTATGCACAAAATAAATATATATATATTTTAAAAATAAATAAACATAAATGAACGGATAAATGTGAAAATAAATATAAATGCTTAGAACTATTCCTCTATAATTTTAATATTTGTCCTAAAATTTTCTTGATATTTTCCTCATATTTCTCTTAATATTTCAATATTTATTTTCTAATAGTTTACAGATTTATTTATTTTTTTTTTTTGTGGCACCATTATTCTGCAGTTCCAATGCTCACCGGTAGGGGCGCTGTCGCCTAAAACGTTGTCCACAGAAGAAGAAGAAAAGCGAAAAAGTCATGGCGGCTGACAGTTTGTAATGAGCCAACAAAAACAGCTAAGATTGTTGCGAGTTGGACATAAAACGTTTAAACCGGGGCCCCGAGGAACAAAACTCAGAAGACAAAAATGCAGATAACTTTGAAAACGTTACAGCAGCAGACGTTCAAAATCGACATCGATGAAGAGGAGACGGTGAGAGCTCTAACGTTATTTGAGGGGGGGTGGAGTGGGAGCCGGGTATGTCCTGGAACCGACTAGTTTAGTTTTTAACCCATTTTAAATTAGAACAGCGATAGATGTATCTTCCTAAACCCGACACGTATATTTTAGATGGACTACCTGTTCGGGTTAACGTCACTTGTGATTTTGGGGGCGTTAATTAGCAAAATACCGGTCAGGAAAGTAGTTTCTAGTGTCAGCATTTAGCCGTAGCCCACCTAAGGTTCTAAATGGGGGTTGACAAGTTAGCATTCCCGTTAGTGTCTGCAGCTAAATTATGACAAATTAAACAAAGTGTTTTTTTTAAAATTAACTCCGCATTGGTGACAGGAGCAGTTAAACTCATTAATGTTGACTAACAGTTAAACCCAAACTGAAGGTGAAGTTAACCGTTAGAGCTCAGTGAGGTCATCAGTGGTGAACCACCACGTGACGTTGACGCTGTGTTTTGTGTCAGATGATAATAGTATCAGCGTGGATAGACGAGGCTAAGTGACCTTTGCTAATTTTAATAAAACTTAACTATTAAACGTTAGCCACGGTAGGGAAGTATCCAGTCACCATAGTTAACGTTGCACACATGAAGTTATTTTTATTAGGTGTAAAGTTTAGGTAGATCTGTCAGTTTGTGATTTAAATTTAGCCTTCAACATGCTTTCAGGGGTAGCTGACTAGTTCGCCTGCAGCGTCATGCCTGTTAAATTCCAGTTTTATGATAGTGTCTAGCTGTTTGCTGGTTCACACTTTGGACTTTATTTTTTTAACTTGTGCTATAGTTGGGCTTGGCATTATGATGGTGGAAGACCAGCTGATCCATATAACTTGTATGTTCTGCAAGGATCAATTAAAAAGTAATAACAAATCGTCCTTCACAGGTGAAGACGTTAAAAGAGAAGATTGAAGAGGAGAAAGGAAAGGACAATTTTTCAGTTGCTGGACTGAAGCTGATATATGCTGGTATGTTACTTTTCCTTTCTGTGCAGTCTAAATCTGCACTGCCTTGACTTTCAGTGGGTTAATATTTTACTGAAGAGAACATGAGCCATTTAGATATTCCTGCAAAACAGCTGTCTTATGTGTTACAGTATTTATGTTTTTGGTTGCAGCCAATACACCGTGTTAATTGTTATTAGCAATGCATTAGAGATGCTGAAAGTGGTGGGGATGTGTTAGCAATAGGGCTGCACAATTAGAGCTGCATGATTAAAGTCAAATTCTCTGATTCCAGCTTCTTAAATGTGATTTTTTTTTTTTTTTTTTTTTTGTTTCTTTACTTCTCTGTAACAGTAAACTGAATATCTTTGGGTTGTTAGCAAAACAAGACATTTGATGACATCATCTCGGGCTTTGGGAAACACTGATCAACCATTTTCTGACATTTTATTGGCCAAACAACTATAATGGATTAATTGAGAAAATAAGCAACCAATAAACTGACAATGAAAATGATTGTTTGTTGCAGCCCTATGCACAGTTAATCAAAATACTAGTGAAATGGTAATATGGCCATGTGCAATATTCAATGGGCAGAAGCTGCAATTTTTCAATTAAGGTAAAATGTGTGACAAAACAGCATTATTATGAAGCACTGTAGTGCTGCAGAGATGCCCTGGAAAAATGGTCAGTCCACTCATTGTGAATCACAATAGCAGTATCTGTAAAAATACTCACAATATGATTAGTTACTACTTTGTGCAGCCCTAGTTGGCAAACTACACAAGACTCAATCATGTCACAGGGCCCCAGGCTGCAACCAAAAATCTATTTAATGCACCTAAATATTTTCATTAATTGCACTTTTGTGCCTGAAATTTAGCAGTTCTGATTTTTTTTTTTTTAAGTATAAAGTTATTATCATAAATATATATTTTTACAAACGCTGTCTGGTTGTAGGGACAGTTGCCTTTGAACAGACCTTATAAATATATTCTTTGTAGATTATTTTGTAGGATTTAATGCACAACCTGCACATGTGCCATGTCTGTCTCATATGTGCCTGTCTGAGACTGTGTGAGAATTGTGAGTCACTTAAAACTTAAAAATAAAGACGACTGTAAGGAAGCACCATCTTTATACAATCGTTCCGTTGTTGAGATGGACGTTTATTCTCACTCTCCAGTGTGTTCTCTTGGGAATCCCCAGCTGTTACCTTGATGAGTGGATGTAGAAGCAGTTTGCTGTCAAACCAGTGATTTCTCCTGATTCGTACTAGGATCCACATGTATCTTGTCTGTATGTTGTACTCTGTATGTACAGTCACAGGAAGCCTAAATTTGTTATGAAAGCTAACATAGATCTTCCAAGCTAGTAGATTTAATTCACAGTGCTCCAGTGCCTACATTAAGATTATTGAAACATTTAAAGTGTTTGACTGAGCTGAGTAGTTCTGCATTAAGAAGGTTTTATCTGGATCACAGGTTTACTTTAACGGTTTAATGTAATTTTTTTGTTACCACAGCTTAACTATTGTGGTACAAAAAGGGAATTGTTGGATAGCTTCTCTTGGAGTTTAAATGCAGTTTTCAACCAGCAGCAGCACTTTAAAGGTGTGGTATTTTAAACCTTCGATCAGCGCTCATCTCCTACTGCTGCACACTGCTAAATAATTAAAACTGCAGGCTGCTGTTAGTCCCTCGGTGGTTCACCCGTGGTTATCTTGCTTACATTGCAGAATAGTTCCAGTGTTTTAACGGAGCACAGTGTGGCATTTTTGACAGCTAGCCCATATCAATCGATCAAATCCTGCCTGGATCTGCTTGAACTTAATCCTGCACATTGGCGCCTAACATCTCTATTCATAACTTCTTAGTAGGCCTATTTGAAATGATCATTTAAAGGGTTGTTTTACTCTTATTTTTAAGTGCATTGAGAGACCTACATGAATTTGTTTTGTCACCGTCATTTTAGATCCTCAGTGATAAGGCACATAAATAAAAATGCAGCGCTGTAGAGCTGGTAAACGGTTTCTAAAGGCCTGCAATGCATTTTCTGTTTAGCAGGTAAAGCATTGGCTGGTTTTCTCAGTTCCTGGTTTCAGTCTCCTGATGCCTACAGCTAGAAACCTGCCAAAGAACACGTCTGTCTGTCAGACAAATAGAAATGTTAGCCAGATAACTGCAAAGGTTGCAGCTTTGGCAAGAACACGTGTTGAATCATGACATGCCTACCTTCAGTTGTTTGAATAAGCTTTGCCGTTATCTCTCTTTCAAAAGATAGAGGAACGCTTGAGGAAAAAACTCAAAAATTCACAATTACACCACTGTACTGTGTGTTTTAAAACATGTTTCAATTCAAAGGGACGTTGAGGACACTTTATAGGCATTGTGTGTATTTTGTAGCATGTGTAGCATTTTCGACACTGAGGTGTTGTGTGACCTACTTAAAGTGGATTCTCGGTCATGTATATAAAACTAAACAATAGCAGTGCTTTACAATATAACAAAAAAAGAACCAGATGTGGTGACAAAGGCAGACAATTTATCTGCTCAACAAGCCTCTATTCAATGATAAAATATGATACCATCCATTGTTACATCCCTGCATGTTGTTTTACAGTTCAAGGCAGGTGAAGCCAAGAGAATCGTTGTGACTCATTCTTCTGTTTCTTTCCAGGTAAAATCCTCAACGATGACACAGCCCTCAAAGAATACAAAATCAATGAGAAGAACTTTGTGGTCGTCATGGTGACAAAGGTTTGGAAATTACAAATAGTTTTAGTAAATGGCTGATTTTGTTTGTTGAACAAATAGTATGTTTGTTTTTTTGGGTTTTTTTTTTGTGGAACATTGTGTCCTTGAATGTTATAAATATGAGCTAACAGTGAAATATGATGAGGTTTTGCAACTTCTCTTTCTGCTGCCAACCACTTCTGCCTGTCTGCCTGTCTGTCTGTCCGAGCTGTTGAACAGGCTCTTTTGGTGCACTTAGAACAAGTAGTTCACAGTGTGACCACTGATTACTCAGTGGGGTCAGTGTTGTCAATGCCTGGCTCTGGTTTACTCCTATATATCCCAGTACATTTCACTGCACCTAAGATTATCTTTCGTGATTGTCTTGGTTTATAGAGCTATGTACATTAGAGGTGCAATGATTAGTTGACTTATCAATAACATGATCAAAAGAAAATTAGTTGCCAACTCATTTAGAATTGATCCGTCGTTTCAGTCATTTTTCAAACAAAAATGTCAAGGATTTGCTGCTTTTCTTTGTCATTAATGACAGTAAATTAAGACTCTTTGGGTTTTGGGCTCTTGGTTGGACAAAAGAAGACATTTTTTTGACATTTGACAGACTAAAGAGTCAATGAATCGTGAAAATAATCAGCATTATAATCAATAATGAAAATAAATAAAAAAAATACGAAAATGCGTCAGTTTGCAGCAGTGAGACAGCAGCGTTGGCCTGTTTACTTTCTCTCAGCACCCAAGCACAATATATCAGGTTTATCAACACATGAAATGCGTTTCTGTTTGTAAAAGTCACTGAAGATTGATTTTCTAGATATGTCCTCATCGCCACCATGTTGAAAAGAAATGTCTGCACCACTGCGGTTAACTTTACACCCTGTGTCATCCCGGTTTTTGTGCCTGATCCTGCATGTGGAGCAGAGAAGCTGTCAGACTGTTTCCCCCCTGCGCACAGTAATGGGAAGGTCGAGGCTATTAAATAAACAGACAGATTGTTCCAAATGTCCTTGTTGTTGAATAGCAGCAAAACAAGTAAGCCTTCATTAAAGACATGAACTCTGGGGTCACGCTTTTTCTCCCTCTTGTTCTCTCCCTCTTTTCCCCTTTATAAATCTTTATAAATGCTAACAGAACAGTAGTCCACATGTGTAGGTCGACACTGTATTTTTAGCTTGGTGCTGCACAGTGTAGAAAAAGAATGGAGTCCAAAATTTCAAGATTTAACTTGTTTGTTGTCCTCTGTGCACCGTTCAGCTGAGCTGCGAGCGTGCCGCGCACTGGATGCACCACTGTGCGCACAGCTGCAGCAGCGTGTGTGTGTTCGAGAAAGGGAGGTGTAGGGGAAGGAATACAATGTTTCTGGAAGTTATTAATAAGTCTGTAGTATTTTTCATTAAGTCCTGCACCCTGGCTGACCCGCACATTATTCCTAAAACACTTTAAAATTGTCCAATTTAATGTGGACAAGGACCTGATATTTAAGAGCTTTAAACGAAGTAGGTTAGGCTGTAACTGCACCTAATCGTATTTGTTGTTAAGCCTTGCACAATGAACAAACAAGGCATAAAGATTTGCAAATCTAGGGTTCCCTTCTAGACACAAGTGGAGTTTGCAAGTAAACCAACATGCGTAACTGGTTAAAAACATTCTCAGTGGTTAACAGATTAACAGTTAACCGTTAACATCCCTAGCTGTGGACAAAACAAGACTTTTGAGATCAGTTTGGGCTTTGGGAAACGGTGATCAACATTTTTTCACTATTTTTGGACATTTTATACACCGAACTACTACTTGATTAATTGAGAAAATAATGAACAGTGAAAATAATTGTTAGTGGCAGCCGTAAACTCAATTTGCCAGTCGAAATACCTGCAAAAAAGCTCAAGCTAGCTATAAGGCCTTAATTAGTATAATGTAGGATAGTTGAAATGTTGCTTAAGCAAAGATGCCCCAAAGTAAGTTTTGTTGACAACTTGGAAGCAAATGACCCAATGCGACCATTAAATGAAGTTAGATATTAATATATTTTAAATTGTCTCGCAGGCTAAAGCGGCTTCAGCAGCACCGCAGCCATCAACTGCCGCCTCAGCTCCCAGCACTACAGCCCCCGCCTCATCGTCCAGCACAGAAACCTCCACAGAGCGTGCTTCCACAGACGACAAACCGGAGGAGAGACGATCCTCCACTGCTGAACCAGCCACCACCCCTGTCGGGTAAAGATGGGTAGATGTTTGTCTTTAACTTTATGTCGGGTTTCAGAGCGTCCCGCTTTGAGAAGTGATGTGCAGGTCACGCCTCACCCAAGGTCTGTTTTGTCTCGCAGGAGCTCCGAGGCTTCAACAAACACAAACCTAATTGATGAGGCTGTTTCGACTCTAGGTAAGGCTGCATTTGTAATCGTAATTTGTTGTTCATTATTGTACAGCATTTGTGCAAAGATTACTTTCTGCCTCAGTGCCTTTAAGCTGCATCTCGTATGCAATAAATCTGTGGTTTTTGCTTCATTGTGGCCCATCCTGTTTCTTGTGGATATCCATAGCATGCTGGCATTGATGTATCTTAATCAATACGCAGCCGGATACTGCGGCTCGGCCAAAACGTAATCCCACAGTTCCCCGTGGCCACAGTGTCTGAGCTTTGTAAATATTGCTGTGCTCAGAATAAATCCTGTAGATCTTAATTATTACAACTTGTGTAGTCATTGATGTCAGTGTACAGTGTTTGAAGCAGATTGTTTATTTGTATGAGATGCAGTGGAGAAAGTGATCTAAAATTCCTCTCCCCTGTCATGTATTCCAGTTGTGTTCAGCTGATGCATATTTTTGTTTATTATGTGGTCATGGTGTTCAATTTTAGTTGTTTTCTATGTTATGTAACCGTAAAAAACATGAGCCGCATGACTCCTGCTCAACAGTATTTTGATATTGCAGTGCCGTGTTAATGTTAAAGATTTGAAATTTTTTTCAAAATAAAACATACCTTAATGTCCACCTTTTTAGTTTTAACGGATTTGACTTTTCATGCTCAGTAGTAAAGAAACATTTGACATTAATTTGCAAATGTTGTATCATTAATTAAAAGCATTTAGACTGAAATGGCTTTAACTGTGGCCGATTGCAGTGCTGCACTTGACGAGGCAAAAAGCTGACCCAGAATGAGTCTCTTTCATCCCACTACTGATATGCACTTGGTGTGTCCTTTAGTGACGGGCCCATCATATGACGCCATGGTCAACGAGATGATGCTCATGGGCTATGAGAGGGAGCAGGTGGTAGCAGCTCTAAGAGCGAGCTTCAACAACCCGGACAGAGCTGTAGAGTACCTGCTCACAGTAAGTACACTGTTATACATCTCTGGCTCTGGTAAATGTGTCTTACATCACACATGATCGGTTACACTTGAGTGTGTACATGTGTGGTGAATATGTAGGAATTTTTAGTTTCCTTACTGCTCCATTTGTGTCACGATGACCGAATCACAATGAAGATTTTGGTCATTTTGGTGCTGCAGGCCTGTGCTGTCGAACCGCACGTGCCATCACTTAACAACAGCACTTACTTACTACATGGTTCTGACAGCATGGCACGTAAACACGGTTAAAACTCTGAGCTAAACGGTCTAAAGTGTGGCTTCATTACACTTGAAAGGATTCCAGCACCGGGCAAGATGTGCAACAAATGTTTCAAAACATTTGTGTGTTAAGAAGGGAAACATCTGGCAACACACGGGATACACTTGCAAGCAGAGGGATGCACCGCGTTCGACCGCTTCTGTGACCCCATAAAAACCACATCAGCCGGCAGTGTGGGCATCCCTGGCCCCGGTGATAGGGTGCATAGATATAAAACACTAGATGCGTCATAATGACTTGCTGCTTATATCTATGATGGAGAGACCACTGATGATGATGATGGACAGCAGGCCTTCTGCAGGTTAGAACATATGATCATATTTCTGCAAAAGAACTTGAGCTGACGTTTGAAACTGGAGTTTGTAGAACCAACTCAACATTTATATTTGCTGTAATTAGTGCTGAAACTGTTATTTAATGTTTATTTATTTTGTGAAATTGATTTGTAAATTTGTTAAGTGTTTTCTTTACATGATATATTTAAGTATAATTTAAACTGTTGATGGTTAATATATTGTTAAAATTTGTCTTTGCAATGAAAAAAGACATTCTTAAATGTTATCAGCTGTCATTTTATGATTCTTTTCATTTTTAAGTATTGGTTCAGGCTCTGGTACTGTTTTGAAAAGTATAGTTTTTGCACTGTTTTCAGAAAAAAACGAAGCAGTACCCAAATCTAGATGTAGCCCTCAAACTTTAAACTGAAATGGACTAAAAGTAATCAACTTCAGTTTGTGTCTCACAATCAAAATAGTTTCTTTTTTAATCACTATATATTTTTTTGACTTTTCTTTCAGGGTATTCCAGGCAGAGATCAGGGCCATTCAACAGGACCTGATACAGTGACGCCTCCAGTGAGTGGAGCTCCTGCTCCCGCTGCACCCACAAGCGGTAGTAGCGTCCCCGCTACACTGGCTCTTCACCAAGTGCTGGGGGAGGTAAGTAGCTTGTACTATTCTTCATATTCCAGCAGCCTCAATGAAAAAATGTTTCTGTTATTGTCCTTCTGTGACTTTGACTCACGCTTTTTACCTGCACAGGAAACCCGTTAAGTTTCCTAAGAAATCAGCCCCAGTTCCAAGTGATGCGACAACTGATCCAGCAGAATGCCGCCCTGCTTCCTGCCCTGCTGCAGGAGATCGGCAGGGAAAACCCTGAGCTGCTGCAGGTGAAGTTTTGACAGAGCTTGACATGTTTTTTTATAATCTTGCAGCAAGCATGGATGTGTTGACACAGTTCAGACCGAATAAATTTAGTTTATACGTCATTAGGAGTATCACTCAGCCTTTAAAAACAGTTGGATAATGTCCTCTGTTGCTCTGATAGGGTGGTTTCCAGGATTTGAAAAAAAAATATTATCTTACTTTGGACTTGAAAGTTAAGTTTTAACAAGGCTGAGTTATAAACTGGAAGTTGGGGTTTGAATATAAAGCGGATTTAGGAGGCAGGTCATGTAAGGGAAGACATTTTTGAGTTTGAGGGATTATGTCTGTTGTGGGATCCAGTGTTTTTGAGTTCAGCCCATACTTCAGGCCTTGAATTAAGTCATTTTTAGGACAAGGCCACTTTTGCCTTTGAAAAATACAAATTTGCTGGGGCACAGCTGCCAAAATGTAGGGCGCCAAGTCCAAAACTGAAAACAAAACAATATTAGTGCAGTTAGCTGATAATTAGCCTGATCAGCCACTGCCAATAATTAATATATACACACACCATTGGACAAGAACCATTAACTAACTCAGTTTCTGACAACCTCATAATTTTTTAATTGCACCACACTCCCTGTAAGAAATATGACATATTAACAATTCCATACATCTCTGCAAAAACCCATAAATCTTCAAACACAAGATCAAAGACGCCATATGTCGACGGTCTTCTTGTCAGTTCAGTGTCAGCATAATCTGGAGAGAGGGCGTGCACCAGAAGAATACTGCCACTCACCTGATTTTTTTTTTTTTTTTCATGTTTGTGACATGTTCTACAGATATGATTTTGAAACTGCCGTGAAAAGTGTCATGTTGTTCGTATGACGTCAATATGACAATCAACAGATCTTGTTACTGAGACCTGCGTGTCACACAGAGAAAATAGGCGAGATGCCAAATTTCACTGCTCAGGTAGACGGGGTGTCCTGTGCTTTTTAAATGGTGAATCCACCGCTTTGTTTTAAAGCAGTGCTTCCCGACCCTGGTCCTCATGGGACCCCTTCCCTGCATGTTTTGGATGTTTCACTGCTCCAACACACCTGATTCAAATGATCAGGTTGCTGTCAGGCTTCTGCAGAGGCTTGATGACGAGCTGATCATTTGAATCAGGTGTGTTGGAGCAGGGAAACGTTTAAAACATGCAGGGCAGGGCTCCCTGAGGACCAGGGTTGGGAAACACTGTTTTAAAGGGCACAACAGCCAGTTTCAAAACAGAGGATACCAAACTGGCTGTGTGGGTAGAGGGGGCATTACAAGCACGAACAGATCCAGGCCACTGGGTGATTGGTCGTGGTATAATTCCTGCCCTGATACTAAAAACTAAAAGTCCGATTTTGACCTTTCTCTTTTAAATCTTTTCTCTTGTGCTTTCCCTAAAATTATTGATAAAAAAAAAAAAAAAAAAATAATAATAATTTATTGCCTGTTGCCATATTTTTGCTCCACCTCAGAAGGCTGTAAGTGTCATGGAACAATGATCATTCTGTTCACTCCTGTAGGAGATCAGCAACCACCAAGAGCAGTTCATCCAGATGCTGAATGAACCCAATCCAGAGCCAGTGCCGGTAGGTGGAGGAGGTGGAGCTGGAGGAGCAGGGGGAGCCGGAGGGATGTCAGGTGACACACCTGGCGGGAATCACATGAGCTACATCCAGGTCACGCCCAGGAGAAAGAGGCCATCGAGAGGGTGAGTCACCAACCTTTTCCCTCGGTCCAAAGTTCACAAGTGCCGGAATGTGACGCGCAACCCAAATCCTCACCTTATATTTACTGTTTCACACAGTAGAGGCTGGTAAACATGAAGAACAGATTTTTAATTTGCATAATTAAAGTATTGTTTGTCTAATTTGCAACCCTTCTCGCTCTGATTCCAGCTAAAAGCCTTAGGATTTCCAGAGGGACTTGTTATACAAGCCTACTTTGCCTGTGGAGAAGAACGAGAACTTGGCCGCCAACTTCCTTTTACAACAGAACTTTGACGACGATTAAAAGAGCCATCTTCATTTTGACTTTTTTTTTCTTATTTCTTCCTCTACTTTTTGATTGCTGATATTGAATATATATGTAAAACAAACCTTTTACATTTCCAAAAAAATAAAAAAAAAAAGTTTTATTCACCACTTCCACATTCACCTTTCTTAATAACACTGGATAATTATCAGCTGTACAAGACAGGCTGTTGTTTGTGATCAGTTTGAAATGGAGGAACAATTAAAGTACAATAACTTTGCATCAGAAATCACCTGTGTGCTATTGATTTTGTTAAACTTTAGTTAAGATCAATATTTTTTATAAAGGAAAATCAATATGGTTTGCAGCGGCATTATCTGTCACATAAGTTTAGTTCAGGGTATATCAGACAGTATTCATGCACTCTTTATGTTCTGCTATTAGAGAATTAAGAAATTAAAGTTGTGCATAACAGACAAGCAACATGTATGGCACTGGTTCTTTTTTTTTGTTTGTTTGTTTTGCATCCCTCATCTGCATGTAAATCAACAGGGTTTCCAGCAGGAATCTTAACTGAAATAAGTATGTGAAGGCATTTTAACATGTATATACTTGACATACAGGTGGTAAGGTTCAGTTTGCAATGGCTGTCATTTTTACAGAAAAAATAAAGTTTTCAAAATAAAATGAAAGCCGTGCCTGTTCTGCTGTGTTTGCACGTGGGCTGTGACTAATGCAAAACTAAATACGCTTCATGTCCGGGTTCTGCATCATCCTGTCAGGATTAATTTCACAATAATTGACCTGCTCACTGTAAATTATCCCTGACATGTAACACACACCGGTTCCCAACCTGGAGGCCATGAGGCCTCCTTGATTTTAAGAGGTGTAAGAATGCTTTTAAGTGTACGAATAAATAAAATATGTATGTATAGTAGGCCTATATGTCAGCATTTTGTTAGGTCAACTTTTGTGAGGGAAACTTGAAGAGCAATTTTTTTTTTTTTAATTTGAGATTAATGTCAGGAGAAGAAAACAGGATTTGTCAGAAAAAAAAAGCCTATTAAGTATGAATGTTGGTTAAAAATTTAAAAAATACAAACTTCAGACAGAATTGTATAAAAGGTTCCTAAAAATATCAGGAAAACTCATCTCTGATGCAACATTCACAGGAAATAATCTGCTCCAAATGAATCCAAATCACTCGCTTTAAGTTCCTGTAGTTCTTGCGTTCACTGGGTTAATTGTAAAGTTTATCAGTTTTTCTCTACTGTTATTATTATGCAATGAATATAACAAGAAATATCCATAAAAATGTCACTTAGTCAGGGGTCGTCAATCTTGCTTAGTGATATAAAATGGGTCCCTTGAGGAAAAAGGTTCTGCTCCTATTCATGGAAGAAAAGTTGAGTGACGAGAGTCCTGGGTGTTCTTAAATGAACCTATAGGGGGCAACAAAGACCACAACATGTTTCCAAAAGTCAACACCAGACTGTGTTTACCAGCCTGAAGATGTGCAGCATGTATGCCACAGGATTAATGATTATCAGAAATATGACTTTATTTCTTATTATGTAGGACTTAAGCGTAGCAACATTTAAATTTTGTTTAAATTAATAAACAGTTCACATACATTAGTGCAATAGTTTTACCTCTAAATACATCTTTTGAGACCTTGTGGCACTTGTTGTTTGTCAGTGTTAATAGTGTTTTTTCAGCGTGTTTGTGGTATTTACGAATTTTAAGACGTTTCGTGTGGTGCTATATTACCATATGTGCAATGGAACTGTCATTGTCAACTACTGATTATTTTCATTAGCGATTGATCTGTTGACCATTTTCTCAGTTGATTAGTTAGTTATTTGGTCCCGTAAAGTGTCAGAAAATTGTGAAAAATGTCCATCAGTGTTTTCCAAAGCCCAAGGAGGTGTTCTCAATTGTCTTTTTTTGGTCCACAACCTACAAATATTCAGTTTACTGTCACAGAAGAGTAAGAAAAACAGAAAATATTATCATTTGAGGAGCTAATATATGAGAAATTGAACATTTTTACTTAAAAAAAGGACTTGATTTATTGATTATCTTATAGCAATTTTAAAGTTTTATTACTTCTCAAAAAGAAATAAATGATTCACTATACATTAATTAAGCTACAATCCTGACCTCTATGTTTTAGAACAACTTTGTTATATTTACTGTAAAGAATTTTGTTGCTAAGATAGCTACATTTCATATAACATCAATTTTACATAGGGTTCTTCTCATTGTTGTTAAGTCGCTCAGGTGTTGAGTGGATACAAAGCAGATTTCATGCGTGGAATTTTAGTTCTATAATATGATCATGAAATCTTTTGCGGAAAAAATGCACGTAGCTGGATACATTACGTACATACAACACAAAGAATGATGCATAATCATGTCGCAGAAAAATGTCAAGACACAATCTCACAGATGCATCTTTATGTGTTTTGTGCACCTGAGATCTGCAGCTCAGATTTGGTGTCACCCTTGAATGTCAGCCAGTAACTCGGTTCTCCTCCCCATTCTTCCCAGTGACAGGTGTAAAGAGAACCCCATGGAAACAGGACATTGTAGCGTATTTTCGTGAAAACTGCAACATTGTGGAGCTTGCCTGCGGCGATCTCACTATTATCATGGGGGATATTGTGTGTGAGGTGACTAGGAGCTATTGCTGCCATTTAAATGTGCTTCTCCATTACACTGCCAGGGAAATCTACAATTACTGTGACTGCTGATGCTCAAGAAAAAAATCTACAGGTTATTTTTTGTGCCACTAATGTTGCTTGCTTTACGGTGTTGACATGTTTTCTTATTTTCAAGCCTGGGGAGTAACAGATTACATGTAACGATATTAAGTAATCAGAACATATAAAAAAGGTAACTGTATTCCATTACACTTACAGAAAAAGAAATATATAATAAGATTACAAATACATTTGGTAAAAAATGGGCAGTATTAGCAGGATTACCATTTAGAAATACATTTTAAAATGACAACAATATACTTACATGTGCAGCGTGCACACATTACAACACAACACACAAATTCAACAACACTGCTGTAGTTTCACTGAGAAAATGGAAACGTAACCTACACAGCCATAGCCACATAGGATAGCCGCTACCATTAGCTGCATAGAACAAATGCTAACGTTACCTACACAGGCTGCTAACTGCTAACTTTAGCTACTCAGACCAACTGCTAACGGGAGCTACACAGCCACAACCACTGATGTTAGCTTCAGAAACTATCCACTAACTTTAACTACACAGATCAACCATTAACATTAGTTACACAGCACAACTGCTAATGTTGGCTGCACAACCGACCACTAACGTTGACTACACATAACAACCACTAATGTTAGCTACACAGACCAACTGCTAACATTAGCCACACAGACCAACCACTAACATTAACTACACACACCAACCGCTAACATTAGCTGCACAGACCAACTGCCAACTTTCAGCTACAAAGAAAAGCCACTAACATTAGCTGCAGGGAACAACTGCTAACTTTAGCTACACAAACCAACTGCTGATGTTAGCTACACAGAAATCGAGTTAGCTAGCTAACCTGGAGATACTGCTACTACAATTATTTTGGGATTGTAGGTGGTGTTGCTGGGATGGTTTTGGGGTAACAGAATACCTCAAATGTGCAAAATTACAGCTGTTGATCTAAACATGTCTTTGCGCATGACACAGGAAGAAACAGCTAGACATATATTAATAAACCTAAATGAACATAAAACATTATACTAGGTTTCATCATATTTGGTATTGAGGTAATCCAAAAGTAACAGAAAGTAATCAGGTTACATTCATTTAATATTGTGACACTTGGATTAAGTTACTGACTACATTCCTTAACAGGTAATTAGTATCAGAAGATATAAGTAACCCTCCCAGTCCTGCTTATTTTGTGTTCAATGAGATAATGATAATGATGCAGAAGAGTATTAAGGTCATTAAGGTTTTCTTATTTCAAATACATTTTATTTTATTATACTGTAAAATACAAAACAATAACAAAGCATTTTTATTCACAAATGTACAAAAGTCAAGATTATATTACATATTTGGCTATAAACAAAAAAAAAAAATCTTTGTTCAGAGTTCACTCATTCCATACAAAAATATGAATGTCTCATATAAATTATTGCACTTTGCAGCTGCAGTGCATTGACGATTGCCATCACCATTTATAAGTGAAGTGTTCACCTGATTTAAGTCCGATTGTGGAAGAGAGGTTTCTAAGAAACACACAAAACAACCATATGGCACTTTTTTTTTCATAGTTTTCACCCTTTTGTATATTTTCCTTTAATCTTTGGTACCTTTTCTTCAGAGTCACTGAGCACCATTCTGTATAAATTAACATTGTACCTGAAATTAATGGCATCGCAGGTGAAATGTGTATATAAATATAGATGTATTCATTAATACAGTATTTTGAACAGTGTGTAGTTGTTAACAGAGCCTATATTGGCGTGTTGCTGGTAGAAGGCCTCTGGAGATGTTTGTCTGTTGCTCCTGGTTTCCCTGACAGAAATACATTTCCAGTTAAAAGCTGTTGGCACCTGGTCCTCCAAGTTTTGTCGGTTAAATAAGACAAATTCCAGTTTGGTCCCTTTCATAAAAGTTTACAACCCTGACTGAGAGGTCTCGTCGAGTCGCCTGCACAATGTGCGAAGACGGGATCGGCCTCGAGAGAAATTCTAGGCTCTTGAGGGAGTAATGCTCTGTCTTTTTTAGCCGTGAACACCACAGCTTGTCTTGTTGCTTTGACAACAGCCAGAAGGCAAATTATGGTTTTATAAAAGTGTTTGTTCAGGGTTCTGCTGATGTTTTTTTTTTTCATTCTTTCTGGAGCCTTCATTCCATCATAAGTGTCTCTTCATATGGAGAGCAAGGTGGTCCGACCTCGAGAAGGCCCGGTCACATTTCTGACACTGGAACGGCCGGTGGCCCGTGTGTTTCCTGTAGTGGCGTGTGAGCTCGTCCGAACGTGCAAACTTCCAACCACAGCCCTCCCAGTCGCAGTGGTAAGGCTTCTCCCCTTTGATGGAAACACAATACACACACAGAAGGAGCAGTTAGCGGCGGCCCGGAGGTTAAACTGGTCCAACCTTCCCCACCGTGAGGAGAAAAAGAGGCTCGTCCTGTCCTGCAGCTAATTTATAAAGGCCAAGCTAAACGGCCTGGGGTTTGTATTTGAACAGGGATCAGTATCAACCTGTTTCGCTGCACCTGCCAAACAACTCCCCCACCCCATCCCCCACCCAGCTAACCCCCATTCATGATGACTCAATGATTCAATGTGTTGGTACATAATAAAACAGCATGAAAGAGCAGTGTTAAACAGCAGTTACTAGCTACAAAAATATGCCTCCTGCTATCTTCAGGTGACTTCATTTAATTTAAACCAGATTTAAATGGCACACACACACACACACATTCAGCTACATACCTGTGTGTGTGCGGTGATGTGCTTTGAGGTGGGAGCTCTTTGTGTAGGTTTTCCCACACCCGACGTAGTCACACGTGTGCGTGGCGACTCTCTTCCTCGGCCAGGAGCGCCGACCACGTTTAGGCTTCGGTTCTTCCGGCAAACAGTCCCCACCGGAGATCATGAGGGGCTCTGCAGGGGTCAAAAGGTCATGGCCATCATCACGTGTTCAGGGAAAATATTCAGTGCACAAATACATGACATAAAACACGGTGTAATAAGGTGACAGGTTCTCATACTGACAGATCATGTTGTATTTTAATCACTAAAGACACAAAAGTTGATATACAGTAGAAAGTTGCAGAATGTTCATTATCATTTAGAAAATGTTTTTTTGTCATCAACTTTAAGATGCAATTGAAACTATCAGCCTTCTCTCTAAAAATACTTATTTTTAAAAGAACCTCAGAGTACTACAGTGTAAAAAGTTAACACACAACAATGAACAATAATGTGTTTAATAATCTAACCAATTTTAAATGTAGTGTAAATGCATGTGTATATTTAAAGTTTAAACAAAAAAAGACGTGTTTTGTAATTTCATTACTAATAATTAATCGATTAAATGACTGCTAGTGTTTCCAATTCATTCATCATGTGCAACTTTACTAACTTTTGTGTAAGTTTTGACATAAACTTAAAAAAGTTTTGCCTATACTCTTTCATTGAGATAATTTACTTTTCTTCTTTGTAGTTTTTGAAACTAAAAGAAATGTATTTCAAAAATTGGTCACATTGAGCTGTGAACCTTATTTTTTCATAATTTGGGTGCCTGAAAATTAACTGTTTTTATTTCAAAATCATTAAAATATTGACTATTATTCACTTTCACTTCAACGAGTTTGCTCAATCATTTTTGACAATTTGGTTATTTAAAGAATAAAAGTAAATAATCTCAACAAAAGATTAGTAGTTAGAGTTTTTAAAGTAAACATAATTACTGTATATAACAAGTGAACATATAACAGTTGGTTATGTCTTGTATCTATTTTGGCTGGTTTGTTAAAGCTAAATCATTGTGAACTGTTAGTTTTGTCGCCCTTAATGTTGTATAAAATGGTATTAAATTAGACCATGTATTGCTGTTGTGTCTTAGTTTTTGTTTGTTGTCATTTTCTTTGACGGACAAAAATCCACATTTAGAGCGTTCAATATACACAAAGGATAAAGATAGGCAGCTGTGACTAATGAGAAAAACAAACGTGCGCTCACCTTGGTACTGCATGGAGTTTGGCTGAGGGTAGGAGGTGTAGCCCTGCGGGGAGCTGTGGTGGTATCCCTGGGGAGGTAGAGTGATCTGAGCGTGGGCATGCCCCAGGACCTGGTGCTCCCGGCTCAGGGGATGGTCCGGGGAGAGGGAGGAGGACGACGATAACCTGCCGCCTGTCATGGACCTCCCTCCGCCGGGGAAGCCGTGCAGGTCTAAGTGGGCGGGACGCTGCTGTTGGCTCCCTCGGCCCTGAGAGTTCACCCCGGCCAGGTGGAGGTCGATGGGCTGCGAGATGGTGCAGTTACTGGGGTTCTCCTGCTTTATCCTGTGGCACGGAAAGGACGGCGAGGCGCGTGAAGGGGTGGGGTCTGACGTGGCATTAACGCAGGCCTTGCTCACGCTCACGCCCACGGCTTGGCTGTAGTCTCCCATGTCCATTGTGGTCTTGACCACAAACTTGCCGTGGAGGCTGGTGGGGTGGAGGTACGCCGGGTCCAACTCGGGTCTCATGAGCTCCGCCACAAAGCCTCCAGAGGGCGAGACGTCGCTGATGTCTGGGATGGTGTATAGCAGCTCGCTGGCGGTGCCCTGAGGGGACGGGAGGGGGTAAGATGAGGAGAAAGCGCCCGGGGAAGGAGACAGGGCCTGGGCAGAGCTGCACGCCATTGCCTCCTCCTGCTGTTGCTGCTGCTGCTGCTGTTGTTGCTGCTGCTGCTGCTGCTGCTGCTGCAGGATGGAGTTAGACAGAATGAAGTCGTAGTCCAAGTCCAGGTCAGGCTCGCGGTGTTTTTTGGACATGCTGGGGCTGGTTGTGCTGGTGGCAGTGGGATGGTCAGGGTCAGAGCAGCTGCTTCCTGTTGGCACGCTGGGTCTCTTAAGAAGGGACAACTCCTCCTTCCATCT
Source organism: Lutjanus argentimaculatus (assembly GCA_034769285.1). Lineage (NCBI taxonomy): Eukaryota > Metazoa > Chordata > Actinopteri > Lutjaniformes > Lutjanidae > Lutjanus > Lutjanus argentimaculatus. The sequence continues at coordinate 35,297,992 of JAWZSL010000005.1, read as the reverse complement.
CTAGAGGAAAGTTGCACAAGCGTTAATCACCATACTGCATGTCATGTCACTGTTTATAAGATACAGACAGGAGCCAAAAATACACACCTGAGGTTTAGGGCTGTTGTAGTTAATGTCTAAGATTTTGGATATCATCATATGATGGTAAGTGTTGTCTTTTCCTGCTTCTAAAGGCTGCATTACATTAGTCATTATATCCACATTTCTGATGATTATTTATCAAAAATCTCACTGTGTTCATATGTTCTCAAAGCACCAGCAATAGCAATAGTCATTCCTACAATATTGCAGCAATATCGACAAATATTGAGGTATTTTGTCAAACAATATCCTGATCCTGATCCATATCTATATCACCCAGCCCTACTTTTGTTTGCCCTATTTACATTAGTGCTTGTTTTGGATGGATAAGATCTTACAGTAGGCCTAGTAAGGCTGCGTATTTGCAAGACTCTGGAGATTATGATTCAACATATTGCGATATATTACAAGACTGTAATATATACTACTGTATTAGTATAAAGAACACGCCGGCTTATGCATATAATCTGAGTTAAAAGTTTACTTTCTTAAGCCAAAAGATAGATAACAACACTGGTAGCTCACAGTGAAAATAAACCACTAACATGAATCTTTACATGTGTCACAATATAGTGTTTTTGAGAATCGATACGGTATCACAGAACATCGAATATCGCGATACTCAAGAGTACTGATAATTTCTGGCACCCCTAAGTAGGACTGTGTCTTGGCAAGAATCTGGTGATACGATTCATATCACGATATACAGCAATACTGTATTAATCTAATTTTAAGAGAACTCTTACAGGATAAAGAAGACACCACCATATGCATAAAATCTGAGTTTAAAAAAAAGTTTACTTTTTTATGCATGAAAGCAGATAACAAAACTGCTATCTTACGGTCGGAGGCTTAAACATGACGGAAAATGAACCACTGCCAAGAATTTTTTACATGTATCACAATCAGGGTTGATCCCAGGACCGATACCGGTGTCAGAAAATGCCACCAATACTCCCTTAAATGCTGGTGTCGTTACCAGCAAGTATGCAAGTCTGTGCCCAGGATGGTGAAGTCACATTTTATAACATTCACTTGCTTTATACTTATATATTATGTATTTGTTAATGTTTTACAAAGGGTTTAACCTGAGACAGGCCACACAACAATGATAGCAATCATATCACATCCATACAGGGTCAGTACTGCTGTTAGAAAATAATTATATTTTCTTTTTAAGTCACTGGTATTGGATTTGTACTTGGTACTGGCCCAAACGCAAAGTTCAGGTATCAGAATCGGTAAAGAGAAGGAAAAAATCATACTGAAACATCTCTCATGAAAATGTCATGATATATAGTGTTTTGGTGAATCGATGCAGTATCACAAAACATAATATCACGATACTCAAATGTATCGATATCTTCCTACTCCTATATACTACAATACTGTTCCAGTATCAATAAATATTGAGGTATTTGTCAAAAATATCATGATATTTGATGTCCATATCACTCAGCCCTATTTGAGTTTGTCCAGCTTACTTGCCCTTGTACAAACTGTTCTATTTACTAGCAGTTTCAAATACACTCTAATCTAGGGCTGGAATGTCACAAAGGTGATGTCTTAAAATGTCTGTTTTGTCACACCAAAACCCAAAGATATTCAGTTTAAAGCATTAAATCTCCATATTTGAGAGGTTGAAGACAGCATTTCCTGTTATTTTTGCTTGAAAAATTTAACTTATTCATTATAAAACTAGTTTAATACTTTGATTATTTTTGAGTTGCTAGATTTATGACATGGTATTTCACTTGCCCTGGACAAGCGAGCAATCCTTATTGTTACTTGTTTTTCATAGATGGGACATAAATTAGGCCTGGTAAAGGAGGAAAGAACCTGGATCTGTAATGAAAAGTGAATACTATGACAGCTCAGCTACAGAGCTGCTGTAGCAAGTGTCCTTGGCAGAGACAGAGCACCACCTAGAATACAGATTATTCTCATTCATGAAGAAAAGTGCACTGCAAAGCACTATTGTTGGCAGAGTAAGCAACACCTCTGCCACCAGAAGATCTCTGCAGTAATTTTTTTTTTTAGCCTATTAATAACCCATTATGAATTAAAATAATATTAGGCATCATTGTGTTTTCTGCAGTGTCCCATGTGCGCTTTCACGGCCAGTGTAAACTGGTGCACGCCCCGGCAGAGTGTGGTGTCAAGCCCTGACTGAGCCCATAATAACACACTGGAAAACTGTAAATAAACTGCACAGGCTCACACATAGATGCAACATAAGAAGTGACCGCATGCTACTCACTGAATTGGCACTTCCTATGGATTTACTCTTGACAGTGGGGCCGCTGGCAAACGTGGATATTGACGGTAGAAGCGTTCCACCTAAAGCCATCTCGACGTCATTTGGAGGCTGCCTGAAATTACAGAGAAAAGATGGTAAATCCTCTGTGGAGCGGAGGGATCCAGGAGCAGCTGGCTGTTGTAGTCCAGAGAGATGCTGTTATTAAAAGTTTCTCACACCTCATCAGTGAGAATCGGGGTTTGGAGAGTCCGTTTTTTTGCGGCTGCTCTTCGGCGCGTCTGCTGCTGGGTGGATTTTTTTTTTTTTTTGGTTAAATATCCCCGCAGGTTTGAAGTTTCTGCTCCCTGCCGTGCGTTATTCTGTATTCCAGGACATGCTGCCGCTGATGGTGGGTGATTTTCACGCTGTTATTATTTTCTTTTTTTCTTTTTTTACCGGGGAGGACAGAGACAGAGACAGAGAGGCGACATACGGGGGGAATCCCTCTCGCCTGTTGCCATGCAGCAGCAGACCGGCAGACTGAAGTACTGAGGAAGCAGCGTGAGAGGTATCCTTAAATCACTGGAACAGGACACGCCTTCGCTGCATGGATCTGTCCGTGCGTCGTTGCCCGGCAACAAGCGCAAAACATTTGCGCCAGGGACAGAGAGACAGAGAGAGGGAGAGAGCACGTGGGGGGAGGCTGGGGAAGAGAAAGAGAGGGAGAGGAGGTTTGTTTGTATTCATAGCAACGGTACCTGTCCTTACTGCTCTTATCCGTGTGAAATGTGGGTGAAGAAGAAGTTTTGAACACCGACTAATATGAGAGTAACTGAATATTATTGAATTATGTGTGGAAGGTCACCTGCAGGTAAATGCGTCACCTGAATGGACAAAAAAAGCTCACGTCAGCCTACGTCATCAGCAGAGATGGGCAGTGCCTCAATTAAATGAATTTACAAAACGTATTTAATCATTTTTTTTTAGTATTTTGTAATTTTTATTTTAATGGTCGAAAACAAACTTGTAACTTGTAACAACAGCTTGTACTTGTGTGTTTGAAATACTTAAAGCTGCTACAACAAACTTTCATATTTTGTTGATTTTAGAGCCCCCTGTGGACAAAAGTGGGAGCGTATCCACGGTAAGAACCACAAAATATAACGTCAAAAATAACATTATCTAAATGAAGATCCTCCTGCTTCATTTTAACTGGCTAAATGTAACTTTCTCTGGGAAAATGTAAGCGTTTCAGGCTCGTTACATCTGATTTCACGGAGAATCTGACCATCTGACAGCCATTAAAATACCTATTAAAAAGTTGATCTTCTGTAAACTGATGCTGTTGTAAACTTTTGTGGGTCATTATAGAAGCATCACTATTCTACAGGGACTTTTTCATAACCAGTTGAAAATTCCTTGTAGTAGTTTTAAAATACATTATTGAATATATATTTTTTTTTTCTCAAACTAAAAGAAATCTCCGCCTGGCAACCTGAAACAATATTTGGATGTAACCCCTGTAATCACAAACATGTTGATTAGAAACTATAATTTAATGACATATTTTTTTCTCTGTAACTATAACAGATTATAATAACATTTATTTAGTAATTTAACCACAAGTAACTAGTTACATGTAACTAGTTACTCTCATATCATAATTAGCATGTGACCACAGAAATCTAATAAGTTCATCCTTTAGTCCAAGTGGGCGTTTGTGCCAAATCTGAAGAAACTCCCTCCAAGTGTTCCTGTGATATTGGTTCACGAGAGTGGGATGGACATGAGGTCACAGAGACCTTTGACCTTTGACCACCACTCGGTCTCGAGTTCATCCTCGAGACCGAGCGGACGTTTGTGCCAAATTTAAAGAAATTACCTCAAGGCGTTCTTGAGATATCGCATTCATAAGAATGACACAAAAAACATAATGGCTCTGGCCACAGCTGTCACCCACAGGGAGCCATAAAAAAAAAAGGTTTTTCAAAAACTGTGAATACACACTTATGAATCTTATATTCCATTTCTGCCATATTCTGCCAGTAAACGGCTGTAAATCTCACACACTGGACCTTTAAACTATATATCTTGTGTGTGACCTACATGCACATGTCCATATACTGGTCTACATTTTACAGCTGCAATTAGTTGATTAATTGATAGTAAGTAGTATTAGTCGCTTTTTTCATTTTTCAAGCAAAAACTGTCAAACATTTGCTGCTTCCAGCTTCTTAAATGTGAGGATTTGCTACTTTTCTTTGTCATAGATGATAGTAAATGAAGAGTCTCTGGATTTTTGAACTGTTTGTTGGACAAAAGAAGCGATTTGAAAATGTCCCTTTGGGCTCTGGGAAACTGAGATGAGCATTTTTCACAGTTTTCATTTGTCATTTTAACCTTGAAAATAATTATGAGTTGCAGCCCACTACATTTTAGTGATATGTTTCTTCTTTACAACAATTTAATAGCGTGCATCGTCTTCACTGACCAGCATATAACAGCCTCCCTTGCAACAAAAGCCCAATGAAAAAGACTTTTAACACAACAGTATATAGTTATGACAATTCTGTATGGGGAAAGACAACCCTACCTTACCAGGGATCATTAAAATGCTGAGAACTGTTGAGTGTTGAGTTTGAATTGGGTTCAGGCAGTGTTTGCTCAGAGCTAGCGAGCTAACACAAACCCTCTCTGTCCAACATAATTAGACACATTTACTCAAGAGTTCAGTGCGAGAGCAAACAAAGCGCTCGCTGCTGATCCTGCTGCATCAGGATCTTGTCCGTTAGGCACGTCAACAAACATGCCGTCAGCTCAACAGGACACATTGACTGTCAGTGTATGTCGGTGTCTTCATTCACAGTTTTGAATTGCATGAGCGCATGTTGCTTTGGTTGGCAAACAAGAACTGGTGGGAAAAATATAGACTACAATTGCATGGGAACTTTAAATAAAGTAAATAGAACGTGCATCCTGTTGGGCAACCCACAATTTATTGTTTGATATATTGACAGTAAGACACTTATTCCAATGTGTATCCAAACAGTAATATTTGTCTTCATCTTACTTTTCCACTTGCTTGGTGAGGAGTGATGTCTTTAAACCTACAATGTTTGAACTACATCTCTTGTTTTTGAAGACCTGTTTCCTACAGCAGGTAGAGACACAATGGGAGCTGTGTCATTATAGCCATATTCTTTATGGTGGGAGACAATGGTTTTGAAAATGATCCTGAAAACAAAGGCTTGACTTTGACAACTGAGGCATCGCAATAATGACAGAGAAAGGAGGAATAGAGATAAAGGAAGAGAAAATGACACCACTGTGTGCTTTTTTTTTCACAATGAAGTCATGGTGATTTAGTAACTCACACCAAACCCTCCTGTGGAGTTATCTTAATGCAACAATTACAAGGTTTAATTTCTAAACTCGCCTAAATCATGCTTTAATTTGAAATTATGTTGCACCGACCTTTAAAACTAGTTTAAAATGAAGAAAGATACAATTTAAATCTTTCTTTAAACCTGTAGTTTTGACTCTAAATCTAGATTAAATTTATTTCTGTTGGACCAGACTTTAAACTTACATTTCAGGAGGTTTGTGTATTTATTTTTTATGACAGCCTTTTTTAGATAGATTGAGCAAAATAATCAAGTTCCTTTAAGGAACAGAGACTCAACCCAATTGAGCTGCTTTCACCTCAGTTGATCCGTTAAATCAGTGTTTTTCCTTACAGTGATGTTTTTATCTTCTATTATTTTGCCATAGTGCTCCTTTAATTTGGCCAACAAGTTTTTCTCATATGAAGAAAAATTAGAGCTTCTTTACCAAACCATCATGAGTAAGCTTACTGATGTTTTAGCTAGCTAACAAACAATGTAATCTTGTGCTAACTTTTTAGCTAGCTAGCAAACAATGTAACTTTTAAGGGATTCAGAACAGCCCCACAACTATTTATATTTTTTCTCAGAAAACTATAGAAAAACAGTGTAGCGTCAAACGTTTTGTTAATTTTTTAGCTGAAGCAATGGAACATTTTGCTAACCTTTTAGCTAGCTAGCAAACAACATAACATTTTGTTAACTTTGTAGCTGGATAGCAAACAATGTAACATTTAAGGAATATAGAACAGCCAGCCACCAGTTTTTTTTTGTAATTTTTTTTAGCTAGCAAGCAAACAATGTAACATTTTGTTAAAAATGTATCTAGCTAGCAAACATTGTAGCATTAAAGGACTTGAGAACAACCCCCCAAAATGTATTATCTTTTTATTATTAATTTTAATCAGGGCTAGCAAGCATCTCCGTACTGATCTCTAAACTTGGATTTACTAAAAAAATAGAATGGTTTTAAATTGTTCTACAGAGCTCTGCTTAATTTTAAATCTGGATTTACTCATCTTAAACCCAGTTTAGCTAAACTCCAATACTCTATCCTAAACTCTTCTCTACAAGTAAAGATTAAATTTCCTTTTGTTGGTGCATCAAAATTAACTGGATGTGGTGAGAACATGAAAACATAAGCTGCACTTCCCCTGCCCACAATGAATCATTTGATGTGTAACAGTTCCAGATTGACATTATGTTAAAGGCATCGGTGACATAACTGTAGAATCGGATGTGGAGATACTGAGGTAATGTTATTGTATCAACAAGGATAACTGTTGAGCACTGACTCGAGTCCTGAGAGGTGTCACATTTTCCTCTCATCAACTTCAACAAGTGTCCTGATAATGTTGTTTGTGTGTGTGCTTATCAGCGTGAAATCAGGTATTGATGTCATGACACCTATACTAACTGTTTTAAAGGTGAGCTCAGGTGCTGTTCTTGGCTGTACCAAGAGTTTCGACCACTTAGACATTTACAAAAAAGTTAGTAGAGTTGACATATTCTGTCGTTATTCAAATCAAGATAAAGCACAGTTGATAATCCAGTCACACGGTTGTGAACATGGAGTGTAAGTAGTCAAATAACTCGACTGCACAACTCTTAAGTCTTTCAGCCTTTTTCCCCCTGCATGCATGCGACTGACATGGTTTCCACCGGCGTCCCTCCATTAAGTTCCCCCTCCTGGAAAGCACCCAAATGAATATGAGTACCAGCGGATCATAACTGCAGATATTGAGGTTTTCAGTGCTCTCTTCCAGATGCTGTTCAGTAATTAAAAAATAGCTTTCATACTTTCCTTAATTCTTGAAAGCTGAGTCAAGCTTTCTTGATTCTCCGTGCTGCACTTCCCTCCACTCCACCTCACATTAGCTCTAATACAATTATACATGTAGGAACTTTCTGTCTGTTTTGTCACCCGGTGCGAAGCCAAAAAAACTTTGAAGAGCTCATGCAACAAGGAACCGACTCCAGGTCTAATTCTAGTAATCTTTTCCTCCGGAACTGCATGACAAATTCCTTCATCTTCATGACAAATTCATGAAGAAAACAACAATAATGAACACCACTTTAAATGCCTGTTAATCGGGTATTTAAATCATTGTATTGTAATATAAACTTCAAAAAGACTTGAGTTAATGATTATTCGTTATTATCAGTTAATTGTTTAGGATACAAAATGCCAAAAAAGCCTAAACGATTAACTGATTATTAAAATAGTTGCTGACCAATTTTCTGTCTCTTAACTTGTTTCAGCTCCACAAACTACTGACATTTGTTTCATGTCATGTTTGGTGATGGCTGCATCTTGAAGTGTACGTTTGTAACTAAAACCAGGTGATGTACAACATTCGCATTACGAGGGTTGACATCACTCGGGTGCCCATTTATCGTCATTATTGTCAGACCTTGAACAACCCGATCTGGGATGAATGACCAGGACTGCTTGACTTTTTCATTTCTAATAATTAGGGTTGTTCTGATACCAGTAGCCTGCCAGTATCAAGTTTATGCACTGATCCGATATCACATAGATTTTTGTTGTTGTTGTTGTTGTTGTTGTTGTTGTTTTAACGCACAGGTGTTGCATCAGTATTCGGTATCAGCTGATACAAAAAGTTCAGGTATCGGAATCGGGAACATATTAAGTAAAAAGAGATGTTCCAATACCATTTTTTTCTTCCCAGTGCAGATTCTGATCGGCCTGTTCCGAGTACTGATCCAGGATCAGTGCGTTAAAAATATCAAAGTTCAGTCCACTCTGTAAAAAGTTTTTTGTGTTCCCCACAACCTCAAAACAGTTCAGTCCGATCCAGTTCACAGTCACAACAGAAAGACAAATCAAAAGGTTTACTCCGGGTTTTACCACAGGTCCCCACAAAAACGAATAAGAGAGATTATGTACAATATATTCACCAGGTACTCACGATACTGTTGAGTAGTCAGTCAGTCAGGTTTGCAGCGTCGGCCTTTGCTCCACCAAGACACTTGCAACTCCTGGAGAAACTCTGACTGGGAAATACACAATCCACCGGATTAATCCTCCTTCTAACACAGGCTTCTGTTTACCATGTGCTAGCTACAATAGTGTGATCTGATGGTGTTTCTCTCCTCCACTGACCGTTAAATTTGCCATATGGACGCTGCTGGGAAGTAGCGGGGTGCCGTTTCAGGGCTAATGAATTACGTGGTATCAGACTGGTGCACAGACTGGTTTCTCACCGATACCCAATCCCAGTATCGGAGGCATTTTATGATTACTAGTATCAGTATTGAACACCTCTTCTGATCTGATCTAAGAACACTTGTTGGATGCAGGTCTTTTCAGCTGAACACAGTTTTCAGGCCCTCAGAATTCACCACACCTGTTACTGTGGTCCAGACATTCACCAGCAAGTGGAAACCTGGTACATAAATCATAACAGCAACAAAAATTAGCTCTGGTCATTTTTTATGACAAAATAGTTCTGTGTTTGTTTTCTAAAAGGGCTGCTATGCTAACAGACGGGGTGGATGACAGCACGGCTGTGCGATGGTATGCATATGGATGAGGTCTGAGTCAGTACAGGCTGTTTGTTTGGACGGTCCGGGCCAAGCCTGTATAGCTGGACAGAGCTGCGGCCGGGCCGGGTTGCAACCGACCGACCCTGAGCTTTCATCACGTCGTATAATTTAGTGGTGGGCTTCCACAGGGGTAGGAAAATGTGGTTGAGGTTCGGGGTGGTGGTCGTGGTCATGTTGCAGGGCTTGTGCGAAGTGAAATGGGTTCAGAAGAGGAAGCGGAGAGAGGGAGAAGTCGGCGAGAAGAGACTGCGAGGGAGGAGAGAGCTCCTGCCGGGCGGCAGGCTGTCCAGCCTCTGCCTGCCCTGGGATTCCTCGGCAGCCTTAAATATGCCAGTTATTTTTAACCAGCGACGTAACAGAGCCCAGCGCCGGCCCCCTCTGTAATATTTCCTTTCTGTCAGGAGGGGAAATGGAGGGGAGCCACACTTCCTGGTCACATGATGCAGCTCAGGCAGCCGAATAAGGGACATGCAGGAGGGGAAGTGCACAGGGAAGAGCGAATGAGGGGAGGAGAGGGAGCTCGGCTGGCTGCCTCATACCCTCACCAGCCCACATATTCACTCAGCACCTCCTTTCTCCAGAGTTTAACCCCCTCACGTTGGCCAGATGAGGCAGTCTGTTTTAATCAGATGCTCAGACGTCAGAAGCCAGAGGGACCAGAGCAGAGATTGGCGTTCGTGAGCTGCGGAGGAAATGAGAGCGCGGGTACAGCACATCAACAGACGGAGGGGTGGGGGGAGGGCCCCCGTGACGTCAGAGCAGGGACCCGCCAGGATTAGAAGCCTCTAAAAAGAAAAGGCCCGGGACTGTGCTGCCAGAGCTGGAGAAAATGTGTTTCTCTGTCTGTCTGACATGGGAGAATCAGGGACTTCCCATGAGCTCACCTTGTTGACATACAGAGAACTTGGACTGGTTCATGTCTCAATCTGCACAAACCTCACTACCAGCAAAATTAGTACCAGTCTCACATCACAGACTGAAACGTTTGACCAATTTGTTTCACATCCACAGTGGACACACGTCATTTAAATGGATAAGCATGCAGAATATGACGACCTGAATTTAGTTGAAATACGCATAAAATCAAGCCCCACGTCACACTTTACTTCATGCTGTTTACAAGGTTCATTATTACAAGCTAGATCTGCTCAATTTATGCAAGTTATTTGCATTAAAATATCCTCTGCTCCTGGCGGGCTTTCAAGTGGACAGACTGTTAAACCGAACTCTATTCAAAAAGCAGGTGTTTTATGGTAGGGACATATTTCTCACAGTCTAAACTTTAGTTAGACCGTCACTAAGACTCTTTTCTGATTCATTTAGATCTACAGGCACCATCAGCACACGTCATCTACTCAGTAACATCCTTAACTAATCTGTGATGAAGTGTTTGCCACAGACGTAACTGCTCATATTCACCAGATGAAAGTGACGTATGTAGTTCCAACCACTGAGCAGGATTGATGAGGGCGGGGGGCAATGAACAAAGCCTTCAAATAGTGTTGTAGCTATGTGCGAATTTTTTCAAAAGTGGAGTCAGCCTCACACGTTTCCCCCCAGTGATTTTTAGTGTGTGTAGCTAGAACACCAATGGGCAGTGTTTCAGGGCTTCCAGTGAAGCTAGCGGATATCTGGATAACAGATAACGGACATGCGGGCCAAGATTTCCTCTTCCAAGTGCTGTTCATTGATTACAGTCTGATCAGCAACTTAACACAGGACTGGACTTGGAGTTGAGAGGCAGTGTCTACAGATATCTGCATATGAATGAAGATATTTTTTTTAACAAGCTGATAAAAAGCTAAATTATCGTTAAACAATTGTCAGTGTGTTCCTCCAAAGATTACATTACAAGCTGCGCCAGTGGTATGAAATGATATACACTTCCTGTGTCCTAAGTGAGCGTGGTCAGAAGTGGTGGAAGTGTTGAACATACGTATGGATGAAAGCAAAGACAAAACACAAGTAATAAAGCACAAATTTAATGTTTCCGCCTTTTTTTCCTGCTAGCTTCTTAGGCTTTGTATTGTTCTAGAACATATCTGCAGTACCAGATCTCGCGAGAGTGTGTTGCTGAGGCAAGTCACGAATAAAGTTAATTTTCTCCTTTTTTCATCTGTCTGAAAAATACCATTTTAGTGCCAGAATGTTTGGGAGATAGGTAGCTTGTGAAAACTGGTTCCAGTATTTACTTTGGTAACTCTGGGGCGAAAATAAATCAGTTGTAATCTGTGCTCATGTTCATGTTTGAATAGAATCAGGGGTGGGGTAGTGGCGAAACCAACATGACTATAAAGTGCGCCGTCTCCCCTCTAAACTGCCTCTGGTTCGAACTCTTTTACTCACCACGTGGATTATTTACCTGCATGCAACTAAAGCCTGCTCAAATGTGGTTGGTAAATAACTACTCGGACTACAAATGGAAACCAGAATGCTTCTAATGGCAAAATCCTGTCCCTTGCCTACAGATTGTGCATACATATACAGATATCTTTATAAATTTCGAATTTTTAGTTTGCAGTAAAAGCCTATTTGATGTTGAAACCACTTACAGTGGTGCACTGACGTGACATTAACAGAGTAGAGGTTTAGGGAAACTGTTACGGACAGGAAAAAGCAAGATTCACCTTTAAGGGTGATTCAGGTTCAGAGAAAAATAGCATTTCTGAAAGCCTGGAGCTTTTGTGGAATCCTCACTAATGGTAACCAAATTATTACAAAATAACTCCAACCTGTGTGTAGTGACTTGGAATGGAAAATAATCAAAAGATTGTGATTTCTATTGATCGGTAATCTTGCACTTGGATGAGGTGAGCTTAAATGAACCCCTCGACCTGATTCTCCCTGCTTTCTTGTTTTATTTAAATATGACTCACTGTCCAAATGCTTAAGTCGTCTGCATAAACAAAGCCAGCATCCTTAATAAAATAGATACTGTGTGTACTATCTATCCAGAGGGTGTAGACAACATAATGTAAACATGCATTAATTCCTTCGGGACTTGAATCACATTTACAAATGCTGCTTCAAACACAGGTCGGCTGAGGTTAAATGTAAGTCAGCAGCATCTGTCGGCTATAAAAGAGATCTGGCAATCATCTCTTTGATATGAGTTCTCAAGGTTTTTATGCAATAGCAAGCAATTAACTGAACTCCAAGGAGGCCAAGTCATCTGTGGCTAAAGTGCAGGTGCAAGAACAAAAAAAAAAATGCAATAGGAACGGTCTCAGAAATCATGATAACATGTGGTAAACACAGACAAACTGCAGCAGAAAACATTCACAAGATGAAGCTGACCAACATGGATACAGCATGTTGGAAATTTCTAATACATTTTGTCCATATAGTTCAGCTAATCAGCAGCTTAAAGGGACAGTTTGGATTATTTGAATTCAGGTTTTATGAGGTACTTCTTAATAGTCGGTGTGTTACCTATGGTAGATGATGAGTGATTGTAAGTGTACGCTATAGTTAGAATATTTTTACTACTTTGCCATCACCTGAAAATCACTCTCTCTTGCTCAACCAAACTCCATTGGCGAAATAGGTAATTTTACCTCACTGGAAATGGGAGCTGCTGGTGTACCACTGCCTCGATCCATTAGTTAGTTTGTCTTCTTGGGTGACTTTGGTGAATCAAAACTAACCTTTTAAAACACCAATGTCACACAATAACACAAATAAACTGAACAACTGGGGCAGCATTTGACCAGCAAGTCCTGTGTTCTGCATGGTAAAATTACTGATTTTCTCAATGGAGTCTGGTTGATTTGGAGAGAGCAATATTTGACTTAAATAATGTCGGTTTCCCATTGGAAAAGGCTGTCTGATAGCACGGTAAAGTAGTGAAAATACTTTTTTAAGTGGCTAAAATACAAACCAGCAGCAAGCTGACTGGCATCTGTAAAAGATAACACACTGGCTATTGATAAGTACCTCATACAATAATACGACATATCCCTTTAATAGGACTCATTGTAGCTTTCATATGGTTGTAGCCATGCCAGCAATAAAATTGATTTACCTTAAAATGTTTCCATTATTTTGTCCACCTCCGTGTCTGCGTCTTATAAAGTATATTCCAGAGCAACATGAGCTTCAGAACAATCTACTTTAACACGAGCCGTTTCAGTCACGCTTGCATCATAAAAGCTGAGTGTACAGGCTGTCAGCAAAGCAAGACCACATCTTTACAATGTTAGAAAGGTTCCTATAGAAACATACGAGTGTTAAAGTTTTTATTTCTCTGTATGAGCCTGTATCACAACCCTGCTGCACAGCAATTACAGCAATCACCAGCATTCTTAAACCTTCAAGAGCGCCCTGGCATTGATTCAGAGGCAGCTAATAGGTCGTCGCTGCTCTGCTGTTAAACCGTGGCTGTCACATTTGCACAACACTTGATTAAATCTTTATGTTCGTGGAATTTGAGATGCAGTTTGATAAAAGCTCGGTGGTTCAGTGACACAGACGCGTAGCCTGCACTCGTAGAAATAAAAGTGCTGATCAGAACCATATAGGGTTCCCTGTGGGAGAGCTTTTTGGTTCCTTGAAGAACAAAAACAAAGGAACCCTTTCAGACATAACTTTAAAGGGTTATATCTAGAACCCTTTGTGAAAGGTCTCACCAGAACCCTCTTTAAAAGGTTCTACAGAGAGCAATGGTGAAATGGTTCCACCCAAAATCCTCTCTCAGGGTATCCAGAATCTTTCCACCCTCCAAGAGTACAACAACAAAACCCTTTTATAATCCAAGGGTTTCACCTAGAACCTACCCAGCGGGTGCTAAAGAGAACACTTTTATATTCCAAGGGTTTCATCCAGAACCCGTCTAGGGTGTTCTACTAAGAATGGTTTTATATTCCAAAAGTTTCATATAAAGCCTTCGCAAGGGTTCTACAGAGAACCCTTTTATATCACAAGGGTTTCATGCAGAACCTACCCAAGAGTTCTACCAAGGACCCTTTTATCGTCCAAGGGTTTCATTTAGAACCCACCCAAGTGTTCTAACAAAGACCCTTTTATATTTCACGGGTTTCAGAACCAACCCAAGAGTTCTACAGAGAACCCTGTTATATCCAAAGGATTTCATGTAGAACCAACCCAAGGGTTCTATGGAGAACCCTGTTATATCCAAAGGATTTCATGTTGAACCAACCCAAGGGTTCTATGGAGAACTCCTTTATATTCCAAGGGTTTCGTGTAAAACAAACCCAAGGGTTCTAAAGAGAGCCCTTTTATATCCCAAGTGTTTCATGTAGAACCTACCCAGGGATTCATGTAGAACCCACCCAAGGTTTCTAAGAGAACCCTGTTATATCCAAAGGATTTCATGTAGAACCAACCCAAGGGTTCTATGGAGAACTCCTTTATATTCCAAGTCTCAGAAAAGATTAAATCGAAAAATTTAATCTTTTCCTGAGATTACAATGACCTGGACGAATGAGAACATTCACGGACTTTATATTCCAAGGGTTTCGTGTAAAACAAACCCAAGGGTTTATAGAGAGCCCTTTTATATCCCAAGTGTTTCATGTAGACCTACCCAGGGATTCATGTAGAACCCACCCAAGGTTTCTGCCAAGAATCAATTTATATTCCAAGGGTTGTGTAGAACCCACACAAGGGTTTTACAGAGAACCTTTTTATATCTCAAGGGTTTCGTGTAGAACCTACCCAGGGGAACTAAAACATATTTAAGGGTTTCACCTATAACCCTCTTGTCCTCTGATGGTTCTATGAAAAAGCATGTTGTGTTCTATTTTTATTTTAATAATCAGTGTTACAATGACCATAGTTTAAACTGAGAAAACATCAACACCCAACAATCCTTTAAACAATCCTTCAAGAACTCTTTTTTTAATAGTTTCTTCAAAAAAGGGCTCTTCAGAAGTAAATGATTCTGTGTGGAACCTCAGCCCTTCAAGAGGAACTCTTATTCCTAAAAGTGTAGAGATTGTGATTTACAAAGTTTTGAGCGTATCATTGAACTTGGAATTTTAAGCATTCAAGTAAAGTCTAGTAAATGTTGAGCTCTCCTGCAGTTTTACTTTACGTTTAAATACTACAAATCGATATGTTTTCCAGTTAAAACTACCAAATCGCCTACACATCATCTGCTGATGCTCTCCAGACTGGCTGAACACAGTGTTTGGCATTATAATATGCAGAAATTCATGTGGTAATTGTTGTCAGATTTCAGGGTAGTAGGCCTCTGCGTTCCTGAGAAGGTGTGGACTCTCCTGTTTTCCCATTGGGAGTGGTTGGGAATGTGTGACCTTTTCCATGGATCGCCGTTTTTCAGGACCTGGATTAAATCCCCTGGAAACATGCCTGCAATTGGCGCAACCATCCAGAGACGCGCAGTGACAGTAATAGTTGTGAATATCATCACGTAGGCCTGCAGGATGATCCATGGTTTGTAGGAGAGGAGACAGTCTTGTTGGGAAACTCCCGTCGCTAAAAGCAGGGAACTCCTAATAAATTCTCTGCGCAATAAGAGGGAAGAAACATAAATGTCACCACTGTTTCTCCAAACCTCCCTATGGTGTGAACTTTAATATTCAGGCATAAATCTGGGAGGTAGATGGCAAAACTTTGGAAGAGTTCTATAAAAGAGGAATGCTGTGAAGGACTAAGAGGAGAGACATGGAAAATTATGGTCAGAAAAATACTTTAAAGTTCAACGCAGAAACTTATTTCTTGCTTTTTTTTCTCACTCAATACCATTAGTTTTCCTCCCTCGGTGCATTGTCTCTGCGTATATACATTCCCAGTAATAGGCAAACAACTTTTATGGCAACGTTTTTTTAGCCAAGTGTCCAAATCAAATCAGAAATGGCACGTTGTGGTAACCTTAATCAAACTACAAATCATTTCAGACTGATCGTCCCCGCTGGAATGCTGAGGAAAGAACAATACTTGACAGGCCCAATTTAAGTGATAGCTTCTCCAGTCTGACGTTTTATTGACATCATGCTGGGTCTAATTGAGGAGGGGGGTTTCAGTAACTCAAACCAGATGGGCCACCAGCTCATGAACTAACAGCCCCCCCCCTCCCTCTCCACCCTTTGCCTTTTTCTCTCTCTTACACTCGGAACTGTTGGCCAATGAAATACTTAACTATAATATAAGATTTCATAAAACTGACCTATTTGGTCAAATTTACATTGATTGTAAGAATCTGATACCGTGCCATTTATTATAAAGACACTCAAAGCTGGCAGTGGAAAGTAGGGAGTGAAAACATTATCTTAGCATGTCGAACTCAGTGGATTTTATATCAGATTTTATTTCTGGGATAGACTAATGAATACCCTTGAGGGAATAGTTTGAGAGTTTGGTAGATTTGCTTTTTCACTTTCTACTCAAGAGTGAGTAGGTTGAGAACACTTTTAAGTCTGTGTGTTAGACTTTCACTTATAAATGAATGTCCATTCAAGCACTTGAGTTCACGCAATGCTGTTTAAGTCCAGCAGTGCCAGGTAAATTTTTTTATTTTGCTGTATAGGCCTACCGAGTTTTAAAATCTGGTGTCCGTGGGACATTCCCACGCTAGCGCACCGTCGAGTTGTGTTTCTACATCAACCAGCAATGATTGGTTTGCCAGAGCTGAAGGGGACAGCAACCATAGCGACAGCATGGCGGAGTGGATGTTTCCGCAAGGTTTCTGCCTGTTAAAGGAAAGTTTTTCCTTGGCACTGTCGCCAAGTGCTTGCTCATGGTGGAAATTGTTGGTAAATAACATTATAAGGAATACAGTCTAGACCTGCTCTGTATAAAAAGTGCCCTGAAATAACTTTTGTTATGATTTGGTGCTATATTATGGTGACCAGATGTCACGGTTTGACCCAGACTGTCCCAATTTCAAGCGTGTTGTCCCGACAAATATCCGGAAAGCACTAAATTGTTCCGGTTTTCAACATTCAATAACAAATTGTCCTGGTTTTCACCACAATTAAATAGGCTATGAGGCTGCAAAAGCATGTGCTGCGCCCTTGGTTTAATATTTTGCACCCTCATTTGAAATTGGGATAATAAATGCGCATGGTGTTAGGGCTCCCTGTGCTTCTCCACCTTCTTTTTTGGTTCATGCATGCGCAGCAGCACTATACATCGGCACGTGTGGTGATTATTAAATAGTCCATAACCAGTCATGTCACTGTCTTCACATTGCTCTCAAACAGCTGTGTCAATCACAGTTAAATGTAACAGCAACATCTCAGCAATATAAAGAAACTAATTTGGCAATGATATATCGGACTAGCGCTATTTTAGCAATAATTCGATCTCATCTCGTTGATGGTCCCATTGTTTTGTGATTAATGTTACACAATTTGAAATGCAATGTCTTTCAAGGATAAAGGAAAGTTGGAAAAGAGATGAGCCCTGCTGTCTCCTTCATTATAAAAAAGCAGAATACTGAATTGCAACTAACTAGTCTTTATGGTTATACTGTAGCAGCCTGGTGTTGTTTTCAGCGGTTTTAATGAAGGTAAACACAGTGAATGTCTGTGTATGACAGCACTTCTCAGAGGCTGCAGATTTATCAACATATATCAGTGCTGCCTTCAGGTGCTGCAGGAAATTCATGACCAGAGGGAGAAGCTTTTCATCCAGTATGAAGCAGCTGTGGACCGCAGATACTATAAGAATATCCCACATTAATTCATAGATCATTACAGACTGACATTAAATGTTATTTTCACAGCCGCTAATTTCAGATAGGTGTGCCGAGCAGTGAAATAATTGTCCCTGATTTATTATTTAATTTATAATTTAATTTTATGTGCATTATTTTAATTTATCTGATGAAAAAGCCTGTGATGTGTGCATAAGTGCATACACAAGTGTGCACTTGACCATGCTAGCTTGGCTCTGCATGGCAACAAAATCCACTTACCAACACCTATAGGCTTAGTAATTAATATTATATCATCTTTGATTTAATCTGAACAGAATCAAAAGTGTAAAAACCCAGTTTTGCACAGGATTGCCAGACTAAATTAATGAGTTGAGTTTTGTTTCCATTGGATAGAACCAGGTTGGCTGTTTTCTCTTGTTTCTAGTCTTTATGCTAAGCTAACCAGCGTCTGGCTCCAGCTACATGTTGAGCATACAGAAATGAGAGTGGTATCGATTTTCTCTGCCAGAAAGCAAATAAGCAGATTTCCCAACATGTCAAAGTATTCCTTTGAAGCTAAGTAAAGTTAAATCCAGAGCATTAACATGACACACACATGTGCGCACACATCATACACAGAGGGGGGAAAGAGACAGAGCTACTACAGGCTGTTCATTAGACACATGGATTTAATGAGTCTGAAGAGAAAGCTGGCTGTTAGAAGTGAACTAAATTAGTAGGTTCACATTCTTCTGAGCCAAAATGGGAAATTTGCCACATCAGCAAAACAGTCCTTATTTGCGGGCATATTTGAAAAGACATCAGAGAGTTTCTGATTTCATACCCACTGCGATCAATAGTGAATGCATTAAAGTAATTTCACCAACTGTTAATGGTATTTGCGATGCAGCTTGCGAGCTATGGTACAGTAATCAAATAGGCTTGAGAAAATAAAAAACACTGAGAAGTCCTTAAGAATTCAATTAGGATCCCCCTGGCAAACCCTTCCACATAAATGCCCATAAACATGACAAAAGCATGGTAATCATTAAAGCTTGGCCATCAGTGAAAGATTTTATTGATCTATGGTGAGAAACTGGGTAAATTGTGTAAAGATGGCCCAGCAGAGCAGTATTGGGAACACTGGGAAAAGCGGTCAGACCACTGGAACTGATGCAAGATTAAAACTTGATCCCAGTCACATTGTCTGTCTCATTTTTCAGCTACTGGCAGAGAAACACCGTTGTATGTACAGTCCATGACACTGGTAGAGACAGAGCTTTAGGCTAACAGTGAGTGTTCACTTAAGCAGAACAGCAAATATTAACAACAATTAACCTACCAAGTCCAGTCACTGAGAGATGAGCAAATAAATGATTAAACCACAAATTAATTTGCAGTGACTTAAACCATTTTTTTTTTTTTTAATCTTCTTGGCTGCCTTTGACTGTATATGCAGGTATGTTCATTAGTGCTGTATTTACCATTGGAGGAGCTTGTGGGCTGTAACAGTAGTAGATTATAGAGTGGTGCTCATTCAGCTGTGACTCTTTAGAAAAGCAGAACAGACTCCAGTTCAGAGCTCCACAAATCCGAGAACTAAATCTGGAACTGGTACCCAAAAACCTGCATGAAAAGGCAGGAAATCCGACATCGCTGTTGATGTGTGTCAGATGAGAGAGAATGGTGAGAAGGTCAATGAGCAGTGTTGGCGGTAATGTGATACAAAGTAACTCATGATTGTAACATAAGATGTTGGTTTTGCAAGTCAAGCGCTCGGTTATTTTGTTATGTTTTCAAATGTTTGCTGGTTTTAAATTGAAGATGAAATCATGGCATGTTGTCTTAATGATGTAGTTTTTTTGTTTGTTCGTTTTTTGCCGAATGTCTTAATGCTGTGAAATTGTATTGTTGTTGCTGTTATTATGCTGTTATTGTTGCTGTATCTTCATGCTGTTTGGTCTTGCTATTGCTGTTGCTGAGGCAGCTGTATCATGAATGTGTTCTGTCTTGTAATTGTGTTTTTATAAAGTAATAGTGTCTTTTAGCAGAGAGGTTGTTCTTTGTTTCAGGGACTACAGATGAAAATTAGCTTAAAGCTAACTCTGGTGCAGCTAACTTGCTGTGCATTATCCCTGTGAAGTAAAATAAATAAAAAATGAATAAATAAAAAATAAGATGTCTCGTCCTGCTAGTTTTACTGTATTTCTAACACTGCAAGACTGCTGCCTGCAACTTTTTTGCATTTGAGACAGAGGACAGACAGACGGTCAATACTTCAACACTAGTGTGAGGTAAGCTAGCTATGTTTTACTGTCCATATCTTCTGTCCACATGACATGTTGTTTCTCCATGGCTATTTCAGACGCCCTGTTTGCCACTATGTGCAAATACAGTGAGAATAAAAACGCTGACCTTTGGGATTCAACTCCTGGCTCTGCGTCAAGTGTGCGAAAGCCTGACAATGGCCGACCAAAATTTGTGAAATGTTCGGGAGCAGGTCATCAGACACCACAAAATGAAGCAGAAATTCGGTCTGACCCTAAAATGAGTCATGCAGCTCAAAAGTCGTGTCAAAAACAGGGTCAAACCCTACAGTGTATGCCCAGCCTCTTCCCAGTTTGCTGTCACATTCACAAATGGGTTTTCATTTTTGGTAATGCAAAAGTACTCTAACTGCTTAATTTCTCTATGGGAAAGACTGTAACATAACAAGTAATCTTGTAATGTAACAAGTTACTTTTCAAAATAACCCAACCTTTTTACCGAACACTGTGAAGGAGGCAGTGTGAATTTCTTTTTACATGTTTTGCTGGTCATTGCCTCCACAAGCTGCAGTGTTTAGAGCATTACTTGCTGCAAAGTTGCCAGTTTGCCTGCGTGAACATGCCAAATTGGAACCTGAGGAAGTGCCAGTTTTGTTGGATGAATCCACTGTTTCGACAAATTCGGTTGACAGATTAGAAATAATTTAGATAATTACCTCGAAACATATCTGACTTTTTTTTTTTCTCACAGTGAGCTTTTCCAACAATACCCCAAGCCACTAGACTTTTTAAGAGAACAGTGTGACTCACACAGCGGTCGTGTTTCTAACTGTGTGACCTCGTTGCCCTGCGTTGGTTTGAAGACTTTACAGCCAGAGTGGACGCTCTCCAGCTTGTTGACGGCGTGTGAGAGAGAGAGTGCGTGGACTTATTCCACTACCCCACAATGCCAAGCTACAGTTCAGTATGTATGCCTGCTCACATATATGGCAGACGTGAGCTAGCTGCATCTGTACCAGGGAAAATGTGATGCGGGGGTACTTTGCTGTGGTGAGATGTCGACATGTTATGGAACTTGACAAAAAGCCAGTAAGACGTGGGCATGCAAACACCATATAAGCATATGCGCGCGCACACACACTCGTACACACCTCCTCTCTGAACGCTGAGGGAAAAATACAACTTTTTGTTTGTCTTGGAGCTTCAGCACCAGTGTCACCACGTTCACATACAGCTAGAAAAAGTCGCCTCGCTATTTAAAGCACACCCATGTTCACAATGAAGGGCTTATTCAGCTGGCCTTGTATTTGTGTTTTCTTGTTAAATAAGTAAGGGGCTCCTTCCTGCAAAGAGCAAACAAGTGCATGAGATGACTCCACAGAGCGCAGGATGACGTGAAGAGGAGAACAATCAACAGTGTGTGTACCTGTTGTGCACGTCGTTAGGAATAAATGGTTGCATTACTGTGCTCACACATACCCAGGAGCTATGTGTGTCCTCACTTCCTCATTCTGCATGTGCTTGTGTGTGCCTGAAAGAGACATATGAATGGAGGAGCAGAGTATTGTACACCTGAGAAGACTATAGTTTAGTTTCTCTCCTCTGTCACAGAGCTGGGAACCACCGCAGGGAGGACGTGAAGCTATTTTTGGAACGACTCACCTCTGTTTCCCCTCTGGGCTCAATACTGCCCCATGGGGACTGTGAAAACAGACGATAATTGTAATAAATTTTATTTAGGAAGATGTTTTTAGTAAGAAGGAAGACACAAGAAAACCTAATTTAAAAAATATTCTCAACTTTGCAAATGTCTGCGGTTACATCTGGCAGTTGTGGTGGCATTGCAGAAGGTCTACTGGGTGCACTCTTCTAGTTACAGCTTATTTTCTTATTGTCTACTTGTCTTATTTTCATAGCAGCTCCAGTTTGAAATACTGTAATTAAACTGAACTCACCAAATTACTTGGTGAGATGTGGGAACACAGCATCTCAGCCACGCTAGCAGCTCCGTGAGGCTTTTTGCGACAATGCTAACATGCTGATGTTAAGTAGGCATGATGTTTGCCTTATTAACCATCTTAGTTTAGCGGTTAGCATGCTAACATTTATTGCTTATGATGTGTTCCAGGCAAAGCTGGAGGTCACAATTTCCCAGTTGAAAAGTCCAGCTTCTGACCTCCAAGCGTTCCAGGTGCACATCACCAAACATTAATGAAAAAACAGTTCTCAGCAATGCAGCCTCCTTGTATATGTAAACAAAATACAGGCAAACTGTACTGTTACTGGAAACCTTTATGGCAACATATTTTCACATAAATGTACATCCAGAAGAGGTGATAGAATGTGTTATTTTAATTAAATACAGGCTAATTAAATTTATGTTATTGAAATTTATAATTTGGCTCGATGATCGGACCAGATGAAAAGTCAGGTGATCACCAAAGTGATTACAGTTCATCCTCAGGAATGTCTGAACAAAATATCCTGGCAATCTATTAAATAGTTGTTGTGTTTGCACAAAAGTGTTGGAACAACCGACCGTCTTGCCATGCAAATAGCATGCTTCAAAAGAAGTTAAATTGACAACAAACAATAGTTTTGCATAATTGTTTCAAATGAACGCCCACGCTAACTGTCCATTACTGACATCAAACACAGTTTCCAGGCCAACGTCCTGCTTCAAGGGACCTACTGTACCAACAATAGGCCCGCTTATGATACAGTAATTTGCTTAGCTGTGTGTACACACGGTTTTCCTGTTTAATTAGCGCTTATTACCAACATCTGGAGTGTGCTCGCTTGTTTTCACCTCCAAATAAAGTGTATTAGAGAACCTGTCTTAACTGTTAGCTTATCTGCAACCTGTCTGATCCTCTCATGGCTGAAATCCATGGGGCACGGACACAACGCGTCACGTAGGCTGGTGGACCGGGGTTGCTACTCTCACCTTTTTTGCATGTTTTTGTGTGCCAGCCGTTTTCTCAGGAGATTTAAAGTAGTGCTGATGATCGGCTTCATTGTGTGAACAAGTGTTAATGCAGTTGCTTATATTAGCATAGTCTAACTGGTACAGAATCATAGATAAACATTTATTTAATTGATTTATGTTCATGTTAAACGAATTGTGTTGCCTCAGGTACAACGAGGTATTTATTTTAATCATTTTTAAACAGGTTGTAATAATTTTTTATACAGTATAGTTCTATGTAGCTTTTACCTGTAGGAGAGCAGCGTAGCTGAACATAGAGAAAAACAGACGACCAGACTCGTAAAAATAGAAATGAGCAGCACGAGAGCTCCTATTTTCAGTAGAACCAAGAATAGAAGAGCTTAACTCCCTTAACTTTTCCAGTCATTTCTCTCAAGAAAAAATATTTGCACCGGGGCCATTCACAATTATCTTGCGCTGCAGTTGGTGACTACAACGTTATAACAACCAATAGAAAACTATGAAAATAAGTCCCAGGTTGTAATAAACCGCAATTATCCTTTAATGTAAATTACACCGCAGGCTCATTTCATAGAGGATGGATTAGATTAAAACATCATCTCTTCCAAATACCATATTGATTTTCCTTTTTTCCTCTGTCAACTTCCTCTTCATCTCCTGCTGGTTTAATTTTTCTTCATATATACACAGCACAGCCATGTGCACGCATACCCCTCATCAACACATCCAGCACGACTTCGCCTGCGTTCCATAACAAAGAATCCAGATTGTGTAACTGTCTGTCAAACCAGTTTTTTTTTCTCTCCTCACTATGTTAATACCTCACCACAAAGTTACAGAGGGAGGGAGGACCCTCCCCTCCCTGTGACTCACTCTTATATGTGCGTAAGCAGTCGCTGCAGACCTGAGAGTAGTATTCCATTACTCTTACCACTATTATTGTCTTCATCTTCATCATCGTCGCTGTTGTTGTGCTGTTATGGCTGCTGTGAATGACGGCTATGTTCAAAAACAGAGAGAAACTCACTGCGGCAGTCAGGCTTAGATCATAATGTAGATAATGTATCGCCATGGAAACGTTCAGCTGTTTACCTTCATTCCTTCTTACAGTGGAGCATATTTTCACTAATTCACAAATAAAAGTGCTAATGAGAACCGTAAAGCGTTCTTTGGCTTGTCCCCATAGGAGAACCCTGCCGAGAACCTTTTTACCTTATCCTTTTTTATATTCCAAGGGTTTCATCTAGAACCTACCCAGGGGGTGCAACTGAAAAACCCTTTTATATCCCGAGGTTTGTATCTAGAATCCCATTTATATTCCAAGGACTTTATCTAGAACCCTCCCAGGGGGTTCAAGCAAGAACCTTCTTATATTCCAAGGGTTTTATATAGAACCCTACCAGAGGACATCTACCAAGAACCTTTTTATATTCAAAGTTTTTTATTTAGAACCCACCTAAGGGGTTCAACCACACACCCTTTTATAGTCTGAGGATTTTTATCTAGAACCCACCCAGGAGGTTCTACTGAGAATTCTTTTATATTCCAAGGGTTTTATACAGAACCCAGCCATGGCTTTCTACAGAGAGCCCTTTTATATTCCAAGAATTTTATCTAAAGCTCACTCAGGACGTTCTGCTGAGAATCCTTTTATATTATGGTACAAAGGATTTCAACAATCTTAAACTTAAATGGTAAAACAGCTACAGAAAAAGAAAAGAATCAGGAAAGTGGGAAAAAATAGAGAGGCAGCAGAAAAGCAAACTTGAGAAGAGAAAAGAGGAATGTGGAGAGATCGGAGGACGATGGCAGTGGGGAGAAAGAGCTGCAGAGTGTGAAAAAAGCAGGTGTTGAGGATAGTAACACAACTCTGGGTCAAAGAAAGATCATTGTGGAGGGGGTTTTCCATTGAGCTGAGGGTCTCTGTAGTATTATGTCACTCTTACAGCCCCATTAAGCCGTAATGAGGGTGTTACCTAAATTATAATGTCACAGTGGACACTGCCAGCAAAACTATTACACTTGGCTTCACAAAGTTTCAAAGCAGTCACTGTATCAGCTTGTCCATGTGACAATATACAACCCCAGCTCTGGTAATGTTCCTGAAACTGAAAGAAAAAAAAAAAAAAACTCCAACAGGAATGTGAAAATTTGACATCAGCTCGGATCAAAGTGCGGCTCCGTCCGCGGCCGGGACGTGTTGAGTGAGCATGGAGGCACAGAACCGACGTCAGATGCCATCGTGAGAGAGAAGCTGGGGCACCGGGCCAAAGTGTAAATATTCACTTGACGATAATGTGCGTGCTGATCTGGTGTACACACCCTCTGCCCACAGATAGGAGCAGCCTTTTATCTTAAACTGTACACACACTGGCTCAGTAACAGTGACAGGACAGAAAAGTAGCAGCACTGAGCAGTGAGAAAATGCTGAAGGTGCATCTTCACTAAGTGTGTAAAATGTCAAGAATTAATGATATGGTGAAGATGCAATATACAGTATGTTGCTTACAGGAATAGTTTGGATTATATGATATAGTATATGAGGTACTTATCGATACCTACCTACAGTAGATGGCGACTGGCACTCCCAAGTTTGGGGAAGTGGAGAGGAGTGCTAGCATGGAAGCTAAGCAATATACTGCTGTGGACAGGTCCATAACGAAATATATTTTAGCCACTTGCATGCTACAGTGTATTTAGAATAATTTCACTGCTGTTAGACAGCCTTTTCAGATGGGAAACTGCCTTTACACAAGTCAATTATCGCTCTCTCCAAACCAACCAAACTCCATTGGCAAAATCAGTCATTTCATCTCACAAAACAGGCATGTTTCTGGTCTACCACTGCCTCGATCTCTTAGTTTGTTTGTGTTATTGTGTAACTTTGGTGTTTTAAAAGGACAGTTCAGACTCACCAAAGTCAAACAACAACAGAAACAAACTAACAAATCAGAGCTGCAGTTGACCAGAAACCCCTGTGTGCTGCAAGGTAAAACTGCTGATTTTGTCTATAGAGTTTGGTTGGTTTAGTGAGAGCGATATGTAGCTAGTATGATGGTGGTTTTCTGTTGTTAAAGGCTGTCTGACAGCAAGGTAGAGTGGTGAGTATATTCTAAATATAGCATAACGGTGACCAGTTTTCTGGGGACAGTCTCCGTTTCCGGTGGCCTTTACCCAGCTGGAGCTGTCCTCGTAATTGTTCCTGTTTTATTTTTATTTTTTTTTACTGTGCATTCAAAACAGGCCTCAAAGTGAAGTAACATTTTATGTGGCAAGAGGGAGCGGTCGGCTGAGCTTACTGGTTGATGTCTCAATTGCGCTGTGCTTATTTTGGCTAACGGAGGGGGTGGCTCATTATAGCAGCTTTTATCACTCTTCGTCTTCTACTAATGACTTGCTCACACTAGTTTTATTTGAGAAAACTGCTGTGGAAAACTTAGCCGGAGGCAAGCAAGTATCAAGTGAATCCACAACACCACAATGTCTCTTACAAAGCTTCTTAGTCAATACCTAATTTTATCAGCTGGCCTGCACCATAGTTTACAGTACAATCAAACGGGTACCATCAAAATATATATAACTGGGTTTGTCCCCCCTTTTTGTATTTCATACATAATTTCATAGATCACCAAATGTTGAATGTCCCTGGTTTTCATCTCAGAAATCTGGTCACCTAGCATACATTTAAGCTGATACTGATTTTTTTAGGGTGGACCTTTCCTAAGTGGCTAAAATACCTTTTGTTGATGCCCGTGTCCACAGCAGTTCTTTGCTTGGTTTCCGTGCTGGTACTCCTCTCTGCTTCTTTAAACTGCAGTTGTGCCAACCAGCATCTACTGTAGATAATACAATTACTATCAATATGTACCTCATACAGCCCCACTTCAAATAATCTGAACTATGCCTTTGAATTGTTGCTTAAATTCAAACTCAGACTCACATTGCATGTGATATAATTCGGTGTCCACATCATCCAGCCATACTGGAGAGTCTGTGGGGCCTCTCTTCTCTCATATAAGTTTCGTGTTAAAGTGATTTCAGTTGTTTGCTCACACATGACTGAATTCTTTTTCTGAGGTACTTCATTTTTAGGATCCCTGTAAAAACTCTCATTTATGAGTCTGAAAATATAGCAAAGGAAAGGAGCCAAGCAAAAGCAATGAAATTGCTCCACTCACACATTAAACTGGAGTATTAAGATAGATTTTTTTAATGGTTTCACCACTTGTCATTCCTTACCTAAATGCTGTGATAGCTGTTTCTCTGTTGCCCTCTCCATAATGTGTCTTTTTCAGCTGCTTTTCAAAAGGCACCCTTTTTCCTGAGGACCATGGCCCGAGCCATAAAATGTGAGAAACAGAGACAGTTTTTGTCGCTGACGGGAGCAATTTGATGCTTATCAGGGTCTCTGTGCGCCACTTGGTCTCCACTCCATGTCGTGACCATCTGCAGCACAAAATGTTTTGGTTTTTGCTGTAGGAAATGCTAAAGTGGACCACAGAATGGTAGCTTCATCTCACAGTTGATCAGATAAGGCTGCAGACCGCAGTGACAAAAAGCACCTGAGGAGCTTCTCAATGAGAACTTTTGTGACTTTGGGCCCCTCTCGGTCTTTAATAACTGTGCTCAGAGCTAAGGTCCATTTCTGGAATACACACAAGCATGTAATTATTGGCAACTAATTAGCTAGCACAGCGTTACGGTACAAGGGCAATGTGGTCATTAAAAAAACATTTCCTGTTTGAGTTCACTGATGCTGGGATTGATAAGCACAAAGACACAGTTTTATATCGTCACAGACTGAAGCCAGCAGCCCAAAATCAGAGAAGTTAAATGGCAAAGGGTGAGTTGAGGTGTCACATGTGCTCGTCTAGGACTGAAGTCCAGTTCTAGATAGCAAAAGAGAGACGTATGCTTTCTGGGACAGGCTGTTGGATTCATTGTGCTTGAAATGAGCTTGAAATGATTGTGTGATGTGTCTACAGTGTTTATTTCTCATCCCAAATGGCTACAGTTGAAGGCGGGGCAAAAAGCCTGCCGTCATAGCCCCTTCCTGGCTGCATCACACTGCTTCTCTAATCTCTCTCCAGGAACGCTGTATCTTTTGTGTGTCTATGTTGTCTCAACATCGTACACACATGCATGATGGTGCACACTTTGAGCAGGCTCTCTTCGAAGGCATTCCTGGTGTTGCACTCGGCTGAGCACACAAAAAAAAATGACAGAAGTTATTATGAATCAATACTAAGAGTTCATAGCCACGCTGGCTGCTTTGTGAGGCAGTAATTAAAGGTCAAGTGTGACAGATTGCATCATAGCAGCAAAACAAACCCCTGACCCTTAGGCAGATTTGGCAAAGTATGACAGAAATGGAATATAATATGATGTTTTCATTAGTGTATAATCACCTAAAAATAAGAATCATTGCATTTTCTTTACCCTAAAATGAGCTGTTTATATCTACAGAGCCATGTTTGACCTCCATGTTTCTACAGTCGCCTAGAAGGGACAAAACAAACACTAGCTCTAGATAAGGCCTTTTGCATTTTTTTGAAAGTTTTGCAGCCTCTGTGGGTTTTCCTACACGCTTGGAAGGGGAGGGTGTGGTGGGGTGTTTGACCACTCAATCGCCACACTGGTCCTTTGAGCACAGTGGCGGTTTGAGGTAAACGCAAATGATGTTAACATGCTAATATTTAGCATGTCTATATGGTTACAGTCTTAATGTAATTAGCATACAAACATTTGCCGAAGTGCAGCTGAGACTGATGGGAAGGTCATTAGTGTTGCAGGTATTTGGTGAAGAACCAAAGTATGGGACAAACTGAAATTCTGACCTGATGATGATGCTAAGGAAAAGTTCAGGAATCACAAAAGTGATGACAATTCATCCTGAAGAGGACACATGTATCTTCACCTAATTTCCCTGCAATCTCTCTAGTGATAGATGTATAAGAAAACTTAGATACGGTGTTGCCTCTCAGCCTCGCTTCTAATTTTTCCCAGTTGCCGCAAAAATTCCCCTGCAGCCCAAAAAGCATTTTCCCCATAAGCCGCCATTATAAAACTGACATCTGTATTGTAACTGTTGACAGGACACCTCAAACTGCCAACAAAGTCAATAATGACTCTTTCTATTATTAATTTTTGATCCATGGGCATTTTTTTATTAATAAAACTTTCCTACATCGGAGAAGAGCAATTTTATAAATCTGTGATGTCATCGCAATGTAAAGTCTCTGGGCCGATTGGGAACTTGCAGGCGGTGCCGGCCCAAGAAACTTTGGTCGTTCGGTACTCTGACTCATTTTCTTTTAGGCTAACCCCCTCAATTTCAAGTTTTATGCTCTCACTTGACCTTTTTAACTAACTCCATCAAGGGGATCATGAGTTTAAAAGGTATAATTGGGCCGATTTCAAGTGTTTTGGTCTGCATCACAAAATAACCTTTTCTTCAGCATTGTTAAAAGTTGTGAAGAATGCTGTTAGATGATCCAATGATTTGAAGCGTACTGATGGTTGAGGTTAAAAATTAAAAAGCTGCAACCCAATACAATAATAAGTCTTTAATAAATGCTAATATTGTTATAGTAACCTTTACTTTCAGAAGGCCAACTTTATGGTCTTGTTGTCATGTTGAATTATGACATCATAACAGCCTCAACATTATTGTTTCTACCCCTTGTACTGTATGTGCGCCGACTGCGGCAGGAGCATGACTTAACCTCAGACTCAGACCTACTTTCACTACCTCACAGGATGCACTCAGGAAGGGAGGACCGGGCTGGAGCTCGAGCCCGGCTGGAGAGAAGTAGCCAGGCATAATGTCGGTCACAGGACAATGACCTCACAACATCGTGCCTTCAACCTGCAGTTACGCAACAGGTCCAGCGCCACCCGTGTTGGTGAGGCCGGAGAGGAAGCGCTGAGGACAGACAGACCCCTCCGTCTCTCTCGGGGGGCCGGGTGGAGAGACAGGCCAGGGCTCAGATCTGATTTCGCAGGAAGGAAAGGAGGAGGGAGGGGAGCTTCGGATAAGAGCGCTGCCGTTGCTTTATTTTATCCTCTCTCCCTCTTAACTGTGACCCAGGGCCTGTGTTATGAATGCCACAGAGGTGGAGTTATTACACACACAAAGCCGAGCCAGGTCTAATCTCGTTACTATTCTGTTCAGTAACAATGCAGGGCTCCTTTTACAGGGGCCACGATTCAGATAAGTGTGGTTCAAGAGAAACAAAATGGAGTGAAAGTTACGTAAGGTCTTGAGCAGCCACCTTAGAATGATTTAAGTGTTTTACTGATTGACTGATGACATTTTAACATTCCTAATTTCACCACAAAGCCTCTTATTCTCTTTCATTTTCCTCTGCTGTGATTTATTGAGCTGATTCTTCATTGACTGGCTGGTGACTTTGAAGTGTTGGCTGTTTGTCTGGACTGGGCCAAGGGGCGCCTCAGTCTGGCTATAAAAAGACAATTACTACAACAGGAAGCTCCTGTCAGCTGGAGGGATACACATAAGAATCGCCCAGCCATCAAGGAATGCACACACCCATGTGAGCACAAATACATACACAAGCACCTTCGTACACGCTGGATATCTTTCTATCTGTGCCCATCCATTGATGACACTCCAAGTCTCTCGACCCCACCCTCATTCGTCGGCCATGACGGGGCACTTCATCACGAGTAACACAGAATGTCTCCACCCACCAGAGGACGTGGAGCCCTGTGCCAGAGTTTTGACACACTGCTGGCAGAGGAAGTGAACCCACACCCTGCTGGCCAGGGATCAACCACAGCAGACCTTACTACCTGTCTGCCTCGCCTGTCAGTGAAACAGTCGGACAGTCATCACCCAGCCATGCAGCATGTGTGTGTGGGTGGTATGTGAAAATCTCTTTAAAGCTATAATATGTAACATTTTTGTATTAAAATGTCTAAACACACTTATTGATTTGTGTAATTACACTATCCTATATGTTTCCAACAATGTTAAAACTCAGAGAAATATGTAATTTATTCAAGAGACTGTTAAATTAGCTTAGCATAAAGAAAAGGAAATCAGGAAACAGTTTGCCTGGCTAGGTCCAAAGGTAATAAAATCCACCTGGCGGCACCTCTAAAGCTCACTAATTAACATGTTCTACTTCATTTGTTTACATTAATCTGCACAAAAACTAAAATGTGACAACAACACCTTACATGCCCAAAATGTGTGCAATCGTTCAACGTACTTTTGCGTAAATAAACAGTAGTGTGTATCTTTTTGGGACGCACTGCTCAGCGCATATCACGTCACTTCCTTTGTCAATACTGCATTGCATTGTTCTGTTCAATTTCCCCAGAAATGGTATGCACCTCGTATACTATTGATTTCATACAAAGGTTTTGTGGCATACTAAAATATATATAACATATTGTTTTAGTGTACTAAATAGTCCGCAGAAATAGTCCTGCACGTGACACCCTGTTGTTTTTATACTTTAGTATTTATACGGATTAAACTGATTTTGTTGCCTTTGAATACAACAAGGCTAGCTGTTTTGTGTCTTTATGCTAAGCAAAGTCAGACGGCTGTGAGGCTGGAAACATATGAGGCAACATGAGGGCGGTATCGATCTTGTCATCTAACACTCAGCGTGAAAATGAATAATCGTGTTTCCCAGAATGTCTGTTCCTTTCAGTATCACAAACGCTGCATGTGTTTCTCAGCCATACTTTCAAAATGCGTGTCATGATTGTTAAGATTAATTGCATTTTAATATCGGTTGACCAATATGGCACTATATCCGCAAAAAATACAAGACAAAAAAATAATAGTAGGATATAGTTTATATAGTATTTGCTATTGTGGCTCTGTATATTGTATATATTTGGACTTTTCACGCCTAATTTGATAGAGACTGCTGAGGTGAAGACAGGAAAGGGGGGAGAGAGGGGGTGTCGTGCAACAAAGGGACACAGGTTTGATCCTAACACATGATCACTGCGGAGGACTGACAGCCTCAGTACATGGAACGAATGACACATAATAGACCATGTTCTTAATGAAAATGTTCTACACATTAAAGATGCTAAACACTACAAGCACAGTGACGGACTTGTGTGTCTCCATGCTCCATGGTTTCACCTAAATTAACTATTTGTTCTGAATATTAACCAGTCAAAAGTAGGGGCTGACTGAGGTATATTAGTTACTTAGCAGCGCATTTGATTTTGAATGAAATAGTAAACCGAGGCAAAAAGTCTCAGGTTAAACTGAGGAGATTTAGATCCACATCAGTTAAACTGTTTTGAAATTGTAGTTCATACAGTCCCCCCGAAGGTGTGTATATAATACTCCTGTTATGTTCACCGAATATGAATGTGAGCACCTTTGACACCCTTAACACGGAAATTCTGTCCTTTAAGCTCACAGTCATTGTTTCATTTCAGATCCAAAATGCTGGAGTAAAGCCAAAGCAATCAAAGTCATATCACTGTCTAAATACTTACAGCCTGCACTGTATCAGTAAATCGCTGTGTTTATCATAGCACATCGGTTTCCGTATTAGCCAGCTCTGTACATCTGATTTAGAGGATAACTTCATGAACATTTTTAAACTGCAAAGACACACACTGAGGAGCCATGTCAAGATTTTCTCGTATAATCTTTTATCATTCTGCTGTGGAGCGTTGCTCAAGTGGACCATGCAAACATTGGCAAAGTTACTTTTCTTTCTTCATCTTTGACTCCCAACTACTAAAGCTGGGCTTATAAAAGTAAATTACATGTCTATAAACTAACCTCCTGGGTTTGTGGGGCCATATTTGAAGTTGCGTCATAGCAGCAAAACAAACCCCTAAATTATGTAACACACAGTCATGGTGCTCTCAGCTCAGCAGCTGTAAGCATTACGATATAAAATATATTTAAACCTCTCAAGAAATCCCCCTCACTGGTTCATGATTCTTCTTTTTTTTTTTTTTTTTTTTTTGCTTGTTTTATCATGCTCTATCTAAAAGCCCCACATTCTTCTAACATGTGAATAAACATACACATACGTACATCTATAATAAACTACAGTATAAAGTCATTGCCTCAGCCTCCATCTTTTAGGTCTTTGCTATAATCTGTTATTTAAAATTTATGTCTGTGACTTAATGTCCATTCAGTTCAATAAAAACATTGCTTAAAGGAAATGAGCATAAAAAATGTAAAACATCAGCAACCTTTTCAAGTAAAAATAAAACTTATGAAAATGAGTGCACAGTTTTGTAGCTAACTTAAATTATGCCAATGAAAACATAGTCAAGTTTTGTCTGTACAGTACAATAAAATACCAGCAGACCATTGGTAAATAAATGTCTCCTGGACTAACTGGTATCACAACAAGCTCTTATCTCACATCTTCTGCCTGCGTATCTGATTTCTGCTGCTATTTGCAGAAGTCATTTGGAAGCAATTGTATCAACTGTGTAGTCCAGTGTTATGCACGAACATGCTCATGTTTTTGGTGAACGGTGAACTGAACGAATCATTTTGGCAAACCAGTGTCGGCTATATAAAAATATGGTCGGAGTGTTTGTGCTGTCACCCATAGGTTTCTGAAGCGACATTGTGAAGATCTGGGTAAGTTGGCTACAACTGTCGCCATTTTGGCACCTTATCCTGGCTAATCCGAAAATATGCAAAGAGGTGAATCATGGGTGTAGCCGAGGTGGCCGAATGAAGCAGCTAGCTAGCAGCTAGCCACCCGTGATTGTGCCAAACCTAAGCTTTTTTCACAATTACCATATGCTTTCAACCAAACGAGAGTTGATGACTGTTGAACAGTGGAAAGACAAACCAAGATGTTTTTGGTGAATTTTGGCGAGCCTGTCTTAGTTCGATTAAAAGAGAGAAACTTTTGATTGTACGGGTTATTATAGGTGTAAATATGT
Organism: Lutjanus argentimaculatus; assembly: GCA_034769285.1. NCBI lineage: Eukaryota > Metazoa > Chordata > Actinopteri > Lutjaniformes > Lutjanidae > Lutjanus > Lutjanus argentimaculatus. The sequence goes on along the minus strand of JAWZSL010000005.1, from coordinate 35,263,953 downwards.
CGCATCACATCTCCCAGCTGAAACTATGAAGGGATCACACTACTGCCTCTTGAGGCACAAAGTGGTATTACTAGACAGGACAAGCCGGGGCTAACTGGTTAGCATGCTAACTTCAGCTAGCAGGTATCTCTGCTAACACAATACAAAGATATCTGTGACATAACGCCATAACTGTTACTTCTTCACTTTCTGTTGATAATATTAGTTCATTTCGTGAAAGTTTTAAATTAAAATTCTGGCGATGTTTTACAGCATTGTTCCTTTAAAGTTGTATAACAATTCACCCCCTGTACCAGACTGTAAACATGTTCATTTCTGCTGAAAAGTTGGGCATTTAAATATGGGAGTCTGTGGGGACTGACTGCTTTTGGAGGCAGCCTCAAGTGACCATTGAAGGAACTGCATGTTTTTTTTCAGTTGTACGTCGGCTTCATTTTTCAGCCCCTGAGGTTTTTGCTTGGTATCGGTGCAATCCTCTAAATGTGCCAACTCTCAGACCTACATGCCCATACACACAGGTTTCTATACATATTCTGCACTAAATAAATACACAGGTGAGGTAATGATGTGTGGCTTAACACCATGGTTACATCCCACACCTGAATACCTGCGTCTCCATCTGTCCTACTTTCACCCACACATGACTCATCACGACCTACTATCTGATAAAGACTCATTGTCCTTTCCTCTATTTAGAGGAAACAAGTTTGTCTACCTGGTTGTCTACTGTTACTATTTCCACAAATCCTACCTGTAATATTTTTTAACTTTATATTCTGTCAGCTTATAACCCTGTGACTCTTTTCACTGTTGTGACAACATCAAATTATGAACAGCCAGAACTGCTGATATGCTCTTATCGCTTGTGGACTGCGTGGGAGGTTTGTGCTGCAATTTACTGCCACAAGGAGGCCAACCAAAGTCCAAGAAATGACACGGGGTTTACCTTCGCTGGCAGAAAAAAAAAAAAAAACAAGCTCCAAGGAAAACCCTTTCCTCAGGTGTCCATAAGGGGAGTCCACAAGAGATTAGATTGAACATGCCACCACATGTACGTAGTGCTCTGGATCCCCTTTGAGCTGAATCACTGACTGCAGCTTGTTCAAAGGTTTCCAGTGACCTGCATACCTAACGGCAGGACAGACACACTTTCACTGACACTATAATTACTGTCACTAATTGCAACAGAGGGATCACAGTAGTGTTCTACTTCTATTTCATGTTCTATTTCTTTCTGTTTTTAGCCTGCTAACAGCTTCACAGTAATGTCAGTCGGTCAGTGGGTTGGTCTGTCTGGAATAAACTGAAATATCTCAACAAATATACAATGGATTTCCATGAATTTTGATACAGACATTCATGGCCCTCAGAGAATGAATACTGCTGCTATTTTGTGACCTTCTGGGTTTTCATGTAGCGCCACCAGCTGGTCTCCAGTGGATGAAACCTAATGACTTCAGTGATCCCCTGACTCTTCTTCTAGCACCACCATGGGGTTAACATTTGTGGTGTTGAGTGAAATGTCTCCACTAAACTGTTGAATGGATTGTCAGAAAATTTGTCAGCCATATTCAGGTTCCCCTCAGGCTGAATTGACCGTTCCTAAGCCCCACCCCTTTTTGGTCTGTGCTCCAATAGTAGTTGAGCAAGTACCTAGTAGGCTCATCTATGCTGAAAAGAAAACCTGTGAATCGGGTCATATATAGTCACATCCAAAGTTAGCGAAACAAATTTGGCTAACATTAGCTAACCTAAGATGTGATATATATATATATATATATATATATATATATATATATATATATATATATATATATATATATATACATGTGTGTGTGTGTGTGTGTGTGTGTGCGTGTGTGTGTGTGTGTGTGTTTGTTTTTACAGTTCCCCAGCAACATCGTTTAACCATCTTCAAAATTTGGTTTTCTTTTCAACATAGATGAGCCTAGCACATAGCATATCTAAATTTGCATATTTATGTGAAAGGAACAGGAAAGAAGAAAGCTGACCAAGGTGCTGACCAAGGTTCTGACCAAGTCTTTGCACACAAGCCCTGAGTCAAGACAGGCAAGTCCCAACTGGAGTTTCAAGTCCTAAACTTTGAGTTTTGAGTCCTAAACATGTCACAAGGTAACAGTGAGTTTCCAGCCCCATTGATTTACAAAGTTACTTAGCTGTTAAGCTAATGTTAGCTAAGCATTAGCTCACTAACTATGTTAATATTAGCCTTGATTAACCCACCATTCTTTGTGCAACTTCTAATGCCAAACAAAGTAGGAAGTTGTTGCATCTCCATCTGTAATTTTTGACTCATATGTTTTGCATTCATCAATTTATTTTTCATTGACCACTGCTTAGTTTTTGTAAAGGAACTAAATTATCTTCTGTGTCATTTTTTTTCCAGCTTGTGCTCAGTAAGGTAACATTAGTTCATCATGATTCTCTCCTGCAACTTGACTGAATGGTCTTGGATTGGTTCAAAACAAAGGCATCGGGGATTGTGGGGAATTAAGTTTCAACTTGTTGGGAATGAGTAACGTTAAAGTTACTGATTTGTGACACAATTTTTAAATAACAGACTTTAAAAAAAAAAATCTTTGGTCTTAGGGGATGGTATCAAGTATCTTCAAGTCAAAGGGCTCAAGTCCAAGAGAAGTAACAAGTCACTGGTGTTACAGTCCAAATCTTTTTTGATTTTATCAAATCTAAAGTAATCAAATTTGCATCCAAGTCACATCACTTGCGTCCACACCTCTGTTCTCGCTCTCTTTTGTCTCCCATTTCCACCTTTACATACTCTTTTTCTACATTTTTATCCTTATCCTTCCAGATTTTTTTCTTTCCACCTCCTCCATCTATTTCTCTTCCTCAATCTTTTCCTCTTTCAGTGCAAAAACGCAATCGTGAGTGTCCGTCCAAAACTCTGACTGACTGCAGAAAACCCCAGAGGACACTGCATACTTTCACCCTGCCCTAACATATGCACACACACACACACACACAAATACACATAACCCCTCTCAGCTGCCTGTCCAATCACCACACCCGTCTGCATGACATCAGTCTGTGATGTCATCATGGGACCAATGCTGGCATGCTGTCCAGTGCAACTTCATCATCAGCATCATCATCCCTTGGCAGTGGCGGACGAGCCTGAGATGGGAGGCAGCTGGATTGTAACAATTCCTTCACCCTTTGCACATGTCAGTGTGTGTGTGTGTGTGTGTGTGTGTGTGTGTGTGTGTGCAGAGGGAGCAGAGGGGAGGCTAAAGACGCAATTGCTCTAATTCAAACAATCTGAGCCAGACGGAGCTTGGCTTTCTTTGGCTACTTCGTCCTGTTTATAAAGTGCTTTCTGGGCAGATTTGCATCGTGTTTGTCAATATTTCAACCACAAGGTCATTATTACAGTGACAGTGCTTATTAAAGAGGAAAAGGAGAGAGGAATGGGAGGCAAGGGAGAGATTGGGAGCAGAGGAATAAGGGAGAAAAGACATGGGAAGAGAGGCAATAGCCCAAAGAAAGAAATAAGATGGCATGGAAGGGAGTGGACAGGACAGGATGGGGTGGGGAGACGGGGAAAGGCGAGGCGTGACAAGACAGGATGGGATGGGATCGGGTGGGACAGGACAGAGAATCGCACAGTAGGGTGAGGTGAGGCATCACGTGGTGGGGCAAGACAGGAAAAGTGGTGCAAAAATATGATGACAGGTGCAAAAACGATTGGATAGGTGAAATTTAGGGAAATAAGTTAGAGGGGACAAAAACAGGACACAAGGGGAGGAAATAAAAGGCGAGTTTAGGCATTTATCTTTAGATATCCTGTGATGGGGGTGCCCTGTTAGCTCACTTGGTCGAGTGTGCAGCCCATGTACAACCCCAATTCTAAAAAAGTTGGGACATAAATAAAACATTCATAAATAAAAACAGAACACACTGATTTGCAAATACTTTTTGATCTATATTCAGCTGAGTATAGTAGTTAGTTAGTTTTGTAAATATACATCATTTGGAATTTGATTCCTACAATATATTTCAAAAAAGTTGAGACTGGGGAAAGTTGAGGTATTCTCAAGAAACACCTGTGTGGGACATTCAAAAGTAAACAGGTTTATCGGCAACAGGTGAATCATGATTGGGTATTAAAGGACATCCAAAAGTTGGGGCAGTGTTCACCACTTTGTGAAAAACTGTGTGAGTAAATAGTCCAACAGTTTAAGAATGTTTCTCAACGTGCATTTGCAAGGGATTCAGGCATCCAAAAGGAATCCAAAGACATCTCTGCATGTAAGGGGCAAGGCCAAAAACCAACATCGACTGTCCATTAAGCAGCACCACATTAGAAACCAACATGATTCCATAAGATATTACTACATGGACCCAGCAACACTTTGGAAAACTGTTGCTGGTAAACACAGTTTGTCGCTGCATCTACAAATGCAAGTTAAGACTCTACCATGCAAAGTGAAAAGTCCACATTTAAGATTGTTTTCAGAAATCATGGATGTCGTTTCCTCCAGACTAAAGAGGAAAAGGAACATCCAGATTGTTACCAGTGCAAAGTACAAAAGTTGTTATCTGTGATGGTATGGTTGTGTGTTAGTGCCCATGGCATCATGGGTAACTGTCTCCTGCCCCATTACTGCTGAAACTTACATACAGGTTTTGCAGTGACTTATGCTGCCATCCACACGTCTTTTTCAGAGACGTTCCTGCTTATTTCAGCAAAGACAATGCCAAGACACATTCTGCAAGTGTCACAACAGTGTGGCTTCATAGTAAAAGCGTTCAGGTACTCGAGTGAGCTGCCTGCTGTCCAGACCTGTCTCCCATTGAAAATTTGTGGTGCATTATGAAGCACAACATACCCCGAACTGTTGAGCAACTGAAGTCATGTCTCAAGCAAGAAAGAATTTCACTTTCAAAACTTCAACAAATAATGTCCTCAGTTCCCAAATGCTCTCTGCTTGTTGTTAGAAGAAAAGCTGATGTATCATGGTGGTAAACATGCTCCTGTCACAACTTTTTTGGAACATGTTGCAGACATCAAATTCAGTATGAGTGTATACATACAAATAACAATAAAGTTTATCAGTTTGAACATTAAATATCTTGTCTTTGTGCTGTATTCAACAGCATACGGGTTGATAAGGATTTGCAAATTGTTGCCTTCTGTTTTTATTTACATTTTACACAGCATCCCAACTTTATTGGGGTTGTACAAAGGCTGAGTCCTAATCACAGCAGCCTGGGTTCAGTTCTAGACCGTGGCCTTTGCTGCACGTTGTCCCATTTCTCTCTCCCACCTTTCTATCTTTGTCTGTCCTAAAATAGTGCTGAATAAAGATATATTCTGTGATAAATGTAGTCATTTTCACTGTCAAGAACTGCGCTTCATTACAGTTTCAAAGATAGGTACAACTGCCAAAAGGATGGAACATAATAAAAAAAGACTTAAAGGAGAAGGCTGGCGATAGTCTACATTTTTGTTATTGTCAACAGATCCCTTGAGAAGACCAAAAGCAACAATGTGCGCTGTCACTCAATACTTTCTGACTTCCATATGTTGTCTGTTGCACTCTGCCTCAAGCAACACGTGTTCCTACTGAAGATGCATTTGTTGAGGAATATTCTTAGTCATGAACTTTGTGCTCCAGTTAGTATTTAGAGCCACAGGAATAATAAACTACAGTCGAATGAGTTAGTCAGCTAAACAAGGTACCTTAAATCGTATTGTATCATCACATGATCAAATAGAGACTTCTCATTCATTTAACTGAATTTTTTTTTTATTGTTTATGCACAATAAGAATGTAATTTTGTTAAAGACTGACTATTTCAACAAAACTCCAACTGCACAGTCTATGCAATCTATATTTACATGTGGAGAGCTCTTTTCTCTATATTTGATTTTTATTAACAAACTGTCATGAGTGCAGCAATCCTGTCAAAAGTTAAAGCTTTTCTCTGCTAATGAGAGCACTGTTGGATCGAATCATGTAACTGTCATTCTGTGACCAGAATTTTTTTTTTTTTTTTAAAAAGGGAAGAGTTCACTGGCTATTCCACACGGCTGGACTCGGTCAAACTAATGAGCTCGACATGAGCCAAAACTGCCTTAATAATGACACTTAACTTAGACTGTGTTACTCTGTCAGTTTGTGTCACTCGTGATTCCAAACCAACTGTTGATGAAAACTTATCGTGAGGAACCGCAGCTCTCTGGCGCCTGTGCAGCGAGCGTGTATACCCTGGAAACAACCGCAGAGTTACAACACACCTGGAGCCCATCCCAGGGACAGAGAGACAGAGAGTGAGAGACAGACAGACAGACAGACCGACAGAGACGGATGGATGAGCCCGAAACCTCAAAGCTTGTGACAGCATCCCAGCTCTCTACGCCTGGATTAATTGCTTCATTTGGATCAGACCGTGCTGCTTTTAGGGGACCCTCTCTTCATCCCGCTATAGCTGTCAGGCATTAGCGCTAACATCATGCTGCCCCTCTGCATAGATCGCCTCCAGATGCTGTCATGTAAAGTTCACATTCACTGAGGAAAAATAAGTTTTAGCCAGGGCCATGATCTGAACTGTTCTGCTGCTTTCTTGACAAATGTGTGAATGCACATTTAGATTAATAGCTGTAATTATGCACATTTAAATGTACTTTGTGAAGCAGCCAGTAACATTTCACACGCAACCTTCAGGTAAACTGACATAAACTTATTCTGGGGCTTGTGTTTTTACTCACACACCATCATCAGCATCGCCACCTACAGTCCCAAAATATTTTTCAGAAATACCAGTATTAGTAGTAGTTGTACTGTTGACAGGTTAGCTAGCTAACTGGATTTTTGTGGCGCACGCACTAGCAGTTGGTCTGTGTAGCTAAAATTAGACATATTCTGTGTAGCTAATGTTAGCGCTTGTTCTGTGTAGCTAACATCAGCAGTGTAGCTAACATTAGCAGTTGGTCTTTTTTGTAAATGTCTCTTTAAAACAGATGTTGAGTCCAAATGACAGCATTTCCACAGTTGAAGGCAGATCTGTCACTGCGCTGTCTTTGTTTCTGTAATGACATAATGCTGTTACCTGTAATCTGTTACTCCTGTATATATCTTACTGTATATCTGAAGCAGCATTCACAGCAGGCTCTTAGTCAGTGGCCTTTAACCCACTTAAGGGTGTAGAGGACAAAAGTATGTAAATCTGATGATCTCAAATATGCTGTTTCTGCGAGAGAACCCTGAAGCTGCCAGAGGGAAAATACTGCATAAACCGTACAGTATCCAGCTGAGTTGGACAGCAGAAATCATCGGTGATGAATGTTTTACATTAGGGTAATAAAGTGGACTGGAAGAATCCACACTGGATCAATAGCACGGGGCAGCTTGCCAAACCATGTCATTAACCGCATATTAATTCTGGCAGCAGCCGCTGAGCCACATTCTGATCGGGGTGGTTTCTAGAGGAGTGTTTACCAAAACAAGACTTCCAGCTCCGCTTAAGCGGTTTCACAGAGCTATCCAGTGACGTAGGAAACCTCGACATATTACTGACTTTATGTACGCATGTAGAAATGTGAGGTCACGCCAGTCTTGTAAGTGTACTTTCTCACCGCAATGTGCTATGTTGTGGATTGAGTCCCACAGAAAATGAAAGCCTGGTCCTGCAATGGATCAAAAGCACAGTTGTTCTGACATAACTTTTTTGCCAAACAATAAGATTGACTGAAAAGCTGACTGAAAAACCTTAAATGCATTAAAGGGGTAGTTCAGATTATTTGAAATGGGGTTGTGTGAGCAGTACCAGCATGGGAGCTAAGCAATGCACTGCTGCGGACAGCAACAGCAGCAAAAAGTTGTTTGTGTTGTGCTGTTTCTAAACACTTTATACAATACATGTTTGAAAATAACTGTTGAAAATATGTGAAAAGACTGTTAATATGCAGTGCTGAATTGTGGCATTAGACCATTAAAGTGTTTATCACCATTTCCTTGTTCAGGATTTTTTGGGTGGGCCTGAACTCATGGCTCAATGACGCACTGGAACCATATGTCCCGTAACACTATATAAATACTACAGCACATTAGCATCAGTGCAAGTGATGAGAAGACCGGCTCTTTTAAGCAACCTAGTTCTTTCTTCATCCGCCACAGGCACTCCACGTCACGGCAATGGCAATTTTTTTAATAATTCAAATACGGCTGGGTGGTTAATAACACATTTTTCTGCAGTGTTACAACTCAGAACACATATTTATTATTGCTTTACACAGACTTTAAAAAGCCCATCTAAAAAAACCATGATCAGTATAAGTGTAAACTATTTTTGAATATTTTCACTGCTTTACCTCGCCATCAGACTTAATTTTTCAACAGGAAACTGTCTTATATAAGCCACATATCACTTTCTCTTGCTTGACCAGACTCCATTGGCAAAATCAATCATTTTAGCTTACAGAAATTTACCAAAGTCACATAATAACGCAAATTAACTATCAAGGCAGCAGTAGGCAGCAAACTCTTGTGTTCTAAGGTTCTAATTCATGATTTTGCCAATGGAGTCTGGTTTGTTTGGAGAGATGATATTTCGCTTATTTAGCATAGGTTTTCCAGCAGAAAAGGCTGTCTGATGGCAAAGTAAAGTGGTGACAATATTCCAAATACAGCATACACTTATACATAATAACATAATTTGATGACATTGTGAAGTAGCATGGGATCATGGGAGTTGTTTTCTTCACTTTTAAACAGCTGCCATTGCTGTTTTATTCACGTTACGTTTAATCACATATGCCGACTTCCTCACTTTGATGTATCCATCATATCCCATGTTTTCCTGGAAGTTATACCAACTAGCTAGCAACGGCTAGCATCAAATTCACCATTACCTTGAATTAATAATAGATTTCTCTGTGTTTGACCATCATCAGTATGTTGCTTCACACCCGTGTTGGTACTCCTCCCTGCTTCTCCAAAGTTGGGCATGTCAACTGGCATCCAATGATGGTAGGATACTGACCATCAATAAGTACCTCATACAACCCCACTTCAAATAATCCAAAATATCCCTTTAAACACAGTCTTATACCAGCAATAGCAACTGCACAGAAAGCCAGGCCATTCATAAAAATAATGCAATCAAAGCTGGAATGACACTAAGATTTGCTATAAACTTAAATGCACCTCAGTACCTTGTGTACTCTTTAACATCAGCAGTGTATTAAATATCAAGCGTACAATCTCCACCATCCTGCTCCACTGATATCTCATTCTTCTCACTCCAAATATAAGACATGTGTCAAAATGTTCCTCCCCCAATTGACCCCTAATCACATTTGCTATACACACAGATGTCTGGGGGGTCTGTGGGACTTGTGTCTCCTGAGGGTGTCATGTTTGCTCCGTCCTTTCCGTCTGGCGCGGACTCGGTCTCACAAGTGCATCATACTGTCCATATATATTTACTGTGAGCCTCTCGTTTTTACTGTGAGCCTCTCAGTTTTGGACCTCTTCACAGAAATCCAGCAAAAGAACCCGGCTGATAGTTCCTCAGCTTTGTTTATAAAACTTTAATGTAGGTACTGTTGAAGAAGGAGAGACGGTGAAAGGGATGCATTTGGGATTAGTAAAGATAACAGACTTCAGGCAAAATGATGATGGCGCAAATGTGCAAACGAACATCAATGGCAGATAATTTAATGAAAAACAGGTGTAGGCTGAAGACGATGGAGGTGAAAGTTCATGCTGATACTTATTATTGGCTTATTAAGATGTATGATGACCTCTGACCTCTTCAAAATCTAAACCACGTGTGGCCAAAAGACGACACCGGCAGAACTCTGATGAACGTTAATACAATCCTGTATTTGTACTAAGGCCTAATGAGTTAAAGTTGTGTAACTTTGTCTATCTTTTGCCGTGATCTCGCAGTATTTTATGTCACCAGGCTCGTAGAAGCTTCAAGCTCAGGATCTGTCTTTTCTATGAGTGAGATAGCATTATAAACAAACCATAAAAACATATTTAAATTTACTGATAAAAAAGGCCAGGGGAAGAGAGGTAGAAAAAGGATGTTTTTTGCTTCATTTCTTGCTCCATGTCATGCTGTTTACAAGGTTCAGTATTAGAAGTTTTTGTGAATTATAAATGTTAAAATTCCCTCTGCTTGTGGCGGTCTTTTGAGTGGACATATCGTTAAACCAAACTCCATTCTAAAAATATGTGTTTTACATTTGGAACATCATTTTTCACAGTAAAAACTTTAGTTACACCATCACTAAGACTCTTTTCAGATTCGCTTTGGTCTCCAAGCACACATGTCATTTACTCAGTAACATCATTACTTACCTGTGATGAAGCGTTCACCACAGACATACCTGTGTTGACTGGCTGGGTCCCACAGTTCATCATTTTCTCTTTGGGGAAGTAAAGAAGATTTTAAATTGGGTTCTTAAAAATTGTTTGACATGCAAAATGCAACACAGCAGCTTTTAAGCACGGTGCCACTAGTTTTTTAAATTTGGCACCAGCTCTTTCAGTGAGTGTGGTCGTCCTGGCATAAGCCTGCTCTGCAAAAGCTTCTATGAAATACATCTTTTCAATTGACCCTTCCTAAGTCCCGCCCCTTTTTTTCCTCTGCGCACCAATGACAGTTGAGCAAGGTTGCTACCCCAGTCAACTTTCTCCTTTCCTATTTTTTTAAACTTCAATATGCTATTTGCGATTTTATAGATGGTTAAAAAACGTTGCTGGGGTACCTGCAAAAGCAACATATATTCACATCTTAAATTAGCAAATGTTAGGAAAATGCTACCTAACTACAGTAATCATTAGCTAACTAGTTAGCTAGAGTTTTGCTAACATTAGCTAGCTGGTTGCAGGCAATTTGCTAACATAAATGAACTTAAGATGTGACCTTATACCTTGATTTTACAGGATAAAGAGACAAAAGAGACATATAAGCACATCGTAAATTGATTAATTTTAGGAAAAGGCTACCTAAGTATTTGGTTAATCTACATCTTTCGTTAGCTAGCTAGTTAGCTAGAGTTTTGCTAACATTAGCAAGCCGGTTACTGACAAGTTGCTAACATAAGCTAACTTAAGCTGTGACCCTATATCTTGATTTTACAGGAAAAGGAGAAACTTGACTGAGCTACCATGTTTACTCAACTGTTTTTGAAGCAAAGAGGAAAAAGGAAGCAGGACTTGGGAATGGTCGACTGGATGATTTTTGTTTATATATTTATTTTATAATGTATGGCAGGGACAGCTTCATGTTTTTTGAGAAGCTGTGTCTTGGGATCTGCGCCCAAGTACAGAAATGCGGTATTTAAATTGAAGGAACAAGTTGTAAAAGTCTTGGCGAGTGCACAATGTAAACCCAGCAAGTCACAGTAAATGTGATTGTTTCAACTTGATTGATTCCAGTTGGGATAGAAGTGTTTAAACACTGAAAGGCTGAATGTTAATTGGATTTTTATTAAGTTTCTGGTCAAAACGATGAATCTTAATGAATGAGCAGCTATGTGGATCTACACTGACTTTTTAAACTCTATACAAAGTACAGCAGACTGTCAAAAACAAATAAGGAAAAAGAGTTAAAGCCATATTATCCTGTTAACTTTAACAGGCAAACTGAATCATTGGCTTCAACTTTCACCTCCGCTGCATCTCTGACATCAGCGCTCAGTAAACCATTGAGAGGAATTTGGCAGCTCGTATCTGGCTCTAATTAGGAGCTCTGTCAGTGCTGTTTGGAACAGAGAGACATGGAGAAAAGTTGGGGTTTAATTTTGCAACGAGAGATAGTTAAATTTTCATCATCGATTAAACTCTTGATACGTCCTCAGGCATCCATTTGAACAGCTCATATCCATCAACGCTCTGCCAAAACGTTCACGAGCATAAACGGTTTTAAAATGCAAATATATTCATGAAAAGTGAGGCATTTTTCCCACCACATGAGGATTATGTGAAGGAAACAGCCGGCGGTTTTCACAGTGAACTAACGCGGTGGAAAGTGGAGGGTGTTGTGGTCGGGTTTGGGTGGATGTGGGACTTAAACTCCGGTGACCTGGGTTTGTTTCCCAGCTCATACCGAGGAGTTTTCTACTGTGAGTGACGTTTCACTTTTCAGGAAACGCATCTCTCACTTAACCATTAAAAAACCATACCCTAACTTTAGTTTTAACCATAATTCGAACCAAACTGTTGCATGTGCCAAACCATGATCCTGTTCTTAAGCATAATCTAGTCTTTGGAGGGTTAATCTCCACATGATTTATGTCGACAACATGCAATCTGAATTTAAGAGTCGTGATCATTTGACTTTGTTGGATCACGTGCATATCATTAGTGCAGTACATACACTAGTTAGGAAAGAGCGAACGGCCAACTTCACTTTGTTAAAAATGTGTGTCCCCAATTACCCTATGATGACAACATATTGAAACAAATGTTTTGTTTTTTCATTTTATTATGCTATACAGCTGAAAATAATAAAAAGCTATATTATTTTTAATGATCTTGAATCCAAACAAACATAATTAACACTTTTCACTAAAACTTTATCTTTATTTGAAAATATTGCACTGTTTGTGGTCCTCGCTTAGAAAAAAAAAGAGAGGGACATTGCTTTGGTTTCATGGACTTTGTTTTTAGCAGCGTGGGTTTATGGATGTTGGTTTGTTGGTTTTGATGTTGTTGTTTTTTCTCTCAGCCAGTTGGTCCACCACTTCGGTCCAGACGAAAATATCTCAACAACTGTTGGATGGATTGCCATGAAATTTTTATACAGACAGTCATGTTCCACAGAGGACAGTGGTGACCCCCTGGGTTTTCTTGTAGTGCCACCAGGTGGTAAAAGTTTTCACTTATCCTGAAAAATATAGGAGTGATTGGCACATTTGGTACAGATGCTCAATGCTCATGCATGGTTTGATGTTTTCCAACCCAATAGTTACTCAGAATCTGCCCCAATTAATTTAAAAATATTATCTATAATACACAGCACTAATTTAATTCATAAACAGTAGCAAAAGTGTTGTGGCTCATCACAACTTTTCAATACGACTGCTCACACGTGGGAACAGGAAGCTGCAGTGCAACTTTAAAACTATTTTCCATTTCTCCCTTCTACCTTAAAAATAAGGAAAAAAATGTGACACCCATTTGCCTAAGTTCATTTCACTCTGCACAATGCAACCGAAAACAGCCCAGTTAGGCAGAAAACTGTCAAATCTGGCAACACCGACCAGCAGGTTGACATCGACATTGAAGAGCTTTATTGCCATTGTCCAGACACAACGAAACTGCAGTCAGACATTGTGATTTTCAGTGAAATGTCTCAACAATTGTTGCATGGTTTGTCATGAGATTTGGTGCAAATCTCAGGATAAATCGTAGCAAATTATCCCGTCACTTTGCATGTTGCGGCAGGTTAAAGTTTCACTCGTCCTTCACAGTGCTGCGTCAGCGCTGGAGAAAGGTCTGGCTCTGCACATGATCGTTCTAAAATAGGTAAAAAAAAAAAAAAAAAAGCTCTGGCTTACGTGTATTTCTTTAAAACGAATCAAAATCGTCCTGTGCAGCGCTGAGCCCGGGTGCCCCCTGCGAAACAGTGTCAGGGGAACTTGTTTTGGTTGAACATTTGCATGTGAAGAGGAGGAGCCCTGCAGTTAAAATGCCTAAATCCCTGCACAAGAGATGGTAACAACTGTTAGCTTGTTTACATTCATACCATTAGCAACCAGGTGCTAACTTGCCATTTTCAGTGTGTAACTTAGACCAACAGTACATCCAGTGAGTCAGACTATTTGGTTCAGCACTTTTGTTTGATTTATGATCAAATATCCATGAAGTTCATGACATTCCCATCAGCCTCAGCTGTTCTTTGTGTTTAGTGCTATTTAACAAATGTTAGCATGCTAATATGCTGAACTAATACACTAAACATGATAAACATTATGCTTGCTAATCATCAACACGTTGCATTATCACTGTGAGCATTTTATGGAACATGACATTAGACTCTTGTTCATTTATCCATAAAGAAAACCTGAATACCAACTCCTGAGGCATAGAAGCTGTAACTTCTTCTTGGTGTTCACAGTTAGTGAGCCAGAAAAGGATTAGCACTGACACAGGAATCTGAATTTACCCAGGTATGTTCAGAATGTACTAAGACATTAAGAATTGGCAATGCACTTGAACAGGGCTAACATGCACATTTTGTAAACTTAATGAGGCTATAAGTTCATTTTGGGCCAAATGTAAAACACAAGAAACCGAGTGGAATAGAAACAATGAGCCTGTTTGGCTGCTGTGTGAAGAATCACAACACATTGACGATAAATGCTGCTGTAATTGATGATTGATGATGGTACAACAGTTAAACAAAAACCTTGCACAAAAAATGTCAGTGTAATTCTCTAATATATTACTTTGTTGTTGCAGTATCCCCCGCATTTTCTGGGACAATCTTTTGATGCTATCTGTCCGGAAAATGCAGCAACAAAAACAACAAAAAGAAAAAAAAAAAAACAGAATAGCATTAAGGATCGAGGATGATTCAGTGGATTCGGGCCAGGGAAGAAAAGCAGCTCAATGCTTGAGCAAACACACATTTCACATACTGATGGCAGACGCTCACAATGAGATCAGGACCGTTTCATTAGTCTGCCACACAGACGACACACATACGCACACTCACAACCACTTGTACGTGTATAAACATGTGTACAAATTCAAGATACTATGGAAGCTGGCCTCCAAATTTACTTTCTGACATGGATCAAATAGGCCGCAGCAGTTAGCTGTGGTGGTGGATGTGCTGAAAGATATAACAGTAATTATGGCAGAATTAATAGTAGCAGAACATTATAGATTGTGTAATACTTCAGTCAGCATTATCTCACATTATGTTTAGGTTTGCTATTGAAAACACTTTTATAGGATCACCGAGTTTACCCACAAACACTCTGCCTCAGAGACGTTATGATTACTATAATGATATAATGTGCTAACCACCTCCAATTTCTCCCCCTCGACACAGAAAGATTGATGGTGGCCAGTCAGACCGTTCCCCGAGGAATCCTTTGAAACGCTGCAACAATGTTGATATAACAAAGATTCATTATGACTTTTATAAAATAAGTTGTCCAATAAGATTGTGAAAATGATTTATTGCCTTTCGAGGGGAACATTCCTGATTCCTAATAAGTTGCAATAATTTCAGAGCGATCCGCTTCATCTCCACCAGTTACACTACAATAGCTGTAATGTCTTTTACTCGCTAAATGAATTAGCCTTTGCAAACAATGATTTTCTCTGAGGGCTTCAACCACAGGAATTTGACAAACTCCTGCCATTAATCCTGGTTAAATACCAAACTCCAGAGAGCACAAATATGATTATAAGCCAATATAAAAGTCTCAGATGGGTTCGCAGTTGTCTTAATGTGCAGCGTCATTGCTGTTTAATGTTGCTCAATTCCTCCATTGTCAATGTGCTTTAAGGATTAAGGCTGATTTAGCTCTTGAAGTAGCCGAGTGTTAGCTGGGAGTGAGTATTCGTTTCATTCTCAGGAGCAGTGTTAATTATTTTCGTCATTGTTTTCATCAACAAATTTTCTTCACTCGCCAAAACTAGACGATAACCACATGAAAAATAATTTAAGAGGACAAAATCTATGATGAAATCTAGTGACACTTTAGTCAACAAATAAAAAAAGAGACAAAAATGTGTGGGAGGGACTAGTTGGGAAGAGATCCAATCAGAACTAATCTTTTTTTTTGTCAGTTTGTTAAAAAATGGTTGCAACATAGTCTTTACAGCATGAATTGTGTATGTTTTATTGATGATATTGTTAAGTTGGAATTCAGCTTCACAACTTTTTTTCTTCTTTGGGCTTGGCTGCATGGGAACTGTGTAATTGTTAGATTTTCTCCTTCAGTTTGTTTTCTTCTTCTTTCTTTTTTAACATGTTGAGTATGAGACGATTAGTTAGTGTGGTAGGGAGGTAAGATGCACACGATTAGATGGTACTGATGTACCTGAGAAATCAACTAGCATGTGCTGCATGTCTCATACACTGTACAGAAATGCAAACTCTCGGGAGAAAAAGCAGATTGATGAATTTCTCATTTGCTGTCAAGGAAAACAAGATTCTTTAAGTGGAGCAACAATCGCTAGTAAAAAACACAACAAACTCAAAGCAACATTTGCGGACGATTCAACCCAAAATTCATGCAAAAGTTTGTAATGCTGTTTTATCAGCTAAACTAAAAGATTGATTGACTTGCTAAAGAAAATAACTGTAATGTTTCACTGTCCTCAAACTGAAAAAAAAGGTAACAAAAAGTGCATTTGAAGAAGTATAGTATACTTAATGTTAGACATATGAAATACATGTTATGTTTTAATCGACTAAATCTTTAGTCTGAAAGTGAAACTCTGAAACTTAGACCAAAATATGTATAAAAGTAAATGGCATAAATTATTTTTTGTTTGTTTGTTTCGTTTTGTTTTTTTTTTCAAAGAAATTTCAGAACAATCTTGTTAATCTAATTTATCTGAGACAAACTTAAAATTCATTCGTGGACGATTATGTTTTTTCAGTTTAAAACCACACTGAAAAAAGTTAACTTAAGCTTTAAAAAGACTACTACAATTAGAAACACACAAATGAATTATTTTGTTCAAATCAAGTTAACAAGTTAGATTAATACAGTTGATCTGAAAAAAATTAATTAATCCTCTGTGTGTGTGTGTGTGTGTGTCTGCGTGTGTGTGTGCGCGTGCATGTGTATGTTACCCATTTAATTTTTTGTTTGTTTTTTGAAAAACAAAAATATAAAAACTAATTATAGCTGCTGCGCAGCAATGGTCGGGGCCGGGCAATTTTAAGCAAAATTAGGCAATTCTGAGCAACAAGCAGAGTGTAGGAAGATGAAAAAAAGGTGGCATTCTAATGTGCATTTTACATCAGTTGAGGCTTGAACTCACAATTTCTGGCACAAGAGACTCTGCATATTGACTGATAGCTAAGCCAAATAAACAGGGAAAAGAGACAAGGGATAACAGGGAAACGTGTTGATAAAGAGTATTTGTCTCTTCCCAAAACTCCCTGAATCATAATTATTTAAATCTTAGAAGTCTCTAATCCACATAGCATGATACCTGAACATAAGACTTTCACATTTGAAAGTCCATCCTGCCTTAGCTGAGGCTCGAACTCACGATTTCTGACACTGAAGTCCGTATTTTATCTCACTGAGCTAATTGGCAAGTGACAGTTCATGTGTGGCTTCACAAATTGACTAAGCCAAGAATCAGGGTGCCAGGCAGCAGCCATCCATGCCATGGAAAAGCACATTTCAAAGTTCCAAATCTGTAGCACATATGGTTGATTTGTTGTGAATTTTCAAAGTTTTGAAATTTAGAGGCTTGCTGTAGCGCCACCATCAGGACTATTGTCTTGTGTTTCCAGTTGAGGACATCTGGCATGGGACTGGACCTTTGTGAAAAGTTTGGGTAGATTTCTCATATGGAAATGTTGTACAAGCTGAGGCTTGAACTCACAACCTTCAACACCAAGAACCATCCTCTATCTCACTGAGCTAATTGGCAAATGGAAACACCATTTGTAGCTTCACAAATTGACTAAGCCAGTCACCTGTGTGCAAGACAGCAGCTGTTAGCATGTAAAGGCAGATTTCAAACGGCTGTCAAAAATTCAGTTATTGAGACAAAAATCCCAAAATACACAAATTGCATCTAGACAGCATGGAGATGTTGGTCATTAGTTTTTAACAATGATTTATTGGCTCCAAAAGTGAAAAACTGATGTTTAAAAATGCCATTTTTGCATTGACTCCAATTGTTCGCATGAGAGTGAAATTCAAAATGCTGTAAAAAATTCAGTTTTTGAGATAAAATTCTGATATTTTCCAAACATCATCTACCATGACTCCAAAATTTTGTCATTTTTTTTTCATGAACATTGAAAATGTATTTAGCAAGAATTTGCAAGTATATGTTTATAATACCGTTTACAGTCAAACATTTTGATGCACTGTAGGCTCAATTTTTGATAAATCAAAAATCTGTGTGGATCGTTTGTGTAGGACAGTCTGAAGATGCTCTGTAGCAAGTTTGGTGTCAATTGAGCAAAAATTGTGGGAGGAGATAGGTTTAATAAGTTTTACAGTTTTTGAAAAAAACAGAGTGATGGACTTCATAATTTGCAATAGGTTTAAATGTACAAAAGTTTCTTCAGTATTGGGGCTATATTTTGGTGAAAGTTGTAAATCTGTAGCACATATGGTTGATTTGTTATGAATTTTCAAAATTTTGAACTTTAGAGGCTTGCTGTAGCACCACCATCAGGACTATTGGCCTGTTTTTGCAGCTGAGGCAATCTGACATGGGACTGGACCTTTGTGCAAAGTTTGGTCATTTTTCGTGCATGGGAAGTAGGATTTCCTCGGAAGAAGAAGAAAGAAAGAAAGAAAGAAAGAAAGAAAGAAAGAAAGGAAGAAAGAAGAACATGCAGGATTACAATAGGGTCCTGGCAGCTTAGGCTGCCCGGCCCCTAATGACAGTGATGGCGTGACACTGACGCTAGTTTGAATTTTGAAGTTGGTCCAACAATTCTCTTTTTGCTGTGTAACTACAGGAATTTGACAAAGTCCTACTATTAATCATGACAAAATACCAAACTCCAGGGAGCAGAAATATAATTATGAGCCAATGTAAAGTCTCACGCTTGCGTTGTTTTGATCTTGTATTATCTTCGCGTGCACTGTCATTGTGTTTATATTGCTTAATCCTCCATTGTTTTCTTGAGGGATTAAAGCTGATTTAGATTTTGAAGTAGCAAAGTATTTGTTGTGAGCAAGTATTTGTTTCGTTGCACATTCTCAGAAGTTGTGTCAGACCAGCGTCAGCATTTCAACAGGAAACTGAATTCCAGAGAACATCACATCCCTCGTTGAATAAAAGATTTACAGTGTAAAATGCAGCGGTTCGGTCCAAAAAAAAAAAAAAAAAAAAACTGATTAAAAGCTGAAATTGCAGAGCGCTTCATCAGAGGAATCAATCATTCTGTGATCACATGCCACTGTCGCCTGATCCAAGTGTTGATCTTACTCATCACAAGCTTTTAAATCAGCCCTCAGATCTACTAATTATTCACTGTTACTTTTGCTGTGGTTCACTGGCCTTCTCAAAAATGGATCGGGTCTCTCCTGCTGAGTGAAACGTGGTTTCAATAACAACACTGTAACGATTTGACAATCATCATGGTTGCCATTCGCCACATCTGAAATCAGCACATTCTTGGCTCGATGCGTCACCTTGAGGCAGCTCAGAGGAGCCGTACCTCTTGTGAAATGAATGCATGCTCCTCTTATGGTATTTCTCGCCAAAGGTCAAAGGTTAAAAAGTCTCATCTGACGAATAATACTCACGCTGACCCGAGGCGATCGCTTGAGATACTGTTGTGAGTGAAAAGGAGTTTGATTTGTCGCTTGGCCAGTGAAATGAGCTCATCAGTGCCACATGAGGCAACATCTGGGGCGCTGTAATGAGCAACTACAAAAGTTGTGATTGAGAAAGTCCTTTCACCTTCACAGGACTTGTTTTTTCTCTCTAGTATTAAATATCCATGACTAATTATGCAACATTTAAGTTAAACACAGTTAAAAATGAATCTGCTCCATCAGGACTGTGTGGCTGTGGTTGCGTCCACTGTGATTGGCTGTATTATTGTTTGTCCCGCCCACAGTGAGGACAACAAAACAACACAGATAGGAATCTGTCCATTCATTTTCTTTCGCTAATCTGGGGTCGGGTCCCGGTGGCAGCAGGCTAAGCAGAGTATTCCAGACATCCCTCTCCTCAGCAGCGCTTTCCAGATCCTCCTGGGGGATCCCGAGGCATTCCCAGGCCAGATGAGATACGTAATCCCTCCAGCAAGTTCTGGGCCTACCCCTGGGTCTCTTCCCGGTCGGACTTGCCCGTGAAACCTCCAAAAGGGAGGCGTCCTGGAGGCATCCTAATCAGATTTCCGAACCACCTCAGCTGGCTGTTTTCTAGCGGCTCTACTCCAATCTCCCTCCGGTAACCGCTTGTATCCGCAATCTCTACCCACAGCTCGTGATCATAGGTGAGGGAGTTGGGAGTGAGCTGCTGCCCCGAGCAAAGGAGTTTAAGCACTCAGGGTCGGATAGAAATCTCTCGAGAAACAACCAAAAACTGTTCAAACTCTGGCAAGAAAAAATGTGTGTTCATAGTTAGAAGCTGAGTGAGAAAATATGTTTTTGGGGCCTTTAAAGCCCCTGAAAGCATTTCAATTTACCTGTAACCTTAAATATCGATTGATTGATTTTGCACAACATTCTTTGTCTCTAGCACTGTTTATGTTATGTTAAGCATATATTTGCTCCATTTACATCCATTTTTATGTTGCAAATTTCTGTTTACTGTTGCATATTTATGTTTTATGTGGCATATTTATGTCTTGCGCTTTCTAGTGTTTGTCTGCTGCACCATATGCTCCCTGGAAACAGTATTTCACCCCGAGTGCTCACTTGTATATGGATGGGTCGACAATAAAGAGAGCCTGAAAAACAACATTTGGTATGGTTTAGTTTAACAGTCAAAGACTAATCTGCTTCATAAGGACCGGGGTGTGTGTGTGTGTGTGTGTGTGTGTGTGTGTGGTTTGATCAGATTTAAATGACCATGGCCTCGTAATATAAACAGTCAACCCGACAACAGTCGTGACATTTTGATTCGAATATCGCAAAATCCTGATTGGTGCTCAAAAAGTATGTGACATCATCTTTTTCTGTCTTTGCTCACTTCAAACCAGCGAGATGAGCACAGGAAACAAATCTTTCAACTGCTGTTCCTGCAGGAGCCCTGTGCTCATAGTAAGAAGCTGCTTGAGATGATTGAGGTTTTTGGGGTCTAAAATTGAATCCAGATCATTCAAGTCTTGGTTTCTAACTTGCTTTTGACATGGTTGTCTAGGGATGAGATCGGCCCTTTTGAGTAATCTGGTTTGTGTCTTTCATTGAGTCATGAAAGACTCTTTTGGCTACCTCTTTTTTTAATATTCTCCGCTCGCAAATTGACTTGACTGGTTCCTTTTCAAGAATCGATCAAAAAGACTGATTCGTTCATTAATATAACATCGCTATGGGTGTCCTGCGGAGATAAAAACTGCACTTCCATCTCGCTGAAGTGGTCTTAAAGCAAACTAATGCAGCAACACGTGTGGAAGCCGAGTGTCTTGACGCTGTTGCACAGTCTGTAAGGGACATTTATTCCACTGGAAAAACCCAAAAGCCTGCAGTTAATGCAGAACTGGGAGGAGCATTCCTGTCTCCATGATTTCAAATGCTATAATGTCCAAAATGCTGAATTGCAACATGTGGAAGGACCAAGGAAACAAGCAAACCAGGGGCATAGTGAGGGATAAGCTCAAATATGCTCAGTTTATCCACCTTTTTTAAATGAGGCTGAGAGTTTTGCTGCCTATTATCAGATCAGCTGGATCAATGAGGGGAAACAAGGTGAGTAAATCACAGTTATCTGATTTACTGCTACACCTCTGAAGCAAACCATTAGTAAGATGCAAACATGAACACTGGACGTAAAATCTATGAAGACATCATGATGCCTCTCTGATCACAAAATTCATGACGGCATGCTGACAAGAAAAATATGTTCCTGTAACAAACAGCTAGAAGAATGTATGTGTGGGTACAAACGTTGCTGGAGAGAAAAGAGAGATGGACAGAGTGAGATAAGGAGGAAGCGTCAGACAGTTTTATAAAGTGCCAGAGAAAAACAAACATAACATATGCTTCCAAGCTGCAATATGCTTTTCATTACGTCCTGGTGCTAACAAAATATATATTCCTTTTTATTCCCCTGCCAGGTAATAAAACCCTAATTGATTATTGTGATAAAATTAAATAAACCTTAAACTGGATTTTATGACTCCGCACTTCCTGCAGAGTTTGGTAAGCAAACCGAGGGTGACTATCGGGGCAACACACTGTAGCATCACACCAAGAGAATGACCTCACATCAAACACAACACAGTGGTGGACTATTGTGCTGCCATTTTTTTATGACCATGGTTATTTCATTAAGCATAGCAGTGAGATATTTAGGATTGAGAGGAACATTGGATAAATAGTGTTTCGTGTTTGCCCAGAGTCGGTCAAGAGTATCAATAACAATTTCATGCCTGCAGGTCGTACAGAGTGTGTTTACATAGCTTTGGAACAACGACTGGAAACAGCTAATTCCATCAAAGATCAGAGATGGAGGCTCAAGTTTGTGACTTGGACTTGAGTCACACTTCAGTCGCACACACATTTACTTGAGACTTAAGACTCATCGTCAAAAGACTAATGATACAACTAAGACTCGAGATATGGGATTTGTGAACATTTTTTATTGTTTTTTTTAAATTTGTTTGCTGCATTAAGATAAAAGAAATGTCTGCTACAAACTCATATGTGGTGCGTGTGGCCACAGATGACAGTCAGCTGCAGCAACAGCACACCATGGCAAGTACACCTGCAGCTACTGCGCCATTTTATAACTTCACTCAAGGCCGAAAAAAAAAAACATCGCTAAATGCAAAATCTGCAGCGTTGAAATAAAGGATGCTGGATCGACCACATTGAGCTTTAAATCACCTATCCACATGCACCTGCACAGGTGAGACACTTTGTCAAAGTTACATGTTTATCTCAGCATCAGCTAACTAACATCAGCTCGCTACCGGCCCTGTACCTAAAATAGGTTAACTTGATTAGATTGGTGTTTGAATATTTTGAAAAGAGGAGTGGATGGTTTTTGAGTGTTTTCATAGAGTGATTCATACCAGGTGATTCAGTTGTGCACTCTCCCTTCTGCCTGTCAGCACATGCAGAGCGGCCTTTTTGTTTTGTTTTGTTTTTTTTTTTTTTTTTTTTTTTGTTTTTTTGTTGTTGTTTTTTTTACCTTATTCTGCTCCTCGCTGTGCTGATACACAGACACACCCGGGTGTATGTAGCCTTGCATGGCTGAGACAAGCACACAGGTGTTCACAGGCAATAATGCCATTTGCAAAAAAAAAAAAAAAAAAAAAAAACCCTGAAGATAATAAAACTGTAAACAACAAATACCACTGATATGAAATCTCACACTATTGTCGAATGCATTTACTTACCTGGGTACAGAAAGACACCGAAAAATAATCAGCGCTGATACTAATAGATAACAGAGTGATGATAATACAGTACATGTTTTGAATTCCTGGCATATATGTATGCAATGTTCTAAGCAGAACAGATGACATGCAGTAGATGATAGAACGCTCACTACAATTGCAAGAGACTTGAGACTTGACTTTGACTTGCAAAAAATGACTTGTGAGCATCTCTGTCAACAACTCCAGCTGTTGGAAAGAGTACTGAAAATCTGCACTCAAGTACGAGTATTGTGAGTTTGCTAAAATATTACTCAGTTGCAAGTTAAAGTACTGATGTTTAGAAACATACTGAAGTAAAAGTACAAAGTAAACTTCTCAGAGTATTAGTTACTTTTAACTGTTGACACTTCTCCACTTCTTCTACAAATTTTGTGTGTTTTCCTTAACCAGTAGTTGAAAATGCTAACAATCAATTAATGATTAATAATTTTTAAGATACATACCATGTTTTTTTTTCCCTCATTTAAATTTTTGGTCTTTTTTTTTTTTTTTTGTACCCAATTTTAAGTTTAATTTTCCTTATTTAACAAATGGCTCTGTAAGACAAAACAATGTCAAATGAGGTATGAAGTTATTGCCATGAATATTGATTAAATACCCACGAATACATTTTTAATTGGTTAAATTCTTAAATGCAATCAATCAATTAATGATTAATCATCAACATCCTTAGTCCAAACGTGCTGCTGCAGCATTTTCTTTTCCATCTGTATGTCCTTGTTTTCATTTCATTTGTGATCAGATCACTTTATTGGCTACTAAAATGCAGATGTGAGGTTTGGATATTAATTCAAATTGTACTCAGTACTCAACTATGGTTTTAAAAGTAACTAAGTAGATTACACCTTGTAGTGCATACTAAAGTACATGTGAAAGTACAGACTTGAAATCTACTCATAAAAGTACAAGTGCCCCAAAAAACTACTTAATTATAGTAATTTGAGTATTTGTAATTAGTCACTTCCATCCGTGGCTGTTATTCACATATTTTTCCTTATATCCATGCTATATCTCATTTATTTATGAGGCTTTACAGGAAGTTACAACATTGAATTTATTAAATAATCATTTATGAATCTATCCAGCACCTCTGCACAGTGTCTCCAGCTGCAGCAAGTGTTGGGATGTCACGTCCATGAGCATGGTGACATCTCAGAGGAGATGTCGTGAAACGATTAGGAAGCTACTCGCAGCGTGTGAGGGATGACTTGCACAGGCGCTGATTATACAGTACGTGCAAAAAATATTGTTTCCAATTTGTCAAACCTCTGAGCCAAACACATGTTGGGCGGACTGAAAGAATTAGTTTGTGTAATTCATCTGTTGTCGATTCCTTGATGTCATAATACATCACCTAAAGACAAAAGCCGTCAGTCTTAATACATTTGATTTATCTGGGAAAAATAACAGTTTCATAGCACAGCAAATTTAATCTAGAATAATTTAGGATATCTCCTCCAGAAAGTTTTCCCACAAATTTAAACGTCTGCGCTTTTAAACCTCTCAGTGAAGCACAACTGTCATTGTAAACCACATGTCCAATCAGCCAATCAAAGCATGTGGTTTTATTAAACTGATAAGCCTCGGAGGTTCTCTGCAGTGTGACAGTGATTAGATTCAAGCCAGAAAAGGGTGCAAACTAAGTCAAGGATATCCTCACCGCACCCTGCCTCAGCAGGCGAGCTGCCTGCTGCCTCGTGCGCAATGCTATGCTCACTATTTTCCATCGTTCGCTCTCATTCCAGCTCTAATTTCAAAAAAAAAAAACATGTTTATTTAAAACATGCGGTCCCTCTCACACCTCTTTCTCTCTGTTTTTACCACTTTTTCCTCTCTTTCTTCCTCCTTGCCTCTTTTTTCTCTTTCTCTTGGTTTTCCCTCCCCCCCTTTGCTTTCTCTTTGTTTGTCCTCTTCAGCATGTGTCCTGTCCTGTGGTCTTTCTTTAGTGTCCATATGCTCTTAGAATTAAAAATGGGGGGGAATGGAGGGAGAGAGGAGGTGGGCAGCTCAACCCTCCTCCTGAGGGAGCATCTGCTTCTCTCTTTCCTCGTGTTCACAATCATCTCTCCTTCTCTCTCTTTCTCTTCCTCTGCGGACTAACAAACAGCTCTGACCTCAGACGGTTGGATGCATTACAGACGAGCAACATGATATAAAACAAAAACTATGTAGCCAAATGACAAATCAGGTTAGGGATGTGGCCGAACTCCAGTACATCACAAACATTTGCGCAGCATTGAAATAACTATTACTCTCATATGTTGTAACCTGACAAAAACACCTTTTTTCAACTGTCTGATATTCTGCTTTTTAACATTCGGGTAAAACTGTAAAAGGTGATGTTCCCCAGATGCTGTTCATAAAACGCTCAGCTGTTATGTTATTTATAATATAGCTTCACAGCAGATAACTGAAACATCGTGCTGTCAGGAGTGGATTATATGGGCACAATTTAAGCTTTATAATAATGTAGCCATTCAGTTGGTGTTTTCAGCGCTTTGTGTCTTGTTTGTAAGATTGCATTGGCAAACACTTTAAGTATCCCTGTTTAACATTCATAAGCAGTAAATAGCCATGTAATAAGTGTTTTATAACACACTAAAATGTGGATGGATGCATTAGTAAGTATATCTCCTGCTATGAAGATGAATTCTATATTTTTGCAGCTGTGTTTATTTAACACTCTCTATGAAGATCACATCTATACATCCATTGTGTGTTATGGGAGCACTCATCGTGTATTATAATGCTTTATGATTACACTCACAAGCTCACATAATGCTTTCTGTTATATCAACAGTCATAAAACAGACAAATATATGTGACTTTTAATTAATAATAAGCTCAAGTGTCTTATAGATGCTCTTGGCGAGTTATAAACTAGAGGTTGACTTATTGGGCTTATAATACATTATGGCTGGAATCTATGCTGCAGCATAAGTGAATTTATTATGTAAAACACCAAAATGGAGAGAATCACAAGTAAAATCTGCTTTAGGAGTGGAACTTTAAGGTATAAAACTTATATAAAATATTCAACTGAGTTAGAAAAAGACTAAATAAAATTTGTCAAGCATTATTTTCACTATGAGATTAAAACAATGAGTTTACTTATCTGCATTTAAGCATCTTACTTAATAAAGTGATGCAGAATAAATTATTCTAAATGCATGAAAAAACATTACACTTTGCTTATCACCAGCAATTTAGTATTGTGTAATTAGATCATTTCCATCCGTGGCTGTTATTCACATATTTTTCCTTATATCCATGCTTATACTCATTTATTTATGAGGCTTTACAGGAAGTTACAACATTGAATTTATTAAATAATCATTTATGAATCTATCCAGCACCTCTGCACAGTGTCTCCAGCTGCAGCAAGTGTTGGGATGTCACGTCCATGAGCATGGTGACATCTCAGAGGAGATGTCGTGAAACGATTAGGAAGCTACTCGCAGCGTGTGAGGGATGACTTGCACAGGCGCTGATTATACAGTACGTGCAAAAAATATTGTTTCCAATTTGTCAAACCTCTGAGCCAAACACATGTTGGGCGGACTGAAAGAATTAGTTTGTGTAATTCATCTGTTGTCGATTCCTTGATGTCATAATACATCACCTAAAGACAAAAGCCGTCAGTCTTAATACATTTGATTTATCTGGGAAAAATAACAGTTTCATAGCACAGCAAATTTAATCTAGAATAATTTAGGATATCTCCTCCAGAAAGTTTTCCCACAAATTTAAACGTCTGCGCTTTTAAACCTCTCAGTGAAGCACAACTGTCATTGTAAACCACATGTCCAATCAGCCAATCAAAGCATGTGGTTTTATTAAACTGATAAGCCTCGGAGGTTCTCTGCAGTGTGACAGTGATTAGATTCAAGCCAGAAAAGGGTGCAAACTAAGTCAAGGATATCCTCACCGCACCCTGCCTCAGCAGGCGAGCTGCCTGCTGCCTCGTGCGCAATGCTATGCTCACTATTTTCCATCGTTCGCTCTCATTCCAGCTCTAATTTCAGAAAAAAAAAACATGTTTATTTAAAACATGCGGTCCCTCTCACACCTCTTTCTCTCTGTTTTTACCACTTTTTCCTCTCTTTCTTCCTCCTTGCCTCTTTTTTCTCTTTCTCTTGGTTTCCCTCCCCCCCTTTGCTTTCTCTTTGTTTGTCCTCTTCAGCATGTGTCCTGTCCTGTGGTCTTTCTTTAGTGTCCATATGCTCTTAGAATTAAAAATGGGGGGGAATGGAGGAGGAGAGGAGGTGGGCAGCTCAACCCTCCTCCTGAGGGAGCATCTGCTTCTCTCTTTCCTCGTGTTCACAATCATCTCTCCTTCTCTCTCTTTCTCTTCCTCTGCGGACTAACAAACAGCTCTGACCTCAGACGGTTGGATGCATTACAGACGAGCAACATGATATAAAACAAAAACTATGTAGCCAAATGACAAATCAGGTTAGGGATGTGGCCGAACTCCAGTACATCACAAACATTTGCGCAGCATTGAAATAACTATTACTCTCATATGTTGTAACCTGACAAAAACACCTTTTTTCAACTGTCTGATATTCTGCTTTTTAACATTCGGGTAAAACTGTAAAAGGTGATGTTCCCCAGATGCTGTTCATAAAACGCTCAGCTGTTATGTTATTTATAATATAGCTTCACAGCAGATAACTGAAACATCGTGCTGTCAGGAGTGGATTATATGGGCACAATTTAAGCTTTATAATAATGTAGCCATTCAGTTGGTGTGTTTCAGCGCTTTGTGTCTTGTTTGTAAGATTGCATTGGCAACACTTTAAGTATCCCTGTTTAACATTCATAAGCAGTAAATAGCCATGTAATAAGTGTTTTATAACACACTAAAATGTGGATGGATGCATTAGTAAGTATATCTCCTGCTATGAAGATGAATTCTATATTTTTTGCAGCTGTGTTTTTTAACACTCTCTATGAAGATCACATCTATACATCCATTGTGTGTTATGGGAGCACTCATCGTGTATTATAATGCTTTATGATTACACTCACAAGCTCACATAATGCTTTCTGTTATATCAACAGTCATAAAACAGACAAATATATGTGACTTTTAATTAATAATAAGCTCAAGTGTCTTATAGATGCTCTTGGCGAGTTATAAACTAGAGGTTGACTTATTGGGCTTATAATACATTATGGCTGGAATCTATGCTGCAGCATAAGTGAATTTATTATGTAAAACACCAAAATGGAGAGAATCACAAGTAAAATCTGCTTTAGGAGTGGAACTTTAAGGTATAAAACTTATATAAAATATTCAACTGAGTTAGAAAAAGACTAAATAAAATTTGTCAAGCATTATTTTCACTATGAGATTAAAACAATGAGTTTACTTATCTGCATTTAAGCATCTTACTTAATAAAGTGATGCAGAATAAATTATTCTAAATGCATGAAAAAACATTACACTTTGCTTATCACCAGCAATTTAATGTTATGATGAAGCATGCATTATTATAGATGCTTTCGATACTGCATGGATGATTAACGCATACTGTGTGTATTGTTGAGTATAAGTAGTCATAATGTGTTATAAGCCCCATCAGTTAACCTCTAGTTTATAAGAGCAGCTATAGAGCACGTAAACTTCAAACTTATAATTCTTTATAAGTCATATCTATAATGTTTTAGATGTTTTAGCCTATAGATGTTGTCTTCATAGAAAGTGTTACCGTGTTGTACTCTATCATCATCCATTATCTGTTTATACTCCAGCCTCTGCTTATAGGCGCCCACAGGAGGAGTTATAGTTGTTGAAAAATACACTGATAAATATTTCTATCTGCTTGCACACAAAACCATTTATTAAATATTTATATACCTCTTATAAATGATAAATAGGTGCACTTGAAATAAAGTGCACTGCATTAGTGTGCGTCTGGCTTTTGGCGAGGAAAGTATATACAGTTTTGCTCTGTATTCGAATTTGAAGTTGTTGGAGGATCACAAATGTTTGGTCTATACAGCCACATGAAACAATACTTCTCTTACTTGAATAATGCCGCACTTGCCTCTTTAACTGATGTTAATTCCTTGTTTTTCTTTATGTAATTGTATAGAGACAACCTTGTACTTCAGGTTTTGGGTGTTTTTTCTTGATTTTGGGTCATTGTGTAAGATTACAGGCTCCTCTGTGGGCTGAGGAAGCTCCGCCAACTGTCAGTCAGAACCAAAACAGCTGGATTAACAAGAAATGTGCAATTATCTAGCATGAATCAGGGCAGTCTGAGGTCACCACAGACATCAACACAGGTATTGTAAGTAAACAACATGGTAATATCGCATCGTGTTGGCTCAGCATTCTCCCGAGAGGTGAATGTAAGTGTGAATGTGTTGGACGCCTTCCCTGCCGTCTGTCCAGTGCATGCTGGGATATGGACCAGATATGCTACATTGCGTAATGCCACGTTCAAGTCATATGGGATGGATGGATCGATGGAAAGATTTCCATGTTCCACTTCCAATGACTTGCAAATGTTTACATCATGTAGCTGGTTGTATAATCACAGAGTCGCCAGGTGAAGATTTAAATATTAAGAATGAATTTCCACAATTTGGACACTTAAATAAAATGATGGACAATAAATGCAGTGCACTATATGGTAAAGATGATTACTCTCAGTAACTGAAACCAGGGTGTCTCCCCACAGCCACCATTAAAAAAGAGACTATCTATAAAACTGTTGACAGGGCACCTTGAACTGAAAACAAGCTCTATGATGACTTGTTCTATGATGAAATTCTGATCGATGGAGGTTTTATATTTGGAAACTTTCTTACAGTCATGAAAAGTTATTTTAAAAATCTGTGACATCATTACAATGTTAAGTCAAGGCGGGAGCTTGACGCGGGGGGAAAAGGGGAAAACACTACTGTGCATATTCAGCAGGCGGCATAACCAGGAAATAAACCCAGAAGCTAGGAACTTTTTTAGAGTTTGCACTCTTTGCATGCTTGCATGTTGTTCATATAATACATCTGTGGTACCAGCAGGTTTTTGCTGGGTGCAGTCACTTCCTGGAGTCTGGTTGCTGCTGTGAGATTACAAGACAACCAGCCTGTGATGTAACTGGACCGATCCACATGATAACATGCTAAGTTAGCTCTTAAGCTAGCTGTAGTTACTTGACCAAATGATGTGGCTGGAGGTAAATCCCCAGTTTGATATGTTAATGATATTCTAAAGACGGCCCCCGGACTCGGACGACAGGAAAGCGCTCCCACCATGGCAGCTGGTGTCAGCATACTGACAAGGCTGGAGCCTGCAGTGGAGAGTCAGTGTGCAAGTTTCAGAAACATGAGCTGTATCTTTAATAACACCAGTGGTTTAATGTCATTACTTCTTAGCAGCGTATTTGGGCCAATCTCACATTGTAAAATAGGAAATGATGAATATTGACTCTACAGCTGCTTACAGCTTGTAAAAGTATGTTTTCTTTAGCCCTTTCTGTCCAGATCGTTACAGATTTGCATGCTGTCTCACTGTGTAAACACACATCTTTACTGATTGACTCTACAGTTTCCACGCATCTGTCAATAAACACAGAGAACAGCTGAAGTGTTATGCGCGCAATATGTCCATAAATTACCAACGAACCCAATAACACACCCTGAGAAGTCATTTTCCATGAGCTATTCCAGAATGACTGATATAAAATTTCATATCTCCAAATGATGCTTTGAAACATCCCATGAAATACATCAGCCTCGCGTCGCCCAAGAGAGGCTGAGCAGCTGTTTAAAGCGAGCCGAGTAACAAATTCGGGCCCCTAAAACACAGGCGACATGTAGTGTATGTCTCAGCGGGTGCAATAAATACTGCAATAAAATTATGATAGTGTCAATGTTTCCAACCTCCACGAAGGGAGAAAAGTGAAGCGAGGTCCAAGCTCTTATGTCAGAGACGAGGTCTTTTGTTATGTGACAAATAAATTTGAATGTGTGGTATTTAACCAGGAGTATTGAATCAAATTCAGCTACGATGCTTTTCATCAGTGATGCATAAAAAACCCCTTCTTCTGCCAAAACTATGAAACTGTGGATTATATTTCATCTCACTTAAAGTCGAATTTTGATGACGGATGTGATGATTTCATATTTCTGCTCAGTGGTGGAATGTAAGTACATTTACTCAAGTACTGTATTTAAATACAGGTTTGATGCACAATCTCAGAGGCATATATTGTACTTTTTATTGCACTAGATTTGTCTGACACCTTTAGTTACTTGTTACTTTTCAGATTATGTCTTTTCATACCTGTCCTGTCTAGTGAAAACCATGTATCTCTTGACTGGACTCAGTTTGGCTCGGTGCACCAACCCAGCACAGTGGAGTTTGCACCCACTTAAAGGTGTGTATTTATGAAGCGTTTGTCCTATTTGGATGGTGGATTAACATTTTGTTCCCTATAAATTCATCAAAATAAAAGTCCCTTGTTATTTTTTAATTCAAAAGCTTTTATTATGAAGCTGCAAAATCAGGAAATGTTGGGTTTTCATCAGCAGTAACTTAACGTGACCCCCTAACCAGCTGAACGCGAACATGAAACAGTAAAATAATGCAGAGACAAACTGAAAATACAGAACAGGGACACAGGAGAGAAACTAAACTTTAAACCACAGAGATTCAGTTAGAAGCAACAAAAGTACTGAACACACAGAGACTTTTAAAAATACCTTTTTTTCCTGCTCATCTACACAGCACAGCACATCAGAAAAAAACAGAAAGGCAAACATGTCTATTGGCAATGGAAAAAAGGGTCATATGCACTCTACTTTTGGCGTAAAATGGTACTTGTGTGGTAAGTTACAGCATAGTGCTGCTACTACTACTATTTCTGGAGGAAATCTTCCCACAACAAGCTTCATTTTCTGCTTCTGACTGCTAGCCAGTGACTACGTTAGCAGAGTGTGTGTGCATGCAAATTAACCTATAGACCAACATGCAGAACTGGTCAAAAATATGTTTGGTGTCTAACCAATGTGTTGAGAGAACTGATAAGTTATGAAAATTCTCATTCCTTACTGAGGTGAATAAACTAGTTGGGAAGCTGAAAACAGGGCTGAGGATGCATAACCTTTACCTGAAGCCGAGTATTTTTACAGTCTGGTATTAACACTTTTACTTAAGTAAAGGTTCTGAATACTTCTTCCACCACTGTTTCTACTTAGCATGACAAAGCAAAGCAAAGCAGATTATTTTTGTTCTTAATAACATGGAAGACTGTTTAAGTCACTTCTTCTATTGTGCTGTAGAATACAATAGAACTGAACCCCATGCTTTTCTGTGATTATGTAATTACCTCTTAAATACCTTTTCACACACTATATCATTAAAGTTGCCTAAACCATAGCTCAGATCTTGCGTTTCTTGTGTATTCAATTTTGTCTCCAACCAACCCCCTCTTCCATGTCTGCTCTGCCCCGCTCACACAAACATGGACTAAATCTGCAGGGCACCATCCTCGCTCTGCTGACTCAGACCAGATCAAGGCGTGGGGAGTCTTCTTTTTGGCACCGTGGCAGGAGAGAGGATCCGGAATTGCTGGGCATCACGCCACGTGACGAGGATGGTGTCACGCTTGTTTTGTGCGTGTAAATGCATAGCGACGTGCTTTACATCAATAAGGCTACACAAAGGGCTTCCCTCGGCGCGTAGGAAAGGGCGTGTAAAGGGAATGCGCTTCTGTATTGTTGATGATTCATGTGTACTTTGAAAGGGAGTTCTTTTTCAGGTTTGCATTCAACAAGTCCAGACTTGACCTTCATATGTAACAGTGGCAAACTCAAGATGTCTGAGGGCAGGGGCGAAAAAAATAAGAAGGGCACCAGCTGTCGTAAAGTGGTCTTGCAGTTTATGAAGTTTTGTACAATGGAAGGGTCCTTTATCATGTTTTTTTTTCCACTCTAGATCACACTTTATTGTGTTTTGTCCACTGGAAGGGCACCCTATGGACGTTTTATAATGTTTAGTCCACTGGAAGGGCACTCTAGAGGGCACTTTATCACATTTTGTCCACTAAGGGCACTTTAGAGGGCACTGTATTATGTTTGCGTCTCTGGAAGGGCACTTTAGAGGCACTTTTTTCATGGAGGGCACTTTAATGGCACTTTTATTGTCCATTGTAAGGGCACTTTATCACGTTAGTGTCACTGGAAGAGCACTTTAGTGGGCATTTTATCATGTTTTCTCCATTGGAGGGGCACTTTAGAGGGTGCTTCATAATGTTTAGTCCACTGGAAGGGCACACTAGAGGGTGCTTCATCATGTTTTGTCCACTGGAAGGGCACTCTAGAGGGCGCTTCATCTTGTTTTGTCCACTGGAAGGGCACTCTAGAGGGCACTTTATCACATTTTCTCAAGTGGAAGGGCACTCTAGAGGGAACTTTCAAATGTTTTGTCCACTTTAAGGGCACTCTAGATGGCACTTTATCATGTTTTCTCCATTGGAGGGGCATTCTAGAGGGAAATATATCACATTTTTTGTGGTTTGTGCGTCCGCCAGTGATGTGCAGCCTCAAGGTGAAGGGTTTGGTCCATTTAGTAAAACCATAAAGCTTGCGCTACATTGAGCTGCAAGCACGATGCAATTGCATCATCGAGGAACAGATGTTTGTGACATTTTGCATCCAAACTCTCTCCCTCCTGCGCTTGCCTCATTCTGCTTGCCTCCAGTCTGTACACTGTTTGTACTTTACCCTCAAATAAACTGCTTTCTTTGATGTCAGTGCACCTTCTGGGACATTTACAAGGCTTTCCCATGAGGTTCGGAGAACACATAGCGATGATGCATTTACTTAAGCAAGTTTAGATGACACATAAACAAAGCAGCATATCACAGCAACCAGAGTTTCAGTCTGCCATAAAGTGAGGAAAGAAACGGAGAAGGGGAAAACAAGGATAAGAAATAATGACAAAATCATGCTGTTCGTTTGGCAGCAAACACCGAGAAACACTTCAGAGGGAATCCAGGGAAACTGAGTAAGCATATTTTGCTTTACTCTCTGGAGTGTCTTCATCAGCATGCATCACAGTGGACTAAAGATAAGCCTGTTATGCATTATCAAGGTTTGAGTTCAAACCTGAGTGTGACAAGTCATCCGTCTGTTTTAGGCTTTTCATGTTCCACTCTGCTCCTCTTTCTTCCTATTCAGATACAAAGTATGGTTCATTAGCAGTGTGAGAAATGAGAGCAGATTTCTCGCAGCGACTGAACAAGCCCGTGTTTTGTAGTGAGGACTCGACCAGATTTCTACTAATTACAGGCCAGAGGGGGTACAAGCTGAACCAAACAGCTTAACACACATCAGAGAAGAGAATGTTTCTGCCCTTCAAAGCCTCGTGAACGTACGTATCCCCAAACCACAAGCTGCTAATACGCTGTAAAGAGAGCTATATTAAGTGAAATATGAGCTAAATAATGACTGTCAGGCTACTTCTTCGGCATACAGGCTTCTACATGTTGTATGTTTTATCCACTTTATGCTTTGTTTGTCTTAAAGCTATACCTGAATGCCTCGGTAATAGCTGAGGAAGAGTAAATACAAGACAGGCACACATAAGCCCGTAACATACAGGTTTCCCCCCTCGGGGGATAGTATGACATCCTTGGAAATACACTTGTTTGCTTTATTGCCAGGAGAAGAGCAATACCATTCTCATATCTACAACCTGGAGACAGCTTGCTTACCTTTAGCAAGCTTGGCTCGGTCAAGAAATAATCATGCTAATAACCATTCCAAATAAAACACAACCTGTTGTTTTTACACCTCAGTTTTTGTGTGCATTTGACTAACAAGGTACAACATTTAAATTAGAGAGCTGGGTGCTTGTGCAAATAACACAGTACAAATAAGAATTTTTGCAGCCAGTTCTCACGCCCAGCACATCAAGTATGGCAGCTTCGTCAGTGCCCCGCTGCTGCAAACTATGACACTATATGGTAGGCAGCCCTCTAGCAACATTTCTGGCAGAGGCGTCACTCTCATGTTCTGTTTTGATGTGCCTTTGAAGACAGATGACGCAGCATAAAGAGCAAGAAAGTCCACATATAGAGAGGGTTGGGTGGATGGATGGGCCAAACAAACACAGAACTTTCATCTAGGAAACCAGGGTTCATGTCCCATGTGACACCAGCAGTCAACATTCATTTCTTTATAACTTATGCAATGCACGTACATTACATTTGTAATGAATGTAAGTGATGTAGTGAAGTAGTTTTTTGTGTTTTTGAAAGTCTATACCAGGCAAAGCTTATTTATTATTGCTAACTTAACCGCAGAGCCCTGTGGGTTCACAACTGCAAAACTGTTGAAGAAGTGTCACGATTGATGCAGCTGAACCAGACATATCTTTATTTTATTATACGCGTTCTTCATCCTTGGCAAAGCCATCTAAATTGGCCACAATGCAACTCACCCGTCAACAGTTCTGTTGGAAATTCAGGTGTGTTATGCTAGCCAGTGTAGCATCGAGCTGCTCAAAGCAAATCGTAGAGGTGGTAAGCTCACTTCTGTCTTTCTCCAGACAGAAGTGAGCTTTCTTTTTCACATACTCCCCAATACCTGTCAGTAGGTTAGGAGTTCTCTGTAAGTACATTTAAAGTCATCATATTCAACTTATGGAATCATTCTGTATCAGCTTTTTACAGCAGTTAAAGATCATATAAAGCAACAATAAATGTGTTTTCTGAGTTTGTCACACCACAGAAACGTGTTTTTAACCACCCAGCCAAATTTGAATTGCTAAGTATATACAATTTAGCTCAAAATCCTGAAAAAAATGAGCAGTTTTTCTCTGCTCTAAAACTCTGGGGGTGTGTCCGCTTTACTGGACATGTTCAGACATATTTGAGCCACCAGAGCCAGAGGATAGTGACAGGATGGTATTTTTTTTCCTTCTGTGTTGGGTTGTTGGAACTGAAGTGAGCTGAAGTGAACTGCTGACTAATTTGGACTGAGAGAGTCACTGAAGGTAGGCATCGTCGTTCGTGTGTTGGTTCGTGGGGCTTATATAGTGTTGGAGGAACGATGGTTCCGGCACGTCACCGAGCCATGTTTCAGGTCCGCCCAAAAAATCCTGAAAACAGAAAACGTGAACAACAGTCTACTGGTGTAACTCCACAATTCAGTACTACATAGTTCTCAGCATTTTCACATTTTCAGCATCTAAGTTCTAACATGTTTAATGTGCTCAGAAGAAAAAGTCCCTTTTCCCTTCCCTTTTAAGTTTTTTAAGTTTACAATGAGTGAACGGTTCAAACCCTGGGCTTCATGATTTACTATTACATCAAGTTTAAGTTTACTAGATTTCATGTGCATCTTTTTTTTTTTTTTTTTGGAATGTGTGGAAAATTCAGGATGTACTCTGGAATTTTATATATATACTGTTGTAGGTTTAAACAATGACCTGCCCACCAGCAGGGCACAGCTTGTTAAGGAACTGACACCCCAAGTGTCTGGATTTGCATATGAAATGTTACCTTTCAGGAAGTTAACCTGAATTCACTGTCAGAGGTGTAAGACTTGTGCGTGCCTCTCCCCCTCCCCCTCCCATAACCTTTACCTCCCCCCCATTTTCTTTTTCTTCTCACTCTCTCTTTCTCACACACACATACAATATCAATGCACACTCAGGTCAAATAGACGGTTGGAAATCTAAGCTATTGATGGCCACCTTGGGAAATGCCAGAGTTTGGGCAGAATAGACGGAGCCATTTCTTCCCACACCTGCTGCTTTGTGTCACTTTATCCCAGAACATCCTCTCTCGTCACCTTATCCCGGCCTTCCCAGAGACAAGTATAGGATGACTGGCAGGATGATTGCCAAGTGCTGCAAAATAGCAGGCATCTCATAAAAAAAAGATCATAAAGATGTGTTTTTTATGCTAAAATATACTGTAGCTAGTGACTCATAGCAGAGGTTAAGTCGTTGCAGGTTGCTATGAATTCTCCATTTTATGCAGAAAATATGTCATGTAGAATTTATTTTAGTAGAATTTATGTTGAAAAAAAAAAACTCTCTTTCAGCTTTCCCCCACCAGGATACATGGGTAACCAGAGGAGCCACTGGATCCAGTGACATCGGACACCGCCAAGGAGAATTGACTCTTTTCTCCAAACCACGGGAAACACAGAATGCAATCTAGGCCTCTCACAGTCAGCACGCTACCCAGCGACACAGGCCCAAAGCTTGGGTTACAACATTAGCCTCTTCTCTTTGTGCATCCCTCCATTCAACAGAGAGAAAGATAACTAGAGCTGGTTGAGGCCCTGAGGTGGAATTAACAGCTTTTAGGCACCAAAGTGGCTTGTTGTCATTGTTTGGACTGTTTCTGAATTAAACAGGAAGTTTTTGTTTTTTTTAACACACAATACTCCACACCCCAGATAGCCATGCAGCACATCCAACAAAACCAGGGAAATAACTGAATAAGAATAAATAAAAAACATCTGCAATAAAGAAATAAATAACAATGTAAAATGAAGAAAAAAGCTACAGAATTAAACCTAAATAGACATCAAACAAGTAGAGTAATGGGGAATGCCCATCCAAACCTTTGCCCATTTCCCAGGAAGTAATCAGGAAGAATATTTTTTAAAACATTTAGAACATACGGGAATATATTTAGAAAATATGAATGCCTAGTTTATTGTTTCAAAACATGTTCAACAGGTGTGTGAGCTGGTGGAATACACTGAAAGCTTTAATTAATTGATTAACGAGACTCGTGGGCTCTACCACCTAAATTAGATTTTCTGCTGCCAGTTTTGAGTGGAAATGCTTCAAAATATTGAACAGAGAAGACGCAAAGTGTTCGTTTTGTGAGCAAGGGATCAAATGTGCCTGCTGTTCAACCAGCAGTTTGATGCAACAAAATTCCCACTGAACAGTACAGACCCCTGAAAAAATTATGTTTTACAATGAAAATTAGAATAATGATGTAAAAAATAATCCTTTCCTCTGATATCCCAAAATCATATCGCAATTGCAATACCAGTCAATAAAATTGCAAATCAATATTTCTTGAAAATCAGCCCTACTGTAGACTGGCAAAATGCTTTTATTTCAGTCCAGCACTTAGGAAATATAGCCAAAATCCCCAAAGAGCTCATCCAAAATCTCACACCAAGTGAGTGAGAGCTTCGCTTTATAACTGAGTGATAACTGACTTATCACTCCAGCAGCCTCTGAATGCAAACACAAAATACAGTTCTTCTCAGCTTAATAGAATTACTTTGAAAACACAGAATAACTTGCTTTAACGAGTTTTGTTTGTTGATAATATTAAGAATGAAGTATTACATCCATGAGACTCAGACAGACAGTAACAGATCACAGGCTCTTGCAGCTACAGTGAAGTTCATGTACAGCTTATATTAAATTCTAATGTTGATTAATGTTGATGCCATTTTTCTGTCTTAATAATTATTATTGCCACCAAATAACACACTAAAGTTGCTGTTAGTATTGACCAGTGCATTTTGACTGTAGCTGAAGTTATACCATGAAAACTCACTTCCCCAGATTCCCAGGATATAGTGTGCCTGTTCTTGTATTTTTCTCATTTTCAGGAAAAATATTAATCCTGACTACCAAATCGGAAATTATTCCCTGAAAAAACTCAAAACTCTGCAAAAATTAGTGGTCCACAAACCCACCGCCACCAGTGTAAGGGTTAATATCAGTCACTACTAACAAATCAGAAATTACTGAACAAATCCCATGAGACTTTTACAGTAAAACTCAGTTAATTTAGTGCAGCCAACAGGATTTGCTTTGCTCTGCACAAGCTCAATTAAGTTGAACCAACTTAATTTTAATTTAAAAGCTTTGGTGATATTAAGTGGTCAAATTACTTCATTTAAGTAATTCTGACTTTTTTATTTTACCTCCATTCCACTCAGAAATGCCCATGCAAATTGTTACCTTCATTTTATTTTTAAGTATTAGTAACTTGTTTTACTTGAGTCAGAATAAATTACAGTTGGCAGTTAATTCCCACGTGATACCCTCAGTTCTCACATGTGGGAAACACCAGAGGTCTATTTAAACCGGCTTGCGTGCTTGTGTGTGAAGAGTGCAGTGGGGGGGAGGTTTTTTACTGTACACGGATGTTCACTCGAGCCTGGGAAACAAACTTAATCTGAATGATGCGCTTTCTCAAAACATAAATTTCTGGCATAATTAAACACTTGAGCAGCACATCACCAAACTGGGGACTGATGGCAGGAGTGTGTCTCATCTGTCCCAACCGGAACTGTGATGTTTGGCCAAATAAATAGAGGGTATCAGCTTTCCCGCAAGCCCAGTAATTAAATGAGGAGGCTTTTTTTAGCGCAGCGCTGCTTTGAATCATATCGGCATCGGTTAGATAAGGCTACGTCTTAATTTGTATAGTGTGAAGAAAATACAGAAAAACAGTCAGGAAATTAGAGAAAATGCCTAAAATGCCCTGTTGTTGAATTTTAATCAGATCGGTCTCCAGTAAAAATATTTGTCTAATCAATAGTTTCCCTCAGAGAGAAAGACAAATAATCATCACACCATGGATCATTAGGCTAAATGGGCACACGCCTCACAAAGCCTGTGCCCAGCATGCCCGCTAAGTTTAGTGCTGCCAACGGTTTTTGATCAGCATTAACAGCTACAATACAACACTGTGCTGTTTACTACAGTGGAAAGAGGCTCTCATTAACAGAACATAATAACTGTAGGCACCAAAGTGCAGTCTCGGAGACGGTGGCCTCAAGCCGAGTTTATACAAAACAGTGATTGGCTTCTGATTAAAATATTGGCAAAATAAAAAGGCGTCAGTATGTCACTAAAAGTCAAATTGCCCTCCAGTAATTACAGCTTAGTTAACAGCACTGTCAGTAAAAATAGCAACGCTGGGAAGAGAAATAATACAGTGCGATTTTATTCAGAGGAAATGTGGAGGGCAGAGCGGCGGTGGAATGAAGGTCAGGTAGCACCTGTTTAACATCAGCAACTAGCAGCAGGAATATGAATTAAACCATCTGGGTACAGCTCTGCCCATCAGATTACTGCTTGGCATGCGGCTGTGCGGCTGTGCATGCATGAGTGTGTGTGCATGTGTGTGTGTGTGAGAAAGAGGCACAGGCAGACTGATATATGAGATAATAAGAAGAGAAAGAGACAG
The DNA here is from genome assembly GCA_034769285.1 of Lutjanus argentimaculatus. Classification (NCBI taxonomy): domain Eukaryota; kingdom Metazoa; phylum Chordata; class Actinopteri; order Lutjaniformes; family Lutjanidae; genus Lutjanus; species Lutjanus argentimaculatus. Next base: position 35,223,457 of record JAWZSL010000005.1, on the reverse strand, counting down.
AAATGAACCAGAGATCATCTCTAAGACGATTCTGTATGTGGAAGTGCTGGAGGGGATCAGCTGTAATCGTGTCCTTCTATCAGGGCTATATGGGTTTAACCTTATAAGACATCATTTGGTTTGTTCATTTATTTATCACCGACAACAGAAACTTATTTACATCAAGTATATACAGTAAATACATGGATTTTATTTTTTCTTCTATCAGTGAGGCTGTTATTGTTTACACCATGTCTGTGAGTGACTCATCATAGCAAAATGTGGTCCTAGAGACACCTTTACAGTTAAACCACGTATATTTGGGTTTTTTAAACATGTCTAAACCCGCTGAAAATGGGCGAGTGATCCCTTTCCCATTGCCAGTATACCTGTTTGCCTTCCTTTATTTTCAGATGTGCTCTGGAAAGCCAGAACTCAGCTTATGTCTGTGCAGGGAAGCAGAGAGAAAGCCGTTTTTTTTTTTGTTTGTTTGTTTTTTTCCATTTGCAGCTTTTGACTTTCTGTCGCTGTTCATGTTCACTTGCTTGTTACTGCCGATGAAAACCCAACATTTCCTGATTTTGGTGCTTCATAATAAAACCTTTTAGATGACAAAATGACAGGGGGCTTTTATTGTGAAGAATGTATAGGAAATAAGATGTTTATCCACCATTCAGCCGCTTGAATAACTACAAGAGTGGCAGAAGTTACCGACAGAGGCGACAAGCTTTCACTGCCTCACCTGAAATGGGCAAAAGTTGTGTTTTCACTCAGGTGTCACGTTTCCATCTCTGCCGATCAGAGGTGAAGCCGATAAATACCAGTGACTACTGCAGTCGTTTGACTCAGGAGTGAATGCCGATTGTACCCTTTCCCATTACAAACAAAAGCCAGATGTTAGTGGGCGTTAGTGGGGTTTTTTGTCCAGTGTAAAAGGAGCTCTACTGTAGCTGGAACTACCACAGAGGCAGTTTTGAGCATTTTGCAATGTTTACACAATTTTTGGACAGATTTTGTCACTGTAATAGCATCACAACCATCCAAGATGCAGTCAGAAAACTTACTAGCACTGAGATCAAAATAAAGGCCAAGTTTGAAGATGGGTGTGATCCACGCAAGGGAGGAAGTAGAGGAAGGGGCTCCTCCACTTTACGCCCTTAGCCCACATTTTGTTTTAAACCTTTATTTCTTCAGGTAAGTTTCACTGACAGGAATCCTCTCTTTTGCAGGAACGCCCTGATCACATGTTGCACAGATACACAGATTTACACAGCTGCCCAGTACAACCACAGTCTGATCTTCTGATGATCTGCAGCCCCACTGGAGCAGTTGAGGTTACCTGGGGTTATCTGGGGTTACCTGGGGTTAGTTCCTCACTTATCCACTCGCTGAGTTTGAAAATGCAGTAATAACTAGTGGAATGTCAACATGTTGATGGCCGTTGCAGCTGGTGTGATCCCATCGCAAGATAGTCGCTAGTTTGTTTCAGGTTTTATTCAAGTGCAGGTTACAGCATTGTCTTTCATGTGGGTGATTTGCTTTGATAAAATCATTTGAACACTAGGTCCCCAACTGGTGGTGGTATTAAAAGTAAAGGACTAGAGCACCTTCAGCTATTATTATTCAAATTTTGTCCCTTCGCTCTGAGCAGGTTCTCCAAGTGTGGCCCAGAGGCTGCACATCATGCAACAGCTTGATAAAAGTAAAGACAAGCTACCAATCTACACAATGTATGTTTCTCTATATATCTTTGCAAATAGTACGCAATCTAATGTGTTCATTTGTTGTATCAGAAACAGAATTACACACCAGTGATCACAGTTTAACTGGAGAAACCTCACGCTCTAGCACCCACAGGTCATATGTTAATGCTAACATGGGTCTGAGGTAGCGGCTGTGGTCAGTGAATGCCTCATTTTTAATGTCAGAGCTAGCTGAGCGTGACTTATGCAAATTTAAGTGTATGTGTGTGCATGAGAAGTTAAACCACAGAGCCTATTATAGTGCAGTCTAGATCCACAGAGTTAATGGGAAAAAAATGATTTTCAGTTACTGCGCACATCAGTTTTTATGCACATTTTCAATTCATAAAAACAGCTGGGTGGAATCTAAGGCTGGGTATCGGTACTCAGTACCCTTAAGGTATCAATTGAAATAACTCAGTCCTAAGTAGGATCAAAACTTCTCCAGTCAAATGCTACTTTTTTTTATGTTTTTTACTCACAGCCAGTCACCGCAAGCATTCCTCATAAAGCAGAAACTTCAAAAAAAAAAAAAAAAAAAAAGTATCGAATGCAGAACTCTGTTGGTCTCTGTATCACTGTAAGGGTACTGGTATAAGTACTGGTGTCGTAATTTTTTAAAAAGATATCCAGCTCGAGTGGAATCTGAAAAATACACCCTCAAAACATCTGAAAAGCATTTTTATTCACGGCCGAGGAGAATAGTTGTGTATTAATGAAGGCAACCTGGCTATTTTGTGCAGCCTGTCGCCTGCAGCTCACTGTGGCTGCTCCTTCTTGTTCCATTGCTCCCTGAAATATTTCACGCTAATCAGCTGTCAAAAGTGCCGAAAATGACCGTTGTCTTGTTTTATAGATGCTTTTTTGATCAATGATAGCGGTAAGTGCTACTCTCACTGACTAACACGCTGCATTTCCTGTGACTACTTCATGATTACAGTCAAGTTGTGTTTCACCATTTAACCCCTTTAGACCCCAGCAGAATTCGAAAATGTTGCTGCAGTTTACAGAGAATCATCACTTAAATGAGCGTTTTCCTTCTCAATCCAAACAGCTGTATCTCGAAATGAGAAGGAAACTGACAGACACAAGTTGTTTGCATTTTTAAAAAAAACACAATTTCCTCTTTAATTTGATACCAAATACGTGACATTTATTGCTTTTTTAGACCAAGTTTGATTCAACATATTTCAAAAAACACCCAATAAAACAAGTAGCAATAAAATTGCTGTAAATAGCTGTGATGGAATGAATCTCAGTCTGCCTAAAAAAAAGAGAAACTAGTTTCTGGTCAATTTTATGGTCAATCTCATGACGAATATGTGATTCACAACGTTTCTCTCTATTTGCGTCCTGAGTCAACATTCAGAGTCTTACAATAACAATCCTTCCCTGGATAGAAGAAGAAACAACAGTAATGTGGCAACAAATAATGTGGCAACTTATGAAAAAGTCACCGCAACCCAGTCAGTCGTCTCTATGACTCTTCGGCGCACTTTCCCCCCAAAAACAGCCTCTGTCTGCGGCAGTGAAAGCCGAGAAGGTCCCACTCTTAACTGATGGTGACTATGTGAAATGATTTCTAACAAATTAAATCACTATGGTGTTTTTCCAGGATAGTGTTGCAGGTAGTGTCTTTGGCAACTTACATGAGAAAAATCACTAAATTTATTTCAGTCCGGTAACTCGTGTTTAAGAATGTTTATTGGGGCAGCAGAATATAGTTAGAGTTTGGCGTCTAGGCTCCAACCTCATCACTCCTCGCAGATTATATTTGCATAGAGATACTGAGGAGTGATGAACACATATCTTGGACCCCCTGCTGAAGCTTCCAGGTGGATGCTGGGTGGTGGTGTGGGGCTGAATGAGCAGGCAGTGACGCTGTTGCAGGGCAGCAATGGCATTGACAGGCAGAGGGAGAGATGGGAGGTTTTAGTTGTTTAAATAGACCGCCAGATTGGAAGGGTGCGTTTGGTATGTACTGCAGAGTGTGAGGCGTGTTGCACGTGATTGCGGTGCAGCTCGAGTTGACTGCCTGAACTAGCTCACAGGCATCGCTACACATGTGGAAAAATATCTTCATCGCACTTCCCCCCAGAAAACAGCGTCCATCCCTGGCAGCGAGAGCCGGGGAGGTGCCGCTGTTTATTTACAGCCGATTTAAACTTTATGGTAAGTATTTTTGGTTGGTTCTGATTAGGCACATCTTGCATCTACAATACAGAGCTCAAGATGTTTTTTCTGGATTTTGATACACTGGTAATGATTTTAAAATGATGAAATACTTATTAATTTGACAACGATTTAGCACAGTGGTTCCCCAACTGGGGGGTGTAGAGCCACTGCACTGCTAACCCGTGGTTTGAATGAATTAATATAATTTATGCGAAGAAATAAATACACAAGATCACCTTTATGTCACTGAAATTCAACTTGAATCCTTTTTTAAATCCTAACCCTAACCCTTAACCCTAGCATTCTGCATTTATAGGCAGATATCTGTTAATACAGCATCAATTCCAAGAATGTTGCCACAGATACTTAATATATGACAATGCAAATACATAAACATTGCAATACTTTGCTCAGTGGGCACCGTTGTAGTAAATTATGCGGCAATAGGTAGTGAGTGATTTATCTGAATGAAAAGAGATTGCCACTTAAAAGTTTGCTTTATATTTAGATGGAAACCTGGCTAATGAGCCACCTATCACTTATCATACATCTGTTTTTTTACCATTGAAACACAATCAGGACTGAAATCTATTAGATTGTGTCTGTTTCTCCTCAAGCTACGAATTATCTGCAGCATCTTCAGCAGGATGATGTGTTTACTGCAGCCTTGTGGCTCACCTGAGGAAAATACTTAATGGCCTGTCCTGCATCCACTGACAGGAACAAGAAGACAGGGTGTGCAGGGGCTTCACCTCCCAGAAGAAATAAATGAACAGACAGGAGATGTAAAAGTACACACAAGCAGCCAAAGTGTGTGTGTGTGTGTGTGCGTGTGTGTGTGTGCCAGAGGGCCAGCTAGGCATTACTGCCATCCCAAACAATGCATCAAGTTTCTTGTTGTGTCACCCAATCTACTGTATGCTATTTTAGCTAATCCCTTCTTAGATTATCACTCCAGGCATCCCACATGTAACACCTGTTGTTTACCTCTCTGTCATCGACACGCAAACAGTCGTTCTGTGGGGAATCTCGAGGAAGCACACGGAGGGTAACATCTTCTCCCGTCCCCTCCAACCCCTCCCCCGACGTACGTCCGTCTCTTGCCTTTGGACGCCACCACCGACAGCTGTGGAGTGGAGAGCGGGCTGATGACGTCCTCAGGGGTAATTGCGCTGTAAATGTGAGGTCTAACGGGGTAAATAAAGAGCTGTGAGCCAGGAACCAAAGTAGCCAGGGCAAGAGCAAGAAAGAGACAGGGAGGTTGGGGGCAGGGGAGGGTGTAACGTGACACCAACCACCACCTCTATTATAAGGAGCATCACCAGCACCACATCTGTCCTATATATAGCTTGTGGGCTGCTTTCAGTTTCAGTCTTCCCTCTCTTTCTTTGTATCTGTGTGACTCTCACTCTACTTTTCTCCACGGCTCCCACCCCCCGGCAGCATTTCCCCCTCCATCTCACCCCCCCCTACAACCTGCCAGTCTGCCAGAGCAGTTTCTGAATATGTATGTAGTCTTACCTACAGTTGAACACATGAGCTCAAAAGTCAAGGTTTTATGCACACTGGAAATGACTGAATACATTTCTGGGGGGGGGGATTTGAAAAGATGGTCCATTCTCGAGAATCCAGCTGACTTTGACTCTTTGGAAATGCATCACTGGGTAAGTTTAAGTGCCAGTTTGTGCTTTATGGCACAATGTGTTAATGGTTCATACATTATAAGGAGTATTTCAGCGACAGATTTTGCATACTATGCTGACAACAGCGACAGCAATTCATTAAATACATTAAATTAAATTCTTACATGCACTTTACTGCTAGAGCAGAAATCTTTTCCATTTAGCCTACTCATCTATCACCAGAGGGGGAGGTCATTAGCGGCAGTGGGAGAGGAAAGGTGCTATCATTTGTAGGTTTTAATTCACCAGAAAACACATTTTGTTATGTAAGACATCAACTGAATCATGTGAGGAAGTAAAGATATAGGATTTAGATGAAAATTCTCAGCATGACTATTGTCAGTGAGGCTAAAAACAGGCAAAAATAGCATCAAAGTTTGAGGTCTGCTGTGATGAAATGTTTTCAGGAACCCGTGACTGACAGAGCCAGAGAGTTAAGAGTTCATTGTCCCTAAAGGGAAATTTGTCTTGGGCACAGTGCTACAGTCCGTTGCTTCATATAAAACTAAGATAAAAAATATCACAGAAACATAAGCATTGATCCAAAGCTAGACAGCTGCTTCACATAAAACATCCTAGAAACATGAAGGGGACATCTCAGTATACATTCCACATTGACAACACAATGACATAAACAAGTTAAAATGCAAAAAAAAAAGTGGTAAAGTGCTTGTGTATTTATTGCACGTTGCTCTGTTGCACTGAGGTTTAGCATTAGAACTCAGCAGCTTGATGGAGGCTGGAACAAATGATAGCTTCGAGCAATTTTCATTTGCACTTTAGCACACAGAGTCTTCTTCCTGATGACAGAGGTTTGTATTCAGAGAAGAGGGGGTGTTGACAGTCTGCAATTATTTTTGTTGCTCGTTTCATGGCTCCCTGCTCACATAGCAGCTCTGCGAGGCACAGTGGTGCTTTGAGCTAAATGCTAATGCTTAACATGTTCACCAACTAAGCTTAGTCTGTCAGTATGCTAACATATTGCTAATTAGCACAAGTATAATAGGAATGTTCTGGTTTTGCAAGTCATGAACCAAAGTTTGTGACAAATAAAAAATTTTGACCTCATGGTGCAGCAAAAAGGAAAATCAGCAGGATTAATCCTCTGGAGACCATGAATGTGTCCACCAAATTCCACGGCAATCCATAGGTAAAGCTTTTGACATTTTTCAGCCTGAACTTTGTTACTAACTAATTGACCAACTAACCAACAGATCGGCATTTATCTTTCAGTTTGTCACTGAAGGGAAATTGGTTTTGCAGCAAGACAGATACAGACAATAAAAAATACAAAAGGCCCCAGGTTGACCTTACAATCACAGAGCACAAACAAGGATAAAGTGCAGAATTTGGGACAATCAATCAAAAACAACATCACTAGTATTAATAAAATAAAATAACTGCCATGCATACAGTAAGAGCAACAAGCATGATTAAAAATCTGAACCATAATGACCTAATAGTAGAATAATATAAAAGTATACAGTGTATAAGGACAGAGAGGAAAGTGGCTCAGTGAATCAAAAGATATGACAATATACTATTAATTTGTGTTGCTAAATACAGCTGTACTTTTAAAAGGAAACATTATCGCTGCTTCGACTGGCAGCCTATCCAGGCCATGGATGTCTTATAAGAGCTGGATACCAGAGCCAAAGATGGCGCTTGTTCAGCCCAATAAGCATTGCCCACACACTGTATGTGTCAAAATATTCTGTAGCTTCTGGGTCTACTTTTGGGATATTGACCCCAATGGATATGCACTGTAGTGTTTCTCCTGTTTGCTCTAGGAAATATAAAACCTCCAGGGATCAAAAATTCATAATAGAAAGAGAGTTTGAGGGGATTTTTCACTGCAATACCACAAGTGGCCACTGGGAGAAATTGGTAGTGAGGCTGATTGTTGCCACCATATCCAGGATTCTCTTTATACATTCAGTATAGAAATAGCTTCATACAGAATAAGTGTATTTAACTCAGTGGGTCCAATCTACACCCACATGTATTATAATCTGACATCAAAATCTTTAAGTTTCCGTTCCGTCCGTCTGATACACAGCACCGCTCTCCTTTTTTAATCCAGCGTGACGCTCGGGGAGACATTCAGACGGTTCCTGGTTCCTTGTGGTTCCTCTGAATCTGAGTGGGTGGCTGACGAGACTGGTCGACTGGCATTCCCCCAGAGACACGAGGAATGACAAAAACTTAGAAAAACAAAGGCACACCAAAACCCCAATTGACTTGCACAATAAAATCCTAATTAGCTACTGGCGATAATGATAATAAAAATATAGTCTAGACATGCTGTATTGAATAAAAAGGGGGGATTTTATGAGAGCCTAATGCACAGTTTAAAAAAAAACACCCTCCACAATGTTGTCTGCAGTGCCAGTGACAGTTTATATTATCTTGTTTTATGAATAATAAAAAAGCTTTGCAGTTTTCTTGTTTGCTGATGTAGGGGAAAGTATGCTGGTGGGTGTGAGTGAAGTCTGGGTCAGACGCGCACACTGGAAACAGCTCAGTGTTTCATTAGCCTGCCTACTGTTGCTTTATTGTTATTGAAGTGGCTGTTAATTAAAGCTAACTATAATGCAGAGCCAGTAAATTTAAGGATCATGGTATAGTCTTCAGCAGTAATTCTTGCAGAGTGCCGTGTCTAAAGGCAGCATTTTATTTTTGCTTTTGCATACATCTCACGCAGCACAGCTTAAAGGAACCGTTCAACACTTTCTGAAATATGCTTTTCTACTTTTTTTGGAGAGAGTTAGATGAGAAGATGGACACCGCTCTAATGTCTTTACAGTGAATATGCAGCTGAAGCCAGTTTGCTTAGGTTAACGTAGGGGGAAACAACTACTTCTTAGCCAACATCAATCTCTCAGAAACTCTCAGAAAGAAAAGTAATAACCATATTTCTCAAAACGCTAAAACAGTCCTTTAAGAACAATAGTCCTACCTGTGTTTGGAGACTGTAATCCAACTCCTTCATTTACAATCTTGGCTCCTTAGCTGAAAAATTACTGCCTCTTTTAAAGACTTCCCACAAAGTGTTTTTGTTACACTCGTAAAGCGTTCCTGCCGTTAAAACGTAAGAAGCAAGTTTCAACGTTTAAAGCAGATTGCAGGAGTGAAAAATGACATTTTATTACCAAGATACAGAGTTGAGCCTCCTAACAGACTTCAACAGTCTTATAAGTTTATTTCAAGCCATGCTGTGCGACATGGATCTAATATACTTGGGTAGGACATCAAGTTTGATGGATGCACACTGTACAATTATCACATCTACTGAATCGTAGGCTTGATGTTTTGTCCCAGGATGTCTGTGGCTGGACGACTGTGAGAACAGCTGCCTTTGAACCTCTCTCGCAGTGTGATATATAGGACCAACCTTTTGGAGCCACAACCAAAGATATCACCACTTTTGGTCGTCTTTCATCTGGGACAGCCAATATCGCACAGTGGATACCTGGCTGTAAACACTGAGAGAAATACTGTATAAATGTTTAATTAATTGGTTTATTAAGACAGGCAGTCCATACTTACCAACTCTCCTGAATTTCCTGGGAGACTCCCATTTTTCATTGCCCTCTCTCAGATTCCTCCCAAGGTCTCAATTCTTCCTTATTTCCCTTATGACAAATTTCTGGCACTAGACAGTGTGCATAAGCCCTACAACTCTAAAAGTATACTGTTTCCACCCAGACAGCAGTATAACACATTTTCTTCTTCATTAATACACCCTTAAAAAACTGTAAAATATTAATTTTCTGTGTTATTCTACTTAGATTTGAAATTGGACTAGATGATGTGAAATGCCGTCGTCCCATTGTGTTTTCCAGTTAATAAGTATCAGTCATAGGTCATCTGCAGGCGTCTGTTTGCCTAACTGTGCACTTTTTTTTTTGTTATTTTGCTCTTTTAAAATTCACCAGAATACAGGAACCATAGTCAAATATTTCTGGGGGTGGATCTCCAGACCCCCTGCCGTGGTTTCCTCATTTTTGAGGTCTCGAGGCTGGCAAGGATGAACAAGTCAAAGTCCTAAACTTTGATTTTGAGTCCTAAAGAAGTCATAATGTAACAGTGATTCCCACCCTCATTGATTTACAAAGTTACTTAGCTGTTACGCTAACATCAGCTAAGCTTTACCTCCCTAACTATGTTAATATTCACCTTAACTAAGAGTTTGTTTGTTTTTTTTCAAAAGTCTAGCTAATTTATGTCCCTCTGTAATTTTTGAGTAGTATATTTGTTAACTGCTCCATTTTTTGTTGACTAACCCATATTTTATGCACATTTCCAAAATTAGCTTTTTCCAACTGGAGCTCATTAATGTAATGTTGGTTCCCCATGTTTCTCCTGCAACTTGACTGGACTCAAACAAAGGGATCTGGGTAATTAAGCATCAATTTGCTGAGAATGAATAGCATTAATTTTATTTTATTGGGGGAATTAATTGATTCATGGCATAATTTTTAAATAACATTGGCCTACTTTTTAATCTTTGGATTTATGGCAAAGAATCAAATATTTTCTAGTCAAAAGGCTTAAGTCCAAGTGAACTCATTTGTCGTAAAGTCCACGTTGAGTTGCAAGGCTTTTGATTTTGTCAAGTTGAATCTGAATCTTCAAATTTGTGATTCAAGTCTGAAGGGTCAAAGGTTACCTTACATTCCTCCTGAATCCATCCTGATGCTCACATTCTCACCTATATTACTGCACAAGCTACATGAACATTGTTTTCCTTTTTTTGGAAATGTGGAGTGTCCCTGTGAAGTAACTTACTGCCTCTGTCTTTTATTGTGTAGAGACAGTGTGGCGTTGCTGGTTGCTGCCACAGCGGACACCCATAAAACAAGTCATTCTCTAATTTTGTTTGTTATTTACTGCATTTAACAAATGTGGCCAAATCTCTCACTCACCATCTTTTTCATTGAATGTGATGTAGTGCACTGTGGAAGATCCATCCAGATTGATGGAAATGCTTGCTGAGTTTTGAGCACGGTTGAAATGTAAAAAAGCATCTATTTTTACAGACCTCTGGTGAGGAGTTTTTCCTGATGTCTGCAGTGTGCGGGTTCCCGTCTGCTCTCTTTGATCTTTTTCTGGAATCAAATGTAATGATTGTGGCTAACTTTGAAATCTGGAAACACACTTGCTATGTCTCGTTGCAGAGCTGCTTTGCACGGCTCCTCTCTGGCACATTTTAGCTGCTGTTTGCTGCTGTTTTATTTATTGGAAATACTGCATAGTTCTGATGAGATACTACGAACCACCAACCAAGCATCGCCTCGTTTGTGCAGAGGTGCCATCAAGTGCTGACGATTAGCAGGTTTTTATTGGGTCAACAAACTATACCAGATTATTAAAGGAATATTCTGACAGTTTGGGAAATGCCTTCATTCTGATATGCGGCTGGAGCCAGGTGGAAACAGCTAGACAGGCTCACCCCAACTTCGAAGCAGAAATGTAAAAATGACAAGATACTGTATGGTTTTAAGGGGAATTAGTGCAGTAGATGTTTCCTACTGGTTGATCCATCCTCCACACATCTGTAGCCTTCACCAGCAGGGTTTCAGAAACATTTCATTTCATATAACATGTTAGTTACTGAGCTTTAGGGGTGATGGGAGACATATTTTGGCAAAGCAAGGCTAACTGTTTCCCCCTCCTAACCTAACCACCTCCTGGCTCTATATCGCCTATACATAATGTTCATGTCATATGGAAAGGATGGTAGACAAACAGGAGAGATTTCCTATCCTTCCTATGATTCACTTCCTACAGTAGTATGATTGTGGAGTTGGCCCTGTTAATGTCCTAAAAATACAATGAAAGGCCAATATTGCACAACAGAAATTAAAGCTGGGTTTAATTACCCTGAACGATTGGCTTTGACTGAGTCATCCATGTCATTATGTTGGAGCTTTCAAAAATAAACAGTATAATGGTGGACGTAGCCTCCATGATGTCACCCATAAGTTTCTGAGGAGCCAAAGCGGAGCTCATAGTGTGGTGGCTCTGGCCATTGCCACCTTGGCGGTGCCTGGCCTAGCTAACTCCTAGCTAATCCAAAATGGTGTGCATCATAGTGGAGCTGAAGGAGGCAAATGAAGTGACTACTTAGCCGCTAGCCATCTGTGACGGTACCAAACCTGTCAGTCAAAGCAAACACACCCTAAATCAATGTTCCCCACGCTTTTTTTTTCTGGGGAACCTGCTTTTTTAAAATGACAAGCCATCTCAACCCAATAACAACGGGCCTTATCAACAAATCTTGGGAGATTTGCTTTGTGCAGAAATAAAAGTTCCTGACGTTTTTACCACCTTTTCCGCATCACCTTATTTTATATTGACATGTGTTACTTAAAACATTTGTTAAATATTTTACAAATGAGAAATAAGACCATTTAAGGCTGAGTTAACAGCCTGTCTCATTGTTTTTATTTCCTCTCATCTGGACTTCGTATATCTCTTCGTGGATGCATGTGTGAAAATATCGCGAGATATACGGTCTCACGATACATCGATGCCATGTTTACATGCTACCTGGGAGGCTACAGTTGACATTTCAGCTAAAACCATGGCGTAAATGGCGTCTTTTGTGGTTAAATTCTAATGTCGCGGCGCACGGACACTTGGATTACACCACACGAGCAGGATGGAGACATTTTGTGTTTGTTTTGTGTTCTTTTTTTTTACATTTCATTGGTCTCCATTCACTGCCATTGGCTGCAACCCTGTTTTCTGCTGAAACTCCAGGATTGTTTTGTGAACTGAAGATCTTCACCCATCCTCACATCAGTATAGGGGTGAGTACATATTGAGTAGATTATCATCTAGGAGTGGAATATCGCTTTAAGAGCTTGGTCACACTAGAAAGTGACACACTGATTATCACATGTACTCCTAAAATAGGTGGTGATGGAAGCCCGATGGTGAAGTAACAGCTGGCAGGATGTGTTGTGGCTTCCACTGGTTGCATTAAGTTTTGCTTCCTTTATTTTGGAGTATCTGGTTCTCTCCCTTCCCTCAAAGGCCATCATTGATGACGGTTTGCAAATGGCAAATGGCATGAATTCTAATGCCAAAGTTCACCAAATCCAGGGTGTAACCACCGCATATTAGTTCAACCCCATGTCTACACTTTATCCTAATTGCCTGTGAGACCGAGCCCTACATCGAGCTACATCAGTGCAGGAATTCATCTGTCATGCTTGGGCGTAATGAAACCTGCATACTGTCAACCCTCCATTACAGCAGAGTATTAATGGACCAAAGTGTAAGCAGTGCTGAATTACAAATTCCTGGAAAGCTCATGTAATTTTTGTGTCCACTAATGTTATACAGTTTGATTTGATTGCTGCTGAATGAGTAATGTGTATTGATTGAATTTGCGATGGTTAATGTTAATTGCAACCTCACTTTACACCAACTCTAACCTATTTTCATCTTCTGCTGGAGTGAGTTATTTGCACTTGATAATAACATTATTGCTTGGTAACATAACACTTCTTCATTTATTTACTATTTCATTTTTACATTTTTCATTTACATTTGTGGACTTTCAGTTTCCACAAGTTGGGGTTCTTCTTTGTTGAGTTTTTCCTGGCAATCAAACAATGTCAAATACCAGGATATGGTGAAACACTGATAAACAGAGCCTCTGTCTGAAGAGGTACACACAGTAAAGCTGGGAGTTAAGACAGACATGTTAGGCTATAATGGCAAATGGAATTAGAGCAGAGTGTGTCTTTCATGTGGTAATAGGCCTATTTGTTGGAGTTGGGGGACCATGCCTTCATGTTACTTAAATGGCTTTATGGGACTATATTTCCATATATAAAAAAGATCTATTTACCACACGCACCAGGGAGCGTTTATTCTTGTGACTGTGCATTTTGTAGTCAAGATATAGCCCTTGGTTTCTTGGAGTTTTTGTGAGGGGCCCTTAACTATGAATATAAAGCCTACCAACACTATACTGGAGCATAATAGGTCTATGGATGGCGATGTCAGACTGAAATATCTCAACAACTGTTGGACAGATTGCCATGAAACTGAGTACAGACAATGATGGTTCACAGTGGATGAATGATTACTCAAGCGATTCACTGACATTTCCTCTAGAACCACCAGCAGGTCTGGGTTTTTTCGCTTAACCTGATCTCAGCATCTTCCAGATGGATTGGAAGATTTTGCACACACTTTCATGGTTCCCAGGGAATGAATCCAGTGGACACTCTTCTCCTGACTTCTCTTGTTGCACCACCATGAGACTGACAGTTGTGCTTTTGAGTAAAATTCCTCAACAACTATGGATTGTCATTTTGCTAGCCCTGGTCCGTCCTGTCTCATACTACCACTTTTTGTACAGTAGCGTCCAGTCTGTCCTCAGTTCAGTGTGAGAGGATGAAGAGGAAACACTAACCCAAAGGCAAGAAACCACATTTGGTGGCAAAAGAAGAAGTGATCGAAATAGATGCAAAACAAGAATTAATGGTGTTGTTTTCCTCCACTGGAGACAGCTTTTGGAAAGTAAAGGGGCGAAGTTTGCTGCTAAACTCTTTTCTTTTAGAACTCATTTCTGTTAGACTGGTGTAAATGGCCTTAATGCTAACGTTGGTTATTTAGCGATAGCTTATAAAGGTAGCTAATTTTCATTACTGCCAGTGTTAATATTTTTGCTAAGTCAGCTGTTTGGTGAAAGGTAGAAAGACCCATGGGAAGGACTTCGCCTGTCCTTGTTACTTACGATTTGGGTGGGCACCCCAACTAATTTTGTCCTGTTCCGTGTTCGGCCTGTCTATGTTGAAAAGAGCCACATTTTGAAACGGCTCAAAGATGCTGCTGCGAAACTGGTATAAATGATGCGTATATAGTCATGTGTAATGTAAAAAAAAAAATTATTATAATATATAGCCTAATAAATAATAACACTAACTACCAAGTTAATCTGCACCAATCTTTAGCTAGCTTGTTAGCTACAGTTTTGCTCTGCAGCAAAATTCTAGCTGACTAGTGAGCAGATAAGATGTAGGCCTAACTTTATATATGTGGCTCTTGCAGGTTCCCTATCAGCATCTTTTAACCATCCTTAAAATGTGGTTTTCTTTTCAACACAGACAATCCTAACGCACAGAGAAAAAAGGGACAGGACTTGGGACGGGTTAATTCCCACATAGCTCCTTTAACTTTTTATATTAAAACGCTGATTAAAGCGCTGATGAAGCGCCATCAGGTCAAGTTTTCATTTTGTCCTGTACTTAGGTTTATGGCCAAATACCTAGAAAACTTGGGATGTCAGTTTCGGTTCACTTTGCTTTCTGTGGCCAACACCCATTTACCAACAATTCAGTCTCCCTCTCTCTCAAACAAACACACATGCCGCAGCAGCTTTGCGCATGGCTCTGTCCGCTCAGCTGATCCATATTTGCAGCACAGCAAAGTTCACTGTTAACCGTTGACACACCAAAACCCATCAGCCTCAATTGGCAGTTACCATGCTAACACACTAAACTGAGATGCTGAATGTGGTAAGCATTACATCTTCTTAGCATCAACATGTTAGCATTGTCACTGTGAGCGTGTTAGCATGGTGACATTAGCATTTAGCTCAAAGCACTGCAGTGCTTGCAGAGAGAGAATGAAGAGAGGGGGCGGCATTAGCAAGAACAAAGCAGTGTAACTTTTTTTTGTTTGTTTCATAGTGGTTAGTGTGTGTGTGTGTAGCTCAGCTCCACCTTCAGTCAAACAGACATGTAGACCTGCAGCTGTTCATGCATCCATGACGCAGACAGAGAGCAGAGGAGAGCAACGGAGACAGTAATGTAACCGTTGCTATGTTAGAGTTTTGTATGAGCCTGTATTGTTTTTTAGGAAAATCAGCATAGTATACCTTCAAGTACAGCCTCATATATCAGCTAGCATGGGTGTAGACTCCTTGTCTTGTTTAATGTTGGAGAACCTGGGGAAAGTTTAGTAATTTTGCAGCAGGTGCTTCCTTATGTGTGATTCTCAATTTTTAAGGCAGTCGAGTGATGTCAGTTTTGTTTATAGTGACTTGGGAATACATACGTGTCGGTTCTGCCAACTCATGGTGTATGCAGGCTCAGATTTCCCCTCCTTCATTATCTTATATAATGAGTTGAGGGCACTTCAGGTTAAGAAACTTGTGAGGACCATAAATCTGTCACTACATGTGGTGAGACGACTTTGCATGGCCTTGTTGAAGAGTAATTTGGCATCATAATGAGTTTTGTAAAAAGGCGTCCTCACTTGCTCTTTCTCTCTGGTGCTTTGTTCTCAAGCGTGATGAACTTAGAAATCAGTTTGTGTGTCTCCCTACAGAAGTTAAAATCTTATGCACAAAAGCATTTATCATTGTGACGCACGAGGCACCAGTTGACACATGAATGCAACATCCAAAATAAGAGTTTAGATTTTCAGCTGAACAAAGAGTCTATTATAGCCGATTCGGGGGCAGGAGAGAAGACGCTGACTGCTGATATTTCTGTTTGTTTAAACTTTTTACTCACAGTGAAACAACGTTAATTTTGGTTTGCGGGATGTTGGCGGTTGGGGATTGCAGAGCGGTGTGAAGAACAGATGGTCTGAGTAAAAAACCTGTTCAGAAACACACAGCCGGTTATGACAGTGCAGCTTTTTTTTTTTTCTCTTTCTTAATTGTGAAATTTCTTATTTTGAGTGACAGATCATTGTCGTGGTAAGACAACAAATATTTGTTTTAAGCTTTTGTTTGACTTTCTGTATATTCAATACAATACGGTAATCATAGAAGAGGACAAGCCAAAGACGCCATACTTGTTTAGCAATCAGCGAACACAAGAGAAAAAGAGAGAGCCCCATTCCCAGCCATAGCACACACATGGGAGTCTGTTCCCACTAGTGTCTTAAAATAGTCGACGAGGGCTTTTCAATTATACAGGCCACGCTGTAAGAAGGGGCCCAATCATAAAACCAGAGTGTTTACCTCCTCTCTAAATCTTACTCTGCTTTGATTAAGGGGGCAGACGGAGGCTGGGAAGCTGGGCTATAGAAAGGACAAGACGGCCAGGGGGGAGATACTGTACGAAAACTGTAGGAAACACAATGAGAGCTGTAATTGTCAGCCATCTGTGACCTGAGGCCAGCAGAGCATCCACCATAATGTCAGTCAGTAACACGAGAAGCAGAGAGAGAGAACATGAGTGGGGTCATTAGAGAGACAAAGTTAGGTCAAGGTGTGTGAAACTGAAGTTCAACTTAGTTTGTGTTAAAGAGACAGTCCTCCATTTTACTTGAAGGGTAATATTACGGCTGAAAACAGCTGCAAAATGTCTTCTTTTAAAGGTCCATGGTAGAAAGTGATTTAATATTCATGTTTTCATTAGTGCATAAATCACCTGAAAATAAGAATTATTATGCGTTTGTTACCTCAGAATGAGCAGGTCCTCCATGTTTCTGCAGTAACAGACTGTGCAGACCGAACTCTGGTTCTACATGTGGCCTTTTGCATTTTGCACAGGTTTCACAGTGAGACGTGTGCACTCTCTTCAAGCTCACTGCTAGATGCCACTAAATCCTACACACTCATCCTTTTAGACCATGAAAATTACTCAATCGTGGTCCTTGGTGACTACAAATTTTAAACCAAAAGCTGGGAGTTTGAAGGTGGGTGTTTACCAGACGGTGAGGGTTTAAAGGGATAGTTGGAAGGTTTAGTTTTTTAGTCCACAAAATCCTGCTGGAGTTTCACAGGAAAACAGCGTTGCAGAATCTTCCAAGCAATGGAAGTGAATTGTGACCAGTTTTTAAATGTAAAAAAAACAACAGAATAAAAACAAAATGCCTCCATGCTGCTCGTCAGGTGTAGTCCAAGTCTCTTAAAGCCCCAACATGCCAAGTTGACTAAAAAAATGCCATTTACACCATGCTTTTTCACTTGAATCTTCACTGTAGATCCTTATCTTGGAGCCACGTTCATGTGCACATGCACACTGTCTGAACTGTGTGTGTGTGTTGTGACGGTGTGCAAACGGCATGTCGGGACTTTAGGAGACTTGGATTATGCCGGACAAGCAGTATGGAGGCATTTTTTTTTTTTTTTCCAGGTGTTTTTTACATTTGACAACTGGTCACTATTCACTTCCAATGTTTTGGAGATTCTGCAGCGCTGTGTTCCTGTAAAACTCCAGCAGTGTTTTGTGGACTAACAAAATAAATCCGTCCTTCAGTCGGCATGAGGGTGAGTAGATAATGACTGAATTTTGATTTTTGGGTGAACTATCCCTTTAATAAACATGATGTCTTGTTGCATTGTTGTATGGGAAGTGTAGGATCCAGTGTTTGATCCATACATAGAAGAAAAATCTAAATATCAGCCTCTCTGGCTTTATTTTTGACTGTCTTGTTGTCTGCTGAAAGTCTTGAATTTAACACTCCACTATTAGATGCATTAGAAAGGATCAGGTGTACTTACTTAATGCCATCCAGCAACCTCTCATTCAATATTTGAAGAAGATAACAAATAGAGTCTAAATATTTTTGTTACCACCATAATGTAGGATCTTTTGATTTTGTTTTGAGTCTCTAGGTTGGGTGGTGTGGTTTGTTGGGGGTGGATTGGGTGGGGTTTTTTGGGTTATTTCCTTCGAGTCTTACAAAGAGAATGATGTTTGTATTAGTTTTGTAAATTCACAAATTATCTTTATATTGCATTTGTATATTCACCAACAATTCTCACATTAGTATTTTCATTATTACTAATGATTTGTGCAAACTGGACTCCACTCTCAATAAAAAAGAAAGAAAGTCTTGATTTTCTTCATTACTGAACCACTGGAGTATTCTTTTAGAGAAGTAAATGGGCATTTTGGGAAATATTCTTATTTGCTTTCTTGATGAATTAGGTGAGAAGGTCGACTCTCATGCCCGTGTGTGCAGAGTACAAAGTTGCAAAGTGTGAGGAGTCCCATTCACTTTTCCCATAGACGGTGTTACGTGACTCACCGTTGGAGCGGTTCTACAGCTTGGATGAACTTGAAACTCTACTCTGGCTGAATCATCATATGAATCATAGAAAATATCTGGTTCTTTGACCAAGAACAGTCGGAAGTACAAACCAACATACATAAAAACTTTTGGGGGGGGGGGGGGGCTGACTACAACTCCAAAGACACGTCGTGCATTTCAACAAGACAAAATTCAGTCACAGAGTTTGAAATTCTGCTGCGTGTGTTGTAAATGTCGGCAGGTAAAGATTACAGTGTTGAAAAAAGTGATTCTGCAGTCTGCAACTTCAGTCAGTTCAGTTTGGGATTCTTTGTAAATTCTGAATGAAATCAGAAACTAAGGCACCGTGTTTTATTCACAAATCCAACAAGTGTTTTGAATTTCTAACCATGGTGATTCATACCTATGACTGGCTAAATAAACAGTTTAGTTTTTTCAGAAAGTTAAAGTAACTAAAACTCATGGCCTTACACATGTACACATAAACCTATAGGCAGGGGTGGAAGTAATTGATTACAAATACTCAGATTACTGTAGTTAAGTAGCTTTTTGGGTACTTGTACTTTTATGAGTAGATTTTCAAGTCTGTACTTTTATTTGTACTTAAGTATTTGTTACACCATGTAATCCACTTAGTTACTTTTAAAATCAGAGGTTAGTGCTGAGTACAATTTGAAGTAACATCCAAACCTCTCATCTGCATTTTTGTGGCCAATAAGGTGATCTGATCACAAACGAGCCAACGAAAACCAGGAGATACAAACAGAAGACGAGACAAAATGCTGCAGCAGCACACGTCTGGGGAATTTAACCAATTCAAAATATATTAATCAATATTTAATCAATAAACATAGCTGTAATTGCGCCTCATTAACATTGTTTTGTCTGGCGGGGCCATTTGTTGAATAAAGAAACTTAAACCTCGACTTGAAATGAGAAAAAAATGACAAAAAAACATTTAAAAAATTGATAATGAAAAAAAAAAACATGTTTTGTATCTTATAAATTATTGATGATTAATTGATTGTTCACATTTACAACGGTTGGTTAAAGAAAATACACAAAATTTGCAACCCTCCAGTCATAATGCAATAAACATTAACATTTTACTTAAGTATTAAATATACAGAACTCTTTCCTCTGCTGGGATAGGATCACTACATTCTTGGTCCTTAGATAGTTCTATGTTAAGTACCATTGTGTGTATTGTATAAAGAAATTTAAAGAGGAAAGAACAAGCAGTTAAGCTTAGCTTAGCGTAAAGACTGGAAGCAGGGGGAAACAGTTAGCTTTGCTCTTTCCAAAGCTTAAAAATCCACCTACCAGTGGCTCCAAAGCTCTAAAGTCTTAATTTGTGTCTTGCTTATTCAATTTGTGCACAAATATTTATGTAAAAACAGAAATACACAGGGAGGTTACATGTTGTTAGGCTAAAAGTCATTGCACCTAGCTGTTGTACACCGAGGAAGAAATGAAAACTTTGGAGTTTGGAGACGACCAGGCTAGCTGTTTCCCCCTGCTTCCAGTCTTTATGCTAAGCTAAGCTAATCACCCCCAGCTTCATAAGCAAAGACGTGAGAGTGATAATGATTTTCTCACGTGCCGTGTTACATAATCTTTAACGGCTACAAACAGATAGTAAACATTAGAGACGGTTTGTCGTCAGAGCTGCATCACAGGATTCCCTCTCTGTCATCATGGAAAATGCAGCGCACACACGCACACACATGAAATTACGCGTGTTACTTAATGTGTCTTTATAGAAACAACGGCTGCACACAAGGGCGTGGAAGCGGTTGTAGAAAAGGATTTACGATGGTGCTCCCAGGTGTCTTTGTCCACCGCTGCTTTGAGGAACAGGCTAAACCTGTTTGGACATAGTTCCCTCTCAATAAATCGGAACATAAAGGACATCTTTTATAGCGCTGCACCTTGCCATTCATGTTGCGCTGCAGGCGGGATCAGGATGTGCTGCTTCTTCCCTGAGCTAAACAAGCACTAAAAATAATGCTCAGCACATTATAATCCAGGGAGCAAACTGTTTACTGCTTCCATCAAAGCGCTGGTGAGGAGGCATCAAATCCTCCTCAGTGCTTAAAGACTGCTGAGTTTTTATCTGCACACATCCTCAAAGAATTTAATTCTTTATTTCTTCTGTCTGTTATTTGTTCATTTTTTCCAACCTTGATTGTTAAGTTTTTGTCAGTTACAGAAAAACAATGTTGTCAAACACTCCCGAACTCTGACAAATGCCAGTGTCCATTTAAAAATAAATATATTAAACAAATCCTTGTTTTTAAATGCAGGACTTATGCATAAATCATTGATGCTCATTTAAGGGTAAATTAGATTTTTGTTGATCTTTAATTCAGCAGGTCAACCTCAGCATAAACACCCCCGTCTGATCTTTTTCTGCTGGCTGGATGCTCAGGGGATTATGTTTTTTAACGAGCTTCTCCTCATAGGAGGTAGATCATCCCTAATCAATATTTCAACGCATATATTAACATTATCCGAATTGATTAAGTGCCTTTGCATCCTTAAATGTTGTTTATCAAAGGAAAGGTCACTTGATGTATTTGGCTGTCCAACAGGGGTATCTTCCTGAGGACTCCATAGGAAGACACGGTGTAATATTGATCAATGGTTTAGCTCAGATTAGGTTTATCATCACTAATGATTCATAAGTAAATGTTTACACATCCCAAGAGGGACGCAATACAGAAAACATCAGTGAATGTGTGTTTTACAAATAAGAGACGATGAAAGTCCATACTGGGGGAAAATAGCACAAATAAATCAAGAAAGACAATTTAAAATGATTAAAACTGCTGCATGCAAATCAAAGATCACATCAGCGAAAAGGCATAAAATTTATGTTCAGAGTGAGATGACTCATAGTTCACACTCTGCAAAATGTCTCACCCCTGCAGCTGTGTTAATCCGCTGCTCTGCCTGTGTTGGTGTTCTGCTGGGTTTTAGGGTTTTAGGCAGTGCAGTAAAACTAACTCACTTCTTTACAGAGCTTCTTTCTGCCTCGAATCTGCTCCCGAGCAGCATCTCACAGATCAGAAGTTTTCTTTTAAAAAGTCGCTAAAACAAAAAATGATGAATCTCGCATAGATGTTAGTTTAGTTATTTCTGTTTTCTGGAATTTTTCTAATAGGTTTGTTTTTCTTTTTGTTGCTATTCATCTGTGATAATTTTGTTTTAGTTGTAAGCAGCTATTGTGTATCCCTTCATATCTATAGAAGCCCATTTCCACCAATGTGATGAGATGAAAAACTTTCTCGAAAATGATGACTTATTATCTCAGAATAATAAGAAACTCTCTCAAAATAATGACTTAAATACTCACATACTATGCACTACATACCCCAAAATGTGTGCTATCATAACATACTTTTGTGCAAATAACAGTAGTTTGTATCTTTTCGGATCCACTTCTCAGTGCATATGACGTCACTTCCTGATAGCGTCCTTTTTTCATCACACTAGGCTTGCATACATATGTTGAATCATTTCATCCATTTGCCATTTTAAATTGTTTGTTTTTATTGTTATTGCTCTTGCGTGGACCCCGGGAAGACAAGCAGCCACTTTGTGGAAGGTAATGGGAATCCAAATTGAACAATTAAGTTTCGAGAGGAGCCGTAAGACCCATGACATAAAAGGTCTTCCAGCATGAGCCTGCAACAAAACGTTCAGCCTGCTTTTGTAACATCATGACAAGCACCAAACTAAACAGGTCTGATCGAGGGCATGGGAATTCATTTTTGATGCACTGATAGCAGAAATATGCTCCTTTTTGGTAATAGAAGTTGTAGCCAAACAATGAATTCAAGTACTTCTCGTGCTCTGCAGGGTGATGTAAGTTCACTCGCCAGGTCTGACTGAGTCCAGCTGATATAACATTTGATTCGATTTGAGAATAGAGCATTAAATTATTAATCCTGGCAGGGAGAGCACTTTTTAAACGAACACATAGCCGTGTATGATGCCTGTCTAATGCTCCATTTGGCTCGTAGGAGGAGATAAGATGATGTTACAGGGTGAAACACAAGCATTAAAGATTTCTTATTATTTTATAAGACGATGGAGAACAGAGGAGTCGTTTAAAGCTTATCAGCGCATTCCCCTGTCATTCTGCCTCCATGTTGACAAGGGATCTCTGAGCAAAAAGAGAGAGAAGGATTTTTAGCAAAGGCCAGAGAAGAACTTCTCTGGGAGAAAAGCAGCTAAAAAGATTGTTTTGGGTTTAATTATGTGCATGAATCAGCATGCTGAAGTGCAAACAGTTTTCTTGCTAATCTGAGGCACAACAATGCTGCTTTGGCCCCTTTATCCTCAGATCAAAAATGTGGCATTGGTGCAGTCTTGTCTGGAAATTCCCATCCTGCAATTTCTCTGATGTACAAGATCAAACCCAAGTGAATAAGCATATTTGAGAGAATTCCCACGACGCGGAGATTGGTCTCAACGCGAAGAAAAACCCTCCGGTTTGTGATCCATCGAGCCAGGACGGTCAACTGAGGACTCAGACACTTGTGATCATTTTTGAAAGGAGTGGACTGAAGTGCCATCAGAGCACTGACACAGTCTGCTCCATCTGTGCAGGTTGTGTCAGCTGCCATGTGTGAATAAAGACGTTTCATGTGTTTTGATATCCAGCCATGACGTTTTTAAGTTGTCTCTTCACCTTCTGTTCTCTGCAGTATGATGGCAACACCATCCAAAGGAAAAGAAACAGATAAAACAAGAATTTACCATTGCCTCAATATATTTGTATGATACATGTGTTGTAAAGTGCTTTGAGTCGTTATAAAACTAGAAAAGCGATTTATAAATGCAGTCCATTTTACTATAATAATAACTGTACTGTAATTGTATATCTGGTAAGACTTATCCCATACTATACTCATGAAAGTCTCATAAAAGATAATTAAAAGAATTAATATAAAGGCAGCTGTATGTGTGCAGCAACCAAGACATATTTCCTTACGTGGGCAATAAAGTACACCGTATCGTATCGTATCGTATCGTATCGTATCGTATCGTATCAATTAAATGTTTAAAGGTGCTGTATACAACATTAACTGCCATTAGAGGAGGTGGCAGTAGACCACCAGCGTCTTAGACCAAAACAAATGTGCGCTTTGTTTACTCAGTAATGTTGGTGGAAAAAAAATGAAAGATAGCAACATCTGAACACTGGTCACAGCTGCCATTTTGGTCTGGTTTCCAAAGGAGGCTCCCAAAAACTTAGATTAAACTGTTAAACTAGGTGGTGTTGACCAAATATGGATCAAGATCATGTTACTACATTGCCTATTTCTTACTTAATATGTTTTCAGAAACATATTTTAGTGCTTTGTTTACCTGTAATATGAGACAGTTAAATCAGCAGGACGGAACAAGCAGGTCTATCTGCAGACTCGCAGTAGCTACAAGACACACCTACTACATGATACACCTCTGTAAGTGGGCTGGTTTAGGCGACAAAACTACCTGGGTAAGGGGGACGTATGTCTTGTTCTTAAGTACAGTAGATGTGTTATGTAGTGTGTCTGCAGGACTGCAGCTGGACTCCTCTCCGATGTAGAGGTATGCATCTGCACTAACACGCTCACACACACTATGCCTGCATGCACAGATGCACTAACATGCTCTCCACTACATATTTACATAGCAAGCAGTTGTTTGCTGACATCTAGTGAAGCTAAATGTTGTATATTGCACCTTTAAACCTGTCACAGTTATAAAGACATGTGCTTTTATTATATAAATGTGTATCCATATATATGTTTGTTTTTTATTTATTTGCATGTTTCATATATGTAAGATCTTATATGTCTTGTTAGGTTTTCATATAATACTTGCAAGATTTCAGTTTCACTACTGGCTGAATCATATCAATTTGATATTACAAATATCTACAAAGGATATTGTATGTGGATTGACTGTCATATATAGTACTTATAAGTTCCCAAATTGTATAAGTTTGATATTACAAAACATTTTTCATCATCAACCATTGTTTATTCAGGGAAAATATGACTGAGCACTTACCAATTTTCTGAGTTCACGTGTATATAATGTATGATAATAACAACATCAATAATAACAAAAAAATGGCAAAAAAAAAAAAAAAAGGTAAAACTGATGAAAAAGGGAAGTAACGACTAAAAAACAAACAAGTTTGTCAAAAAGGATATAGGAAAAAGTTGTTTTTGCTTTAATTAAACATTAAAATTAAAAAAACAAAAAAGTTATGATAAGATAGGAAGATTAAAAACACAACAAAATGCAGGAAAAGTCAATTAAAAAATCCAAATTAAAAAGGACATGCAGCACAAATAATACATATAAGAAAGAAAGAAAATAAAAAAATGAAAAATAAAAAAGGATGTACAACAACAACAAAAACAATAAAATGTAGATCAAGTCAATCTTGTATCTGATTTGACTGTCATGTATATTACTTAGAAATGTCAGCTTAAAAATATAAACATTTAGTATTATTTATCTATATCTTGTCCTTAGTAAAGACCTTTAAAAATGTGTTATTTTACTGGTATAGTACCATGCTAAGCACTAAGTTAAGTACATTCATGTAAGTTTGTACTGGTTAGTAGAAGGTAGAAAAATATAGACACAAAACAATGAGTGCATTTTGTTGTATCATAAAGAAGATTTATACATTATTTTATAGCCTTCTAGATGACCCTATCCTGATTTGTATTTTTTCATAAGCCTATAAAGGCTGAGATTAATTCCTCTGCATCACACCCAGATCTCCATTTTGAAACAGAGGCCAGATTTGAAGTCATCAACAGAGTCACAAAGCGCCGAACGACGCTTGCAACACAACAGAGAGAAAACTGTGTCGCAATCACATTCCGCATTCTGATCGAGGTTTTAAAAATCCGGCCCTCCCCTGTGTTTCACAAACATAAACAGGCCCTATGGTTTGCAGCTCATTCATGAATCTACGTCTTTGTAGTTCCTGCTAGAAAGTGTAAGTCTACCAGCTCTGACTCAAGGCCAAGGGGGACGCCCTTTTTCTCTTTTCTCTGTCTCAGCTCTGCAGCCATTCATGCCCTGTGGAGTGTACGCTCCACCCAAACACCATCTCCATGGTGACACACATACTGTATATAGACCAACCTTCAAGGTGTGCGTCTGTGTGTCTTTTTCTTTTTTTTTTTCTTTTTTTCGTCTCTACCTAAGCGGCCTTTGAACCACGGTTGACAACGGTTGACAACATCAGCAGATAAGGGGTTTTCCTCTCCATGGCCTCCGGTCGCCCAGACAACATTCCTGAGTCGACAAACATTGGCCCAGACTTGAGCGTGCTGCATACCAGAGGATCTCCCAGGAAGTCAGAAAGGCT
This sequence comes from Lutjanus argentimaculatus, assembly GCA_034769285.1. NCBI lineage: Eukaryota > Metazoa > Chordata > Actinopteri > Lutjaniformes > Lutjanidae > Lutjanus > Lutjanus argentimaculatus. The sequence continues at coordinate 35,197,466 of JAWZSL010000005.1, read as the reverse complement.
TTCCTGCCGTGTTGTTATTGTTGTTGCTATAGTAGTGGCTGCCGGCCAGCGAGTGTGTACAGGTGAAAACAGGTACACCTACTTCTACCTGTTACCTCAGGGTAAAGGATAGGATTATTAACACTATTAGAATCAATCTTTATATAGAGACGCGGACACGCCTCAAAGACGTCACAAGTGACATTACACTGCGAACACAAAACATTACAGTTTGGCATGTTTGCGCTGTAAATATAACAACGTGTAAACATGGTTTCTGCATGGAAATAATGAAGAACATAAACTGAAATGATTATTTAAAGCTACTACAAGGAGTTTTTAACTGGTTATGTGACCTATATAAGTATATACTTCAATATCGTTATTCTTAATGTCTGCCACCTGGTTGGATTCTCCTCGAAATCAGATAAAACGAGCCTGTGTTTACATTTTCCCAGACAAAGTTACAGTGGCAGTGCCAGCTAAAAAGAAGCAGGAGGAGATTTTTATTTAGATAAGTCTATTATTGACGTTACATTTTGTGGTTATTACAGTGGAAACACTACCACTTTTGTCCACAGGGGGCTCCAAAATCAACACAATATGAAAGTTCCTTTTTGTAGTTCTAAATGTTTAAACAGTTCTCACTACCTGAATCATCTTATAAGATTACCCCAGGTCTGTAAAAGAAAAGTTTGCAGCATCAAAGCAGCACACAGGTACTTTAGAGCAGTGGTTCTCCGGTAGTGGTCCGAGGGGTCTGTGGAGAGTTTTCAGTCATTCATTTAAATCATCATGATACAAAGTCCTCAAGTTCAACTCATAATATTTTAATTTTCAATTGATTAATTTTTAAGGATAAAAAAATATCAAAGATTACATTCTAACCTAACTAGGGTTACAAATTTTGTGCATTTTACAAATACATATTTTTCTCTCATTTTCATTTTTTCTGATTCTAAGTCTAAGCTCCTTATTCAACAAGTGGCTCAAACAAAACAATGTCAAATAAGGTGAAATTACAGCTATTTCTCGACTATTGATTGATAATCAATGAATACAGTTTTGATTGGTTAAATTCTTTACAGCAATTAATCAATTAATAACTAATCATCAACATCCTTAAATCTAACAATCTATAACTCTCACCCACGTGTCACCCAGGTGGAAGCTGGCTCTCTCTATCATATTCAAGTCCCATGTGAGGTCTGTTATTGTATTTTATATATTTTATATTTATTTATCGTATATTATTTAAATCGATAATATGTAACGTTTCCACACTAAAATGTCTAAAAACACTAGAACTGTTATATATTTTGTTGAGTATCCCAAATGTTTCCAGCAATGTTCAACGTGCAGAGAAATCTGTAATTAATTCAAAGTGACGGTGCGTTTCCTGTTAGCCATTGCTAGCTAGTTGCTAGCTGCTATACTTAATATGTTACCTCGTCCGTGAATGTCAGTCATCTGACAATCATGTCAGATAGATTTTCACCTTCTATGATGGTTGTTTAAAAGAGAAGATAACAGCTCCCGTGATCCCACGACGTCATCAAACTACAGCTTTTCATATTGTTTAAACGTGAGAGAGACCCCTCGCAGTAGAACTTACATATAGTATGTTTAAAATAATCCGAATCCACATTTTATTTTATGTAAGCACTTAAGATTAATTTATGGTTACTGCGTTGTGTGTGGAGTTCACGACAGAACCGTTCTCTCTGCAGAGGAAAAGCATTTCATGGTAAATGAAATGAACTGAAACGGCAGCAGCGCCGATGATGTGCCGCTCATCAGTTTGTCAGTTTGCAGCATTTACTTAGTAACCAACTACCACAGCAACCACGAGCCAATCACAGATGAGGAACTGACAGCGTAGTTTGTGGAGGCCTATCTGGAGTTTCATATTTTGACTCACTGCGCAGACCTTCTGCACCACGAACACCGGACACACCACAGTAACTATAAGTTACACTTAAAGAGTCAAACACACTCTCTTGATATGTGTGCATTATTGTGTTGACACGGTGCAAATATTTTAAAAAAACGTGTACTATCTTTCTTCTAAATTTCTCTTGTGTTGTTCTTTCACATAACTAATAGGATATGTCAAATTATTCCAAGGGACACACGTGAGGGGGTCCCCGGTATATTTCCTCGTGTTCCGAGGCTGAGAAAAAAATGGAGAACCTCTGTTTTAGAGGGCTTAGGAGAGTTTTCTGACCCGACCCTTGAAAAGTCAGCGTATGTAATCTGGAGTGTGTGTGTGAGTGTGTGTGAGTGTGCGTCTGTGTGTGTGCACATGGTTTGTCATGGTCACTAGGGAGGCGAGAGGCTTGCAGCCGTTCAGCGCAAACACAAACCAGGGCCATCTGCAAGCCTGGATCCCCTCCAACAGCAACACTAGCGCCACACACACACAAAACATCCACACACACTTTACATGATATCATGAATTGGGTGTCAGCGGCTGTAGCACCTCATCTTTCGACGTAAATGTATACAGTCCGGGGCCAAGGCAGATGTTCCGCATATTGTGATAACCTAAAGGAGCTTTTGGCAACAATTTCCACTCAAAAACTCAGAGATGTTGAACAATTAAGATTGCAAATTAGATCATTACAGTTTAAATTAAGCTCCTGCAGTGTTTATAATGGTTTTACGTCACACAGATTGCGAGTTAGATATGAAATGCCTTAGGTCCTGGTTTCACTGTTGCTGGGCTGTGTTGAGAAAACAAGTGAAGCATGTTGTTATGAAACAGTGACTGATGCTGTAGAGCAGCAGGCCAAAGTGAAAATGCCTCTTTGCCTGCCAGAGATTTGTATTGGAAACCACAAATCCATGGCACAGAACCATATAGGCCTTCCTCTAGCGCTGCGCAGATCCAATTCCACAGGAAAATGTGTGTGTTTCATGTGTGCGGTGGTCGGCCCAACATGCTTATGGGTTTAAAAAAGGTTTCATTTGGTTTCAATCGTAACTGTAACCGAGTGTCTTGTCGATTTCACAGCGAGAAATCAAAAAGCAAAGATAAATGAGGTGCAACAGGTTGCCATGGTGGTTGATGAACATGTGATGAATGCGCTGTCGTGTTAAAAGTTTGCGAGAAGAGCTTTGGCAGCCAAACAAAACTCCAGGTGAGGGTAATTCAACTGGTCAATCCAGGAAAAAAAGGGTTTTCTCCCACTCACATACCGAAAGCCAATGGAATCTTCACATGCTTTGGATTGCAGAAATTTTCATCCCCCCAGAAAAGTAACTTGAACTTCATATCCTCTTCTCCTACCCTCTTTTTTTTCTTTAATGGAAATGTTTTGAAGAAGACATCCTTAACTAATTAAGTCTTCGAGGTTGTCCTCTTGATCCACGTTGCTGAGCTCCGCCAAAACAACGGCGCTGCGATCCCAGCTGTATATACTGTACAGTCAACCATCCATCAAGCCGGTTGCCTTCGCTCTGAAATGCCACGACTTCCCTTTGAACCCGTCATCGCTGGACTGAGAGAAGAAAAACATATTTGATAGTCACGGCGTGCGAGTGAATTATCGTCATGACTCAAGACAGTCTGCTATCAGCCATGCAGACAGTTAATACATATGGATTATTAGTCACTCAGTGTCCAGATTGCGCCGGAGCCTCTTGAGCTGCAGCACAGTCATTTAGTGGAGAACTTTGTTTACCAAAGGCTCGCTTGAGGCTAAGTTGTGTTTTTTCCTTCTCCTTTCAATTTAAGTTAGTTAATGGTGAAAGCAAACCCAAAAACACTTGTTGCTAAAGGAGGAGAAAACAAAAAAAAAAAAAAAAATAGGGCAGGGTTTCCTTAGGTGACACTGCAGAGAAAGCTTCTCTCATTCTGGAGGTTTTAACTGCGAACTTCTTTTAAAAAACACTAATTTGAGTGACAGTTCAAAGACAAATGAATATATGTTCATATTGTGGGTGTTTCTTTACATCTTAAAAAGGAAAACAGTTTAAGAAATCACTTAAAAATTAAAGGGATAGTTCACCCAAAAATGAAAATTCAGTCATCATCTACTCACCCTCATGCTGATTGAAGGTCGGGTTTAGTTTTTCAGTTCACAAAACACTGCTGGAGTTTCACAGGAAAACAGCATTGTAGAATCTCCAGTGAAAGTGAATGGTGACCAGTTTTCAAATGGAGAAAAACAACAGAAAAATGCCTCCATACTTCTCGTCTGGAGTAATCCAAACACAAGAGCACATGTGTGGTGAGTGGATTAAATTCTGTCTTCATCTGCTCTAATATAAGCTGCAAACGTTAGCATGTCCGGCTAACTAATGCTAGCTTACTAGCTGCAGCAACTTTACCTCCAGCCAGATTTGTTAGATCCCACTGCATCTGCATTTGTTCTGTGGGGGTTTGAGGAGGAGGATGTGGGCTGAAGCAGAATCAAAGTGGGTCGAAGACGATGCACCTCACTCTGGCTCGCTGTCTCTGGTCTAAGTTGAGTTAGCTTAGCTCTTATCCTGGCTCATCTGGCTGGGTGACCTGTCTCAAAGCCTGCTGCACTAATGAAATCCCTGTGCTTCCTTTTCCCACGTTACAGAGTCTATTTCCATCATCTATCATGTAGATATACCTGCCGTATTTCACCATCCGACCGACGTTTGCTGAGATGTAAGCTAGCTTTAGGCTTAGTCCTTTAGTATTAATGTTATACCATGTGCGCAGCTGTCAGGTAACAGGGTTCTTGTTTTAAAACGTGTCAGATGGAAACATTAAAACGTCAGCTGGAGACAGACTTTTCGGCCGAGTCAAGGAGTTAGTAGTATCTTACATGAGCCAGCTACACTTAAAAATCTGCTTGTGAATTATTATTTTAGCCGACAAAATCCACCGTTGTCAGCTAAAAATGAGAAGCTGCTTTTGTTTACGTCTCTAAGGATTCAAAGACCTTGTGTTTCAGTAATTACTCCCAATTTTGATGTTATATCAGCCACCTGTATCACTGTAAACGGCAGTAATGCAGGGTGAGAATGGAAAGTTTGTCAGACTTAGCAACAGTAACTAAGGAGGGCGGGGCTTAGCGAAGGGTCATTGACACTGATTTTGTTCCCACACTCCCCACACTCTTTTGGCCACTTGTAATAAACTTAACATTGACATATTATCACCTTGTAAAGTTAATACAGCTAATGTGTTAGCACTTATTTGACATCCAGCAGACATGGAGCACCATTAGCTTTTATTTGAAGTTGTCTTTCTGGCCACCAAGCAAATGTATGTCTCGCTTTTTGCTCTGGTTTTGGTCTCCACCAACTCCTGAGGGAAATATCTGGCTCTTTAGCTACTTAATGCTACATTTTTTTCACTAGCTAGTCACTAACTTTATCTGTCTGTTGTTTGGTGCTGGGCAGGTAGTGCACAAGTGATTTATAAGAACTTATTGTGGAAATCAAAAATCAAATCAAATCAATTTTAGTTGTATTGCCCACTATGTAGCTCCACAAGATAAGTGAATCCAAAATCCTGTTTCTGTATGGTGCAGGTGCAGCTATGAGTCAGAACAAGGTTAACTTCCGACTCGGAGAGCCTCTCTTAGTCTGAAATTAACTCTTTACACACACCCCATGAGCCAAAGAACAAGCGAGAGCGGGTGCTCGACGACTCATTCGGCAAACCACCCGTCACAAAGCTGCGCTTCCTGAGCTGAAGAACGAGTCCTTCATGAGCACACGCCCACTGAGCCTTAGAACCGAAGACCCGTGAACCAGGCTTTGGCTTGAGTTGGCACTCTGAGTCAGAAATGGGCGGGCTGAGCGGCCGATTCAGAGTGAAACTTTTGCAATTTGTGACCGCCAAAGGAGTCGCTCATGAGCTGGTTCACAAAAGAACTGATTCTCTGGGACACATTGATATGTGTATCAATTTCATGGCAATGCATCCGAGATATTTTAGTAAAAAAACAAATCCTTCAGCCTCAAGGTGGCACAAGAGAAAAGTCAGGAAATCACCAAAGTCAGCAGCTTTCAGCACTGATGTTAGTACATGCCTGTGCAAAAAAAGAAAACAACAATCCATCCAGAAGTTGTTGAGATATTTCAGTCTTGGACAACGACCTGACATTGCCATCCCGAGAACCATTCTGCTGACAGGGATGGTGATTTGTGCAGTTTTGTGCAGTTTTAACAAAAAGGTAAGATCTCACCTGAACAATGAAAAACTCATATCACACACCATAACTCATGTTTTCATGTTTGAAGTGACAGAAAACATCAGATTAGATTAAACCTGACTTTGCGCTATCGCTTCGATCTGACCTGAAGCTGCCCCCGCGTTTCAGATGAGTCACTCGGAGGTTTTGCAGGCTCTTCTAGTTTTTGTGTTTGGATTCGAACAGATGCACTAAATTGCTACCACCATTGTGCCGTGACGACTGATACGACTTCTGAAAGCGTCTTATCAGATGCGCAAAGACGGTCCTCACCGAGAAAGTACTAAACATAGTGAGTTACATGCCAAAGCTTTATCAGAAATCTCACCCTCTCACTCTCTCTCGTCACGAGTTCCCTGGAAACTAAGATGTTTTCATATTAACCATCATCTCAGCGAGAGTGATACTGCTGATGCTCTCACTAACTGTATTGTTATGCAACAGAAATCATTTCGAGAAACTGGGTAATGCCCTCAGTGCCAAACAAGCATATTTAAGATAATCATGAAACAGAATTTTAATTTCCCAAATGTAGAGCAGTTTAGACAAAACAGGCATGTTTGTTTGCCTGATTTGATTAGTTTTGGCCAAGGTAACAATAATCAACATTTTTTCTCTCAGCCTGTGACAGTAATAAGATTTTATATGTTTCCAGCGAACCATCTGAATGGGAGGAAGAACTGAGATCACATTTTTGTGACATCAGTAAATATTTTTTGATACTATGTCATGACTTTCTGTAATATCGCCTGCTCTAATTTGATCATTTTTTTGTGTGTGTTTTCCACACACGTACGATTGCCTTGTTATGAATCTCAGTTGTGAAGCAGCAGATTTTCACCATGGCTAATCTGAGGATCCCTCTTTATTCCCTACCAGATTATGGAGATTTCAGTGTTCATTATATAACTCATTCTCTGCTGTGAGTCAGTCTGCCCTTTTTTTTCCTCTGTACTAAATCTCTCACACGTATCATCACATCATACACCCCACTAACACAAAGTTGTTGCAGGAGCAGAGTTACAAACATAATTTTTGCAATGTTATATGTTGCCGGAACGTCACATGTAACATTGTAGCACCTACAAAGTGAAATTCCAGCATTTTAAACATCGCCAGTATGTCGTCCCAGTGTTTCCACCTCTTTTTGGGGATGTGTGACCACATCACATCACTTGATGTGCAGGGATATCGCACATAATGTCCCTACTTAGACAGGGTCGTTCCAGAAACAATGCTGCCCGCAAAGTAATGTTTTAAATGTAATATTGCAGTAACATTGCTGCAATGTAACATCTCAATTGTAATGTTGTGGTAACGTAACGTCGCTCCAACATAATGTTTTAAGTGTAATATTGCAATAACATTGCTGCAACATTACATCTTAATTGTAATGTTGTAAGTGTAGTATTTCAGTAATGTAATGATGCTGCAACATAACATTTTAGGTGTACTACATACTGTGTTTGTAGGATAATTTCTCCTTCTTAAATCTGTTATATTTCCCCCTTTCTCAGATTGAGGTATAGACGTTTATCATTTCTAGTTAAATATAGAGGTGGAGCGTATAAATACTAATATTATTTTTCTGACAACTTTTTTACCTTTACTCCTTAAGTTTGTACACAAATTCTGTATATATGTTTTCTAAAACAGGCTCATTACTTTACTGTTAATGCATTTGAGGGGAATTATTATTTTTATTTTGCATCATTGTGCACTGCCCAGCATCAACACCGATTTCAACCTAAATGCATGGGACAATAAACACACATTAACGCATTCGGACCACACTCACACATGACAGACATAATGAGACGGAAACGACAGAAAAGACACAACAAGATGAAAAGGTGGGTGAGGTTAGTTTTGCACAGAAGTAGCCAGGAGTAAATGTCCTTCAGAGGGCTGCTTTTTACTTTTACAGACCCTGTACTTTTACTTATTTACTTGATAAAGTTGTTTAATCAGTGCTTCTCCTTTTTTCCCCAGAGTTTTTACACGAGTATCTGTACTTCTACTTGGGTAAAGAATGCGTGTACTTTTGCCAGCTCAGGGTAAATGCCTGCCAGATACAGAAAACTCAATGACCACATCCACCCCACCACCACCACCTGCCCAAACTGCCAATAATCCAGGGGTGGTTATAGACAAAAATCTGTTGTGTCAGGGCAGTATCACAGCTGCACAATTAACTCGTCTCTATTAAATTCTTTTAAAGAAATATTACACTTTTATCACACCATCCCCTGCTCTCATAACTTGAGGATTTTCCTTCTTTATTTGTGCTGTTTTCAACACTTCCTGTCTCCTACCTTTACCTATCCATTTATGGCACATATATGGAACATTATTCTGCCGTTGCATTAGTTATTATTATTGGCTTTGAATAATAATGTAATTTAATCAAATCACATGCAAGTGCAAGTCAAAGAATAGTCACAAATGCGTGCCCGAATTCCTATTAAGTCTCCATATGTGGTGGGACATTTCTCAGATATGTGACATTGTCTGTTGTTTTAGTATCTTGTGGTGCCATCTAGTGGCATTTTCTCTATGCAGGCAGGAAGTTTGTTCATGCCATGTTACAATCATGCATCATGAAATAAATGACAGATTTCAAGTTTCCCCACAAAATGAAAAGTGGGTCAAAGCTGTAAAAGCACAGTCATCTTACACCTACATTATACAGAGCCAACAAAGCATGTGAGGCTCTGAGAAAATCCAGGTGGGAATCGCCGGGGATATTCACAGAGACTCCAACAATAATTGTTGAAGCGATACCATTTGGATCAAAGAATAACTGCATGAGATTTCCACTCGTGAAACCAGAATGTCTGAAACCACTGCTGGGTGAGAGAGGGAAAAACTGATTTGGAGAGGTATTGCGTAAGGTGAGGGCTGATCTGTGAGGTATCACCCCACCAGTGTAATTAACTTAGTCATAGTCACTGGGGTCACTCCCTAAAAACAATTATATAGTCTGTGAAATTTAGGAAAATCAGCTAATTGTATCCTGTATGACTCACAAGACATTAAAGTCACGCCAACTTTATCTCATAACTCTACACATTTTACGTTACAAAAAATTTCCAGACTTCTTGGTTGATTCGACATCTGAGTAAAAATAATTACATGTTTATTACATAAATAAGTGGTTTTAAAATCCCAAATGTATATTACCCTCTGATTATGTGTGCTATCATGTTGTCAAATACAGTACTAGTCAAAAGTTTGGACTCACTTCTCATTCAATTTTTTTTTTCTTTATTTTTATAAGAAATAGTTCAGATTATACCAACAGTGCGCAAAGCTGTCATCAAAGCAAAAGCTGGCTACTTTGAAGAATCTAAAATATCAAAGAGCAAAAATCTTTTGCGTACTTGTAGGTCCGTAGGTGTGTAGGAAAAGACTGTTTGTTGACAATAAAAATCAGAAAAGACTCACACTTTCTGTCTTCTGCACTTTAAATTAAAGATTTAATAATGATGTTATTAAATCTTCTGAGTCCTTTTTGCTTAAGAATTTAAAATATGAAACATTTTTTGCCTTGTTTTCACATTTGTTGGTTACTACATAATGCAATATGATTCCCCATTTCATAGTTTTGATGTATTAATCTTAGTGCAGAAAAATAATAAAAATAAAGAAAATCAGTTCTCAGCAAATCAGTTAACACCAAACCCACAGCATTTAATTCTTTTCCCAGTTTAAATTCTGAGCCAACCAGGCTTTACATTGGGAATATCAAACCAGCCTTTGGAAAACTTCAGCCATTTGTTCCACACTCCTACGCGGAAAGTTGGACGTCATTCCACTGTCAAACATGGCATGATTAAAACTGTTGTAAACACTCATATGATCAGTTCCTTTTTAGAAATTCTGAACTTTATATTCTACAAAACAGAACAGGGACAACAGTCTGGAACCAAACATTTTTACATACATTCTCTTTTCTTTTTTTTTCCCCCACACTTTTCCAGACTTGGAAATTGCTAGATAAATTCCATATTTTTCCATACTGGTATCCCCAGACCCTTAATTCTGCTAATGTTAATAACACAGTCTGCGATTTACAGTGTGTGTACAGTCACCAATAAAATACTTAGTGGCACCTATTGGTATATTCCTGTTTTACAGAAAAGGAGAAATAAATTATTATATGGTATTTTTGTTATTACTGGCTACCTACAGAGTATAGTGGTGGGACAGAACTGAAATTTGGGGAAAAAATGTTGTTACTAACCTTGTTCCTGCTGTGTAATTAAAAAGAACAAAGTTTAAAGAGGGTTTTCTGCTTTATTTTGCATTTAATAATTCTCCTGCCTGAAAGCATCTTACTCAGGTATTTCACAGCAAACATTTTTACACTTTTCCTTAAAGGGACAGTTCACCACAAAATCAAAAGTACTTAGTTTTCCTCTTACCTGTGGTGATATTTATCCGTGTAGATTGTTTTGGTGTGAGGCTTAAGGTGGAAAAACACTAGAAGTATGAAGACCTACTTTTGAGTTTGGGGTCCCTGTCCCTGATGAATCCATCAAAATTGTATCAAGTTATCATTTCAGCATTAGACTCTGTTTTATGGTTATGATATACTGCAGATCCTGATTCTGAGCCTGTTTGAATTAACTAAACTTGGTTACCTCCTCTCCCTTGCAGGCAAGGCTGCATCTAATGATTTGTTTTTTATTTTTTTAAGGAAGTAACCAAGTCATGATTTAGTCTAGTTTAGTAGAAATAAGATAATAAGATGAGTTATAATATCAAACTGCTCAGAGCAAGGTCAGTGGATTATCTCAAGTGACCGGGTCATGATTTCTGGAAAGAGCGTTTCTACATTTTTTTAAAATAATTTTTTTGACACATGCAGCACCACTAGCCGAGCGCCATCTACTTCCATTGTATTTGGGAGAAGGGAGACATTTTTATGGCTGATATCTCCAAAACAATCTAGATGGATAAATAGAACTACAGGTAAGAGGAAAATAACGTATTTTTGATTTTGTGGTGAACTGTCACTTGAAGGAAAAGTGTAAAAATGTTTGCTGTGAAATACCTGAGTAAGATGCTTTCAGGAAGTAGAATTAATAAATGCAATTATCCTATTTAAATGTAACTGAGGGCTACAAATACACGGTCAAAACCTGAAATCAGCAGCTGTCCCATTCATGCTGATCACAATTACAGACTCTGAGATGTATTCGGATGCCTTTTAATTACACAAATTATAGAAAAGGCACAGAGGCAGTCCAGATGATCACCTTTTCACCTTTTCACGGCTGCACCCACTTTCAAAGCGGAACATCTACCAACGCCCAAAGAGTGACTAACTAACCAGTCATCCCTCCTGCACGGTCTGCCAAGTGTCTGATGATTCAAAGCATGGATAATGTCCAGGCAAATGCAGCGAGGGTGAGAGTCTGTGAGCCATTACTGGGATGGATGGGCCACCAGAAGAAAACAGGAAATATGTTGAGATAAAATGGAAGGGAAAAGCCAGTTTAATGTTTAAAGGCGAAGGAAAGATACTGTTTCATTTTGACAATACAAAACTAAAGCGAAGTGACAGTTGAGTAGAGATGCCTAAAGAAGGAGACACAGGAAAATGTCTGTGTTTAAGTTTTCAAATTTAAATCTGAAGATACTGATTGAGCCGAAATTATGATGTTTTCGTTTCACAGCTGCTCCAGAATTTGCAGGATGGACGCCGAATGTGAAGCCACATAAAATATTTTCTGAGCAGCTGTTGGTGTTTTTTCTTCCTCTTGGCAGTCTGAAATCCTTGAGATTTCATCACTGAGAAAAAAATATTTGAAGGATTTGTCATCCTGATGTTCCTCGTGTTGATTCAACTACAGAGCGAGTGCTCGTACAGCCAGAGAAAACAAAGCGGTACAGGAACAACGAGCACGTTCATCGAATTCATCGATTTCTGGACGTCTTGAGAAAACACTGGACTTGTCTGAAATGCACTCTTAAGGCTCCTTTTACCTCTCCAAGGCCACTGTAAATCAGCTGACAATGTGACTTCAAAGGCAATTCAAATGCAGTCAGTCTTTGTGTGTCTGAGTGATCGATGGTTTTTAATATCTCCAGGTTTTCTCTCGTCTGGGTCAGGGGGTTCAGACAGCTAATAGCGTGCATCCTGCAGCAGGTGGCACTGCACCACATGAAATAGACTGATATCATGATATCAAACACTTCTGGCCAGGCAAAGACAGTGCTATTTATAAAGCCTGTTTCATGCACAGAGGTAGATTCAAGGTGCTGCACAGTGAAGTGGAAACAACACAACACAAAAACAACACAGTTCAAAGATAACAAGGAGCACCAATCAGGCAAGTTGCAGTTTAAATCCAGACTCACATGATATATGTGGTAAAGATTGTGATTCCAGTGAATAATTTCCAGTGAGAAACATGCTGTCTTCACTTAGAGATTATATTCACAGAGGACTGAACATTATGATGTCACAGTAAAGTTGACCTTTGACCTTTTGGATATAAAATGTCATCACTCCATCAATTTATCTTATTAGATATGTGTTTGGAATATTGTCAGAATCAGTCTTGAGGTATGGCGAAAAACATTTTGACCTTTGACCTCCAAATTCTCATCAGTTCATCCGTAAATCCAAGGCCCAATCCCAGCGTTCGCCCCTAAAGCCTTAAACCCTGAACCCTTACGGACTTAGGATAGTTTGCTATCTTCATTTCTCTGGAGGAATAAACGGTCTGTGTGTTTAATTTTGCATTAAAGGGGTAAGTTTGAGATATTTCAGAAGTTGCTGAGTTGCCTCTAAGTTGCATCTCTTTACACAACTGCAGTTTTGGGGCTTTTTTGAAGGAAGGTGCCAGACAAAAATGACAAATACACTATGTTAAGAACACTGGGTTAAACATTTTAAGGTTTGTGGGCAAACTGGCGAGACAACAAGTGGATGAATTGAGGTGCTGCGCTACTGGTGGGGCTAAAAACTTGAACATGCAATAAATAAAAACGCAAACAATTATAGTTTGGCAGTTTGGTGCTACATGAAATTATCATTAGTAGCAGTAAATAATAGTATTACTCTGATTTTATTCAAATAGAATCATTTATTTTATTTTATTATGAATAATTTTCAGATCTTAGTTCCTCAGTCTCTTTGTAACTTTAGATCGCAGTCGGTCCATCGTTTAATGAGGCCAGACTCGAAATATAATCAAAGTTTCACTGTGAAGTCCGTTTCATCAGCACCAATCTGATCATTGTGCGCTCTCCTACACACTTAAACCCAGATACACACACACACACACATGCATGCATGAAGAAAGAAAAAAGGGGAAAAGACAGATAGAGACGCACCAATTACTGTGTGACCACTGGTGACAGCAGGGCAGAGCTGCACAGTCACACTGAGGTTTTGATGTGTCTTTATCCACATAAGCCTCTTTATGCTTCAGTGGTCACGGTGCAGCTCCAGACTGGGTCCTCGTCTCCTCGTGCACAAACTGCAGCGTCCTGATAGTGCCGTGTTCAGCTGTCACAGAGGACGTAAATGATTTCAAAACCTAAATCTGCAAACAGTTGTATAGATATACAAAGGCTGACAAAGGCCTCTCTGAAGCAATTTCAATGTAACTTTGAATTTTTCCAAAAAAAAAAAAAAAAAAAAAAAAAAAAAAAAATTATATGACTCATGTTTTGTTTTCAGCCTCAGTGATTCATGAGGGTGGTCATTTTAAGAGAATTACACACAAAGGAACAAAATAAATAAATGGATCACTTTCTGCTCTTTCATATTATAAAAAAGAATTTTAAATAAAACTTTCAGTGTAGTTTTTCAGCTGAGCTCATTGTGACCAGAACTGGCAGCATGTTATTATAGATTGCTCATCATTGATTGACATCGCTGAGGAAAGAAGCTGCATTTACGTGACATACCTCTCTCTCCAGGCCGTCCAGCGAATATGATCTACTGCTTTCATCTCTCTTCGACCACTGTTCAATGATTACAGTAAAAACAACAATCATTTTTTATCATCAAAGTGATTTATGGCGTTAGAGCATGTTGGAGAAAATGAGCCTACCCTAACGATCTGTAGTCGAGTCCAGCTGACAGTGAGATAAATTAGATTGCTTTGCTGGCACCCCTGCCCTTTCTGACCTAAAAATGGAAAAACGTGTGAGTATAGTGTGAGCAAAAAGCTGCAGATTAATGCAAAATGTAAAAACCAACATATATGGACTGCTGTATAAAGTTCTGTCTTAAATAAGATGGTGTAAGATGGGGCAACACATAGAGTATAGATCAATAACAGATCAAAGTCACAGATAATGTGCTATTACTCCAAGGGAATCCTATAATTTGGTTAATAACTGACAATAAGCCCAAAGTTAAGATCTGACTGTCTGTCAGTGATACCAGGGGTACATGGAAAGATTTTTAATTTGATCGAATAGAAACCGCAATTTGATTTTGAAGTATGTCCACATATTGAGCAACAGTGATAGTCAGCAGAGTATCAAAGAGAAACACTTAAGCCTCTTGATAAACAATCAGATAGCTAATTGTAGGCTAACGAATGACTGGTAAGATAAATAGCTAAGATAAATGGTTAAAATCTTTAGCAAAGAAAAGTCAATGGTTTAATAACGCTGGCTAAAAGTAATGATTAAATGATTATAATAATTAATGAGTAACTAAAAGTTAAAGTTGAATAGTTAAAAACTATAAGTTAATGGTTAAATATTCAAAAATGTTAGCTAACAGCAGAATAAATGGTTGAAATCATTTGCTAAAAATCACATATAGATGTGAAATCATCAGCTAAAAGTAAAATTGTTAAAATTGTATAATATAATTAGCTAAAAGCAATGGCTAAATAGCTGAACTAGTCACATAAATACATAAATGTGATGGATAGATAATTAAAATTGTTAGCAGGAAAGAAAATGATAAAAAATTGTCAGCTTAAAAAGTAAATAGTTAATATTGTAAGCTAAAAGTAATGGATAATGGTTAAAATAAAAAAAAGGGGTGAAATAGCAAACCAGACATTAACATTAAATATCACGTTAAATTGAGTTAAAATATACAAAGAAAGGCTGTGTGATTGAAATATTTAACTATATAAAAAGTTATGAATTAATTTTAGTTTATATATCAATAATTTGTACTCATTAATATCCCAACACAAAGGCAACTTAAACCCTAAAAAAATTATTTAAACACCTTCTGTCTGCGTCTTGCTTTTTTCGGTTCATGTTTAATTCATGTTTAATTTTGTTACCTGTCTGGTTTTAATGTGTTTGCAGCTGCTTTCTTTAAAAAGTTTCAAATTAATTTGTGGAATATTTTGTTAATTAATATTTAATATTTTCTTTGGTATTAGTAAAAAAAAAAAAAAAAAAAAACATTTACAGAGTGATAACACGTGTTATAGAGGTTATTTTCCACGGATATGAATATGGGTGTGCCTTGTGTTTTGGCTTGCCTTTGGGATGCTTAGGGCAGAAAAGGTTTGAAACCACTGCTGAAGGGGAACTCTGTCTCATTTTAAAGACATTTGACCTTATTCAAGACATTTCCAAATGCTATTTGTCTGTATATTTGTCTCTCTCTGTCTCTCTGTCTGTTGTCTTGTTTGTGCTCAAATTGAAGGTCGAAAATCAACAGAAATTGCGTAACACTGAAATATGTTTTGTGCTTTAATTTCATGATTTAATCAATATCACAAAAACAAAAACCAGCAGAGTGAACCGTCTCCCCCTGTAACAACAATACAAACACAAATATACAGAATAAAATGTCCTGCATGTGTGATTGAACACTCATCCAGACCAAAGGAGGATTACGGGATTACACATATTAGTCTGAAGAAAAGTCGATGTTACGTTGTTATTAGTGTGGAATCCATCAGGTCCTTTAATTGAGCCTGCAGGCTGCTGTGCTGCTGCTGCTCGCACTGAGCCGGGGCTCACCGGCGCAGACAGTAATGAGCCTGGCTTGTCCCCTGTAGCTAGTGATAAATGACATGGGGCCATAATGGCTCTGCTCTCTAGCATGTGATTGACAGCACAGTGAAGCACGACTCTGCCCTGTGATACTGTGAGCGTCTGGATGACAAACATAACGTGTATCTTCATGAAAATCAGAAATATCGCTTTAACAAGAGAGGTGAGAATGTATGTAGGTAAAATGTTTTTTTTAGAACATCTTTCTGATCATGTGCTGTTTTCCTTGTCATTTAGTTGTCTGTGTATTTCATTAATTGATTGTTTTCTTTCTGATAATGATTCAAGTTATTGTTTGGTTTTGCCCCACTAGGGGCCACAAGTGATAAACAACTGCTTCAGTTTGAAATGTTGTGTCAGCTCAGCACAGCATATGTTTGGGGTCGTGTTAATGTTGGTGGAACTTTGCAAATCTCTGCAGGTTGCATCTGGCAGTTGTGGTGGCATTGCAGTAGGTGCTTCACCATCTGTTGCCTGGCAGGAATCTTCACTCTGCTGAGTGCACTCTTCTATCAAAAGTCCTTTTATCCACCTCATAATTGCTTGTATTGATGGATTTTCTTTCACCCTTGTTTGTGTGATAGTTTACCTGTTGTCCAACCAAAATGTTGGCAACTACTGGCCAGATTGCCATGAAAATTGCTGTGGATATTCATGGCGGATGGTGACTCAGAGGCAGAAAACACAGCAACAGACTTTGGCAGGGACTGGGGCTTTGAGTGGTGGTGGTGGGGGGGCATTACTAGAAACTTACAGAACGGTAGTGGAGGGAAAGTGTTGAGGCCATCTGGTTTCTCAAGAAGAAGATGCCAGCTCCAGCACTGAGTTCAAGGGGTAACATTCAGGAAGACTTTTCCATTGCTTCCATAAGTTACAGACTCTCGACTAAATTCTCATATAAGAAATAATCATAATAAGAAATAAAAAATAATTCATCTTTTTGCAAGCCTTTTTCAAACACACCAAACAGGCTCCACAGTATGATGTTTGCTGCAACAATGCAGCATCTAGACATCATGGCACTATAACAAGTCATATCAACTAACCATTTAGCGTTAACCAGGGAACGGCTGCAAACATTCTGCTGTTAAAATGCAAGGGAGCAGTGCCCTGTTAGCCTAATCGTTAAGGCATATACTTCATTACTATCACTAGTTCAACTACAACCAGTTACCTTTGTTGCATGCCCTTATTTCCTATTTTTCCTCCCTCTGGGGCTTTTCACACTGCACTTAGCCCCAGGCTAATGGAGCTATTAGCCTCAGCCAAGAGCTAACGGCTAGGAGAGCTTTCACACTGACACATTCTGGCACATTCCAAAGCGGCTAAACCTGACTTTATCCTACGGCTTGCTGGCCCTGCTCCAGAGCAGAGTTAGCCCCGAGTTTGCGTGCCTATTGACTAAACCCAGGGCTAAAAGTTGCCAGTGTGAAAATGCTAAATGTTTAGAAGAAGAATGAGCCAGGTTAGCGCAAAAAAAACAAACAAACTGTGCGGGTGTACAGAAGTATGAATCATACAGCCCCGGTCTTAGCTTAACCCTGGCTCAACAATATGTGTGTGAAAAGGGACTAGCCCAAAGTTAACTGCTAGCTCAGGGTTAAGAATATGCAATGTGAAAAGCCCTACTACTGTCTGAAAAAAAAAGGAAAAAATACCCAAACAAGGGGCTAGGAAGAGTGAAACTAAGCTAAAAATGAGTAGGGATTCTAAGCCAGTCAAGACGGATTATTAAAGCCAAAGTTATTTGGATAGACGATTGGCTGTTTAAGCAACTCTGTAAGGCTGCTGTAAAGTATATTAAATAGAGGGTGTGCATGTAACGTCACAGTGTGCAGTCAGTGCCTTTACACCCAGCTTTAGTGTTCAGCTTGAATGCTCCAAAAAGGCACTGAAACGTTGATTTGAGCTTGTCACTTTCAGTCAGGTTTGTTGCATTTTGGGGTAAAATCATACCCCAAGTTATATACTGTGCTGATTGAAGTTACTTATCAATTCAATATTTAGCATTTTTCAATTATAGTCCAGATAACTGAGCCTTGTGTTATACAATCAGGCATTTGCATCACACATCCTCATTCCAGACATAACTTCAAATATCAACGCTGCTGCATGGGAACATGTCTCTCAGATAATGTAGTACATTAAATGTGTCTCTACATACAAATCCTGTATTGAAGTAACAAGCATCCAGGCTTTTGTATGCCATTAGGCTTTGCTTTCTGAATTTCTCCAGCATCTAAACCACGTACATATAAATGTCAGGAAACCCAATTTCTGGCCAAATGTCAGTGTCCATGGACCACTGTGGCAAATTCTAAGTCCAGCTACCTTTAATTTTAACCTTTAATTCTGTTTTACTCCTGGTTTCCAGTTGTCCCAGCTCCTCCTTGCACAACGTTTTGCAAATCAGTCCGACTGATGGGGCGTGCTCCGGTGGGGAAGTGATAATAACTGCATATCCTCTATTGATGGGAATCACAAGTCATTAGGATTCCTCTGGGCCCCATGAATGTTGAAAAAAATTGGAAAAATGAAGGGCAATCCTTTAAATAGTTGTTGCAATATTTCAGTCTCGACCAAAATGGTGGACTGACTGACCAACTGACACTAACATCCATAAAGGCATACAGCCAGAGTTGCCAAAAAGCTTTGATACAGAACGGCGTGAAGATTTCTCAGCCATCATCAGTCTGCAGCCTGTCAGATTTCCTCTTGTTTCCAGCTTGATGTGATTTTGTTTCCACGAACAGCAGGTCTATGCAGAAAGGATTTGGCAGGTTGATAACAGCCTTTTTTTTAAAAAAAAACTTCCACGTTCCTTATGTTTTTTTCTGAAGTCTGTCGGAGTAAACACGATTTTCTAAAAACTAGAAATGCATTTTAAAAAAATCATTAAATGAGGTGCTTCCAAAGTGACACAAATGCAGCACTTCTCTGTTCAAAAACGTTGTAACTGTGCACCGATGCAAGGATGAAACTGGAACCTCTGACAACACCCAGACTTTGAGTGTAGCAGCTCACAGTGTGAATACGTGGCTTCACAGTAATGTTTCTCAGTCTGTGTTCTACCAGCCCAGTATCTTAGGAATTACGTCCACTTTGGACAATTTCAGACCTAACGACTTGAGTGCCAACATTCACCACAAATGCAGTAAGGTAGTGTGCTCTATAGCGAGGTTTACCTTATCCTATTGTAACCAGTTTATTTGCCATGCACAGATATTGTGCAAAGTGAGAAACTTTGGCAGTGGATGTAAAAAAAATGTAATCGTACAGTGTTGTTGCCTAGTGATAGGGTTGGATAAAAAGTAGGACTTGCAGTGTGTAGAAAACTCCTCTGAATCAATGAAGGAGTATAGACTGGAGTAACTAACAAGTGCAAGAACTCAATGAAGAATATTCTAATTTGAGTTTGGTAAGAAAAGGAGAAATCTGTCTCATAACAAAGTCATGGTCCTGGCAGTCAGTTCAAGTGCTGCAGAATATCCTTGGTGGTGTTGAGGCCAAGGCTCATGTCTTGAATAAGCTCAAACCTTTTGTGCTGTTAATACAGTATTTTTCAGCCTGTCAGGGCCAGACTAATTCACAGATTGGAATGAATAAGTTTCATTCTCAGTTTATTTTCAGTTTCCAAGGGGCATTATTAACACACACGACCAATCAGAGCAATGGAATGTGTGTGACATAGCAGTGCTTGGTCAGTTTCCAGGCAGGGCACATAATGGTGACTGCCTGGTTATAACTTTTCTCATATTACAGCTAAATGATGCCCTATAATATGTTTCTAAAAACATTTAGGTGAGAAATAGTAACCCAATCTTGATCCACACTTGATCATCACTGCCTAGTTTGACAGTTTGATCTGAGTTTTGGGAGCCGGAGGTGTTGTGCCGGACGGACCTGCTGTCTGGGCGTAAACAGACAGGTCTACAACCAGTCAGAGCAGTGAGATGTGTGACATGCAGCTTTGAAAATCTGGACTGGGGACACTCCTCTGTTAATCAGCCTGCCCAATAATAAATAAACGGCTATTACTGGTCTGACCAGCTTTAAGGCTGGTGGATTTATGTCTGAAGGGGAAGGGGAACCAGATGTCTCCAATTTAGTATTTTGTTTTTAGCAGAAGTGAAGGAATACATGGGGAACATACAGAAGTGGCAAAAGTACCGTCATTCTGTACTCAAGTAGAAGTACACATACTAAAGTAAAAGCTAGAAAGTACAGGCTCTGAAATGTACTCAAAGTATGAAAGTAAAAAGTCGCCGTTTACTGACTGTTTCTGTGCAAAGTTAACTGAACCTCACCTTTTGTCCACAGTAGACTTCCCTCTGTCTGATTTGTCCTGTTAAGTCTTTTATCTTGTTTTTGTCTTGTTTCATCTTTTATAACATTTTTGTCTTGTCGTTTATGTTGTCTTTTCATTTTCCTCTTGTTACATCTTTTATGTTATTTTCATCTTGTTACGTCTTTCATATCTGTTGTGTCTTGTTACATGGTTTTCATATAGTTATGTCTAGTTACATCATTTTTGTATTGTTACATCTTTTAAGCAGTTTTCATCTTGTTATGTTTTGTTACACCATTTTCATCTTTTACATACATTACATGTTACATCACATTTGTCTTGTATCTCTTATGCACTTTGTCTAGTTTCATATTGTTACGTCATTTTCGTCTTGTTACATCATATTAGTCAGTTGTTGTGCCTCATTTTTGGAAACAGTCTTCACTTTTTGTGCAATTGTCAGAGCTGTTCCATTGAACATCACAAGCTTCTTTCGTTTTTACAAAAGGTAGTTACTCACCCAAAACATTTCATTCATGTTTCAAAACCTAATTTTTGATAGTAAACTGGCAAATGCCACCAAAATGAAAATGTTTTATCATCAGGTGAGTTGTACTGTTCCAAGTGTTTAGCTCATTTTTCACCATGACAGCCAACCCTGCAGATATTTCTTCTATATAAATCTCTGTTTTGTTGACACTAATTGCTTACTATACTATGCAAGAATGTCAGTTTTTCTCTGAATACTGTCACGTATCGCACTGAGCTTTAGATTCAGATATCAACAGTTGGTTAAAGTTTACTGGTAAAGGTTAATAATGTACAGTACTGTACTACACAGAAAAAGGATATGCACATTTATATGTATACAGTAAATTTATTTTTGTAGCAATGTGTTACGTACAGAAGTGTAGTGGTAAATGCAGAGGTGGATAAAATGTATTTTACACCGTTTTCCCCTCATTGATTGATACAGTTTGCCACAAATGACCTCCATGTGATTCCTTGTTCATTACTGTCACTTGGCAGTTCATTTGCGATCACAAGCACCACATGTCATAGATATTTATGGAATATATATGTATGTCTGGTAGATTTTGATAATTTAATGGATCCTTTTGCATGTGACGGGTCAAACGGTGAAAGAATGTTTACCCATCATGAAGAGTCTGACAGTTTCACTGAGAATCAACTCATCAGTTTTAATCAGCGAGCCATTTACAAGTGGTTATTGTGCAAATTTGTTGATGTAACTCTAAGGTTGGACTCTAAGGTTGTCTCCTTTCATTTCTGACAACAAGAGGTAAACAACAAAATCCTCCGTCAAGTGCGACCATATAACTCGAGCCCCTACACAAGTGACACAGGCATGTTAGCATATTACACAGTAAGTTTAGGCTGCAAATTAAACTTAACCTCTCCCATAGAGTACAAACGCAAATGGGGAGAGGTGAGGCAGGAGACACCCCAAAGTGAAGTATAGGTACAGAAACCGAGTCTCAAACGTTCCACATGACAACTATGGACACCTAAGTGGTTACAACAACTTAAACACATTCTGTGTAAATATTGCAAACGTATATTTGACTTTGTTACACATAGTGCTGCTGTTTAATTGACCCTGATGTACTGACAATTGTACGTACTCTTTTGAAGCATGCTAAAACGTGCAGATTGCTTGAATGAATGAGAAAATTCAATCTGTTGAGAGCAAACTAGCTGTTCTGAGGTTAGAACTTGAGCCAAACCACATGAGGAAAACTGAAATGTACGTAAAAGCTGTGCAATTCAAAACTTTTGAATTTTGTCTGATTTATGATGCAAAAAAAAAAAAGTCATTGTGGACCTGCTGTGCAGCTGCAGTTACTCACTCACATGTGGGAACACTGAACAGCACAGTAGTGTTATCTTGCATAATTACACTGCCACTAATTGGTAGTTTGGCCGCAGATGCATTCAGCCGACTGATGGTTTTAAAGAGCGTGCTGCACCTACACGCTGTGGGCAACCCACGTACAGAAGGAAAGAGCTACGTAATCTTTGTGTGTCCGTGTGTGTGTGTGTAACAGACAGACAGACAGACAGCGGAGCATCTCTCCTCTCGCATCAGCATCACGCGGCTTAATCGCTCCTCTCCTTCTTCTCCATCACCGGGGCGTAGGAGGCGTCTGTCAAACCTGTGGAGCGTCTGTCCGTCTGTCTCTCTCTCTCTCTCTCTTTCTCTCTGTCTCCGTCCGTCCGTCTGTCTGTTCGAAAGACACGCCGTCTTTAGAGTAGAGTAGTTGTAGTTTGGAAACAACAAACCGGTTTTTCTGCTCCTCTTTGTGGAGAATCTCTCCTGTCATCCCGGAACACTCATCACATTGTCGCCTTGAAGGAAGTTGAAGCGAACAGGTGCGTCTCTGTCACCTATTTCTTGTTCTTTTTCCGCTAAAAAAAATAAATTTTATATTTTAGTGTCTCGGCTGCTTTTATTTTATCCTTCTGTTGTATTCCAAGATACCAGCTCGGTTTCCTCGCTCTTATTTAAATTAATAGTAAATCCATTCATGTTTTCTCTGTTGGGTTGTAACCAATTCCTACAGGTGGGATATTCAGCCGCCTCATGTTGTATCAGCTGCACACACATTATTTCACACGGTGATATTGGCTTTTACAAGAGAGAAAAGTAGGGCGGTGGCATCAGTTTTTTTTTTTTTTTTTTTTTTTTTCTTTATTGTGTGTGTGCTTGACACGTTTTATTACCGTGCGCGTCTCATTGCGCCTGTTTTGACATCCTCACAGCTGTGTGTGCGTGTAATTTGGGAGCCAATCAAGCAGCCATGGAGTCGATATTCAAGGGTCTCTCTAAAGCCAAGGATGGGGTCGTGGCAGCGGCGGAGAAAACCAAGCAGGGAGTGACTGGAGCGGCTGAGATGACGAAAGATGGGGTTATGTTTGTCGGTGGGTGCCGGGAATTAATTTCACTGGTGAACATTTTTTTACTAGAAAATGGCACAGAAAGGTTTTAAACGTCGGTGGTTCATTATCAGGATCATTTTCGCACGGAAGCATTGAATTAAACAGAGCATTGTGGTCATTTTGTGGGCTGTTTATGACTAATTGAGCTTCACCTGTTTTGCCTCCTCAGGTACCAAAACAAAGGATGGAGTCACAACAGGTAACATCATATTTATTAATCCTGAAATGCTGCTTTTCCATCTTCTTGTTGTCTGAAAAAAAAAAAAATCAATATTGTGTAAATTTTACAACCATTCTCTAAACAACATCAGAGCAGAAATTTTTTACACCAAAAATATAAATGTTTTTGCTTTTGCTGCTTTTCTTTAGATATGCTTATTGTCTGTGCTCTGCCTTGATTTCTTTCCGATCAGATGAAATGCAGCAGTACCAGTGTTAGTCGTGGGGGGCAGTGTAGCAGTGTAGCCAACAGATCAAGCGAGACACGAGCACAGGACACAACAAAGAAATTTTAAAAATCAAAAAGTATTGGAAATGATGTTTGTAGCGATACATTTAATGGCTGCACAGGCCGCTGCCAACTACAACGCGCCTCTGCCTTTGCATTTTTCTCAAGAGGTATATCAAACCTCCTCCAGTGTCGCCATGTTTAATGTTCTCAGAAACTTTTCACTCTTCCTCTTCTTTTTTGGGGTGATATTTGATTCTGAGCAGGACGTTTGAAATGGAAATATGACAGAAAAATGGCAAAAAGATCTTCAATGCATGCAAAAGGTTTCTTTCTCTCAAATTTTGTTCACAAATTTGTTGTAATCCATGTTAGTGTGCACTTGTCCTTTGTCATGCTCATTTAACAGTCGTATTATTACTGCACAGGTGTGCCCTGGACTGGTCACAACAGAGTGCTGCGGAGACAACAAATTTCTGTAGGCCAGCCCTGAAGTTAGCATCCCCTCCACAAAAAGCTAATGGGATTTTTCCATTGGATTTTGGATTAGTCCAGAACATAGGCTCTTACATTTTTGTTCAGTAAGATAATCATCACAAAGGACACCACTTTTATGATTTTTGAAGCCTAAATGCGGTCGCCACAAGTAAAAAGCTAATGTTTTAATGTAAAAAGCGTCATCACTGCTAAGTGACTTGTGTTTGGCGTGATGACGTTTAATGACAAACTCCGTGGACTCATTTAGCCTCTTGTTAACAACCACCTTTTTTAAGACACGTGAAACCTTCAAAATTCATCAGCGGTGTTATTTACTGATGTATTTTATGTCCTAGAACAAAATGTGAAAATCTCTTAGGCTTGTGTAAACACAGAACTTCAACAAAGTGCTAATATGCTAACTCATTTCCAGTTTTAGGACTCATTCCTCTGCAACACTTTATAAAATACCACTTTAAAAAGTGCAGTTTCATCTTGGGAAAAGACATTTATGAGGCACTGAATAATGGCAGTTTCACATTTCACAGGGCTACAGATCCCAGTTTTTTTTTTCCACAGGAGGGCAAAGTCATGACCCGCCCTATTCTGCCTTTGATTAGCTCATATCGTTGCCGTCATTGGTTGGGTTCGTTAGGTTTGGGCATGAGGAGTGATTGGTGAGGGTTAGGGTAAAAATATCAGGGTGAGCAAATCAGAGGCAGAGTAGGGTGGGTCTTGACTGTATCCCCCTGGGAAAAAACATGTGGTATCAGTTAATTCAGTGCCTAATAAATGTCTTTTTTCAAGATAAAACTGCACATTTTAGTGGCCGTTTATTGTGGCCAGTCCAAACAGTATCTCTATATGAAACACCTGTGAAGCGGAGGAATTATTTCGGCACAGGAGAAGAAGTGCTCGCTGACACAGATTGTGACAAATTTGTTGTCAAAATTTGAAAGAAAAAAACCTTTTTGTCTGAGATTTTTTTTTACTTCAACTCGTGAAAAATGGGAGCAAAAATCGTAGTGTTGCATTAATTTTTTTGTTGAGTATATATCTTTGACATAAAAGCTAAAGAAAAAAAAAAAAAAAAGTGGGGGGGCAGGGATGTTATTTCACTGGATCCTCAGGTGGTCTGTGAGAGAGATGTGCTTTAACTCTGCAGGTGAGTAAGTGTCATATTTCACTGCCTTACTCAACACAACCTGCCTAACTCCCCCTGGGCCGGCCCTTTCCATTCCTCATACATAACAAGCACTGAAGCTGAGGGACGCTGCCTGTTATAGGCATCCAGGGACTTGGCTGTATTGTTGTAAAGGGGAGTGAGTGTGTTGGAAGCTTGGAATATAAAAGAGACATATGATGACAGAAAGTCTTATTGAAGGAAGTAAATGATGGAGGAGGGAGGATATCATTTTCTCATCTGTGTCACTCAGCCTACATTAGATCTATGATTTGATTATCTGCTTTCTACATAGAGACGATGCCTGATAGCAAAGTGCAGCTGAGTTTTGATTAAATATTATATGTTTACTGGCTGTATCTAGAGGGGACCAGTTTAACTGTCATAATATCAATAATCACAGTATTTCCCTGACCTTAATCAAAGCACTTTTGTTGCCAAAACCTACACAAAACAATTATATTTCCCTGACCTAAATCAAAGTGCTTTTGTCGTCTAAACCTACGTAAAATCATGATATTTCCCTGCCCGAATCAAAGCACTTTTGTCGCCGAAATCTCCACAAAATAAAATAAAATATTTCCCTGACCTTATTCAAAGTACTTCTTTGCCTCAGTCTGCCCCAAATCACAACATTTTATCTTGCTTTTTTTTTTTTTTTTTTTTGCAGGGGTGTGGATGTAAACCCCAGACTGTGGACAATGTAGTCTAGTTTCTAGGTCGCCTAACCTGCTAATAATCATTCGTCCCCTTAAATTCAACTTGTGAACCCTTGTTGGGGCCCCGATCCCCAGGTTGGGAACCACTGGTGTAGAGAACAGCCAAACAGGACATCAGGATACAGGAGCATTTAGCACCGAGTGACCCTAAATTGAGCACTTGATGTAAATGGATCTGCAGATGCATTAGTTACACACAGATACTGTTGATGTGGACCTTTTTCACAGCTGCCATGTTGATATGAAGTAGTGCAGTAAACACAGGTGTTACTGGAGACTTTCCAGTGAGCAAACATGCACAGTAGCAGCACCCTGAGTCTGTTTGACCTGAATGGAACAAAACTTCAATTAGTAACACCTGTGTTTACTCTGGTGTATCATGTCAAAATGGCTGCTGTGAACATTGACTGGCATTTTTAGCCTTAATTTAGGAAAAAAAAATCTTATGAACCGTTACTCAAAACAGCTAGAGAATAAGTTTACATTAAAGAAACTTATCTAAAATCAGATGCACTGATATGCAACATCCCAAATGACACAACAATGCATTTTGCAAACAGTAAAGGGCGGGGTGAAACTAGGATATACAAGGGTTGTGAAAAGAAAATGCCTCCAGGCTGTAACTGAGGTTTCACAGTTAAAGCGAAAGGCACTTCAGTTGAGGATCCTGTTTTAAATTATTCCGTAGGGCGTTACAGGTAAAAGCGATAAGAGTATTTAAGAACTCTTACTTAACAGAACAGCTTCCACCACATTTGAAAACATGATTGAAGACAAAATAACAACCGAAACTTGAGATCTTATTTATTCATTTTTATTTTTTCATCCAGATTTATCTCAATGCTACAATATCCTATATTCAGGAAAATGCGCCAGTTATAAAATGAGACTTGCGTACCTTTTGAAAGAAGAGATATCACAATCTTTCTCCTAAAAAAAAAAAAAAAAAAACAGAACAAAATGTACCCTTGTTTAATTCAGTACATTTAAGGGTTTTGTGGTAACGGAAACATGCAGTACAGATGCATGCATCTGTATGTTTGTTTGCTGTGACCACGATATTTTGGATTTTGGTGACCTTATGATTGTTCCTTTAGCACCTCCATCAGGTCAAACTAAGCTAGTAAAGTTCTGTCACCAACACAACACTGTTGAGTGTAAAAGTAACAGATAGTTATAATATTAGTTTCTATTTCCTGTTAATATGTATCGCTGACAACTGGAGACAGTGAAGTCACTAAAGGGCAGCGCCACTCAAATTACACGTCCTTCTGATCAGTGTGGAAGCTTTGTGGGATCTGTGTCATGTTTATGTACTTTTCTTCCTGCTAATCCTCACAGGTATTGAGGCTCTGTGGAGATAATGCACCACCCCCCTCTCTTCTTCTTCTTTTATCCCTGTAGTTGCAGGTAAAACTGTGTCTGGAGTGTCCCAGGTGGGCGGGGCTGTGGTCACCGGGGTAACCGCCGTGGCCCAGAAAACTGTGGAGGGTGCAGGGAACATTGCCGCTGCCACTGGACTAGTCAAGAAGGATCCAGCCAAGCAAGTAAGAAAGATACTGTTCATGTAAAGTTGATCTGAAATTGAAAGATTCTAAGTAGCAAAATTAAGAAATATAAATTTTATTCATTTATTTTTCTTAAGTTGGTGTGACTTTTAGGGTCCAAATGTTCTCTGATGATTTTGTTGGTGAAATAAACAGCAAAAATATAAAAAATAGATTTAGAAAAAGTCACAAGCAAGGCTAAAAAATACAACTGCAGGCAGGCAGCAGATGAGAACAATAATATCACATGTACAATTCAATAACATATTTTTTTTCCCTGGAAAAATCAGAAATGAAAATGATTGTGTGCTATTTTTGACATTTAAATCTGCTTGTACGGTAACATTAAGCCTAATCAACTGGTAAAAATTTTATTTGAAGACACAACCTTTGACACCCACATCCTGTCAAACATGGGGACGTTACTGTGTGATCTGACAGCGATGTAGGCTAGCTGATAGCTGATTTATGTCAGCTAGCCTAGCTGACATAAATGCAAAAATAGCCAATGGAGAATACCAAATTGTGGATAATACATTGAGGAGGGCCGAGTTGGACGTTTGGGAGAAATTTGCTGTGATCAAAGACTGTGAGAAAGCTGCAGAGTTTGAGTTCAGTGCTTTCCTCACTTGCTGAATTGCTTACACTTAACCCACAGACATATACTGTTAAAGAAATCCTGTAGAAAAGGCACTTTGCAGCACAGCACATCCCTCCATTTCATGACCGGCTGCCAGCAATAACTCTTCACTGTGTCAAAATGGCCTCCTGACCTTGAGTCATTTGTCATCACTTCTCACGTCCGCTGTGTGTCTTTCTTCTCGCCGTTACACGTTGTTAGCCTCCCTGCATTGTTCATCAGTCGGTCTGGCCATTGTTTGTCCAAAGGAGGAGGAGAGGGAGGCAGTTTACTGTAGCAAATAATGTACGGCCGCTACACAAGACAAATATGAAAAATGATTTTCCTTTTCCCTCAGCGGGGTTTTTATTCTATTATTTATTCTATTCTATTTCTATTCTATTTACTGTCTGAATCTTTGTATTTTACTGCCTCCTTTTCTCTAGCACGTTTTGCAGATACAGACAGGGCTGACGCTACCATTTAGGACACTGGGGTCATGTTATAGGTGTTTTCTGTAATGAAAATTTGGTGCAACTGAAACACAATTTTGGAGGTGAAATCTGTGAAAACATTATTTCACGTTTAATAGGCCTATAACACGTGCAACCTTGTTTGGCATGTGATAAATGAAACTGCATTTCATAAATCGGTATACGTGGTTTAGGAACAGGACATGAATTCATGAATTTCACATTTACACAATATGTTTACAAATTTGTGCGTACTGTTTATGAACCGTTACCTTGCGAGGCAGCTGGATTTGCAAGATCACGAGATCATGCGAGAATCCATCTTGCCAGGCTCCATGCCATCCATTTGTGTCTGCACCAGAGGTGGTGCGAGCCAGTCAGCGTCCTCAGAGGGGCAACTGGCAGCTACGGGTGTGGTTTCAGGTGCACCGACAGCGAGAAGCGTACACGGAAACGTCACGTCTCGAACAAACAATGGCAGCTCCTGAAGAGGTTAGCATAGATACTGCGACAGCATCAGTTATAACAGAACCAGAGAATATTTCTTAATTGAAAAAAGAGCAAAGAATGGCACTGAAGGCTTTTCTCAATGGAAAAGATGTTTTCGCTTTTCTTCTGGCCGGCTTCAGCAAGGTGATCTGATTGGTTGAAGTTATCCTGTGTTAGACGTGACAGGTGTGTCATCCAATCACCTGCCAAAGTGTTTTCACGAAAGCAGTTTCTATGGACCAAGGTTCTGTGTAACAAACCATCTGGCGTGTCAGGTTATATGAACCGTGCTCTTGGGTTAATAAACTGTGCTCCCAGTTTTGCAATCAGTGCCCACAGATTTGCAATTTTGCAAACCGTCCCCACTCTTGGATTGCATATCCATGTGCACATTTTACAAATGCGCAGGCATGAATTACTAAACTCTGGGCTCAGATTGCAAATCTGTTAGCACGGACTGCAAAACCACATTACACAGTACATCCAGTACTTTCAGTGTTATCTGATATAATAGCAATGTATTTTAAAGGTGTCTTGTGGAGTTTTTGACCACTAGTGGTGCTACTGAGTAATGTTTGCACAAGTTTGCCTGTTTTTTTTATGATACAGTGGCTGATCATTTCAAGTGTATTAATTAATCAAAAAGAAGACTAGAAACAAACATGGTCGTAAACAGTGCATGTTTTTTGAAATATTTTAACTAATTATAAGATATACTAGCTTACCTCGTGGTGGACTCTCAGCTCGATACCAGCTTTATGAATATTTTATGCAAAACATCCAATTTACGAAAAACATACGAAGTTAATATGATACTGTACATTAACACACGCATATACACACACATACGACCAAATGCATGATCCCCTCCATGATCCTGTGTAGAATATTGGGGCTGTAGTACCTCAAATACATGCACAAGACATTAGAATATCATTTGAAGTGTTTTATTGGTAAGATTGACCCCAAAAATGGAGGGAAACACAACAAATATGTTGGTTAGGTGTACACCTTCCAGTATTAACACCATTTTACCCAGACCTTGTCTCTCTAAAACAACAAAACTTTGCTTTTCACCGTGAAAAAAGTACATTCCACTAAATCCATGAAGTTTAAATATTGTATGTAGGTATGAAGCAGGAGAGTATTAGGACTCATTTTCCTGGGTTTTTAAGTTAAATGGACTGGAACGAATGTGTTTTGGTGAGAAACACCGGTTGTAAACCCCACAGAGCACCTTTAATTACAACATGCACAAGATTCTCACCTCAGATGTGTACAGTTTCACTTTCACTTTACACCAGCTCCTATTAGAGCAGAAAATGTTCAGACAAGACAAACTTTACAAGAGGAACAGATGGCCCTCACGGTCACGCTTTTACTCTGAAAAACAATAGTATCACTGTTCCTCTTTTGTCGTCAAACCACAGTAGTTACACTTCCCCGTGGTTTATATCCGCATTAATAAGGTGCTCAAACGGGATATAACCCTGAAGGGATGAGTAAATTCACCTGTAATTACCCTCATTTTTCATAACATCTCTGTGAGTAGCAGGAAATGATAAGCCAATCAAATATTTCCCCTGGGCAACGTGAAACACTTTGTTGATTGTTTGTTGTGATGCTCTATCTCCCGTCCCTTAATTAGCGATGGAACACAGGGGAATCCATGACAACATTTCTGACACCAGGAGATAAGAGCACACACACACATGCACAAACACACACTCAGCTCTGCCTTAATTGGCTGCGATTAGCGAAAAGTACCCTGCAAAAAGATAAGATAAGATTATCAAGTTATTTTCCTGCCAACTGACATCTGAGCAAAATGTTAAAAAAATGTTTTTGAAGCCCACTCCTTTCATCCAGTGTAACTGATTTCTCTGTCAAAAGATGCTTCCCACAAACGTCCAGTTGAATCCTTTAGCGGTTGTGTTATCAAGGCGGCTAGATAGCTAATCGCGGTATTCACCCTGAGGGATAAAACACTGATGGAGCTCCACCTGGAATGTGATCAGCCTCATTATGAGGAGCCCTGACAAGCCAAACTGGCAGACACAACAGACAAACAGATGGACAAACAGACGCAGAGCGGACTGACTGATGGGGGGACGGTGGACTGACAGACAAGAGGAATAAACACACCGGTAAAAAGATTTAAAAATTAAATAAATAAATAAGATGAATCCTGGTATTCCCAGTGAGAGATTGACATGCAGACAGCAGCAGATTGTCCTCATTTACCCATCATTCCCGGGCGGCACCGTCATTAAACGCCATTAATATTGATTTCATTTAAAAATTGATGCCAGGTTGAGAGAGCCCATCAAAATTGTCTGACACACACACACACAACACACACACACACACACACCAGCAAACAGAGGCTGGTATGATGCTGATTAATCTCCTCATCGAGTTTTTCACCAATTCATCAGCTGCTGGTGACTCATATCAGGAGACACACCAAAGGCTGAGAGGTAGAAGGAAAATGACAATGAGACAGAGGAGGAAGCAAAGTGGGAGGCACTCTGGTGTAATGGTTCCACACAGAACCCTCTTTGGGAGTGCTATCCAGAATCTTTCCACCTTCTAGGGTGCTAACAAGAACCCTTTTACTGTATATTCCGAGGGTGTAATCTTGAGCCCACCCAGGGAGTTCTATACCAAGAACCCTTTCATATTCCAAGGGTTTTATCGAGAAACCACACAGGGGGGTGTACCGAGGAACCTTTTATTTTCCAAGTGTTTTATCTAGAACCCACCCTCGGGATCTACTGAGAACCCTTTTATATTCCAAGTGTTTTAACTAGAACCCTCCCACTCCCCTGCGAACCCTTTTACATTATGGTACAAAGAACACTTGACAAAGAGTTCTTCAAGGAATTCAACAACCCTCTCTGGGGTTCTGTCTCCAATCTTCTATATCTAGAATCCACCCACGGGGTTATACTGAGAACCATTTTATATTCCAAGTGTTTTATCTAGAACCAACCCAGGGGGTTCTACTGAGAACCGTTTTATATTAAGGTAAAAAGAACCCTTGATAAAAGAGTTCCTTAAGGAATTCAACAACCCTTTCTGGGGTCCAGAATATTTCCATCTTCTAAGGGTGCTAACAAGAATCCACCAAGGTGGTTCTACCAAGAACCCTTCCATATTCAAAGGGTTTCTCTAGAATCCACTTGCGGGGTTCCATTAAGAACCCTTTTATATTCCCAGGGTTTCATCTAGAACCCACCCGGGGAGGGGGGAGGGGATTTTATCAAGAGAGAATGTCGCCCTTCAGGAAGAACCCTTTTGGAACCCTTATTTCTTAGTATCCGAGTATAGAGAGGTGGCGAGCTGAGGACAGAAAATAGAAAATGGCCTCAACAAACACGTCTTATTGCTCAGATCTTTTCAGCGACATGCAATAAAAGAGGCTGCTGTATTTTAAATCCCTGGGAAGCGATTTCTTCAAGACAGAGATTGTAGTTGCGGTATTACTTTGATTTCGTTCCACAAGATATTTCAGGTTTGATTTACCCTAAAAAACTGAACAAATCTTTAACTTTTTCACCAAAGTTTAATCTGACCACAGTAAAGGCACAAGGCTGCGTTCAAGTACACGTTTCTGTGTGTGTGTGTCTTTACATGAGCAAACGTCTGTCTGGCTCTGCTGGGTGAACAGATGGAGGCTTGATGGGTGGTGTTAAATGCAACAGCAGGAGGAGAAGGTGCAATAACTGGTTTAAGGTTATGTCAGCCGCTCCAAACACACACACACACGTGCGCGCTCACGTGCACACATCAGCACACTGTGACCGCTCCCCATTAAGGAAGGTCAGTTCAATGGCACGGCGTAATCAAGCCACCCTTGCAGCTAGACAGGACAGACATCGCCCTCCTCTTCTTCATTAGTGTTTCATGCCTCGTTTAAAAGACAAAAAACATTGTTTGTAAGCGCCTTTTAGAATGACACAGAGGTGTATCAGTAGGACAATGTCATTTGTCACTGCCTGTCATACCTGTTGCAAATCACAGCTGTGAAATTTTTGATCTTTTAAGGCTGTGGTTAAGGTTTGGTGTAGGCACAAAAACGACATTGTTAGGGTTAAGAAAGGATCGTGGTTTTAGGTTAAAATTACAACCTTGCTAAGGTTAGGGGACCTTTGTTGTCATGGTTACAATAATAAAGGTCAGAGAAGGTTAAGGTCAGTGAGTGGACATTGTTAAAGGAATCTAACGTTGAAAGCACACACCTAAACAGTCGCTAGATTTTTTTTTTCTAGTTCCGTGTTTGAGTTGTGATCCATAAATTATACATGGAACCTTTTTATATTTGAGCTATTTTTTAAAAAGGCCGTGGAAGGGTAATTACAAGCATACAAAAAAGACACAAGACTCTCCTCGGGCATACAGGACAAACAGAACACAAGCCACAGTGTAAAACATCTGTATATTCCTTGCAAAGGTACTGTGGTGCTGTGGACTACAGATATGAGGAACAGTGTATGATAATATAACAACTTGTGTGTATGTATGCACCACTTAAAGCAAATGACCAATAGTTAAAGGGAATATTGACTATTTTGTGTGGATGTTCAGTTAGTGTTGCTGGTAAATTTAGCCAATTGAAGCAATACATTCTTCAGTGTGTGTAATATTGACCAAGAAAGCTAAAGCTGAAAGTGGTGAATTTCCCTGTTATATTTGGCAGAAAGGGCTCCGCTCTTTCAAGGGAGCTCTCTAAGAAACCAAATAATTATGCAATTAGGATTTAGCTGAGAGAGCGCTGAATAAATGAAGCATAGCATTAGTTGTATTGGGACACTGTTTGTATCCCGCTAAATGTTCATCTGAGGTGTCTGAGCTGTTTCTCAGATGAGCTTTCTAGCACTCAGGGGAAATGGGTACGTGCTTGTTGCTTCATATAGGTCAGGTAGTATATTTCTCTTAAATCAGGATAGTAGACCTCATATCTGAGTACCAGTAGACAGCTGGTAGCCAAGAAGTTGGTGAATAATGCAGTGGCTGCAAAGCACATGCGACTTTGGGGCTCTGTGGTAATGTAGTGCAATGCAAGTACGACCAATATTTAAATATACCGTAAATGCTGACATGCATATTAAGTACCACAAAGTAAACATTTAATATTGCATAGATTATAGCTTAAGTGTATCCAGATGTTCTTGTTGTGATAGTCTGGAGGTGCATTTGGGCTGCAGCCTGCACCTCATGATTATTTTCTATAAAATGCCCAAAAAAAAACGGTCAAGAAATGGTTGTGATAATTTCCCACAGTCCAAGGTGACATCTTTGGACCAAAAGTTCAAAACCCCCGCATATTTAGTTTGCTATAACACAGGACAAAGAAAATCATCACGGCCTTAAATTGAGAAGCTGGAAACAGCAGATATGTTTAATTTATTTTTAAGTATTTAGAGGGATAATTCACCCCAAAATGAAAGTTCAGTCATTATTTACTCACCCTAATGCTGATTGAAGTTTGGCACTGGGGTTGAAACGGCTGGAGTTGCACAGAAAAATAGCGTTGAAGAAGCTCCCAAACAATGGAAGTGAATGGTGACCAGTTTTCACATGGAAAAAACAGCCCCAAAAAACATAAAATGCCTCCATACTGCTCATCTGATGTAATCCAAGTCTCCTGAAGCCTCAACATCCAAAGTTGACTCGAAAGATGTCATTTACACTATGTTTTTTAGCCTAAATCTTCACTGTAGATCCTTAGCTAAATTTAATTTTGGGGTGAACCATCCCTTTAAATCATTATTGAATTATTCCTCAATTGTCCATTTACAGATAAACATACGGGTTTTCCTTTTTGTCTTTCTCCAGGGTGATGACGCCTCAGCAGCACAGAACTTGGCAGAGTCACCGATTGACACCGACCCTGCTGACGTCACAGAGGTGAGACTCCACTAACAGCTGGCGGACACAAAACCTACAGCTGCATTTCAAAGTTAAAGAAGGAACAGTTGATGAACAGAGAGGCAGTTTAAATATTTTTGCATCGCAACGTTCATCCTTAAATAACATTAAAATGTATTTGATTGGAAGGTTTGTGCATTATTTGACATTTTGGTGGATGCTTTCATCTTTAAAGCCGACTAAACTGCAGACATTTAGTTTGGATTGTCTCCCAAACCTGTTTATACAGTCTCTGAGATGTAATATCATTATTCTGTGTTGCTGTTTCATCCAAGGTTAAAAGGATCACATGGTCACATCACAGACAGCCATTTACATACAGGACAGTGAATTCACCGCTCATCTCTTGTCCCTCTTCTCTCTCAGGACGACACGACGACTAAACTGATCGAGGGCCTCAAGATCGACGATCAACGACCGAAAAACATTCCATGTTGCTCTGCCAAGTCCCGTTGTGCCTCGTTTCTCGTCCTTTCACGGAGTCTGTGCCCAACATCTGTGTGTATGTGTTGTTATGTATGTGTGTACAGCGGTATATGTGTAAATGTAGTGAAAGAGACACGTTGTTTGTGTGTGTGTGTGAGTGTGTAGTGTGCGTCAGTGCTGAAAGGGGCCTCAGGTGTGAGTCATCTGTGACCAGCTGTCGTTTACAGCCACCTGATCAATGTGTGTGTGTGTATGTGTACGTTTCCTGTCTAAATGTGTGGCGATGTCAATAACTCAAACATGAAAATATACCACAATTTACCACTTCAAACACCTAAGTGTCTCTATATAAATGAAGACTTTACAGTGATCTGTTTGAGACGGAAGCGTAATGATATTCTCTATTTTTGTCTGTATACTGTCACTGTTTTTTGCGGTGGACTATAAAGTGCTGAGCTATTTGTGCATCCATATTGTATTTTTTAAGTTATCTCTGCTATAACAGATATATCTCATGTTGGATGGACTTTTGAAAACCAAGAGCATGTTAAAGTACTCAGCTTAACCGCTGTGATACGAATTTATTTGGAGTTGTTGAAGTGTTGAATAAAATATGCAAAAGAGTGTGTTGTTGCTGCTGATGTTTTATTCATTAATCTTGATGTTAACATGTGAGGTCAGTAATGCTTTTGGAAATAAGAGCTGACTATTGTAACACATGATTATGTCTCTAAGGATATCAATGGGAACCAGAGATCTAATAATGAATCATAGATGCAGCTGAACACACACACACAAAAAAAAACATGCATCCTCTCAAAAGAAACAGACAAACATACACTTTTGTATGTGACTATCTTAAAGCGATAGTTCACCCAAAAATGAAAATTCAGTCATTATCTACTCACCTTCACGCCAATGGAGGGTCACAGGAAAACAGTGTTGCAGAATCTCCCAAACAAAGTCATAATTATTAGATGAAAAGTCAAAATTATCAGATAAAAAATAATAATTCTGAGAATAAAGTTAATTATGAGATGTTGCATCAAAATTATGTACATGATGAATGAGGGAGATTTTGCTTCTGGTCTTGCAATATTTTTGTTAATAGCACTTTTTGAGACTATTTTGGCAAAGTTGCAATCCAGTTTTGTGATTATGGAATGGAAATATGGTGGCTTAGCCGAACAGGGCTAAGAACTATGTGGCTATATTGGTGTGTTGCCTCACGGACGTCCTGTTATTGGACATTTATCACGTTTCTGCATGATTTTAAGCCAATGAACTAGGCTTTCAATCATCTGAAGGGATGTGTGCGATTCTCAATCTGCAGAGCAGCTAACAGGGACGCTCTCTCTCTCTCTCTCTTTCTGACACGACCTGTGATTCGCCAGAGTCTCCCGTCACAGGCTAGATTTTCTAAATCCTGAAAACAGAGCAAGAACAGGAGATGCGAAAGCCCATTTTTCTCTCAGACCACTTGAATTACAACATGCTGAAAGGTTATTATGGATTTTTTGCCCAATGGTGCCAAAAATAAACCCAGCCTACAGCTTCAATGTTTGTGATTGCTGCTTTTGTAAGCGTTTGGTCCTTGAGATTCGATTCGATTTGATTTATTTATTACTAACATTAAAAAAAATAAAAAAATAAAAAAATAAATATATATATATATATATATATATATATATATATATTATGCAGAAAAAACAACACAATATAAAAACAGACAATAAATAATGAACAGACTTACAATGAGAAACATAAAGTAACATTTGATGTCCAAAAGAAGAAACATGCTTGTCTAGCCCTTCCCCTTCTCCTAATCCATCAATAATCAATCTATTACTCAATCGACTCTCTTCCCCGTCGATCAACCCCACATTTACACCACTGTACTGCTTAATACCTGATGAACATTCACGTTTTCATTTATTAAAGTCCCATTTTATTTTGTGCATGTTCCTAAAATGTGACTTTCCTTTCCTTTTCTGTTGCCTCGAGGCAGCAAACATTGTGCCATTATTAAACAAGAGCCCGCTCAGTGATGGGGATGTAATACGATCTAAAATGACGACCCTAGTCAATGTTTTTTATCCGCTATTACCGGCAATAATGGTTACAGAGACATTTTCTGGTGTAAATGGGAGAAAGGAGCCTGATTGAGTGGTTAGAGCTCAGTGACAGTGAGAGAAAACGGATCCCACAATCAAGTCTGAGAGGAAATCCTGTTGGTTTCACTGCTCTGATGTATTTCTCATACATGTACAGAGTGCAGAACATGTGATTACGTGAATGTGTGACGCAGCACGTGTGTTCATAATTATCACAAATCGGCTGTGGTGGACAGAATACTGAAAATCTGTACCCAAGTACAAGTTCTGTTACATTACTGAAATATTAGTCAATTACAAGTAAAAGTATGTACTGGTGTTAGAAATATACTTAAGTAAAAGTACAATGTATTCTTCTCAGAAACTACTCAGAGTATTAGTTACTTTTTTAACCATTTCTGTTTCATGTAGTGTCAATAGCAACATTCAATCAAAGGGGTTGTTTCCCCAAACCACAGTTTCTTTCTTTCTTTACTTTTCTTTTCTTTTTTTAAATTTATATTTATTGGATTTTTCAAAATTACAGACAAACAAAACAAATCAAAACATACAAACAACAAAAACAAAAAACAAAAAAAAATAAACATTACAGTTTTCTCATTTTTTCTCATTTTTGGTTATGTCCGCTCACTGTGACGCAGATGTATTTGGAGGTCGATGATTGGTGCGCATGTCGCGGTCAGAGGTCAGCGCGTGATGAACATTTCTGGCGCCTCGTTGCGATGCTAGCGAAGTTCGGTGCTGCTTATCTCGCGTGTTGGCGATCAAAAGCGGTTAGCAAACGAAAACAAGTGAGCGTTTTCGGGCCTTTGAGACGAGAAAGCGAACAAGCCTCAGCAGCGGGGAAGGTGCAGAGAGCAGCGGCACGAGCGCCGATAATGATGCACTAATTTGCTTGTAGAACCACTCTGCTACACAAAACCTATAGAAACACGTATAAAACTTCAACAGAAATGCAGTCAAAAACAAAAAGGACAGCTGTTGTCATTTTCTGACGTATCTGTATTAGAATCACCACAAAAAATTAGATTGAGTTCTCCAAGTCTGTTAAATAATTGAGATTTTCTTTCTGTCTTCAGAGGCAGTTTATACATTAATTATGTGGTATTTTTCACCCCGATAAAAACAATCCAACATTAAAAGCCTAACTGGAGTTATTTCTCTTTTTCTAATTATAATCACATCTTGAGATTTAATTTAGTGTTTCTCCTGCCATCGCCATTACCATTAGTTTTGTTTGAACGAAAGAGAAAGAGCTTGCTTGCTCTTGTTACAGAGCGCGCCTGGATGATGTATTTCTGCTTTTACATCAGTCCCAGTTGAGAGCGGGTACTGTGATTGGTTTCCTTCTGTGAGAAACACAGCGTGTGGCCGGTTACATTTTAGAAAAGAAAAAACAGCAACAGCTGACTTGAAAGCTCTGCTTCGCCTAATGACAACCTTCATAGAAATGTAGCAGAGTCAAAAGTACAATATTTGTCTTTGAAATGTAGTGGAGTGAAAGTCATAAGTTTCCAAAAAAAGTTACTCAAGTAAAGTGCAGATACTCAAAAAATGTCCTCAAGTACAGTACTCAAGTAAATGTACTTAGTTACTGTCCACCACTGCCTACAAGTGGGCGGGCGGTTCCTGTGCATACTAAGAAATATAATCCTGCCGGCACCACTGATCAGTAGCACTTACATACAAGAAACTTTCCAGTTTTATTCTGATCTATATTCTTAAGGTTTTTACAGAGGGGTTAGTTCATATATCATTCATAGTCTGAATTATATAACATTTAATTCATAAAGCCATGGTGAAAATCAACTTTTCTTATGGCTGCTGACAGTTATTTTCTGACGTATGGAGTGATAAAGAGATATAGATAATTCCTCTAATATGTCAACAAAATGAAACAAGAATTTTGAACCTGGCTTTATCCAATATTCAGTATCAGTTCTGTATTAATAATCTGGGTGTCAACGGAGGACAACGTGTTCATGCACCAGTAACAGTTTTAGGGATTTAGTGATATAAGGATTCACGATGGCATGTTCTATTCTTTTTTGTAGGATTTCATCAGGGGAAAATATGTCTTTCGGTTTAAAGGCAGTAATCATCCTGCCTGTAACAGCAGTGTGTTATTACAATAAAGCATGTTGGCCTTGACTGTGTGCTGTACCCAGCTGTCCAGCAGCAGACTCTACAGTCTGTATGAGTTACAAAAGAAAAAAGGAGACAGACACGCACTCACAAAGGTGCGTCCTTGCAGCCAACTCCTCCGGCATCTGTCCTCTGAGAGACAGTTCTGCTCCATTAACACCAAGACCACCCAATGCATCAACAGTTTTCTGCTGATCGATGTTCATTTTTCATTCCCCCGGCATCTCAACATCTTTTTGTTGCTCAGCAAATGTCCATCTACAGCTGCAGTGCATCTTTTTGGACCATTTTGGACTATGTTACTTAAGAGTAGAACCTGTTTACATCTATAAATCTGTGTACATGTACACAAAAATAAATAAACAGCCTTTACTATGGTTGAAAAAAAATCCCCTCTTGAGAAATCATGTTTAAAGATACATTTCTTGCAGGGTGTAAACATGACCTTTGTGAAGCTTGAATCACAGTTTACATAAAGATCAATACTCCCAAGAAAACAGAGTGAGTCACATCATTCTCCTCTTTTCACTTCCATCCCTCGCTAATGAATCCTGCAGAGAGGCCCTGGACTTCCTCACCTGCTGCTGCTGTTCCTGGATCATCCCTGCAGACTCAGAGTGGCCGATGACTCCATGTTGTTGTTTATCACGGCTCTGCACAGAAACAGGTACTGTGACAACAACGTGATCTTTATGTTTTGTATTTCTTGTTTATTTCATGATTCATAATTAAAGTTAGGTGCAGCTCTACCACGGGTTTAGTGTCATAGAACATACTAAACAGGTAACTAACTGGAATGCAATATTCCTAAAGGCATAGTCCACCCAAAAATGAAAATTCAGTCATTATCTACTCAACCTCATGCTGATTGAGAGTCGGATTTATTTTGTTAGTCCGCAAAACACTGTTTTTTTCATAGAATTTGTTATTAACATTAAGAAAAATCTGGAATAATGCTGGATTTAACCCTTTTAAAGTGAAATAATAGGAAACAGTTCAGTGGTTTAACATGAATATTCTTTTAAAATTATACAAAAATGTGCCTCTGTCAGTGTAATCACAACACACCGCCACTAAAGTCTTGTCTCAATTCACTGATGGCTGCGTGACTACACCCACTCTGTTGTATTCCCTTGAAAACCAGAAAATCTACAACCGTCTGTCTTTGTTCAGGGCAGGTTTAACCCTTCTTTAACCATCTTTGCTCAAGCATGTGTGGCTCTGGTTTCATTCTCGCATGAAAAAAGTAAAACTGAAACTAAAAAAACTGGCTTCACTCCCTCTAAGGACGCCTACTGAACAATCTGTAAGCATACATGTCAGATGACTGTTTAATGAAGCTTTATGCATGTGCATAGACTGTTCATTCCCTTCATGTTCAAGTCATTGGCTTTGTTTTACCAACTGCCCTTCTCCAAAGGCACTGACTTTAAAATTATGTAATATTTTTATCATGTTGTGAAAATGTTACTGAGCTTTAAAAGTCCCCCCGCAGAGAACGTGAAATGTTTTTTAGTGCCCTAATTTCTTGGAATTTAATGTGTGAAAGCACAGGATGGATAAATAAATGATTTAAGGAGGTTGTTCAGACATGTGTACATGTGATGAAATGATCAGGTTTACTATGATTTTTAGAGGAAATGTGATTAATTTATAATTCATAATTATAAGTCTGTTGTAAGGGATGACAGTTTGTTTCTCTACCTCATGAAATTCATTGTTAATTTAACGAGATGGGCTGTTGTGTTTGTTGTGTTTTGTTGTTGTAGTGCTTATGACTGCATGTGTGGTGACCCCAGGAAGAAAAGCCAACGCATATGCTGGTGCTTGTGAGGATCCTAGACATAGAGACATAGTGGAAAAAAAACAAAAAAACATGTGGATTGTTGATGGAAAACAAGAGAAACATATTCTTTATTTTTTCTGTATTTAAGCACATTATACTGATGGATTCTGGCGTAAAAAAAGAATTCAAACCAAATATTCACGGCTGTGTGGACTGACACCAACAATAATATCTGATCGTCACATCAACCGCCTACATCAGGATATTTGACAACTCCGTGTGCATTTCTGGCAGTTATTTCTCAAACAGTATAAAATATGTGTTGCGACAAATCCTCACAGTTTAAAAATAATCCGTGAAGTTCAGAGTTCCATAAATTTCAGCCTCATACAGGTCGGCATCCAGAGCTGGATGTGAGATGTCCATTTGA
The DNA here is from genome assembly GCA_034769285.1 of Lutjanus argentimaculatus. Lineage (NCBI taxonomy): Eukaryota > Metazoa > Chordata > Actinopteri > Lutjaniformes > Lutjanidae > Lutjanus > Lutjanus argentimaculatus. Next base: position 35,155,264 of record JAWZSL010000005.1, on the reverse strand, counting down.
CGGCGAACAGATGACGGAGAGAAGTGATGAAGGCTGAGATTCTGCGTTTCACTTCTTCTTCCTCCTCTTCAGGGCCTTCCACTCTCCCTCTTGAGTGGCCAAACTGCCAAACAGCTCCCTCACTTTCCTCTTCCTCTCTGCATCTCTGAAACACGGAGCAAATAAAAAGTTAGAAGCTTTTCACAGACGGAAGAATTTCACAGAAACATGCTGGTTTGAACTCGGTGCGTTTATCCCCACCTGTTCATGACCTCGTTGAGCTTCTCTCTGGCCAGGAAGCGCGAGTCCTTCCTGATCTCCCTCAGAGCGCCCTTGAACTCCTTCTTGTACTTGTGCTTCAGTCGCTCCTTCTCTCTCTCCTCTCTGGTGCTGCCACGCTTCTTCCCATAATCCAACTGGCAAATATTAATGAAGCAAAGGAGATATTTAAAATAGATGCAGATGCTCTACCACCACATGTGAACCTTTATAAGATGATAATAATTTATTAAAGGGATAGTTTGGTTTATTTGAAGTTGGGTTTATGAGGTACTTATCGATAGTTGGTGTATTACCGACTGTAGATGGCGGTAAACAGGCTCCCAGCTCAGAGAAGCAGAGGAGTGCCAGTCTGTTAGGTGTACGCTATATTTTGAGTATTTTTACCACTTGACCTTGACCATCAGAAAGCTTTTTCTGATCGGGAAGCAGCCAGTATCTAAGACCAAAGGTCGCTCTCTCTCATTCAACCAGACTCCTAATGCAAAATCAGTAATTTCACCTCAAAGAACACAGGAGTTGCTGGTCTACTGCTGCTTTGATTGATTACTTTGTTTGTGTTATTGTGTGACTTCTGTGTATCAAAACTAACATTTTAAAACCCCAGTCGCACAATAACACAAACAAACTAACGGATCAAGGCAGCTGTAGACGAGCAACTAAGGAAATGAAAATATTCAAAATATAGCGTAAACTGATATTGATTTTTTTAGGTGGCTAAAATACCTTTTATTGCGGACCCTGTCGACGGCAGTACATTGCTTAGCTTCCTACTGCTACTCTAAACTGGGAGCCTGTCGACCTCTATCTACTAATGGTAATACACTGACTAGGGATAAGTGCCTCATACACTTCAAATATTCTGAACTGTCCCCGTAAAAAAGACTTTTTCTTACACTTCGACAATCTTGGGTGTGAGCAGCTTCAGAGGAATTGGCTTCTTCTTGTCTAAAACGAGTCGACTGTGAGTCACAGGAGCGCTGCTAATGGTCTCCAAGATCTCTCTGTGAAGCTCCTGCAACATAACAACAAACTTGACTATTAAGGAGAAGCTTAAAATAAGATACTTAACTCACTGAATGCCAAACCCTCTATGGCACCGACCTGTAACAGCTCTGGTAACGTTTGGGTCGAAATATGTTTGGAAAGCAGCGTTCTGATTGGCTGGAAGATGCTTGTGAAGGACAAGAGGTCTTTGTAGAGCAGGCAGCACTGCTTCACCAGGTCCAGGCAAGTATACAGACATGTCAACCTGCAGAGAGAGAGACATAGACATGGATGAACATCTCAGTTTTATAGGGTGTGATTTGTCTTGTGGTTGTTAGCCTCCCTACAGCTGTTTTACCGTTACTAGTAGACACGCTGAAGTAAACTCAACCAATAAGTCTTCAATGCTTCACATTACCAGTCTGAGCTATCACTGAATGTCTATGAAACATTTAAATTTTTTCTGAGTAGCTTCTGCTTCACGTTCCCTTGCCATCATTTTTTTATTATTCTATCCAACCATGCCTTTTACCAGCCACAGTGTGGTGCTAAAACCATGGGTGCTTTTCATTCTGCAAATTCGTCTCCTTGTCTCCTCCGCTCGCTTCCTCTCCTCACGTCTTAGCTCCTCCCAGCAAGGATATGAGAATAAGTTGCGAGGAAGAGACGCAAGGACGGAGGGGATGAAGCTGCGAAATGAGAAATCCTCAGTTCCACAGCATCAGTCTGAAGAGATGTCAGCTACTGATCCCTACAGGACACTACAAAGTAAGCAGTTATTTCCCCTGTTTAGTTCATTAAAAAGTGTGTCAGTGATCCTACAGCAATAAGTTCTGAATCATCACTGTACCAGACGCCTTCCTTTTCGTCTTGTCTCCACCTGTCTCATTCGTAACACGCAGCGTTTTGCAATCTAATAATACTAATAATGCTTCTAATCAGTTATTTCTCCATGAGCCCTTTGTGACACCAAAGGATGTAAATATTCACATCAGAAGCCTTGAAAGCGCTGCAGAAACTTCTGTCAGTCAGAGTTTGATTTCCCTGTGTGGGTCCTTATGATGCAGGAGGACAGCTCGCCAAAACTGTCCAATCAACATCACGACTCATGACGATAAACGACTTCCGTGTAGGACTTGGAAGATCCTTCATGAGGGCGGAGGGGAAACAACTTCTGGGCCGACGGAGGAGAGAGGAGACGAGGAAGCATAATTCAGCGTAATGAAAAGCACCCCATCTGCCTTGCTGTCCACCACTGAGACAGTCTGTAGAGACGCAGTACATTTTGTGGCGTTGAGTACGTCCAGTAAGCTCACAGTGCATATTCAAGAATTCTTGCTAATCTTGTATACAACTGGACACAAAATCCACATGCTACCCACATTAGTATGCGATTCAGAACACAGTGCACAATCACCATCTTATGTGCTAATTAGCATTCTATGATAAAGCAAAGGATTGTAGCAATAGTTTTCATCAAAGTCATTAGGATTCATCTGCTGAGAACCTCGAATTTCGTAGTAATCTGCGTAAGAGCTGCTGTCGATATTTCAGTGGCGGAGCGAATGACCAGACGGACAGGCTGTGATGCTATCATGGCTAAAAACAACCAGATGACCAAAGATAACTCTGAGTTTTAATGAGTGAGTCATTGTTCTGCAGACTCACCAGATATCAACCCTATTGAGCACATATGGACGTGGAGAGGACAGCTCACAGCAAGACTGTGCAACCAGCCAGTTTACAGCAACGGTCATTTTGCTGCATCTTGTGAAAGATGTGACAAAATCATGTTATTCTGAAGGCCAGAAGAGGTCAAAACACTATGAGATATTTGCAAACGGTTAAGATTTCCAAAAAGGAAGCTACTTCTACTGTATCTGTATCAACTGTTCCGCTATTACTCCATGAGTTACACATTTAGACCCACTTTCACTTTAATGCAGTGTACACTCACTCTGTCCTTCCCTAACAGTAGTCTGCATCACCCTGGTAAGTAATTACCACAGCGACCTGACTCACTCACACACACACAGCTGCTGGTGTCAGTGTGTCTCTGTGAGGCCTGAAGGAATGCACAAATTAGAATATGACCCAGGTGTCGCATGCAGCTGTTGTTAGTAACACTGGAGACTGGAGTGAATCAGATCACCAGGCAAGCTATTAGGGCTGCAACTACCAATGAGTTGATTTTCTTGATTAATTGATTAGTGTTTTGGTCTGTAAAATGTCAGAAAATGGTAGAAAAGTCGATCAGTGTCCCCCAGAGCCCAAGATGACATCCTTAAATGTTTTGTCCACCAGGACTAAGAACCCAGAAAATATTCACGTTTAAGAAGCTGGAATCTGATCATTTTGACTTTTTTTCTAAAAAAAAATCCTCAAACCAGTTAACTGATTATCAAAATAGTTGGTGATTAATTTAATAATTGATTAATCACTGCAGCTCTTCAGGCATTTCAAAGATTTTTTTTTTTTACAGAGTATGTATTCAGGGTTATAGCACGTCTCAGTGTGAGTCATGATGAATTAAAATACTGTTTAATAGCTGCTGCTTAAAATTAATACACTGAACAAATTAATTTACGCTTTTAGTTAATGACTACTGACAAAAGATGCTTAATGATTTTGAATTTATAATCTTTGTCACTGACATTAGACACCTAAATGACTAAACTGGGAATATTATATGTTAATTATACGTTTGTGACTCATGTTTACTTATTTTATAGGCCAAAAATTTAAATTAAATTAATTTTTCTCCAACAAAACCGCAACTGAGTCTGAGTCAGAGTCTTTCATGGCGCGTTAGGAGTATTAATTTTAGTTGGGTACGAATAAAAATGTATATTCTCACAAACTGTGCACAATCATGGTCCGCTGAAGCCTGTTTGCAAGCTTTTCTGTGTGCCCACACACCAGCTGCTGTGTGAAACCACGCTGGCGACTCATCAGAATCACACGAGTGGATGTATCAGCTCCGAGCCTCACAGTCTGTACAGGTAATCACAGTTTGAAGGCTTATCTTAGGTTTTCTATCGCTGTACGACATGCTGATTTTTATACAATGTTGTAAAGCGTCATGAGCTTCCATTCTGTCTTGCTTCACTTCTTTTTTTTTTACAAAAGAACAACTGAGCTTCTTCCCCCATGTCTTAAAAAAGGTGATTAATCAGTCTCACTTCATCGCTTTCTGTCTTGGCGTTTCACATGTTGGTGGTCTTAATCTGGTCCAAACTGAACATGAGACGCTGTGTGAAGACAAAAGATTTTCTCGCACGTTATCTCCCCCTCTTTCTCTCTCTCTCTTCCTACTGGGCCTATAATTGTCACCAGGCAAGTGTTCGCTGCTGTTATCACATGATATTGTTACAGACTCAAAGGCCTTGTGAGTTATGTGGCTTCTGGGTGTCTCTGGGGGTCAGCTGTGTACACAGAAAAACACCTGAGGACATCCTGTGGAAGATTTTGGCTTAAAGTAGCTCAGCTGGTAGAACGTGCGGCCCATGCACAGAGGCCATCAGTCCTCAGCAGCAGCCATGGGTTAGACTCCCGCCTGCTGCCCTTTTCTCCTGTCAATCTAACGCTGTCCTATGAATAAACAGCTAAAAAAATATATCTTCAAATAATTTTTTGAATGGTAAAGGCAGTAGTTTGATAAAGCAGTTATACAGGGCTGAAATCTGATGTTATTTTCCTTATTTTACAGATTTTATTTGACTTTTATTACTAACAATGAAACCAGGTTCTTTTCTTTCAGGTGTACTCCCCAGTTCCCCTCCTACCTGTGGTGATCTCTGTCGAGGTCAGTTTTGAGCTCCAGGTGTTGGGTGGACGACAGTGGAAGGCTTTTCTTGCTCCAGCTCTTGCAAGACTCTGCGTCCGACAACACCAGCAGATCACCACACTTCCCTGAGGCCTGAAGGGCGGCACCACGGTGTAACCTGCAACACGACGTCAAAGTCCGTCAGCTTTGTTTAACTTTACCAAAAACTTGCATGATAGTGAAGAGATGTCTTGCTACCCAGAGAAGTTTTGTCCTGCACGGCCAGATGTAGCGTTCCAGTTAGGAAGTTTATGAGTTCGGGCACGAAGCGCTTTGAAAAAGAGACGTACTCCACAGCCAGGCAGCAGAGCACTAAACCTGACGTCACGTCCTGTAATGATCTCACTGGACACTGAGGACGAACAAATCACAGACAAAAACACAAGTATGATTAAAACCAAACATCCATTCGTCCAGTAACATTGAATTTGTGGTAATTAAGACAAGATTCATTTTAACATAACTGCCGTGCAAACACAGAGAGCTTCAGTTGCAGCTCTGCAAAGAAAACAACATTGTGACTTCATAGAGCCGCTGTGATCTGGAAAACTTATGATGAATAATTGAGGTTCATATATGAAAAGCATCTTCTTATCCGGAGAAAATGCACACAAAAACAAGACAAATAATGAAAGGATGAGGGCTGCATTCAAACAGAATGAGAGATGTCGAAACCCCCATTAGAAGTCACACAAAAACACAAATACAAAGGCAAGAAGAGTCAAAACAGCTCCAGCAACAAAGACAATAACAAACAATGACTGAAGACAATGTGTACCTTGGTGAGAGCCTGGCTGATGTAAAGCATCGCTGGAGTGGTAACAGGGTGTCTGAAGTCAGAGGTAGGAAACAGCAGGGCCGTCACCTTCAGGTAGATCAGCTTCAAACACACAAAAAAAACAAACATACTGTAGCTGTTTTTGTCATGTACAGAAGAAAGAGCAGATATTCTCATTTGCTCTCAAGAGAAAGGGACTAATTTCCCCTGAGGATTGGGAGGAGGTGGAGGTTTATATATCTCCTATATACTTCTCTTGTCGAAATACTTTTCAAAATGTATTTTTTTGCCCTGGGTTTTGCCTCTCAGGCTACGTAGAAGTTTCTAAGGCTGTTGGGCCTTTATGCCTCAGTAGAAGACTACAGTCATTACTTGTTCAAATAAGCATTTTTACCTTCTCTGCAAGTTTTTCAGATAAAAAAATAATTTGTACTTAGTATTTACAGTGAATATTCTTATAAAAAAGACACTAGATTAGAGTTGACTGATATTATCAGCCCAATATTGGCCTACAAATCACTGGAGGGTTAATTTTACTTGCAAAAACATTAGATTTAACACGGCTTGCTCCAGAGCACTAAAAGGACCATTTTGCTTAATGTCCACATACACAATAGCTCTGGTGTTTGGCGGTTTCTGGCTGTAACAAGTTAAAAGGGCTACTTAAATCACAAAACTGGCAAGCACATGCTTTTAGAGAGAGTTCATTTGTAGCATGCTCCATCGTTCAGAGATGTGGAGCTTTTCATATAAGTACAGCCATACTGATTCATGCACCCTTGTGCACGTTCAACAAGTTTATGCTTAATCACAGCAAATAATCCATACCATGTCTAATGCTGGGAAAGCAACGTGCCCTTTGACCTCAAGCACCTCCTCCATGCTGTGACCAGCATCTCCCAGGATGGTCTGCATGGCCTTACAGGCTGCATCCGGAAACATCTGACACAAGGCGTACAACTCTCTGCACAGAGAAGAAAAGAAAGAAACAGAGAAGGAATGAACAAAGAATCTTAGTTTGAAGCTGGAGGTAAAATTAAGAGAGAGAAAGCCACTTGTTGAACTCACGGTATGAGCTTATCTATAGTGGTGAGTTCAGGTGGACTCCTGGTGGCCACTTCTCCAATGTACTCCAACAGGAAGCCAAACAGTTTCTGAGACAAACACAAATAACATTGTTTATAATGCCAGTTCATAAAGCAGGCTACAGAGACAGAAGTACCACAGTAATTTACAGAAATATAGAGTCTACTCCATGCTGTACCTGCAGTTTGAGCTTATTGCCGACACCCAAACTAGGATGATTGCATTTCTGGGTCCTTGCTACAATGATGCGCTGGTTTTCCGGGGTGTGGCCATGGAGCAAATCTTTCAGGTCACTGTAGCTCTCTGGAGCTATGAGAAGAAGACACAAAGAATGTAAGTGCAACCAGTTAAAAATGAAAGTATCTTTCCTTTTAAAATCAGGCTCAGAGTCAAATTTAGGTCAGATGTTAATTATAATAGCCCTGAGTTTAGTTTTGTTCATTCGTTCTGTGCGTAGTTACCAGTAAATGTGTATGGCAGCTCTGCTTTAGCCGCCTCCTGCTGGGCCTTCACCTCCTCTTTGCTCAGACTCTTGGTCTGTTTGGCCTCTTTATCCTCCTGTTTTCCCTCCTCATCCTCGCTTTCTTGTTCAGACTCCAGGTCCGAGTGACCATCTTCTTCTTCTTCTTCCTCCTCCTCGTCCTTGTCCTCTTCCCCCTCCTCTTCTTCTTCTTCATCTCCATCCCCCTCCTCTGCCTCTGAGCCATCCTCCTCACCACTCTCTCCCTCTTTCATCTTCATCCTCATCTTCCTCTGATTCTTCTCCAATGTTCCATTTTCCATCCTGGATACACAAATGAAATGTGAGTTAAACACAATCTGCATTAAAGGGATAGATTGGATTATTTTAATTGGGGTTGTATAAGATACCAAGGAGAAGCAGAGAGGAGTACCAGCACAGAAGATAAGCAATGTGCTGCTGTGGTCAGTAACCAGAGGTCTTTTAGCCACTTACAAATGTCCATTAAAAAAAAAAAAAAAGCCAAATATCGCTGTCTCCAAACCAACCAGACTCCATGGGTGAAATCAGTAATTTTACTTGTTGATCTACCACTGCCTCCATTTATTAGCTTGTTTGTGTTATTGTGTGACTTTGGTAAGTTTTTGAAATAACACTTTAAAACACCAAAGTCACACAATAACACAAACAAACTAACAGATCAAGGCAGTGGTAGACCAACAAGTCCTCTGTTCTGCAAGTTAAAATCACTGATTTTTCCTATAGAGTTTGGTTGGTTTGGAGAGAAACGATATTTAGCCTCTACAACAGTGGTTTCCCATCAGAAAAGGCCACCTGACAACAGTAAACTGATACTGAATTTTTTAGGTGGACCTTTTTTAAGTGGCTAAAATACATTTTGCTGCTGACCCTGTCCAAGCAATACACTGCTTAGCTTCCGTGCTGGTTCTTTCTTACCTGATAAGACAGGGTCTTCTTGTCATCTTTATCCAGGATGAAACCATCATTGAGGTCATCAGCAGACATGTGGACCTGACTCTGTGCACTGTCCCCAACTTCATCTCCCATCATCCTCCTCAGCCGGTCAGCCTGGAGAAAGCCCAGAGCGTTAAAATTAAATGTTAAAACAAACATTTATATAGTAATGACATGGAGATAAAAATGTTGACTGTGAACATACCTCTAGTTTCTGCAGCTTCTCCCTCTCCTCCCGGGCAAGCTCCTCAGGGGTTTTCAGCTTCTCCGAGGGCTGAGCCTTCATCTCAAAGCCGAGCTCTCTGACCATCATGTCATACTCTTCCGGCTGGAACACGCAGAGGAAGAGACAGAGAACAAGAGAACAAAGAAATATCAGGCCCTGCCACTAAGGAAAGTAGACATTTTATTGATTGATAACTGCAGACCCTACCTTGGGCTTCTCCTCTGGTTTGTCATCCGTTCAGCTTTGGGTGTTTTTTTCACCATCAGAGCCTGGATGCTCTTCCAGTCCTGATCCAGCTTCTCAGTCAGCTCCTGTGCCTCCTCTTTCTGCACCTGACGCTCCCGCTGAAAAAGTTTAAAAAAATTAAGAAAACTCAGGTTAATCATTTGGACCACCAGCCAGCACTCAACAATAAGTCCATTCGTTCCTACTGAGGACAAATATCCTACTACCTCCTTTTGTAGAACAGTAACAACTGGTGTCCTCATGGTTTTGAGGATTTACATCAGTCTTATGAGCCGGGCAAAGAAGATTTTAACTGGTACCTACAGATCTGCCACTTCTTTTTAAAGGAAATAAAGATCCCCGATTCTGTTGACCCCTCAAAAATAATTCAGATATTTATTTGAGGCCTGTAATTCAAAAATCACTGAAAGCATCATCGGCAAACTATACAAGGGATAACTCGATTATTAAAAAGTCAACCAATTACAAAAGGCAGTGCCGGGAAAAGGAGGCTAGCATAGTAGCATCAGAGGAAATGTCACTTCAAATATAGAAAATCCAGTCTACTACAAAATCTGTCTTTCTTACCCCCAGTCACAAATCCAAATTCGTTGGGTTTCAGATATTCTGCTGGAGGGAGTGTGGACCAGTTTCAGCACATCATACATTTATATTTTTTTTGGTCTTTCCCATATGTGAAGGCATTTTGGGAGTGAGAGGGCCATTTAGTGTCAAAGATTCTGAACCTGAAATTTGAACCCTCTGTTACCTTTTTGTACCTTAGAAATAACTCTAAAACATTTAGTAAAAGTGACTCACACATTTTGAAGATTTTTATGGCTGCAAATAAAAAAAACAGTTACAAAATGCTGAATTTGGAAGAAACACCCGACCACTGGCATTCTTATTAACATGTAATAAACTCCATTTACTCAACGGAAAAAATGACTTTTGCTCTTCAACTATAGAAGAAGAAGGGAGATAAATACTGGGAAAATAGGATTGTCACAATCATCCAGACTTTTGAACTTTTTTTGTCTGAATCTTTTATATGAATTACTGAACTGTATAATTTATCATACTGTAATGCCCCAGACCTCATTTGTTCTGTTTATACAAAAAATAAAAGTATTAAAAAAACAATGAGCTCTACAGCACAGAGGAATGAACCATCTCAGGCCTTAGCTATAAAGACAATACTTGTTACGGAGGTGAATTCAGTGTTGGTTTTATGGTTGGTATGTTCGTGTTTAACAGATCGAAAAGGTCAGTGCAAAACCAGATTAATCAACATGACCGTGTTACTGACTCACCTTCTCCTGCTTGGACTTCTGGATGAGCTCTTCAATGAGCTCCTGTCTGGATTTTGCCCTCTGGCTTCCTTCCTCCTCCTGCTGATCACCTGATGTTTTCTTTTTCAGGAGGCCCCCTCCTCCTCCGAAGTGGGAAGCAGTCAGCTCGGCTGCATGAGAGAAATAATGTCACAATTGTGCCAGTTCTGTCATCTATAACGTGACTTGAAAGATAAACCCCCGACTAAAAAGCCACCGTGTTCATGGGCTTTGTGTTTTGATAATAGAAAGTTTAATTTATTTCTTTTTTTCATTAATTTCTGGAACAGTCAAATACAGATCTCTGTAAAAAATACAGATACATTTTAGAACACTGTAAGCTTAACTGAATAAATATACCCAAAAGAACAGCTGATACTGAATATTTATGAGATAATTCATAAAAATCCACAAATCAGGGATTAACAATGAAGGAAAAAACTGACATGTTTATGAGACTAGGAGGAAACAGGCTATAGATGACTTTTCTGTTCATTTGTGATTTGGATACGAGCGACACTCACCTGACAAAAGACCCTTCTCTTCCGTTTCATCGTCGCTATTTACAATGTCATTGAATTTCTCCATCTCAGCCAGTGATTGGCCGTAATGAGTCAGCTCCTCCTCCTCGTTCAGGTTGTACACATCCTTCTTGTCGTGGGCACGCTGAGAGAAAAAGCATCATTTGGCAGAGTTAGTATTCATCGTGAGATTTGTTTGCTTTTATTTTGTGGCCCAAAGGGAGAAACTCTCCCGTCTCACTAGTGTTTGCTCTATTAATTTTGTACTTATGTGCATAAATGACAGAACAAGCTGCAGCATGGAAGATGAGCTACTAAAATGGATGCATCTACTGCCTCATTTCAAGTTCTGGGTCACAAATGATGCATGGAAAATTTAAGACAGCTTAAGTAGCAGATTTAAGTCAAAGTGGGGACAAGTGGGCCTCTGTTTTTCATATCTGTCTGAATTCCAGGTTTATTGTAAAAAATGTAACCTGCATGTCAGGACCTGATGTCTGTGGGGTCCTTACAGGTAACAAATGATGTCATCACTGACCTGTCTCTCCATTGCGAATCTCTGCAGGATTTTGTCCTCAGGTGCCATCTTAGTGTCATACTCTCCAATGCGTCTGTCGATCAGTTTGTTGGACTTGTTCTTCTGTTTGTATTCCTTCAGGAGGGTTTCTTTTCTCTACAAAAAACAAAAATAAATCAAGGATTAAATTTCTGTCCACTCCCTCTAATGCAAACACACACACTCAAACATGCTAAAAAACATTGATTCCTTACTAGAAAGTCACAAATTTGTTCCCTTTGAGTGTAACTTCATTGATCAATCAATCAGATCTAATAAGCAGCAAAAACACACATGTATGTAAATACAAAACCCATAATTTGAAGTCAGATTTAGTCTAGCTGAAGTGTGCAGAGCAGATCCCTACTTTTGTCCACATTTTAACTTGTGTTTAGTTTTATCCATGTCCCTCTCTGTCCTTACAAAAGCTCTCAGTCTCTCCTGCAGAAAATCCCTCTCCCAGCATGATGCTGTGAGCAGCACCAGGCTTCACAGCACAGATAGTGTTAAATGGATGATGAGTTGTGACCCATGGCTGCCAGATACAGTGCTGCAGTAGGATAGAGTTTTTCTTTTATTTCATTTTTCATTTAATCAGATGGCAGAATCTTTTTATGTTTTATCCAGAATCTGCCTTCCTTTTCTTTATTCTGCTGTATTGACCTGATTTGTGTCACACTGACATTTTACACTTCAGTTTGCTGCAGCTCCTGGGTTGTATGATCAGTTTGGTCCAAGAACCAGGGTCATTTTCACAAAATATCCTAAAGCTATAAGTATCTTCTAACTGGTTAAAATAGGAGGAACTCATAAAAATAAGGGTTTGTCAGTTTTAAATTTGGAATCTTAAATTTTTAACAGCAACTTACAAAGCATCTTAGCACTGAAGTCAGTCAGCTGCTGCCGGTGTTGCCACCTCATTGCTTTAGCCTTTTGTAAAATTACAGCAATAATGAACTTTCAATAATACAACTTGACGGCAGTTGAGTTAATTAAGATCCAATTAGCTCATTAAGAAATTCAAATAATCCAATAACTCTAGAGATGATGCATTACACAGCAGCTTTGTGCAGCACTGATGAACTCGGAACATCTCAACCGTCACAATGATCATCAAACCAAAAAAATGCTCCCTCATTAAGTGCACATTAAATAATCACCAACTGGGATATATACTGTGCATTAATAATTGAAGTAGATTTCATGACATTCACTGGATTATCCCATAGAACTGCTGAATAATTAATTAATAATTAAGAATAATTAATCATCAAAGGATAAAGACTTGTTAGGTCAACAGGAATATTTCACAGTATCAACGTGCAGGTGGTGTTTGATGCCACAATCAACCAAACAAATCAATATCTGACATTTTATTGAATGAACTACAATGAAATTTATGTAATTTTATGTCCTCCACTGATGATGTTTTTTATTTCACAATAACTGATACAGACCTGCCAACCAGCCACTGTAGACATAGTTTTCTGTTTGTTTCTTATGGTAATATGTATGTATGTATGCACAGTCAGTCACACTATTTCCTTTAACAAATGAAAAAAAAAAAAGGAAGAAAATAATAGCTACATTAGAAATTATCATCTGAAGTAAACAAAATGGTGAGTGACTTCTTAAGGTAAATATCTCAGAGTAAATTTTAACTTCTGACATTCATTTTTTATTTGAAACAAATAAAAGAGACTCAAATTAGCATTCAATTTCAGTTAATAACTTAAAACATGGGGTTGAATTCAGAAATTTAGCTTCATGAGTATGAAATTTCTCCAGTAAATTTTTGTGAAGCTCACAACAGTGCATAGATTGTTATCCTCACACTCAAAATAAGTGACATTTTCCTCTTTAATCATAATTACATGTGTTCTTTTGCCCAATACATAATTCTCAGTCTTTCCAGAATGTAACACAATTTGAGCATCCATACCATGAGTCACAGTTTCATGATCAGTTTGGCAGAAAGCATGTTATACTGTCAATTTGATTAAAAGCCTACAGTTATGAATGCATTATATTAGACAGTACTGAACAGCTGCCAATGCTTAAAATGTTCGTCATGACCCTTTTAGATTATATAATAAGAGACCAGGAGATTTAAATTCAGTAATTTGTGGAGTCCTTCATTTGTATGAAACAGATTAGAATATTTGTCCATTTAAAGATTTGTACATTAAGGCAGCAGAATTATTTTTAGCTGTGTAACTTCTTGTAGAGACTGAAATCAGCATGTTAAAGCTGAGGATGATGGTGAGATGCTCTCTTACCTTAGTGATGGCTTTGGATCGAGACACACCAGGGAGACCCACATCATGCTTGCTTTTTCTCCCCAGAACATCAAATTTCTTCCTGTTGATTTTCACCTCAAAAGGGTTGTTTTTGATCTCGGTGGAGGCCTTGGTTTTGCGGACCTTGTCAGCAAGGCTCCTCTTCTTAGGCGCCTTCCCCATCTGGAACAGAGCAGCAGACTGATGATAAGCTGACCAAACATCACTGACATTAATGTTACAGACTCAGGCTCCATCTGACACACTGAATGAGTCACATTATTTAAATGGGCACTGAATAACACTCTTCTTACTACCTCTGCTTTGGACATTTATTAGTTTAGCTCTGAATGGTGTAAACATCCCTCATACTAGCTAAGTTACTTTGGGTAACATTTAAGCTTTTAAAGGCATTTTAAGGTCAACACTGGTGTATATGTGTGACTCTAATGTGCTCAATAAGGCAAAAGTATCTAATGCAATTAAAAAGAACAGTTATACGGCAAAAGGGAATAAATGAAGCTACTTTATAGCTAACTAGCTTTAGCATTAGCCGTCAACAACTTGTAAACAAACTAACATCACCGCACAGAGGAAGAGTTTACCTTTTATCCGCGTTCACGGGTCCAGACAGAAGAAGACATGCGACACTAACACTCTGCAAATGATTAATTTAATAAACAACACGTTATTCTTTTACTATCCACGTTGTTTCAGTCATTTCCAGCGTGCGGCACAGCGCGGGGTCAAAGTTCACAACAACGAAAACAGAAAAGAGCAACTTCCGGTGTGAGTTTACACAGCGCCTCTAGCGTTGGCGGGCGGAAGTTCATCCTTCAAAATTAAGGCACGGGTGAAAGCCATTTCCGCCGATGTGATTTATTTATTTATTTATTTAGTCATTATAATGAGAAACATGACCCGGTATCTCAAAATGTTTATTTTTTTTTATCTGTTTTTATTTGTTTAAACTTAAAACTTATCTTTTAAACATAGAAAGTCAATATGTTGGTAGGGTGACCAGGTCCCAATAAACCAAAAGAGGGACAAGGGGTATGTTTGTGAGGGACAAAGTGGGACACCACCTAACCCCCCCCCCCCCCGACAAGATTTAAAAAAAAAAAAAAGACTGCAAGTCTTATATGTTTTTCCCTTAACAATAATAATAATAATTATGTATAATAATATTACAACAATAATAATAGATTATAATATAATGTAGGCTAATGTAATATATAATATAATATAATATAATATAATATAATATAATATAATATAATGAAGCTCAACAACAGAGCATAAACAATAACAATTATTGCTGACCGGTATGACAGGGTGTGTTGGACAGTGTGGTAAACTGTAGTCACCTCAGCTGCTGTTACTTTGTCGGCTTCATCGTTTTTTGGTCGGAGAAATGCGTCCATAGACTTTAACATCTCTTTTCGGAAACGTGTTTCTTGTGGGACTCCGTCTGTCGATGTCGTTTAATGTCAAATTCGCCCCCGTGCCCAATAGAGAAGGAACTTTTACAAAGTTGACAATAAACCCTCTCTGAATCCCCCTGGACTTTTTTCACCCACAAGTATTCGCTTTCTCACTCTCTTCTGTAGCTGCATCGTCTCTTCTTGTTTGGCGTCTCCCCTTCCTCCATTTCCAAAGAAGAACGTGCGGTGTGAGTGTCATTCACTAGCTGTCACCTCAGCTGTTGGTAGCGCGGAGAAAATTAGGGGCGGGCCTAAACGCCGTACGTGCGGTGCTACTATGACAACAACAAACAGCCCAGAGTGCAGTAACATCACCGGCTTCTCATTGCTGGGGCCTGAGGGGGATGTTGTGCGGGACATGGTCTCAATTTGCGTGATGCGTGAAAAGAGACAGAAAATGCGTGAAATCACGCGCAAAGCGGGACATCTGGTCACCCTATATGTTGGTGATAAAAAATAAATAAATAAAAATCACATTCTGCTGTTTGTAGGTGTTTTTTTGTCAAATGTTTTGGTAACGTTTCATCAAACGTTGAGCCAAAAAGAAAATGTTGTGCATACGGTACAAATTACAGCAAGATGTTAAATATCACTGCAGTCATATTTGAATGAAGACTTGTGAAGATACAGATGTTAATGGATTTAGCATATTTTTAATTATATAGTGATGGATTTTTGAATTGACTGCACATTGCAGTGTGGCAAACTTTAGTCACAATTCAGATGTGCCACCCACCACAGCGTCTGGAAATTATTCACTGGAATCATACATATTTAATGATTACTTCCTTTTTGCCAGAAAATACTCTTAATACCTTTTATTAAATTCCTTCAAAGTCTTCACTACATACATTATATTAGTCTGGACAGACATGCTGCAAACTGTAACTTGACTTGATTGTTGGAGACATTTTTATTTTATATTTTTCTTTTGTTGTGTTTGTTTTTTCATTGTCTGTTTTCAGACTTGCATATTTTCATTTGTTGTGCCAGTGATATTGTACGAGCACTTATGGTTTACATTTACCCACTGTATGTAAAATTTAACACTTATTACTGTATGTATACACACTGCTGATGATTTCAGCTAATAACTTGTTGATAATACTTGACATTATTGATCCATCTTTATCATATTCTGAGCCAAAGATGATTCATACTTAACCTGAAGAAACACTTTTAATATTGACTCATATACTGCATATTAACTGCTACAGTAAATGACACATGAAGCTTGACTTACAGTATATTTTTACATTATTTGCACTGAGATTTCAAATAAAGGACTACACTCACACAAGTAGTGACTTTCATGGTAGTGTTGTTTATTCATGGTTGTAAAAGAGGCAGAACCATGAGAAAAGATAGGTGGAAGTTATAAGTCCGTAGATGATATAATGATGAGACACATTTAAGTTGGAAGTAGTTCAGACAGAGAATACAAATCAGCATAGCTGTGAGAATTTAAAAAAAAAAGTTGACTGAAATGAAAACCATGACTACGAGGAATCTAGTATTGTTATCGGCACGCTAAAGCTAAAATAAAATATAATAGAAATAAAAAGGGGTAATTACAGTCATTTAAAGGACAGTACACACTATAAGCACTCTACACATGCAGTCCTTCAGGAGTTAGACATTCTGTGCTTGTATGTAAAGATGTAAATACACCACCTCAAGGTTTATTAAGCATCTCATGATTAGGTGAAGTGTCCTGTTAGTTTTGCCTTTTGGTTCGCCGTGGCCGACCCTTCACTAAAACAGGATGAATAAACACAGGTTAGGGAGCAATGCGTGGAGACGGCCTTAGTATTAATGCCCTGCAACCTGAAGCACAGCTCATTCTCCTTGATTACACATCATGACATACAATAACAAAAAAAAAAAAAAGAACTGCTTCTCCAGTGTCTTTACTGCAACTGGAAACACACAAGTATTCAATGATAAAGTCCATACGCTCAGAGTGGAGTTTTACACAAGAAAGTCCAGGTTATGATTGATCATGCAGCTTCCTAACAGTGACATTGTCATTTACATGTTCTGTAACAACTGTATCTATGTGTATGAAGTTAGACTGTGACGATCTAAAAGTAAAGTGTGGTATGAGTTCTCAGACAGTGGTTTATAAAAAGAGGTTCACAGTGCTCTCTCACAGCAAGCAATCATGGCTCAATCTACTTTGTGAGAAAAAGCGCAAGAAGTTTAAAAAAAAAAAAGTTACATAATCTAAAACAAAATGAAATATGTAAACTCATACAAGAGCCACGTTTCCACCACAGAGACCTTTGTCAGGGACTAGGAACCTTTGGACAAACCTGGTGTGTTTCCACCACAGGGACTTTCCTCAGGGACCAGGAACCTTTGGAGGAACTCAGTGTGTTTCCACCACAGACGCCTTCCCCAGGGAACTAGGAACCTTTGAAGGAGCCCGGTGTTTCCACCACAGGGACTTTCACCAGGGACTAGGAACCTTTGGAGGTACACAGTGTGTTTCCACCACAGGAAATTTCACCAGGGACTAGGAACCTTTGGAGGCACCCCTTTGAGGAACCTGGTGTGTTTTCACCACAATAAGTTGGAAACTTTAGAGGAGCTCTGTGTTTCCACCACAGGGACCAGGGTCTATATTAAGTTCTGGGGGCATTATTTTACCCCCAAAAAGTTCCTGCTCGAGGGCGAGTCCTTTCCAATGTATAGGGACCTTGGGGGTGGGGCTTGCAGTGCTGAACATTTCTGATTGGTTGTGTACTCGCCACCATTTAAAAAAAAAATTTTTTTTTTGTACAAACAATCATTGCTTCCAAGTGACTTATTTGCCTAATCTCAGTCTTTAGACCATGGTGGAAAGACAGACAACAATGGACTGAAGGAACTATTTAGTTCCTGGGACTAAAAGTTCCAGGTACGTTGGGTGGAAACGTGGCTTATGTAGCATTTCTGCCTGCTTCTGACTTTCACAGAAACAGAAAGAAATCAAGGGGCAAACGCAAAACAAATCGAGGCTCAAACAATTTGAATAAATGAAAAAAAAAACATGAACTTAGAATTTGTTTTACACATTCCTTCATATTTAAAGACTTACAGCCAGGAACAAATACATTATCAACCCTTGGAATAATCAACAAGCACAATGCTTGGCAACACTTCCCAGGCTGACTCACTGACTTTTGTTATGAACCACGCTCAAATCACAAGGTTCAAACAAAATCATCTGCAAGTTTGCAGCACCACAATCTGGTTTGAGAAATATTAAACCAAACTTCCAAATAATATAAAGATCTAAAGCACAATACAACATACCTGCAAGTTAAGGCTGTGATAAATGCTTCAGATTAAAAAAAAAAAAAAAAAGACCCAGATGTGATTTAGCTTGTATGCAGTTGATTTAATCAAAATATTGGATTATGGAAACATCAACATGGACTTTGTATGACTGCACTTCCCAGCTGTAGCTGTCCTGGCCCGCTAGCATGTAATTTCATCAGCGTCAGAGATAAAATTAGCACTATGCAATTTGTTGTTCTCACTGTCAGAATTTACCGCCAGTTAAATGAGAGGGTTACAAGCTTCTCTTTCTGCATTCACTGTTTTTTAAAAGACACTTGGACATATTTTTTGAAACAATCCAAATACATTCTAGTGGTTACAACAGTTTAGTAATACTCTTTTTTTTAAAAAAAACCAGGGTGATAATAAAACCCTAAAACCTCACATCAAGTGTGTGGGCCCTGTAGTAATAGACATGCATAAAAGGCCAGATGGAGTGGACAAGACAGAATGCATCACTCACTCACAACTAAAAGCCTCTAATAATTAAAAACCTTTATGCAATCAATCGTTTTTACACTGTATACAAAATTGGCACACGCTAACGAGGAAAAATAGGTTAATAAGCCAGCGACAAATGATATCAAAACAACATAAAAGCGTAACTGTGTAGCTGTGGCTTGCTCGAAGGGTGCAATGATAGCAGACAAAAAGCGAAAAATGAAAAAGAGGCGGGGGAAAAAGGAGGCCAGCCTTGAGGACCGATCCAACATTCTCCAAATCTATGATTCAGTCTTTTTTTTGTTTTTCTTTAGGAAGGAAGGAGTGCGGAACTTCTTTTTCTTTTTGGAGGGTGATTTGCTTGGAGACTCTCCCATCCTGGTCGCCGGCGTCAGCGGGTTCCTCCCCCTCGGCTGCGTCTGCAGTGGCATCTGCGTGGTGGCGTCTGCGGTGGCGTCTGCGGGCGGCGGCAGCAGCAGGGGCAGAGGCGGAGTCTTCGGCAGGAAGCGCTGGGGCGTCGGAGGGGTCGTCGGGTGTTAAATCTGGAAGGGTCTGTCTCAGGGTGGCTGCGTCGCTCTCGTCCTTATAGGTTTGTTCTGGCAAGGACTCTGGCGGGAGGAGGAAGGAGAAAGTTATCGATCACAGTAGACAAACTGATGGATCTGCGCTGCTGAGCTTCCACAACACTGAGGCTACAACAGATCGACCACTGGATAAGCTGTTAAATCCACTGATTTTCTACTGAAGAAAGTATCCACTTGTCACTGCAAGAGTTCACACAACTTGGCCTCTATGAGACTGATGTATTTAAATGGCAACTTGGACCCTATTTTCCCATGTTTTTGTGGGACAACATTTTTGAAATTGGTCCGGTACCGAGGGAGTAAGTCCACTAAAAGTGCATGTTTTTGCCACTGTCAGGTTCCGTAGTTATTTTAAGTGTCTGACAACATTATAGAAAGAATACCTCAGAGACAGACTTTATTTAAAGAGTAAGATACACTTTGTTTAACCAGAAACAGCCGTTTTAATGCTCTTGCAAAACTAGCCAGACCCCTTACAAAAACCGTCATTTTCACATCGTCCTCTTTTCTGAAATTTGACAGAAACAAAATAAAACTCACCAAAAATGTCTTGCCTCGTCGTTCCACTGTTCCAACAATCACAAACTCTGCTTGTTTGGTCGAAATAAACCCCTTTATTCACAGAAACAGATGTGAAAATACAAACCATTCCTTCCCACTGCTTCTCTTGACGTCCGACCTCCATCTTGCTCCTCTCCCGATATTTTCACATCTAACACAGTGAATATCAAGTTTATTTTGACCAAAGCAGTGCTGGTGATTGTTAGAAACAAAATAAAACCCACCAAAAACGTCTTTGGCTCGTCTTTCGCTGTTCTGTCGAGTTTGAATCAATATCTAACAAGATCTAAGAAAAGTAACCACCTGTTTCAGCCTCCTTTCACTGGCAACCAGTATTTTTTAGAATTGATTTTTAGGATCTGACTTTTAAAGCTCTTCATGGCCTCTCATGTTTTATATCTGACCACTTAGTCTCTTACGAGCGGATAAGCAGCCTGAGATCCTCAGGCAGAAGTTTTTTTATCTGAACCCCAGGCGCTGCTCAAAACTAGAGGTGACGGGCATTCACAGCCTGAGGAAATCAGGTCAGCAGAATGAGCGACTTCTCTTAAATCTCCTCTTCAAATATACTTTGATCAGACTGATTTTACTACATTTTCATAGACTGCGTTCTGTTGGGTTTTATGTGTTTTACTTGCTTTGATTCTTACTGACTGCTCTTTGTTAGTTTTATTTGTTTTATTGGTTGTAATTGCCATCTTGTTGTGTGTTTTATTTTCTTGGATTTAATTTATTTGCTTGGAAATTACGATCACATTGTTTTAAAGTAGCCACCTTGTGTGGAGCACTTTGTAAAGTGTTCAGAAAAATGCAGATTATTATATTATTATGATTATTAAGATCGCAATGCTAAAATTACAGTTTTACAAAGGAAGTCTGGTGAGTGTCTGGTCAGACAAAATGCATTTTACTCTTTAAAAAAGGTCTCTCTCTGTAGCGCTCCTTTCCATAATGTTGTCAGACACTTAAAAAAACAATCTGAGCCTGTCAGTGGCAAAAAACAAGAACTTTCAGTGGACTTACCTTGATGGTGTGCAGTTGCCCGGAGGAATTATGTTTGCAGCTTAGTTTTTCTTCTGACGGCTGCAGTGCTCTCCCTCAATACTGGATCAGTTTCAAAAATTGTTGCCCTTAATGGCCTCTTTGGCACAAAATCATGGGAAAATAGGGTCCAGGTTGGAAAAGTTACTGTTTAAATCAGTTCAATATATACAGTTGACTTTGAGGAATATAAAGAATATATGTGCTCTTTAGTTAAACACAGCCTTAAAGCACAAAAGTCTAAAACTTCCACAGGCAACATTCACACTAAAACCTAAAAGAGCACTGAACAAACACTTTAATAAAATAACACCCCTGACACCAAATCCAAAAGCCAAACCAAGATGCACTTGTCTCATTTATATTGCGTAGCAGAAAAGCATCTCTCCCAGACTCACTATGTTTACTTGTTACCTTTAAGAATGACAATAAGCAACTAAAAATAAGACTTATTAACGCTCTTATTTTGACAGGCCCAAGCTGGTACACAGCACTTTCATTTTACCTTCACTTATGCAGGGAAAACTTAATGAGTGCAATTCCCTGGCTCTTTTGCACCCTGTGTGTACAAACAAAGAAAAGTGAAAAGTCTGCAATGTTTTCAAAGACTGTGATACTAACACAGTGAGTATAACATGTCAGGGGAGGGGATACAGTGAAATTAATTCAAAACTGGTGCAGCTCTCAAGTTTAATTATGTTAAAATTAGGCCTTAAATTATCAATTAAGAGTTAGAAAGTCTTAGCCAGTGAGTACAGTTTTATATTTGATTGCAATTTAATCCAGTTGCTGGGAGTTTAGAAACTACCTTGATGTTTCATCTGACTCTCAAAGTTTGAATGTATGAAATTAAATTAATTAATTATTTTAATTAATTAAATATTTACTTTTTGTAATAGAAATAAAAGCAGATTTGTCAAATGTAGTCCTTTTTTCATACTTGCCAGTGACTTAATCTGTTCTAAATTAAGCTACTAAGAGCATACCTGGCTAATTTACTTATTAGCTAATTTAGTAACCACTTTCGAGGCTAAGAATTAGCATGTCGTTAGCTAACTCACGGTACACTGTGTGTTGGGTAATGTCATTGGCTCTGTCTGATCTTATTGGATTGGTGGACATTAAACGTTAAATGCGTCACCCCAAATAGTGTTAGCTAGGTTTAGCAAAACACATATGTTGTGCCTCAATCTCAAAATCTAAAAATGTCAATTGCCATTTCAGTTGGTAAAATACAAAGATCACTGGCTGAAAACAAGGCACTGCTTTTGTCTCATTCTTTCTCGTACACCCACCTTTTTGAAAATTACAATGATAACTAGAGTTTACCAGTTGAAATTGGTGGTAATTAATGTAGCAACAGTCACTTTTGAGTAGAAAACTGACAGCTAATTTGAAATGAAATATGTAAAATCAGCAGATGTGTTTGTTTCTGTTGTCATTTTCAGCTGTAACTTTTGAGGATATATAGTTAAACACTACAGTCTGACCTATCTTACATTCCTGTTGAGCTTACTTTATGTACTGTGATGATTTGCTAGCTTCTTTGATAAACCAAATCTACCCAACAGCGACATCTGTTGTCGCGGTTAAGTTCTATCTCCAACTTAATGTCAGGCAACAGAACTAAACTTGGATTTAGATGACGAGGGTTTGGGTCGGGCTTTGGACAGCATTTTGTTGGGCTTGGGCTTTTTCAGCTTAATCTTTCAGTCCGGTTAAAGTTTTATCTCCAACTTAATGTTAGGAAAAAATAAAATGTATTTTAAGAGAGTGAAGAGGTAATAACACTTTGGATTAACAGTTTGGAAAAAACATCGAACATGTTGCTGGCCATTAAATTGTACATGTCTTTCAGCGGTTGTTTTCTACCTAATGTTACTGTTAATAAAGATTTTGATTGGTTCTAAAGTTTGAATAACGCTTAATGAATTGAGGCTTTCTAGTAATTAATCTGGTGATAGTATTCCTAAAGTGACTGTGTCAACTTAGAAAATACTGCCCAGCAAAATGAGTTTAGAAGCAATAAGTGCAGGATCCTAGGAGGTCAGCTATTCAGGAGGCCTCCACAGATCAGTGGTCCAAACGGCATCCAAACCACTGCACTTCAAGTTCAGGTAGAAGCTCACACAGTGCAGTCAGGTGCAAAACAGCTACAGCTTCGTTCACTTTGAATATCGCTCACATGCTACTATAGAGGCTAGCATGGAAAAACCCCTCTGTCAAGACCTAAGAAAACACCACGCATCAGTCTTCATTTTACATTTCTCATGTCTGTCGGAGCAGAGATGAGGCCGAACACACAAACAGATAAAATGGAGACTAAACAACACCACACAGCCAACCATCTTTGAAGCTAAACCAACAGCGGTCTCAGCAAAGCCAGCAGGTTTGGGTTGGAAAAGCCACACTGAAATAAAGCACTGATGTACCTGGTAAAGGACTCGTCTGGAAGACAAAACAACATTTAACGGATTTTCAAAAGACATTACCTGATTTTTCCATGAAAACAAAAATATACAGTGTCACGTAACATTGATAGGATGTGCATATGTGCAAGAGAGGTTTGGTTAATTTGAGAGTGGATCGTTGGCAGGAAGAAAAGAGAGTTATCTAACGAAAAAGGTTTGGTGGGTTGTAGGATTTACTTCAGGAACATCCTCCACTCCTGACTGCTGACAGGGTAAATTTAGGACTTTAATGAATATTATAGCTCAAAGATGACACCTAAAATAGGTTTGTAAGGAAAATGTATCAAGATGACTATTTCTTCTAATATCTTGCCATGATAAAATTAGATTTTTTTTATTTTTATGAGAGGGAGGAGCTCTGATAAACCCCCATCAACCCCAAGAAAGAAAGTCAGAGAAGTTCAGAGAGAGTTAAAACCGTCAAACCCCGGAAAACGGGTTAGTTCAGAACACAGAACAGCTCTACTAGTGAAGCCATGCACAGAAAACGGGTAAATAAATGATGAAAACGCAGGCATGGAGGTGGAGGGTGGAGGGTCATTGGAAGGGTGGTGGTGGTGGTGGAGGAGTTGGAACAGTACGTACTTACTATGGCAACAGGTACTCTTTTGTATTTCCATCTCCTGATTGTAATCGCAGCCACAAAGAAGAAAAAGCACAAGTAGAAACAAATGTCTATGCAGATCAAACCACAGGCACCGTGTTAAATTAAAAAAGAAATTAAAACGTGAAATAGAGGAGGGAAAAAAAAAAAAGAAAAAAAAACACCAGAAGAAAATTTTAAAAGAATGGTTGGGACCATTCTTAGTAAAACTCCAAAAAGATGGAGAATGGAAGTGAAGGGGTAAAGGAGAAACCGTACATAGAGACATATGTTATATTACAACATTTCATTTTTATTAGATTACACCTGCGATCAAAGCTACTCATCCCCTTCCTCCCTAATTCTGACCATAACTGTCTGCTGCCTATAACAAGTAATAACTGGATAAATAATAATTGGAATAATGCCAATTACTGTTTGAATAAAAATAACTAAGATAATAACTTCCTGGTATTTTTAAAGGAAACTAAAACAGAAAGAAAGGTCAGGACATCACTTTGAACCCAGTGAGGGAAGACCACTCCCTTTATCTCTCCTCTCACAGGTTACCAATCTAGGTGATGGAGGCACTGCTGTTTTGATGTGTTGTTATTTTGCTAATGTTTTATGTGTTTTCGTCTATTTAACTGTGATATACCCTATTCTATTTGCATTTTCATTTGTATCTTACTTTAACTAGGGGTTTTATTTGTCGTGTTATTTTACCTCAATTATGGCATTCAATTGTTGTTCCAATGTTCCTGTCTTTTTTATATGAAGCACTTGTGCTTATAATGTATTTGTTGCTAAGCACCTTGAGATGCATCTTTTGTACAAAAGGTGCTATACAAATAAAGTTTATTATACTATTAGTCTTGAGAGTTCTTCTATTTGAGGAAGCATTTCTTCATCAAAGCTTGTACAATACAGATATATTAGGTTGTAGTGTGTTTTTCCATGTATCTCCCATAAGCTTCAATAGAACTGACCCAAAAGTATGGCACCAAGCAGAGCGATGTGAGCGTTGGTTTACGATGTAATGACTTTTCTTTCTTTTTTTAGTTTCCTTGGTATTTTTAGGGCCTGTTCTGGTATCATAGTGGATGATACAGTTTACATAGGTGTAATCCAATAGTAATAAAGACCAAGAGGGAGAAAAATAAAAAAAAAAAAAGAACAAAACTAGACTGAGATGTCTGCACTGGGGTCCATCAATAAATGCTAAAAATACTTTTTAATTTTTCAAATTTAGACTATTTGCTGACATGTGCTGGAGACTGTGTATTAAAGCCTTATCTGCTCCTGTAATTTTCTCTCTCATAGACCTGATTATCTAATCAAAACCTCTTGGCCTGTTATTACAGGAAACACAGCACAGCACCCATAGTAGTATTATTAAAGACCACGACATGAACAGACCCCAAGACAGACAGGCAGGTAGACAGGCAGGAGCCTCCGCATTCCCTCTGAAGACCCTAGAAAAGCCCCAAAAGCCCAGCCAGCGGACTGGAGAAACCCATGCTGAGCCAGGCGGGCCGGGTGTGTCGAGTTCTGTCAGGCCAACCTACCTTCCTCTGCTCTGATCGGGGTGCTAGGTGGCGTGGCGGGTTTCTGGCCTTTGGACTCCTCCTCAGGCTCTACTAGCTCCTCCTCCGTGTCTGAATGAAATGAAACGGTAAGAAACAGTTTATAACAAATAAATAAGGACTATAAATCAAGAAATCATTAGATGATGTGAATTTAAATTATTTATTTAATTTTGCTTGAACCCCACATTTTTGTCTTAAAGAATCTTACAGGGATAATTTGGATTATTTGAAGTGGCGTTTGTATGTGGTACTCATCAACACATCCTGAGTTTGGAGAAGCAGAGAGGAGTACCAGATTTACCTCGCCGTCAGACAGCCTTTTACAATGGGAAATCACCTTTACATAAGCCAAATATTAGCCATTTTACATTGCAGATAATCAGATTTGCTGGTCTACCACTGCCTGTTTGTGCTAAAGTGTGACTTCGGTGACGCCGAACTATTTGTTTTAAAAACACTGAAGTCACACAGTAACAAAAACAAACTGACTAATCGAAGGCAGCAGTAGACCAGCAACTCCCATGTTCTGAGAGGTAAAATCAGTGTTTTTGCCAAGTCTGGTTGAGTGAGAGAAAGCGATACTTGGCTTATGTAACTGATTTCCCGTCGGAAAAGGCTGTCTGACAGCAAGGTAAGAAGAGAAAATATTCTAAATATAGCCTACATCTAAACAGATGTTGATTTTTTTGGATGGGCCCTTGTCTAAGTGGCTAAATTATGTCTTTCTGCTGACAATGTCAATAGCAGTACAATGCTTGAGTTTCTGTGCTGGTACTCCTCTCTGCTTCTACAAACTGGGGGCATGGTGTTCACCATCTACTGTAGCTAACACTGACTATTGATAAGTATCCCACTTAAAATAATCCAAACTGTTCCTTTAAAAAGGTTAACACCAATAACATCGCAACACAAAGGGAGAACAAGACAAAGAAACAAATCAGGGAAGAAGCCTTAATCAGGAGAACACTGCAAAAGCTTTCCAACCAATCCCACAAAAGTCCACCTTAAAATGTCCCAAACAAACCAAACTATCATTAGTTTTATTGGAAATCAGTCAGAGGCACAGGAGGGAGAGTGGACACCACAGGAGATATTTCCAGGAGAGGTTAGCAGGAAGAGAAGGAGGACACCAGTATTCATGTCCACACACGGGAGGCTCTGATTGGATGACTGAGCTCAGACACAGCTTCCTCACAAGTTAGCACAACACACTCCACTGCAAAAGCTCTTTTAGACTCGAGAAGGGGTGATTTTAAATCTCAAAATGAGCTTGCTTTCACTCCTCACATCCTCTCTGCTCAGCTGCTCGTCCAATCAAACTGCAGAAAGTTATCTGATCTGCCACGACTCTGATGCCTTTGCACAAGATATCAGAGAGAGGGGGTGAGGGGAAAAATAATCAAGCAAAGGCTTCGAAGATTGAACTGTGGGTAGGGAGGATGCTTGCGCAGGGTAAAAACAACGGTAGCAGGCTCCGAACCCCCAGAAAAAGGAGAGGACACAGCAGGCAGGGATTTCCCACAACTCCCAGTACAGCGCTATGTAGTGAGACGGGCCAAGGCTGAGCAGGGGAGGAGGGAAGCGGAAGGCCGGCTTTTAGGCAGGACTCCGCTTCGACTGGTGTACCTGGAGCCTGATCTGCCAGAACCGCCTCTACCACTGACGGCTCCTTGCTGAGGGCTCGCAGCACGGCGGAGTGGAACTCCTTATGAGGGGATTCTGGAGTTGAAAGCATCTCACCCACGGTCGAAAAAACATCATCTACGACCATCTCTGCTAAGTCTGCGATGCCCCGATCTCGCTCGGCCCTGCTGGCGGGGCCGAGGGACGGAGAGTCCCGCTCAGAGGCCGGTGTGGCAGGTGTGGCAGCTGGAGCTGGGGCTTTGTCTATGATGGGTGAGTCAGTTGCAGAGTGTAGCGGTGTGGAGACAGAGGCTTGATCCCCTGGTAGCGTTTCGGGGTCAGGACAGGAGGCTGATTCATCCGTACTATCGTCTCGTCCCTTCACTGTGAATTCATGTGCGTGTGTGTTTGTGGAGAGATAACATCACAGTTTGGCCAGCCTGAAGTCCATTAAGTTTTTGCATGATTCTGCTGGAAGTTTTTTTTTTTTTCCTTTACTACAAGTATCTTTTAAATGACTTCTAATTCTAACAGCTTACAGCTCAGGTGATCTCTACTCAATGGACCGTTTGCTAAGCCCCTGCTCCAACAGCAAATGCCCAATCACAGCCTAGCAACTGTAACTAGGCACCACAGCCCTGTCAAATTTTATATTTCTCTACATTTTTTGAAGTGGTGTTCATCAGGTTCTAAGAAGAGCATCTTTGTTGTAGTCTGTAAAAAACATAGAACACCACAACTTTGACATATGCTGCAAACATTAGCATGTCTGGCTAAATAGCTAGCTAGTTAGCTAGTAGGTCTAAGCCAGGTTAATTTAGCTTAGTGGTTCCCAAACTTTTCTGGCGTGCCCTCCTTCAGAAGCCATATAAAGTTCACTCCCCCTCACCCCACATTTACTATCAATCAGCTAAATTTTTGTGAAATAAAAGATGGCATGATAGCATCTGTGAAATCCTGGTTCCTGTTTCACTCTATATTTCTGCACTGTGGGGGTTCAAAGTCTGCGCCCCAATTTGGAAACCACTAGCTTAGCTCTTTTCCTGCCTTTCTTCTTGGGGCAATCGCAGTCTGGCTGGTCTGGTTGACCATCTCTAGGTCCGCTGCACTTAATCTAATCCCTGCACATCCTTTTTCCACATTAAACAGTGGATTTCTGTCATCAACTGTATACATAGATGTGTCTTACTTCACCATCTGACCAATGTTTGCTGGGATGTAGCTTTAGCCTCAGTCTTTTAACATTAACATTATACCACTTTCTGCATCATGTAGCTCACATTAGATATCTACACACATGAAAACTGCTGGTGAGAATCATCATATTAGCTGACAAAGTCCAGGTTCGTCAACTAGAATTGAAAACCTGCTTTTGTTTATTTCACTGCAGAATTGAAGACCTCATGGTTCAACAGTTTCGATGTCAAATCTGCCACCGTTATCACTGTGCAAGAATGGAAAGCTTGACAGGTATAGCAACAGTAACTAATTGAGGAGGGACTTAGCAAAGGGTAAATTCTTGCCTGTATCTTTGCTCGGTGTGTAGACTCATCTAAGTGACATTTCAGTGTAATGTTCTTTGCTTGAGGGAGGTCAGAGAAGAGTGATTACAGAAGGAGAGAGCTGTGAATTATACAACACAATTCCCTCTGGTATATGCAAAGCAATTTTACCCTGAGAAGGATTAAAACAGTCAAGTGATTAAGCTCTCACCTGCACTGATATAAATGCTGCATTATGCACATGTATCATTATCAGATCAGAGTGGAATTCTCTTGGCCAGGACAAAAAAAAAAAAAAATCTGTTAAGGTCAATTTCTATTTATGAAACTTGTTAAAAAAAGACAAAAAAAATGTTGGCAAATTCAATATGAGCTGACAGCTGTGGCAAAAATTCAGAGAAATTCCATTACAAAGAAGTAGAGGGGGTGCTGAAAGTGTGTTTTTTCTTTTCACATTATACTGAGATTCATGTCATCTCCTCCTCTCCACTCGCCTCCTTTACCTTCAGGCCCTTTCTGTTTCTGCTCCACCTCCTTGCGGTACTCCTCCAGCTCCTGGTCGGTGAGTTTGGTGAAGGGGTTGGGACCCTGCTTGCTGACGATGACCTTGGGCTGGTACTCCTTCTCGATGATGGCCTTGGACGCGGTCACCAGCTCCCCCTTCAGGACACACAGAAGGAAGGCAGAAAGAGATGAGACGTCACGGTGAGACAAACAGACGACAAGTTACTGCAGGTGACACATGGAAGGATTTAATATATAGAAAACTAGCAGCAGTGACAGAAAATCTCATGTAGTTTAAAACTTGAACAGGATTACATTCAGATTAGAGGCAGTTTACACATATATCTAATACGCAGCATGAGCAGAAGTGTCAGCCACTGATGAATAAATGTATCTTCAGGGCAGAAGTTAGAGCTAACAGGCCATTTTAACATTCAGGAAGCAAATGTTATGGTGTAAAATTAAAAGTTACGTATAATATAATCATATTAGAAAAGAGCAGCATTTCTCCTTCTTCATTCCATACAATAACGATAAAAGCCAAACTGACAGATGTGAAAGAGCCAACAGTACATCACCAGGCGCACAAGAGGTAGTCAAGTGAAGAAAAAAAAAAAAGCCTAACTAAACAGTTGTGTTCTTTCACTTACTGCTTACAGCTTATTTGTAAAGGGAACCTATTATGCTTTCCCTTATTTTTATTATATATATATATAATATTACAATGTTGGATGTGCATATTAAACTTAGCCAAAGATTCAAATAATGAGGTAAAAAGCTCAGGCTTCAGACAGCTCTGAATACCTAGGATTCCAACATTTTTTTCTCTTCTATCACAATGAACTGAGATCAGCTGGTAGTAGATTTCTTTACTGGTCATCTGCTCCACCCACAAAGTACAGGATGCGCCCCTCCACCCGCTCATTCTCTCTATTGGTACTGAGGACTCATACCGAGGTCTCTTATCAGGATCATATTTTATGGAGAAAACATTTTCTGGGTTTCCCCTCTGATGTCCTCCGGCTACTCTGCCTGAACTCTCTGTGATTTACTGTGTTTCTTGATCAACAGATAGCTTTGCTTGCTGCAAAAGTAACCGCTAACTGCTGCTAATTGAAACTTAGCAGCCATTAATGGTCAGATCAGCTGATTCTCCTCCCCAGGTCCCCCTGCTGGGGGCCTGAAAACCAGCAAGTAAAGCTGCCAAGAAACTCTGATTTTTTGCTTGATGTTGTTGTTTTTTACAGTAATCAGTGAAGCCCAGCCTCTTAAAATGTGTGCCCTTTATAGCTATGCCGTTCACTCTTGAGCATGCCTGTATGAGAATGAGGTGGGGTGGGTGGCAGGCCTCAGGAAGTTGGCCAATCAGAAGAAAGGGGGCTTTTCGGAGGGCCTTA
Organism: Lutjanus argentimaculatus; assembly: GCA_034769285.1. NCBI lineage: Eukaryota > Metazoa > Chordata > Actinopteri > Lutjaniformes > Lutjanidae > Lutjanus > Lutjanus argentimaculatus. Next base: position 35,124,649 of record JAWZSL010000005.1, on the reverse strand, counting down.
AAGAGACAGGAGCTAAAAGAACTTGTTTCAGACAGAGGATGAACTGAGGAGCTGCATAAAGGGCCAGTAATAAAATAAATAAACAATTGTTTGAACTGTGAATCATGTGAAGCTGCTCTTGAGGAGTCCCAGGATAAAAAATATGGAGCATAAAATGAAATGAGCATAATAGGTCCTGTTAACATTCTGTTCGAAACATGCAGGAAAGTCCAACATCACTCGATCTAATGCCGATCCTCTTTATTGCCCACTTCAACTTGCAAAAATCCGTTTTGAAACAAGAGTGAAATCTCTCCTGCGGACAAACTCATGACATCAATCTTTTACCTCGAGGATCCTAACTGGCACAAACAAAAGCATTAATTTAAGGCTCTATAGTGCATTATCATGTAGACAAGACAACTGTAGGTGCGACTATACAAACATAAGACAGAAAAATGGCCTCATTCTAGCACTATTATTTGCTTCATCTATACAGGCCCAGACATATGAAGTGCCTTTCTGCAGGCTCAGACTGGAATGACTACAGGATGATGTGAAGAACAGGTGAATAGTATTTGTGACTGGAGCAGTAAGTACCTTTCTAAATGATTTAGCAGGACTATAGGACCCCTCGGACACATCGAGGCCATCAATAGTGTCTGTACAGTCAGACAGAGGGGCGTCCTGCAATAGTAAACCCAGTGAGGGGAAGGGAGGCACAACCCAGCTCTTAAAACACCAGCACATTCAAATCAGCAGTCTGTCCGTCAGGCAGGCATGAATGTGTGCAGGAACATACCAGCGTTCACACACACAAAGGTGGAAAGAGTACCACGGTACCTCACTCGAGTTTAAGCATTATCAAAGTAATCCTCAAGCAGATTTGAGGATACTTGTGTCGAAAACTGCTCAAGTAAAAGCAAAACAAACTTTGGGTAAAAGATATTTATGGTCACTATGAAAGGGCCAAATTGTCCCACTCACCATGATCATTTCAACGAGAATACACACTTAAAAATAGCATAATTAGCATAATTTTAGGAGACTGTCTTTCGCAAAAGAGCCTAAAAGTGGATACGTCCTCCTGGTTAGAAAATACAAATCCATCTGTATGTTTATCTATAATTCCTCCTTTTTTAAAAGGAAATTAGAAGCATTTTTGGTTCATTAAAAAGCTATGTGAGATCTTACTAAAAGCAGGGTTAATTGTCTGGGATTAGTTACTTTCCACCTCTGCATACACACACACACACACACACACAGAACATACAGACATACACAAACACTGGAAAGGCATGCAAAGAGAGAGATGGTTCTGTAAATAGATGTGGGGAAGGTGAAAAGCATAGCTGTGATGGAACAAACAGCCAAGCTCATGCACTGTAAAGACAAACTTTCCACACAGGGGGGTGCTATACAGTATGTGGTTCATACAACACTAGGTCAAAACCCAGCATATCGCTCGACTGTGTACAGCAGGGGTCTTAAACTACATTTTGTCTAGGGGCAAGAGTTTTTAGAAGCCGAAACTGTGGGAGCTGGACTTTCAAATTAAAGAAATTACATTTATTTGGGCCTAATTAGCCTGTTATTGTTAACTAACATTGATTGTGTAAGAAATCAAAAATATTTAGCCTGTATCAGTGTGAACAGACTCTACAAAAAACAGGATATCCATAAATATAAACTAGATGCTTAACTAGAGAACAGTTTCATACCTCTGCCAAGGAGGCAGTTTGCTAAGGAGTGATTGAGTTTAAATCTCTAGACTGCAGTCCTGATTTGCAGGAAAAATGATTCAACTCTAACCAGGTTTGACGTCATTATGCAGTTGCCCTGTTATCATACACGTGACACCTGTTGTTACTGATGGTAACTAAACTACAGGTCACAGAATTCTGGGGCCAGCAGAAAAAATGTCTTATTTTAATAGTGAAGTCAAACAATTACTGGCCCTTTTCCGTCATTCTGTGAGCAGCTGTGATCCGAGTTTACGCCGCACACGGCCATGAGTCTGAACGGTGTAAGTGAGAGGCGTTCAGTTGGAGCTCTTCATCTAATGACAGCTCACTGTGGCTGCTCCTTCCATCACTCCCTGCAATATTTCAAACTGATCCGCTGTCAAAAATGCCAAAAACGACTGATTGACGTGTTTTGTAAGCCAAATTTTTGATTAACCGTAGTGGTGAAGCACAGCTTACTGACAAAGAACCTGAATTTTGTGTGACTACTTCATAATAAAAGTCAATTCATGTTTCGCCAGTTAAATGATTTTAATTTGTGCAGCAGTAGCATTTTTTCCTGGGGTTTTCTGCAGATATACCCAGTTCTGAATATTGCAAATGTGGCATCAATGAGGAGGCGGACTGTCATTGCAGCTCTCGCGTCAAGAGTTACCAAGGATATACTGTTTGCGCCTTTTTTGAAAGAGCAATAGCCAATGGGGAAACTCCAACACTCGACCGACCAATGATCAAACTTCATCATTCACAGACTTTCTCCTTTATAGTGCTGACTCCCAGCTTTGCTGCGGTCCAGCCAAAAAGCACATCAAGGATTCCTTTGGTCTTACCACTGTCATGTTATGTGAAGTTTTAGGTAGCCCTAAAATTTGGTTAACGCCCTTTAAAAATAATTAGATTAGACTAGTTTTAATTTGCTGATGTCCTGCTCTTCATGGTGTTTGGGTTAAACATCAAGGAAGCTTTACAAATGGAAAGGAGCTAAGCAAAGGGAGGGAAGACCATGCAAACTGCAATTTTCCATTTATACTTAGGTTAAAGAGCGCATGCACAGAACATGAGTATATAAGACCGTAGTGGGGATTTTATTAAACATTTCAAGAGACCAAAATGACAAGCCTGCAAGTGCTGAGACAGATAAAAGCCTCAACTCTGAACTATCGAAAAGATGAAATGTATAAAAACCACAAAGAAATGAAGAAGAAAAAAAACACAATGTATGAATATGGTCACAACCCGAGCTGGCAGGTCTGGAGAGCAGAGTGAGGTTACCTCTCCCAAACACTACTCACCTGCCAGATTGACACTCTCTGTGGTCAAAGAATAATGTGACAGTTACAAAGTCACCCCATTGCATTGTGGGACACAACATGGAGGACACGTGTTGCTCTCTGTTATAATTAGTGGTGAAGTTACTCCTTCAGAAACTAATGTCAGGTCAAATTATAATGGATGGGTTTTGACTGAATTTCTTTTATTAAAGCTGAGAACTTCACACACAATATTTACACTTTGCAGCATTTTGGTTTGAGGGATGAATCCAGACCTGGACAGAATGTTTTTAAATTCATATTTTGTATTTTTTAAATGTATTTAACAGAATAAAAGTGACCAAACTCTCAAGAATTTAATCAGTCTGAGCTACATATTCATCTCCAGGTCAGGATAGCTGTGGCAGCGAGGAGGGGTTTTAAATATTTTCACACTAACCTGGGTGTAGGTACGTTCCACCACGGTGCTGGCACACAGAACCTGAGACTGGGCCCTGCTGTCTTTATGTCTTGCAGGTTCTGCTCCCGGATCTACAAATAACAACATTTCAAGTCGTAAAAAAAAAAGAAGGATGAACTTTAATATCGTCTTTATTTCACAAAAGTAAAAGCACTGAAAGACAAAAAATGCGATACCTTATTCCTCATTTCCAGGACTTCTTTCGGGTTGGTGTTCATTGGGATGAACTGATTGGCTACGGCAGCCTGGCGGAGTCCGTCTTCCTTTGTCCACTGTAAACACCACATGGAGTGTTAAAAAAACAACTAAAACCAAATTAACTGAATGACATGAAAAAAAAAAAACCCAAGCACAAAAATAGATTCAGACAAAATACTATGCAGGCTTCACAATACAAGAATCATGCCGAACTGAAAAGGACAAACGTTGGATGACTGTAAAAAGGTTTAAATGTAAAAAGTGAACCAATGATGATGAGACACATTTGGGAAAATACATCATTATAGTTCTCTAAATTAATTTAGTTGGGGACTGTTCTACATCATTACTATATTATCTCTCCGATGATTACTTATACAACTCATAAGATTAGATTTTCCCAGTAATGTGGGATGATATCATTAAACTCAGTCTAGCATGTCTGATTTGTGCAGTGGAGTTCACAAACATCCACTGGGACTAAATGATTTTAACGGAGAGTATTCTAGATGTCCAGATACATGATAGATCCTTTTTTTTTTGTGAGCGATACTGAAAAAATGTTGCAAAGAGCTGTTAAGAAATTTGTCAAAAATGTTGGAAAACCAGTCAACACTTTGTTTGAAGGGGTGCACAAGGTGACAATGAAACTGTAACTCTGCATTAAAAATGGCATATTGACAAAATGACTCTTAATTACACATTAACATTCATAAAGACTCATTCATGTTCATGAGAGCTGTCATGTCAGTCTTATGCACCCTCCTTCATATAAAATGTTACTGAAAATTCCGAGCACGATGCTCACCAGGGGACTGAAGTTAAAAAAAAAATATTTAAAGAGGTACTGCACCCATTTTTGTTATTTTTAGTGGCAGAGGATTTATAAGGGGGATATAGCGGGTCAATGGTATGTGCCATATAAAAGTGGTATACATCATCAGAAAGCTGGAAACCTCAAGATTAATTTGTTATGCAGCTGTGCACTGTGTGTCAAGTTTTTATAGTCAGAAATCTGTAATAAACATTGTGTTTTGGTTAGGCACCTATTCAAATTTTAAGGGCTTAGAACATTATGATGCAAGTACATGATGGCCACTCCTATGATTTATTATGTCTCATGAGTCGTTTTGGATTTATGACAGATTTGGTGCAAAATTTTACACTTTCTGATTTCACTCTAGCTTTAAAACTGAGGCCTCTGCAGCCTCTGGGAGACTTTAATGTCAGCCGAGAACATTCAAGTCCTAATGAAGTTCAAGAAACACTTGTGGAGCTGCAAACTACATGATATGACTGTTCTGTGATGAAGCACATCATTGCTGGTGTTAATATTGACCTTTCTTGCCAATTTTATAAAAAATCTGCAGTTTATGGGTTGAAAATGGCTCAACACTCCATCTACGGTTTTACATCAGCCTCGAACACTGCAAAACCAGCGCTGACAGAGTCACCAGCTGGGACTAATTTCAACGTCATGAAATTTATATTTTAAAAAAATAATGTTACCGGCCTGTAATCAGAGGTGGGTGGGCCACCTCATTGAGCAACTCCTGACTCATACATCCAGCCCAGGATTAGACCTGAGGGTGAAGTTATACTACAGATTAATTTTAGTAGCTAATGGTGCCATTCTGTAATTTATTTTTTACTTCATCCATAAAAGTCAATGTTAAAACACTTGAAACCCCCAGATAAATCTGCACACAGCTGCTGGAAATCGTAAGTGAAATCATAGTTGGAAACTGATGTTTAAAAATTGTGCTTCTGCATGCTGTCTGGCATCTCTAGTATAATATTTTTTGTGCAAATTGAGCTGCAAAATGTTTGGATATGAGAAGGAGTTCATGATTTTCTAAGCTGCTGAGAAATAAATCTTGTGTGACAGGTTTTAGGAGGCCACACAGAGAGAAACACTGTTTTATAATCCTTCACATGGTTATACATCCTTTTTAGCTTAATACTTCTGAAGTGATCAGTCTTGGCGATGCTCAGTCAGAAACTGATGAAAAGACCACGCGCGTGCAGACGGTAAAACCTAACTGTGTATTCTGTACGACTGAAATCCATTTGTCATCATCATTGATGTACTATTAGAATCAAAATAACAGAAGGAGCACACTGGAGATCAACTGAAAACATCACAGAATGAGAAAAAAGGTGACGGGTGGTGGGGGTAAGGGAGGGAGGGAGAAGTGAGGGGTGGGTGGTGGCAAGAGGTGAGGGGGAGTGAGGGATGGCCGGGTGGGTGACTGAGATGATGAGTCTGGCTTACGAAGCGAGAGTGGCAGTGAGGGGTGAGCTGGCATCACCAAAGTCATTTCCCAGGCTGATACACAACAACAAGGACGACAGAGATAAGAGAGAAACACACCCGAGGACACTCGCCCACGTTGGGACAAAAAAAAAAAAAAAAAGGCCATTGTCACAACGCTACAAACTGAGACAAGAGTGTATCTTTCTTTCCTGCTGAGGATGAAACCTTTCATTGTCTTGTTAACTTCCTTTTCCCCTTGATGTGATAAAAAATACCCCATTTACTTTTTCTTTTTTTTTTTTTTTTTTTTTAATATAAACCTGGTAATGCTCAGCATGATTGAAGGAAAAAAAGTCCGTACCCATTTCTTGCACCAAACTGAATGAGCAGCGGGTGAATATACAAATCAAATCTTCAGCTTTCATGCAAAATATTTCATTTAACCGTTTTCAACTAGGCATGTAATTCGCAGTGGAAAGCGTAAGCTCATGACTTCATTCCTGCGTTTACGTTAAGCTTGGCTGGTTAGCTGCCAAACCGGGGGGGGCTTGTAGATGAGGAAGGGTTTTCTGGATGGAAGTAGCTGGGTTGGTTGGGTTGGTTGAGTATGAGATGAACATGTAAACACGATATACTCACTGAGAAAGAGTCTCACAACACAACATTTCCTACTTTCCCAACAGGAGATAATTGATTTTAAAAGTCAAGTCAAATTCCATGGATTTTTTTTTTCTGTTTTTTTTTTTTTTTTTCCACTCATGCAGGCCTTGAGTTGCTTAAAACCATTTTCAGAATAAACTGAAACCAGAAACTAGAGAGAGTAAAAATAATAGCAAAAACAGACACATACAACTGGGAGCAGTTGAAGGTGTTCGAGAAATAAAATAAGTGATACAAAAGCAGGCTGCATAACTCTTTTACTGAAGAATTTTTTGCTTTGTTGTTGTAACAATAATTTTTTTTTTTCTTATCAACTGACCCTTCCAAAGTCCCGCCAATTTTTGCTGAACCTCTGGGCTGTGTCCAGACGGGAACCCTAGATTTGTGAAACTCTCGCAAGCGCACTTGATTCAGGACAAATTAAATACTATATATATGCACTCTATACAACTTCCATCTTCTTAGACTATACAGTAGGCTATATGGTGACAAACCAAAAAAAAAAACAAAAAAACAGAACATTTATAATAACAATAACGAGATGCTAGTTGTAGCCCCTCTCTGCTGCTCACAAAACAAAAATAAAATAAACACTTTTTCATGGTAGTCATTAGCTAGCTTGTTACATCTTATAACTAATATTAGCAAAACGCTAGCTCACTAGCTAGCTAATCTACATCAATTGTTAGCTAGCTAGTTAGCTAGCATTTTGCTAACATTAGCTAACTTAAGATGTGACTATATGTCGCTTTCACAGGTCCCTGAGTAACATCTTTTAAACATCTTCAAAATTTGGTTCTTTTCAACATAGACGAGCCTAGCACATATATCGAAGTGTATTCGTATTTTTTTTTTCCAGGATGGCGAAGTCTTAACCCATCCTACTATTTCTCCAATTGGCTTATCCAGATATTCTTACCCTAACCCTACCCAATCACACTCCTCACACCTAACCTACCCAACCCAAATGACTCAAATCAACGAAGGCAACAAGTACTAACCAATCAGAGTCACGACTTCGCCACCCTGGGGGAAATAGAAAATAGAGCCAAGCTTGCTTAATTGTTATTGGACCATAGAGCACAAAAAAGGCAGGACTAAGGAAGGCTCAATCATCTATAACGCATCTGTCATTATTCTAGATTCTCAGTCAGACATGCCACCTCCCTCATTTGTGCAGGCAAAACTTATACTTAGAAGAGTTTGTTTGGTTTACCCTCAAATTTCACGGTATTTTCTTTACCCTCCACATTGAAACATATTTGAGCAACTAAGCTAACTTCAAGATGCAAAGACAAAACTAAGAGCGCGTACCGCGGTGCGGTGAGCGATAAGAGTGGTTAGCAGCAACGTCACTGTGTCTTGCCACATTCACCTGCCCACTTGAGGACTCATGCCACACCCCTGCTGCTCGCTCCTCTGGGAAAAACATCAACACCAACAATGCATTTCACTACTACACATGCAGTGGGGCATGCTGTGGGCAGCTGGCCTGGCATCGTGAAGCGTAAGGAGAGCGGAGGGGAAAGAAGAGCAAAGAGGGTCAACACATAATCACAGCTCAAGTAATTAACAGAGCAGAGTTAACTGCATTTAAAAGGTGGGTTAATAGGGCACCTGAAATTACAGTGTGAAGGAGCCTGAAAACAGCCAAAAAGTAGTGAGAAGCAGGATTATACTGACTTCTGTTTTTAGCCTAGAAGTTATTTACAAAGATGATCAGAGCTTTGTACTAAACTTTTAACTCCTCACTGTCTCCAGAACCTCAGGATGCCGACCACCTACCCGTTTCCACCAACAAGGTAGCTGTAAAATCTATACTATGAACAATAAGGTAGGCACAGACCAAGCAGTTGGTTATACAGCTTGGCACGCAGACACCAGACGAGAGAGACTGCAGCAAGGGTTTGACGTGATCGTGTGTTATGTTCGTCCACACCTTAGGCTTCGACTTGGGGCTGCTGCCGTCGGGCCCGTCCTCGTAGGGCTCGTCGGGCCGGCCGCCGGCATTGACCCAGCGGGTCTTGTCGCGCTGGCCGCGCTGGAAGCTGTGTTTCAGCGGGGAGCGAGCACCTGAGTCACTGTCCTCGCCGTATGAGTAACCGCCGTGGGCGGAGGAAGCGATCTCCACATCACTGTACTTTTTAGCTTTGTCTCGCAATGCCGGGCAGCGGTAAGGGTAGCCCGTCCTGTAGCCCTGGGAAAACAGAAGACAAACAACAACAGGAGTCAGCAAACCGTTGTTTAAAGCCAGACTAAATATGTGCTATAACTGAGTTTTGAAAAAGAAATAACATATTCTTAATTTATTTATATTCAACTTGATATACTCTGGGCTTTTGTCACTCCAGCTTTACTTGGTGTGGGATGACCTGTAGCTTATGGTGGCTAATCTTAGCTAATGTTAGCAAAGTTAGGATAGACTGCTCTGTAACTGACATTATTTAATGAGTTTTTACCATTTAAGCTACAGAGTTTTCCTTTCAAGCCCTGACTTGTGAAATCAGTTATATGAATTGAAGTTTCGACCATGTAAAAGAATTGAGAAATGAAAACTAATTCACCTAGTAACCAGGGTTCCAGAAATTAAAAGGTCAGTTCTATAGGGGACAGAAACTAGCAAAATAAAATAATAAATAAATGACTCACTAAATTAATATGCCTTTCAATGCATCAAAAATATAAACAAATGCAGGCAATGGTTCATTTATAAAACGCTACATAAGTTGATTTCTGTTTTAACTTGCTGAAGATTATCCTGAGCAGCTGGGATTTTATTCTGGAAAGAAACCGTGTTGGCATTTCAAAAAAGTAAATTTTTAACATTTTTTATGAGGAATAACTTCCAGCTTTCCTGCCACTTGGATTGACATGAAACTAGCAGTACTAACAGTTACTAGCTGCATTTTGGTTCACCAGAAAGGACTCAAAAGGAATTAAACCGTGCAGGTCTGTCAAGATGATCCAAGAACTCTGCATGCTGCTGATAGTCCGTTAAAGTTTTTGGATGAAAATGTTTACACTCTTCAGTTTACCTCTTTTCTCTGTACTTACCAAGTTGTCGAGCATTCTCATGAGAGCCTCATACTCCTGCTCCCCGACTTGCCACTTTGGGTGTGTGGCGGACCCGTCGCCAGCTGGCTCCGGGACCCGTGGGCGTGCCTTGTACTTCCCCGGGTCCAGCATCACCAGATTGTCTGGCCCTCCAGCGCTGGCCAGTGTTCGAACCTGGAAGAAATTGCGTTGGGGGGGTGGCGGGCGCGTACAGACAGACAAACCGCAGACAGGATCCAGAATAGAGAAGGAAAATAAAATGTGGACATGAGGACAAACACAGACACACAACCATCAGCATGAAGGAAGATGAACATATATAAAAATGAAGGAGACAAAAGGGACAAAGACAATTGTTATGAAAAATGCAGACAAACGTATGATGCCAGATACAACAACCCAAATGAAGATACATGGTTCCGTACATCATACCAGAACAATAGCAAAACTAAGATTATTTGATTTTAAGAAATTTGCCAAGGAAACGTCCTGTACAGAACTCAGTGTGTGTCCTACCTGGATCTCACAGGCAGTGACCAGATTGTGGATGTAATAGAAAGCTTCTTCCACTGTTTCGCCCACTGACACCAAGCCGTGGTTCCTCAGGATAAGCACCTGGGACGGAGGAAAAATAAAAACAAGCACATTCTCATTGCTCCTATGTGTTTGAGAAGTAATACAATTGGAATTTAGCAGGTTTCATAATGAAACTCTGTTGTTACCTTGCTGTTAGGCCCGAGGTTCCTCTGTATGAGAGTGCTTTCTTCCTCATCCACCAGGATGCCATGGTAGTCGTGATAGGCCACCTCACCCAGAGAGAGCGCCTCAGGTGAGATGGGCAACAGGCCGCATTTCATGGCCGACACCTGCATCAAAATAAATGAGCACACAGCTTTTAAAGAATAAAATTCATGGACTTTTTAAGGACTTTTCAAGGTACCTAAACCAGACTTTCAAAACCTTATAATTCATCATTAATTGCTACTATAAATGCAATTGCAAATTCCTTTATACCCACAGCAATTAATGTATATTATCACTTTGTTTATTTTACCAGTTGTTTATATTCATGTATATTTCTAGCCTTGAAAACATAATGTTTGAAATTAAGCATTTTTCCAAACTCCTAAGGCTTTGTATGAACCCTGACAGTTAGTTTGTAATACACCGTCCCTTACCGCAGCACCAGCAGGTGTGTGTACATGGACAATACACTTGACATCGGGCCGTGCAGCATAGATGGCAGAGTGGAGGGTGAAGCCGGCCTGGTTGACCCCAAGATTGGTGCTGCCCCGGTCCACAATCTCACCCTGAAGGTTTATCTTCACCTGGAGAGCAGGGAAGGAAACAGAAGAAGAAATAAGTTTAATGAGAGAACTAATGTAAGAAGAAATAAGGGAAATTATTTGATTAACTGATAGAAATCTAATAGAGATCAGGAAAAGATTCTCACCAGACTGGAGGCAGTGACTTCACTGTACAGGAGCCCAAAAGGGACAATTAAGAAGCGCTCCTGGTCTGAGTTCACCCGGACCTAAAAGATCAGAAGACAGTTGGATCAGATTACAGTGTTACAGTGGCAACAGTTGAACCAAATGATTATTAAACGGTTGTTGGCCGGCACAAAACATTTCTTAAAGCCTATACAGAATGAATCAGGAATCCATGAAATTAATTTGACATGATTAAAGATATGTATTTGCGGAACAGTTTCTTATGATACAATACTTTATCATTTAATTTGTCCAGTGATGTCTTTACTGTTCATTTCATTTACAGAGAACAAAGCACACGATCTTAGAATACAACATATAAACTCCCAAATCATCTACCCACAAAGCATTGCACATGTCTGTGCTGCAACTATAAATAGCAAACAAATACTGAAGCAATTGTTTGTGCAGCCTGACACTGTGCACCCCCTCAGACAAAACTGAAACAACTGCGCCACCTGCAAAACCCTCGCCAGGCTTTGGGTGATGTAACGTTGGCTTCGAGTCACTTAGTCAGCAGTGAGCAACAACTTCAGTCTGTTATCGCCTATATTTGTTTAAATTTTCAGCCTGTTTTGGATGCACAGACAGCTGTCACTGGATTACTTTGATACTGAAAAACTTCAGCTCTGGCTCTGGAGGGGGGAGAATCTTTTTTCTCTTTTTTTTTTTTTAATTTATTTACTGCTTTTTCCTGTAATAAACACAAAACAAAAACACATATAGAAACATGTGCCCCCACCCAAAAGCAAGTAAATACATCAGATAAATTAATAAAATAAAATAAAACAAGAACAAGGACCAAATGCGACAAACTTTAATACTGCAAACTCACGCACCCAGCCTCACTACACTGACAACAACTCTGGTATGTTCAATGGAGCTCACAGTACAAAACATGGGGTGAAAACAGAAAAATTAAATTCAGGTTCATCAGAGCGAGATATTTAGCCAGTACCAATATTCTATGATCAAAATTGCACTAGAGCTTCTCATATAATTCTAGTTCCTCGTCTACACGTCTCAAAAAAGGTTGTCAAATCTTACAGAATTTATCAAATGAACCTCACAGTGTGTGCTTTTTTCCCTCAGCTCATAAAATATAAAATATTCCTGACCCACTGCGCATGAGAAAGGGGGAATTGGGTCTTTCCATTTTAGTAGAATTAGACAACGAGCAAGCAGCGTACGGAGTGCCAAGAAATCACGCTGGAACCTGCTCAAAGGGTAGACAACAGTGTCTACTCCTAGAAGAGCTAAGACAGGGCAGGGATCAATAGTCTCTTCAAGGACTTCTTAAAGGTCTTAAACACAGAAGTCCAATAAATTGCTTGCTTGGAACAGCTCCAAAATGTATGTATGTATGAAGATGGGATCATTTTACAGTGGTTTTTTTTAAGTGCATTTATGGGTGTTTAGTCAGAGATGTCCTTTGAAAGCGCAAGTCGCACTGAATCTTAAAATATGTGCATCATGTCTGTGTTCAAATCTGACTGAACTATGACTCAGAGAGGGATGAATTTAGATTAAAATTGTCAGTAAAATCTACTGACCGTGAGTGGGCCAAATTAGCAGGTCAGACGACAATAAATTGACTCCCTGTTGTTTTTACACCTGCGAGCGCCTGCCCCTTTCAAGTTATGCAGTATCTTTACCTTATGTCTCTCTCTAAAGGGTATACTAAAATCCTCATTGTGAATTATATGTTTGGATGACAAATTAAGTCAACACGGTCGCTTGTATTATAAAGAAAGAAGCCCGTCTTACTGTGAGGTGGTTGTAGATGAGCTCCGACCAGCCGAACAGGTCAGCGAGACGATAAAAGGCAGCCAGCTTGCAGCGGAGCAGCTTCTCGCCTTTGTCATAGGAAATAGAGTCCGAGCCGCGCAGATCATTCACCGGAGTCACCATACCCAAACCTGACAGGGAGAGACCGGGTCAGGCAGGGTTCACTTATATGACAGAGGCTGGAACAATAACAATAATAATAGGAGGAGAAAGAGACACTATGAGGGCAAAAATGGAAAAATCCTGGACTGGAAAATGAACCATTCCTGATTCTTTGCCAGCAGGAAAGAACAAAAACTCACTTACAGATAATAACAGTTAGTCTGACTCTGCCTACTGACTCTTTGTCCAGACATTAATGTTGCCATATGCTGAATTACTCATTGTGAGCAAGGCGGAGGTCAAAAAGTCACACACACACTCATTCTCCACTCAGCTTACTCATGTTGAGCGCCGCCATGCCTCCTTGCGGCGCGGCGGGATACATCGAAGGCATGCTGGTGGTCATGAAGTCCGCGATCTGCTGCAGGGCCAGCAGGCTGGTGGGCGTCTTCCCCTTCTTCAGCTGATCCTGGATCATCGTCTCCAGCTCATCGCAAAATGCCTGCCGGTCATTGACACAGACAGGAACACAAAAAACGTAAGGGCAAAAAAATAGGACAAGCACACAGGGAACACGATGAACCAAAAACAAAACAGAAAAGGACACAAAGAGGTAAAACACACAGCGAGAGGGGTGAGGGAAATATTAGGACCAAACCCCATTTTAACAACCACATCACTGTTCTAGCATATTTTACCATATTCACTTCAAATTCACATTACTGCTCACGATTTTTGACAGCATGCTGCAGTGTTTACTGACCCTTAAGTCACTGCTGGAAAGTTCCTTTTTCAACTGGAACTGAACTACCATGCCACACCAAAAACAATTACCACCCACACTATTACATGACGATAATAATGTATCTAATCTAATTTTATCTAGCTAAAACTGGTCTCACATTGCCAGACCTCCACACTTTGTTTTATTGCTGTGCCAGCCAGTGCTGGACAAAGGCCAGCCTGAACCCATTACATATTATTCTGGAATTGGGGGGGGGGGGCTCTGGTTGTTTGTATTTCTTTAAACCAATCACAATCATCTTGGCCGGCACTAAGCCAAGGTTGCAGAGATGGTGCCCTTGGAAAATAGTGTCTGGTAGAGTTTTGAATTGGAAAGAATCTGGTGATGCGATATGTAGCACAATACAAGAGTTATTATTCAATATATTATGATACTGTATATAATATACTGCAATACTGTAAGCAAGGTGATATATCTCTATTTTTAAATCTGATTTCAGGAAAACTATAATAGTATAAAGAGCACACAATCATGTGCATAAAATCTGAGTTAAAAAGATGACTTTTTTATGCAAACAGAACAGTGAAAACAGATAACAACACTGCCATCTAGTGGTCGGAGGCTTAAACACAACACAAAATGAACCACTGACATTTTTTCCATGTATCATGATACAGTGTTTTTGAGAATCGATGCAGTATTACAAACATAACATTATGATACTCAAGTGTATAAATATTTTTTTGCACCCCTAGTGCCATGTAGGGGCTTGTTTTGGTGGAACATTTGCAAATAAAGAGGCAAGCCCTGTCTTAATGCACATCCAAGTCTTGTCATTATCACGTAGGGACAGAGACTTTAACACGGTAACACCGATAGCAGAAGAGGACGAGAATGCCAACTGAAATAGTCGGCCAGTGGCAGGCTTATACCAACAGTTACTTCCTGTGAGTCAGACTAAAATAAAACAAATAGTCCTCCCCATTAATATCAATGAGGGCACGCTAAATAGGTGAAACACCTAAAGTTTTAGGTACACCAGTTCAACAGTATATGAGGTTGAGACACAGAGAAAGGTCATTAAAGGTAACAGCTTGACGTCTCTCTCGGCACTGACCCGAGTTAAAACCTCATATCAGCGGCACTGTGGGCCCTTTTTTTCAGGACTTGAATACATCAGTGCTTTAGTTTCATACACACAATAGGCCTTTAAACGGTGCTGCTCTCTGGTATTCAGCTGCTCACAGACACACTGTTGATGAGGAATAAACTGGATCCATCATGTGATGTTGAGAAGGCTGCTGCCTTTACACTAAAAGAGCCTATTCACATTTTAAACTGCTGGTTACGGCAGAGTGCATTCATCAACTGTGACCACAATATTCTGTGAGTTAATGTACAGCGAATGTCTGAATATATGAATTTATTTTAATGTGTGTGTGTGTTTCACTGACCGGGCTCTGTAGGATCATGGAGACCCTCTTTCTCTGCTCCATCATGTTGAAGTCCTGCCGCAGGTCGGGTGCCATGTTTCTCTCCCTCTGGTACTCCGGACTGCTCTCGTCCACCCGGTCGAAGTACCGCTCCTTGTGGGGGGCTGTGGTGGGAGGGGGGGCCGTCACCACCCCGGCACCTGACTCGCCGTTCATCCTGGGCTGGCCTCCTGTAAGAGGGAGCGACAGAGACAACTTTTGAAGTTTGTCTTATAAGTTAAAAGAATAGATAACGTCATCACTTACCTATACAACTGTTTCTAAATAAATAGTTTACAGCAGAGTTTGTCACAATCACACTGTTTGTGTTAAACCATCTGTGTGAGGTCAGATAGACTAAAGTAGGGTCAGAAAAGGGTAAAGTCTTATGACAATCCTTTCTCAGGTGAATAATATGAAACACAACTTATCTGTTAATAATGATTAAAACTAAATATCTGTGGGTTGAGATGATGATGGCTGGATAAACACCAGGTTTTATATTTATAGTTTTATGTGAGCTTCTGTGGTGGGTTTTACCAGACTTATGTTCAAGTCTGAAGACTCAGTTTTGTTCTGCTTTTGCAAGACAAATTTCCCATCGCAGACAATAGCATTTTAAGTTGGAATTTAAATGGATGATTAGCCAGTGCTGAAGTCAAAATTTACAAACAAACACGTCCAGGCTCAACAAAAATAACATCAAATGCATCAGTGTAAAAACCTTATAACCAAAATAAAAAAAAAAAACATAATTAATTAAAATAAAACATATTAGTGCCAAATACAATAAAATAGGAATGTTAATAGCTAACCATTTAGCCTAACTGTTAACTGATCACAAAAATTTTGACCAATTAATAATAGCAGTTAAGTAGTTAAAAAATTTAGTTTAAAAAAGGGCTATATAATCAAGTTCTTATATGTAACTCTGACGGTTTGCGAGGAGATGATGAGACAGGGGTCGTGTGCTGCCCAAGAGACTGGTCTCCTGGGAGACACCCACAGCAGTCCTCAACAAGCTAATGTCCCAGAGGCAGAAGTGGACACATATGAGAGAAGTATCTCCCCTTCATTGGATCCAAATCTTCTTGACTGGTGGAAAGGTCATCAGACAAGCTTTTATGTCACTTAAGCGAGGCGCCATCTCTGCATACCATCTAAGCAGGTCCAACCGTCAATACAGTGTGTCCCAAACTAATCACGCAGCATATCAACATGTTGCTATTTCTGAATAAAGACCAACAGACAAGAACATGTAAAAACAAACCTCTAAATGAATTCAATGTGTCACAGACTTTTTAATCTTGTCTGTTAAAGTTAATGTTTGGTTAACAAGAGTTGGCTATCGATCAGGGAAAAAAAAAAAAAAAAATCGTATCGTTCCCTACAATAAAACTGCTCATACTTGAACTCTGTATAGGCTACTATCTGCTTTAAAGTTTGTAAAATTATAACGGGCTTGTTTCTTAATGTGTAGAGGAAGTCCATTTATTTCATAAATTAATAAACAACTTATCAGGCATGAAACAAGATGCTGACAGGGGGACACATAAGTTTTAAAAGAGGAAATGAGAATTGCTAATCATTAGAGCAGAAAGCCAATCACACAGAGCAGACTCTCCCCTACTTCCTGTCAAGATCATGTGACCACTCTTCCCAGCCCAGCCTCAGAGGGTTTTTCATTGATTTCCACAATGTGTTTCCTGGAATCACAACACCACTCCACTGTCAAGGCTGGGCAAAGGAAACAAAAACAAAAACTGGAATTACAACCCAAGGTTTCTTTTTACATTCAAAAAAAACATTTGAACCAAAAGTCTTAATTATCACTCAGGAATTTCTAATGTATGTTATGCATGTAACTATGACTGTATTCTGTATGCTTGGCTCAATATTATCATGCATCCTCTTCACTGGACAACAACAGGGAGGGATCTAGAGACATAAAGCGAACGGAGAGACAGATTTCCTATAAATCTGTGTCCATCCAGCTGGCTGGGTGTATGTGAGGATAAACAGCCTCCGCCTGTCTGTCACAGCAGCACAGACTACTCCTGCTCTGACTCTGAAGGACACAGACAGACCAAGGAGGAGAGGGAAATGTGTGTGTGCAAGCATGCATGGGTAATGGAGGGGCTGCTCTGGCAGAAAGTGATGCAGCCCATTAGTCCGCATCAATACAAATGTTCAGCCAAAACTACCATGACAACTGCAGACCAAACCCAAAGCATCCAGTATCACACTGAGCGCCGACAGAGCCCCTCTCTGTTTCTGCCCGCTTTGATTGCTCCTCTGAGATTTTACACAACATCAAACCCACCATTTTCACAAAATCTCAGGTCACCTGCTTCAATCAAGGTCCTTTTGTGCTTTCATGCTGTTTGGCTAATTCTAGGCTAGCAATGATTTGTGCAGTCTCACCTCGTAAACACTTCAAATGAAGGGAAATTAAATTACTTTGTAGTAGGGCGGGCTGTACCCAATAGTTCATAAAAGTGACATTCAAACACTGCTCAGCTTTTTTTGCATGTCTTTTTAATAGAGTTAGTTAGTTAAACCCAGTATTTCTGCACAGTTGCAGATAAAGATTAGACAAATGAGATTCCAACGGTGGCTTATTGTTTCAAACATTTCCAATAACTCCAGACTGTTGTCAAGTCCAGGGGTCACTGCAAAATTCAAGTGTTTTTATCCAATGAAATATTCTGAACCAATCTATATTCGTCAGCATTTAGGGTTGACTATGATTCACATTTGAATTATTATAATCCTACGCCTAATCCTATTTAATAGTATCAAAAGAACCAAATTGATCTAAAAAATGATTTGAGTGCTTATTCAAGATCTGAGTTCAGTTCAGTCTTTACTGTCCTGCCTGAAATAGCAGCAATATCAAACAGTGTTCAGTGATGTTTTCTGCACCAGCACTTAGTTTCATACTAGGGTTTCGAACATACGTATAAATAATCCTGACAAACTTTCAGACACAGTCAGTGGTTGAGTGTTGCCTTACATTAGTAAAAATACTCAGCCAACCAAGACAGCTTATCCAGTGAGCTATTATTTTTAATCACCTGAAGATGTCGATGCTTCACTCAAAAATTTTGTCTTCCATGGACAGTTAAAATTGCTACCTGCAGGCATGCTAACGTTAGTTGCAGCTGCTGTGGGTTATTAGCTTGAAGGCTGTGGAAAAACAGTAACACTCTTCATCTTTAAATGAACTCTATTTTGTGTTTGGTTAAATGTGTTGTGCTGGCCAGCCAAATATTGCAGCGTGTGTTGTTTGTGTCAAGTTTGTAAAAGTTTAATCACACTTGTGACAGCTTTTGGCTCACTCCTGACCTGACTCACTGTGAGCTGAACAAGCTGCAGGAATGGCGTTCTCGTGTCTCGCTTTCTCTTTTCTCTGTACTCTCTATTACTCTCACCCAGACGTGCTTTCAAGTACCAAATTTGGCACAGATTGATTTGATGTGAATCGGTACTCCGTAGCAGCAGCATCATTCGGTCAGCCCCCTTAAAAGTACCAAGTTTGGTACCAACCCGTTTGCATTAAACCTTTCAAAATTGACATCTTCAACATCTCGACTGAGTCCTCTACCATCATTACATATTATTCTTCAGACAGCTGAAGACAAACAGGAAAGGGAGTACAGAGAGAGGGGATGACATGCAGAAAAAGGTCACGGGCTGGAATTGAACCAGTGCAGCTGCAGAGGACTGCAAGTGAGCAACCAGGGCGCCCCACAAACAGTGTGATTTATTTGATTAACCCTTTTTTGACATGTGGGAGAGAAAAAACTTTGCACAATGTCCTGTTTATTATTCTCACACTAAACCTGCCCACTTAGCAGTTAGGTGAACACAAAACACACAGTTACATCAGTGGCAGCAGCGTTTCCTTCAATCAGTTATTTGCACTACTGTTTTCTTAGTGTAGCGTCCTCAGCGTAGCTAGCCGGGTAACTTTGTTTCAGGCTTCAGAAGCTGAATGCAACTAAGCTACGGACATGTGATGTATATCGGATCCGCGTCCCGCAGGAATGTGAGAGTTGATCTACCTGCACCCTTCACCGGTAACAGACAACAAAAACAAGAATATCATCTTCCATCGCAATGTTTCATTGTCATATGCCAATTTAGTAGACATCACCCAACCCTAACTATAATCGCACATGCTGTTTTCTTTGAAATTATACAATTCTATATCATAAAAAATATTCAAGCTATTTTGAAACAAATGTCAGCAAGTCAGAGTCTGGTTGGGTTATCCTGGATTAAATTCTCTAACATTATTTATTGAACAAACATTAAAATGAAATAGGATACAAATTCTTACGCCTTCCACGTGTGAAGAAACCCCAAACTCTGTCCAAAGATGAGCTAGGTGAGGTTAAGATCCACGATTTTCCAACAACATTTGCCCCCGACTTCCTAAAACCAAATCCTCTCACATCCTTCTCTTTGGTATCTCTTCTCTGCTGTTTTCCTTTAATCATAAATACTGTCTTAAACTGCAGTTAAGACAGAAAATTTATGAAAAACACAAGCTCCTTACTGTCTCTACAAACAAGGAAAACTCTGTTCGGTCTGACTGGTGAGATTAGGACATCAGTTACTGACACAAGAATAGGGACATCAGCAATTAGTTCCGGTGCCAAATACCCTCATTAGGGGGAAAGAGTGTCACCATGGCCAGCTTTTAATACAAATGCATATCCAGGCGCTGCAAAAATCAGCTCAGATTGGTTTGATGGTGGAAAATGAGCAACAACAGTGTGACGCCGATCAAAACCTGCCACATAAACACATGAAAACACCCTTAAAAGTCACACTGAACAGACAGAAAAGTTTATACTGATAGATACAGACGGGACTGGTGCATCTAAGACGTCAAAGAAAGGTACATGACAACACTAAAGCCTCTGCATCCCTTTCAAGGCTGCCCCCTGTCAGCCTGGTTTACAGGAAGATGGTCTTAATGCTTCCAGACTGCCCGTCTGATCTCATTCCCTTTGGTCTGACTTGTTTATGCTGCGTTTGCTGTCTGTTGTTCATGTTGGTGTTCATTGCTAGCAGCAATGACGCAAATCAAACATGTCTGCTGAAAACGGGACAACTGAAAAAAAAAAAGTGACAAAAGCCTGAAGGATTAAACATTCATGATGCTCTTCAGACTGACCTTTTTTTATTTTAAGAGGAGAAAGCAGAACAGCTCAGAAAGCAATCAGAGGTGAAAACTGAGCGGTCAGCATTTTCACTAATGCATCCACTTTTGTTACAATAAACATCCAAAGACTACAGAGCCCAAAATACTTGTCACAATTTTTGATAAAATGGTCATTTTAATGTGGATTCCAGGGTCTCTGCACCCATAATTAATATTATGATCAATCTTAGAAAAGAAATGCTCAAGTTATTATAGGGCTGGGTATTGTTTAAAGCAGCGGTTTTCAAACTGGAGTCAGAGGACCAACAGGGGTCTTTGAATTGGCTGTAAAGGGTCCCTAACAAACTGAGAAACAGAATATTTTAACTTTTAGCACATTTCTTGAAATTTGGAACAACAAGGGAAGAAAGAGTTGGCGGTTTTGATTGATCGTAATTTACTGGGATCCTATTTTGATCGCTGATTACCTGTGAAGACTTTATTATACATAAACATACTATCAAAATAACCTTTTTTGGCCAAACATGAAAAAAATACATATATCATATACAAAAATACATAGAATATAATATACAAATAATATCGATAGTCAGTTCTATTAATTATGTATCATTTTTAAGTATTAATATTATCAAATGAGAAACCAAATCATTTGACTGTTTGTTTAGTGTGATTTTTTACAACTGTTGACACTTCTTTCAAGCACCACACAGCTGCACAGTGTCTTAAGTTGTTGCAGAGCTTCTGTGTTTTACATGGTAGGATGTAACATGTTTGCAGATGCCCACTGTGGCTGCTACTGTTGCCAAAAGCAATACAAAAAAACTGACCTACTGAAGTTTCATCAAGAGCACAGGAAACTATTTCAGCACTGAAACCAGAATTAAGGCTTGACGTTAATGCTAAACCTGCTCAAAGTGACCCATCTCTCTATGAACTAATGCACTGCAGGAGTTTTGTAATAGGATCCTTTTGGTTGTCTCAAGGCTGCCATCAGTCCCGACAGAGTCCAACACTGCAGTGCACACTACCACAAAATCTGCTAACACCTGCAAATACAGGCTGAATGAACCATAAGTATGTGTTCAAGCTGCAGGAAGGAGAAAGAGACAAGAGGAGCAGCAAAAGCGAGGAGGACGATATCAGATGACGTGCATAAAACTGTGGTGGTGAAGTGTTTTCTGCTCTTTGTCTGTATAATCACCTCAATGTCAGAGTAAACAAAGCAGGGAGAGGTTAAAAGGGAATACATTATGCTGCCTGTGCATTAACAAATATTAGTAATGGAGTAAAAACAGGCCGCTTCCATCTCAAGGAGTGTTTGTCTAAGTAAACTCATTTCCTGCTGCTCTCTGCCTCGCCGCAAATGTTAACTGAATCACTCCAGCTGTGCAATAAGAGACACCATCCAGCACGAACATCTCAAGAGCATCTTTTTAAAACTATTCTAAACCGAACGTCCACATCCCAAAGTTGTGTATTTCTTGTGAACAATGGCCGGAGATACAGGAACTGTCTCTGATCTATGCAGATTGTTGTCATTTCAGCACCACGGGCGCACCCGCCTCACCAGATCCAGCCCCCCCAACTCATCTCATCTCTCCTCAGATACGTAGGTGCAGGGGCTCGGCTAGCCTCCGCTCCTGTTGAGAGTGCAATCGCTATGGAAACCAAACACATTACCATGGAAACGAGGGATAGCCTCTAAAGATTACTGTTATGTAAGAACAGAACAGCTGTAGGCCAACATCACGCTGCAAGCCAGCCCGTGTCACAAGGCGCACACCTTCAAACTGACGTGTTACTCATTTCACATTCATATCAAAACACGGCAGGGTCAGAAGTGCAGCTGCATTTCTACAAATTTATATACACGGGTATTAAAAATGCAGTGAAATAGTTGGGAACCGAGTACTACATTTTTATGGAGCGCCGAACTGATTAATGAGAAAATAATCCCAAAGTCCCCAAAGGTTACAAACAATCTCACAGGAATGACATGGCCGATTATGATCACAACACATGGGATGAGACCAGCGTTATTATACTCAACTAAAACTTAACTAAAAATTAAAACTAGGTGTGAACAAACACTTTAGTTAACTGAAATAAAAATAAAAACTAGACTAACACTACTAAAAAAAACCTAACTAACTAATAACCGATAATGAATGCTAAACTAACTGAATAAATAATAAATTTTAAAAAAAAGTTACATGAAATAGTCTTAGTCTTTGTCAGTTTGGTTTAATTTGTCATGAGCATTTGCATGAGGAGGGATAGGTGCATTTCATCATTGAGTCCGAGTGTTGTATTTGTATTCTAATAATCATTCTGAACTTCTTAATACTAAGAATTGCATGCTCGCCTGGAGCAAGTAAAATGCCATGTTGGGCAAACAAATCTGGCAACTTACCTGTCTAACTGGGCAAGTAGTAAAAAGGAATAAACTATTAAACTATTCTGATAATAGTTAAAGTAACTGTTCATGAAATATGGCAGAAAATACTGTTTTCAGCTTCTCTTTTCTTAATTCATTATTATGTTAAACTGAAAATCTTTGTGATTTAGACTGACAAAACGAGAAATTGAAGGACATCACCTTGGACTTTGAAAAACTGGGATAGACCTTTGTCACTATCATGACTTTTATTTTCTGAAATTTATAGATGTTTCAGCCCTGGATTAAACATGACAAATAACTACTCTTTGTTGTTATTTAATAACAGCTGATAAAAACAGTTTGTACAGGGGCAAGTAAATATTTACTTTGGACAAGTAGATTTCTGACCCACTTGCCTGACCGGGCAAGTAGAGGAAATTATTAGCGTTGAACCCTGCACCCAGTATTATAATTTTAAAAAACTGAGCCCAATACTGAAGCTAATAAAAACTAAACTAAAACAAAACCCTTTCCAACAATAAAACGAAACTAAAGGCACACCCACTCCAGAAAACTAAACTGAACTGAAAACAAAAGTAAAAACAAACTAAAAATAAAACTAAATGAAAATACAAAACTATAACTCTGGAGAATGGTCTGCAGGAAACTAAGATATTCTGTTTGAGAATGTCACTGTGCATCAGAAGCACCTGTCATTGAGCATCAGTGGAGGGTGGAGTCACTGCCACGCTACATCGTCACAAGTCATGACAACCAGAAAGTGCTCATCTCTTCCACCTGAATCCTCTTTATTTAGGAGATAGAATGAGAGTGAACATTAAAAAATGGAAATTGACAAATGGAACATTTCGTCTCCCTAAAGGCAGGTTCACCCTGGCTTCTATAGCCGCACCCATTAAGTAATCTGTTTTGGAAACTACCCTGTCCTCATGGGTGTGTCTAAAGCTGAAACTGATGCACCACCCTGCAAATGTTGGGGAATTTAATGCAGCTCTGACTGTCACTGTCTGGTCCTGATACTCTATTGTCTGGCCTGATCACCACTCAGAGCCCTGCAGGTATGGAAAAAAGGAGCATAAGAAGGTTCAGCTTATCCAAAGCAGCAAACGAATGAAATATGTTTAAAATATATATTTTAAAATCCCTTGTTTAATCAAAGCTGGTTGCATATTGCAATCACAGATAAGGGACATGATGACTGGGTTAACCCCGGCCTGCAGGAGAAACAGTCAAACAAGATTTGAGGCTGTGGAAAGGGAAACCTGCCAGTTCTGGCTGATGGCAAGTGTCAGACTTTCTCTTATCTTCTCTTACGTGCCGAGGGCCTCTGATACACAGGACATTTAACAGCTTATGCACACCAAAAGCTGCTATTTCTGCCTGCATTTCACTGTGGATGTGGAAAACCCTTTGACTGCTACCATCCAAGGGTTTTCTCGTCTCCAAGCAACAGGAAAATGTTGTGATGATGAATCAAGCATCACATTCACGCAGTACAGTATGCCACCTGCTTTTCAGAGAAGAATGAGAGGAGACATTTTGAGTTGTCACTTTAACAACCAAGCATTTTAGACTTGCTAAAGCTGCATATGAATTTAAATGTCAACAGTTTGTTGGTGACGTCGCTGCACATGTTTTTAACATGCTGAACTAAACATTGTTTTTCTGGAGCTGATGGGAGTAGCAAGTAAGCTATCTTCCTGTTCCTTCCCATTTTTGCTGAGAGGGGCACATGCCTGGAAGCGACAGGTACACAAATCATAGCAAAATGGCTAAATTCTGCTAGCATTTCACCTCAACGTGGCAAAGAAAAGGATTATCCTCTAGTTTGGAAAGTGGACCTTGGTTATCGCGGGAGCATGTAGGTGATGCATGAACATTTGAAGAGGAGACACGCTGGACATGTGGGCGATGTGGACTCGATCCCAGTAAGATAGCTTGTTAGCTTGCTTCAGTTAAAAGCCAAGACATCTCTGATTATACCTACGTGCAGGATTCCAAACATCAAGAACAATAAATATGGCCTGCATGTCAGCGTTTCCCATATATCCATTTATTTGAACACGGGCCGCAACAAATTTATTTTCTATTTTTGGAGTTGTGCTCTTCCCTCTCTGTGTCTCTCACAAACTCAGGTGAAAAAAATTTCAATGGATGAGTTGTATTTTTTGGCCGACTTAGTCAATTAATCAATTCAATAATCAATGACAAAATGACTTGCAAAATAGTTGTTAGTTGCAACCCTGTCTAATATACACCATTATGAAAACTTCTTTAACATACATAAAAATACTTGTGACATTTTCAGTGTCCTGATATCATTTTGGACAATAAAGTTCATTGTCAGTACCAAATGTATGCCAAAAACATCTGACAGTAGATTTAACAGTATTTTTACAGTATTCACAGCATCATCATGCAGCTCAAATGTAGTAGGAAAGTCTACTTTTTCAGGCAAAAGGCTTTTCTTAACTTTAAAACACACAAGTGCCGACCAGGACGACGTACATCTGTACACTAGAAAAGGAAAATGAACAGGATGCTGTTGCATTAAATGAGCCATCGAATTTCCTCTAGATGACTGACTAATACCGATGTTTGAACTTACTATGACACCACTCAATACAGATGTTTCCATTCTCCACAGAGGCTGCTGTAAGCCAATGATGGAAAGAGAGAAACGCAGAGATACTAGCCTGCACGAAGAGGAGCACCAGGCTCTCAGCTCTCCCACAGTGGCTGACTTTTTATTCACTTTAAAACGCTGAGCGTATATTGTACATGTTTCAATTTTTATCATAACTCTCCGCTGAGAGACGGAAGCTTGCGCTAAAAACATCTTTTCAGCATGACTAAGCCCTCTGAAAAAGAAAAGAAATCTGAAAAAAAGATCCATTTAGTTTGTTCCAAAAATATGCCAATCAAGCAATCAGCAGTGAAAAAGAGCATTATGGGAATTTTAAAGAAAAAAAGATGGCCTCAAAGTCTCTTTCTGTAACATTTATAGTGTGTGCGTACAGTTGGTGTTTCAAGCAGTTTTCAGACATTTGAGAGAAGCACTCAGACATGTCTCTTTATATCTCGGAGCTGGATGCCTGTCATTACTGGGGACGAAGAATCCACCAGCAACTGCTCTTTAGTGTGCATGTGTGTGCGTGTGTGTCAGACCCTAACTACATGACTGGTAGGAATGCATTAGGTGTCATTTTAGCACTGCCCCCATGTACAGCCTTGCCGACCAGACAGTAATTGACGAACTCAAAGAAGCTGTGGTGTTCACAACACGAGCTCACGGCAGACAAACTGAAGTACAGTGTTTAACGAAATGAGGAACAGTACACGTGCATATTACTGACCTCACTACTCAAACAACATCACTTATTATATATTTTTACTGTCCATCAATAAAAAACAGCAACCTCTGTTATGTGAATCATTCTTTCTGGATTTCTAAATATCCTGGTACACCGTAATACCCCGATACCGCCAAGAGACTAGGAGCAAGCAACTAGTGATTATTTTCATTATTAACTGATCTGATGATTATTTTCTCAGATAACTGATTTATTGTTTGGTCAACAAAATATAAAATATTTAAAATGATTCTCACAATTTCTCTAAGCCCAAGGCCAACATTTCCCAATTATGTAACAATCCTAAAACACAAAGATATTCAGTTTATAATCAAAAAAGACAAAGAGAAGCAGCACATCCTTACAATTGAGAACCTAGAACTAGTTAATGTTTGGCATTTTTGCTTGAACAATAACTTCAACGATTAATCAATTATACGAATAGTTCGATGATACATTTTCTGGGGTGTTTCAGTTTCTAAAGCAAGGTATCTATCTGTGCGCCCCCACCAAGGTAAAAGAATAGACGAGAAAATGCCGAGATGGAAACAGAGCAAAAACAGGTGGTAATTTCAGGAGAAATTTGGTTTTAAAAAATCCCATCTGGAGTACAGGAGCTGTGTTGAATATAGGAGTTGTTTATATCGGAACTGGGTAAGTTGTAGTAAAGTTGTGCACCTCATCTTTTTGGAGATATCTTAAAATTTTAATGAATCACAGTCCCAGTTTTGGTTTCCACTTTGACGTCAGGTGGATTGGCCTCGACTGCTGGCCCTGCGACAGAGGATTAGAGTTCCTCATCATCCACTGACTTACTGAATTACCATATATTATATTACATTTAGTCTTTATCCATTTTCTACCATGTAATTATATTACACGGTGAAATTTCAAGGTATTTGTGCTTAGTCAACTGATGGCAACTCTCTAAAAAAAAACAAGTCATAGATAAACATCAGAAAAGGAACTAGGATGAAAATTTAAAGCAGCTATGATTTAAATTATTATAATAACAATGCAGACACAATACAAATACAATACAATACAATATCACCCGATTCTCGGCTTTAGCTTTATAATGAGCTTCGGTTCAGTTCAGTTTCAGTTTAGTGTTCTTGTTCAGTCTCATCACTCTCATGGTGTAATTTTCAGGCATGGCTGGTGAACACTGTGCAGCAGCTAAAGAGCCACATACTTCCCTCAGGAGTTGGTAGAGACCAAAAACAGAGCTAAAAGAGAGTGAATATTGGACTTAAATTCACCAGGTGGCCAGAAACATGGTCTGCACACTCAGTATAAATCCTGCCATTGGTCGCTTGCTTGAAGCAAGCGACGTGGTGTCCATTATCTATGTTTTCAAAGCCCCCAGGAAACTTACACAGTGGGGCACTAATAGTACAAATGTAAACAAGCTAACAGCTGTTACCTTTTCTTTTGCAGTGATGTAATCATTTTGATACCAGAGCTTGCCTCCAGACGTGCAGATATTCCACCAAAACAAGTTCCCCCTCTACCTTGTTTTGTTTGTGGTGGTTTGGTTTAAAGAAATGCAAACAAGGCAGGGTGTATTTCCCCTATAGCTGAATGTGTATGCATGGAGCCAGACCTTTCTCCAGCACTATGGAGAGGTCTGGCTGTGCAAGGCTACCAGAAACACGACTCCAAATGAAAGCTAATGTTGCTCCATAAATGCCGGATGTGTAAATATAGGACTAAAACAGTTTTACTATGCCAGTTTAAAAGCTGACAGTATGTGACCCATGTGGCAAAAGAAAAATCTGTTACTGCAGGTTTAAGAAAAGCTAGTTCGACTGGATTTTCAAACCATCGCTGCTTTCTAACAGTTTTTCCAAGCTGTTCAAACCTTTTCCACCCTAAAATTAAATTAATGATCATTAGATAAATAAAAGCCAAGAGATGCATCCAAGTTTCATTTGAAGAGGAGAAAAATAGCTCCGCAGACACAGCCAGCATGATTTTTTTTTTTTAAAGATGTCCTGGATGTAAGCGTCACCATCAGAGGAACTATCAGCATGGGAAAGGTATTATCTGTTGCCGACTGTCCCAAGGCCGGAGCAGACACCATGTTGTGTTAGCATGTGAGCACAGTGGCTCGGGGTTTATCTGGCTGTCGCATGTCATATGGGACAGAGTGGTGGAAGATTGCTCTCTGAAACAACACACCCTTCCCTGTACAGTCCCACACGCTGGCCTGTACTATCATGTGCGTAGCCTTCTGACGGATAAATATTTGACCCAAACATTCACGCACATATTGACGTGATCTTTAGTGACCTCTGTGGTGTGAATGAAAGTTCAAGAGTGACCGTTTTCACATCTCTAACCTAAACAAAAGTCTCCTGAAACCGCTGCTAAGTGATCGCATATGCAGAGGACGGAAGGAAATAGTGAAATAGAGAGAATGGGCTTGAAATGAGGAACACATTTTCAGCTGCACTGCAGTCGAGGGTGTGGGCGTGGGGAGTGGGAGTAAAACAAACACTCTGTATCTAGAGTGAGTGTGTGTATGGATGTGTGCAGTAGTGTAGTGTGTGTGTATGTGTAGAGGGTGGCAACATGGAGCCAGACTGACACAGCCTAAGCTCCCTCCTTTGGGAATTTCACTCATTCTATCAGAATTACCAAATCCAGGGAGTTACCATCCCTTAACACACACACACACACTCAAACTGACAATTTATCTTGGCAGTTTGGCTTTGCTAATCCTCGTACAGTACGAGGGGGAAGGGACTTCACTGTGGATTTTAGAAAGAAGCCAGACACAGCAACAACTTAGGGGTTGTGTTTTAGCTTAAAAACAAACTCTCAGGTTATTTAATTATCACCTCTCAATCCTCCTACTGACACTCTTACTAGTCCTGGACAATCTGGCTGCAACAAACACTTATTTCAATTAAGAAGCTGCAAAGATTAGTCAGTTGCCAGCTATTTGATCATTGATGATTCTTTCAGTCAATATTCAAGCTAATATGTCAAACAGCTTCTTAAATTTAAAGATTTGCTTCCTTTATTTGTCATTTATGATAGTAAATTAAGAGTCTGTGTCTGAGAAGTAATTTGACGACGTCACTTTCATTTTCATTATTTATTAATCTGTAAGTTATTTCATCACTTACTTTACTAGCTTTCCAATAAAAAGTGTAAAATACTCAACATATATCAATAATCATCACATAAATAGGGAAAAGCAGCAAATTCTTGTATCTGAGAAGCTGGAAGCATCAATTTTTGGAGCTTGTTCCTGATGAATGAAGATGAATTGTTGATAGAGCAGCTACAATTAGCCAGCTGATCAATTAGTTGCCAACTATTCAATTAATTGCCAATTGATTCTTTATTCTGAGTCATTTTTGTCTTAACTTCCAATCCAAATTCTTTCATTTCTGCTTACAAATGTGAATATTTCCTGGTTTCTTTCCTCCTCTATGATAATAAACCGAATATCTTTCTAAACAACTAATGGATTAACCAAGAAACTGATCAGCAGATCAATCAATAAGGGAAGAATCTTTAGTTGCAGCCCTAAATGTTGATGCATTTTGTTTCAGATCACTTATCAATTGAACATTACAAACATCATGATGCAGCTTAATTGCATTTTGCACTACTAACGTACAGTGCATTACCATGCATTGTTGTTGTTGTAGAGTTTAAGTGTCAAAACAAATTGTATATCAATCTGTACTTATAATTTTTGTTTTCTATAGCATGTTTTGTTCAATGCATGTCACAGGAGCAATGACTTGGCTACTGTGTCAACACAATTTCCTGACACACTGGCATTGAAAAAGCACCCTCTGATGCACCTTGACATGATGCGTCCTCTTACACTGTGAAAGAAAGTGATGTGCTTTTTAATTAAAACAACTGCACGTGCTCATTTATTATCATGCAGGACACATTGTGCCACCTGACCAACAGGAAAACAGCTCCATCACCTGAAGATAACTCAACGTCCTCTGCTTCAAAAACACGCCCAGACTAGAAACAGACCTGCTCAGTGCAGAAACACTACATGAGCAGACGTTATGAGCAGCTCTGGAGTCCATGTTCAAAGCAACAGTGACCGTGCGCGTGTGAGAGGCGAAATAAAACAACCACAGGCCTGTCCGCGCTGCAAGCCAGCGACACTCGGGGCAAAAAACACACCGGGGCACGAAGCGTGTGGCCCCGGGCTGTCGTTGCTCAACACGAGGAAACCCGTCCCGAGTGGTTTAATCGCACTAAAAAATGGCAGAAATGCTCGTTTTTACTGTATGAAAACGTGCGCCGCCTCCTCTCTGCACACTCCGCCGAGCAACATAACGTTACCAGCAGAAACAGCGAGACTGTGGATTAAACGTTTAAAAACACACACGGTTCACCCGACAAACAGCGCCGATGTGAAATACAGAGCGTGTTCATAAATTCAGCGCTTACCCTCTCTTCGATGAAGTGGTGAAATATAAACAGGGCTCGGTGAAAGCGGGACGGCGGGTTTCGCTATTTTTTATCCCCGACCCCTGGTGAGTTCAGAGTGGGTTTATCTCTCTGCGTTTTGTCGTCCCCTGCGCCGCTCCGCCCATCCACCATCAATCCCCAACTTGGGTGCGGCAAACTGCCTAATCTGCGCCTCGCGATTGGCCGGCGGGAGACACGTGACGGCAGCGCGGGCGTGTGATTGGAGGATGAGCTCTCTGCCCCCGCCCCGCAGAGAGGGGTCTTTGGGTATAATACATGCAGGGTTATAATGCTTAACTGCTGAAGCTAAATCCATGAAGCTGAGGTGGTGGAAGTATTTAAATCCTTCACTGAAATAAAAGTATTGATACTACACCTCACTGAAAATGATTGTAGTCACTTAGGGGAGACTGGGGGCAGTTGGCTCTTCCTCAGTCCCGCCCCTTCTCTCTCAGTGACCCCAGAGCCCTAGAGATCTATGCAAAATAGCCTCTGTAACCAACCAAAAAAAGTGCAGGTGTGGAGACAAATTAGGCATCAATTAATTAATCAGGGCCTTTGATGAACCACACTCAATAATTCCCACCATCCAGCAACTGAGGGAACGGTGAGAACCGTGTTTGTTTTGATGGACTTTTTTTTTTTTTTAAAGGTATAGAATATGCCTCTGTCAATTAGAAATTAATCCCTAACTTTTTGTATTGTTGTATACGCAATAATAATGTATTGCTGGCTAGCTAACTTAAGATGTGAATATATGTTGCTTTTACTGGTCCACCAGCAACAGCTTTTAACCATCTCCAAAGTTTATTTTTCTTTTCAGACAAGCCTCGCACATCGCACATCTGAGTACAAGAAACAGGCCAGAAGAAAGCTGACAGAGGCGCTGAGCTTGCTCAACTGTCATTGGAGCACAGAGTGCAAAGGAAGGGGGGCTTAATAAGGGTCAACTGCCCCCAAGCCACATTGTTTGGCTGTGTTGACATACTGTTATAAAATGATCAAATTTCACTAAGTTTAAATTTAAAATAACTTTGAATTAAATTCAAGTAATTAAAATCTACTTGCCGCTAGAATAGCTGCCTAGCCTTCTGCAGAAATAGAAAGACTTTTGCTTTGAATGCCTACAATACCATCAACATCTAAAAGAATTTGAACCATAAACACTTTACAATAAGCATACAAATCATATAATGCTTAACCAGTGCGTGACTCATGACGATTTCGTGCATTAATGAATGCAGGATGTATCATGAATTCCTGTTGCTCACTGCAGAAATATGATGTGATTATTTCACACTTAATAAATCATCAGTGAGTCTATATTAATTCACAGTTACATCTTGATATGCATCAAATTAGCTGGATTCCAGTTACATCACATTGTATTTGCTCAACCTCTCTGAAAGCAGAACAGTCTGTTCTCATAGAATATATTATATGAAGCTATTTTTTTAACTTTAATACTTTTTAAAAAAAATTGACATAACTGAAATGCACCCAGTTTGATGCATATTAATTAAAGTATGAGGTAACTGTGAATTAACATTCCTTAACTGATGATCTCTTAAATGTGAAGTAAAGTCAGTGACTTTGTTAGTGGTGAACAACAGGATATTACTGCATTACTTCATTCCAGTTCATTTCCTGTCAAGAGACCGATCTTTTCAGATGTACATTGTCATATTTTGTGTTCAAAAATCTTAATTTGGAAACAACTAGCGACTAAAGTTATAATTGTGGCAAAGTAAAAAGTACAATAATTCCCTCTGAAATGTTGTGGAAAAGTATAAAATAACACGAGAAGTAAACACTTACGTACAAGCACCTGGGTAAATGTACTTGGTTACATTCCACTGCTGGCCCAGTGCTGGTTAGATATGCAGAAATTTGATTTGGGTTTTTTTCCCTCCCTCCTGCTTGTTTCTGTGCTTCATTTGTTAACAAAATGTTAACAAAATTGTAACCTATTGCATCCCACCATATGAGTAATTTAGGCACGGATGACAGGAAATGGTGTGGAATACAACATGAGATCAAATTTAAGTCTGTCTTTGACCAGTGTGAATGTGCATAACACAATTTGAGGTAGAATGTTAATTTGTTAAATTACCCAGGACAAAAACAAGCTGTTTCTGTTTCTTAGTGAAGTTTGAGTTATGAACACTTGTGTCCAGCATGGAGAGTTACATCCTTAGCACAATACTGAATTGAAACTGCCTGAGACTGTCAGACTGCATCTTTAACATATAATGTTATGATGAAGCATTTAGTAATCCAAGACGAGACAAAATAATTCAGACTTCAGTTCAGGTTGGATACATGAACTTGCTGGAGAGGTGATATTCTGTGTAAAGACACCACTGCACTGACCTGGACCTAACTGGACGTATTATCTTTATTGTATTAATGCGCTGATCCGGCTAATCTTAATGTTCACAAACTGACACTTTAAAAAAAAAATGTTTTGGAAGTATGTTTCTGTAGTTCTGTTGGGATTTATCTCCATTAGTTATAACATGTATGTGTGTTGGCCATTCTTTGAAAAGTGGGAGAATAATTAAGTCCATATTCACATGAATTGAGTTTTTTTGCTCAGGTGCAGTAGATGTGTTTTGTATTTTATTTTGTCAGATAGTGCGCACCACTTTGAATTGATTTTGTCCTAATCATCCCTACCCAATCCATAATCATGTGAGCAGTCAAAAAGCACAGCGTTTCACTTTAATCTTTATGTCTTTTCTTATTTATTTATTTACTAACAAAAACAGACACAACTCATGACAACAATCACAAAAACAAACAAACAAAAAAAACACATGCTCATCTCTTTGCCCCTGTGCAAACATGTCTGATTTAGAACTGTATTCATGTATGTTAGATAACTAAACTCAGTTTCACCTTATTGTAACTTTCAGCCGGATTCCATTTACAGTTATGTTCCTGCGGCACAGTCCTTCTGCAGCACAAGTCCTCACATTGACCTTATGGTGCAAGTCAGGTTGGCTATTTTAAAACCATCCTGATGGCACTTGAGGTCAATTACGTCACACTGATAGTGGTCCCACAGTGGAGCAGCAAACACTGCACAGAATACAATGGGCTCAACTGTAAAAAAAAACAAAAAAACTGTAACTGCCCACCAGGGGGCGCTGTTAATTGATTTGTTAACATCACAAATGTACCTCTGTGGTTTGTGATGCAACAATTTTAAGACATGTTGCAGAAGCACAAACACTATTAATTACAACTGAAGCAGAAACAGCACAAACAGGGACACATGTAGGACCCGTGCATGTGTGAGATACTGCCATGCACTTGCAGGGCATTCATGAAAAATCCCCTCCGGACATGTTTGAAATTACTCTACTTTTAATCTTGTTTAAATCTTTGAAATAACCTCTGCTTCATTAAAAATCCAGAATCTATAAATATAAGTTTTCCTGCTGGATAACAGGTGTTTCCTACTTCACTGTAAAGTCCACTGTCAGAGTATGTGCGCTGGAGGCTTTGCAAGTTGAATACTAGAACAAAATCACCTTCCAAACTATTTGTGATGTCATAAATCATGCTTGTAGGCCCACTCTTGAAAACGGGATTCTCACTGAGCTCATCGTACTGCGCAGTGAAGCTCAAACATCCAAGAAAAACATATATTTGAATGAAGGGGAACTTTAAATATAAGGATGTCATGTCTGGTATTTTTCCACTAGATGGTGCTGCTTTGCTGCACTTGTTAGTCGACCTGTAACGCTCTACTGCAAATTAATGATGTCAAAGATATGAAATAACCAACAAGACCAGTTTATACATAATGTGATTAATGCTTTGGGGGAAACTGAAGGCTAATAATTAAGCTTAAGTATTAAAAAATAGGTCATGCATGGCACTGCATTTACTCAACAAGGAAAGAGGGAGAGGAAACTTCAAAGAGGAGACGCCAGGCACAGGCTACGACACAGGGGTGGAATGTAACTAAGTACATTTACTCAAGTAGGCCACTGTACTTGAGTACAAATTCTTGGTACTTGTACTTTACTTGAGTATTTCTGTTTTATGCAACTTCATACTTCTCCTCCACTACATGTCAGACACAAATATTATACTTCATACTCCACTACACTTCTTTGACAGCTTCAGTTACATTTCAGATTACACTTAAGTGTTATATGTATAATTTACTTTTACTTGTTTCTTGTGATACTTAAGTATCACAAATACAGTGTTCATTGGTTATGTGTCTGTGGTTAAGCACTGACTTTTATTATTTTAAATGTTTGATCTCAGGCTGTTAAAGCAGGTGGAATCTAGGAGTCAAACTGAATGGAAGAAGATGTTAAATGCAACATTGTGTTGATAAAAACAACAAGCTGCATCTAAGCGAGGATTATAAAGGTGCTTTGTTTTTTTTCCTCCACTTTTGTGCATTGTGTTTCTTTTCCGATTGTGAAAACTAATAAGTGAAAAGAAAAAAAAATTAAAAGGTGCATTGTTTTTTACATTTAAATTCCTAACTTTACAAGTCAGATATAGGAAATGTAAACATCCGACCCCCCCGGCACTTTACTTTTTTCGAATCTGGCCCTTCTAAAAAAGCAGCTGAATCGGCCTGCCCTTCTCATTAGTTCGAGATACCAAGTCTTTCTTTTGAGATACTAAGTCTTTATTTTGAGATACTAAGTCATTATTTTTGATACTAGTCACTATTTTTGATGCTAAGTCATTATTTTGAGATACTAAGTCGTTATTTTTGATACTAAGTCATTATTTTAAGATAATAAGTCATTATTTCTGGATAGTAAGTCATTATTTTAGATACTAAGAAATCTATCTTATTTTTGATACTAAGTCATTATTTTAAGATACTAAGTCATTATTTTAGATACTAAGTCATTATTTTTGATACTAAGCTAGTCAAGTCTTATTTTAACTAATCTTATAAGATCTAATTATTTTAAGATACTAAGTCATTATTTTTGATACTAAGTCATTATTTTAAGATACTAAGTCATTATTTTAAGATACTAAGTCATTATTTTAAGATACTAAGTCATTATTTCTGGATAGTAAGTCATTATTTTAAGATACTAAGTCATTATTTTAAGATACTAAGTCATTATTTTTGATGCTAAGTCATTATTTTAAGATACTAAGTCATTATTTTTGATACTAAGTCATTATTTTGAGATATAACTCATTATTTTAGAAACAAACTCATTATTTTGAGATACAAAGCCATTATTTCAAATAAGTTTGTCATAACAATGTCTTACTTTTTTCGATTACATTAGCAGAAATGGGCTTCCTTAATAATCGTCCTTTTATTTCAACAGGGAAGAATTAGGCCGGATCCTTGAATATGCTAATACTCCCCGGCATCACCCGCTATACTACAAATTGTTTATTTTCATATCAGCCCCTGGTGATTTGAGAGCTTAGAGTCGAAGGCTGGCTGGAGTTAAAAGGGGCTGGTAAGTGCTGCCTGAAATGAATACGAAAAGCAGCTGGGTTTATCTTCACTCACTCTCTGACATGTGCTGCTAAGAGAAAACAGGTGACCGAGGAATGCGTGCTGAAACCCAAACGTAATACTGGAGCTCAAATGATTTGTAGCCACTTAGGCTGATCTGCATTTTTGAAGATATTCCTTAATGTACATATCTTATTTCTATATGATAAATGTGTCAGGAGGTCTGTCTTGTCCACTTGTGGTTGTTGATTTACTGTTACTCTGCAGAAGAATGACATTTTAATCTTAAATTTCAAATGTTAAAAGAAGGGGAACAGATAGACACAGTGACACAAATGCACCACACAGTGAAGACTATTTGCAAGCTGCTCTGGATAAAAATATCAGATAAATGCTCAACATGTAAATGTGACAGAGAGGCAGAAACACGCCTACACACACACACACAATAGATGAGAAAGTAATAGAGTTAGGTGTAGATTTCCAGTGTAAGTATATGATCTTCATGCCTGAGCTCTTCAGACACACCAGTTGGATATATTTAGAGTCCCTCGCTGGTGTATCCATGCTACAAGGCAGACCACAATCATTCACAACACTGGAGTTAAGGGTCAGCGCCAGTCTGAGTCAGTCAGGAGGAGTGTGTGTGTGTGTGTGTGTGTGTGTGTGTGTGTGTGTGTGTGTGTGTCGACTGGCACGGGACACGATTGACACCACAAGACTCAGAGGTCAGGGCCACTCATGTCAAAAGTACAAGAGTGAGGGGTTTTAAATGCAAAATTACCCCCTAAAATGACTTTTAATACAAGATTCTGCAAAGCCGAAGTTTGAATAAAATGATTTTTTTTGGGATGATAAATCAAAAACTACTTTTAATGTACAGTATATCAAAAGAATGACTTAGTATATCAAAATAATGTCTTAGTATCTCTAAATAATGACTTATTATATTAAAATAGTGAGTTAGTATCTCTAATGGCTTAATATTTCAAAATAATGACTTAATATATCAAAATAATGACTTTGTATCTCTAAATAAGGACTAAATAGCTCAAAATTATGACTTCCTATATTAAAATAATAACTTTTTAATAATTTTTTTTCATAACATTGGCGGACATGGACTTCCACAGATTACAGACTTATCGCAGCTCAACATGTGCAGGTAAATTTCCTTAACATTTGTTATTCAGTGAAGCCACACAGCAGCCACAGAGGTAGACTGTGTTGCTGTTCCATCTACCACCAGCAGCAATCTGTCTTTGACTCAAAGATGGTATTGTATTCGGCCCGCAGTGCCACGGAAAGCCCCTCTCCCTCCTCCTCCTCCGCTGCCCTGCACAATGAGACAAGGGTCAGCCTGTCTTTCCTTCACTGTGTTTTTGATTCACTCCTCCTTTAGGAAAATGTTGTATAAACTTTGACCTCCAGCGGTGACCTTTTAAACCCGCTGGCCCCACCTACAGAGACACGTCAGCCAAAGGTTTAAGGTAACTGACTCTTCACTGCAGGGCTGCAGCTATAGCTGCCACAGAGGACACTGAGGTCGTGTCCTCGGTCATATTTCTGCAAATTTGTCGGAGCTAACGACATGACAAGGAAGGAGTTAACATTATATGATTACACATGTGCTGTTTAAAGCTGATTTGATACTTTCCAAAACTTAAATAACTTAAATGCAACTGTTTTTAGACAGATTAGGCTAAATAAAAGGGATTTAGTATTCTTCACCAGATTACTTACCTGTAAAAAAGTGTTAAGAAGGATTTGAAACAACAATTAGACAATAATGTAGGGAGTTAAAATCATAACGAAGATAATTCTATGAAAAATAAATGTGAGGTATTTGTCTCTCACAGGTTTTGGTTGGTGGTCGGGTGTTCTGCAGGAGGGGAATTTTGGACTCCTGACCTCAGTATTTTTAAAATCGTGGCTACAGCCCTGCGTGACGTACAGAGAAAGGTCACCGAAAAAAAGACAAACAAAGCACAGGTTACTTTTAGCAGTTGTCTGTTACGGTCTCAGCATTGATAGAAGAAGCAGTCAGGTCATTAAGTAAAAGGATCACATCTTTAATCTACATGTAACCAGTAACTCAAGCTTTAAATAAATACGATGGACTAAAAAGCACAATAATTATCTCTGGAAGGTAGTGGAGTATAAGTACCACGGTCGTCCCCTTCATTTGAACCCACACAGAACTAAAGCTATTCCATTTATATATTGATGCATTAATGTTTAAGTACCACATAATGTTACAGCTGGAGACAGTGTTAACTACTTTATGCTGCTTAATCTATAATAATACGACTGCAAAGTAATTTGTAATTATGTTATACATTATTTACTTTTACTTGAGTAAAGTACAAGTACCTCAAACTTCTACTTATGTACAGTATTTGAGGAACTTAGTTACCTTCCATCACTGACTCGTGCGTGTAGACAGAAAAGAAAAGAAAAGAAAAGAAAAGAAAAGAAAAGAAAAGAAAAGAAAAGAAAAGAAAGTCTAGGTCGAAGTTGACCTTGGTCTCTCCAGTGTTGGAAAGTAACTAAGTACATTTACTCAACTATCATTTATTTGATAACTTTAGTCAGCCTGTTTTGTACTTTCTTATTAATAATACAAAATATAATCCACTAATAATTTATGATTATTATTGTTTAAGATTTTATTAATCCACAGGGGCAATTCTATGCCCTGCAGCTACTGATGAACACATTAATGAATCAATATAAGTGGTAGTAACTAAGTACATTTACTCAAGTACTGCACTTAAATGCAATTTTAAGGTACTTTTACTTTAACTGAGTATTTCAACATTATTATGCTACTTTATAATTCTACTTCACAACATTTCAGAAGAAAATTTTGAACTTTTTTACTCTTTTTTGCTATTACAGATATATGATTTTATAAACAAAACGTGCCATCAAGCTATAAAACATGATAAAACTATCCAACAAAATATAAAGTAGTTTAGATTTGCTCCACCTACACCAGCTGTGACATTGTGTTGAAGCGTCATAATATCCCAATATCATATATTATTGTTGAATTATTATAATATTGGGAATTCACAAGTTATATGCAGGAGTATAAAAATTAGGTAAAATTAGCCTCAGATTAACCAGCTGCAACATTAAAGTGACTTACACATTATGAATCAATAATTATATATCAAGTGGTGGAAAGTTTTTGAGGTTTTGAGATACTTTTACTTTACTTGAGTGTTTCAGTATTATACTTTATACTTATAATTCACTACATCTCAAAAGGAAAAACCTCTATAAACCTTAAGACTGAAAACGTGATCAATTTATAATGATACTGTGCAACAAGATATAAAGTAGTTAAATGTGCTCCACCTCCACAAGCTGTAATATTAAAAGTGTTAAAGCATCAGTAATAATTTTTCAATAATATTATATAGGCTTACTTTTACTTTTAATAGGCTACTTTTTGGTCTTTTAAATTTTTGAAAGGACTTTTAACTGTGTTATGTATTTTTTCTGCAGTGAAAGATCTGATACTTGTTCCACCACT
Organism: Lutjanus argentimaculatus; assembly: GCA_034769285.1. Lineage (NCBI taxonomy): Eukaryota > Metazoa > Chordata > Actinopteri > Lutjaniformes > Lutjanidae > Lutjanus > Lutjanus argentimaculatus. Next base: position 35,085,017 of record JAWZSL010000005.1, on the reverse strand, counting down.
GGGTCTCTCCTCTCCCCTCCACCACCACCACCACCTCCTCCTCCCCTCTGCTCCCTCCCCCCTGTCTGTTGATATCACAGCCCGGAGAGGTTTGAATTCAGTCGGCCGCCATGCTGAGCTGAGAGAGAGAGAGAGAGAGAGAGAGAGGAGAGAGAGAGAGAGAGAGAGAGAGAGAGAGAGAGAGGAGAGAGAAGAGGACAGCCACACACCAAACTTTGTCACGCTGCTGCTGCTGCTGCTGCACAGAGACGCTCATCTCCGGAGCTCCACACCGGCACAAAGCGGAAAACTTCCCCACGGTGAGTCGCGCCACAGACGCACTTTCACTCCGGTGCGGAGTTCGAGCCGCTGAAAGCCTCGTCGGGACTTTTCTGCTTCAACCCCGCTCAGTTATTTCAGCCCCGCTGCTCGTATTCATGCGTGCTGTCGCGGACTTGAGGCTCAGCTGCACTTGCTGCACTGTATCAACCCCCACTGAGGCACAAAAGAAGAAGAAAACACGCTACATCGGTGTTAATTCTCATTCCGTGCGCCCTTTTGCGCGTAAAACTTACGCAAACTTTCCCGCGATGTTTTAAAAACCGATTTACTTAGAAAAAAAAATATGATGTTTGGACGACTTGTTGCGCAAAGAGTCCACGCAGTCGCTGTCAACTGTCCTTGGAGCGCAAAATAACTCGTGTATATAATATTACGTGTCCACCGGACGAATCTTTTTAAAGATTAAACTCCCCTTGCGCTTTGAAAATGCCATTCTGGCACCCAGAGGTCATTCAGGGGTTTCTAGCCTTGGCATGCATAAATCAAGGGTGCTCTTTCACTGCAGCGACAAAAGACTTTTATTGACAGCACTGAAACCACAGTTTATACCATGAAGACTGGTGTGAGCATCCAGCAGACATCACGCTGGATAAAGACCTGCAGCAGGCGCTGATCTGTCTCTGAAGGTGTGTTTTTGAACAGTTGTTATGATGTCCAGGCAGGAGGGCAGTCAGTCAGGCCAGGGTGCAGCTGGGGCTCATCAGTGAATGCTCATAAACCTTTCACCTGCATGCATGTCTGGTCTGAGCTGAGATGTGCGGACCGGAGGGAGTAATAAGAAGTTATGGAGCTGCTGTCCGTCTCACCATTTGCCCTCTGGCCTGGCTAACTGAGGTCCTGTGACTCTTCTTGGCTCCATGCAGTATAATTCAAACTACACCATCATCACCGTGCTCCTTCGCTGACCTTCTGCAACCCTAAAATCAAGTGCAGGCTTTTGAGCTACCGAAGAAGAGACCGATGTCTCCGCAAACCCCAGATCCTCTGTGCAGTGCTTCAGATCAGAGATAATCATTTAGTTGATGGATGGAAAATGAATCTGCACCAATTTTGAAGGAATTTTTCAAGCAAGAATGCCAGACGTTAGATGGTTTCAGCCTCTCATTATACTGAAATGAAAATTTTGGGGGCTTTGGACCGTGGGTCAGCTGGTTAACTGAACCAGGGCTGCAACTTAAAATTATTTTCATCACTGATTAATCTGCTGATTAACAATGTTCAATCTACTATTAGAGACGACAGAGAAAACCAGAAAATATTCACATTTGAGAAGCTCAAACTTGTGCATTTTAGCTTGGAAATCAAGCACGAATCATAATTTTCTGTCCATTTGATTATGATCTGCCTGCCTCCAAACTGACGACTTCAAATATTTTGTTTAGTCTGACCTACATTTCAGAACAATTATCAAAATCAAGAAGCTGTAACCATCAAATGTTTGTCAGTTTTCCTTGAAAAATAGCTTAAAAGATTAAATTGATTCTCAAATTATTTCCCTGATGTCTAAATGATAGTTTCAACTCTATATTGATTCAATTTTCATGCTAAAATGCCCAATATTTGATGGTTTCACCTGGTCAAATGTGAGAATTTGCTGCATTTTCTTTGCTTTGCATCACAGTAAACTGAATATTTTGTGGTTTTGGACTGTGGGTCAACTGGAATATAACAATTACAGGAAACTGTGCTATACAAGGGCTGCAATTGACTATTATTTTCATCATTGATCAATCCACTGATTCATTTCTCAATCAATGAAGCATTTAGTCTATGAAATAGAGAAAATTGGCTACCATGAGTTTTGAAGCCTGAGGCGATGTTTTTGTATAGCTTATTTTGTCCAGAGGTGCAATGATTAATTGATTACTTATCAACTTATAAGTTTATTGATAACTTAGCATTATTAAGTCAAGTTAAACTATTTTGATCAATGAACTATTTTGATAATCGGTTCGAAGAAAAAAGAAAAAAGCTCAAAATCATGTGATTTCAGCTTCTTAAATGTGAATATTTTCCAGTTTCTTTACTCCTCTGTGACAGTAAACTTGGTGTCTTTGAGGACAAAACAAGACATTTGAGGACGTCATCTTAGGCTTTGGAAACACTGATTGACATTTTCTACCATTTTTCTGACATTTTATAGACCAACCACCTAAGAAAATGATAGCGAGATTAATTGACAGTGAAAATAATGGTTAGTTGCAGCCCTCATCTGCTGATTATTTTCTTAATCAACGAAGCATTTTGTTTGTAAAATGTCAGAAAATAGAAAAGAATGGCCACAACAATCTTTTAAAGCCGATGCGCTGCCTTCATATTGCTTAATTTGTGCAAGAAGAGTTCAAAACCCATTCAATTTACTTTCATTGAGGAAACAGAAAATATTGCCATTTGAGAGGCTCAAACCAGTGCATTTTTGCAAAGATAACTCGTATGAATAATAATTATGTTAAATTGATTGATCGTTTAATCACCTAGTTGTTTCAGCTCAACATCGCACATGATTTAAGTAATTTTTCAAGCAAAAATGCCAGTTTGATGCAGGTCTGCAACTAATGGTTATTTCTACTGCGGATGAATTTGCCGGAATCCAAACTGACACCTTCAAATGTTTTGTTTCCTCTGATCCACAGTCCAAAACTCATCATCTAATAAGCTGGAACCATCAAATGTGTGGCAGTTTTCCTTGAAAAATTAGATTTGAAAGATTAAATCTATGATCAAATTTGTTGCCTGGTGATAAAACAATCATTTCAATCTTTATAGATTAGCTGTTTAAGTAATTTTTTTATGGAAATTCTAAATTTAATATTTTGAGGTTTTGGACTTTGGGCTATGCCAAAAGAAATGTTTGAAGACATCACCTTCGGGCTCCAGGAAAATCTCATTTATTTATGTTTTATAGGCCGAACAGCTCATCATTTTATCAAGAAGATAATCAAATGAACTTATAAAGAAAATAATGGTTACTTGCAGCCCTGTTCCTGATAAACTGGAGACTTTCCCTCATGCTCTTTAACATTTCAATAGACTCATAGGAGATGCACGGATGAACGAATGCTGTCCACTTAAGAGTACAGAAACGCCCCTCACATTATATACGGGCTTAGTTTACATTGCATAAGCACTGTGGAATCCAGGGCCATGCCAGCCATTTAGTTTGTCCCTAAATACAGCTGTTGTGTTTTCTAAATCTGTTTTCTGCAGCTTCGTTAGTGACATTAACCCCCCCGCGCCTCTCCGTCTTCTCCGCTCAGCGTTCCACCAAAATGCATTGGCTGTGACATCCCGTCCCTCGCGGCCTCAATAAGTAATTCTTCTGCCTCATCGAGTCTGATTCCACAGGTCCTTGGCTGGGTCATATCGGGCATGAGGGCGGCCGCCCGGATCTTGTCAATATGATGGGCCGGCTGGCGCTTCAGTGGCACCCGGGCAGGCCAGAATCATGTCAGCCAGCGCCTCAGGGGGGCCCGGAGAACTAGCCAGAACAGGATATTGCTGTGTGATCATTCACCAGCAGCAGACAAATCATTAAACCAGCGGCTGCGTGCTGCTGCTGAGCGGCTCAGGCATTCTCTTCTGTCACTCTTGACTTTCCCTCCGGTTACAGGTTGTGTTTGTGTTGTTAAGTTGTCACCGCTGCTTTCAGGGTTTGGAGTTGCCTTTGGAAAGAAGGGTAATTATGGTAGATTTATTATTTTGTGTGGAAATAGAAGGGTGACTTTTCTTCATCCTGTGCTTTTCTCTGCTATGTTGAACTGTAGTCTTGATTCTTTTGGGGGAAGTAAATCTAGCAACCAGTTTGTCTGAGAATTAAGAATAAAACTATTTAACTGTTTTCATAATAGATTAATATTTAAGTAATTTTTCATGCAAAACTTGAGATTTCCTGCCTTTCTCTGTTTATTATATCAAACTGACTCCCTTTGGGTCTGACTGACAAAACAAGACATTTTAAGTTCCCAAAGTCTTTTTATCACATATATATTGCACTATATGTCACCTATAGGCCTATATCTGGCCGAACAATAACAAAAAAGTGTTTTTGTAGGTGTTCTTAGTTATTTTAAATCAGGGCTTTATGACTTAATTCATGGATTTGGTTACAACTGGATCATATTTTATGCAGAAAATATTTTCTTGTTTCCCCTCTGATGTCCTTTGACTGTCCAGCTTCAACTTGGTTGTTTAAATACCGCGCTTTCCTGATGGACAGATGGCTTTAGCTGCTTACGTGTTGCTAAAGTAGCCAACTTTTAGCTCTTAGCTGTCGTTAGTGGGCGACAGAATCAAGCTAATGACCAGTCACAGAAACAAGCACAGCCTCCAAGAGTGACGGGGAATACAGCACTGAGGTCGCTGACCGAGTTTTCTAATGGAAAGACCGCTTTACTTGTGGCTAAAGTTACTTAGCTAACTGCTAACTGCTGTTAACTGGCCTCCGTTGGTTGGGCTGTTTTGGTCCCGGTCTGGTCGTGTTCACCAGGAAGTCTGGGAGTAGCCAGCTATCCGATTCCTAGCGTCTCCTTCTTGGATTAACATTTAGCTGCATGGTGGGTGGGGTTGTAATGCAAAGCGCTATGGGCTGCTGTAAACACTCGGCAAATGTATTTTTGGCCCACTTCCCTGCCTGGGCAAGTGGGGAAAAAAACAACTGATTTGTTTTTAGAATTGTACCTAAATCCATTTTTTTGGGCTTTTTGTGTGTTTTACTTTCCCATAACTGATTTTTAAGGGAGTAAATCTGTGTAGGCATGTGGCTTTGCCATTTTAGGAAAGCAAATTAGTCTATTTTTAACACGCCTGTCTGCTGTGTTTGATTGGTTTTAATTCTATTAGTAGAGAAACTGAACTATCTTTAAGTTGCTCTTTTTTCCCACATTCATTGGAAGCACAGGATTCACATGTTGCTAAATGAAATTACACAGAACGCTCTTGCTTGTTAATGATAACTACACATAAGCATGCAAGCCCGTCTTTCGTGCGTTTTTTTTTTTGTCAATAATCAATTTAAAATGGGTGGAAAATGGGAATTCGGTCAGGCTGAAAGAGATCCTTGTTTCAAACTTGAACTTTGTGCAGAAATGGCACTTGTTTTGGATGACAGGGTTTATTTACTTGGATGCCTTGTTTGGTTTCTGCACAAGCCCTGGCTTGTTGCCAAATTTCTCTCTTGTAAAAAAGTTGGAAATTGGTTCTTACTGGAGCGTATCCAGCGTTGCATATAGGAGGCACTCACATTAAGCACGCATGCCGCATTTATGTGTCACTCTTTAAGTCCAAATGCAATTATTCGAGCGCCTCAAAGAGACCCCGTTTTAAGAGACGTCACGATTCTTCACATGCCTACAGAGAGCGACTGTCAGGTAATTGAATAAACCCTTAATGCATTTGAGGGGAGCCATTCAGGAGCCTTCACGAGGCTTTCTTCTCATCCCCTTCTTGCTGGGTTTGGTCGTCAGCCGGTTCATCTGGTGGAAAAAGGCTGGAATACCTGCAAATGGTTCAGGCAAGAGCTCCTGCTGGGGAGGTCACTGTAAAAGGTGTGACGTCTTCGACACAGGCACATACGGCCCATTGACTCATTGTTCCCTCCTGCCCCATTAGCAAGCTAACGATCGGGATTCTCCTGGCAGCCGAGTCAGCAAACAAGACTCTCTTGCTTTAAAGGGACAGTTCACCCCTAAATCAAAACCATGTATTTTACCTAATTTTACTTCTTACCTGTAGTGCTAGTTATCCAGCTAGGGTTTTTTGGTGAGTTGCAGAGTTTTGGAGATATAAGCTTTAGAGATGTCTGCCTTCTCTCAAATATAAAAGAAGTTGGGATGTTTCAGGTGATTAATTTCCCTGTTGATTAAACAGAAGTTTTTATTTAGACTAGTCTCGTCTAAAAGTAAGAAAACACTCAAAAAAAAAGCAAATTGAGCACAATTTATCAATCAAGAAGGTAAAATAATTGTCTGAAAAAATGTGAATGTATTGAGAGCAATTTGAGGCTGTTAATAGATTATTCAATAACCAAAGCATATTTTAAATGCTGCTCAAATGTGTGGCTGAATGTCATAGACAACACAGCTAAAACTGTGGCTAACTGTAGTAGTGGTAGCTGTAGCAGTCTGCTCTCCCTGCAGGTTAATGCCCACATGCTTGTGCTGAATGTGTTGACGCTTGGTTCCACTTAAGCAGTTACATGCCCATTTATTCTTATGCAGCCGTTTTTACGAGATGTCATCTTTGTCCCATTTACCACCTCGCTGGCTTACATCCAGGCATTAGCACAGGGAGAGTGGAGCTTCCATCTGAGGGGGGCTAGTGGCAGGCAGCTGTGTAACATCTTAGAGGCAACAGTTAAACAGCATTGCACATTGATAAAATATTAATAAATAGTTTAAATGACTAGTATTTCTGACGCTGACCACTCAGGGTAGCAACCTTTCCTCATTTAATCACACACAAACCTACTTGGGACTAGATGGCAGTCAGCTTTTGGGACTGCTGAAGATAATCCACAGACCTTGTTGTAAGCAGTTTCATGTAGGAACTATTTTTTTTCTGCTGAACTACACCCCTATTTTAGTGGTGCTAATGTTACAGCTCAGCTAAGAAGGACATGAATAATGTTTACATCCCAAAGTATCACAAGCTAAGACGTATACTGTATGTAGGTGCAGCATCGACTGCTTCCGCCCATTGCTGCAATACCTGAACATCGCCACCATATTGGTTCAAGACTGGCGTCTGCACAAAAACATGTAGTGGAGCTAGACTTGTAGTTCTCGAGACCGGTCTTGGTCTCAAGACCGGTCTCAAGACCGGTCTCAAGACCACTTTTTTGTGGTCTTGGTCTTGTCACGGCCTCGACAGTCTTTGGTCTCGGTCTTGTCTCGGTCTCGGGTCTCTCGGTCTCGCAATGTCTCGGACTGGCCGAGTGGTCTCGAAGGGATTTGTACAATTTGAAGTACAGTTTTTTATTTGTATTTTGCATTTGATTTAATGCATTTTTTGGTGCACCTGCGTGTGTGTCTATGTATTTAATTACAGTATTGTGCTTATAATGGCCTTGTTTGAATAAATATATGGCATCATTGGCCTTTGAATAATATTTGCATATCGTTGTGATTGATTAAGCATTAGGCCTATGCCATTTCAGTGATGCTGATATTATACAGTGTAATTTGGCTACTGTAATGGTAAATAATGCAATTTCAAGTTGATAATTGTGTGTATCTTTAATATTTAAAATTCACGTTTCATCTACAAATTAAGTACAATTTAAATCAGTGACATATTTACCATTCATTAGACTTTTTTTGAGGTGCAGGGTGGTGTTGGAGGCTTGTTATTTTGTTAGATGACTTTGGGACTAGTTAATAGTCATGTCAGTCCTTAATAGCACACTAAGCAGCTGAACCCAGTATGGTGCTTATGTTCTACAACTCATGCAAGATGACAAAAAAATAGGTTGTTTTTTTTGTCTCGGTCTCGGTCTTGAGCTGAACTAGTCCTGGTCTTGACTTGGTCTGTCTTGGTCTTGGTTTTGTCTTGGTCTTGATACTCTCTGGTCTTGGTAGTATCTTGGTCTCGGTTTAGGCGGTCTTGACTACAAGTCTAAGTGGAGCTACCATTTTCTGGATAAAAAGCCCTATATATATGAGTCATGTTATTTAATGAGTTAAAGGGTCTGTGAAAAACTTAACTTCACATAGGTCATGTAAAAAAAATTAATATAAAGTCCCCGGTCATGCTCCTTCTCTAAATATTAAATCAACCCATCACTTAAAACATAGACATTTTATTTATTTTTATCCAGAAAAACTGCAACTCCCCTGTTTACTTGTAGGTGTTAACCACCAATCTTGAACAGTATGGTGGTGATATTGATGTACGATCAAAAGTTCAATGCAGCGTCTATGTATAATATGTTTATGGTCACAAGCACGAGCCTCTGGTCTATAAGTAGATGCACGCCTCCTTCTGCACAGTGATATGGTAGAAAGAAAATAGTTCCTACATGAAACAACTCTCACTAAGGTCTGTGGATTATCTTGAGTAACTGGGTCATGATTCCTGGAAAGAGACATTGCTGTTGAGTTTTTCAAATGAATTTTTTCTTTTTGCACTTTGAGCAACACAAGCCGAGTGCCATCTGGTCCCATTATATTGGAGAGATGTATTTTTTTGATTTTTGGGGGTGAACTGTCCCTTCAATGCAAAATCACACTCGCTGCATATTAAAGATGAGACACCACAACAGTAGTGACCTCTTTCATATGATTCTATTGGATGTCACGGTTTTAGGAAACGAGGTAGGCGAGTTTGATGTATGACTCGCAGAGGCCTCATTGTTTTGGTCCTGCAGGAGTTAAAGGGTAGGGGTCAGGGGCCACGCAGCACTGCTCTGATGTTGAGGTGTGCTGTATTGGCTCTGCGGAGCAGACATCTGGGACGACCCCCACCTCCTTTTGAAAAACACAAACCTCCCCTCCTGCCACACCCAAGCACCCCAACACCCCTCAGGCTGGAATAATTTCCTATTGGCAAACAGAGAAGCATCTGGCTCTGTATCAGCGGCAGACAGTGGCATGTGTAGGCACTTTATTGTGTGTGTGCTCGTGTGTTACTGGCCATGCATAATGCATTGCCGCATTCCAGAGATGTCTCTGCAAAATTGTCTCATGATTGAATGGTGGTTTTGAACAGATAAACACTGAATGTAAAGCTTGGTTTCCTGTTTTTTTGTAGCTTCGTGTGTCAGGTAACAATAAAGGTGAAGAAAGGTCCACGCCCCGCGAGGCTCAGTTGCTTCAAAGCTTTTCATCGGACAAAAGTAGTTATTGTATTAGCATCCACAGAAAATAAGTTATTTATTTGTTTGAAAATACTTTAAGTCAGTTTCATTGACTGGATAAAAACTGTGCAGGATATTCATGAAGATTCCCAAGATGCTGCACCCACAGCTATGAGTGATTTTTGCTGAGAGTGCAGGAAGCTTACTGATGCACTGCTGCAGTGCTATTGACAGCTTACTTGATGTTTTGAAAAGGTTCCCAGCGTTGTGTTGCTGAGAGCAGGGAGCTGGAAGGGAATGGAGCGGGAGGCCTACATACAGTACATTCTGTTACTGGGAGGATATCACTGTGTGACCCAGCTGAGCAGAGAAGGTGCTCTGTGTCTTTGTGTTCAGCTTTTTTTGTTCGTAATAATGAAGCAGTACTGCAGTTAAATGCTCGGTAGCGTTTGTTTATAGCTGTAGGTTTGCATGACGGAAACTTAATTTGCAGTTGCTGCAGATTTTAATCAGTTCCCCCTTTATCAGCTTGTTGTCACTCGTTTTGTTTGGTGTTTGCATAATGAGAAATGAGGTCCAACATCAACGATCCATTGCCTGAGGATGCAAACTGTCTTTCTAGTGTGTGTGGGTGTTGCCAGTTTATTAGGAAGAGCTAGTGAAAACATACCCTCTAAGGCAACAGTTCTGCAATCAATCACACCCTCATGAAGTTCAGATTTAATTAATTTTATCGTATGATGGGCCATGTGTGTGGCCTCTTTTTAGTCCTGTTTGCATCTAATCTTGCAAAAAAAATGGACCCATCAGCCTAATATTGTTTATGCACAGTCATGACTGGATGCAAAAGGACCTCTTGTGGTGATGGTGTTTGACAGTTTTTGAAAAACCTTAACAGACCAGCTGCTGACTTCTTACTCCTCTTAGGCCTGAGATATACTTGTTTTTAACTGTGTGTTTGCATATACACTGCTATGCATCATGGCTGCCGTGCATATCCTGCGTCCATTTGGAGCGATGGTTGTGCATGTCCTCAGAAATTTAAGCTATGTATGTGCAAACACAAAAGTGTGGTCAAACAGCAAGTACATCACCAGCCTTAACTGGCTGTTAGAGGTTGCAAGTCGTCAACAACTGCTGGGCTAAAAACAAGGCTTACCTACTAGTTAATCTAAATTTGATCAAAATCACATTATGTCCTGCTGCAATTTTCAAATTATAGGAGGCACAATATTTGTTAAAGGTGAAATATGTGTCAAATTACCGTTTTAAATGATATATTGCCGTGCTGCAGAAACGTCCTGGTCTACAAATCACATTCAAACAAGACCTCTTTGGTACAGATCTCTGCAAAACTCAAACCATAATCATCATCGTAAAAATTATCATTCAGTCTAATATCAGGAATCATATCAGATTTGCAATGTTAGTCAAAATAATTGCAATTAGATATTTTTCAAAATTGTTCAGCCTTATACCCCTATATGTTATGATCCACTAAAGTAGGGCATGAAACGAGATGAATGAGTCCTTGTTTTGATAGTTTTGATAGGTGCAGACTTTCCACACTGATTTTCATGAAATTTAGTTTGTTATAAACTTGAGAAACCGAACATGATTCTAGTTACTTTTCTAATTAAACTAAGTTATTGGAGGTGCTCAGCTCTATGCCAAAACATTAACCTAGCTACAACATCCCTTGGGACATGCAGGCTCCAGATTTTATTTATTTAGAATTTCAGCTTTTGTGAATTTCTCGAAAATATAGATTCTTTTATCTGTTTTATTGTTTTAAGGCTGCCTGGTTGCTTGTGAAAGATAAATAACAAAATGTTAGAATTAACAATGTTTAGGCTTAATTTAGAAGAAGATTTGCTGTTCCCTTTATCATTTCCTGATTAAGTTTATACAGTTAGGTGAACCCAGTACTCTCTGTGGCAACACCATTGCACTATTCCATGCAACTTAGAGAAAACTGAAAACTATACTCTACAAAAAAACTTACTCAAAACTTTGCAAATCGCTGCTGGTTGTGGTGGCATTGCAGTAGGTGCTTCACCATCTCTTGCCCGGCAGAGATCTGAACTCTACCGAGTGAACTCTTCCAGTTTGAACATGTTGTTGGACGTGATATTTGAAACGTGTCAGTTTGATGCAGCATAATTTACAGTCCCACAAACTACAGGCTCCAAAATAACCACGCAGTTCTTTATATAGCACGTTTTGACAAAAACTGATCATTATAAACTTCATGAAAAGTAGGATTTATTGCAGGGCTGTTGTAGTAGTTTTAGCTGGGTGTACCTGATCAACTGGCCCCTGAGTGTCCATCACACGGAGCTAAATACAGTGCTGAGAGGGGGCAGCAGCTGGACCTGCAGTCCTCATTCACTCCTTAAAGGAGAAAAAAAAACAAAAAAACGTCCCCACAACAATAGACACACTCCCACAGATGCACACACACACTACCCTAACCTCAACCCCCTCCCCCCTTCTTCCCTCCCGTCACCCGCCACCCCAAATTCCCCCTCCCCCTCCTCAGCAATTGTGTGCATTGACGCTTTCCAGAGGCGCGAGCTCTGCGCTGTCGCTCTCCTCTGGCGAGCAGCGTTTGACTGCCGCTGTGGCAGTGGGGAAAGGCAATCTTGACTGTTTTGTTAAATGGAGACAGAGTCTGCCACTGACATGCGGTAAAGTGAAACAGCCCTTTAAGGCAAGCACTATCTCTCCACCCTTTGCAGCCTCCGGTGCTTTTTTTTTTTTTTTTTTAGCGTTTATCGTGCAAGATAGAGAGGAGAGGCAGAGAGGAGACCGAAGGAGGGAGTGTGACAGAGAAGGAGCATGACCGGGGAGCAGGGAAGGGAGGAGGTGACAGACTAGTCGTGCCGGATGATCATATTCTGTTTTTTTTATCTTGTCATGCAAACCAGTGGTGACTTTCCCAGTAATAACAGTGTGACTGGAAGAGCCTCCCATTCAGCGTTCTTCTCTCGCAACCTGCAGGATCTTCCCACTCAGATTATGGTAAGATCCTCGTCGCAGACAGCTTGTGTGGACCGGAGTGTGTTGACTGCTGGCATCCCTCAATGTCAACACCTTTTTCCTCTGCCGTGGCAATCAGATGATATGTGTTTGTGTTTACTCTGCAGTGGAGAAAGTAGTCTCCAGTATTGCATGCTATTTTTACCTAAATCTCAACTGGGAGGTAAATAATTCAGTGTTTTCATGATGCAGTGAGTGGGACTCTGCTGTGTCTTTATTTGAGGGAAAGCCCACACAGTTCACTTAAGACTAGGCGGTACCAGCTAAGATTTGGAATGTTAAAAGAAGAGAGAAGGGAAATATTTTTTATTATTTTCACTCTTGTTGATGAGGCAGACAGATTTTACCCAATTTTAGCCTTAAATTTGTTGTCAGGAACTAATTTTAGGGCGGGATCACACCAGCTTTGTGTAGTCCAATTGAAACGAACCCTGGAGCGTTTACCACCTTGGTGCGGTTTGTTGCTGGTGTAAACACCATTTGAACCAATCACAGAACTGTACAATTTGTGTCATTTCATTGGTTAAAAATGTGTTTCTCTTCCTGTTTGGCATAATTTTAGCCCTAAATTTAGAGTGTAAAATTTTAGAGCGGGTTCACTCCAGCCTTGTTGAGTCCGGTTGAACCGAACCCTGCAGTGTTTTCCTCCTGGTGCGGTTTGTTTGGGTTGGTGTGAACGCTGGGCTTGACCTCTGGTCCGGACCAAGCAATCACTCTCTGGTCCGCCTTGAAGGAGTGACCTCGGACCTCTGCAAGTGAACTCTCGAGTAGGATTGGATATCATTAGGATATTAATGATTTTTGGTTCTTAATGATTCTCAATTCCTCTAGCATTCTTCACAGAAACACTAAGTACCTCAGATAAATATCACCAGTGGAATCACTAAACTAAGCTAACGTTTAGAAAACCGTAATGACAGTGGTCTGTTGTTCGGTTTCTTGAATGTTATGGGGTTCACTTGGGCTACTTTACTGTAACAATAAAGAAAATCCTGTAAAAGTGAAATTTGCGTAGGAATCGATAAGCAAATCGAAATTAAAATTCCTTAACAATTCCTCTAGAATCATAACTTCACAATTTAAAGTACGACTTCACAACTTAACCTGGACGAAGTGAGAAATGCCTCCAATGTTAAATTATTTAATACCCACTGACTTACAATACACTCACATGCGCGGTCCTCTAAAGTCCGCTGATCTGCGCTCCAGATAAACACCAACATGAATAGAACCTGATGGTGCTCCATGATATACGATGTCCAATTAGAAATTGTGCCATTTGTTGTCTTTTTACCCACAAACTGTGTGACACACAAATCAAATATTTCCACTGGTTGCATTTTGTACCAACTGGAAAATTTAAACCATGTATCAACCTCAGTATGGTTCAATTCAGGAACCCGACCTTTAGGTGTAAACCTGCTCTTAGAAATTTTTGTCAGATCGTTGTCATTTGAGACATTTAACCAGGCGTCATGACCCTCGGCGAACTCTTACTTGCAGATAATCGAACTCATTTCTGGTATATTGAATATTTTGGTCGGTTTTCTTGCAGTTTGAGCTCTTCCACGGTCTGATTGCCTTCATGGCTGCTGTCATAAGATCTTAAAAGCCTGCAGTGAACTTAATATAACTGCAGATGTTGTGGCTAAAACTGTCTTTAGACTACTGTGATAAAAAAACTGAACTTCCCCACAGAACAGACAGATCAGACTGTCTGCAACTTCCAGACATCTGTGGCTCCACATTTTTCATAATCGGATTGCACAAAGTAAATCAGCCTTTCTCTCTTTTTGTCAACATTGAGGACACAGTCATCTTGTTTTAATAAACTTTATTGGAACTGCCAACAGAGAGGATTCAGTGTTTACATTCAGTGAGATCAGCCACGTCTTGGCTGGTCAATTGATCCGTGCAGCGTGAGCATAAAAGTCACAGGTTCTGGCCGTGCAGAAAGGCAGATTGGAGCCAATACAAGATCAATGCCATTGCAGAGTGTCTGCCAAGCTCCAGATGTGGAAAGAGCTTGTCTTCCAGTGGCTGGCTGGTTTTCAGGAACTCGTAAATCTCCCTTGAAAGTGGAAGGAGCGGCACTGCCCTCCCAGTTTGGACGTTTTCCTTCACCATGCTGCCACAAGTTGCTCTCCTCCTTAACTGGGCATTGAAACACTTTGAAAAAGATGCTTGGTTTGATTTGTTTGTGAGCATGGGGTCTCAGGTAGATCAAAGCTGGCTAATGTGTCTTTTCAAGCGCTATCGCTGCACTTCAAAGAGCTCAGATCTTCTGGTCTCTATCTCAGCCGTGCGCTGGTTCGAAACCACCATCTGTTGTCATTCACGTGGCGTCTTTAAAACCACCAGCTGCAAATTTCTTGCAGCAAAGTTCGACCGCTCCGTATTGTTCAGTGCACTGTTCAGTGCTGTGTTGAAGGCCAGCATCCAGGCACTGTATCATATCATTGTTTGCATGAGAGGGAAGAGTTTAATTTGGGGTTTGGGGTAAAGAACTCCTCGCTTTGTAGGAAAAAAAACTACATACATCATCTCAACAGGAGCATGGGACATTTTTCATATTAAGCTCTCATACTTGGGTGGATTGCCACATTGTGCAAAAGCATGGACTTGTGCATATTTTGAGAGCTCAGTAATGTAAGGAAATGTCATTTGGAAATGGAGTTATTGTGCTTCTTGAGAGAAAGGCTGTGACATTGCATTCAAAACCTTCTGGGTTGCACAGCAGCCTCTTTAGCTCAACAAAGAATAAAACATTTGGAAGATAACAACAGACAGTAGAATAATTATTGGACGGAGCCATCGAGACATCACCCACTGACTTTTGGACTGCAGTTTTGAAGCCTCGAGTTTTTTATTATAGGGGTCGTCATCTTGGTTTTTTGCCAGTGACATACCGCGAACTTGGGTGGTGTTTGGTTTTGTTCGTCCTTTCAGCTGAATATAAAGGCGGCCTGAAGCAAACCCTGCTTTATCGACTATTTTACTCTAAATAGCACCTTTAATTTACATAATTAACATCATGCTGTATAGAAGAAGACTTGAAACTAGTGACTGAAACTATAAACTCATAAGGAAAACTGATCTTTCTCATGATTTCAGACCCCGAAGCTCCTCACATATCGTGCCGTCCATGCAGAAAACCCTGAACCATCTCCCCCATTCATTCAAACGCATCACTCAGATTTGCTCAAATTTCTCTGAAGGTAACTGCGGTGTTGGAGTTGCTCTTCTTTTGAAAATATTTCCCATAAACACGGCGGCCGAGAGACCAGAGGAAATGGAACTAAACTGATTACCGGAGATTACTCGGGTGTATACAGCTAATGCGTGTTCCTGCACTGGAGATGAGACGCACGGACAAAAGTTCAACGAGCTGCCATTAGACAGGAAAATGAAACGCAGACTGACAGGTAAACAAATGCACTGAAGCATCGGTTCAAGTTCAGGATTCGGGGGTGATGTGATGTGGAAGAGGTTAAAGGAGAGCAGCTGCTGAGCCACGGTCCCCCCTCACAGACACACTGCCGCTGGCTGGCTCCGAGGCTGCTGTCTGTCTGTCTGGGATTGGGGGCTGATGGGACTGGGTGGGGTTGCGACCCTACCTCCACTCCCCTGTCTCCATCCAGCTATAGCTGACAGCGATAAAACCATTAAGTCCTCTTTCGTTAATCAGTGTGGGATTGAATATTTCTGAGGTAAAACATATGATTTTAAAAGCCTTTTTCTCTCCAGCTCCAGGTCTATTGACTGTCTGTCTAACCTTTATCTTCTTAAGAGCCTAAAACCCACTCTGGCAGGTCACAATCTGTGTTACACCAGCGTGTTAACACATATCAGGGTATAATCTATGAATCTATCATAATCTTTTAAAGGCAGATAAGCTGAAGAGCTAATACCAGGTTTTGGAGGTTCAGGCAGCACGACACAGGATGTGCCTCGTCTCTTCGCCTCATTAAAATTTCAAAATCACAACGCTGACAGGGAACATCTGCTGATTTATGTGCATTCCCAAATACACATCATTAGCAGAGGTGTGTTTATACAAAATTCATCTGTCACACCCTCTTGATAATTTGGGATTTTCATGATTTTTTTTTATGCAAATGTGCTGCTGGACAGTAACGAGCCGCACTGGTCCAAAATTGTCATCATTGCTTTTTAGTCACACAATGCATTCCTCATCTGACTGTGATTGGATTCTGTCTGCCTGCTACCCAGAGGATTTCTTAGTGCACTCTATTTATGCTAGCTGGCTGGCTGGTTGGCTGCCTTGGTAACTATGGTAACAGTATCCCCCAGAAAGTTGGAGAGACCAGGGCCTTGCTAGGCTAATTGTGAGCAAGTGAAGCATGACTGCAAACTAAGTTAGGTGTGTCAGTCCCAGCCTGGACGATGGGCTGTCCGGCGGATTTCTTTGTCCGTGACACAGTGAGCATCACAATAGAAGTGATCTGCTCAGACCTTTTTGTTTTAAAAAAGTATTTGTCTCTCATTAGAGAGCAGTGAATCATCTGTCTACTTGACCTACATACATGTAGAATAAAATAATGTACATAATTAACTTGGGACTGAACCCCTCGCTTATTAGGTTGTGCACTAATTATCAGTATTACTCAGCCTGCTTTATTTATTGCTGTGTTGGAGTGTTTGAAACTGTATTTGCACTACTGTTATAATCAGTTTATTATTTTATTAACTTTTCAGACAAACATTCTCTAGCTCCTGTGTTTTCAGATGCGAGGATCTGATGTTTTTCTTTGTTTATTTAGTAGAACAGTGCCTGTTAAAAATGTGCCTGTTTGGAGCGGGGGTGATAACTTGGCCTCCGGTATTGCTGCTTGCAGCTTTTTCAATATCCTCCACCTGCAGAGCTGCAGAGCCCCTGTAGTTCGAGACGCAGCAGTTCCAGTCCCTCAGTTTTAGAAGTGCATGTGCTTTATTAACAACACTAATATTATAATACACGACCAATTTTAAACCATTTATTTAGGTGTTGGCAAAACATGAGCCACATCTAAATTATTGTTGTCGTCTCTGCTTCTTCGTTAATTAAATTTAATTGACTGAATGTAGGCCAAAACACTGCACATATAAAAAGCAAAATGCACAATGGTTATGTATATATTACAAATTTCAAAATTTGTGTTTGAAAAGTTATAAACTAACAGCAGCATTTACAGGAGATGATGAAAAAGAAGCCCTGCCATTAAAATCTAACCCTAAAAGGTTTTTCGTCCAGACGTAACAGACGTTTTTCAATAATTAAAATGATTGAAAACACACATTAACACAAATCTAACATATTATTAGCAAAAATAAATCGTCCCATTCATAAAAAAGTAACAAACAAAATGATAATTTTGACAAAAGAATGAATCGTCTTGCAATCATGTGAGCAAGCTAACCTACTAAATCACTGTGCGGCACCAATCTATAACAGCTAGCTAGTTAGCAACATATTCTTGCCACATATTTGTCAATCAAGTGTTTTGTTATTCCAAGTGTACAGACACTCTCATGGACCACAGCGGATTGTTTTATAACTTCTGTGAAGGTGCAGAGGGTGAGGTTAACGCAGCCAGGGTGTCCCTGACTTGCAAAACGTTAAAGACCCCTGGCGTAGGGTTATATGAAATGCAAACATTAAAACCCAAATTAGCTGACGCCTCATGAGGTGTAACCAGTCCTGTTTAAAGTTAACCCTAACCCTCTCTCTCTGGATGCTTTTGGGTATAACACGTGCACAGGCGTACATCTGAAGCTGCTGCGTCTAGAATTGCAGGGGCTCTCTGGCTCTGCAGGGCGATGTTTCTCAGCTTTCTCAAGACCCGCTCATCAAAACTACTTCACACTTGACATTGTACTTCCTTTTGGCCCTCAGATATACACCGAGCAAGTGTGAAGTTAATCAGATGAACGACTGTTTATTTGAATACATGCACATTTGGGCTGTGATGAGCATTTTTCACCATTTTCTGACATTTTCCGTACAAAACAATTAATTGATAATAAAATTTGTAGCCTTAAATTATGTTATAAAGTCCTTGTGGTATTATAATTATCTTTTCTACCTACTGTAGGTGTGAATGAATGATTTACTCTAAACTGACATTTCCCGTTTTTTTTTTTTCTCCCTCTCTTGTAGACTGGTGTTGTGACATTAGCCCCGGGGCCTCTCCCTCAACCATTTCCAACTGTGTGAAGACGAGTGAAAAGAAGTTTTAATGAATCAGTATTCGCTAGCCGACGCCATGACAGACAAGTAAGTGGGTTTATCTCTTTTCAAAAGTGTGTTTGTGTTTATTTGTGTAAAGAGCCCACTGTACTCTGGCCTTTTGTTTACTGTGAAGTAAGAATGTTGTCTCTTGTGATTACACTTCTCTCTCCTCTCTCCTGGAAGTGTTGGTGTGTGCATGTGTGTGTGAGCGTGTTTCGGCGCAGGACTGGAGGAGGAGGAGAGTCTGGGGGCTCTGATAGCACAGAGAGAAGTGTGTTGTGTTGGAGGGGGCTGGTATAAAGACAGTCTGTTTTGCCCCTGAAGACGTATGACATTTGCATCAGGGCTGATTTGCATTCTCGTTCACTGTGCTGGTATGTTGCTGCTGCTGCTGCTGTTAGTTGCTCTTTATTTCCCTTACAAAACACACTCATTTAAAGGAGGTTTGAGCCTTTGCAGTACTACCTCTTCCTTTTGCTCCTTCTCTGTGTTCTCCCTTCCCCCTTTTTCATTTTGGACCCCGTTCTCTATGCTCCCTATCTCTTTTCTCTTTTTGTCTCTTTTGTCAACTTTGCCTTTGTCTCTTGGCGCGGTGTTTGTTGGATTTTATCTATAGAGGACGGAGAATTTGGGTGCAGTAAGCAAAATAATCTGCTGTCAGCGTTCATAATAAGCGGAATAAGTGGTGCGGGCCAGTCAGCTGAAAGGGATAGGCGCTAAACACGGTGAAGGCCAAACAAGGCCAGGCCTATTATGTGCTTGAGTTACAGAAAATGAAAGGGGCAGTTTTTAAAAAAAAAGTTCTGTCCACAATAAAACAGAAGAAACAGGTTGTTTTCAGAATGATGGATCATAGTGGCCATGGATGCTTGTGCAGGCAGAGGTTTATATGCACCCACAGGGTGACCAGGTGTCCAGCTTGATGAGGGACAGCGCAGCGTTTTTATCCCATGTCCCACGTTTTCATTGGCTGTAGTTTTCAAAATTCAAACCACCGCAGGACAGACTTTTCTAAAATCTGGCTACTATCCAATGTCTGTGAAGAAAGCAGGGAAGGCTGTCATCACAGGGTCAGTCTGTCAGCTGCACACACGAGGAGTAACCGCAAAGTCACAAGCAATGCAGATTTAGGCAAATATGATGGAAACTACCACAAAGAAAAGGAAATTCAGCTAAACAAAGACTGTGAAACTACTCATAACTGGTAAAGCCGGTGGAAAGTTATTCTCAGAGTTTTTTTGCAAAATTTGACACAGTAATAAAACAGGACAGAAACAAAATAAAACCGGCCATAAATGTCTCGGCTCATCTTTTCACTGTTCTAACGATCACCAGCTCTGGTTTCATCGACAAAACCCTTTATTCACCAAGGTAGATCTGGAAATATTCTGGCTGTACACGACGTACACACACCTCTCCCAGTGTTTTGACATCTGATGCAGTGCATTAAAGGCTTATTTCAACCGAACCAGAATTGACCCTTCGCTAAGCCCCTTAGTTACTGTTGCTAGGTCTGTCAAGCTTTCCATGCTCGCATTGCATTTATGCAGTTGATGGTGATAACAGTGGTAGATTGAACGTCAAAATTGCAAGTAATTGTTGAAACCTGAGGTCTGTGACTCCTTAGAGAAGTAAACAAAAGCAGCTTCTCATTTCTAGCTGAGGACCGTGGATTTTGTCGGCTAAAATAATGGCTGGTGTAAGCTAATGGCTGATGTAAGCTAATGCTAACTTAACTTGAGTCAGCTGAGAAGTCTCCAGCTGATGTTTTAATGTTTCCATCTGACACGTTTTAAAAGAAGAACCTTGTGAAAGTGTTCATGTAAAGTTAGCTAACAGCTGTGTACATCCATCCATCCATTTTCTGTAACCGCTTATCCGTGAGGGTCGCGGGGAGCTGGAGCCTATCCCAGCTGACTTTGGGCGAGAGGCGGGGTACACCCTAGACAAGTCGCCAGTTCATCGCAGGGCTGACACACAGAGACAAACAACCACTCACACTCACATTCACACCTACGGGCAATTTAGAGTCACCAATTAACCTGCTGCATGTCTTTGGACTGTGGGAGGAAGCCGGAGTACCCGGAGAGAACCCACGCGGACACGAGGAGAACATGCAAACTCCACACAGAAAGGCCCTGCCGGCTCGGGGATTCGAACCCAGGACCTTCTTGCTGTGCGGCGGCAGCGCTAACCACTGCGCCATCGCGCCGCCCGCTGTGTACATGATAGATGCTAAAAGACTGAGGCTAAAGCTAGCTTACATCTCAGCAAACACTGGTCTGATGGTGAAATACAGCTGGTATATTTACATGATAGATGACAGAAATACACTCATTAATGTGGGAATAGGGAATCGATTAGTGCAGCAGACCTTGAGTTGGGTCACCTAGCCAGACCAGCTGGACCGCGATGGCAGAAGACAGCTGGGATAAAAGCTAAGCTAACCCAGCTTAGACCTGAGACAGCGAGCCAGAATGAGATGCAGTGTTGTTGACCCACTTTGATTCTGCATCAGCCCACATCCTCCTTCTCAAACCCCCACAGAACGAATGCAGATGCAGCGGTGTCTAACAAGTTTGGCTGTAGGTAAAGTTACTGCAGCTAGTAAGCTAGCGTTAGTCAGCTAGACATGCTAATGTTTGTAGATTATGTCACAGCAGCTGAAGACAGTGTTTAATCCATTTACCACGCGCATGCTCTTGTGTTTCACGTTTTTGAGAGACGACAAAAAAGACACCACCGTCCAGACTCATGACACGTTGAGCATCGCTCTTCTCCGAGCCTCCTGCTCACCTTCAACATCTAGTGTGTGCAGCTCTAGTTACGGTTGCTAACCTATGATTGGACAGGTACTGTTTGGGGCGGGGTTTAGCGAAGGGTCAATTGATGATTGTTAGAGCAGTTGAAAAACTAACCTAGAAGTCTTCTGTTTATTTTTTTGTTGCTTTTAAGTTTGAATGAAGATGACTGACAAAATTGCAGTTCTGGGAGTCTATGGGAGTCTGGTAAGTTTGGTGAGAGCATAGTTTGGTTTTGCTTCTGCTGGCTGCAGCACTCTACCTCAATACTTGACAAATTAAAAAAAAAAAAATTCTTGTCCCTGTTAGTCACTGAGACACAAACATGGAAAAAAGGGTCCAGGTTGAAAAACACAGAGGTTACCCTTTAAGTTTCCAGGGTAGTGTTTGTAGGTGAAATGAGGTTGATGTGATTCATTGTACTTGTTACGAATGCACCTGTTGACCCTTTTGAGAGAGTGAGAACAGAGGGGGAGGGTCTGGTGAGTCACTCAGCCAATGGAGCTACCCTGAGGCCCGATTCATAGAAAGACTAACACCAGCATGTTGTAACGTCAGTGTAAAATATCGTGCATCTAGTTAGAGCCGGATAATGCTATATTTGCCCAGAGGGGAATTTCTCTCGCAAATTAGAAGGTTGCACTTTCCCTTAAGGATCCATTGCAATTTATGCAGAGCCAGACATTTAAGCATTTTGGATGAAACATAAAAGGGAAAAACAAGAAAAAGATGTTCTTGGAGACCTTTATTTTGCAACAGTATTTTTTTTTTTAATAAGACTTTGCTGGAGCAAATAAAAAGCGAAGTCAAGCGAAGGTTGGGAGTTTCTAAGTAAGTGATGATGTTGTTGACAAGCTGTCCCGTCGGATGAAAGGTATCCCAGCAACCGGAGAGGGGCGAGGAAGGAGGGGGGAGGGTGGGTAAGTTTATTATGCGCTAGATGCTAGTCCGTGTTGTAGGATGATTGTTCGCCGGGGAAGAATGATAAATGTTACGCCAAAAGGAAGTGAGGGGAGAAGTTGGAGGACGTGCCCCCCGACAGTGACAGCGAACAAAGCCTGCCTCAACATGGGACTACTTAAGATTCATACAAAGGCAGAAGAAGACGGCCACTTATTTTCTCTCCAACACACACACTCTCTCTCTCTCTCTCACACGCACACACACAAATACCCCCCTTTTTCCCCCTGGCTCGCTCATGAGCAAACATTTACACATAGCGGGATATCAGTGGACATTCCTGTAGATACGTGCATTCCAATTGGAATTCCCAGATACACGCTGGCCTGCAGATGTATCATTGTCAATTTCCAACAAATTGCATACGACCCTCGAGTGCATCTTCACATGTGTAGTGAGGGACAGTTTTACCAGCACTGCTTTTCTATGTGTATACAAATGATTTAAAGATTGATTATGTTAATTTTAGTTTAAGTATGCTGATGATATGGCTCTGGTTGCTCTACTGCAGAAAGTTTGATACTGAGAGAGCGAGTCTATGTTTTAACCGCATGTAAACTCTTCAGAATTGGTGTTAAAGAAGCTCCTTAGAAATAAGTGTCAGTAAGACAAAGGCAGCAAAAATTTAATGCAGCCAAAAAGGACTAAGTGGTAATTGGTTGACAGGATTCAACATTAACCATGGTTCGATGGTCCTTGGCCACAAAAAGTTACTCTGTGGCCACCAGATATTCCATGTAGGTGGCCCCCTGTGGCCACCAAGTTTTACCCCCAGTATTAGTATAAAAAATATTATTACTGTCCCTGATTGTACTCATTTTACCAAATCTCCAAAAGGACACTACAGTTCAAGCCTGGATTACAATGAAACGGATACAATCGCACTGGGGCCAATGCTAGCAATAGCATTAGCTTAACATTAGCCTTTCCTGCTCAGCTTACTTCAGGGTTAACTTTCATCACCTCTCTAGAGGTTGAGAAACAGATGAGACTTTTCTTGTCTTGAGAAGCTGCAGCACACTGTAACTTATACTGTACATTTACTGCCAGCGTGACAACTTACTGCTTCGCTGCGCCGTACTGCACGGGCAGCACCGTCACTCTCAGTCTCCTGCTTGCTTTCAATCACTTACACAGTGCACATTCCCTATACTACTCTTGTCACAGTATTCCTAAATAAAGTCAGATAAAATGTAATTATTAAGGAAGTCATGATATGTTACTTTGGATTTTTTCTTTCCATGGTGACACAGTCATATCTTGTGCACAATAAACTGAACTTTGACAGGAGGAACAAGCTGCAGAAAAAAGTCAACATGACCTCAAATTTTAGGGAAACCACAAAAGCAGCTAAGTAGTACGTATGATGAACTCTTAAGAAGTAAAGCTGACTGAATTATTAATGACCCTTCTCATCCACCGTGCACTCAATTTACCCTTGGGAGAACTTATAGATTGTCAATGGAAAAAAGAAATATCTACAAGAAATCCTTTGTCCCAAGTGCTGACAAAGTATTAAACTAAATTAAATTAGGATCCGGTAGACTAGGATTCAGGGAGGTGCTCCTGACTTTGTTGCAGTAGGGTAATGTGATTTGGTAATTAGTGTAGATGTATTGCAAGTTGTATTTTTATGAATGTGTAAGATGAGATGATGTATTGTCATTTTGTGGGTTGTATTTTTTAATGATTACATATGCTGAGATGATGTACTGTGATATGTATTGTATGTTGTGTTTTGTGGTGAAACCAAAGGCAAGTTTTTGTGTTCATAAAAGAGCTTTACATATTTATTTTCCATGCAGATGTTAGTATTGATTCAGGGGCTGATTATCCATCCTCAAAAATGAACATGTTTCAATTGGATGGATTTTAAGTTCAGCCTCCTATTGTACCAGGATGCTCTGGGATGAGGAAAGTTTTCTAAAGCCAGATTTGCTCCGTAGTGCTCGTAGACTGGGATTCTTTCTGTTGAAATTCAAGCCTGCATAATCCTCTTCAACACACTGCTTTGTGTGTGTACGTGTGTGCATGTTTGTGTGCAAAAGTACAGAGTCCATGTGCCCTCCAACCAGGATTTGAATGAACAGGAATTTCACCTAGTTGTTCTGTTTTTTTTTTTTCCTTTCAAAATGATTTGCACCAGTGTTCACTGATATTGCATCATATATGAAAGTAGGACAGACAGACAAAGGCCTGAATGAACAGACAGAATGCAGTCATTTAAAAATATGTCACTTGACAAATCAATAAAATGTGTTATTTTGCCTAAAAACAGAAGTGGAAAACTCTCAGCTGTGAATTGTGCCTCTGTTCTTTGGGGAAAAACACAAAAACAAGCTGTAAGGATGTCGATCTTTAAGCCCTCCAACCATACGTTCATGTTTCTTTATGCAACGGTTCATCCTCCTCCTCCTCCTACTCATTTCTTCTCTTCTTCTTTGTCCTCCCTCCTCAACCACTGTATGAATGTTCACGCTCGAATATCCTCTCTCACAGCAAACCCTGTTTTCTCTTCTCCTCCTCTGTCCCTCTCGGTTTCCTTCCCTCCCCCACCTGTGGTGGTGCACGCTGACAGCTCTGTCAGAGACCTGGGATGTTTATAGATGGACAGTAAGGGTGACTGCACAAATCAGAGTGTGTGTGTGTGTGTGTGTGGGGTGTGAGGTGGGGTTGGGGGCTTTTTACTGGAATGACCACACTGTCAGTGAGATGAGAGGCCTTTTCCCAGCCTACTGTGTATCTGTTTGCTTTGTGTATCTGTATCAGTCGAAGTCTCACATCTGTGTGTGTGTATTCATGTCAGCCTCAGGGGAGCAAGGATCCAAAACCACCAACAGAAGCTGGTTAAGAGCTTTTCTGTCACTTAACACAAAACTGCAACATGCACGTTAGTTAGAAACCTGCCAAACTCCCAAATGTGAAGTTGCACCCTTGACCGTGATGTTGTTTTAATATTAATTATTTCATTTTTCCTGCTTTTCACCAAGCACTTGAATGCAACAGTTAAAGTTAAACTTGGTCTTTGCTCTTAACTGTATTATCATGCAACCTGAATGGTGCAGGTGCAAACACACAGAATCCAGCAAGAACACACCAGACGCCACAAACTTCAGCTCGTGGGTGACGTGCTTGGGTTTTGTCCATTTTCAATGCAGCGGCCAGTCACAAACCTTCTCATATCGCAGCTTAACAGTGCACTAAAATATGTTTCTGATAACATTTGTGGTGAGAAATAGGCAATGTATTAACAGAATCTTGGTTCATATTATGATTCCATCTGAATTTTATGCACTGGACATGCTCATTTGCATTAAGTTGATGTTGAGTCATCATTATGCAAATTCACATACGTCAACTTGACTCTGAGCTCGCTCTGCTGTATCCATCATACACCGCGTGGCGGGATCGCCTGCTCTCCATATGAAATGAACAGAATCCATTGACTCGACATTCCTCAGTGGATCCAGTGTGTCTGCTCTGTAACTCTGTGTTGATTTTTAGGTATTTTCTAGGAATGATCAGCTGTTTCTTGTGTTTGCTGCTAATGCTAACGTGCTAAACCAAGAGGATGAACATGAGGAGGCATAGCGAGGCAAAAATGACAGCACCAGGGTCATGTGATAGTGGCGTGGTGAATAGTTGAGGACACATCGTGACTGAGACCCAATCAGGAAGTGGGTGTCGTCATCATTTGCAAAAGTCACAGGTTCCACCTCTCCAGGCCTAAAACACCGATTTAGGGGTTCTAAAACACCAGAGCAATGTGGACATGGGGCGTAAACGTAGCAAAAGTTTTGCATTTAATAACGAAAATTTATTAGTGTGTATGTCGCTTGACAGAGCTGCTAGCATGGTGCTAGACTCTTAGTCTTGTCTTGAATGAATGGAAACTTCTGATCGAAAAAGCGGTTCATCAGACTTTCTGAGCCCATTTCTGAGGGAAGACTAAACTAAAAAGCCAAAAACTGACCGTGCTTGGAACATTGCCCTGAAGAAAAGCAGGGAGTTACTGATAGATTTGTTTGTGACTGACAGTTTGTCTGCAGACTTCTGATAGTTAAAGTGGAGTAAATTCTCCATGTGTGACGTACTGAGAGAAAAAAGAGAAAAGGAGTTGTGGTGGTCATGAGATACTGACCGAAGCTTAAGCTGGGACCTTTTTATTAGCTTAGGGAAGAAAATCAGGTGTCACAGTGGTGTAAGTGAATAGCCAATCCTGTCAGTATGTTTACCATAGGCTGGGTTTCTGAAGTAGGGCCTATTAATAAATTTGTTCTGGGTTGAAGAGTCTTCAAAAGACCAGCTTTGCCCGGTCCTCATTCAAGTCCACTCATCAATTAAAAAACCCAGACCCGTGACATCTCCACTTCCTCTCTGTGCCCTCTCCAGACCGCCGTGTCACCAAGGGCGTGGTTTGGGGCACGGCTCGGCTCGACACCCACTCAAAACATCCTGAATTGAGACATGTGAAGGCTTGGTGACACCGGTGTCACCGGGATTGGTGGGTGCATGTTAAAAACTCTGTATCAGCTGTCAGGGGGTTTTGTGGGAGCCGAGGGAAGCCAAGTCAAAGTGTTTCCTATGCATGTCGAGGGGGATGCAACCTTTGGCCTGCGGCTCATCAATCTTATCCGACTGTCATCTTCTCCCAGCGGTCCATTGATGCTGTCAGAGGAGGGCGAGAGGCAGCGACTCGATGCGTCGTGTATTTGTGTTCGCTTGCATACATGCTTTCTTTCTTTGTGTGTGTGTCTTGAGTGAAGGAGTGACAGGAGAGTGGGAAAGTTGCAGGAAGGAAGGAATGAACTGTCCTAAAGTGGCTGCAACTATCATGTATGGTTCTTGACTTTCATCTACAGGAGTAACCATCCTCTAGTTTTGGGAAACTGACAGCAAAAGTTTTGGAAGTCTAATGTAAGTTTCAAGTCTTTGCACTCAGCCCCAAGTCAATACTGATGACTTACAAGTCCTAAACTTTGAGTTTCGAGTCCTCAACAAGTCATAATGTGCTTCTTACTAAATGTAATGCCATTATAATAACAGAGCCTCGACTGACTGTTGATTGTGCAACTTAAAATGTCAAACAAAGTTGCAAGTCATTATGTCTTGTGTAATTTTTCACCACATGTTTTGCATACTTCAACTGGCTTTTTTGTTAACCATTTCCTAGTTTGTGTACAAAGTTATGATAGGTATGATTTTTTTTTCCAACTGGTGCTCAGTAACATCTCTTCATCTCTTCCTGACTGGACGTGATATGAGTGAACATCAGATTATTTCAGTTTTTCTTGAACTAAGGCTAAGCTGCATGTCCATGAGAGACTAATTAACAAGGTTGAGAAGCGATACATTTTATATGATGCATAGCAGCCTTTTTATATGAAAAAGGTCGAGGTTTGAAAGAAAACCGGTGGTGTTTTGGAGTTGCACGCAAGTAAAGTGCCCCACAACTGCAAAGAAACAAGGCAGATTTAAGAAAATTATGTTAGTGAAATAACTTCTCATCTGCAGAGGGAGAAATCACAAGCCGTAGTATATCTGGGCAATTTTTCACTCTCCGTCTGCTCCAGTTTGTTCGTTCGCTGTTTGTTAGGAAGCGTTGTGAGTTCTTTGTGATTCTCTTCTGCAACTTGATTGGATGCTGTCGGATTGGTTCAGGAAATGAAGGGAAATGAATTGATTTGTGGATTCACACTTTCGAAATAACAAACTTTTTAATCTTTGGGCTCAAGAAATGGTAGCAAGCATTATCAAGTCAAAAGGCTCAAGTCCAAGTGAAGTCACGAGTCATTGGTGTTAAAGTCCAAGATGAGTTGCAAGTCTTGTTTGAATTTGTTGACTCGGCAACCTGCTCGAAGGTGTGTCTTTTAACCAGAGACAAACTTAGCTCAAGCAGAGCGGTTAAAACAGTGGATAAACACATTATTTTCTGTAAATTCTGCACTCATTCCTTTCCATTATTTTGTTATTTAGAAGCTTTTATTGTGAAGCAGGAAAATCTATACTTGATGACAGAAATGCAATAATAAATCTTAGCAGGGATAAATATTCCCCACCGCAACCAACTCATCACAGGATGCTGTGGTCACAGTTTATCAATGTGAAATCCGAGGAAAGATGGTTAATGTTCATGCTCATCCGAAGCTTTTTTTGTCTTAATATGATCCGTTGTAAGTGAACTGCCCACGGTTGTAGTCTGGTGTGTATCATCTCTGCTTAACATAATCTGATTATTCTTTTATACAGTAGAGCAGGGGGGACTGCATTACAGTAGCTTACCCCACCAAGCAAATGCTAATGAATCTGCATATTTGGGTTGATTTGGGTGACCTGAATTCAGTTGTCTGGAAGATTTGTCTCCTTGTCCTGGGACACCATTTGTTGCTCTCCCAGCAACATGTTATCCTGGGATTTTGCCGACTTGTTTATCTTTATTTATTTAAAGATCGTTTGAAGGTTGTTTAGTAGGAAGTAGAGATAATTAGGCATTGATTCGCTGTTAAAAAAAAGTGCTAGTAGGAATTGAGTTGAACTCTAGTCAAGGCAAAGTAAATATGTAAGTCCATGTTTTCCACTCAGACAGAGTTGGATTGTAGTGCACTGTGGGAATTAAGCTTGTGTACTTGTGCAGGGAGAATGTATTCAGCCTCGTTGTAAAGGTTTTCATTTTGCTCAGGGAAGCAGTCTAAGGGAACAGACTGGAAAGTGTTGTGAATGGAGGCCCAACCATCTGTCACGATGGCAATAAGAAGATTTCGACTCTCCCTCCCTTTGACTTATGAAATCTTGTTTTCAGGCACCGAATAAGAAAAGCACAAGAATTTTTCCAGCTGACTGTTCTGTTACTGCTGATGCAGATTATTCCCTCAAGTCTTTGTTCTCGTTCTGATTCATTAGTGATGCACGACTCCGGCGCTGGCACTGTACGAAAAATGTAAAGGCCCTGAAAGCCTATTTTCTCAATCAGCTTCTTTTTGTGGGAGATGTGATCGTACGTGAAGACATTTATAGTGTTTCGATTGAGAGATTTTCTGTCTTGTCTGTGCTCCTCTCCACCAATTAGGATTTAGTGTTTCAATCAAATTCTGACAGATGCAAGGATTAGTCAGTTAGTTGGTAGAAAGAAAATTAGTTACCAACTATTGTCAATAATCGATTAATATTTCAGTCCTTTTTTTTTAAGCAAAAATGTCATGGCATGCTGGCTCCAGCTTCTTAAATGTGAGGATTTGCAGCTTTTTTGTCTTTTATGACAGTAAATGAAGAGTATTTGGGTTTTGGACTGATGGTTGGGCTCACTTTTCACTTTTTTTTAACATTTTATAGACTAAACAATTAATTGTTTCATTGTGAAAACAATCAGCAGATCAATCGATAATGAAAATAATTGCTAGTTGCAGGCCTAATTGGATTGTTTGCATTTTAAATTCTTAATAAATAATAATTAAGGATGGTTTTAGCCATGCTAGACAGTATAGATAAATAGAAAATTTAAACTTAAATAATTTGGTTCGATGTGGTGATTCCCTGCCATGTCACCCAGTGCCACCAGCAGATTAAAGCTTTAATTTATCCAGTAAAAATCTCAGCATCTACTAGACATGGATTGGCACAACATGTGGTTAAGACGTTCATCTTTCCAGACATGAAGCCTAATGAATTTGTGATCCCCCGACTTTTCCCTTCCAGCTAAACCACGAGGTTTACGTTTGTGGTTTTTGTCTTGACAGCTAATTAGTACTTTCATTCATTTTCCCGCCTTTGAGCTGCAAGTAAAGTACAAATTACTCGATTAACACAAAATTAATATGCAACATTTTGATAACTGAATAATTCACTGCCATAGTTAATTAAAAATAAACATGCTCATTCTTGCTTCTCAAATGTGAGGATTTGAGACTTTTCTTTGTCATACATGATAGTAAACTGAATTTCTTTGGGTTTTGGGCTGTTTTTCTGACATTCTGTGTACAAAAACGTTTAATTGATATGCAGATTATTTGATTATGAAAAGAAATGTTAGATGCAGACCCAAATAACACCTAAAGTTATTGATATATTGTTTAGTCTATAAAATGTCAAAAAATTTTGGGAAAATGCTCATCACAATTTTGCAAAGCCCAAAATGACATTTTAAAATTGCTTCTTTTGTCCAAAACCTGAAGATTCCTCACAACTACTATCATAAATGACAAACAAGCAGCAAATCCTCACATTTCAGAAGCATTTAACCTGCAAATGTCTGACATTTTTGCTTGAAAAATGATTGAAACAATTAATCGTTTTCTGATTGTTTTCTTTCTTTAGACTAGTCGACTAGTCTAAATTAAATTTTTTGTTGGGTTGACAGGGAAATTAGCCTCATGTTATCATTTTGAAACTGATTATCGCTTACCCCTAGTTGCCAATCATTTTCCTTTCGATCGATTAATCTACTAATCGTTGCAGCTCTAGACCCTAAGAGATTTGGAGACGTGTTTTCAGGGGGTTTAAAGGCAGAGTAGTCTTGATGACACGTAGGTTGACTCCACCTGCAATGGGGAAAAAATGACATCTCTAAGAGAAACATAAAATAAAAACATTTCTCTGCATTCCACCTTCAGACTGATCATCTTATAAATTGTGCAATCTTTTCTTAGAATTAGAAGTTGTGCAGATTTAAGGCTTGGCTGTGGCTGACCTCATGGGATTAGCCCACATCTAGAGCTGATATAAATCAGCGGTGTTGAAGGGAAAGTGCTTTCACTTTATTTACATCTGGCTGGCCCACAGACATGGCAGCCCACAGCCTTACATCTCGCGCTCACATTATCTCAGACGGGCTGCAGCGGCCAGTCGGACCTGCGTAGAAGCAGACAAAGAAGTGGAAGAGGAAATGAATGCAGCAGTCGCAGACTTCAGGTTCCTCTGATCGTATTCACACAAGATAATGTTCATCATTTGGCTGCTCACCATTCGTTTGTCCTTGGTTATAAAAAGTTAGCACAGTATCCTGACAGACATCATATGATATCACCGGCTCAGTTCTCAGAGGATATTTAAGTCACTATATAATTGTTTTGTCCTTCCCAGAATGCTACCTCACGTGTGTGTGTGTGTGTGTGTGTGTGTGTGTGTGTGTGTGTGTGTGGTTTGGACGGATAAATGTGATATTCTTGCATGTTCCTGTGTGTAAATGCTATTGTGCAATATGTGTTTTCACTGGTCATCATCACATCCATCTAACCATGGTCTAGACAACTAACCACACATACACACACTCAACATGCACACACACACACACACACACACACACACACACACACACACACACACAAAGGACTGCTTCCTCCCTCTTGTGAGCACACACACCACATAACTGTCATGTCTGATCTCTCTGTCTTCTCCCCCCCCTTCCCTATAGCTTGAGGATTTTATAATTCTCTCCGGAGGAAGAGCGTCGCATCTTGTAAGGAGCCACAGGTCAGAAACTCTACTCCTCTCCCTCCCCCCCTCCCTCCCTCCCTCACCCCTCCTTTTGTTGCTGTGCAGAGCGTCACTCAAGCTGCTCACGGGCCCGCATGCTTCAACACGAACGCTGCATGCTTCTCCAAACCCCCACCCCCCTCAACCTTTGTAACCACCTCAGGGTTTTTACTCCTGTTTTTATTCCCCCCCCCTCCCGCCTGCATGTCCACACCTGGGCGACCCAGCTGTGATTTGATTCCGCTTGGCTTTGATGCTTGTGGTGCAAAATTTGAGTTTGCAATGATTAATTCCTTTTTACCCAATCATTTTGTCATCTGCCTTCACCTTGTGATTTTGTTTGTCTTTCCTCCTTTTAAGTTGTGATTCTCTGGTCTTGTATCTGCTTGGATGCGAGCTTATGGTCTTATTTACACCTAAAGATCTTTATGGTGACATTTATGGTGCAGCTCTTGCTTCCAGTGGCCTTTTTGGACGACCAGCTTTGCTCTGCACTTTGCTAAACCTCTCTCTCCCAAACAGTGATTGCTGAATTGTAGCTTAGCAACTGTAACAAGGTACAACAGGCCCGTCAAGCTTTGCATTTCTCCAAATGCACAAACAGTGTCAACAGGATCTAAATTCCAAAATTTCAAGGGTGAGGAGGGTGGTTTACTTTATCGCCTTTTCAAAAAAAACCCAAAAATGCAAGAGCCAAGGTGTAAGTAATGGATTAAACAGTGTTTGTCTACAAAGATAGCATTTCCAGCTAACCAGCACACTACTTACAGTGGCAACCTAACATTACTTCCAACGTCGTCAAGAAAATCTTTAGCTCACTACATTATTATGTGGTCAAAGATTGTGGTACAGAACACCTTGTTTAGGAGCGACACATTCACTGCATGGGAGCCAAGATGTCAACATATCAGAGTAAAGAGTAATGTTAGCAGCTCTCTCCTGATCTTTTTTTCAGTTTCAGGAAGTTTACAATCCAGCAGCTATAAGCTTGTCGCCCAAAACACCATTATAAATCTTAAAAAGTATCTCAACTGGTTAATCCTCA
This sequence comes from Lutjanus argentimaculatus, assembly GCA_034769285.1. NCBI lineage: Eukaryota > Metazoa > Chordata > Actinopteri > Lutjaniformes > Lutjanidae > Lutjanus > Lutjanus argentimaculatus. The sequence goes on along the minus strand of JAWZSL010000005.1, from coordinate 35,052,357 downwards.
CCTTCAAAGTGTTTTCACTGTCAAAAGTGGAGCATATTGCTTAAAATATACAAATAATAAAGCACAAATCTAACCTTTATGTTGCCACAGAACAAAATAACATTTTAATTAATAGTGTACTATAATACTAAGCTTCGCTAGCGCTGCAATACTTGAACACCCTTTTACAAGGTTCTTGTTTTAAAACAAATCAGCAGGAAACATAAAAACTCATCTGGGGATGATTTTCAACCAACTCACAGGAGAAATACTTAGCTAGCTAGCCACGGTGACGGTCACCATTTCAGCCAACAAAATCAACTGTCATCAGGCCGACATGAAAAGTGTGCTTTTGTTTACTTCTGTTGGAAATCAAGGACAAAGGCAACCCGAGAATTGCAAAACCTTTGTGAGATTTCTATGTGTTGTTTCTTCACGGTGCAGGTTGTACAAACTAATTATGTTTATAATGTGAAACGCTGTGGTTAAGATCTGGGTAGTTTAGGGACAAAAACACTTGGTTAGGGCTACGGAAAGATCATGGTTTGGGTTAAAATGATCCCTTTTTTGGGTCTGGGGTTCCCTTTCAGACACATAATTTAATTCTTATTTTTTGGGCTTTTTAGCCTTTATTCTGATAGGACAGCTTTAGATAGACAGGAGACTCTTAGCCTCTGTATGTGGAGCATGCCCTCTACCTACTGAGCCACCACGGCACCTGACACAACATCTTTTAACCAAAAATTGGCTTTATTTTCAACACAAACAGGAAAAGAGAAAGTTGACTGAGGTTCCACTGGGTACCAAGCTTACTGAAGTGTTGTTGGGGCACAGACCAAAAAAGGGGTGGGACTTAGGAAGGGTCAATTTTGAGTAAATCTACCTCTGAACTTGCAAACTGCATAATACCATGCCAGAGTAGAATGCTTGATGTGTGTAGCAACCGTTACTAAGGGAGGAGGGCCTTGGTGACGGGTCAACTGATGCCAACATCTGTTTCCCTGGGACCAGTGCTTTCAGAACTGCCGCCAGAACATTTCTTCTTCAATTACTTTTATGATGGATTTATATTTTTATAACGTATTTTGCTTATTCAGCTGCTGGAAGTTTAAGTGACCTAATTTTCTTAAACTGCTTCAATTATTTTCATTACCATGATGACGGAAGTGTGCCCTAAATCTGCCGTCCAGATCGCGAGAAATCTTTGTGCGCTAGGCGTTTAAAGTTTCGGGCCTGGCTTTGTGTTGTTTATCCCTCCCGAAACGGTGAAATTAGTGTTTTATCTCCTGGTATGCCAAGTTCAGGAGGACACACTGTTAGTGTTGTGGCAGCCTGTGGGTGATGGGGTGAGTTTTCACACAGCACTCCAAAGGAGGTTTTTGTCCCTGCCGGCCAAAATTACCACCATGAAATCAGTGCCTGCTGAAGACTGCGCAGAGAGAAAAGCAGAAGAGAAAGGAGTCCTTCTTAAAGACAGAAAGGAGAGGAGAAAATATAGCAGGGTTTTTAGTGATGTTTACAGCCCCTTCAAGTGTCCCCTGACTGGTGGGAAAGCCGAGTAACTGTATTTGAAAGGCAGCTCTTTTGTTTCTTTATTTATCTCATCATATTCTTTAAAAAAAAAATCACTTCATGTTTGCGATGTAAGTAAAAGCACTCCTTTTTAGATCTTTTCGCTCCACATCAGCTGATTTAAAACCCAGACCTTGAGATCTATTCCACTCCGGGAGCTGAAGTCACCTGCCCTTGGATATTGCAGTTTAAAAAGCTGCGACCAATGCGACTACCATTCACCAGCTTGGGACCGCAAGGCCTTCAGCAGGGGACCACAAGACCTTCAGCTGGGCTTTCGCAGCTTCCCAAAATAGTCACACATTATACGCCCCAAGGCCTGGCCGGCATCACAGTAGCCTCAAGGAAACTGCATCAAGTGAAAGGTTTATGACTTTACTGCGAGTGGTGGCTCTTATGTGACCCCGGCTTGTATGATGTATTCGTCCAAAGATAACAAAAGTTTTTCACCACATTTTTGAAGAGCAGTATTCTCTGTATTCTCTCCTCACAGCAGCTCAGCTTAGTTTTTTGAGGTTAAAATGACCTTACTTCAAGAAATATCTTTTTTTGTCCATTACGCAGCATGTGTGCATTATCTGTAATACTGGAATTTTGCATCTAAGACTCTATTTTGACATGGACTTGAGGAAAAAGGTTGTTTGTGCAGCCTTAAGAAGCAGAGGTGAGTACCAGCATAGAAGCTAAGCAATGCACTGCTCAATCAGCATCAGTTTAAAGGGACAGTTCACCCCAAAATCCAAAATACATATTCTGAAAAATTCAAAACCAGTGTCTCATCTCAAAAATCATGACTCAGTTACTCAAGATAATCCACAGACCTTTTTGTAAGCAGTTTCATGTAGGACCTGCTTTCTTTGTAGTAGAAAAGAAAGTACTTCCTGCTGAAAAAAAGCAAAACTCTCCAAAACTCTCTCTGCAACTCACACCAAAAAAATCTAGATGGATAAATGGCACTCCCAACACTATAGTTGGAATATTTTCACTGCTTTACTTTGCAATCAGACAGCCTTTTCCAACAGGAAATCTCCATTATATAAGCCAAAAATTGCCCTGTCATAAGCAACCGGACTCCTTTATCAAAAACTTTAATTCTACCTCACAGAACACAGGAGTTGTTGGTCTGATGCTGCCTCGATCTGCTAGTTTGTTTATATTATCGTGTGACTTCGGCCTTTTAAATCGATGGTTCAGATTCACCAAAGTCACGCAATATCTCAAACAAACAAACAGATCGTGGCAGCGGTAGACCTGCAAGTCTTTTGTTCTGCCAGGTAAAACTACTGATTTTACCAGTGGTGGCTTTGGGGAGAGCAAAACCCAGAACAAGAAGCAGCTTTCATGCAACAATGCCTGGCCACATCTGGCCACACTTTTTATACCAAAATCACTTAAATCTCTGCTGTTAAAAACTTTCTTCTAACCTTCCCAAGCACATTGAAGTCAGTAGCACATGCTGTTGGCTAGCTAACGGTCGCCAGGTTAATTTTTCAAGTGTAACGTAACTTGTAAAGTAATTCTTAAATGCTAATTTTCAGGTTTACTTGAGTAATTGTTATGAGATTAACTGTACTTTAACTTGAGTGTACATTTTCAGTACTCTACCCACCCCTGGGGAATCCACTCACTAACTGTGGATAAATACCTCAAACAACCCCACTTAGAAAAAATCCTAACTATGCCTTTAATTGGCTTCAGAAAACTGCTCAAATCGCTGTCTGAAAACACTTCGGGGTGACGACATGAAAGGCGATTTTCAGACATGTAAATACATAAGTAGCTTCTTTTCTCGATGATCCTCAGAAGTCCCTTTTGTTATTTTTGCCGTTGCAGATGTCAATAGTAAAACTCCTCCACTTATTTTCTCCTTTTTAATTAAAAGAAAAGGCACATGGTGATTATGTTTTCATGTCAGACTACAGAGGCGCACTCGGTACTTGGATGGAGAACACCACACAGCAGTCCTTGTTCCTCTAGTTAGCTTACTTCACTTGCCTGTATGTTTATAGGGAAGTTTTTCAGATCTTCCAGAGCCATGTGACTCAGGCGAAGGGCGTGTTGTTTTTAAAAAGCTTGCCATCAGCAGACTAAATATACCCTTTACTGGACCTGACCCCTCATTTGCCTTTGCTGTGGCCACTTTAGGTCGACATGCTAGCTCAGCAGGGGCCCGACAACTAGTAATTATATAGGAGGGTTTCCATTTAACATCCCCTGTATAGTGTTGCCTTCACACAAGCTCTTTTCCTCAATTTAGACATTTGGGTTGTCATTGATGGTGTACCTACATTTTAATTCATTTTCTGCACCAGTTTCCAGTTAGAAATAAGCATCATGTGCTCCCTGTCATCACGCAGCCCTAAACAGATATGATTTAATGTTGGTAATGTAGCAGATCGTGCTGTTAATCCCAGATCTGGCTTTTTAAAAGTTGAACTTTTCCTACCCATCTGTCACCCGTTGAGCTCACCATGGATAATGTAAGACGACTGCTGCCTCATCCACTGCAGTTTTTAGATGATTTCCTCCATATGACCAGTAGTCAGCTGTGCAGCGGAGGTCCCACAGCTGTTCACCGGCTTTCAGATGACTTTATGCTAACATGACACGGTGGCTTTGCACTTCACAAGTGACTGCTGATGTCTATCTTCAGTGAATTCCCCGTGGTTTGGACACAGACCAGGGCTGCAGGTTGAACTGTTGTGTGCCGTTTCATCCAGATCATTTGGGAAATTGATTGACTGCTCTTGAAAGTACGGGGAAGTCCACTGATTTTATGCATCAAAGTCTGTTTACAGGTCCTGGGGAGTACTAGCACTGTGGGAAAAAAGTTAGATAAAGTCTTTTGTCTGATAAATTGCCCCGAGAGATGTTGGTTGGGGCTGAAGGCTACAGCTTTGAAAATGGAAAAAAAAACCAATGATGGGTGTGGAGCTGCTCCTCATCTCTGCTTGAGGCTATCAGCTCAAGGCTACATTAGCTGCTACCGGCATAATTCACTAGAATCTTCAACTAAAGTGTTGGTGTTTGAGTTGCATTGTGGGTAATGTAGGCATGAAGAATTAGGGTTGGGTGTTGTTTGGGTTTTTGCGATAGCTGTGTCTAAACAGTGCGTGAAGCAAAAAATGACTGTTGATGACTTTAAAGAACCTCTTTTTTTAATTGCCAAGGCAAATTTGGACTTGAAATTGAATAATATATTAACTACTAACACGTTAAAGTTTACTTAAATATATAAATGAATACAAAAAACTTTACATAAATTTACATAATAAATAAAATCCCAGATTATCAGCCTCAAACCAGGGCTGCACGATTATTACAGATATTACTGAAAATGCAGTATGGCCAAGTGAAATATCCAAATCGCAGAGGCTGACAAAACAGCTTTCTAATGAGCTACTGCTGTGCTGCAATATGATCGTGATGCAAAAATGACCTTTGCTGCTAATCTTGAATTATATTGCAGTCACTGTATCTGTTAAAATAATTGCCATTTGATCACATCGTGCAGCCGTACCTCAAACATGTAGTACTTCCATACTCCGCTAACAGTTTTTCATTTCAACAAGTCGAGGTGAAGCTGTCGCTGCAGCTGCACTTGTTGCCATCTTCAATGTGTTGTTGTCTTTCTGTGCTGGTAGGTGTTGTTCTTCCTCCTTTGGCATTTAAAGGCAGTCTAGAACACTTGTAGCTGTACGTGCTGCCTCTGCCAGGTCTGGAAGAATTGCATCCCCGGTACATATGGTACTGGAGAAAAAAATGAGCACTGTCACATTTTCAGAGTTCTGTCATGGCCTTGGTACAGAGGCATCAGTTTGTGTGATCTCTCTGGTAGACGCCAAGTTTTGACTCAGAAGAATAAAAGACGGTTCTGCTACATCAGTTTTGATCTTTTTTGTCTGTCTGACAGTCTGACGATGTTACAGGAGCGCAATTCTGCATCAGTGCAATCAGAGAACTCTTAAGATGTTGATCAGATGGAAGTGTAATAGTCAGCTGGAGCTGTCATACCAATAGCTTTCTGAGAGACTGTAAAGCCTTGGTTGTCCACACTCGAAATGTCAAAAACAGTTCATCCGCCTGTGGGGAAACGCAACCCAAAACTCTGCTGCAGCTGGCAGTATTTTAAGATGGGCTCTCGGTCCCTGTCTGGTCTTATAAGAGGGATTTGATGGCCGCAGTTGGCATTATCGTGTACACATGTGAGCGTGCTCGAGTCTCTGCCACATCTATAGCCAAACTCCATTAATCTGCAAATGACATTGGAGCAGACATCTGTCCCCATCAGTGTGTCATCCTCTGTGGTCCCAGTATTTTGTTTCAAGTGAAGGCTCTCTCACTCGCTCACTTTCTCATACAGGCGTGGCTCCAAATAACCCACAATACCCCTGGAGAATATAAGAGCAAGGCCTACTGCTGTTGGAAGAAGATGAACCGACAGTACTCAGGACTCCTACAGACACTAAAACTCCCTTTTTATGCAAATCTGCAGATGTTTAGACTAAAGAAAGTTTGCTGACAGATCATATCATATCATATATCTAATTATTGACTTAAACTTCATGCATGTGAATGTGCATTTATTTTAACTATGTTGTGGCAGAAGCCCTTGGAGGTGTTATAAAATGTGCTATTTTTGACCAACAACAAAGATGTGTTTTTCAGCTTTTGATTAAATTATGCAGCAATATCAAAAGATGGTATGTTGCATAAACCATTGACACACCACAGCATTTGTAGGCTAAGCCAATTTGCAATGCCCAGCCCTAGATGGGCCTTAAAGATACAAAAAAAAAAGACAGCGTAAAACACAAACTCATTGATAAAAACCTACTTTAAAAATCCCAAACTCAGAACGCTCAGGAAAGCACCTTAATTAGCATAAACTGTCAGTGCTGTGTTATCACTATTCCCACAGCTGGGTGGGAACTGCACAGATGGTCCGGTGGATTAAGTCAGCAGTCGTACAACTAAGAAAATGTGTTTGCACCCTGTTTTTAGGTACACTTAGCTAAAATTAACAGAGTCTAATCCTACCTATTCTACCTACATCAAGGTTAAAATGTTCAGTTTTTGTTGAAACTTTAAGAAATGTGTTTATTCAGCCGTGTGGTCATTTTGGAGGATGTGCTGCTGTTGAACTGTGCTGTAATATACAAAGAGGTATTTCTGTTATTTGGCCGAAGCTCACTGGTATATATGGTGTGGACTGAGGAGTCTCTCAGAACAAAACGGGCTCAGATGTGCATGAACAGAATAACGAAAACAGTAGCCTGTTCCACTGTCCAAACTGCTCTGAAAGTATCAAGATTATAAACTGATAGTGAACATGTTCAGCCTTTAGACAAGCTGCAACCAGTCCCTCCATGACTTCATCTGTACATCCTGCACCCTCAGCCTTATTTATCCAGATAGCAAACTTAGCAACTGCAAACATGAAATTCAGAACAGTGCAGACGTGCCTTTTCCTCACCAGGTGTTTAGGACCGTATATAAATAGCTCCAAAGAAAAGTGTCCTCCCAGACTTGTACAATATGACTCTATAACCCTGGTTAGACACTCAGAGAATAAATGTGCCATCGTCTTGTAAACAGAATGGACACCCCACCCCATGGCTAGGATACAAGTGTGCTGTTAGAAGAAATAAAAACTTGATCAAAATCAAAGGCAGAATGGCCAGTTCTCACGGACTTAGGACGTCCGACCTGTGTCTGAAGAATAACAATTCAAAGCGTAGCTTGCTGGATGTTATATCACTTTTGATACCATAAAGACTATTTTGTAAAGAAGAATTTACAAATTCAGTGATAGATGTCTGAGCATAAAACACATTTTAAAGACTCAATAGTCTAACAATGGCATAATGGTATAGCTGTTAAAAAAAAAAAAGTCTAAATCGAATCGTGACCTTAAAATTGACAGTCAAATCGAACAGTCAATTTGGAGAATAATGGCACTCCTATCAGTTAACCTGTCGACCATTTTCTCAGCTAATTGACTACTTGTTTGGTCCAGAAAATGGTAAAAAATGTTGATCACTGTTTTCTAACGCCCAAGGTGACGTCCTCAAATGTGTTGTTTGGTCCAAAACCCAACGATATTTGGTTCACTGTCATAGAGGACTAAAGAAACCAGAAATTAATTCACATCTGAGAAGCTAAAACTAGAAAACTTACTTACTTACGTACTTTTTTCTCTTAAAAATGACTCAAAATCATTAATCTAATCTAATCAACTAGGCTTAATTGTTGCAGCCTGGAAAAATGACCATAAAGACACCATGTCAACAAAAACTGAGTATTATAACCTTCATGAAGTTAAGACAGATGGGATTAGACTGCATTAGTTTTAGCAAAGGGTATGAACTGGCAACTGAGCGTACATGTGGTTTTGCCACTGCTTGTTTCAGAAGGGCGCCAAGGAAGTGTCAGCCTGCCACAAGGTAGTAAATTCCGATACATGATGTTGATGAATAAATCATATGAACAACACTGTGTTGTGTAAGAGAAGCAGACAAGGAGGAGAGAATATGTGACGTCCAGTGGTTACAGCTGGGTCTATTGTGTAAGAAACAGTTGCGGTGTTGAATTGACAATAGGATGTGGGCTTAAAATGGAGGTGTGAAACTGCAACTGGACAGCAGCACGCGCTATGGACAACTTAGAGCGAAGTTGGCGTGCAGCACAGCATGGAAATGTCATCCTGAACTGCCAGAGGAAACATTCTTTCCATAAATCGAACTACTTAAAGCACATTTGCCATTACACTGCTTGTTTGTGAGTGGTTAGGCCCATCGGTATAATAGCAACAGACGGAGCAGGAAACAAAATGAGAAGCAGCCTCTTGGCGTGCTGCAGCGAAAGGAAGAAGAGCATCTCTGTGCATTGATGCTGATGATGAGTGAGTACATGGAAAAGAGAGCCAGCGAGGGAAAAGAAGAAGAAGAAGAAGTGAGGGGTTGGAGTTGTTGGCAGGCACTGAATGTCCAACCCCCTCACATCACCCTCCATCACACTCTGTGTATCCTCACATACACTCTGCTCACAGGATGTCAAGCTTCTTTTCTGCCTGCGTTGGACAAGAACGGGCGAGTGGTGAAGTGGCCACCGTGTGGTCCTCTGTGACAAGTCAGGCCACCATTTCATCAGGGAATTAGAGTCTCTTTGAGTCAGATACGGTTTGTTTAATTAATGCAGCTTCAGTCCGTTTGAAATATTTGGAAAGAAAGACCTAATAAGTAGACAATGGCCAGAAACAATAGCAAATTACGATGCCATTGACGCAGCAGGTGTGCCAACGTAAAGGGGTCCAGCAAAACAATCTGAGGTTATCTGGCAAAAAAAGTTGCACCAGGCTTAACTTGTTGCAACTGCTGCAATGCGACGTAACGTAATCCGGTACGGTCCTGGGTTAGCTAATCAAATACATGCAAGGGCACATTCCTGGTGGATTACTTTGTCTACTGTTTGCCTCACGGCTGTGATGTCATGACGAAAGGAAAAATAGTTGCTGTTATCGAGTTGTAAATCCTGTCAGTATCACAAACCGAGCCGTTTTCTGGTATCAGATAAGCATTTAATCACATTAATCTGTTGCTCCAGCCTGAGCTACCTGGATCACATTTCATTGTCTCACAGGTATGTTAAATGACAGTGCAGGGGGGCCGCTTTTTCAGGCACTAAAGCCAGATTCATGGTTAACACAAGGGGTAGCACCACTGCAATTAAATGGATGCATTATATTTGATTAGGTTGCATTGTGCTCCATTTATATTTGGTGGGATGCTCCGCCTTGTTTCATTACTGAATATGATCTGTTCCATGTGATCACTGTATTTACGTTGTTTTATTCTTTGTGATAGAGCGTGGGGGTCACAATAAGCAAAAGGTTTGCAGTGGAAATAGCTTTTCCTGAGATGTGTGTTGCTGAAAAGTAGCAGATAACTTTTTACTTGCTTCATGATGCCTTCACTCTCAGCAATCTCCACTGGCATCAAAGATTTTTAAGATAAACACTGGCAAGCCATGCGGACCAATCAGAGTTCTTGCTGTTACCTGTCATCTGTAGTCGCAGAGCCCTGACGTGTTGTTAAAACTTTTCAAAAGCACACGTCTATGCACTGTGCATTAGCCTACAGTGTAGCTCCAGAGCCTACGAACCCCTCAGTGCAGAAGTGTAAATGAAGCCGAATTACTAAGGTACCTACAGGTGTGATGCAAAGAAAAAAAATCAACGCCTCATTTTCAAAAAATTTGACAGTTGGAATCCGTGTTTATTAGGTACAAGTAGCCAGTAGATGTGTTCACTGATTAAAAGTTTAGATGTTTGGTGTATCAACATGCACCAACTCTGTGTGTGGGGAGTACACATGAGGGATATGCCAGTCTGATACACCTGATTGGTGTCAGTGCGTGTACTATTAAACAGATTGGGTATTGGCAATGACACAAAATTCCTCATTGAATGCATTTTCTTTGTCAATGTCTTTATAAAATTCACAGATGCTGCTATTAATTACATCAAAGGATTCCAATAACTGCACCCCAGTGGGGTACTCAGTAATGACTGATACCCTAAGGTACCCATCTGGTGTTTCTACAAGGGGGGAAAGGTAAATGCGAAAGGTTGGAATATATAAGGAAAAAATGATCAAACAAGCAGACAGAGCAGCCTCTCACTCATAGCAGACTCTACCACCTCCGCTAACCAGTTTCTGAGTGTTAGAACACGTTTTCCAGAAAATCCAGATGTTTATTTTCTAGCATGGTTTCCCACTTTACAGTAATGAACATGGAGGCGTTTATACAACTCAGGATTACTGTAAACTGTCAGCTTCATATTTCTAACACCTGCTTAGAATCAAGTGTTTTTGCCATAGTCTGAGACGGAGTCTGCGTCTTGCACTTTAGTCTGACTTTTCGTGCTGCATGTAAATTTGACCTCAGCATTTAATCTACACCCACCAGAGGGAAGTGGTTTTTCTTTGGGTTTCCCCCCGATTTTATTACAATCCTATGGATCCGTGCTATACCTGCTGACCTTTTAAATGGGGGCTGTCTGCTGGGAAGATGCCACTGTGTCTCTCACCGCTCTGCCTCAAGTCAAAAGAGCAAACGAATTTTCTTCTTTTGCATTAAAACTGGCCAATTAGGAAAGAGTGTAGTTGTGGTAATTGTGGTCATGCTTAATAAGCCAGCAGTGTGTGTGCCTGAGGGAAAACAACAATAATCAAAAAATATACAGCTGCCAACCCTCCACCCAGTTAAATCTAGTAATAATGTGATTTATTATGATGATGGCAAAATGAAATGGTTGGCACACCCCACATGATTTGTTTGTGTTGCATAAAGACATAAAAGCACTTTCCCGATAGAGAAGATTTATTTTTCTCTCTTGCACACACTCAAAGTGGTGGTGCACAGATAGGCAGAGCTCCAGTTTCCCCCTCTCTCTGTCCCCTGTCCTCAGTGGGCAGCCTGCCAATGTCTGTGCCCAGTTAACAGCACAGTGCTGGGAACCCCAAGGCCCCAAGCAGGTGTCAACCTCCCTGCCCAGCCAAAGGAGCTGAGAGGGGAACACAAAGGGCTCAAAGAGACCTGCCAGCATGGTAACCGTCTTAAATATCCCAGGCCAGTGTGGCCACTCCTCTAAATCTCTCAGCAGCAGAGGGTAGCTGCCAGTGTGTTCTTTCTGCTGCTACTGTAACACGGACTCAAAAGTGGGTTTGAAGCTTTTTTTTTTTTTTTAAAGCCGTAAATGGGGTTCAGATTGATAGAGGGCGTTGGGAGTGCACGGATAGAGGGATGAGGCTAGTTTGAGGCTTTTATCTTTGCAGCGTGCTGACAGAGGATTTTTCAAGGCCAAAAACTGCGAGAAATTTTGTCCATCTGGGGTTTTCTTCATGGAATCAGCATTGTTATCTCATCCTTTCACATTGTGCCTACGTCACTCCCTTTCTGGCTCTCTCTGTTTAAAAGTAACAGTTTCTGCTGCCGTCATCAGACGGTTTGTGGCGCATCTTTGACAGGATGCTCCCGGATCCAGATCTCATGGGCTTGTGTGATCTTTGTAAACAGTGGCTTGGCTCGGGTTAAGCTGTCCTGGCATTTAAATTGGCAAGACTGTAAAAGAACTGGATGAAGAGGGAGAAGTGATGCCTCTCTCCCTCCTCGCTCTCTCTGTTCATTGTTGAACACTCTGCGGCAGTGATGATGTGGATGTGATGGGGGTGGAGTGGAGTGGAGTGGAGTGGAGGCTACCCTCATCTTCAGTAAACAATAGGTCCTTGTGTATTTGACCCCCTCTTTAGCAGAGTGGAGTCCATGGCTAGAGCTGAAGCCGGGATGGAATTCCATCTTTGCCAGATTTAGTCGGTGGAAACCCTCATGAAACCCCCCCCCCACACACACACACACACAACAATCCTAGTATTAGCAGGGTCATACCTCCGGGGCCATTTGTTCTTATTTACAAGCACATCAATAATCAATTATCGTTCTCTGCCTTTTTTCTCTAGCTGTGGTGGTCCTCATTGATTGTGTTTACGTGCTGTGACACACGATATATCTCCCCCTCGGCTGGGTAACTGATTACTAACCTATATTTGAGTAGGATGGGCCACAATGGTGCCACTAGGTCACTAAACGTGGTTGACAATGATTTATTTGTCCTGTGATCTTATCAGTTGTTTTGTAATATTGGTTATAAAATCTAAAATGAGGACAAATGACCTACTAAAGTAGTGAAAACACTTATTTCCTTGTTAAATAGTGTCTTGTATGTCATTTATATTCACTAAGACTGTGTTACACCACTTAAGATTACTGAAGTCTAAGATTAGTTCTAACCAGAGTTTAGCAAAATAGGTTTTAATGAGTGAATCCAGATTTAAAATAAAGTAGAGCTCTCTTCTCAGTTTAGTAAAACCACATTTATTGACGTAAACTGAAATTAAATTGAGTTTAATCAGTATGAAAATGCTTGCTTGGCGAACTCTTAATGGCTCAGCAGAGAAGATGTAATTTCTCCTCCTTTGAGAGAAACTTGTTGACCAAATTAATGGAGCCCTACAGTAACACACAACAGCAGCTGTAAGAGTAAGAAGTAAATTTAAACCTCTCTTTAAACCTCAGTTTAATCTTTAAATTGAAGCTAGTTTTAAAGTTTGGTGCAACATAATTTTAAGTTAAACCTTCCTGGTGTAACCCAGCCTAAGTCTACCTAAATCCCTATTACTGGGACTGGTGAGACTTCACGTTGGTTCCTGTTCCTTTGTTATCTCAATCCTCGTCTTACAAGACATCCGATAACCTTTTATCCCCCCTCTTTCGTGACTGGCCCACCCATTTTGCGGAGGTGTGCTGCGGGTACTTCACCTACCTACTTTTGAGCATGCTGAGGAGAACCAGAATAACCTGCTTCCTGCCAGATCACTTTACTTTCTTAGAGAAGTGCACCCAGTCACCTGACCTGCCTGACCCACCTGCCTGCTGCCTACTACAACAACAACAATGGCTTTTTGGCGAACACATAAGGCTCCATCAGTCAGCTTCAGTATTGTAAAAGCCAACTTCATCAGCGTTAAAGAGAGAAAAGCCGGGGTGCAGATCTGGAGGTGTGCTGACGCGTCCAACGCTGCTCCTTTCACATGATTGGATCAAGGGACAGGAAGCACTTGAGCCTTACAATTGAATTATGCCAGTTAATCACTTTCTGAGTTAATACCATTTCACTGATCATAATATTTACAGAGTGAAAAAAGGCAATCACTCCTCCGTCCTTGTCAGAATCGATTCAGTTGACAGTCATGAAATTTGACCTCAGAGATTATTTAGCACGTGCCCTGCATTGCAGTAAATTTGGCAAACATTGCATGTATTACAAGCAGGATTGAGAACAGATTTAGAGATTTATTTTAATATTTTACTTAAGCTTTAAAGCATGAGCTTTTTTTTCCCCCACAGCTTTTCTGTTGACCTAAAACAGGCCACTTGAAATATGGTTTGTTCAACGAGAAGATCGTTTTAGATGAAAATTGAGTCCAAACAAAATGACTGAAAGCATTAAAATATTATTAGTTATTGTAACGCTATCTTCTATATTTGAGACATATCAAGATAAAAGCATGTACCCATCATAATCAAGAGTACCGGTTACCATTTATTAAATGACTCTTTTTAGGAATAATTTATTGATTTTAGCAGTGTGCAGAATCTGTAGTGGCTTGCACTTTTTTAAAGGTGAGTGCCAAAGAAGGAAACATGCATTAAATATAACTGCTTAAAGGGACAGTACAGATTTTTTAAAGTGGGGTTGCATGAGGTACTTGTTCATAGTCGGTGTATTACCTGCAGTCGATGATGCCCTCAGTATCTAGAAGAAACAGGAGTCCCACTGTAGGAAGCTAAGCAGTGAACTGCTTTGGATGGGATGAGCAGCAAAACTTATTTAGACATCTTTAAAAAGGTCCATCTTAAGAAAAAAAAAACCAAAACAGTTTAAGCGTTCACCTTATTTAGAATATTTTCACCACTTAACCTTGCAGTCACAGTCTTTTCCGATGGATAAGTATTGCTCTCTCCAAACTAACAAACTCCATAAGCGAAAGTCGTCATTTTATCTTGCAGAACACAGGATTTTCTGGTCTACTGCTGCCTCAATTTGTTAGTTTGTTTGTGGTATTGTGTGACTTTGGTCAGTCCGAGCTATCCTTTAAACTAACTAACTGATGGAAGAAGCGGTGGACCAGCGTCTCAGTGTTCTGCAAGGTTAAATCACCAATTTTGCGTATGGAGTTCAGATGATTTAGAGAGTGATACTTGGCTTATATAACAGTGGTGTCATATCAGAAAAGGCTGTCTGATGGCCAGGTAAAGCGGTGGAATATTCTAAATAAACTGTACACCTAACCCTTTTTTTTTAAGTGGCTAAAATACCTTTTGCTGTTGACCCTGTCCATAGAAGTACATTTCTTATCGGTTGATTCCACCAAGCACGATGTGTCTGCGCCACAGTTCTGATCCGTCCTCTGCACGGGTGCAAGCCCCACCAGCCGTGCTTCAGAAGCATCTCAGCAGCAGAGCGTTATGCCCGCCTGATTGTGTTTACTTGCTCAGGTTTTGTTGATAAGGTCCTCTTTCCTTGCTCTTAGTGCTTCTACCATGGATAAGCAGGCCTATGTGGTTAAATAGTTCCTTTTCTGTTTGTCTTTATTATCATGAGTCTGCATGGCGTCTTTTATTTTGAAAATTAACCAGATTCTCCCTGCCTTTTCTGTGTCTGACTTCCTGCCCGTTAGATCTGCTCTGTGCTAATTGGTGCAGCATCTGTCAGTAATAGACTCGGCGCATATTTTGAAGTGGAGCAAAGTGGAGAGCTGCTTCTGGGACGTGCTGAAGCGCTGCAGCTGGAATCACAAGCATCATGTAGAATGGCTGTGATCAGTTCTGGCTGACGTGGCACGCCTGGTGGAATTTAGCCGTTAGCCTCCATACTGGTGCTCCTCTCTGCTTCTCCAAACTGGGGGGCGTGACCACCTCCCATCTACCGTAGTTAATACACTGACGATTGATAAGCATCTCATACAACCCCACTTAGAATAATCTAAGCTATCCCTTTAAGGTTTTATTGAATATATTGACAACACCAACATTCTGAGGAGGGCCTGGACACGTTAAACACTCACACAGATGGCCCAGAGCAGCCTAATGGAGTCCTTATCATGCACATCCCGACGTGAATGCACCAGGAGAGATGGAGCTGTTAAAAGGCTTAAAGATCACAGTGCTCCACAAATTGGCAAATGGAAAACAGCACCCGCATCTGATAAGAGCTGATAGTTACCAGGAACGCACATCATCATCATGGTCGCTGTCGTCATCATCATCAGAGACAGATACACCTTGTTTCAGAAATAAAGCGCACAATAATAAGTTTTCTTAAAAGAAGGGAGTGTTTTTTTTCAAGCCTGAGGTGTTAAGTCGTTGCCCAGCACATGCCAACAAGAACCTGAAGTGTCACACAGTGGTCATAAGACACACCACATTAACGTCACTGTTAATAGAGTTCAAATGCGCTTTAATTTGCATGCTTATTACAAACAGGCGTCTGTTTTTCTGCCACTGTAAACGATGTTAGTTCAGGACCTCATCATGTGCTGCAGCCCCCCCCACCCCTCCACCCCCCGTCTCTCTGACTCCTCATTCAGATGGAGCTCCACATCCATCTGTTTTCCTGCTTTGGTGTTTAACCCCACATTTCTGAGATGCTTCCAAGTTCAAAAGGCAACCGATAATTTACAAGACGGCCTTTCGACGGCCGCTGGCAAGACGGCATGAAAAATGCTTTTGAGAGATGATTTTGAACGCAGGCGAGAGTTTACTTCCTTTGTTTTGTGGTGTTTTAAACAATAGGACCACTGATTCGTGAACATGAAGGGGAAAGGACATGAGAAGCATTAGTTCCTGATTTATAGGTCGCTTATGCAGATCCCACGTCTGTGCGCACATCATTTGCTTAAAAACCTGATACAAATAAACCATGTAAATTAGGGCTATCATGATAAGAGACTAGATATTGTCCTATGTTGTGGCGTAAGTCATGTCTTTTCCTGGTTTTGAAGGCTGCATTACGACAAAGTGATGAACTTTTTTGAGCAGGCTGCTTAATATTTAATTTTGTCTGTATCACCCAGCCCTAATAACCAACCCCACTGTAAAATACTTCACTGCAAGTTCTGCACTCTGAACTTCACTAAGGTTTAAACCTTTTAAGCATTTTCGCAAAATGTACCTGAAGTACTCATTGTGTAGTAAAATGGTCAGTGTATGTTGCATTTTACGACTATAGAAGAAGGTTGGGTACTGTTGGGTATTTAAATCTAAAGCAATGCATTTTATTCAGTAAGGTACAACATTTGTATTTATTGCAGTTTGCTCTATTTGAGAATTTATGGTGTTATTTTAGAGAAAATGTTAATATTGAGGTATTGTATATTGCAGCGTAGCCTAAAAATGTCAGTATATCATTTGGAGGTCATATCCCCCAGCCCTAATATGATTTTTTTAAGTGAAATTAAATATTTCATACATAGATGTGTCCATATGCTATCAAAAACTCACTTTACACAGGTGCGCTGGGTTTTCTGATAATTCACAACATACCAAACTGTCATATAGAGCTGCAACTAACAAGTATTTTCTATTTATCTGCTGATTGTTTTTTGACTTCAGACAATAAAAAAACCAAAGACATTTTTTTGGCTGTCAAATTTGTAAAAGAAAAAAAGCTGGAACCAGCAAATGTTGAGGATTCTTGCTTGAAAAATGTCTTTAGTGCCTAAATAATTAATTTTCTTTCCACTGACTGATCGTTCAAGTCAGTGTTTCTCACATGGGGGTCGTAGTAACCTCTACTTTGTTGTGTTGTAGAGGGAGAATTTTTTTAAAATGTTTATTTAAAAAAATATATCACTTGTGCATAATTCCTGAAATAATTGTGCTATAATTAGTTCAATAAAACACGTTTTATATTCAGTATTGATATTTTTAATGCAATTGCTAATTGCAGAAACTGTCAACTGCTGTAAAACTTCACAAAAGAAGAAAGAAACTAAGGTAATCGTGTTCACAGTGAGCTGGAAGTCAGCTTCAGTGTTGGATGAGAAACAAAAAATAAAGAAAATGGTTTTGTGGTTGAAATGTAGCAGTAATACAGCTGCAAACATGAACAAAGCAGCGAAAATAAGATGAATCAGAGGCAAAAAAAAAATACCATCAGTATCAGGAAGAATTTGTTCTAATGGGATTGTACCTCTTTATATTTATCTTTGTGCTGGTCAGGGGGTATGTGACTAAAATAATCTTTCAGAGGGAGTACATTATTGAATTGTCCTGGATTAAATAATCACGGGACCTCTAGTGTTGTACAGAGGTCAGAACTTTTTTTTTTTAATGCTTTTACATGTTTTCTTTTGTATTTTACACATGAAATCATAGATTTTATACCACTTTTTGTTGCGTTTCTGTCCAAAATAACTTCTTTCATTGATTTTGATCAAATGCATGTGACGTGTTGTACTGTAACCTGCTAAGTGATACTAAAGAGGATGAATCAGTTCCACCAGCTTTCAGTATGAGGGAAGTGGCTCTGATGCCTGTCCTGTTTTAGTGACAGTGCTGCATGATAAGATCGGTCTGTGACACTGTGAGGAACTCGCTCATGTCTACATCCTCGTGTAATTCTTTTTTCTTTTTTTTTTTTTTTGTGGTGCATCAGGTTTGAACGTGTCGCTTTACCTTTTGTGTTGCAGAGGAAACTTCACAGTTCCGAAGTTATCAGAGTCTAATATGGGATTTGGCGTGCTGGGAGTGTTTCTGGGGCTGCTCCTGGAGGTCTCCACCCATGGACCCCACGCTGTGCCTCGAACCTCCTGGAGACACCAAGGTAAGGCTGAATCAAGAAAACATCACGAATCTAATCAATTGAGTGTTAAGTGATTGACAGAAAACTCCTCATTCATTAGATTAAAATACCAAACATTTGCTGATAATAGAAAGTAGTATAAGTCAGCCTGTACTTCTAGTAATAAAAATACGTCAGACATAAAATACAATAAGGACATACACTTTGGATTTGGTCATTTTAAATTGGTGTTTGCTATTTTTTTGCTCCTCAAATCGATTGATTGAACAAATGTATCAACCTGGGATGTAATGATATATTGAATATCGCAATAAAAAATGTCTTAATACTGTACAGACTGTGACAGGGTCTATCTTAATATTACTGCTGCACACATCAAATCAGACATTTTTTCAAGTCTTTCTTTTAAATATTTTTTTGAAATTTTGTATTGTGGATTTTTTATCCTGATATCGTATAGTGGGCTTTTGTTACAGTTTCATTGCTAGTATCAACTAATCAAATATTTGATATATTAGAATCAGAAACTGCTTTATTTGCCATGATTGTTTACACATGCAAAGTTGTTCTACACTGTTTTTTCATTGCTCTCGAAGTACTTACTGCACCCACGGTGTCAAGAAGATGTAGTGTGGCCAAGGTTTTTGTGAGCAACATCCGTATACTTCGGTGTCCCTTTTACAGTAAATTCTGTCCTCAGAGATGTTAATTATTTCTTGTAAATGTTCTTTTGAAGCCCCTCTGCTGTTTTAAATTGAAACTCTGCTTGAGTCATGGCCACAGAGTCTAAAGGCGCTCAAGTAGAGAAGTCACGCTCGATAGTCTGAGTTGGTATTTATGACATCACTCAATCTTCAGTTCATAAGTTCAGTTGCTCCACTAGCAGTGCGTGAAGAACCAAACCTTTACTCAGTATAAACCAGGGGATCACAAACTTTTTCAGCTCAAGACCTAAAAGAGAAATTTGGCGTCTCCCCAGGACACAAACTTACAAAATATATGATGATATACCTTAACATCTACACGTATAAACTGATAAAGAATAACAAACCATGAATTTAAAATGTAAATGAAATGAAAACAGAAAGCTTGTACTGTGGTTTTAATAGCATGATTCAGAAACTTTTAAAAGGGTAAACAGATCAAAATGCGGCTTCATACTAAAATTTTGTAGTGACAGCACACATTGGACTGAGTACTCTGTTAAGTTGCAGTTTTAGTTATTTTGGAAGTCTAATTGTCATTTTTAGAGCCCAGCTGTCTTTTGTTTCTGTGTTTTCCACTCATTGTCTCTTGTGTTGAACTTCTTTAAAGGTTGCTGAGAGCTGATTTCTGTTTCTTACTTTGAGGAAATGCAGTATGCATTTTACTCTGTGATTTTGTGACCCAATTAAAAACAGCTTCTTGACCCATTTTGGGTCACGACCCTTAGTTTGAGAAATGCTGGCTTAGAAAGATCTTTACAAGATGTCAAAACTCAAGGTTCACAATAGACACTTCACTGACACCTGTGTTCTTTCCTGTGTCTCATGGGACTGTCCTCAGTCTCACCACAGACTCAAGTTAGAGCACTTTACTGTCAGGCGGAAGTTCTGTTTGCATGCTGCCGGTTTACATAAATAGCTCCCCGTAACCCAGTCTCTGTGTGGGAACCAGTGCAGCTTCACCCTTTAACAAAGTCAAGTTTCTCCGCTCGCTGTGGCTCAGTCACTGTTTCAGTCACTGAGGGTGTTTGCTTTCATCATTGTGGTGTTTATGTGCAGGCACCTGCAACCCGAACCCTCTTGCAGCTGGCACAACCAAAGCCAGCCAGGCACGAACGCTGCACTGAGTTTACCATCAATCACAACGCGCGGTATAATGAGATACACTCAACACAGCACTAATATGTCCACTTAGAGAGGCAGAAATGTTTCTCAAACCTCTTTCCAGCCTCTGCAGTAGTCAAAGTTGTGTTTTGGTGGCCTTATGTCCAGATATTTACCTGTTTACTCCTGTTGAACTCAAGGTGCAACTTAAACCTGAATTAAATATTTTGTTTTTTGGTCAAAACACATCTGACCCTTCCTAAATCCTGCGTCTTTTCGCTCTGTGCTCCAAAAACAGCTGAGCAACTTTACTTCAACAGCTTTCTCATTTCCTGTCTCCTGTACTCAGATATGCTAAATGCTGGGCTCATCTGTGCTGAATAGAAAACCAGATTTTGAAGCTGGTTAGAAGATGTTGCTGGAGAACATGTGAAAGTGACATGTAGTCACCTCTTAAGTTAGCAAAAGGCTATCTAGCTAATCCACACCAATCATTAGCTAGTTAACTAGCGTTTTGCTAATATTAACTAATACTTGCTAATTGATTCATTTGGTTAAATAAAGGTAAAATAAATTAACAAATAAATTTATTCCATTTTTAATAAGAAAATACTGATTATAGTAGCTTTAAAAGCTATTTATTATCTATTGTTTGATAAGTAAAACTTTTCATGTTTAGTTAATGGGAGTGTTGGTTGCTGAAGTAATGTGAGCCAATGTTTTTGTGCTCAGATTTAGATCTGATGGAGTTTTCGGAGCCCGACATCTTCAACTACACCACGTTGCTGCTGAGTGAGAAAAAGGACGCGCTGTACGTGGGAGCCAGGGAGGCCATCTTGAGCTCAGCAAGAAGAATGTGACAGTCAAAAACAACAAGGTAACAGAATAAAAGACCCGTGACAATAGAGAGAAAAACACTATGAAAATATTTGCCTTTTAATCGTGATTTTCTTTCTTAACCATTTTCAGGTTCAGTGGACAGTTGCAGAAAACCCCATGATGATGTGCACACTTAAAGGAAAATCAAAAGAGGCTAGTTAATAATTCATATGGTGTTTTATCTATCTGTGGTGTCAGGATCACTCTGTCTAGTGTTATAAATCAAGTCTGTAATAAAATATCAGTGTGTTTTAATTTATTTAATGTTGCTTTCCAGAGGGATTGTCTAAACTACATTCGAGTGCTCCAAGTCGTGGACGACAAGCGGCTGTATGTCTGCGGCACACACGCCTTTCAGCCTCAGTGTGACTACTTGGTAGGTTATTACTAAGTCCCGTCTACGCAAATAAACCTGTGCTCGGGCTCGCCAATCATCGCAGCAACCTTTAACTGACATTTAATCTCTTTCAGAACCTCGCTGACTTCTCGTTGGACGGTCGACCTGAGGACGGCCGGGGAAAGTGCTCCTTCGACCCCTCACAGAGCTTTACGACCGTCATGGTCGGTGAGTGAAGGCCAGTTTAATGTCATTTCACAAAGAGCTCTTTTGGTTGTCAGTAAAATGCACAATAATCCCGAATAATCTCTGTGTTTTTTGGGAGGCAAACGCTTGACAATAAATTGCTTTTTGTTATTTCTGTCAGACGGAGAGCTGTACTCGGGACAGCTTATAACTTCTTAGGCAGCGAACCGATTATTTCCAGATACTCTCCATCCCAGTCGCTGCTGAGGACGGAGTACTCCACATCATGGCTCAACGGTGAGTCAGGACATGTATGGAGTCATGGGAGGAGAAAAAGAACAAACAAATATGTAAAAGAATAAGAAACTAAATGTGGAAATTAAAAGACAAACAACGAAATATAACTGAGTAATAACAAGCATTTACATTTAAATTTTCCACATTTATTTATTCATTTATTTCTGTATATGTTTGTATATATTTTTTAAATATTTATATATTTATTTTTGCTTGTAATTTACTTATTTTTTTCTGTATTTTTAATTGTTTACACTTAATTATTTATTTATATGGCTAAGCTGTCATTCAACTGGCTGTGAGATTCACCAAAAAAATTAATAAATAATAATAATATATAAATAAAATGTACTAAAGTAAATTAATAAATAAATATATAAATAAATATAAATATATTTTTTAATTATGCTTTTTTTTTACTTTCTTCACATTTATTTATTCTTTTATTAATTCCTCTTTATATTTACACATTTTTCATTCGCTCATTTATTCTTTTGTAAAGCTGCAATGATTAATGATTATTTTGAGTATTTGTAAGTCCAAATTCTCTGATTCCAGCTCCTTAAATGTGAATAATTTTTTTTGTTTCTTGACTCCTTTATGTCAAGAAACTGAATATTTTTGGATTGTGGGTAAAACAAAATATTTGAGGACGTCATTCTGTGCTTTTGGAAACACTGATCAACATTTTTCACTATTTTCTGACCTTAAATAGACCAAACAACTACTAATTGATCAACTGAGAAAATAATCGACCAATTAATTAGCTATAAAAAATAATCATTAGTCGCATCCCTGTTCTTTTATTTATTTACCCCTCTTCATATTTACACATTTTTTTAATTACTTATTTATTCTTTTATTTATTTCTCTTCTTTTATTTTATTCTTTTACATATTTATTATTTTTTATGGCACTTCTGTGACTCCATAAGCATGTGATCTAGCCTTAATTTAAACAACAATTCAATCAGGCTTTCACAATAACAGATCAATTGTCCAGTTCTTTGTTTCCTACGCTCCCTTTTTACCAACACATTTCTCTTTCTCTCCCCTCTCTTCTCTCCTTGCAGAGCCTAGTTTTGTTTTTGCCGACGTGATCAGGGAGGGGACAAGCAGAGTAGACGGCGAGGACGATAAAAATCTACTACTTCTTCACTGAGGTGTCAGTGGAGTACGAATTCTTTGGCAAGCTGCTCATCCCCAGGGTGGCGCGCGTCTGTAAGGTCAGTACACGTCACGTACCATCTGCACATACCAGCAGCATCCCTCTTTAGTCCTTATGTTCCCTTTCCCATCTGTCTGTGCATGTCTTTCTCAGGCTGGATCCCTCTCCTTCCATTAGCTTGTATCTCTTTTCTTGATCTAACTTGATCATGGTAGCAATCTGCTACAGTTAGTTATTTATCGTGATATGCACGTACAAGTGCCCGGCCCACATGGACTGATAAGAACAAAAATACTGCTGCAGCAGAGACACATTTGTAAAACAAAGAACTTGTGTTCTGTCACGAGGTTTACAAATGAATCGGCCGCTTCCTTGCGTGGATGTTTTCCAAATTGAGCAAATGAACAATACAACAACATTTGGGCAACACAATGGTGATTAAAGCGAAAGTGAAAGAAATAAAATAATAACAATAACACAAAAATAAAATTGAAACAATACAAAACCAAA
This sequence comes from Lutjanus argentimaculatus, assembly GCA_034769285.1. Lineage (NCBI taxonomy): Eukaryota > Metazoa > Chordata > Actinopteri > Lutjaniformes > Lutjanidae > Lutjanus > Lutjanus argentimaculatus. The sequence continues at coordinate 35,029,196 of JAWZSL010000005.1, read as the reverse complement.
GCAGGACCAGGACAGGACAGATACTACAAACCGAAAGCAGAACTCAAGACAAAGACTAATGAAATAAAATAAATTAGAATGAAATAAAATGAAATATATTTATAATGAAATAGCATAGGAGAGTGAAACACAAAATAATAGTGGTCTGACAGGACAGTAATCCAGAGATTTCTGTGCAAAAAGTCCCAGTTAAAAAATCTTTAAGCTGTTATAGCGAGCGCCTGTTCAGGCATATTCACAACCTCGACACTCATCCCGCTACTAATGTGAAAAGTGTTTATAAATGTGTTGTGAACACCCAGAAACAATCAATCTTTTAGGAGCAAAATTAACTGAATATAAATATTACCTAAAAATGACGACGGCAAAATCTTTTTTCAGTCTTCAGTGGTGTGTGCAGGTATTCCTTTCAGGCTGCTGAGAGGTGAAACTCAGGACATATTAAGTCTCTCATAGCCTTTTGTTTTTTTTTGTCAACAATATTCTTATTTTACTTGGACTATTGTGACTTTCCCTCTGCCATTTCCTCTCCCTCTTCTCATTTCTTTGTCCTCCCACCTCTCTCCTCTGCCTCTCCCCACGCCCCCTAACACATTATCATATTAATAAACGTGTCTCCCACAGGGTGACCTCGGGGGGCAGCGCACTCTGCAGAAGAAATGGACGTCCTTCCTGAAAGCCAAGCTGGTCTGCTCCATGCCTGAGCTCAACTTTGTCTTCAACGTCGTGCATGACGTCTTCATCCTGAAGGGGACGGACTGGAGGGACACGGTCATCTACGGGGTCTTCACCTCCCAGTGGTCAGTGACATGAAGATCTTTAGTAGGGGGTCAGACAACAGTCGGATATTGTGATGTAACGCAGGTCCTTACATTCACTTCTCTTCTCTCCGTCGTCGTCCTCGTCCCTCAGGGGTAACGTGGGTCTGTCAGCAGTTTGCGCGTACAACATGACAGCTGTGGAAGAGGTCTTCTCCAAGGGCAAGTACATGCAGAAGGCCACGGTGGAGCAGTCCCACACCAAGTGGGTCCGCTACAATGGCATCACTCCTTCTCCACGTCCTGGAGCGGTGAGTACCTCTAACACAGCTCCAGTTGGTTTTGTCTAAATGTCTGTGCAGTCCAGGCCCATTATAATACTGACTTTTCCTCCACCAGTGCATCAACAACGCCATGCGACAGCAGAATATCAGCAGCTCTCTCCAGCTGCCGGATAAAACCCTTCAGTTTGTGAAGGACCACCCCCTGCTGGAGGACCCCGTCCTGCCCATCGGCAACGGGCCTCGCCTCATCACCAAAGACGTCAACTACACTCAGATTGTCGTGGAGAGGGTCCGAGCGCTCGATAAGAACATTTACGACGTCATCTTCACTGGAACAGGTACGAACACTTGAAACGGTTTACAAATAAAGACGTCTTAGTTTTAAGTATGTGATGTATGTGCTGATTTAGTGCCCTGATCTAACAGTTACTTTGTCCAGTATGAAGCATCGTATCAGATTTGAGTGTTTAACCAAATAATCAACTTAGATAGTATGTAAAAATATTCTAAATATTAAAAAACTAACCAAACAGTCACACAGAAACAGAATCAAGTTAATTGCCCTGTAAGTTTTTCACATACAAGGAATTTTTTGTGGTATGTTGGCGCATAACGATACACATAGTGCATGAAAAAGAGAAGAAATAAATCGATATAGACACATTGTAATCTTAGTTTTTAAAGGGGCTCATTTCTGTCGTCTGTCTCGGCTGAATGCTTGACATTTTACGTTTCTCATCTTCAGATAAAGGAGTCCTGCACAAGTCGGTGGTGTTTGAAGGAGAGGTGCATATTGTGGAGGAGATCCAGCTCCTGAAGAACTCCGAGTCCATCAAGAACCTGCTGTTGTCCTCTGAGGTCAGTGACGTCACGGTAACGATCAATAACTGTACAAAGACGCAGCTGCAGCACAAGAAATGTCAAATATACATTAACACAGGCAGTGTGTCTGCGTGTTGGTATACTTCACCCAGTTGCAAGGTTTATGCAGCTACGCGTACTGAATAAACTTGCAAGTGTGTGTGTTTGCAAGTTTTCTGTTTACTCATGATGGGAAGTTACCAAGAAGATCAGCGACAGTTAAGAGAAAAACCAGCAGTTCTCTAAATCAGATGTGGTGTGTGTTTGTGGTTTTCTGGAGTCACACAGCTTTGGCAGACAGAAATATTTGCTGATTTTGTCTTGTGTGGTTAAGAGTTCATCTTGTGATCTGTGACGTCCGAACCTGGACAAATCAAGTGATCACTAAGTTGTACTTCTGTGTGAAAGTTTGTGTGCTTTGTGTTTCCGCAGACACGATCCCTGTACGCCGGTTCGGACTCGGGTGTAGTCCAGTCTCCCACAGCCTTTTGTGGCAGGTATCTGTCCTGCGATGACTGCGTCCTGGCTCGAGACCCGTACTGCGCCTGGGACCCTCACAGTGCTGCCTGTGCTAACATCTTTGATGTTCCCAGCCAGCGGCACAGGTAACTCACCGTTCACTCTTTATCACTTACCCTTTTCTACATACCGATACTCCACTCATGCATTGTTACACAGATTAACAAAAACAAAACCACCATGGAGAGACATCTGCACTGATAGAGACAATCTTTCCAGTCTGACCTGTTTCGGACTGTATGTTTCTTCATGTCAGAGGGCGTGCGTATGTCAGATCTTCATAACAATAATGTTTGTTTGTGTTTTCAGGAGGTTAATCCAGAGCCTGAATGGTGATGCAGACAAGTGTCCTTCAGGTAGGGCGTGACTTTCTCACATACAGCCTTGACAAAGATGATAAAGATAGAACATGGGCAGTGTTTACTCCTTTTCTGGCACAACAGTATCTGGGAATTGATTCTATTCAAGTCCCATCCCTTTTTCTCTGTGCTCCATTTACAGTTTAGCAAGCTTGTAAATGTTTCCTGTACTCAGGTGTGCTATGTGATAGGCTTGTCTGTGTTGAAAAGTTGATAGGTCAAATTTTGTTTGTCAAGTTTGCATGGAGTGTCCACCACATTGAACATCATTCCAAACCAGTCAGCCATAAGGGCAGTCGGTTTATAAAGCCCTCCAACAGCGAGTCTGCATTGATGCAGGCTCACAAACCACACTCCTTTCAGGTGCAGCACCTCTTCTATGTCCGTGATGGAGGAAACTCCACGACAGTTGGTTCTGTGCGAGGTCCAGTTATTTCCAAAGGATCAGTAATAGGTTGGCTGTTTATAGGATTATCGTTTTAATATTTATTTAATCACAAGGCGAGGGCAGCCCAAAGCTTGCCGGTGTATTTTCACTTTCACACTTATTAAGGGTGTGGCAATCTGTAGGGCCACTGTCACATTCCTTTTTCAAATGGTATCATTTGGGATTGTGTGTGTGTGTGTGTGTGTGTGTGTGTGTTTTAAATACCTTGAATCATCAATCATTATAATCTACACAAGGAAACAAAAAAGCTCCTTTTTTTTAAAAAGTATCCTTGAATTTACATCAGTCATTAGATAGCTAGTTACATCTGATAGCTAATATTAGTAAAATGTTAGCTAATCTACATTAACAGTTAGCTAGCCAGTTATATCTGATAGCTAATGTTAAGAAAATGTAGCTAACTCGCTAGTTTACCTATATGAATTGTAAGTCAGCTAGTTAGCTAGCGTTTTGCTAACATTAGATAATTATTGATGTGACCATACACAGTATATGTCGCTTTTTACAGGTATCCCAGCAACATCTTTTAACCATCTTCAAAATTTGGTTGTCTTTCAATATAGACAAGCCCAGCACATAGTATATCTAAGTACTGGAAACAGGAAAGGAGGAAGTTGACCAAGTTTGCTCAACTGTTATTGGAGCACAAAGCAGAAAGGGGCGGCTTAGAAAAGGGCCCCAAATTGTACCATAGTAAAGCATCCCAGCACATCATTCAATGTGTTAAACCATCTGGGTGATATAGCAATATGCTTAACTGTGATGAATATCAACTCGGATTCTGGTTATCATAATATAATTTGAACGCACTGGTGCAGGAATACGGGGACAGTGAAACTTTTTGTCCCCCGACTTTCGGGTGTTATGGTAAGAAAGTGGTAACGTCTAAGCTGGTAAATAGGTTTTCTGTGCATACGTGCATACGAACACATCCAACATCAAATAACACCTGTCATAGTTTAATTTAACTGCTAGGATGTCAGACGACGACTTGTCTTTGTAGTCTGATAAGTAAATATGTGTAAAAGCACCTCTGACATACTGCTGCGTATTAACACTACGTCATCCAAAGCTGAATGCCCCCCCCCCCACCCCCGTCCCCAGCACTGTCTCAATGCTATTTTTTCATCCTCGAGGCTACATTTGATATATTTTGTCAGTATTGCCTAGTCCTAAATTAAGCCATGTTGAATGATTGTCCTAAACATCTCATCAGACCGGACTTAACCTACCCAGAAGTCATTATGTTCTCTCCGTTTTGCCTCACAGTGTCGGGTCGCTCGCTGAAGGACTACCGCAGTGTGACAGTGAAGCCGGGGAGCTCTGCCGAGCTGCCGTGCCTCGTACACTCCAACCTTGCCCAGGTGATGTGGAAATCCAACGGCTCGGTTCTCACCGAGGCCTCCCGCTTCCACCTCATCGGCGAAACGGTCTCCTTATTTACAGCGTGGCACCGGAGGATCAAGGTCAATACGAGTGCTGGTCGGTGGAATGGTCCCCCGCCGCTGGGAAGAACTTCAGCCGCCTCCTGGCTGCGTACGTCCTGACTCTGGATCTCCCACCCAGACCGCCACACCAGGCCGGCCACGTGACCACCACCACCCTCGGCAGCCAGGACACATCTAGCACACACTCAGCTGAAGGTAATGGTAAGACAGACAGAGCCCCACTAACTCCGGCCCTCGCCCCCCCAAGCTTCACAGCCACAGTCCAATTCACCTCCCCACCCCAGACTGACTCATCACTAACCCCGCCCCCCAGCAGCACCATCAAGTTCCAGCCAAAGCAGCATCTTCCCCCGAGCTCCAACGCTCCCCGCCCAGACAAGCAGGACCCGGCGGCTGAGTATCTGCAACACAACAACAGCACCGCCCTGCTCTTCCTCTTCCTCCTGTTCTTCCTCCTCTTCCTGGCTGCGCTGGCGTACAACTGCTACATGCAGTACCTCCCAGCGCCGTGTCTGCGGCTGCGAGCCGCTCTGCTCGGCAGCCACAAGAGCGCCCATCAACCCGAGTACCGGGCCTGTGAAGCGGGTCTGATGGAAACATCTGCGACTGACAAAATTAACATGACGGAGCAGCCGACGCAGAACGGCAGCCAAACCACTCAGAACCTCCGGGCGCTCCGCGACACCGGGTACGAGACGGAGCCGAGTGCGGCAACGGTCAGATCCCATCTCACAGCTTTGACGATAGCCCCTCCCAGGAGAAACCCTTCGATGTGGACTGTGCATCTCAGCCCATCCAGTTTGCAGATGCAGATGAACCGTACTGATAGTCTGCTGCTGCCAGTTCTGCTTTTGTTCCTCTCGGCATAGAGACTTTTTTTTACAGGGGGTCACGCTCTTGCTGCATCTTCCTTGACTCAAGTTTCCTCCATATGAAAGTATGTGTAGTGTACAGCATCACATGGAGTTTAATCAATATAAGGCTTAAAGGGATAGTTTGGATTATTTGAAGTGGGGTTTTGAGGTACTTATCCATAGTCAAGCAATTATTTTCATTATTGATTAATCGATTGACTTGTTTTGGCCAAAAAATGTCAGAAAAAATGTTGAAAAATGTTGAACATTGCTTCCCAAAGCCCAAGGTGACGTCCACAAATGTCTTGTCAGTTTTCTGTGGTAGAGGACTAAAGAAACCAGAAAGCATTCCAATTTGAAATCAGAATTTGAACATTTTTTTCTAAAAAATGCCACAAAATGATTCATCATTTACCAAAACAGTTGGTGATCAATTTAATAGTTGACAACTAATAGATTAATCGACTAATTGTTGCAGATTTGATTACCTACAGTAGTTGGCACACACCCCCAGTTTGGAGAAGCAGCGGGATTATCGAAGCTAGCAAGTGGGCAGGGTTAGCAACAAAATGTGTTTTAGCCACTTCTAAAAGGTCCACCTAAAAAAATTCAATATCAGTTTGAGGGTATGCTATATTTATAATATTTTCACCACCTTACCTTGGTGTCAGTCCACCTTTTCTGACAGTGAACCACCGTTATATAACAGAATATATATAACAAATATCATTCTCTCCAAAGCCACCAGATCCCATTGGAAAAATCAGTAATTCTAGCTTTGCAGAACGCAGGAGTTGGTGGTCCGCTGCTGCCTTGATCAGAATGTTTGATCTGTTAGTTTAATTGTGTTATTGTGTGACTTCGGGGAATCTGGATTAACCGTTTAAAACACAGAAGTCACAAAATAACACTAAGAAATTATCTGATTGTGGCAGCCGTAGACCAGCAACTCAGTGTTCTGCAAGGTAAAATGACTGATTTTGCCAATGGAGTCTGGTTGGTTTGGACAGAGTGATATTTGGCTTATATAATGCCGCTTTCCTGTCAGAAAAGGCTGCTAATGGCAGGGTAATGCTTTGAAAATATTCTAAATACACACATACACTTAAACAATATTCATTATTTTTAGCCGAGTGTCGTTTTAGATCTCTAAAATACGTTTTGTTGCTGACACGATCCACAGCCGTACATTGTTTAGCCTCCAACACCAGAAATGCTGCTGCTTCTCCAAACTGTGGACGCGAATCACCACCTATACACTGACGATGGATAAGTACCTCATACAACCCCACTTCAAAAAAATCCGAACTATCCCTTTAACTCCTGTTGTCTGATTTAGGACTTGTGTTAATAAAGTAAAAACTGTATTCAAAGAAGCTGTACCCTCTCAGCTTAGTCCAGCAAGAAAAGCTATTTCTTTAAATTCCAAATTGGAAACATTGTTTACCAAATTGGTAAGTTACCTTGATGTTTTCCAAATTGGAGCCATGTTTTTTTTGTACAGCCTGGGAGTGGGAGAAAAAAAAAATCTCTTGAAGCTTTTCCATATTTTTTTTTTCCTTTCAAAGCTTATGTGTCAGCTATTGGACTTGGATAAATGCTTCAACGTTTTAGTAATTTCTCAGGGAAGATTTGCTCAGTACATCACGGCCTGGCTTTGTTGTACAGTGTTGCCATCTGCAGCACCTGGTATGTGGGCCTTAATCTCGCCCGGTGAGGCGGCAGTGTGGGGTTTGAAGGTCAGAAACAAACAGAAAAACAAGTGGACAAGCGACGACTTGCGTATTAGGAAAAAAAAAATAATGCTGGAATAAATCAAACCACTGTCTTGTGTGGAGTCGTCTCAAGTGACAGTGTTGAATTCTCTGTATTTTGTTATTTTTTTGCTCCCTGTGATGTCGACATTCCTACATGGATGCAACTGACGGTCCTGTGTATTAACCTCTACTAGTCACATTCCTTATGTGGTTTGTTAATGTGTTCAGTATGACATGATGCTTGAAAATATATCAATCATCAACTGTTCTTTTTCTAAAAAAAAAAAAAAAAGGCAGCCCTGGAAACAATCTGAAGTTATTTTTTTAATTGTAATTATTTTTAATTAAGCCTTCAGTTTTAGAACATTTTCAGAGTTTTTATTTAAGATGAGTCACATCTGTGGTAATATCATTTTGTCTATTGTGTAAGTAGTTATGAACTTCCTCATTATTTTATTTATTGCAGCAGATTTTGGTTTTTAGATCCTAGCCCTCACTCTTAAAAGGGACAGCTCAGATTTTTTTTTTTTTTTTTTCTTTACAAAAAGGGATTGTATGAGGTTCATCCAATACTCACTGTATTACCTAACCCCAGTTTGGAGAAGCAGCAGGAGTACTGGTGTAGGAAGCAAAGCACAACATATTTTAGCCACCTAAAAAACTGAGTATCAGTTTAAATGTGTGCTTTTTAAGTAATATTTTCACTGCTTTACTTTGCCGTCGGACTGCCTTTTCTGGCGGGAAACTGACGTTTTATAAGCCAAATATCGCTCTCTCCAAACCAACCAAACTCCATAGCCAAAATCACTCATTTTACCCTGCAGAACACAGGAGTTGCTGGTTTATCACTGCCTCATTTGGTTAGTTTGTTCACGTTATTTTGTGACTTCAACATTTTAATGAATTAGTTCGGACTTCCAGAGTCACACAATAACGCAAACAAACTGACCGAGTGAGGCAGCAGTAGACCAGCAACTTCTGTGTCATGCAATGTAGATTACTGATTTTGTCTATGGAGTTTGGTTGGTGTGCAGAGAGCTTTATTTGGCTTGTATAAGAGCCGTTTCTTGTAGGAAAAGCTGTCTGGCGGCAAGGTAAAGCAGTAAAAATATTCTAAATATAGCATATGCTTGAAGTGGAATAAATTTATTTTAGGAGGGCCTTCTTTGGGGGGCTAAAACCAGTACTCTTGCCATTTTTCCAAACTGCAGGCATGCCAACCGCCATCTACTGTAGGTGACACGCTGACTGTTGATAAAACCCTCATACAACCCCACTTCAAACTATCCCTTTAAGTCTCCCTTTCATCTGTTCTGCATGTCATCCCCTTGTTTAGATTTCCAATTTTCCTCAAAACTCTCTCTTTCTGCATCACTCCCTCCCTCACAGCCTCCTCTCCTGTCGACACTTCATCTTCCCTGTCCTCCTCTGGAAGTAGCACTCCCTCTGCCTTCCCTTCCACTACCTCTTCTTCCTCCTCCTCTTCTTCCACCTCCTACTCCTCCTCCGCCAAGCACCACAATGTGGAGGCCCGGAGGCAGAGGTTAGACTGTTGCCTCCCCTGTTGAAGGACCAGGCCTGGGGGGTTCATGCGCAGGAGGCCTTCCTGCTCTTCTGCCTGGCCTTGGGTGAGTGGTGCCTGTGACATTCAACCCCAACCCCAAACTTTTCTCATGCTCGATTTGGAAATCTTACTCCCCTCACTTTTTTAACCCTTCCTTCTCACTCATTCTCCCTCTTTTCTACACCTTGCATGTTCCCGTTTCCCCAAACAGAAACTAACTGGAAGCGGTGTGTGCGTTTCTGGATTTGTTTAAAACAAGCCTGCCCTTTGCTTTAAGGTGTCTGACTCGTGGAGAACTGTTTATCTCCATGTTCAGGTGTCTCGAATAATGAGTGAATGTTTAAAAAGACAAAGCTGGGATTCGATGTTAAACTGTCAACCTCTCAGTGATCTGGTTCTCAATTCTATGTCAATGGCAGGTACAGTTTTGTGTATATTATTGTGTAAAAGCAGCCTGATGTGAAACATGTAAAAATTTAGAAGTGGATCCTTTTTTTAATTATCCAGGGTGTTGAGAATCTCTCCTCAGAACAAATTATAGTATGCTCAAATGTCTTACATCTCAATACTTTAACTGGATCAATTTTTGTGCCTGTAAACATAAGTGTAAATATATTTGTATATATGGAAAAATACCTTTGAAGATGTACATAAATCTAGGGGACATTTTCGGACGATTGCTCTTGGTAGGGAGGCTAAATAAATCTTGTTCAAATGTTTTCAACACTGGTTTGTTTTCTTAAATCTTTTGACTTCCTTGGATTTTTAAAACATGTGGACTTGTGAGAGACGATAATAGCACAACTGCAGAAAACTACTGCATGTGGCTAAAAGATCACGATCCTACAGAAGAAAATAGGTGATCCTTTTTATAAGTCTGATCTAAATTATGACTTAAGAACAGGTGAAAAAATGTTTCACCAGGATAATCATCTAAATTCCTTTTTTTCTTAATTTGATCATCTCAGTGTCTTGGATAACTCTTAGCAACGTCAGCTACTTAGCTAGCTAGCATCTTCATTCAAACTTGACAGATATGAAATAAAACTCACCGAAAACAACTCTGCTCCAACAAACAGCAACTCCTATTTCACTGTTAGATTTGAAAATATCACCGGGAGAGGAGCGAGAGGGAGGTCGCACATCAGAGAAACATGCTTAGCCAGAATATTTTCATAGCTAACGTGGCGAATAAAAGTTTAATTTCGACCAAACCAGAGCTGGTGGTCGTTGGAACAGTGGAAAGACAAACCAAGTTGTTTTTGGTTTTATTTTGTTTTTTGTCGAGTTTGATTAAAATGATGCGAGCTAGTTAGCTAGCTAACTTTGCAAACAGTTGTCCAAGACACTGAGGTTATTATCAAAATGCTCAAACACTATACAAAACAAACAGTATATTTGAGTTTCATTTTGTTTCTGTCGATGTTAAATGATGACAATGCTAGTTAACTAGCTAGAAAAAGAAAATAAATAACTTATTCTAACTTTTTTTCACCTGTTAGTAAGTCATGAACACTGGAGAATTTAGATCAGACTAAAAACATAGATCACCAGAATTTATTTTCTCATTTGCGTTTCAGGGCTTCTGCAGTATCCTGATACATATACTGAAAATATAAACAGAAAAGTATTTGAAAATACTGGACTTACAAGTGACCGATTAGCCTTGAAGTTATATAAATTATATGTAAATTATACATGTGCAGCTCAGTAAATCTGGATTCATCTGTGACTCCAACTGTTAAAGATGCATGCATATTCAGTCAATGAACACCACAAACGGATAATAAAAAAAAAAGGCAAGTATTCTCATTAATGTACAGTACGTCTATGTGGTGTGTCAGTGTCCCGACCATCAGGGGTCAAACATGAATTCTGTCCCTCAGGTCCCAGTGATGTCCACATTCACTGGCTAATAAATGGGCACAGTCTGGACACGCCCATAATGGAGTACCGCCGGCCGATGGGTCAGAGGGAGGTACTAGTGAGCAGCTGGCTCCGAGAGGGGCCGCTGATCAAGGACGCCCATTACCACTGTGTCGCTGAGGCCAGCACGGGGAATGACATGTCTGAGGTGGACCTCCGCCTCACCATTGGAGGTATCTGGACCTGGTGGTGTATGGCTGGCTGTGGAGTGCCTGGGATTGGTTGTGAGCAGTCCAGAGATGGATGTTTGTGATGGTTCCTGTCCATAAAAAAAGGCTGTTGTTATTTGACAGATGAGGAGAGCATTCCGTCCAGGGATTTGAACCAGTGGAGAGGTGCACTCACAGAGCATGAGCAACTGCTAAAAAGATGGGAAAAGGCCTGGGTAAGGTCTATGTTCATGCATGTGGTGTGTTTTGCACACATCTCATAAAAGTTGCTGTGCAGTTGCCTGGTACAACTTACATCATGTGCACCAGTTTTAACCTGCTCTGCATGATTGGCTTTGGGAAAGAGGTTTGATCTCTTTCTGCCAGTTGAGTTATTTCTTCTCAGAAGCACCAGAGAGGTGCAAAGTCCAGATTTAGTGGGAGTAATGGCAAGTATTTAGGGGCACAAAGGGCACAAAGCTTCAAGCCAGTTGATTGATACTCCAGTGTTTGGCAAATGATCTTTATTCTACTGTTTTTCACAATCTGAATTTTATTTTATTTAACTAAATCGCTAGCTCTCCCTGCAGCATCACATTTAACTTCATTACATTTAACAGCGTCTTCTGTTTCACATGATCTGCTAACCACATTCAGCTAATTGTGTTGCAAATAACAAAACACTTTTATGTTCCTTCAAAAGGATAACTAAAAGATCCCTACAAAAATGCATGCACAGTCTAAACTTAACTGAACTGAACTTAATCTACTTATTTTTTTAAATTGAAGTTATGCTTTTTATTAGAGATTGGTATCGAGAACCAGTGCTAAACCGGTAGCAGTTCCTGAAAGTACAGTCGAAAGCTCCTGGACAAATGGTACTGCTACTGGTATAAATAAACAGCTGACAGGACAAAACGTTCAATAATGTAGGCCCACTTTAATAAATTTGATGAAAATCCAGCTAAATGCAATAACTAGAACACAATTGAATTTGCTATGTCAGAAAAAGTAAGTAACTAAATGAACTTTTGAATCTTTTCAGATCTTTCATGTTTCAATTTTTACGATGAGTAGTACAAGAGTAGTTTCATTATTTGAATTACTGATAAAATCAGAGGTGTGGGCAGTTATTCAGATTTGCTTACAACCAGGATAGTTTAACCTCTGTTATTAACATTAGAAAGAAGAACATTCTTCTCCACTCCTACAGTCCAATTGTGTTTTTCCCTCCACAGGAAAGCTGTGACGGCCACTGAGCTCTGTGAAGATGCGATGAGCTTCACTCGTGTCGGCTGAATCTGGTTGTGAACATGGTCCTCGGCCCAGGTGGACCACACCTTTGGCACTGAAACTATCAGACACAGACGGAGTACGATGTCCCAGTGTTCACTTCTTAACACTGGAGTTTGTTTGTTTTTTTTTTTAAATGGACCGTGCAGCAAAGAATTCACAACACCTGCCTTCTGCAGGGTGCTCACCTGGTTGTGACGATGGTGTTGGGACTCCTTCCAAAACTAAGGAGGAGATGAAGCTTATAGCTTGTTTCTATTTTTACTGATGAAAATGAACATCCTGAAAGCAGTGCTTGTATGGAACAATAAAACTGATGGTATATGAGGAGCACAGATCTGTATTTGTAAGTGATGCAGCGTCTGTGGCCTGTTTTATAGTTTGGTTTATTTTACAAAATGTCTCAGATGTTTGCACCTTCGCTGGCCTCCAAAGCCTCAGTGCTGTCCTTCAAAGCTACCTTGCAGTTTGACATTTTCTCTTGAGATTATAAAGTGTCTTTAATCTTTATTTTTTCCTTCCAGAAAGTCAAAGCCCAGACGTATTCACAAGAGTAGAAGTAGGATTCTTTTAAACCACAGTATACCTCTTATGTTTGACATTAAGCAAGATTATATCACCAAAGAGTGAAATTAAATAAACACGCCATGCAGCATCCAAAATGCCAAGGATGGCACAGGTTGAATTGAGTTTGTACCTCGCTGTTTTCTGTCTGCAGCCAGTTTTTTTGTTCGCATTTAAACTGTGACCACATATTTGCCTTTGAAACAGAAATAAATTGTTTTATTTGTTGTTTACATTGTCTTAAACATCAATGCATCACTTTTTTTTTTTACCTAATTTTAATATCTGATGGTAGAGCCATTTTTAAACAGGTTATTACTCCTGCAGGATCAGATCAGAGTGGCACAGTGACACGTCAGCCTTTTCCACAGGAACACTTTCTACCATCTGAATTATTAACCAACCTCCAACATGCATTTCTCCTCAGAAGCCAGTTATGAACATCTTAATGTCCTGTATTTTCTTAAAGATGTGCAGTAGGTTGCAGACCAAGTGATGAGAATGCTTACTTTATGCCCCTTTATAGACAGATAAGCATTTATTAACAATATAACTATGAACAATCACACAAAGTTATGTCCAGTGTAAGAAATATGTATAAAAAAAACAAAACTGCAAATGAGTAAAATCCTAAATATGTTGTTGATAAGCAGAAGTTTCTGCAGCTCAGTCTTGCACTATAATGCTTTTGTCGTGGCTCCGTCGACCACAACTGGAGCCATAGCGCCCTCTTGTGACCAAATAAAGGAGCACAAGCAAAAAAGGAAAAAACATGTAGATGTGTGCTTCCCAACCCTGGTGTATGAGACCCATGTCCCTGTGTTTTAATGTTTCTTAACTCAAACACACCTGATTCAAATAAACAGTTCATTATCAGGCTTCTTCAAAGGTTTGATGGAGAGCTGATCGTTTGAATCCGGTGTGTTGGAAGATGGAAATCTAATCATGAAGAGCAGCGTTCCCCCACGATTGGGAAACACTGATCACTGTTTATTTAATAGATTGAGAGTAAAGTTATCTTAACATTTTTAAGTATATCAAGTCCTTTTTTCAGTAGACACTGCCTGGTGACTTGTTGAAGGATCTCAAGTAGTAAAATAAAATGACACAATCCACTTAGATTTTCTGTTATCACAAAAAAGTAGCATTAATGTTTAAAGTAATTACTTTTTGCATCGTCCACAAATTCAGCCCAACTTGATGATTCTGGCATGAAGTCACAACAAGACACCTCTCTTCCTCCTGAATGTTTGATAAAGTGTTGTGAACTAAAGCAAAGCCCTGTAACATATGAATTAAAGACAAATCAGACAGATTAAACATCCTATTTATTGTTTCAGCAAGCTGATAATGCAGGTAGTTTGGATGTGTTGTTTGACAACAGCAGGAGCAGCAGGCTTCAATATTCTGTTATGAGTGACAGACAAGATCCATCTTTATACAAACTGAGCTCTTTGGCTGAGAAAATACAGCTAATGATGCACAGCAGACAAAGCAGAGCTAGAAGTATTCACCTACTAAAATTCAGGAGAAAATCACCCAGATGAGTGACGGTGGGATTGTGTCAGTGCTTCTGTAGAGGTCTTCTGAAGAGGAGGATGTGGGGCTCTGACAGGACAATGACCAAAGACCAAGGTTTAAAAATTCAAAAATTCTTTCTTAATTTTGGCACAGCAAGGTTGCGGTACTTGAAGTGTATTGTTTTAGAGCAAACAAGCAAGTGAGCCATGCTATTTGTTGGACACAATAATCATCTAGTCTATTTACATCCTTTACTTGGCTAAAAGTACTAATACACTGTGAAAATACTCCACTACAAGTAAAAGATATTCAAAAGTTTTACATAATTTAAAGTATGTAAGTAGCTAAATTTACTTCAGGTATCAAAAGTAAAGGTACATATTGTACAGTGAAATGGTACTTGTCAGTGTTTTACTGTTTGGATTAATAATACTGCTGAATTCATGTGTATGTAGCACATGACTGTACTGTCGACGTTCAAGGTTGTTCTAATTTCAACTACTTTATATACTGTTGGGTGGTTTCATCTACAGCGATGCATCATATTCTATAAGATCATCACATGTTCATAGCATTAGTGTCTTGTGAGAACCACTTATCTTAAGAGTACATTTTTCATAATGTTAGAAAACATGAAGAAACACTTGATCCTTCAGTTTATCACACTCTAAATAAATTTGGAAATGTATAGTTTTCACTGGACAGAAAAGGTACAAAAACTGTAATATGAAAAGCAACCCAATAATCTTTCAACATTTGCCTCTGAGATGTAGTGGAGTAGAAGAAATAAGTTCAATGGAAATACACAGTTATAATTACTACATCACAAAAATGGCTCTACAATTAATTCTATCTTTGTAGGAACCCTTGATGTGTGAAACTCTCGCGAGGTTTGCACGTATTGTTTGTCATTATGCACCTTGTACAAACTAATTATGTTTCTTATGTGAGGACGCTTTGGTCAAAATCTGGGTGACTCAAGAGACAGAACACGCATGGACAGGGTTATGAAAAGCTCACGGTTTGGGTTGAAGCGACAACTCTCGCGAGATCTTTCGCGGATCTGGGGTTCCCATCTAAACACGACCATGGGGACAGTCACTGATGGCTCATAGAAAAGCGGCAGTGCGCTGCTCTTTAACGGTTGTTGTGGTGAGATACATTCACATTCGCCATCCTTTAAGTCTATTCTATTATAAAACTGCAATATGTATGAAATAACTCTTGATAAAGAATAAGTCTCATATTTGTGTTATTCCCCCCAACAAGTCATACTTCTTCTTCGCCTACTTGTTGTGCTCTGAGCAGTTAAAAACTCATTACTGCCCCTTGAGGTCATAGGATAAAAAAACACCCGCTGGTACTTCACTGTAATGACTCTCTCAGCGAGAAGGGTCTGTCTGCGGACTGCAAGAGAGGGGTATGTCGTGTAGTGGGCATGTCGTGTAGTGACGTCACTACAAGACACGCCCATTACACAAGGGGAAATCACGTTAAACCACGCGAGATGTAAAATGAGATCTCTGCCAAAAGCTAGAGAAGACAGGAAGTGAAGTAAAAGAAGAAGAAACCCGCCATAAAACAGAAAAAGAAGAATAATAATGGCGGACCGTATGCAGACTGTAGTGTCAGCGTATTTTATTTATCATATACATAGTCGTAGCATGGGAGCAGGGAGGGTCGTCACACTGCTCTCTCCCATAGACTGTATATAGAAGTGGACGGAGCTTCCGGCTCTGAAAAATGAAGCCAATGCGGAAGTGCAGTAACGCTGTATTCTCACCGAAATCCAGCAGGGGGCGCGCGAGCTGGTTGCAAAAAGAAGCCCGGTTCCATTGACACCCGTTCTAAAATGCCGAACTTTACAGCTGAAATAAACATATTTATAGCCCGTGTCAAAAAACGATTTTGGTCTCTATCGCTAATATCCCCCACCATGTTCACTGAACCAGACTTGAATTTTCATATAAGTCATTCGTTGATTTTATATTAAGGCTTAAAGTTCTGTATAATTAGGGGCGTGGTTTCGTGATTGACAGGCGTAGTGCCCTATGGTAGTGCCACTCACTCGCTCCCTTAGACTATACCGTCTATGGTCCCACCCTGCTCCACCGTCTCAACCAATCATATTCACATCCGGTTTCAAAACTGTCAAAATGGCGCTGGCCAAATCTGAAACTCGAGGCTTCAAAACGGGTGTTCAGAAACCAATGGGTGACGTCACGAAGGCTCCGTCCACTTCTATATACAGTCTATGCTCTCTCCTCAGTAGCCTACAAAATGGAGAATTCACAAATGAATTCCCCATTAAGGATGAATAAAATTACTGTCATCACACATTCTTTTACTTTTTTACTTTACTACTTTCACATTCATAATAGTCTAACATAGGCCCCCTTTTCAAATAAATCTACACATTATGCTCTTACACACAAGCGCTGAAATTATCTATTTATTATTTAGCTCATTAGTTCTTGTCCTGAGTGTTTTTTCTCATGGCAGAGTCAAAGAAAAATTTCCACCTCAATCCCTATTGATTCATGGAAAATACATTTTTCTGAGTCTGAAGTAATGCCAGCTTTTGTAGGCTAATTTTGCTACTTTAATATTCATTAAAGCCTGCCTTAAAAAATCTTTTCCCACTTAAATAATAATAATAACAGCAACAACGACATTTGTATGCTTTTGAATACATTCATTATAGGGCAAAGAAGCAAAACAGCTGAATTTTGTGCAGCTGGAACACGTTCAAACTGTATTAGTAGCTACTTGGGTTCATATCTCTTTAAGAACCGTGTCGTGTAGTGACGCCACTACACGACACGCCCACTACACGGCACTACACGACACGCCTCTCTCTTGCAGGCCGCAGACGGATACATTTGCTCTCAGCGGCAGTGGGTGTTTTCCCGCCAATAGCCACAAGGAGCAACAACGAGCCCCCAAAAACAAACAAGTGACACTGAGGTGAGATTTATACTTTGTCAGACGTGTTTTAAAAAGCATTTTTTCTGTTTTTACAACAAAAAGAAGACTAAAGGGAAAGAAAACGTCAAATGATAGTTGGCTATCTTCCATGTTTGCAGTAAGTTAACGAAATTGCGTCATTACTAAGTCACCTGAACTCATAGTGGTCGTCGTTGTACCTGTCAGAATGGTATATTAGAGAGGGACCCATCTGCAGTCAAGATGGTGGACATATATACAATCCATGCCGGAAGTCACAACCGGAAGTTGGTCTTCCCTAACCCTAACCCGATCTACTAATGTATGTCATTGTTCTTGTAATGTTACATGTTAAATAAAGTTTAAAAAGTTTAAAGTTTTTTAAAAAAATACACGAAGGAAGACCAACTTCCGGTTGTGACTTCCGGCATGGATTGGATATATGTCCACCATCTTGACTGCAGGAAGGTACTCTTGTGTTGTTCCATCCCTGCCTCAAATCATAGGTGAGCAGCTCAGTAAACCTTTTTAATGGCAGCCATATTGATATGAAATAGTCGGTGTTAGTAATTACACTAATTATGGTCCAACTGCAATTGTTTTTTTGTGAGCACCTCGTAGTTTTCGTACCCAAATGAAATTATTTTTGGATAATGTTTTTCAGCTGGAGTTCAGTACTTCATGGTTCTCTCCAAGAACTTCATTGGATGCTGTCAGTTTGGTTCAGACAAAGTGGATTTTTTTGTTAAGTCACCAGTCATTGATGTTAAAGCACAAGTTGAGTCACGGTTCATTTTGTCAAGTTGAGTTCAAGGTAATCAAATTTGTGACTTGAACCAGACTCGAGTCCAAGTCATGTGACTTAAGTCAACGCCCTTGCTGATAAATAATAATAACATTTTTAAAAAACATATATGAAATGGCTGTACTTTGACCAGGTCTGGGAGGTGTTGCCACAACAGCAACAAAAAAAGATAAAAAATATGGGAAATACATCCGGGTTGTATAGTCACAGTTTATTTTAGGGCTGCACAATTAATCGAAATATTATACCTATGTGCAATATCCATATCTCTTCCTTTGATAAAGGAAAATTGTGTGGCAAAATATAATAATAATGACGTACTGTATTGCTGCAGAGGTGCTGAGTCCTACGATTAGGAGAATTTCAGTGAAAATTAAAATTGTGATGCAAACGTGTTTGATTACCACGCTTGAAGCTCTCCCTCGTTTTGAAAAACTCATATTACTGTCCAGCATCAACCAAAGTTAGCAAGAATCTCCCACATACAGGCATAGTATGCAGCATGGGTTTGTTTGTGGTTTATGGAGGTTTTCGATATAAGACTTGGTGGAATGATTTCAGTGTATATATCAGTACTTATTAAACATTTTCATCACATTTTAATACCGATAATTATGATAATTTTGGTCACTGTAATCATGCTAAGAAACATCTAAGTAATGATATTGCATATCACAATCACAATATCTGTCAAGATAATAAGGCAAACAAACAAAAGCAGACAGTGACCAAGGCAGTTCTGGCATAATGTCAATAATGCTTCAACTTAAATCTAAGAAAGGTTTCACTTTGCTAGGCAGAATATATTTTTTAATTAAGGTTATTGTTGGCACGGGTTACGTGTCTCTGACCGGTGAGGAGGCTCATAGGAAGTGATGTGATACTCGCTGAGCAGTGCTTTCTTGATTATTTATACAAAAGTATGTTGAATGATGGTAAACATTTTATGTATGTAGTGCCACAGGAGTGCCTGCCCATCACATAAGGAAAGTCATGATGTGCACTATCACTAAAGAGATTAATTTAAATTATATCGATTACTAATGTGTTGAATTCAGTTTTCTATCAGTCATCAATATTTGGTCAGTTTGTTTACGTAAATGGCTAGGATGGCGTACACAGTATGAGGTTTCTGTGTACATATGCTACACTCCATTGACAGTATACACACACACACACACACACTCCTGCATGTATGATCCTCTTGTGCCGCCGTTGCTTCTGTTGCTTTTTTAATGAGCCATTCACAGAAAGCTCAAATGATGCCCCAGACATGATTATGAAAATGAGCTCTCAAGGCTGCGGATGTTATTGTCCACACAGGAAATTCTTACATCACTCTGCTCTTCTCAAGTAGCCTGTCAACGTCGTTTCCCTTTGCTATTCATGTTATTGTGCTGCATTGAGCTTTTAAGAAACATGATATAAGCACGGGAAATAATGCTATTGAAACCTGGTCACAAACAGGCTCATATTAGGTCATGAATGTAGGACAAGAAAATGACACAATTCAGTTCAGTTTGAACATAATGGTGTTGTGTAACTTTTATTTATATTTTCATCAAACACAGAGAGGTCTGTCTGGTCCATATGATTTTTATAAATGATATATAGGTCAACTATTTGTGGCCATCATTCCATAACATGCAACAAATAGATGGTTGTGTTAGAACATATCAGCATTGAAGCAATAAATCTAATATCTCTTCTTCTTCTTCTTTCTTCTTCTTCTCTTCTTCTTCTTCTTCTTTCGGCTTCTCCCCATTAGGGGTTGCCACATCAGATTATTTTTTTCCCTCAGTATTATTAAATCAACAATGAGCTTGCACTGTTTTGGATTTAGAACTCATTACAAACAAATCATTCTGGATAACTGTTAAATCGCTTGCAGTTATATTTGATTAATTCTATGTATGTGTGATCGTGCCCTTAGGCCGGCAGTGGAAGTAGAAACACAGAGCCCAATCGACATCAGGATGGGACGTCAGTGCTGTCATTCTACATGTCACCTCACAGCCGGTATCCACAATGACACTCTGAGGCAAATCCAACAAAATGACAAGCCTTTCTCATGACGGTGTTGAAGGATCTCTGTTTAAAAAGGACTCTTAAGACTTTGTACATCACCTGAGGTTGTTCACCTTTGTTTTTTTTAGTGAAATATCCAAACAACTATTGAATGCACTGCAATTGCATTTGGTCCAGGAATTCATGTCCCTCTGGATAAATTTTAGTCACTTTGGTTATATCCTGACTTTTAATGTAGTGCCAACATGAGGTGAAAATCTTAGTTTGATCCTCAGTCGTATTTTGTGTTTACTGCATTACTATGCAGGTGTGAGGGTCAGGGATGGCTCGATACCACTTTTTCACGTCCGACCTTGAGTATCTGCCGATACAATTCCAGTCCGATACTGTTTTTTTTCTCTCTCTTTAAACATCTAAGCTGCACTCTTAGAAATACAGGTTCTTCTTGAGGGGCTGAGGTTCTACCCAGAACCATTTGCTTCTAAAGAACCCTATTCTGAAGGAAGACTTCATCCTATTAAGGCCAAGGGTTCCGTTAAGAAAGCTTTTCATCCAGAGAACCTTTTATGGAAGAAAGAGTTCTTCAAGGATTGTTGAAATCCTTATCCATTATCTAGAACCCTGGGTGGGTTCTAGATAAAGCCCCTGGAATATAAAAAGGTTCTCTGTGGAACCCACTGTGTGTGCTCTTGATAAAAACCCTTGGAAAATAAAAGCCTCCTTAATGGAACACCCTGGGTGGGTCCTAGATAAAGCCCGTGGAATATACAAATGTTCTCTGTAGAACCCGCTGAGTGTGCCCCGATTAAACAAAAATCAGATTATATTAAATTTTCTCCCAGGTCATCCCTAATGAGAGTATTTGTCTAATCAGACTTACATTAACTTTATGCTCTGGGTGCTTGGGTGAAGAGACAGGATGTCAGCTGACAGTGACAAATAGCCTGGTTGCAATTTCTGTTAAAACGATTCTTAACTTTGGGAACCTGGAATAAATCAAAATGTGTTTTTGACACAAGACCTTGTATGTAACCACAATAAACCACGTGCCTAAGGGGGTGAGTGAAGGTGGTTTGTAGCTTTCATGGCAGCAACCCAATGAAATACACCAGTTCTGGGAAGATGACATGCAAACAGTTTTCCTGTTCTGCTTTGGCCCTGGAGATTTTAGAATTTGGGTGGAAATAAAAGGCTGTTGCAGAAGTAAAATCTTGGGTATGGGGACAAAATGGTCACTCTGGAGAATGAAGAGAGAAAAGAGTTCATTTAAAATATATTTGACAGGACAAATAAATAAAATGCTGCAACATAGTAGTTGCCTTTAAATTAAAATATTACTCTCCTGTCACCAGTGCCCTATGTTTATGTTTCATTGTGAAAGTTTAAAGTCTCCTCAAACCTTACAAACTTAAATCATGAGCAGACTCTGGAGCTTTTGGTGCTGTTGGTGAATGATGCATTTTTTTTTTAGTAATAGCAAAAAATGGTCACATTTTACCAGTTGCCTGTGTCTGCCCTTTCTATAACATTGGTTATTTTGCTTCTAGCTAGTCTGAAAATAACTCTTGCTTTTTTGAATGTTTTTGGTAACCTGGCAACAGTAGTCAAGCGGAGAAGTGTCTGCTGCTTTCCTTGCCAATGGATGCTCTTTTCCTCTGTCTCTCCTTTCTCATTCACTCTTAATTTATGTCTGAAACATGAGATGGAAAACTGATATTGCAATGGAACTTAGGACCTTACTTACCACAAGTAATTACTCTTACATCTATTAAATGCTCTGAACTCTGGGTGATTATGTGGAAGGTCAGATCCATCTTTATGTTTGTGCCAACTTATTTATTATTTATTAGATGCTCTGTGAACTGTCCACAGATGGACCCCATCAAAGAAGCTCCATGCTGGGCCCATGCACCCTACTGCACCGCCAACTCCTGCTGAGGGAAGACTGGGTCCGTCAGCTGTCAGTAAGCAGGAATCGCCCTCAGTGACCAGCCGTCATTTATTCCAGCAGCACCAGATATTCCAGATGTTCCCACCTTTTCTTTTCAACTCAGCCCCCTTGTGTCTCTCTCTGCAAAACGGTGGGTGGGCCCTCAGTGCCTCAGGAACTCTGTCTTATTGGACACCTGCTTAGAAAACACTACAATGCATGAGTGCAGGTTTTTGCGCCTCTGTCCCCATGGACACAGTACTCTGAGGAGAGGCTCTGCAGTCCAATTCAGCTGCAAATGCACACGCTTCTTCAGGGGTATTAAGCAGACTTTTCTCACTTCCACAGTTAGACAATCTCGCAATAGCCTCAGAAAAAGATGATAATAAATTAAAGGGCTAAATGCTGAACTTATTAATGAAATCAAAATAGCATTGCTAGCTGCGGACCCCTGTTTTTTTCAGTAATTTGGCATGATACAGGGGAAGTTGTTGTAACTTCAGTTATAGATTGTCCAACATGTTTTATACTGTGATGTGCTCCTAGCAGGGTGACCAGATCCAACTCAAATGTGGTCAGAAAAGGCTTAAGACCTTGATAACACTGTGTTGTGCAGTTTCGTGGGTCTGAATGCACAAAAATACTACAGAAGAAAAGAGCAATTAGCATTTATATAATAACTATTACATATAAAATTTAATAGAAAACTGATTACATGATGGTTGATAGAGGTCCAAGGTTGATGTGACCTAACAAAACATTTTTGGCCATAGCTCAAGAATTCATACGTTACAAAAAATAATTTTATTACGTGTCTTATTTTATAAAAATGAATAGTATAGTATAGTATATGGGTGTCAAACCAGTGTCTTGTTTTGTCCACAACCCAAAGATACTCAGTTTACTGTCATAGAGAACTAAAGAAACCAGAAAATATCCACATTTGAGAACCTGAAATTTGAGAATTTGGAGGTTCTTTATTTAAAAAATGGTTCAAAACAATTAATTGATTTTCAAAACAGCTTCTGATTAATTTAATAGTCAATTCATATTTGATTAATTAATTAATCGTTGCAGTTCCAATGATGACCTTGCTTGCAAATATGTCCAGATGTCCACTTCTGCCTTATGGGGAAAATGGTTTTGGCTCAGCAGCTGCAGTACCACAGTTGGCCACTGGGACAAACTGTTAGCAAAACCGAGTGGCTGCCCTCTATACAGCCTTCTTAATACATTTATGGGAAATCCAGGCTGCATTCAGCCCCAGCAAGCTCACTACACTGCTAGTTTCATGTGGCGGTGTTTATAAATAGGTAGCTGAGTCACACCTCTGACAGACCCACCAAACAATAGAGAACGTACCTCAAAACCCGCTGCACACCATTAAACATGTTGTTTAACCTGGAAGCACTAGCAAAACAGTGCACACCATTTTCAGGTTGAGCGTGCCTCTGCTATGGCTAGGTGTGGTTTGTAAGCTCTGATTGGATAATTGCTGTTTGGGGGAGGGGTTTACGAGACAGTCATCTAGATTTGATCCTCTGCTCTTTGGTTTACTTGATGGTTGACTTTGACAGATTTTTTTTTTAAAGCTCCATAAAATGCTTGGATTATTTAACTAAAACCACCAAACTCATTTCCACTTTTATTTTTGTTTAAGATTAACAAAAAATCATTATGTCAAATTAAAAAAAAGCCCAGTTTATGTCCCTTTTTGCCAATTTGAACATATAAATATCAAGTCGATAAAGAATCAAAGAATACAAAGAATACCAGCAAATTAAAGTTAAATTGGATTTGATTAAATTATTTAATTTTAATTTTGACATCCCTGAGCTTCCAGATATGCTGACTCAGGTTGCTCTGATCACAGCTTTTCATGCAATCATTTCATTATATGAAGAATAGCTGCAGGACAAGAGTGTAAAACTGGAAGATAATGATGGTTTTTAGTCTTTTGTATAATATCAAACCATTCAAACAGCAGCAAATACACATTTTATACAGTATAGTCTTTCTTCATTTGATCTGCTGATACACAAAGACTAATATGAAATACAAGTAGATACTTTTGCTTGACCAGTGGCTGATAATTTAATCAGTAAATCTTTTTGCTAGCTAAAAAAAATTAAGGATGACATTTAGGACATTAAATTATCATTAAAATTCCCAACATAAATGTACAAATTATTTGCATACACCATGTCATTCAAATGGTAAATGCTAATTATGTATTTTTAAAAGACACATGTTGTCCAAATATATATCTAATCATATCTGTCAACCCAAATTCATTTGTTGTTCTATTGTATTTGTACTATCTGCCCTCATATATATAAACAGTAAATTACTAATTAAATGTGTAGGTGGTAACTGTTCACATGAATGTGGGAAAAAAAAAAGCTGATAATGGTGACAATCAAAACCACGGGGGTGTCATTTTTTAATTCTTATTTCCTTTTTTCCTTTTTTTCTCGTTTCTTATCCTGCTAACAGAAGATTATCTCAATAAATTATGCAAACATCTCATATCTGATGATGTACGTGTGATTTTTAAAGGTTCAGTGGAGAGGAAACAAAATGTACACCTGCGTCTGGAATGGTCTCTTCCACTATTCTGCAAGCCTCCCCTGAATGAGTCATCCAGCCGGCTCCTCATTGGATAAGACCATGCCATCCCAAGGGATTGCCTTGCAGAGGCAGAAAGGCCTTGCTTCCATTCACAGAAACATTGGTATGCCAGCCTGCTATTTCATTCACATAAAAGACTAAATATTGCATGCTTTTTTGTCCTCCTTTGTCTTTTTTGCCTCCTCTTTTGATTTGCGAGGGCCTGCCTGTTCTTCCCTGCTTTTGTGTTTGCCTTTTTATCTGAGGAGAGAAGGCAGACGTGCTGTCTTTTTTTTTTTTTTTTTTTTTTTTTTTTCTATATTTGCCAGGCAGGAAAGAGAGATGTTGGGAGGGACTGCAGTGCGAAATCTGCAGCAGAGTGAGAGCGGAAGCTGCTTATGAATGAGTGTCAGTCAGTCTTTCGGCTTTGCTAGATGCTCCTGAGGACATTTTACATGAATGGTGTCTGGCTGTGTTTGCTTTCCGCTGCCGGGGAGACAAAGATGCTTCATTGCTGCTGGTTTTTAAGGAGACTCGTGGGCTTATTTTTTTCTGTTGTTATCCTTTCGGTTGTTTCATTGACTCATCTGCCTGAGAAACATGCCATTCATGTTGTGTTGTTTTGAGCATCATTCATGTAGTTCAACCTGGACCTTTTCTGGGTATTTTAGACAAGCTGCCTCCTAGTTGTGAACTGAATGTTTTATTCCTTTGTTGCAGAATACTGATGCAGAATTAGTGCTGCACGTTAGACAAATGCTCTCACAACAATTTTATGGAGAAAATAGCTTTACTTATTTTTGCTTTTATGCGTGATTATGAATATTTTGTGCAGAAACAACAAGTCATAGATTTTGAAAGTACATAACTGACAACCAGCTGCAGCTATTATAAATTAACATGGGCAATATATTAATGATGTTGCGTATATCCGGCCATGCTAAAATTTTACTGTATTGTTGCTTTCAATGATTTTTTAAAGGTTTGCTTGACATTATTTAAGAAAAATGACATCTTTACGAAGCATTTAAGCATAGATTTTGTTATTGAATCAAGGACGTCTGTATTTTGGCAGGCACTTTAATTGTTTTTTGGTGACTTATTTAATTTGTTATCACCTCTATGATTAGTTGATTGCGCACATCATCCTTTTATCACAACTTTCATTAATTTGATAAGATATAAATTGCATTTAACGTGAATTCTGACAAATTATTATGAACAATTACGTTGCCAAGTTAAAGAATCGATCTTCCTCTCATTCCTCATTTCCCTTTCTCAGAAAAACAAATAAGAAGGGAAGAATTACAGGGAATAAATATCAGACTGGGGAATTTAAAAATTGATTGGTTCTAGTGTGCTGTAAGTGGGAGTTTTTTTTTTTCTCCCTCCGACAGGAAGTGATTTGCAGTGTTCAGCAAGCCTTTTGTTGAGAAGGTTTTCTCAGATCAGTGAGTCATGCTTTAGCTCTGAGCCGGCAGGCAGGCAAGCAGGCAGGCAGCAGTCAGCAGAGAGTATTTGCTCTTCCCTCGCTGTATCCGTGATCATCGACAACATAGACCTTTCTCTGTTCTCTTACTTTTTGGATTTTTTTGAAGCTAGAAATCAGCAGCAGCAGCAGCAGCAGCAACATCACCGCTGGAAACCAAACAAGCTGCACCACAACACTGAGACCTTTCTCCTCTCCATCCTCCTCTTCTTCTTCCTCTTCTGCCTCAGTGCTGTGTTTCCATGGATTGTGTCTGTGTGTTTCTCTCTGACGGATTGGATTGCAGCTCTGGATTTCATTGAGAGCAGATTGGACTTTGGCGACAGCAGCAGCAGCAGCAGCAGCAGCTCAACACAACCACCACCACTGTAACCTCAATAGAGAAAATTACAGTCAGGTGGCCTGTGATTGCTAAAAGGCGTTTGCTGCCCGTACCGCTGCTGCTATGTTACAGGAGAGGGTAATCAGCACGGCTCAGCCACGTCTGCCAGCAGCACACTTGTGAAAGAGGCAGGCTGTGCGTGTCGGTTGGAGGAGAGAGAGAAGGGTATGCTTCACCGTACCAAATACAACCGCTTCAGGAATGAGTCAGTAACATCCGTCGATGAGCTTCTCCACGGCCTGTCCATGAACCCCAAGGTCTCGGCCACCCCCCAGTCAGCAGCCGAGACGTCTTACACACCCCCGACCGAGGTCCAGTCCTCCTCCGCCACCACCGCTTCCAGCAACCCCACCAGCCACGGCTCTGACCACCTGGAAGATGGAGGCACCACCCTTGCACCCTCATCAACAAGGTGTCCAGCCTGAAATTCAGCAACTCAGGCAGCTTGCTGGGCATCAAGGGTCTGCCCTCGGCCGTCAAGGACCTGGCTGTGTCGAAGCTGCAGGTGGGTGGGGGATCGGGCTCAGGCAGCTCCAGTGGCCCGAGCCCCGGTGCAGCAGCAGCGACAGCAGCAGCAGCGGCAGCAGCAGCCTCTGGTGTGGGCGGCTCTCTGTGCAGCTCCCATTCAACCCCCTGCTCGCAGCTGGAGCCGGCCGTCAGCATGAGCAAGAAGAGCAGGCTGGACGAGCTCCAGCCCGGCAGAGAGGACTGGAATCCAGGTGGAGGTGGTGGAGGTGGTGGACTGGTGAGCAAACCCTCCAGAGGATGGCTACACTCAAGTGAGAAGATCTCTGGGCCAGGAGTGACATACATTGTGAAGGTTGGTTGTCTCATTTCGCTGTTTTTTCCATTCTTTGCCCATTCTCTCTTTTCTTTCAATGACTCAAGCTTTAATACCTGCAAGAGGGGAGATAATGTAGTTTCATTGGCACATCACAACATGCCCTTGAGTGGGTGTATGTAGGTTGGAAGGAGCAGCGACCAGAAAATAGATATTGAATAATTCAGGAAATAGAGAAGGTCAACAAAGAGGAAAAACCTGCGATGGGAAAACAAAAACAGCGATTATCAGTGTCATTTTGAGCATGCTGTAAACATTTCAATCTGTATTTCTGTCTTGTGTATGTGGAGCCGCAGCGTTATGCTTTTGTAACCATGGTGATGTGTTATTTCTGTACATCTCTATGAGCTGTATGGCTGTTTTAGCTTGCAGATAGGTTGAAATGGTGGAACAGGAAAAAAAAAAAAGACATGTTTGTCTCATCACATCTCACATTTAATGTCGATCAGCCATCATACATCATTTAAAGGAGCTCAAGTTGGCGCACAACTACAAGAGCTGTGAATGTCATCATGCCGGCAATGAGTCACTAGCATGAGGAGTGATGATGCTGAGCCCTGGCTCTTCAAGGTGTAAAGTGAATGAAAAAAATGGAGCAAACCATTTTCACTGACATCATAATGTGGCAGGAAAGTGAACATATAATCTTCCTTTAATTTATGAAGCACATTAAATAAGATAAGAAGGAATAAGATAGAACTTTATTGATCACAAAGGAAATTTGTGAGCCATAAATTGCTCCATAATTACAGTAACATAAGAATAACGAAAGAGTTTTAAATATAAGTTTAAAGAAAAATCTGTAATATATTAACTGTAATACATCATAAAATGACTATGATATGTAATCAGAGGTTGAGGAAACACTCGCCTCTCTGACACCAATGCTACAGTCAGCATGTTCTCCTTTGAAATTTAGATTTCTGCCCATAACTTGTGTTATTGTTTGCCTGTTTCATATTAATTAGAGTTAAAATGAATGCAGATTGTTCACTGAATGAGTTAGTGTCTGTTTATGAGTCATAACAAATCATTAATAATCTTTTAGAAGGCGTAGATGTTTATAACGGTTTAATTGAGCAGAAATGTGAATGGAGTTTGGCAGGCAGTGAGATGGGCAGTCACTGGACTCCAACTCCAGACTGTGTATTTTCGTAGCAGTGTGCCTTTGTTTTCTGGATAAGGGGCTTGACGGAAACAGCTGATGAACTTGCAGCATAGCACTCGTCATCGCTTTTTATTGTCAAATTAAATCGTTGCGCTCGTCTTGCGCTCCTGCAGTGTTCCTGCAGCCTGCCAGAGCTTCCTCAAGTCTTGGGAAGAGGTGACGGTGGGGGGGGGGAACAACTTTCCTCAACTATATGTCATATATTAAATAGAGATTCATCTTATTTGATACACCATCCATGGCTCCAGCTCCAACAAGATTTAGTTTTTAGGGTTCTGAATAGGGCTGTGTACTGGCAAGAATCTCGAGATCTGATAAGTATCATGATATAGAGGTAATGATTCAAAATATTGCGATACTGTAAGTAAGGTAATATGTTGCTATTTTCTAGTCTAATTTTAGGAAAAGTGTCATAGTTAAAAGAACACACCACCATATGCATAAAATCTGAGCTTAAAAAAATTTACTTTTTGTGCCATCAGGACAGTGAAGTTGGATTAAAACCATTGCTATCTAGCAGTCATGGGTTTAAATGGATCTTTGCATGTATCACAATACCACAATACAGGGTTTACTGAGAATCAGCACAGTATACAGTATACAAAAGACAATATCACGATACTCAAGTGTTGTTTCTTACACCCCTAGTTCTGAATGAGCATGCAGAACAGCATTGTCTAGTGAAATGTGTTATATTAAAACACCTCGACCACAACTTGCCTGAACAACCAAAGCCTACAGTATCTGTGACCAGCGTGACATTCCATTAACTGCATTAAGGACGGGAGCGCTTATTTGTCCAGTCAATGTCGCTGAAAGCATCCACACTGTGAGAAGGGAAATGGGTCCCAGTCCTGTGCTCCCACCCCCACCCCCAACCCTCTGCTTTTCCTGTGGTCTGAGTCCTGTGTGTATTGAGTTCAACGTGGTGTTATGCTCACAGCACTTTTAATTAGCGTCATGTGGTCGCCCCTCGCACATCATGCACCATTACTCTAAAGGGACATTGATTGACAGTGACACTGTTTACACTCACACTTTTAGCCCATGGTAGCTCTGTGTTTGTGCAACATTCAGTCTAGATTTTGTCCTAAACAAATAGCAACAGTTAGATAAAAATCACAACAATACAGCTGAAGAGAACTGCAGATTTGGGCGGTAATGCTCTGTGGGTTCATCACTATGAGTGACCTCTTTCACAGGAAAATAATCATGTGATCAGATATTAATTATTTACAGGGTTTCTGCAGGTTTCAGCAAGTCAAGTGCCAGACTTCATAAGACAATCATGACTGCAATTTAAGACCGATTTCACATCCATACTGGCAAAAAAGTATGAAGGTTTAAGTAATCAGGGAACATGGTTTGACACAGCTCACCTATGTCTTCATTGCTATTATATTTAGTTTAGTTTAATTTGTTTGATTTATAAAAAAACAGTGTGCAATAACATTGATTATTTACAGGAAATGAAAACATGGTTACACCAGATTTAGCAAGATGCTGATTTCCATCTGTAGTCTTATGACTGAGGTTTAGCTACTGTGTTCAGAGCACCTCTGTGTTTAAAGGAGAAATATGAAAGACCCTGGCATTAAAAAAGGAGCACTGCGGTCCAAATAGTGAGTTGGAGCAATAGACTGTGTATTAAATAGGTTGAATCCCTCTTTGATACACGATCTATGGTTGAAGCAAGTTGTTTCCCCCCAATACTTGCCGACCCCTGCACATTTTTGTCAGCCAATTAATACACCCTCAGAAAAACATTTGTAAAATATTCATTTTTTGTATTATTTTAATCAAATTAGAAATTTGACCACCAGCTAAGGCTAAATGCAGTGATCCTACTGTGTTATCCAGCTAACAATTGTCATTTATAAGTCATCTGCCGATGTCTGCTTGCAGAAACGTTTAGGTTATTTATTATTTTGTTATGTTCATTCTTTAAAAGTCACCTGAATGCATGGAACAAAGTCTATGAAACTTCAGTGTGTGCCTCCGCCCCCTCCTTCCCACACTCAAAGCTCAGGCAGGCTGCAGGAGCACTGAGCATCAGAGCAAGATGAGGTCACCATGATACTTTGACAATGACAAGCAACGACGAGTCTTACACTGCACGTTATTCAGCCATTTATAACTGTTTATTGTATGACAATGTAAAGTTAAGCCTGTTTTCCTGAAAACAAAAGCCCACTGCTCTGAAAATACACACTCTGGAGCTGGAGTTCAATGACTGCCTGCCAGAATCCCTTAATATATTAATCAGTTTAACCATAAGAAAAATCTACCTCTTCTAAGATTATTAATGATTTCATATGACTCATAAACAGACACTAACTCACCCAACAGACATTCAGAATTGATTTTAACTCTAATAAACATGAAATGGGCAAACAAAAACAGTCATTCTGTCCCAGAATGGAAATTTCATGCTGGCTGGAGCTGGCTGTTGTTGGAGTATTGCAATTTAGCATGTTTCCCTAACCTCCTTAATGGCATACCATGGTGATTTTATTTTTAGTGCAGTAAATTTATCACATATTTCTCCTTTATTGTTTGCATGTATTCAAACAGACCAGTATTTGGTGGTGGCAGGCCTTTGCTGGGGGCTTTTTACAGTGGCTTTATGTTTTTCTGACTTGCCTGTGACAAATTTGAGCGTTTTCTTGCACAAGGTGAGGCGACCTTCAAATTCCTTAATTTCAAAAGACTTCAACCAAACAATACATGCACTGTTCTCAAGCCAGATCTCACTGAACTTGCACTTACCCCTACTAGATGAAACTAATGTTAACAGAAACATTTTTAAATTATTACATGACCACACTAGCTGGTAAGTTCTGACCAGGCTGCACAGTTTACATTAGTGGTTATTAGTTCCATGTTGGTTTTGTTTTGTAGTTGTGTTACAGCCGTGAGCAATACATTTTTTTTTCCAAACCACATTAGTCAGTGGAGTCAGTGCAACTTTATAAAAGTACACACATTTTAAAGGCCATATAGAAGAAATTTACAAATCAATCACCCAAATGGTAGAACAAGTGAAACTATTAAAATTGATTTTAAATACATTTTAAATAAAATTAAAATCAGGCGGCTGCACCCCAGAGCTGTATTATGTACACAAACAGAACTAGGTGTCAGGTGAAAAGGCAAGTTTTTTTTAAAAAAAAGGGGGCTTCAAGAGCAGATTTAAAAGGAGAAATGGTTTTGGAAGTTTGACAAACAGGAAGCCAGAATGATATATGACTTAATGTTTCAGAAGGTCTTTGTCTGTTATAAAGTCAGCATTGTGTATTAGTGAGGGAGGAAGTATTCATATCCTTTTGCTTCTGAAAAAATACTAATACCAAAAATACTCTGGTACAACTATCTAAATATAATTAAATGCATTTAAAGTATTAGAAATAAAAGTAGCCAATGTAGTAAAATGGTCCCTTAAAATGAATGATATCTTTAGATAATAATTACTCACGCATCAACGTAAAAGCAGGATTTTATTGTTGTAGTTGGTCCAGCTGAAGCTCATTTTAAACTATTTTGTTGCATGGGACTGCAACTAAAGATTATTAAAGTCTGCTGATTATTTTCTCCAGTGATCGATTGTTTAGTTTGTTAAAATACGTGATAAATGTCATCGCAATTAACTCAGAGTCCAAAGTCACACCTTCACAATGCTCGTTTTATCCAACCCAAAATGATCAAAAATACATTGAATTATTAAAAATAGTTAAAAAGAAAAGCAACAGATCTTCACCTTTGAGAAGCTGGAACCATGAAATTAAATTAATTATTTAATTTACTGTCAATAGACTAACTGATTTATCGACTTATCATTTCAGCTGTACTTGTATGAACTGTTCAGTAGTTTCACAAAACAACATATTTTATAGACTCTTCATGTGTTTTATATAGGGTTATATTAATATATTGAATATTGCGGTATCACAATATGAAAATGTTTCAATATCATATGACAAAATCTACCATGACATTACATTACAATTATTTAATTTTATTATTTTTATTTTATTGTATGGAAGGACTACTACCGACTAACTCATGCCAATTTTTTGCACGTTGTGGTCATAGCCGACTAATTTAATTTTATTAACAAAGAAAAACAGAAGCACTTTAAGTTAAAAGGAAAAACTAACCTATGTCGTCATTTTTCTTTGTTCTTTAATATTACAATAAATATTTTATCAGAGTTTGCTGGTATTTATCATGGTATTATCGTACCTTGAGTTTTTGGTATTGTTTTGGTACATCCCTGGTTTTATATGCAAAAATCTAATTTGTAAAGTAACTTATAACTGAAGCTGTCAGAAGAATGATGTGAAGTAAAAAGTAAAATATTTTTCTCTAGTAGGAGTAGAAGTAGTCAGTGGCATGAAAAGAAAATTTTCATGTAAAGTACCTCAAATTTCTACTTATGTACAGTACTTGAGTAAATGTGTGTAGTTACATTCCTCCACTGTTGTGTATGTAGGTTTGTTTTGTTAAAGCATGTTTCCTGTGATCACTTAGAGGTTGTGTTGTTCACTGGGATTATTTATGGGCTCTTCAGCGCTGGCCTCGGCCTCCCATTGATTTTCATAATTAATTTGAAGTCCAGTTTAACTGTATGAACCCTGCACTTGTTTGTTGTACAGCGTGAGAGAGAAGTGTCTTCATGTTGTGCTCAGAATAGGTCTCTTACCTATTTTAGAATCATTTGATGTATTTTTGGCCCCGCTGAATTGTGCACTTCAAACTCGGCGCTTCTAAAAATAGATAACATTAGAAATTTCCGAACGTCATGTTGACAAAACGGTATTTGTTTGCTGGTATTTGCAAAGCACTCACTGGAGAGAAGCGGCCTCATAATATGAAAGTTATGATTCTAATAACTTAGACTCACTGACTCACTGAAATAGAAACGTTAGTGTGTCTGGATGTCTGATTTGTTTACAGCCAGATTATGAATGTGATTCTGATAGCGATAGGAACTCGTCGTCAGCACAAAATGTTCCCTGTCGGCGCAAAATTAATCAGACGAGGTGTTGTAATGTGAGTAGGTGGCTGCTACTGAAGATGGTTTTATGGGATAGGAGGACTACAGTCACCTCATGTGGCATAGTAACACACTCATGCAGTTCCCAAGTCACTTTGAACGAACATTGATTCAATGTTTAATTTCAACTTTGCATCAACTCCTGCTGGATGTTTCTATGTTTAACCAGAAAGTAGAAAACCACAATAGCAGCAAGTTTATGAATACACCTTGTCATCTCATACAGGTTTAGCTCTGTTTGCAGCTCTTATTCACATGCACAAGCAGATGAAGGTGAGATGAAATTTATTACCGATGCCTCTATATGATCAATGTAAGTTAAGGAGACCATCCTCAGGAAGATGGGCTCTCTCTGTATTGTTCTCAATGGCTGCCACCGGGTCAGATTCTCAATGAGACGTATATTAGCCGGTTAAAAAGAAGCAGGATGAGATTTTTATTTGGATAATTTTATTTTTGGCATTATATTTTTTTGATTATTATGGCGGAAATACTAGCACTTTTGTCCACAGAGCCTCCAAAATCAACAAAATACGAACGTTCCTTGTGGTAGCTTTAACTTAAAGTGCTTCTTTACTAGAAGGAAATTTAAAAAGTAGGCAGCCATGACCTGAGCATGTGCAAAAAATTGGCAGGGATCTGTGGTAATGAATGTTTTACTGATGTTGCAAACGAAAAACAGTCAGAATCACTCCTAATTTATCATTTAATTATTAGTATTAGCCCAGTATAATATTTTTTTTTTTTTTTATTGCGATATTTAATATATTGTTACATCCTTAAAAATAACGGAAATTACTAATTTTATTTTCATCATATCCCTTTAACTGGGTATTCCAAAAAGCAAGTTTAGCAGCTTAAAATTAGCTTGTGGAGTTTTTGGTAATTATATGTGTATGTGTCCTTAAGGCCAAACAATCAAACATTTGCAAAGCATTTTTAATCTCGTCATTGTTTACACCCATGTTTGCCAGCTAGCAGTCTTCTTTCTCATCAGATTTTCTTGGCACAAGTATCTTGGTTGATAAGTGAATTAGCCTGAAATTGTAATTTAATTCGTGTTGTGTCGTTACACACTCTTGGGTGTGCATGTATGTCGGCATGCATGTGCACAAGATACATTGCAGACAAAAACTCTGCTCCATAGCGCTACAAGTGGTCAAAAACTCCACAGGGTACCTTTGATTGGATCGGTTGTGTCAAAATTGAGGGAGTCTTCAGATTTTTTTATTCTAAAAAAAAAAAAAGCTCACAGGAAAGGCTCTGTTTCAAAAACAGAATTACTGAAAATCTGTTTGTTACTACGACAACTGAAGTCTTGACACCAACCTGCTATATGGCAGGTGAAATTGATCCTAACCTCTGGTGTGAGGTCAGTTCTCAGGCTCTGACTCTCTGCCATGCAGCGCAACCAGTATTACAAAGTTAAGTTTCTGTAAAACACTTTAGGCAACTTGTTTTATTCTAAAATATAATACATTTTATTGCTGGATTAATGAATTTTAACTTAAGTTTATAGAGTCAATAAGTCCAGCTTTTCTTGGTTATACTTTCTGAAAAAAGCCCCTGATTTCTAAATATTAAGTTAATGTTGCAGTGTTTTGGCTATGTGGATTTAGTGAGGTGTGACAAACAAATGAGGTGTGTTATTCTGTACATGCTGATGTGTCATGAGAATTTGAATGTAACTTGTGACTACTCATCGAACATTGATCTGTTTTTTTTTTTTTTCTTTTCTTCACAGTATCTGGGCTGTATAGAAGTCCTTCGATCGATGAGATCCTTAGATTTCACCACAAGATCACAAATTACAAGGTATGTCCACCGCCACCATTTCTGACTTTTCTGGGTTCACCAATCAATTATTATTCCATTTTCTGCCTTATTGTTTATACCCACTACAACAACAACAACACTCACATTTTTTAAAAAATATTTTTATCACAAATTCCTCCTGCGGTGGTGGCTGCACTTTCCATCATCCGTCATCTGGTCTGAAACAGGTCAAATTACAACAACAACCTGTTATTTATGATGGCTGAATCAATGCAATAAACAAGTGAAACCATATCAAAAATACAGGAATAGAATATTTTCACAGATTCATACGTTGTTCATATAATCTGTTAGTATAACAGTTCATTTTCAGGACAAATAGGACAGGATTCGGGACTGTCCTGAATTTTTCCGGACCTCTAGTCCCCCTGCTTTGATGTAACCAAATATTTTAGTGCATCTAAATGAAAAATCTGTGCCCAGATGCCCAACATCAGAACTCCCTTTGGTAATTAATACATTTAGTTTTGTCTATTCTTCAAGAAAACCACTGCTTTCTGTCAGATATAAACTTATAATAGCCAGAATATTAGCTCTCAGTATTAATAAGGTTTGATCTGCAATCCACATCTTATTAAAAAACATTAAAAAATGTGTTATGATTTTGATATCATATGTATTTGGAGTACATCCAGGTTGCCTGATATCACAATTTGTTTGCATGGACTCTTGTGTGCCTCCATGTGTATCTTTGAAATCATTGACCGATGTGCAGTGAGGCAAAGGCCAACACTGAATCGGTTTGTGTCATGTCCACTTTTATGCTTGACTTCCTGAAGTCGGTCCAGACCAACGTTAGCTTTGCGAGGCCACACAGCAGTAGGCTCTCTCTTTCTCTTTCACCGTATGTGTGCGTCTCTGTTTCTCTCTAATAAAGACAGAGGTAGACAAACAGAGAGATAAAACTATATCTCATGCTGTAGCTATTATTAGATTTCTTCTTTTCTAAAAGAACCTACTGCTGTGCGTGATTTATCCAGGTAGAAAGGATACAGAAATTAACGCTTCTGTTTCTGTCATGAAACCAATATTCACTTTGTCTCCGAGGGGAGCTTGACTTTTCTGCATCAAAGCAGCTCTATCTTTAGCCGCTTATTTAATCCACACATTGTTGTCCTTTACGTGAAAATGACTGCACGCGCTGCGATGGCCGCTGCAGATAAAACGGTTTGCTTCACATCCTATAGACAGTTCTAGATTTTCCTCTGTGATGTGTAGCGCTGTTTAACAGATACAGTTGCGTGGTTTCAAGAGGTGCGGTGCATTTGCAATATTCCCTATGGCACCATATAAAACACTCCACGCTGCTTATTGAATCTTGACTCAGGTCTCGTGTGGCCGAGGTGATTTCATTTTATGTTTAACAACCTGTAGAGCTCAGACATACTGTAAATACAATCTCTTTTCTTTAAGTTAAGTGTATTTATTTACTTATTTTTTGTTGTGGATAGGTCATATAATTAATCCATTCAGAAGTAAAGGGACTGTTCACCACTTTATATGTGGTTTTCTTTTCAGTGCTGGTGGTAAATGTAAACAATTGAAGCAATAAATCCCTCAGTGCTGCTCTACTGACCAAGACAGCTGAGTTCTTCTGCTGCAAAATCTGTTGTTCTTCCTGTATCCAGTGATGTCATAGTGATGTAGTTCACGTTAAGGAAGAACTACAGGTTCATAGTGAGATTTCTGCAGATGACCTGTCTTGTTTTCCCATGTCTAAAATCATGACATGGACCAAAGCAGCTCTGCCACGTTTGGTGTTCGTCTCTGGTGAATGACCACGTCTGGTCTCAGAATGAAGAAATGAATTCAAATCAAACTTTTTAAAATTTTGCTTATCCCTTTTTTGCCCCGACAGAGGGAAAAAAAACTTGTATTTCTTTATTTTAGAAACAAAAATCAACTAAACATGCAGTTTCTACCTATTTCTGAATGAAAAATTCAAAGACCAAAAGATACAATGGCAGCTTGTATTTTGTACTAATTAGCTAATGCTAGCATGGTGTACAGTATACCTGCTAAATGGTCATGTCTAGAAGGGAACCCAGGATTTGTGAAACTGCAAGATTTGTACTAATCCTGCCCTACTGTACTGTGATTAGCTAGTTCTCGTTGCCCCGACATGCGTCCTGATCGCCGGAGAGCCTTTCTAATGTTGTGAAATGGTCTGTTTTAACCATAAACCATGATCTTTTCTGAAACCTACCCAAGTAGTTTTTGTTCCTAAATCTACCCAAGTAGTTTTTGAGCTTAAACGCAACCAAACTTCAACTGAAAACTGAAAATATTTTTAAAAAACTGAAAATATTAAGTCAACTAAGTCTGCCCCTGTGATGAATCAAGTACACATGCGCAAGAGTTTCTCAAATCTCAGGTTTCCTTCTAGACATGAACCTGTTAAACATCAGTTTGTAGGCATTGTCATTGACAGCATGTTAGCATGATAATGTTAGCATTAAGTTGAGATCTCTGCTGTGACTACGTGCAGCCTTACATAGCTGCTAGCACGGCTGTACACTCTTGTTCCTTCCAAGATAACAAAATATGGTCTTTGCAATCTTGGCAAAGTGCGTAATCATGAATACCAAGTGTAAATACAGTCTAACTTTATGCCAAAATAACTGTGATTCTGTGGCTGTCTGTGGTCACCATCTTGGCTTCATACTCTTCTCGCCCTCCCTCTAGGGAAGCCATCAGCCTGGTGTGCGAGGCTGTTCCAGGGACCAAAGGAGCTCTGCGGAAGAGAAAGGTACATGGATGGACAGACAGGGAAGGAGGGAGGGACGCGGGAGAAGTGATGTCCACACTGAGAGAGAGCTGAGAAAATGCATGTTAGTGAAAGGTACAGTAGAGAGAAAAAAGAGGAAACAGCAGCATTAGATATTCATTTACCCGTCCATGTTCTATATATAGCATCGCCTCTGTACGTTCTTCCTCTCTCATCCTTCCTTCATATAAAAAGAGAGGGAAAACAGAGATAGAGAGGAAGAAATGATGAGAGAGAGAGATTGTACTTAGAGATGCTGAGGAGAGAGAAGAGAGATGAAGAGGTATGGGACTGTATGTGCGTGGGCGTAGCTCCAGCCCACGATGCATTGCACACCGCGCACAGTGCTTAGTGACTCATGTAGTGCACAATATCTGTGATCAGGAGGCTGAGCTAGTGTGTGTGTGTGTGTGTGTGTGTTCACGTCTGTCTTCTGTGTGTGTGCGTGCATGTACATGGTGTGTGTTGTCCACAGTGTGTGAGGAGACTGTGTCTGAATGTGGGGTGTGAAATGAAGCATTACTCTGCTCTCTAGAGCTTGTTCAAATGTCAGCGAAGAGTATATAACACGAAATCGGTGCTGACTAGTTTCTCCCTCAGAATAGATGTAAGATATAAGATAATGTTATTTTGGCTGTGTGGCAAATATGGTGACATCAGCATTACACTGATAATTTTGAATGGTTTTGGCTAATTTTATCTGGCTAATTTGCCTTCTCTCGTGATCAGAATCACCACTCAAAATAGTATAAATTACAAAAATTTAAACGCAACAGTTTTGTTTTTGCTCCCATTTTTCATGAGTTTAAGTAAAAAAAAAAAAAAATCTAAGAATTCTTCTATTTCTCTCAAATTCAGATAATCCATCCACCTGACAGTTGTGGCATGTAGAGATGCTGATTAAACAGCAGGATTATTGCACAGGTGTGCCTTGGACTGGTATAATAAATCTAAAATGTGCAGGTTTATCTTTAAAAGGGTGGATTTCATTACCTCTTGGTAAAGCCAGGCTAGCCTATCCTTCCAGTTTCCAGGTTTTTACGCTAAGCTAAATTAAGCTAAGCAGCTCTATCTGTTGATTGGCTGTAGACATGAGAGTGGTATCAATCCTCTCATTTAACTCTCAGCAAGAAAGCATTTTTTTTCAAACAAAATATTGAATTATTTGTTCAAAATATACTGTGTAAAATATAGCATGTTGGTAAAATCTCTGTTTTTTGTTTATGACTGTCTGTGTCTTCTTCTGATCGGCTCAGCCACCGTCCAAAGCTCTGTCCAGCATCCTGGGGAAGAGCAACCTGCAGTTTGCTGGCATGTCCATCAACTTAAATATCTCCACCAGTAGCCTCAACTTGATGACCCTGATGGCAAACAGGTCAGTGTGAAACCTTTTTAAAGTCCCTGCAAAGGAAAAAGGAAGTTTTTTCTTCTAAACACTTTAAACATGTTAGAACATAGTTGAGGAAAACATGAAAAGACTGAGAACTATGTGGTACTGAATTCTGGAGTTAGACTGGTAGACCATTTTTTCACAGTTTCTGTGTCCAGTATTTTTTGGACGGACCTGAAACATGGCTCGTGACGTGCCGCAGCCATGGTCCCCCAGCACTATATAAGCCCCATGAACAGTCAAATGAATGACAACCACCCCTCAGGTTGTTTTCAGGTTGTAGTGGTGTTTGACACTGAGAACAGATAAAACTGCTCATTTTTTCATGATTTTGATACCAAATTTTACATAGTTAGCAATTTTTTTAATCATTCAAATATGGTGTGTGGTTAATAACACGTTTCTGTGGTGTGACAAACTCAAAACACACATTTATTGTTGCTTTGCAAGATCTTTAAATAATTATAGGATTCCGTGAACCACATACACGTGCTAAATATAAATTGTGCTGCTGTGAGAAGTTAAAGAAAATATTGTATCAGAGGATCTGCACAAACCTCCAAGAAGCCACATATCCTGTGTGTGTTGGTTATTGCTTTGTACAAGCAATGTTGGGTCAGAAAAAAAAGCTAACTAAAAAAAAATCCCCGAAGAAGGCCAGGGGATATGCTTGAAAGCTCAATGAATAGCTAAGTAAGTGGGACTTATGTTTTCAAATATTTATAACACAAAGTGTGTGTGCCCAAGGTCAAGAATACATCTCCGCCTCCAACTAAAAAAGACTAAAAAGTGATTAGAGGACGTTTGTTTTCAAATTTAGGCTGCTGCAGTGCAGAATACCTTATTTTTAGATGTTGCTAAAGTGATTTTTTTATGGATGTTTGTTTAAGGAGGTTTTATGTAATAAAAGCAGAGTTAAAGAGAGGGACAAGAAAGGGCACACGACCTCTCCAGATGTTGCTAGAATTACCAGAGGAGGTTGGCAACTTGACCTTCCCTCTGCACATCACTATATTTAGCCACTTATATGGGTAATAAAACAGTTTTCTTTGTGGCAGCGGTGGTCAGTGGTTGCTCTGTGTGTTGCTGTCTACTCCAGCGTCCTTCATGATACTGCCAGCAGATGGTGCCACATAAAAAAAATAATTCAAATCCCACACAACTCAAACAAGACAGGATAACATTTATCCTCTGGGGAGGCTGTTGACAGCTCACCAAATCTGGGGACTGACCCTGACCTTCTCTCTATCTGGTCCTAATCTCTAAGTTGTAGCTCAAGAAAAGTTCAGCTACTAACCACTCAGCAGGCTGGATTTATAAAGCAAACTATAATGTAAACAAGTAGTATTGTAGCTGCCTGTTACATGTGTTTTCAACCAGGCAGTTATGTTTACTATACTTCTCCTGGTAGATGACAGTCTGTAGATAACATCTAAACAGCGGCTTGATTATACATATCAGAAGAAAAATAATCACAGTGTTTTAATTCTTTAAGAAACTGAAATTGCTTATTAAGAAATTCAGTCCGTTAAAGTATAATGTTTCGTCTTTTTTTGTACTTATGCACATTTGAGTTATACAGAGCTGCGGTGTCAGGAAATAAAAAAGAAGAACTATTGACAGCTCTGCAGACAATAATGATCCAGCATGTAACATTTAGGACAATTTGGCAGAATTGGAATATAATATTCATAAGTATGTTCTCATGTCTGTATAATTACCTGAAAATAAGAGCCGTTGTGTTTTTGTTGCCTTAGAATGAGCCGTGTTTCTACAGTAGTCCAGAAAGGACAAACCAAACACTGACTTTAAAATAGGGCATTTCATATGTTTTTGTGAATTTCCATTGGTTCTTCTTCATGCTTGGAAGGGGAGGGTGAGGCGAGTGGTATTCAGTTAGTTGTAATCTACAGCCTTGCCACTAGATGCCACTAAATCCAACGCACTGGTCCTTTAAAAGAAACAAATGTTAATTTTAGCCAAAGCACCTTATCCCTTTGATAATCCAAACCAAGCAATTACAGTTTAAAAACATCTTTGAGCCAAGATAAAGTTTTTTTTTGCCATTAATAAAAGAATATGCACAAGTAATCCTGTCCCAGTGTGACCATCTTTATATTTCCAAACATATTAAATGAACAAGATACAAAGTGCTGGTGCAGGTAGACATTTTATCTTTGGACAGAACTGCCAGGCTAGCTGTTTCCCCCTGTTTCCACTGTTTGTGCTATGCTATGCTAAGCTAATCATGCCTTCTGGTTCCAGTGCTATATTTAATGGTAATGAATGAAATGAAAGTGATTTAACTCTCAGCAAGAAAGTGAATAAGCCTTTTTTTATTTTATTTTTAAATTTCAACTATTATTTTATAGGCCAGAGTTGCTTCAGATATGGCTGTCTTATGCTGTTATATACTAGACGTGCTTTGTTGTTGAATTAGAATCAGAATCAGAAACAGGTTTATTGTCAAGTAGGTTTACAGATATGAGGAATCAGGTGTTTTTGTGCTTAATAAAATATTTTAAGTAGAAAAATATAAAGAAAGATAAAAGCAAGCACCGCAAGTCAGGAGGCAAAAATAGAAAATAGAAGATTGCAAAAAAATATAGAAAAACATTTTAAAAGCATGCACAGTATGTTATTTAAATTAGAATTTTGGTCAATATCATGCATACTTCAAAATTAAAGTATATATATGTGTGTAGAATGAATGTATTTGCATTTGTATCTCTTGTGTGAATAAAGAGGCATTTACTAACTCATATTTTATAATTTTGCTTTTGACAGATCATAGCCAACCATCACATGCAGTCCATCTCCTTTGCTTCAGGTGGAGACCCTGTAAGTAACTCAGTGGCCTTGTGATAAAACCTAAACTACTTCATAACAGAAATTTATCTGGATTTTTTTAGAACACATGTCCATTCAGTGCAATTATAAATTGTTCACTAAAACACCTGTTACAAAAGATGTTTATCCCTTTTAAAAGAGGAAAAATTAATAACTAAACAGGACGTGCAAATATTATATTATCAATTAGTTATTCATATTTGGAAGCACAAATTTCCACTGGTATTAAAACCTAATGCAGTAGGTTGTGGTGTTAAAACACTTGTTATGTGTGTGTGTTTTTTTAGGACACAACAGATTATGTTGCCTATGTAGCAAAGGACCCTGTTAACAGAAGAGGTTGGTGTTCATTCCTTTAATTAATGACCGTCTCATATGTCAGATGTAACATGCTCGTGAACATTTGTTGCTCTGAACCTCGTCAGCGTGTCACATCCTGGAGTGCTCTGATGGACTGGCCCAGGACGTCATCAGCACCATCGGCCAGGCCTTCGACCTTCGCTTCCAGCAGTACCTGCAGTGTCCCTCAAGCAAACTGTCCTCCACACATGACAGGTGAGCTGTTCTCGACGCACACTGTGTAACACTGAAGAAGAAGAAGTACATGTTCACTAACACAAACACACAGACAGAGACAACGTTGAGTTTCATGATTAAACCTTGTTTCTCCTCAGGGTATTAAACATGGAGGAGTTACCGTGGACAGAGGAAGAGGAGGAGTCAGTAGAACATCCTTACTATAACAACATCCCTGGCAAGATGCCGCCCCCTGGAGGCTTCATCGACGCCCGGTTGACCAATCAGAATTCAGCACCAGATGGATGCCAGGTACCACTCTGTTTTTGCGTGGATTAATCTCATGAACTTGACGGGAATAACTTTGTCTCATGTTGATGTAATTAAGGATGGGAACTGATGTGATTTTACTGATACCAGGGCTATTATTGTGTCTGCTTATTGGTCCAGTTCTTTATCAGTACCCTCAATGATTCCTGAAAACAGTAGTCCTACACAGGTTTTGAGCATCAATGCAACTATTTTATTATCTCTGAGTCTGAACACAGTTTAGAGGCAGTGCAGAGAACACGGGCCAGTCGAGCTAGCTGTGGCAACAGTCTGTCTGTCACCATCTAAAATGGATGAATATTTGTACAAAATTTGTTTTTCTTTAGGTTTTCATAGTCAAAAAATATTGCTAAGCCTGTCTGCCTGGTGCTAATGTTATTGTAACAGGATATTTAACCTTGTGACAGACATGCTGTGTGTCAAATACATGCCATTCCTGGAATTTAAGACCATGTTAAGAGGAAAGATTATTCAGTGTATTGACAGTGTTTCTGCTTATATTTGAAATGATAATTTTACAAGCATTACAACAAGCACTGTTGTCATCTTTTTTTTTGAAATGAAAACCACATGTTTGACTTTCTTCCTCTCTGCCATGACTCCTTCTAACAGACGCAGGGTTGGGTCAGATGACTTTGAAATGTAGTCAGTTACTGAATGAAAAATCACATGACAATTTTTGTCATTTGTAAACGTAAGACACTGGATTACAAGAAATTTATCTTTTGGATTATTTCAAAATCATCAACATTGAAAATATTGCACGTCATACAAAAATGGACGCAGGCAGTTGCTCAAATATTATTTTTTCTTTCAAAAAATTAAGTGCAAATATGATGCATTTCTGCCTAAGGTTCTTTTTTCTCCTACTGGGTCTGCCACTAAGTGGAGCACCTGCCTAA
The DNA here is from genome assembly GCA_034769285.1 of Lutjanus argentimaculatus. Lineage (NCBI taxonomy): Eukaryota > Metazoa > Chordata > Actinopteri > Lutjaniformes > Lutjanidae > Lutjanus > Lutjanus argentimaculatus. The sequence continues at coordinate 34,985,045 of JAWZSL010000005.1, read as the reverse complement.
AAAACCCTGTGTGTCAGACACGCTTTTAAGTTAATAGAGCGTTCGTCATTATTATGAAATAAAACTTAAATCATTTAAAAATGGCCATACTTTTTAAGACATAATCAAATGTAGACCTTTATACCTTTTTTTCCAAATGTAATCTGGGTTGATTTAGCTGAGTCATCTGATGTGTTTGAAGTCATTGTTTTTCAGTGCACTGTCAGAAAAACATGCTTGCATCAATGAAAAGGAACTGATTTGCTCTGAGTCATATGATTTCAATGGACCGGTTCTCAGCATCATTAATGTTGAGTCAACTCTTTATACAGTGGAGTAGTACTGTATGTCTTAACTGATAACTGTGTGTCTGTGTGTCATCAGATAGGCCCAGGTTCAGTAGATCAGACATATTACCAGGGGCGGCACTGTGGAGAAAACTGGGGAGATGAAAGAAAGCCCATATTCATTCAACAGGGTAAGAAAACCCACACTTCCCACCACCTGAATACACAAGTTTAATTTTGCAGAATCCCAACAATATTCAACTCTGCGGCTCTGCTTGTTTGTCCAAATGTTTCCACCGTAGGATCGTTTGATATAAGCAGTCTGCCTGAGAGTAAAGGTCCGACACCAAAAACAGGGGAGATGCCGGCGTACGTGAACACTCAGCAGATCGACGCCCAGGTGCTCGCAGCGCTCCAGGCTGAGGCGGAAAATGTGACAAAGGGCATGGCGGCGGCAGCCAAAGAGAGCCCACAGAAGGACCTGTTTGACATGAGTAAGTGTGATCTGAATAGTGGATTCGGAAGCGCTCGTTAAGACTCACCTGTTGAATCATTACAGAGTATCTGAGCCGGGTCTTTGCCCTGTGTTCATAACAACATCGTAAGATGATTTTCTAATCCGAGTTCTTAATTATAGAGGTTTCCGAGCTTTTGTTCCTCAGTGACTTCAGTGTGGCATTATAATAACACCATGTCAGTGTGAAGACAATAGGATCACTGTGTTAATGTCAGTGTACAGCTTTATTCTTTCCTCCTTTCAACTTGAACCTAAGTCTTGCTATTATTACAGATGAAGATCAGTTACATAAAGATCTGTGTAACTACGTTTGAAGAATCCACGATGCTAATTACATGTGAGCAGGGATCTTTACTATGAACTGTCATATACCTCATAAGACGGTTCAGGTGTCATTGACCACCTGCTGTAGTTCCGTAACTGTTAATTAACTTAACTGTTAGTTAAGAAATACATTACAGTGAAATTATTTAACTTGCTGACACACACTATATTGTTGAATGTTTTTCACAGATGAGAAAAATTAAGGATCTTAGAAAGATTATCTTGGCAAAACCTTTTTTTCATGTGACTTTTAAAAAAGGATCACCACATTGTTTAATACAATGTGTAAAAATTCAGTTAATTCATTTTGAAACAAGCAATTAATTGCAGTGCTGTGTAATAGTTTATTATATAGTGCGAATTGAATTGTCCTGTACTAATCTGTCATAAAAGTGATGATTTGCAATATGTTGAAACAATTTGTTCGTGCAAGACATAATACAGCGAGGAATAATTTTAAACTGTACCAAAGGCCTTTCTGTTTGTGAAAAAAAGAAAGTTTGATTTTCCAGGAGGTTGTAAACAAAGATGCTCACCACCACTGTGTTGGGTACTCTTCCTTCCTCATGAAGCTTTTGCAAGGCTGATTTTTGTTAATGTTTCAAAACCTGCATGAACCACATCTGGGTTACATCTGAAGTCTCTTAACATGCATGTATGTTCATCATGAGACATCCTCTCCTCTGAAGTGACATATGAAGCAACATCCGTTTCTGATGATCCACATCATCTTGCGTTAAATACCATCACTCTTTTGAGTTCTTTACATGGGCATGATTTTATTACGACTGATTGCAAAGAAGAAAATAATGGACGCTGCTTGTACTGTTTCTCCATCATGACATTCAAATGTGCCAGACGTAGGGGTGTTCTATTTATAGGTCATGATGAAGGCTGCTCTTGTGTGTCCCCACTCACAGGCTCCTCGGAGTAGAAATAAGAGCTTTGGGACGGCCTGCAACATGGCAAACCAGAACAACTTCCTGTTCAAGGAAGGAGGAAGGATTGAGGAAATATCAAATAAGAGACTTGGGATGTATCCCATGGTTACTTGCCAGAAGTCCACTTCTTCTGTGCTTCAGTACTAGACATCAAAATTCCAAAACAGGGTATATTAAGTGGCATATGGTAGTTACAACAGGCCCCATTTCAGACTATTGGGGGGGTGTGGGGTGGGGATGATGAGGGAGTGTGCTAGTGCACACTCTTACTACTTACAAAGCACACATGCACATGCACACAAATGCACACTATGAGGCGTATATATCTTTTACCAACAATGTATTGGATCTTACAGTCAAATGAGTTAGTCAGCTTGTCAGTCTTTCAGATTTTGCACTTAAACTAGCTGCTGTATATTGTGTCATCTCACATGATCAGATTGGACATCAACACACATTAACCAGCAATGATCATTGCATATTTGTATATAACAAAAACACCAAGGAAATAATAAATTAACCATTTAATTGAATAGGCTTTTTAATAGTTTCTATATAGTTTTTATAGTTTATGTAGAATATACATATAATGTTATAGATTGTTATTGACTATATTTTCCAGAAAATGAAAACTATGACAAAAAGAAGCCTTTTCAATGGCCTAAATTGCAATATTGTTTCTAACATTTTATTCAACTTTTATTTAACCAGGAGTAAAAGACTTGTTGAGATAAAATAAAAAAAATAAAAAACAGTGCCCCAGCTGGTGGCCTAAAGCTCAGGTGGTGGTTGGCTTTTGCAGCATGTACTGAGGCTGTGAGCCCTTTGCAGTGACCATGGGTTCGACCCCCGCCTGCGTCCCTTTGCGTCCCTTTAGCTGTCTTGGCAAATAGAGGCATGAAAGTCCCCAGAATATATTTTTAAAGTGTCCAAGCCAAGACAGTCAGCAGCACAGATAGCATGGTTGCAGACATAAGACAAAAGTAAATCAATATAAAATGAAAATAAAGAACAAAACAGAGAAGTATAAGATAACAAAACATTCAGAACATCTACAGCCAAATGGCACCGTTTTTAATTTAACATGGGTTTTTCTTTAAATACAGGCGTGTGTCCAAGGTGGCGATCTGATTCAGTCTCAAAGGCCTGTTCTCTGTCCAACTCTTGGAGGGCCTGCTGCCACTATGGTGGCTCCACCCCAACCGTAGGGGCCCCATTGCAACTGCACTGCCTGCACGGTCTATTTATGCCCCTGGGTACCATTAAAGTGCCCATTTCATGGGAAATGAGAAAGAAATGACCTGCATTAAGGGTCTTTAGCCAGATTCAAGTCAAGGATGTTGCATCTATGTGGTATGTCTCCTGGGTTACTAGATCAGTGGGATGTGATAGAAGAGGAATTACAACATTTTTACCATTATGAAAAAATATGTTCTCAAGCTAAAGCAGTGATGACTTTGTGCTTCAGAGAGACATGTTGGGGTTACTAACAGTTATAGCAGCTACTTTTGTGGATTAGCATAGTTTTCCAATCTTGACAGTGTCCTTCCTCTCTTAATTCATCGTTCTGGCACTGCTCGCACCCATACCAGAGCCCTTCGAGGACGCCATTCAGTCGCAGTCCCATCCGCCGTCCCAGGGGCAGGCCCAGTCCCAGGCCTCTGGTCTTCACAAGGCAGCATCCGTGGACAACTCGAGCCCTCTTCTCGTGCGCTCGTTGGCGTACCGGGCTCAGGAGGAGCTGGAGGGCCAGACGTGGTACCACGGTAAAATGAGCCGCCGTGACGCTGAAAAACTGCTGAAAGACGACGGGGACTTCCTGGTTCGTAAGAGCACGACCAACCCAGGGTCCTACGTACTGACGGGAATGCACAATGGACTTGCCAAACACCTACTGCTGGTGGACCCTGAGGGCACGGTAAGATGGGGACATGTAGAGAGTGTTTCAGGGATATGTTGTAGAGAGAAATTATGATTTGTGCAAGAAAAAAAAAGGCTCAACTTCGCTAAAATGAAACAGACATTTAAAATTTGTTTCTCTTTTCAAAGGTACGGACAAAAGATCACGTGTTTGACAGCATTAGCCATCTTATTGGCCATCACCGTGACAACAATCTGCCGATTGTGTCTGCCGGGAGTGAACTGTGTCTTCTACAGCCCGTTGGAAGGAAACAGTGATGCTTGCAATGCCTGATGGGTAATAGGAAGCTCTGGACAGTCTCTCCTACCATCCTGAAACTTGAAGATGAAACACGAAGAGAAGATGCTTAAAACGCTCTGTGCGCTGACAGTGTTTTTGGGAAATTGGCCCGTGGTTACTTTACTGGAGGCACTGGAAGACGCAAGATTTGTTTAAGATAAAAAACAAATATTTATAGAACTGTTATTATTTTGTTGTGATGACTGAAATGCTATATTTTTGAGAAGACATAGGTGCATTTGGACATAATATCTTGATTTGGTGTTTTAAAAGATTAAAAAAAAGAGACAGTTGTTCTTGTAGTTTAGATGAAGTGCAAATCAAACCTCAAAGAGGTGTTAACAAGAGTATTTTAGAATAAAAACCTGAAAATTTTAGTTTTGTCTGTCAAGCACAACCACATTTCTACAGGAACCGTTGGCTAAAGAGGTCGAGGAAACAACAAAAACTGTTTGGACAACAGATGCTGTTTATAACGAATTACTTTAGGAAAAAAAAAAGTCCTTTAATCTCACCAATAGTGTGACAGCTCACTCAATTAGTCACTATATGAAATCTGCTTTTATCGGGGATTAGAACTGAATGTGTTTTGCTTTGCAGTAGTCACAAAGTGTCGGGGTGCAAACAGACATCCTCCATAGTGCTGTCAATGGCTTTAAAGATAAACTTTTTTTATGAAGTATTTTCTTGTGTCACTGCAGTCGCATGACTTAAAATCAACTGTTCTTGTGGACATTGTTCGTAGACCTTGATACCCCTTTATTTGAAAGAGGTGCTTGTGTATGCTGACACTGTAAAATATTTATGCTTTTCAACCAGTGATTATTTCTGAATTGGTTTTCTCTGGATTCTTCTTTTAGGTGTGTAGTCGATGATTAGTTTCGGGGCTTGAGTCATGCAATGGATATTCTCTCACACTCTTGATTGAACATTTTCGGCTTTTCTTTCTTTTTCGGTGAACTTTTAAAAGTTATTGTTATCATTTGAATGATCACAAATGAATAGCACAATCAGAATGTTAGATCAGTTAGATCATCTGTGTCAGTTGTACCAAGACGAATTACCAATGTGTTGTGATTTACACATTTTACTTAATAAGAGACTGAATTAGACAAACGTTCAGTTCCCACAGTGTGCACTCAATGCAGAATGTTTAATATTAGATCACCTTCACTTTACTGACGTGTGTGTGGATATCTTATGGCAGGTTATACCACTTTATTGCCACTAGATGTCATCACCGAAATGCTTGTTTACCCCTGTCAGTCACACTCACTTCAATTCTCTTGTGTTTTCACTTAATAGTAGCAAAGGATGCTGGCTGTGTATTGTTTTAAAGGGACAGTTTGGATTTTTTGAAGTGGAATTGTAGGAAGTTATTATCAATAGTCAGTGTGTTACTTGCAGTAAATGGCCACCGGCACGTCCCCAGTTTGGGGAAGGAGTAGGAGTACCAGCACAGAAGCTTAGCAACGTACCAGCTATGGACAGGGTCAGCAGCAAAACATGTTTTAATCACCTAAAAAATCAATATCAGCTCAAGTTAATGCGATATTAGAGGTGCACAGAGATGCCATTATTTGTCTCTGTATCTGTATTCAGATAGAACACCAGAAATGGGTCATCAGATGTTGGATTTTGGGGAAGTTTTATTTTCTAACCTTGTTAATGCAGCTGTGGTGCCTGCAAAGCATCAAACTAATTTAATATTGGCATATAATTAATTATGAAATATATTTCCACATCCTCTTACTGCACTTTTCATCTATCTCTATCCCTCTGTTTATTTTTAGCCACACTGAGTTTTATTAACTGCCTGAACACCACCACACACCTCCCCTTTAACTGGGGGATAGCCAGTTAAAAAAAAAAATCAGAAACAGAAAAAAAAAAAGTTTTATGAATCAAAAGATTCCGTCTTTCATTGGAAATAGAAATTTTACAGCAAAGATGTATAAGTACATAAAAATATCCTTCATTTGAAGGGAATAATCTTGGTGCATTAAATCAGTGATTGATGAAGGTGGATGCAACCTTTTTTAACCATGTCGAGGTAATTGTGGAGCTTTTGTTTTTCTGTTTCTGTCGCCTTATTTGTGCTTTCCCAAATAACCTATTCAGATATGAAGGTAGAATATTTTCATCCCTTACATCAGGCATGTCCAGACTGTCACACAGAGGGCATCAGGTTTTCGCTCCAAACAACCAACAGCACACCTGACTTGACTAATCAGCTGTTTGAAGACTGAAATCGGTTGTTTAAATGAATCGAGCCTGGTGTGCTCCGGCTTGGTAGGAATGGAAACCCGCATCCGCACGGCCCTTCATGGAATAGTTTGGACAGCCTGCCTTACATAAATCACTGTTATATATCTTCTCCAAAACAACCAGACTCCATTGGCATAAAAAGCTATTTTACTTCACAGAACACAGGAGTTTCTGGTCCGCCGCTGCCTTGATCTGTTAGTTTGTTGGTGCTTATTGTCTGACTTTGGTGAATCTGAAAACACTGACGTCACAAAATAGCACAAACAAACTAACCGATCAAGGCAGCCGTCGACCAGCGCCTCCACTGTTTTGTACACTTTTTTTTAAAGTTGCTAAAATCCGTTTTGCAGCAATAAATTGCTTAGCTTCCTACACCAGTACTCCTGCTGCTTCCCCAAACTGTGCACATTGACCACCATCTACTGTAGCTAAAACACTGACTATGGATAAGCACCTCATACATCCTCACTTAAAAAAAAATCCATCCTACAGTACAGGGGAAAATCCAACTCTAAGAAGCAAGTTTTCAACCAGTATTGCTTGACAGGTCAGGAGTTAATTTGCATTTTACAGTCCACTGTACACAATCGTTCCTCAGAACAGTTTTCCTGTATTTAGGTTATACGGACTGTTTTTGTAGAGTGGGAATCAAAAAACTTTGAAACGGCTTCTAGAAATAGTACACAGCAGTTCTGGCAACAGACTTTTTAAATGCTCTCATCCTTACTATTGTCAGTACTCTGATGGATACCAAATGAATGGGGCATTGTATTTGATATGCACTGGACCACTTCAGTTGAACCAAAATCAGCATGTGTTCAATGAGTTTGACAAGACAGATGCAATGTAATATAACGTGCCTGTATTTTGCTGCAAGAGGGAGTGTACAGTACATGCATCTCACAACAACACATTATTTTAGCAAACAGCAGTATCGGCATTGTTAGAAATAAAAAAAAAAAATCCAGCACCAGATCCATTTTGATTTAAAGGGACAGTTCATCCCAAAATCAAAAATACATATTTTTCCTCTCACCTGTTGTGCTGTTTAATCATTTAGATTGTTTTGGTGTGGCCTTTTCTTGAATACAGTAGAAGTAGAAGGCTCAAAGCACCACAAAAAAAAAAAAAAAAAAAAAAAACATTTTAAAAACTCCACGGCCACATGTTCTTCCAGAAATCATGACCTGGTTACTGAAGATAATCTTTTTCTCAAAGATAAAAGGTTATTGTGAGCAGTTTCATATAGGAACTATTTACTTTCTATGGAATTTGGACTGCAGATTCTGGGAAGGATGGAGGCGAGTAACCTTCATGTTCAATTATTTAAAAATAATTTATGTAATTGAAAATATAATATATATTAATTAGAGGCTGACTGTACTTTTGAAATAATTCGTACATAAACACAACACTTTTTGATCCTGCTAAGTGGTATAAACCACATATGTCACTTTTGTCAGGTGAAAAAAAAAGTTTGTAGTGCCCGACCAGTCAATCAGTGTAGTTTCAGTCTGTGGTTAACATGTCAAATCACAGGTTAGTTAGTGAGGCTGCTGAGTGAAAGGCACGTGTGTGCTGATTGTGCCTGTAGACTGAAGCGAATCAGAGAGAGTCTTGGTGGTGGTGTAACTTGAGTTTTTGCCATGAAAAAAATAGACCTACTAGAAAAATAAACACATGCTTTTAGAGGCCAGCAGGAGCAGGAGGGTATTTTAACGTGAATAATTCACATAAATCAAGTTGACCTATGTTCTAGCTTGCTTTGAGCACCACAAGCTTAATGGCATCTAGTTCTGTTATATCGTTCAAAAGTGAAAATCCCACTCATGTTATGGATATCAGAGTAAGATTATTAGTCATAATGTAGTAACCATCCTATGTAGACTAACCACGAGCTGATAAGAAAATAAGTGCTCCTGTAGAAGCCACAAGTCTGAATGAGATCAACCTCGTTTTAAGAAAAACAGGGTTCATTTGCAATGTCATGGAGAAGTACTTCAATACCCACAATTCTAAAGTGCACCAGCGACGTCTCGCTGTTAATGTGCAAATGATTACAGCAGACTGCCTTGCTAGGTTGCTAACATGAATCGTACTAATAATGTAAACACTATAATACTGACAAAAGTTAAAATGTTTAGTGGTTTATGGGATGAGTAGTTTCTTCACTCATAAAATAATTATCCGCACAATCTTGCAATCTTATTTTACTGTCACGATTCATCTTGGCTGACTTGGTTCCAGGCCTAAAACTCTTTATCCAAGGATTTTCTGAAATGTCAATGGAGTGAATGACAGAACTGATCACTGTGGAGCTCTGTATTCAAGAGAAGGCAGACATGTCTTTGACCAATAACTCCAAAACTCAGAAAATCACAATGTAGATGGACAAACGGCACTAAAATAGAAGGAAAAGTATGCATTCTGGATTTCGGGGTGAGCTGTCCCTTTAAGTCAGACAGACTTTTCTTGATTTCTTGCGTCCCTTTGAAAGGTGAGACGAAAAGGGCACAAAGAATCATCGAGGGTTTTTTTCTTTTTGACACTTGTCCGTCATAAACTATTACTTTGTCCAATTCTTTGTGATATTTTCATTAAAAAAAAAAAAATCTAATATCTTGGGAGAAGGAATAATGCACTTTTTTTTTTTTTTTTGTCAAAAAAGCACTACGGTGATGTAAATTTATTTATTTATTTATTTATTGGGGAGCAAAATTTGTAGTAATCACCTTCCTTGGCAAAAATGTGCAAAGTTTTGAACAAAGCGTATATACAGCAGGAACAACTCCATACTTGAATCTCTCTGATAACATGATGATTAGCTGTGTGGCATAAAGAAATTATTATAATTATTATTATTAACAACCAAACAAACGCTGGGACACAAAAAGAACATGGCTTCTTTCCAGATTTCTGTTGATGAAAATGTGCCTTTTATTTGTACAAATGGTAATTTTTATTTCTCTTTCTCTCTCTCTTCAAAGTGCAATAGCTGATCTTCAATGGGGCATGCCTGTTCACTAGAGGTTGTGTTTTGCCCTGCTGCGTGTTGCTGCTTGAGACTACTGTTTTCTCTCTCTTATCTGTCTCCCTCCCTCCCTCCCTCCCTCTCTATTATATATTATAAATGTATCATTTCCAGATTCTGAATATAAATCTTTGTCGGAGGGAATCACACAGAAAACTCACTATTTTGGAACAGGTATAGTTAAAAAAAAAAAAAAAAGGAAATAAAAACAAAGAAACAACAAGTCCAAATGATGTTTACAGATTTAATCTTTTGGTTGTATGGGTTTATCATTATTCTGTATGACTGTTGGCAATAAAACCGTGAATGTGTAGAATCGCTGTTCTTGTCTCTACTGTAAATAATCTATAATAACGTATTTCAGTTTATGGTAGACATAGTCTGAAATTTAAAGGGTTGGTTCTGGTTTCTAGAAGGAAGTATGGCGGCGTGTTGTTGCCACGCCAGAAAAAGAAAAACAGATTAGTATTGCATTATAAATTGGAAAGTTTCATTTTAAAACAAGCTGTGATATTTTCACATTTTTACGACACAAACGTAACATGTTCTGTATTTGTTAAAAGTCTTATGTTATAACAGTGAGTTATCATATTATAACATGAAACTTTTCTCATGACAAGATGAATAGAGTGTTGTTATAACAAGAAAAGTGATAAGTTTGTATGTTGTAATAAGGTGAAAACATCTTGATATAACTTTCAACTTTTTGGTAACACCAAAAAACCATCATTAATGAATGGCAAATTGATTGTTACTTAAAGTTAAAAATTATTTTATTGTTAATGATATTATATGATAATAATGTTTAATAATTATTAGTGTTTGTGTGATATAAAATAATGATATCATAGCTGATAAAAACAATTACAATCTTATTACATTAGCACAGATCAGATAACAATTTATAGCATTACTAATAATTAATTATCATTTCATTCTTTTTACCAGCGACATAACTATTGACTTAAGTTTAATTAAGTTTTGTTGATTTAGGAGGCCCCTGTGGACAAAAACGATCATATTTCCTCCACCATGACCACAAAATATAACATAAAAATTAAAATAATCTAAAGAAAAATCTCCTCCTGCTTCTTTTTAACTGGCTAACATGCTGCTCACTGTGACTTTGTCTGGGAAAATGTAAACACAGGCTCGTTTCATTCATTCTGAAAATCCAACCCGCTATCAGGCAGTAAAAATAACTCATTTATATAGAAACAGCCAAATTATCTTGTGGATGGTCTTGTTTGTTTATGTAGGTCATACAGAGGCATCGGTAATAAATTGTGACTGTTACATAACCAGTTAAAAACTCCTTGTAGTACATTTGACCGTGAATTCATCATTTATTAATGATGGTTATTATAAAGTGGTACTGACGCTGCATGTTGCGAGGCAGAACTGTGATGACTTGATCCATGCGAATCATCTTTTTTTTTTTTTTTTTAAACTTTATTGTCTCAAAGCAAATATTTTGCATCATAGAAATAGCTGCACATTTCACATGCCGTATCCACATGCCTCCTCCTTCAGTTTACCAGCTTCATGCTTTTAAAGTCAGTAACAAAATGTTTCCGCTCCTGGAATAATCAGATAAAAACACAGACAAACACGCTCCCCATTTCGACGTGGTACTAAAATGAGGATCGAAGAGATTTTGTACTAAACATGCAGCATGTTGTAAAAAAATATTCAGTCAGCATTGAGGATATTAACTACCATTATTAACCAGCAGAGGGAGCCCTTGTATCTCTTAAAACTACGGATGTTGCATGAACTGTCAGCTGCATTGATTCTTAGTGCAGTGATAACAGATACAGTTTGAACATGAAGCCACTGATATGATCAAAAGATCTTCAGCATGTGTTTTTTATCTCATTTACATCACATATACAGTTTATAAGGCAGTTTACATTACAGTATACTGTAGTATTACTGAGTAAATACAAAATTACAGAATAGACTGCATAGAATAATAAATAATTCCCATTGTTTGTCATTCACTAATACTCGTCTACAATCATTCTTCATTACATTGGTTTGCAGAACTATAATTGCACTTTAATTCATTGCAGGTGATTTTTTTTCACGTCTTATTTTTCTTGGATGGTCACAACCGTAACCACAGAGGTAAATGTTTTGTTTTGTTTTGTTTTTTTTCTGTCAGAGGGTAAGAGCACCATTCACTCGCAAATTGTCATCATCCTGTGAAACCCAAATATCTCAAAAACATCCACTTTTCAAGAACTAAAAATAATGCTTTTTTTCAGATAATCCAGTGGGATTTTAGATTGTTATTTTCTATATTAATAAAGGGTTAATCCTTCAGTTAACTGTAAAATTAACCAAATTTGGTGATACTTGTGATTCTCACTGGATGGTGTTGAAGTATGACCTGCATTTGACAAAGGAGGTGATATTGATTGTATTATTGAACATATTGGCCTCATACTATACATTAATCTTTCTAATGCCAAGTGTGGACGTTTTTAAAAGCTTCCTAATTATGGATGATGCAGATATATCAATATCAAGCACTAAGAAGAAACCGCTGCCCTGCAGCCTCTGCCTGAAGTCTACATCTCATCCTTCATCCTAAATCAGAGGTTTTCAAAGTCGGAGACTGTGGGCCTCCCCTCAGACAGAGCCTGGAAAAAGACGCCCCCCGCTTCCCCCCTTAGTTTACTTGCTTAGTTTCACTCAAATCCTCGACATCGATCTGGAGCTGCAACCAACAATTATTTTAATTGTAGATGAATCATTTTCTCAATTAGACGATTAGGTCTTTGGTCCATAAAACGTCAGAAAATGGTGAAAAATGTTGACCCAGGATGACCTGAAATGCAGGGTTCAACATAAATGTTGCCCAAAGTCAACTTTTACTTGGCCCTGTACAAAATGTTTTATTTATTAGCAACAAAGACTAAAGTTAAAAAGCTGCAACGTCTCTAAAATGTCTGAAAATAGTGAAAAATGTTCATGGCAGTTTCTCAAAGTCCAAGGTGATGTCTTTAAATGTCTTGTTTTGTCAGTCCAAAACCCAGATATTCAGTTTAATATAATAAAACAGAACATAACCATATTTAAGAGGTAGAAAACAGCTTTTTCTGCCATTTTTGGCATTAAAAATATTGATTATCAGGATAGTATAAGCCTTTAGTCTTTTTTTTTTGAGTTGCTAGATTTACTAGCCTGACATGGCATTTTTCTTGCCCCAGGCAAGTGGGCAATCCTTATTTTTCAGTCCTGAAATGTCCCGTTTTGTCCACAACTTAAAAATATTCAGTTTACTAAAGACACCAGAACATTTTCACATTTGAGAGGCTGAAATTACAGAATTTGTACATTTTATTCTTAAATGATTCAAAAGACTAATCGATTCACAAAAGAACTGGCAACTAATTTAACAGCTGACAACTAATCGATAAGTCATTATTAGTATTATAGTATTGTAATTGTATTATAGACACTCAACAGTTGAGCCAAGATAGCGTAATGTTGCTTTTTACATAACTTCAGGCTACACAAAATAAATAAAAAGTCTGTCCCAAATAAAAAAAATAGTAAAATTCCCAGATTCTGTATCTCTGAACTATCTGTTTAATCAGATCACATATGTGACCTCCTTTTGATAACTAATGCCATATTTTTTAACTTCCATTCACTGAACCTCCCCTAAAACTGTTTGGAGCCCCGCTGGGGAGGCCCGCCTCCCACTGTGAAAACCTCTGACCTGATGAGGACCACCCTCACCCGCCTACTGCTCCCTTCTCTCAGTCTTTTCTGTCAGTCTCGAGGACGGCCTGAGCCGCCCCTCCTGCCACCACCGAGACCTCGCCGTGGGCCGTGTCCGTCTCCTGCTCCTTCTCCGGCTGCCTGGAGCTCCTCTGGCTCTGGTTGGGGTTGTTCTGGCTGCTCCACGACTTGCTCCGGCTGCGGCTGGGCTCCAGAGACTGCTTGTTCCCGCTGCCGTTGACGGAGGCCTTGCCCCTGTAGCAAACGCCGCACACCAGACCCAGGAAGGCCCGTCTCATCTCGCGGCTGGCCAGGGTGTAAATGACCGGGTTCATGGCTGAGTTGAGCACGGCCACCGCGATGAACCAGTCGGCCTTGTAGAGGATGGGGCAGCGCTGCTTGCACGCCACGTCCACCAGGAGCAGCACGAAGATGGGTGTCCAGCAGGCGATGAAGACCCCGACTACGATGATGACAGTGCGCAGCAGAGACATCGCATGCTCAGAGTTTCTGTTCTTGTTCACCTTTTGGCTGCTGGACTTTACCAGGATGTAGATGCGTGCATAAAGGATGGACATGGCTAAGAGCAGAATCATGAACACTATGATACAGAAAGCTACATATTTCTTGGTGTAGAGAGGGAGGACTGTGGAGCAATCAGGGAGGTTGCCCAGGCAGTTCCAGCCTAGAATCGGCAACGCTCCAAGAGATATGGCGATCAGCCAGCAGGTCCCTATGAGCAGAAACACCCTGTAGTTCTTGTTGGCGTCATAAGGCCTCATTTTGATCATAGTCAGGTGTCTCTCTATAGCGATCGCCAGGAGACTGAAAATGGATGCACCAAGTGCTACAAACATGCTCCCCTCTCTGACAAACCAGAGAGCAGGCGAGAGCTGCAGGGTCTTCTCTCCGGACAGGAGCAGGTTGACCAGGTATGCGACTCCGGCCAGCAGGTCGCACAGCGCCAGGTTGCCGATGAAGAAGTACATGCGGTTGTGGAACCTGTGGTTTCTCCATATGGCCACCAGCACGGTGAGGTTCTCCAGGACGATGAAGCTGCATATGATGAGGAACACGATGGTTTTGGTGTCCACGGTGCCGGGGCTCGTGCCGACGCTGGGCCGGTGGTCCAGCTTCCCCGTGTAGTTGTAGTGGAGGTATATCTGAGGGTTGATCATCTTCAAAGCACCGGCTGCTGACACTGGATGTCAGGAGAGAGCAGGGAGTCCAGTGTCAGCAGATCCAGCGTGTTGAGCTGCAGTGGAACATGTGGAGAACATGTGTGTTAGTACAAAAAGCAGCCAATATTGTCATTATCCAGTAATACAGCAATTAATGGTGTCGTCTGATGGATTTTCACTGAACAATCTTTACTCCTGTGCAGTGGTGGAGAGCTTTTACTTAAGTAAAAGTAGTAATACCACAGTGTAGAAATCCTCAAAAAGTACCAAAAGTAAAAGTACTTGTTATGCAGGATGGCCCATGTCAGAATAATGTATTAATAATATATTATATTACTGATGCATTAATATGGAGATAAATTTAATTACTTTATATACACTGTAAAAAAATTAATTTCCATTATTTATTTTCAAAACAATACAGAACTTATAAACATGATGAGTTGATTGAACGTCCTGTACAGAGTTCAATAAACTCAGCAAATTAAGTTTCTAAAGAAACATGACCAGCATATTAGCAGACTTCCCAGCATGCATTGTGTGAGAGTTACACTCTCCTGAGACCCTTCTTCTTTGTAGTTTGAAGAAAACATATATCGTTAGCCTCATAGCATAATTGCCTAAGTCATATTTCAAGGTTTCCAGAAAAGATGAAAAGACAGATTTTTCAGCAAACATGTAAAACTTTTTATTTAAACTGTAGTACTAAGTTCAACCAGATATGTGAACAAGTGTGCAAAAAAAAAAGACAACAAAAATTGATGAATCAGCAGTCTTAGGAGAGTAGAGTTAGACAGATATCACAACTTGGCCAAAATATGACTTAGGCAATTATGCTATTAGGCTAACGATATGATGAAAACTTCCTGTGTGTCTTTAATACATTTTAAGATGTGCCATGGTTGCTTGTTTTCACAATAATGAAAACACAGTGAAGTTTAGGGCTGCATGATATGGTTAAAAAAAAAGTCATATTGCAATTATTTTTGACTGAAAGTGCAGTGTGCAATACGATTAGTGAGAAAGATCATTTTTGCATTACAAATTTGATTTTTACTGAGAAAAAAAAAGACTATTAAAATCATGATAATGTGACATTTGTTGAGGATTTTTAGATCAGGGCATCTCTGCAGCATTACTGCACCACATTATAATGCTGTTTTCTCATGCATTTTTACTTTTTCCAAAAATTTGTCCCTGGTTCTGCGATTTGGATATTGCACTTGTCCATACTGCATTTTTAATAATATTGCAATTAACTGTGCAGCCCTAATGAAGGTTAGTGTTGAATTTAATTGTTTGTCTGTGTGACTGAAGCGCTGTTGGTTCAATTTAATATCTTAAACTGATTGAACATGTTTTCTCAAGTACAGCTGAATTAATCTTAAAAGTTTATCTGACTATAAAAGTTTGTGTATTTGTTTGTTGAATCATTATAAAATTATCTCAACTTGTCTTTTCAGATTCAGTCAACTTAAACTTTCCAGGCAGCCTGGACAAGTTAAAAGAAAAAAATGTTTATTTTTACAGTGTAATTTATCTGCTGGGTGGCTTGTGAGTTTCAATAAAGTTAATCTATAATTTACAGTAAATAGCAATTTATTACATTGATCTTTTGTATTTCAATCAATTTCGAGCTGAATATGCAAAATAGCCTAACTTAAGCTATCTAAAACATGTAGTAGAGTAAAAAGTACAATATTTGCTTCTGAAATGTAGTGGAGTAGTGGAAAGTACCAAAATATGGAAATACTCGAGTACAAGTACCTCAAAATTGTACTTAAGTACGCCTACAGTACTTAAGTCGCTATTGTTACTTTCCACCACTGCTCCTATGGAAACAAGAGGTCATTAAGAGTAGCAAATAGGGTAGACTGGGGACAGCTACAACAGGGGAAGGTTGCAACAAGTCCTATTCCTCCAATCAGAAACATGCTACAAGAGATGACGCTCATCCTGCACATGCTCAGTTAGACCCTCTGCTCACCAGGAAGAGAGAAGACACATTCAACATCTGCTGCTGCATTTATTGGGAAAAAAAAACAACTTGTTTCGGAGGTATGAAAGTTTTTTTTTTCATGAGTTATATTTGCGTCATTCTGTCTTGACCTTTTTTTTAATGAATTAATCAAAACTCACTTAGCTCGAATCCTTGACATGTTTCGAATGTGTCAAGGTGTTGCATGTGTTGTGTCATGACTGACGGAGAGGTTGCAACAACTGGAGTGTGACCAAAATTAGTTTTTAAAACAGATGCGGTTTTGTACAATACAAACATGTTTAATTTAAATCTGTTGCACTGCAAATTATTTGATTCCTCCTGTCTCACATTGAAATATAGAGAGACTGAATAGCTTCTGAATGTCTGCAGATTGACACAAAACTCAATCACTGTTATGTGATAATTAAATAATACTAAAGTATTGTACAAATAAATATTGTGATAATATTATTGTAAAACAATGCTTGTATATGCATATTTTCAGAATACTGTGCTTATTAAGACACAAAGCAAAAGTTATTTTGTGAAATTTAATGTATTTTTAATATGTTGCATCTGTCCCCATGGTTGTGGTCACCTGCAACATCTGATTTTTGTGAACAGAGCTGCAACGATTAATCGATTATTAAATTAATCACCAACTATTTTGATAACCAATTAACCAGTTTCAGTAAGTTTTTTTTAAGCCAAAAAGTCAAGATTATCTGATTTTAACTTCTTAAATGTGAATATTGTTTTTGGTTTTTTTTTATCTTTGGGTTGTGAGTAAAACAAGGCAACATCTTCTTAGGCTTTGCGAAACACTGATTGACATTTTTCACCAATTTCTGACATTTTAAAACAAGCAACTATTAATCAATTGATTGGGAAAATAATCAGTCGATTAATTGACTATTAATATAATCGTTAGTTGCAGCCCTGATTTTGGATGACATGTCATAGACCCACATAATCATCTTTAAATAGTACGCAAGTAGGCAGACTGATGCAGGTTCGTATATAAAGACATGGTCCGTGTAGTCTCTGCTTAACTAAATGCAAAAAGTGTTGCAACCATCCCCAGCCTCCCCTACCTACAGAAAACTTTTTAAAAAAATACAGAAAACATAAAGTCTGCATCTTATAATACATCACAATGTTGTCTTGTTTGTTTGTTTACAGTTATGAAATTGGACCATTGCCCAAAACTATCAGGGGCTCATTTAAATATGTTAATGAATCTAGACATTAACTTCATTATTTATCACAATGACACACTGTAGACGTGATCATTTCTACTTTCAGAGTAAATTAGACCAGGCGGAGGAGAAAATGCCGATGGGATCTAGTTTTCCCAGAGGGAGAGCCGTCATTACAGAACTTACCGTGGGATGCTCGCAGTCAGGCTTCAGTTGAAAGTCAAACGCACGCTGAAAGACATACATTTCATTGCTGAGTTGTAGATTATCCGTGTGTTTTCCTGGGTTTGATGGTGGGCTTTAATTCCCTGTCCCTCGCTGAGTGGAGGAGAGCAGCTCCTCATCTTTCACTGATCTCTAAACTCCGGAGTTTGTCGACGGGTTGGCTGGAAGTCACACCTCCTCCCCCACCTCCCCCTCCTCTCCTCCTCTCCTCCCCCCTCTGCAGCCCGGGCTGAAGCGGAGCGGCAGAGAGGCAGAGAGGCTGGACTGTCAGCTACTCAATACATGAAGCATATCAAAGACGGGAGGAGGTATGTGGAGACTGAGCTAATGTCTTTAACATATGGTACAGTCATTTATTCCCACAGTTTTTGTCCCAGTCACGGTAAAAAAAAAAAAAAAAGAAAGAAAACCTCAAAGGAATGTGCTTCACTTGTGACAAGATCTGAAACTATCACTGAAACATCATCTTTGGTATGTTTGGAGGAAATTAGACTCTATTTGTTAGCTATTCAGGCATTTAGCCAACTGTATTTCCTGTTTGGTCGTTTATCTTAACACACAGGAGTCAGGAATTGCTTCATTAACTTGTGACCCAGTTTACAGTAGGCCTGATTGATAAATATTGGGAAGAGTCAATTTGTGAATAAATGAATGTTCTTGGCAATTTTACTGCCATTTCTGCACCACATTACATTATCTTGACACGTGTTATTGAAAACATGTGGATAGATGAGATATAAATGCATTTAGACTGTGTTAACAGTGCGTTTTGTTGTTTTTCTTTGTTCTAACACACTATAGGACATTTTGGCTGACATCATAAATTAAACAAAATAAGTGCAATTAGGCGGAAATGACAGATTTTCGTTTTTTCCTCTCATCAGTAAAACAATATTATATATATTATATCTTTTTATTGCTTTGTAAAAGGTGTAATTCAGATATAAATCTTACATTTGCATAATTTCATACATAGTGTCTTTTATAATTTTTGGGGAGCCAAATAAAATCTCCTGTGACCCACCTGTGGGTCCTGACCCAGTCTCTGGGAATGACTGGGCTTGATAGTTTGGAAGCCCGTTTTGCCAACGTGATGGGGAAAAAAAAGACCCCGCAAGTCAATAGAAAGAGAAATTATCAAAAAATTCCCCCAAAATGACTTCTTTATCTCAAAATAATAGCTTAAAATCTCTGCGCACATACATACAGACTGAAAAACAACTTTGTTTCAAAAGCTGTGGAACTGTTAAACGCAAACTTCCCGTCAGGCTGACTGCTGATATCCTGTGCAGCAGTGTCAGGCATCACTTTAACCACTACCTGCAATAAACATCCCCCCCATGTAGATTTTATTTGTAATATGTGTGACCATAGCACCATTTGAGGGTGACACAACAACTACAATTTCATTGTACCTGCGCAGTGGCAGTGAAGTTCTTGAATCTTGAATCTTAATGTCTCAAAATAATGAGAAACGTTCTCAAAACTTTCTCATTAGATACTGTCTCATTATGTTGAGATGCTTACTCATTATTTTGAGATACTAAGTCAATTTTTCAAGGAAGTTTGTCATTATAATGACTTACAGGATTTATTTTATATGACATTGGTGGAAATGTGATAAAGAGATAGGATAGAAGGCTAGATATTACAGCAGGCAAGTCAAATAAATAGCTAAATCAAAGGAAGTAGGTAATAAATTAAATACAATAAAAAACTTGATTATAAATAAATTAACAATAAAATAAAAATTGAGAGTAGAGGACCATATTGTATAATGAAGTGCACAGTAATGTCATGCAAAGTTCAGACTTACGCGTCTTAAATATAGCTTTACATATTTGTTTAATAGCTTAAACAAAAGCCTATAGTCTGTAGGAACTGATTTTCCCAGCTGTGTTTCTGCTTGACGTGGACAAAAAAGAGAAAGGGCGAGCATACAGCATGCTGTAAGAGTTTAAGTTAGGATGACTGCAGCCCATCCTTTGTTCTGGTCCTTCTGACGTGACCTCATATCCAGGAAGGATGGGCAGGGCTGGTAGAAAGGAGAAGGACTCAGAGAGTCTGGGAGGCTGAGAGACAGATGATGATGACTCTTATGAAATGTGGTGAGGTGGGAAACTACACTGCCGAGATTTTAAGACCTTCCTGACTAAGACTAAACATAAAATGACCAGAATGTGACTAAAACAATAAACTTTATTTCTAAACAAAATCCATGAAGTCATGAGCATTGTGCACTGGATTTGTGTGCATGAATATGACTCAAGCACTAAGAATCTTATTGCTTTACTTTATACGTTGCCACACATTGAGCTGCTTGCGATTTTCCCCAAACGAAGCACATAGTGTACTGTGTCACAGACCAAATCATTAAATAGTAGATCTCTTCCAGTGTCTGTGGTTATTAACCCAGAGGAATGTTTTGTGTGGTTGAATAAACAGCTGTGGTCTGGCATCGGTCCATTAGCATTGTTACAGTCACAATTCTCAGTCATTTCCTGCAGGTCGCACTGTGCCAGCAGCAATGGGAAAATCTCAGGGAAAAAGCCAAATAGTTACTCTGGACCCGCAGCAAATCTGGGACCAATCACAGAGTGGGTCTACGTAAAGGCAGCTGGATTAACAGGCCGGGAACATGGGTTGGAAAAACCTTGGGTTTTTCAGCGAACTACAGTGATGTTGGGCTCACATCTGCATTTACATAAACTTTGAGCCAAATATGAAACCATCAGCAAGTACAAACCCATAATATGTGGTTTGAGTGAGTCTATGTCTATGTGTATTCATAGACTACTGAAGAGGAGCATGGGTGGAGGGTTTTTCACTTTTGCAGGACCACCCTCACTAAAATGTTACTTAGGCAACCACCTCTTTGGTTTAAGTGAGGCTGAATTTTCCTGTCATCTTAGTCTGCAGGACAGTAATTAAAGTTCTATATCGCTGCCATTTTCCAGCATCAAGAGCTGTATGTCGCCCCTAAATCATCAATACACCATATGTGTGATTTCCTGCCATTCTAATGCTATATCATTTAAGTATAAACCTACAAACCTATAAACCGCAGCCCCTCGTTTGAAACTACTGTACTATATAACCTTCCTTCCCTCAGGGTAGCTGGCCCCACAGCTGGTAAAACCATTCCTCAGGGAAAGTTTCCACTGCTCAACTACAGCCTTTCCCCTGGACCTTATACAGTATGCAGTATGTGTGACATTGTGAGCGGTTGGAAGAAGTATTCAGGTCCTTAACTTCAGAAAAAGTAGCAATACCACACTGTAAAACTGCAGAAAGTTAAACTAAAAGTCCTGCATTAAAAGTTTAAGCACAGAGAAGTATTAGAGCAGCAGTCAGCTTTGTACAATTAAAACTTAAACGTACTAATTATGCGCAGAATGTCCCCTCTCAGTGGTGTATAATTATATGTTCATTATTTATTTATTATAACTCACACATTAACATATAAGCAGCAGTTTAATGTTGCAGCTGGCAAGGTGGAGTTATAACTTGCACTGCACTACTTCATATACAGTTGGATATTTTAATCTGTAACAATGCGTCATGTTTCACAGGGTGATCATTCATTGCCAGGCGAAGCCAATGGGGATGGAGCTCCTGTCCGCAGCTAATCTCACATACGACAAGACCCTACTATTAGCCAGTATTGACTTTATGCTCAAGGACTTCTCGTGGTTGTGATGATTCATAATTTTTTAAAGAGCTAAATTATTGACTGCTCTGTTTCATACCGACTGCTGACTCCTCACTCATCTTAACCAGCCGGTAGGGGCCACAAGTCTTCAACAACTGCTGGGCTAAAAACAAGGCTCACCTTGTCTGTTGCAGGCCACATTTTGTCCTTCGTCGTGGCTCAAAAACTGAAATCCATTGAGAAGTTCGGTTTTACCTTAAACCGGCGCATCTGCAGATTAATACCCTAGCCAATATCCCAATAACGCTATATTACATGTATATTGAAGCGTTCAAGATCTGCTAGTGAGCAAATGTTAGTGCAGATTTCATTACAAAATTGACTGTAACTCACTTAATTCTGAATTTGCTTTGCTTTAAGCCTGAGAACTTGAACATGATAGTGGTTACTTGTTGGAATTAAATTCAGTCACTAAGTTCTATGCCAAAACATTAACTTTCTGAAGGAACATGCAAGCTCCAACCAACATCAAGTGTAAATTATTCAGCCTAGAATTTCAGCTTTTATGGGTTTCTCCAAAAATGTAGATTTCAATATCTATTATGTTGTTGTAAAGTCTTGTTTCCTTATTAAGTTTATACAGTTAGGCCAGGATGCTAGGTTACAATACCGTTACACCATTCTATGGCTCTTAAACAAAACTAAGACTATAGCTTACTGTGCAAAAACACTTTTTAACTTTGCGTACATTCAAAACTTAGAAACAAACAAATCATATCTCAGCTGGTTGCATCTGGCAGTTGTGGTAACATTGCAGCGGATATTTCACCATCTGTGGCCGGAGATCTGCACTCTACTGAGTGCGCTTCTCTAGTTATGCATGTAAAATATTTGTGTTAAGTAAATGTAGTGTAGAGTAAGTACAATATTTTTCTCTAAAATGTTTTCAGCAGTAGTATGAAAGTAGCATAAAATGGAAATAGTTACAACACTTGAGTAGATGTACTGAGTTACTTTCCACCACTGGACATTGTATTTTGACAGAAAAAATGAAATAATTAAATAGAGGTTAAATATGCAATTCTTGATACAGATATATACATATATATATATATATTTATTGTAAGTGTTTGTACAGGATCTGCTTACCGTCTGCAGATATGCAGTACTGTACATATGAAGCATTTAACTAAGTCTTGACTCATGGCATGAAGAAATCGGGATATTCATTATTAATCATAATGCAATATAAAAGCAGTGTGCTCTTACAAATGCCTACACACATAAAGTATTCTAAGGACATTCATAATTGATTATAATGCAGTTTATTTGACTGGTAACATGATAGCCTCTCATTCAAAGCAGAGAACTAATGGTTAAATGAGAATGGCCGGATAGGATAAAGATAAGGGCCCTGTGCTTTAGTACCATAAGCACATTACAAAACCTATTTGGCCGGCATCAGCGTAGCCATTACTTTGCCGGGGTTTGCCCTCTTCGAGCTCTCAACCCTTCATTAGAGTGCAAGAGCTGGGGTCAGAGCCGTGGGCAGTGGGCACATCCATGTGCAATTACATGACAACCCTGCCTTTAATTTCACTCTCGCCATTTTGAGGCAAAAACACACCCCGTGAGTCTGGGCTGCAAATCTGAGGCGGACTGTCCCCTCCTGCCCTGTGGCTTTGTGGCGGCAGTATTTCGAGGCACGGCGGTCTCTTGCATGCAACTTAACAGAACAAGGCCTCGGAGACGTTACTGAGGCATAATTTCAGCTGTGGCACAGTTTAGTCTAGGTTCTGCCAGCTTTGGAAGCCCACACAAACAGAAATAGGTCTTTAGTTCTGTCACTTCCTTTCGCTGCAGGGATATTTAGTGCTCTTACCTTTACTTCTTTCACCATTAAGTGCAGCGCTTTTAATTTTCCATTTCATTTGCTTCCAGCTGAGAGATTAATCTGATGGTTTTATTTGATTCTGCCAATGGCTCTGACTTCAATAATACTACAGTGGCTCCTCAACAGACTATGCAATGTCAAACTGCCTGCCATTACCATGCAAGCATAAATTTAATGGACTGAAATCACTTAACACTGAACATGGAAAAAAACCCAGAAGCCACAGTTTTTCTGTAGTAGACTCATTTTGAGGGCTTCCGTGATAATTGCACGGTTCTCAGCCGAGGTTACTGCCTGCTCCTCTGCATGTGAACGCATTTCAACAGGAACGCAATATTTTCCTCACCTCCATGTACATGCGTATGCAGCCAGCCTTTGCCAGAAAAATGGCTGTATACTGGAGGTCATCTGGGCAAGCAGCTAATTAAGACCCATATAGAGTGCTGCAGCTGTGACGTATTTTTGTAGGCCAACCCAGATGTTAGCCTCACTCTGGTTCTCTCTACAAAAAGCTAACAGGATTTTTTCCATTGGATTTTGGATTTGTGCAGAAAATAAGCTCTTTATGATAATTACAGGTTTTGTTCAGCAAGATGATCTTCACAAATGAACAACATTTTTATGATTTTTGAAGGGCAAATTCAATCGCCAAAGTAGTTGCATAACTTAGTGTCAACACCACTTAGTGACTAGTGTTTGGTGTCCATGACAACCACTGTAGTCTCTCGTAGCCAGTTGTTAGCAACCACCTTTCTTAAAGGGATAGTTCAGATTATTTGAAGTGGGGTATTATGAGGTACTTATCGATAGTCATTGTGCTACCAACAGTAGATGCTAGTTGTCAGAGAGGCGCACCAGCAGGGAAGATGATCAAGACCTGTTGTGTACAGGGTCAGACAAACAAAAAGTGTTATGCTATATTTAGAATATTTTCACCATTTGACTTTGCTGTCAGACAGCCTTCTCTGAGGGGAAACCACCGTCACATAAGCCAAATAGCGCTCTCTTCAAACCAACCAAGCTCCACAGGTGAAATGATTAATTTTACCTTGCAGAAGAAGTGAGCTGTTGGCCTACGAACTGGCTCAGTCTGTTAGTTAGTTTGTGTTATTGTGTGACATGGGTGAATTTAAAGCATTCTTTTAAAACACCAGGTCTCACAAACAAAAACAAACTTTTGATTGAGGCTGCAGTGGACCAGAGACTTAAGTGTTCTGCGAGATAAAGTTATTGATTTTGCCTATGGAGTTTAGTTGATTTGGAGAGAGTGGCAAGTTTGCTTGAATAACGGTGGTTTCCCATCAGAAAAGACTGTCTGCTCATGCCGCTCTCTATTTCTCCAAATTTGATGCCTAACCGGCATCTACTGTCGATAATACTCTGACTATCTTTAAGGACCTCATACAACCCCACTTCAAATAATCCAAACTGTCCCTTTAAGACATGCAAAAGCTTCAAAATTCACAAGTGTGGTATTTACTGACATGTTGTATGTTGTAGAACAGTATCTCTTGTCTAAACCACAGACCTTATTTCAGGCAAATAACAACAAAAAAAGAGAGATGTCTGTGGGTGTCATCCTCTGGCCATTGGCGTGTAGCCCCCAGCCAATAACAGCATGCAGGGTGTGAGGTTGGATTCTATAAAAAGGTAGTGACCATTGCTGTCTCAGCTGTAGAGAGAGAGAGATATACACAGATGCACGTACATAGGCGGAGCAGACTAAGGATTGCTTCAGTGCGTTGTGCTTCGTAACCACTGTGAAACATCAGAATCACTAACCCCGCTCCCACTCTTCATTCACTCTGTAGTTCTCTGGACCAGTGCTGCTGTCTCTCCCCTTCGCTTCTTGTGGAGCCAGGCAGGAAGAGACAACTTCGAATGGTTAGTTTACAAACAGCAACCAACAGATTTGCATAACTCACACGCTTATTTAGTTTTTTAGTTTTAGTTTAGTTTTAGTTTATTTGCACATTATATATCTATATACAACAATCATTAAAATAACAAAATTTAAAACATTGTCAGGAGAGGTTGGAAGCCAAGAAGGCTTATAAAAAATACCTCCCCTATAAAGCTAAACAATAGAAGAACTTCAAAGGTGTCAAGACTAAGTAGTAGTATAAAGCTGATTTATTTTATTTTAACCTATATTAGCTTTTTCTTAACCTAACAAAGTAGTTTTGGTGCCTAAAGCTAAACAAGCTGTGGCAGTTTCACAGCCTTAACCAGTCCAGTACACCTCTTGCTGGTACTCTACATGGATCATATATGTTGTCTTGGGTGGCACTGGAGAAGTCACCTATTCCATCATTTAGGTACGAAGATGTGTTACATTGGAAAACAAAATATAAAGTACAGTTTCATATAGTACCATCCAAACCAACACCACCGCTATGTTTTTGTGGTCCCACTATCTAATAAGGCCCTATTTATAAAGGTATTATATATTGTATATCATTATATATTACACTGACTTTTTAAATTTTTAATAAATGACTTTATTAATGCATAATAAATTATTAACTAATGCTTTATAGATCATTTGAGCTTTTGAAAAGGGTTTCTAGGTTGAAAAAATGATTTGAACCCAAAAGTTGTTGTTACTAATTATAAGTGATTATAAGTATTTGTAGAAGATTGATCATCAATTACTGAAGTCATTAGTTAAAATTTATAAACCCTTCATTAAGGGTGTCTAATTACAGAGTGGCCCAAAATGTCTGTGTGGTCATATTCAAATACAGTCACAGTCAAACTGGAGTGCTGTCCTAGTCTGACCTATTTATCATTAGCTACTGAAAGCACATTGTATCTATTTTTTATTGTAATATTACAATGTCCCATTGGTGTTAAGTAATTACTCTATTCTATCTGTCTGTCCATCTTTTCTGTTTTTTTGAAAACCCCCTTTCTTGGATTAGATCATTATCTTGAGTTCACACAAGCTAAAGGGAAGTAGTCAGTTCTCAGTAAAGTCTTTCTGTCTATTGGCTACTTCTTATAGCTGTACTCAGAAAAAGGAAGTGTTGGTCAGAGTGCTCCTGATGTTTAACACTTTGTTGACTTGATATTGACACTTTATTTTGGCCCTGATAGGCTGTCAGTCTAGTCTACCATGCTGCAGCTGCATTAGGTAGTGAGCCTAGTTCCTAGTTCCTTTCCTTTTTGTTGAGTCCAATTGCATTGGCCTTCCAGACAGTTAATGTGAGTATACAGCAATAGCCCATTTATCATGAGGTCGGGCAGTGCTTTTCTCTCTCAGGCCCATTAGGTGTACAGTACTCAGAGCTTGTTGTATTGATGTCCAGCAGTCACTGGTCATTGCCTGACTTACTACTGAATGGATGGCTATTACACTGTCATTAACCTAGAGAGGAGTGTGGAGTCTGGGTTCATATAAAACATCAAACATCACGATCTTACATGCATTATATTTATTGATCTTTCACTCATTTGCTATTGCCCACAAGTCCTCTCATCCTCTTGTTATATTACTTAAACCAAACAAACCCAGTGTATAATGCATAAACAAAGAAAGAAATGAGAAAAAACAACTGTAAAGGAAAATTGTATTGTTTTAAAACTGGATACTATTTTCATAGTTTTGGCAGTGAATCAAGCAGCTCAACTTTAACCTAATAATCTATATAGGTGGCAGTAGGTGGTAAACCTACACCTGCACTTTCACTTTAACTCCTCTGCAGTCTCTGCTGACTTTGAGAAAAACTGTATTGTTATTTTGACCTGCTAAAAAAGCTAATGTTGGCTGTGGGTGTCATCACCACGATGTAACCACAGGACAGTTAACATACACTCACATTTTAACTAAGATAAAAATTTGGAAGTTAGGATAGTTCCTCATTTTGTGTAATAAATGATTATTAATCATTAACTACCAAGAGTTCAGCTCTCATATTGCAGATGAGGAACTACTGAGGAGCCACATAAAATTGTTTACTTAGCCCTAAATGCCTCACAAATCAATGTTTCTGTTAGTCACTGCTGTTCATTTTTCATTAATTTTTAGTGCTATAACCATTAGAGCATACTTAAAACCAGTTATGTCTAAAATATAGCCCCCGTTAACATGTTTATATTGCTTATCTGCACAAGTCAGACAACATTAGTTTTATATAATAAGATTATCTAAAGTAGATGTTGTGTTGGATCAATGTCTTGTACCTCCATTTACGTCCACTGGACACAGAGTGTTGTAACAGCATGGTAGGTGTTGCTGTACAATATTACGCAATGTTTTTCTTTTCATTTTTCTGTGTGTGTGTGTTTACGTCTCATAGGGACGCAGTTACACTCAGAATAACATATATTTTACATTTGAGATCAAAGACTGACTCATGTCAAGACAGAGTCTTTGCTTCCTGGTTTGCTGGTTGAATCAATAAAACTGCTCTTTAGCAATGTAGGAAATGACTAAGATGCATGGTAAGTGTACAGGAAACCATTACAGCTTTCTTGATTAAATATAGGTCTACATTAGGCTATACTACGAGCTCCTGCTGTACATGTAAGAAACCAGGTTCCCTTTTTGCTGCTCACAAAAAACTGTTTTTTTTTTAATTCACATTTTAAACAGTCCAGGTGATGGATGCACAACATCCATGTCATTATATACCTCACATATCCACAGATTTTGATGGAGTTTAATTGAGCATGGAGTTAGCTCTTTAATTGTTTTTCACATGTAAAATCCCTATAAAACAAAGGAGATGTGCCACTCGGATGTGACAGCGTTGTAACACAAAGCACAAAGCACCTGATGCACAAGTTGGCACAGTCAGAATGGACTCTTTTAAAAAAATTCACATTTTCAACAGGAGACAGATCTGGACTGCATGCAGGCCCCCAAACTTGTTTACCATGAAGCCACACTGTTGTAACAAATGCAGATTGTGTCTTGGCATTGTCTGGCTGAAATAAGTAGGGATGTGTCTGCATAAGACATCATCTGGATGACGTGTAGTGTGTAGACGGGTAGTGCCATGGGCACTAACACACCCCCATATCGTCACATATGCTGGCTTTTGAAGTTAGTGCTGGCAACAATCTGGATGGTCCTTTTCCTCTTTAGCACGGATGTCATGATCATGATTTCTGAAAACAATCTGAAATGCGGACTTGTCAGACCGCAACTCACTTTTCCACTTTGTGTCAGTCCGTCTCAGATGAGCTTTTGCCCCAGAGAAGCGCAAAGCGTTTCTGAATTTTTTTGACACATGGCTTTCAATTTGCACGGTAGAGTCTTATCTTGCATTTGTAGATGTAGCGATGAACTTTGCTTACAGACCGGGGTTTTCCAAAGTGTTTGCAGAGCCCGTGTAGTATCCTGTATCTGTACAATTACGTGGTTTTTTGACTCTTTGCCCACGGAGGTTTCACAAAGTCTAGAGATTTCTAAAGTCAAAATAGTTAATGACTGCTAACAAATGTATGCCCCCCTTACACTTCTTCAGGGGCACACCTTACGGGATACAATGCTCTCCCCCGTGAGGGCTTCTCCTCTGTGGTAGGCACATGACTGTCACTGCCCCAATGTGAAGTGCTGCTAGAAAGACTTTGGATTGGTTCTGCTGAACAGGTTTTTTTTTTTTTTAACTTTAGTTGTTTCCACCTAGTTTTAGCAATTAAAGATGGGAGATTGTCCCTCAGTTTCTACTGAGCAAAGTGTTGAGAGACTGACTTGTGAGTCTACCATGAGAAAGGCTTTTTAACTTTTATACTGTAGTTTAGCAGAGCAGGTGCTTTGATTTTTGAGGGGAACCAATTCCCTCTTTTGAGGTGAAGATGTGTACAAAAATTGTCAGATGGTTTTGTTTCTTTACTCATATTTGCTGCAGCTGACCCGAGGATGACGTTTACAAAAGTAGTATGTATAACAGGACTTTTTTTTTCTTTTTGAAGTGTATTTAATTAATACAGGCAAGTAATAGACATAGCACTGATGACAGTATGAAAACATTACAATACAATTAGGAACTGTACAAATGACATTGTAGGATATTTAGAGTTATATTTAGTGCCACTCGTAACTAGAACAAACCTTTTCCCATTTCAGTTTCCCTTCTTTGTAATGGTTTGTAGAACTAATCTGAACTTAAGTTCCTTAAAAAATACATTGCAAAGCTAGTTTCTTTTGGGAAAAAAAAGGAGCTACGGACAAAAGCAGAACTACAAAAACCCCAATTTATTTAGTTTATCCCTTTCGACTCTGATCGTCAAATGTTTTTTTTAAACACACCTATTACTTAAAGTGCCATCCAGTGTAAAAGGTTTACAGGGATTTATTGGTTGAATATGGCGGGAATGGAATATAATATTCAAAAGTATGTTGTCATTGGGTGTGTTTTCTTGCGAGTTTTTGCGGCAGCTGTAGTTTCTCCTCTTCCACACTTGGAAGTGAAGGATGAGACGAGGCGTTTACAGTCGGCATGCTCACTGCTCAATGCTGCGAGCCTGAATCCTGCTCACTGGTCCCTAAATTGTTTTCAGATTCATTCATTTAAATTATCATCACAAAGAAAATATTTATTTATTTATTTTTACAAAAGGCTTCATAGTTCAATGAATAATATTTTAATTTTTAAATCTAAAATCTTTCTAATACATTTCTTTCATATATAGTGTAATAGTGTAAAGAAAGATTGTCAAATTATTCCAGAGGTGCAACTCTGATTATTGAATACTTACAGCCTTAAAAATTACAGTCATTGCTTATGTTTCAGCTCAGTTCATTTTTACGCCAGTGAGATGACTTAGAGAAAAACTAAACAAGGTTGCATTAACGTCTAAAGTTAGGCCGCTTGCGTGTGCTGACACGCGGAAATGTCATGTAAACAAGTATTTAGACCGCTGTAAACTCTCTTATCTGACAATCAGGTGTTGTTCTGAGGTCTTCAGCTGCCCTTGAGTGCTTTGTGAGTGTGTTTTGTTCCCAGCAAGAAGTTGATCATGAGGAAGATGAAAATGTCCATTTGTATTCTTTGAAAAATCCAATTTTAGCCACGCCATAAAATTAGGCCTGAAACAGAACATTACCTCACGCAGTATTGTCAGATGTTGTGGCTCCATCACTTCATTGTTAAAAATAGATATGAATAAACTATAAAAGCAGAATCACTCCTTATGGAGACATTCACTTTATTGTGATATTTTCTTGTAGGTGTCCACCTATTGTAGCTTACGTCCTGAGGGATTTCTCATGATTTAGAGACGCTTAATGGGCAGCAGACCTCACAGGTAAAGATGCTTTTGCATAGTAAAACTGTCCAGCTGTGCATTTCCTTCCCAAACTGTATACATATTTCATTAGAGGCTGTATGACTGGTGCCTTCCTGACCCTGGCCCTCTCAGAACACACACACATACACACACACACACACACACACACCACTTTATTTCAGTCTGCCATTGGCGACTGTCTCAGAGTCAGAATGATCGTCTGGAGCCGACGAACAAAAGACTGAGAGGGCAGCTGACAAACTATTTGACTCTCTGCAGCTGAGAGTGATGCAGTCCTGGAAGTGAGCTTCTCATAATGTGTCTGATGTGTTAAGGAAGGAAAAGGTTGTACGTATTACACAGTAACCTCTGATGTCTATTAATATAATGAATATGCGAATTTAAAAAGCCACAGGATCCAGGAACTTTAAACATGTTTCCTAAGAATTTAATCTCTTACTGGTCTCTGCTGCAAGGTGTTTCATGTTCACTTACAGACAGCTACTAATGTTGTCAATTATTTTAAGTTAATTCACTTTTCTATCAGTGTTTTTAATAGTTAATAATTATGTGAAAATTAACTTGTGGCTGCCTTTAAAGGTGCTATCTGTGTTCTATGCTTAATACAACGGTATCACAGTCTGTCAAACTCTTCCAATAGTAATAGTAGTTTGTTATCACTTTGGTGGACTTCTCTAAAGCTGACGTCAAACAAAAGACAAAAAAGAGAAACGTGAACATTGCGTGCTTCACATTCACTGTCTATCTCAATCACACGCAACACTGACATGGAAAGACCGAGCTTCTCTTTAAGTTCGAATTGTCATTTATTTTAACGGAACTCACAAAGAAAGTTTCAGAATAATAATAATTTTATTTATATACCAGTTTTCAAAACAGCAGTTACAAAGTGCTTTACAGTTAATGAAGCAAGCAAATAAAAACAATAAAATCAATATAATGAAGGAAGAAGTGCAAGTAGACAGAATAAAAGTAAACAATTTATTTATAAAGACAGATTTTAAAAAAGCCCAAATTTATAAAAACCTGTGGCACAGACTTAGCTGTCCTGACACCAAAGGGGAGGCAGAGGACGAAAGAAAAGTCTCATCTGTCTGCTGGCATTACTCTTCAAGATTGTAGAATTTGTTGCTTAGTGATCACAGAAAACAAGTATTAGTCCCCTGCTCATCCACAGTTGATGATCCACTGCAGATATGTAATTGACCCTTTGCTAAGCCCCTCCTGCGAACGGTAACTGTCCAATCATAGATAGACGTAAGACAATAACTGAGGCTTAAAGATAAGGATAGTCAGTGTCTCATGAGTTTGGAGGCTGGTGTCTTTTTTTGTAGTCTTTTAGAAACATAAATCACAAGAGCACACATTGAGGGGAATGGATTAAACTTTATCTGTTCTAACGTAAGCTGCGAACATTAGCATGTCCCGCTAACTAACGCTAGCGAGCTGCAGTAACATTGCCTTCAGCCAAACTTATGTTAGATGCTGCTGCGTTTGCCAAACTCATGGCACATTCCCAGGGTTTAAATTGGGAATTGTTATGTCGGGGGTGTGAGGAGAAGGATGTGGGCTGGTGCAGAATCAAAGTGATGGCGGTCCAGCTGGTCTGGCAGGGTGATTGTTTCAAGGGCCGCTGCACTAAATCTAATCCCTGCACTTCCTTCTGCCACGTTAACAAGTGTATTTAAGTCCTCTATTGTATACATACACGTATTTTATTTCACCAGCCGATGTTTGCTGGGATGTAGCTTTAGCCTCCTAGTCTTTTAGCATTAATCATTAAGTAATTTTACATATTAAATTTTATTTAATACTCATTCACAGGATTCTCATTTGATAATGTGTCACGTGCAAACTTTAAAAAGTCAGCAGGAGATGGACTTCTCAGCTGACTCAAGGAGCTATCAGCATTAGCTTACATTAGCTAGCTACGCTTATGAAATCTGCTTGTGAGAGTCATCGTTTTCGCCGACAGAATTCATGGTCGTCAGCCAGAAATGAAGCTGCTTTGTGAAATCAAAGACCAAAAATTGCTCCCAAGTTTGATGCTAAATCTGCCACCGTTCTCACTGTAAAGGGCATGTGTGCAGTGCGAGAATGGAAAGCTTGACAGGCGTAGCAACAGAAACGAAGGAGTGCAGGGCTTAGTGAACAGAGAGGTTTGGAGAAGCCTCATGAGAGCAGTGCCACGTGAGTTGACTGGCGCACCTGTTGCTTGTTATCTGTTGCGAGCAGGAACCCCTCCTCTTTCACTCGGCGTGCAGCATGCAGCATTGCACAACATAACAGAAACCTGCCTCTCTGTTACCAAGCTGCTTTTAAAGTAAAGTCACGGCGAAACAAAGAAGTTTGCTTGTCAGGAAAAGATGTCATGAGGAGCAGGAGGATAATTCAGCACAAGTTCTCCTCAACAAGTGACACTCATTTTAAGGTGGACACAAACAGATTTATGAGGGCTGCTGCTGCTGCTTGCCTCGGTCAAACACCGTGGGTAACAAGCCATTAATACAGCCTGTCAGCACACGCTTTTCTATTGCTGTGGAAGATGCAGAACATGAAGTGTTTGCACAGCAGCTGAAGAGAAAGTTCACAAAGGACTGTTCATCATTTGTCGAGGTGCTCGACCACACATATATGCCCCAGTGACATATATTTCCCAAAATGAAACATCCTCTATGGTTCTTTGTTACTCATAACAACCTGGACTGCATCAGTGATGACACACAGACTGGACTCTTTGTCCCTGCTCTCCTTTGAAAGAGAACTGACTGAATCATTGGATTAATTGATTAATTAATTTCAGTGTTCAACAGCAAGCCACGTCATCCCCTGCTATAATCATCAAAAGTAAGCTCATTTTCTATTTTGGACTTTATTAGCATACTGTGTGTTTCAATTTTATTGTGTACTGGCTATAGTTTTTTGTTGGGTGTACAATTGGATTTTTTGCTGATGTTGCTGCATCTGCTGTGTGTGGTGTGTGGTGTGGTCTATGAGGCAATGCCAGGCTATATTCAAATGACATTTCTTACTTTACTGAGAATGTTTGTTCTGGTGTGACTCTATCTCTACGCTTAATCCTGTTGCATCTGTCAGCTGTGTGCGTGTGTGTGAATATGTGGCCGCTGGGCCAGCTTTGCGATGCTGTTTATATTTGTCTCAGTGCCTGTAACTTGACGTATAAAGCTTGTATGATTGAACTGTGGTGCATCCAGGCAAGTATAGTTGTAGTGGTTTTGTTTAACCACCCCGTCCTCACCAGAAAAAATTTGTGTGTGGTTAAAAATGCGAGCAGTTTATTCCAACTGTTATGTCTGTTTATTATTAGGCAGCCCCCTCTAGGGACATAATAAGTATGACAGGAGAAAGATAAGGAGCAAGAAATTCTGCATTTGGAGAAGGTTTCACCCAGGAAACTGGAGATTGAGTCCTGTGTGAAACAAGTCAGTTAAAGTTTTGAGTAACTTAAAATAAAGTGGTTATTTAAACCCAAACCACAATCTTTACCTAACCCTAACCAAGTAGTGTTTGTGCGTAAACCTAAGCAAACTGCGACCCTTTTCCAATATAACCAACATGTGGAATGTCACGTGAGTTATGTTGTTGTGCGAGTGCATCACCTCCATCGTGTGACATATGTAACATAGTTATTTTAACCCAAACCAGAATTGTTTCCTAAACCTAACCAAGTAATTTTTGTGCCTAAATCTAGGCAGACTGCAACCGTTTTACAATATAAACCATGTGTGTCTTGCCGGACCTTAACTATGTTACAGAAAAAAAAAACTGACTGTTTTGTCACTATTGTACTTCACTACCATCTACTGGATTTTGAGATTTTGTTCGGCTAGGGCCAAATGTCTGCAGTATTAACAAAAATAAAAAATAATATAATAAATAATCCTGCTGACAAACAGACAAACAAACAGCCCTGAAAACATAACCTCCATGGTGGAGGTAATTAACAGCCAACTCTGCTGTTTCCTTCAGCCCTGCAGACTTTTTAAAATGTCTCTCAGCTCATTGTTTTTGTTTTACAACCAGAAACTTTATTGTTTTGGTTCACTTGTGCTGCTCTCATCAGCATCATTTTCAGCTACGCAGCAGGCAGCCGTTTTCAGTAAAGACAAAGTTAGCGGCTACATAGTGAAGCATAGTGGAGCATTCAGCAGCTAATGCATCAGATATTTCCCTCAGGAGTTGGTGGAGACCAAAGAGAGCTAAAAGGAGAGTTAACGATGGACTTACATTCATCAAGTGGCCAAATAACACAACTCCGCATGAATGATGATGTAACATATCAGCTGGATGTGTAAATATTTAACTGTTTGGTAACATGTTTGCCAAGTTAACTTTTTAGGTGGTAATATGCTTCATTGTTCATTCATTGGTTATTTATTTTAGCCTCTTTTGAGGTGCATGTATGTATTTATTTACCAGTTTTTAAAAAGGAAGTGTTTGAAGTGAAGTTAGTGCACATTTCCCCGTGCTCTAAAGGGAATGTATGACCTCTATTTTTATATAACCACTGTCCAATTCAGTACAAATGTATTAATTTAATAATAACACAGAGATAAAGTCTTCTATCAGCACTGAAATATTTGGAGCAGCTGGCGTGGATATCAGTAATCTACTCTCTGGTTATGTCATACATATTGTTCCTTGTGTTTGAGATCTTGTCACCGGCGAGCTGTTGCTTTCTCAAGGCCCTTTGTTTGGAAGGTGTTTCCTCATTGGCCCCTCAGAAACCCCACAGAGAACATCAGACCGTGTTACCCTCGACAGTCCCTGTGGCCTAACTTGTAGCTGCATTGTGTTGTTGCATTGTCACACGGCTTCCTCAGAGGATGTCCCATTAGAAGTGCTTTGTGTATGCAAGCATAACACGCACATACACACACACACACACACACACTCAGACATACACAGTGAGGGCCGACGCAGGCCTTAGAGGATCGTCAGGGTAATAACAGAGAGAGGAACCCAGAAAGGACTGCAGGTTAATGGGTCAGGAAGTCACACCTCAGGAGGGTTGGGGTTCAGGAAGTCATGTACACACAGACACACGTTTTATACTTTGTCTTGTGGGTGTAAATTTTCCACCACTAAATGTCTGTCCTTGACTCATACTCCACTAACTCCAACTGACGACCGAGAGTAGCAGACACAAGCTCACAGCAGGCTGCTTTATTTCCATCGAGAGTGTGTTTGTGGTGAGATACCATCAGTTAATTTCTCTGAATGACATATTTATTCAGGTCAAGCTCTTGTTGCACAAGGTAGACAAAGTAAGACCTGACTTTTCTTAAGATGTTATCTAAATATTATTGTGTAGTTTAATACTCATTTTTTATATTTATGTCAAACAGTGGAAGAATTAATGATGTCTGAATTCTATTTAGCTGCTTCAGTTTCAGGTTCCTGGTATTGTTTATGCTGTCACACTGTCATCATGGCTTACTGGTGCACATGAATAGAATGAGGCTATTGTTAATGTTATTAGTAACACCTGTGCTTTTCCTGTCGTGACAGGTAAAAATATCTGATTTGAAAAAGGCCTATTATCTATCCTCACAGATCACAGAATCTGATTTTGAAAAATAATGTTAACTGTTTCCTGCAAAGTGCTTGTGGATGCATTATCCTGTCGTAGTCCATGAAAAAATATGATAAATTTGAAGGATAAACATACTTATCCTGACATGACTGTGTGGCTTCACCTCAGCTCAACTAAAACTTTAGAGAAGCTGCTGAACATTACTTGCCATTGCAAAGTAACAGCATTAGAGCTGCAACAATAAATCGATTAGTTGTCAGCTATTAAATTAATCAGCAACTATTACTTTTAGTGATATTTAAAGAAAAATACAGCACCGTGCAAACGTTTTAGGCAGGTGTGAAGAAATGCGGTAAAGTTAGAATGCTTTCATTCTAACTCTTTAACTCTTTTCATTCTAAATCTTTATTTTTATTGATTTACAAATTGCAAAGTCAGGAAACAGAAGAAAAATCTAAATCAAATCAGTAATTGGTGTGACCGCCTTTGCCTTCAAAACAGCATCAATTCTTCTAGGTACACTTGCACAAAGTCAGAGATTTTGTAGGATCATAGTCAGGTGTATGATTAACCAGTTATACCAAACAGGTGCTAATGATCATCAATTTTCACATGTGGGTTGAAACACAGTCATTAACTGAAACAGAAACAGATGTGTAGGAGGCTTGAAACTGCGTGAGGAACAGCCAAACTTTGCTACCAAGGTGAGTTGTGGAAGAGTTTCATGTCACAAGGTCAGACACCATGGCAAGACTGAGCACAGCAACAAGACACAAGGTAGTTATTCTGCATCAGCGAGGTCTCTCCCAGGCAAAGATTTCAAAGCAGACTGGGGTTTCAAGATGTGCTGTTCAAGCTCTTTTGAAGGAGCACAAAGAAACAGGCAACGCTGAGGACCGTAGACGCAGAGGTCGGCCAAGGAGACTTAGTGCAACAGATGAAGGACTCATTATGCTTACTTCCTTCAAAATCAGAAGATGTCCAGCAGTGCCATCGGTTCAGAACTAGCAGAAACCAGTGGGACCCTGGTACACCCATCTACTGTCTGGAGAAGTCTGGCCAGAAGTGGTCTTCATGGAAGAATTGCGGCCAAAAAGCCATACCTCCAATGAGGAAACAAGGCCAAGTGACTGAACTATGCACGAAAACAGAGGAACTGGGGTGCAGAAAAATGGCAGCAGGTGCTCTGGACCGATGAGTCAAAATTTTAAATATTTGGCTGTAGCAGAAGGCAGTTTGTTTGCTAAAGGGCCTGGAGAGCGGTACAATAATGAGTGTCTGCAGGCCACAGTGAAGCATGGTGGAGGTTCCTTGCAAGTTTGGGGCTGCATTTCTGCAAATGGAGTTGGGGATTTGGTCGAGATTAATGGAGTCCTCAGTGCTGAGAAACACAGGCAGATACATATCCATCATGCAGTACCATCAGGGAGGCGTCTGATTGGCCCCAAATTTATTCTGCAGCAGGACAACAACCCCAAACATACAGCCAACGTCATTAGGAACCATCTTCAGCGTAAAGAAGAACAAGGAGTTCTGAGAGTGATGGTATGGCCCCCACAGAGCCCTGATCTCAACATCATTGAGTCTGTCTGGGATTGCATGAAGAGACAGAAGGATCTGAGGCAGCCGACATCCACAGAAGATCTGTGATTAGTTCTCCAAGATGTCTGGAACAACCTAACTGCCAAGTTCCTTCAAAAACTGTGTGCAAGTGTACCGAGAAGAATTGATGCTGTTTTGAAGGCAAAGGGTGGTCACACCAAAGACTGATTTGATTTGATATAGATTTTTCTTCTGTTTGCTCACTTTGCAATTTGTAAATTGATAAAAAAAAAAGTTATTAATTGTTAGTCGCAGCCCTAAATGGAACATAAAATAACATAAAATAGTATATTTCTTCTCTTAAAACAGTCCAAAACTAATATAACTATAAAATAGGCTATATGGAAAAATGTCCAGTATTGAAAGTTAGCATGCATAAATTCTATGCATCCATCAGGGCATTTATGCTGAATCTTTTTTTACACATTTACTTTTTTTTTTTTTTTTAACACCTTTTTTTTTTTTACTGAATGTTTATTTACACGACCAGTGCCTTATAGGTTTTATCCTGTGAATCCAGAGTTTTCTTATTTTGTCTAATGTCTTTGTCCTAACTACCTAGCTGCCTATCTAACCCAATATGGACTAGTGGAAGTAAAGAGATAAAAACAAGATTCTGTGCAGAGAAAGTACTGACAGCTGCTGATTCTGGGTGGATATTTATCTGAACGTGACGCATCATTGATAACATGTTGCGCAAAACACCAAAGTGGTAATTGGCCGGTGCATGCTATGATGAGTCATCATCAGCTGAGCTTGTCGCAGATTGAAAGATATCCTGATTATATGGATAACATAATTAATTGAGCTGCAATATTATTTCCACATAACTTTTAGATTTTGATGTAGAAAATGTACTACATCTTAATCTAAACACTAGTACTCACATACAGTGATGGAGAGTATCTAAGTACATTAACTTAAGTACTGTATTTGAGACATGTTATACCTACACTCTATTTAGAGGAAAATATTGTGCCTTTTTTTCTTCACTACATTTTTTTCAGTTACCTTTCAGATCAAGATTTTATGTTATTATTTTTACGTGATCAGTTTATAAAATATATATTAGTATATAAAGATAGATCTGCCTTGACAACCTCAAAATGCTGCTTACACATTAATGTTTCAGTAATAATGCAATCATATATTATATTAATAGACCTATATGATAAATACAGCAGTCTGAGAATCTTCATTAGAAAACTTTTACTTTTGTTACTTTATGGATATTTTGATGCGAAGGCTTTTGTACTTTTATTAAAATTTTGAATGCAGGACATATACTTGGAGTTGTAATATTTTTAGACGGCAGTATTGCTACTTCAACTTAAATAAATGTTCTCAATACGTGTGTCACCACTGCATGTATACGCGTAGGCAGCCCTCTCAAAAAAAAAGTTTCTGCCTGTGTGAGTAACTTCCAATAATGCAAGAGAATTGAGTCAACCTTTACCTAAAATACATTTTGAGCATCACCTGAGCCCCAAGTCAGTGCTTTTTGAATTAGTCATTTCCTGTCAGTAGGTTATTGAGGCATTTACAGTAGTTTGTGTTAGTTAATAATTTAATGAGG
Source organism: Lutjanus argentimaculatus (assembly GCA_034769285.1). Lineage (NCBI taxonomy): Eukaryota > Metazoa > Chordata > Actinopteri > Lutjaniformes > Lutjanidae > Lutjanus > Lutjanus argentimaculatus. Next base: position 34,945,636 of record JAWZSL010000005.1, on the reverse strand, counting down.
TCAAATGACATAAATTGATCCATCAGATCCACACATGGCTTCAGACCCCTTTTAAAATAACACTTTAAGCCCAAACAGTGTCTGACGGCCTTAACAAGTTACCCCAGAAAGAAATTCTGCTGCAAGAATTTGAAATCATTTAAAATCTAAGCTAGTACATCTTGTGACATTTCATGAGTCACTGCACAGTCCATTACTGTAGGTGCACACTTTATCTCAACAACCAGTCATCACGTCAGTAAACTTTGTGCAGAGGAATAAGTGAAACCATCAGGAAGCAGCTGCTGCAGACCGTCTCTGCCCCACATGAAAGGATGTGGTTTGAGCTGTATGTGTCCTATAAAAAGCTTCCACCACAGTCTCTTTATTTTACAATCTTCTTCCATGCTTGTATTATTTTACCAACATTTTAAAATAACTAAAGATGAAAGCACTTCCATATTTTTGGTGACACATTGATGCTGCTTGAAATTATTAATCACAGCTGAAATAACTACCACTGTATTTCACATTGAGGGTCTGACGCCAAATTAATTTTGACTTGCCATGGTGTAGGAGTCAAACTTAAATCTTTAGCGCCCTCCAGAGGGACAAAGCCATGTCAGGATGGAAGGGACGTTTCAAACAGCCAATGAGATTCTATTATTTTAAGGAGCCACTGGGTGGAAAGTCATTTAAAATGATGAAAGAGTCAGAAATTGCAGTTTTTAATGTGCTAATCTTATATTCAGACATTGATCCTATTTATCAAATACCACATGTATACTCAGACAAACATATGATTGGGATATTCTTCTCATATTTGGATATACAGGGTCAGTTACAGTACCTCTTATTCTCCACTAGAGGTCAGGGTAAAGAAACAAGACGAGCACTGTACTCCACTGTATGAAGCACAGCCAATGAAATTAGCACTTAAAGTCATGAAAAGGCTTTTGTGAGAAAACAAGTTGAGTGTTGTAACCAAATACTGGAGGGAAAAGCTCTTTGTGGTGCTCATGTGTTTAAAAGACACATAAACTCAGTCAATAACAAAACTGCACCGCTGTGACTGATCTGACTGTAAAGATTTGACAGATACAACTATAACAGGGTCAATAAAATCAGTCAAGAGTGGATGAGTCTCATTATTGTTGAATTATTTATTGCTCCATTAATCCACCTCTTTAAAACACGTTTAAAGATTGTGATGCTTTCAATTTGATATGCATCTTTTGTGGAAGAAAAAAAATATCCTGAATTTGCCTTGTTATTAATATCCTTCAGCTTTATTCTGTACTTACTGTATCAGTCTTCTTAAAACAGGTTTGTTCCTGCAGTCATACATAGCTTGTATACAGTATATTGTTAGAGTATTTCAATTTAAACATTTGCTTGATTTTTTTCTTCACTAAGATTCATGCTCACCTTGTAACACTGAGTTTTCATTATGATAAGTTTTATTTTGATTCTCTGACACTTTAATCATATCAGACCCATCACAACTTCCTCTCCGTCTGCGCTGTGTGTGTGTGTTATCATTAATAATTAATAACAAATATATACCTCATACATAGCCTACTATTAGTGACACAAATGCAGACTTGACCTTAGCAGGGATTTATGCTGTTATGCGACCTAACAGCACAGTAAAAGCTACCTGACCATTAGTCTCCAGCTGAGGAGCTGGCTCCTTCCCTCTCTCTCTCTCTCTCTGCGTGTGTGTGTGTGTGTCTGCCTGTCTGTGTGTGTGTGTGTGTGTGTGTGTGTGTATAAATGAACAATATACAGCAGTGGCAGGTAGTGTAAAGTACCTACTTTAACAAACCTACACTTGATTTAATGTATGAACCTTTTATGGAAACATAGACATTTAAGCCACTTAAAATTATATCACCATATCATTTATAATCATGGCATCAAAATTTAGAACAGAAAGCTAATAACGTCCCACCGCTGCTGTGTTCTTAAGATGTTAAATATGTTAATTACTTTTATAATAGTTAAACTTATCCATTAATGCTGAAATAATCAGGCTCCTCATCTGCTCAGAGACTTGGTACCTCTCAGGCAGGTGTGGAAGTACCAGTATTGACGTTGTATTTAAAAAATATTAATATCATGTTGATAATACACTACATATGCTCTTAAATAATTTCTGTTTATTTCTGTTCTTGCTTGTCTTTCTCTCCCATCACCCCACAAACACACCTTTTCACTATCGATAAAGTGTAATTGGATTTTTTGTACACTTTTTTTTGCAGTTATGGTTACACGCTCTCGCTACCTCCCTGCACTTGTGCTTTGAGGGGAATTCATTTAAGAATAGAATAGAATAGAATATACAAAATAGATGCATTTGACTAAGTGGAAGTAACTAATTACAGCTACTCATGTTACTGTAACTAAGTCATTTTTGGGGGTACTTTTATGGGTCTGTAATTTTACTCTTAACTTGACGTTAGAGTCAGTAGGATTTGTCCGAGCAGTTCCTAAACGCATCACGACGTCAAATACCAACATTCTTGGTTGGTGAAACATCGCGAGCACAACAAAACAATGAGAAAAAAAAAAAATTAAAGAAATACAGGCAGAGAGCAGACACAACCACACACTTCTAGTGGGTCATAAGTGATGATTGAAAGGGATACGCTGTTTTCTTTTTGGAAATTGTTGCAGATTATACCTTTTTAAAAATGCATTACATTATTTAATCTACTTCCCTGTATTTAAAATCACGATTCACTACTGACAGGCCTACACTTTTAACCTTCCATCTGCATTTTTGCAGTAATAAGGCTGTCAAATCACGGGTAAATGAAAACCATGACACATGGATGGAAAAAGTGCTGCAGTAGGCACAAGTTTAGAGAGGTGAATATAACCACAGACCACAAACAGCGCAGGAGTTGGGAGTTAGACTGAACATTTGGAGAAGCAGAAACCCCTTTTGACTGAATGCCTGCTCACTGATAATACATCAACGGTTAAAAAAGTAACTAACACTGAGTAGAGTTGGGCGATGGAATAAGGATTTATTTCAACCAAACCAGAGTGATGATTGCTGGGACAGCAAGATGACTAACAAAGATGGTTTTGGTGAGTTATACATGCTCGTCTGTCTAGTTTGGCTGAAATGTGTTTTATGAGGAGTTAACAAGCCAGTTAAGCTCGTTTTAGTTCAGTAAAATGGAGAAGCTTGAATTCAGAATTCATTTTTCTGTTTAATAAGGAAAATAGCTGTGAGACTGTAGTTTTTGAGAAGAATACTTTGTACTTTTATCTAAGTATTTTTTTAACACCAGTAGTTTTACTTGTATTTAAGTAACAGGCTATAACAGTACTTCTGCTTGAGTACAGATTTTCAGAACTTTATCTGTGCAACTCCTCTCTCATGGATCAAAGTCACTTTGAAAAAAAAGTATCAGTCATGTTGTCATGAATGAATCTGGTGCTTATTGTAATTTTATTGTATCATTGTTTATGTTTTGTGACGCTTTGTTTTTATTTTTATATTTTTTTTTGTTGAGTTATCGTGATTTTAAAGACCATCCAGGGACCGCTATCAAAAACTAGCTTAGGATATAAATGCTGTGGTATTGGTCCATGATATATACTTGTTCCTGTCAAAATAAACATTGAATAAATAAATAAGCTAAATATTAATGACTCTTAAACTGATGTGAGCTACGCTATATGTACCAGAAAATAAAACCACTACCTACAACAAGGATAGACGCTCATATTTTTAAGCACTGGCTCCACTGGTGGCCATGTACGTTTTTGGTGGCATAAATGTAAACTTTTGTGAAAAGAGAGAGAGAGAAGGTGATTTAACTCAACTTAACACAGCCCTCCTTAACTGTGAAACTCGTCCACTTTTCCCATGAGTTGTGATGTGGTTGTTTCTGTTGAAAGACAGCTGGATTTCTCTGCTAGTTGATGGAACTGGCACCACACACCACAGTTTATTACGTCCTTACCTGTGTCATATTCTAGCCACTTAAACTTCCTGCATTCACTCATGAATTTTTGTTGCTGTTTCGTTTTTCATATCATACGTATGTGTTTCTGGTTCTTCTGTAAGGGCCGCGTTAGCAGCATAGTGGTAGCTAGCCAGCGAAGAGTACTGTTTGCTGGTTTTTTTTTAGAATGTTTAACAAAAAGGCGTGAAGGAATCCGCCTACATAGACGAACATATATAGAAAATTTGGTGGCCACAGAGTTTTTTGTGGACTATGGGCCATTGGGACCAATTTGACTGAATATGGCACCGTCTCAGTTTTGGGTGGTTTGGATCCTGTGTTGGTGTTATTTTTTTATGTTACTTGTTGGGTTATTTAAACTAAAATCTGGTGTAGTTGCAAGCTGTTATAACCTCTTATTAAATGCCACTATTTGTTACTGATTGTTAATAATATGTGGTGTTTTTAATGTCCCGTGCATAATGGTTTTCCAACTATTTTTAACACTCAAGCTTCTTCAACACAACCATATTTTAATTTTTGTTTGTTCTATGTGCATTCACATACAGTCATTTCATTTTGTGCGTTTTGTTTTTTTCCCAGCTATCTATCCTACGGTCAGGATCCTCACTGATGATGTATTCCCATGCTCCTAACTCTCATCGCCATCACAATAACAAACCCTAACCCAAAACCCTAACCCTTAACCAAACGTTAACCTTAAAACCAAGTCTTCACTTCGAGCATTGCTGTGAAGAGGTGAAGGCTGACCAAAATGTCCTCACGTTCCAGAAATGTTGTGACTCTACAGGTCCAAATCTCAAACTGGTCATCACAAAGATAGAAAGACACGAGTAGAAACATGGACAGACACACACATGTGCACACACACACACACACAGAACTTGGTAATATTATGAAAATAAGACTCCCAAACAAGAGCAAAGTTCAACATTTAGTGTCTTTATAAAACAGATTTGCAAAATATAGCCAAGGCTCATTCATTTAAATACGCATAAATAGCAAGAAAATACTTTCCCATTTCAATTCAAATCTTTTTGAACTTCTTTATACACAAATCAGAGATGAACATCATATGAAAAACGGGGCTGAAGCCCTCTTGATTCGTTGCAGCAGAAAAAACACAAGCATACTGTTTAGCTAAAGCGGCAGTTGATTAGTCAGAAATATACATCCTCTGAAGACACATATTCATCAACATTAAAACAAAGTCTTATTCAAGTCTGTCAAATATCAAAGTACACATCTTTGGATGGATGCCTCAAAGTCTTTTAAGAGCAATATATATTTAATTTTTTTTACATCATCAGCAACGCAACCGTAATTAACACCACCATGGCCAAAAAGTTTGTGTCTATGTACAATAGTGCAGACGAGGAGCTTAAATCAGAACAAGGCAGTGGAAGGATAATAACACATTATCATCAAACATCCTGATTTAGTAGACTTCAAGTGGGTTCCCCTTTGTTTCGGAATATTATTAAATAGTTTGAATCAAACGTACTTGCAGGACATGTGCCAGACTATGTCCTGCTGTAATAAAGCTTTTTCATCTTTTGTTATTTTGAAAGTACTGGTCCTTTTTTTTTATGGGAGCCGATTTCTGCCAATAAAAGAAAGAAAAATATTCCATTGGCAAGTCATATTTACGGAATGAAAAGTTGAAATTATGAGATAAAACTTTGAAAGTATGAGATGAAGCCATGGTATAAATCTCAATTTTTTATCTCATAATTTTGACGTTCTATCTCATTATTTCAAATTTTATCCCATAGTTGACTTTTAATCTCATAATTTTGATTTTTAACTTAGAATTTAGATTTCTTGACTCATAAGTGTGACTTGCGATGGAGATATTTTTTTTTCTTTTACTGGTGGAAATGAGCTTCCACACTTTTTTAATACTTAAACACAACTATCCAAAATAAAAATCACTGTGATTTGTCTGGATGCAGGCTTATTTACTTTTTAAAATTTCATTTTACTGTGATTATTTATTTCTTCTCTGCTTCACTTTTATTTTGAAATGTTACAACTTTTTTCTACAATAAATGTTTGATTTGTTTTGTACATGTAATCATTCGTTTTACATTCATCATAGTCACCAATTCAACATCGTAACAATTACGATAGGTCCTGCTCTTGGTGTGGATTTATATTTTCTTGCATATGAATACTTTTCAGTATAAAAGCCTCATCTCATCTCATCTTGCTTCAGAGGACGTTGTAGAATTATGTAGTTTTGAATTCATAGCATTTTAGACAACCTTGTAGATAAATAATGCAAATAATAATATATATAACAGCATTCCGATATGTTTTCCTCATTAGCAGTGTCAAACTGTTTGCCTCTTCTTAAATGCTATCAAAATATTTGTAAACATTCACAGGGCTGAAACAATTATTCAACATGACATCTGTGAAATTATTTAGTTAAACTGTGTTTTCCAAACAAAATAATAATAAAATAAAAGTCTGTTTTACTACAGCCACATCAGCAGGCTTTAAAAGGTTCATTGATCTCACTCTTTCACTTTTTTAAAAAGGTGCTTTAGCTTCCTGGAGCAGAACAGACACAGAGATTAAAGATTCTTTCTTTCTGGTCTTTTTGTTTTGTTTTTTTTTTCTTCTACACGCCGCAGTTCATTTGGCTGGCTCAGGGATGGGTGGAGCTCGCTCCAGTCTCATGGTCCAGGGGTCAGAGGTCGAAGCGTAAAACGGAGAGTGGGTAAGCACTTCTTCTCCAGCCAGGGCGAAGGCAAACACTCCCCTCTGCCTCCCTGCTCCTGCCTTCTCCTCCTCTGCAACGTGCTTCCCCTCTGCTCGCCGCTCCTCCCTGCCCTCCCTGCCCGCACCGTCCCCGCTCTTAAATCCCAAACCCCTGTTGCCAATGCCGAGCATCTCCCCAAGTCCGTGATTCTTGACTCCCTGGTACGCGGGGCTTAACCCGTTCTCCTCAAACCGGTTGGTGGCAGCGGTCGGGGGGCACAGGAAGTTGCTTGTGGGTGTGGACCGCCAAGCAGCTGGCTTTCGTCCTCGCCGGGGGCGAGAGATGCGGCAGCTCTGCCTCTTGATGTGTCGATGTAGGTGGTCGGACCGTGTGAAACTTTTGTAGCAGTGCTCGCACTGGTATGGACGGACGCCCGTGTGGATACGCAGGTGGTTCTTCAGGTCGTAGTTGTGGACGAACTTGGAGTTGCAGTGGAGGCAGATGTAGGGGCGCTCACCTGTGTGCTTCCTCATGTGAATCTTGAGTTTGTCTTGTCTGGGGAAAGAACAAAACCACATGTTTTCATTTAGTAAGTTGTAGGCGGAAAGGTTAACCCATGATTAACAACACATGAATTACAACACAGCGTTTCTTTTGCCTTTTAGATCTTGTCTACTGTACATGGAAGCCTATTTCTGCTCATGTTAATGAGAAAACAAAAGATACAAGTCATTATAATGACAGACTTTCCCAAAATAATGACTTCGTATCTCTGAATAAGGTAGTATCTCAAAATAATGACCTAGTAACTCAAAATAATTACTTAATATCACAAAATAATGAGAAACTTTCTCAAAATAATTAGTATCTCAAAATAATGAGAAACTTTCTCAAAAGAATTAGTATCTCAAAATAATGTGAAACTTACTCAAAATAATGACTTAGTATCTCAAAATAATGAGAAACCTTTGCAAAATAATGATTTAGTATCTCAAAGTAATGAGGAACCTTCTCAAAATAATGACTGTGTCTAAGTCACTAATTTGAGAAAGTTTCTCAGTATAATGACTTACAGGATCTTTTTATTTTTCACTTCACATTGGCAGAAATGTGCTTCCATAAGTACAAGTGAGTTTTAAAGGCCAGTAAAGATGATTTGTCTCCACTGACAACATTAAAGCTTTGCTACAGGTGGAAAATATGCCCTAGCAGGAGGATGTAGGTGAGTGAGATATCACCAATGCAAAGAAACCAGCGGAGGGGGCTTTCCACTTCAAGCTCTTTGATATTCAGATTTGGTGAAAACAGATTAACCTCAGTCAAAAGAGCATGGGGTACTTTTCCGCTAACCTAGCTGTTTTACATAACCTGATGCTTTGCAGTGAAAACACACAGGAACATGAAGTTCTCAAGATTATCTTTGTGTGGTGCATGAACACGAAGTGATGATGATGTGATAAGAAGTGCTGCTTCACATACCTGGTGAATCGCACTTCACAGATAGTGCACATGTACGGTTTCTCTCCTGTATGCGTCCTCATGTGTCGCGGCAGTTTCCCGGCCCCTTGGATGACCTTGTTGCAGATTGGACACTGCTGCGACGCTTTGGGCTTCATCTTCCTCTCCTCTTCCAGCTGCCAGGGAGGGAATAGCGCCCCCAAGTGAGATGCGGAGCTCAGGAAGCTCAGGTACGACCGGAAGTCGCCTTCATCCTTTATGGGAGGCAGAGCGTGACCCTCTGACGGCACTGACCCAGCGTTCATGTTGCCGCCCAGGCCCGAGCTGACAAAGTCCTTCAGGAAGTTGCCGTGGAGCAGACTGAGGGGGACCTCCTCTTTCATCTCCTCCTTGATGATCTCTCTTTTCACAGCTAGATCGAGGGGCCTGGAGGCCTCGAGTGGCGTGGAGGCGGGGAAGGCGTGGGGGAGCCTGGTTTGCGGCGAGGCTCCTGTGTGGGGATGCTGGTGGTGGCTGGGGTCCAGGAGCTGCTTGGGGAAGGCTGGGAACTCGGTGGCCCACATGGAGGGGTAGAAGCCTGGGAGGAGAGGAGAGAAGTTGGCCCTCCTGTCCAGTGTTGACATACGGGGGTAGAGCCCCTCCTGGAGGAGAGACTCGATGGAGAAATCCTTCAAAGCCCGACTCTCCATACTCTCCTGCAACACAAGAGAACATCATCAGTCTTATGAACTTACAAATAATGATTTAGGCTGGGTCGCACTAAGAAGGATTACTTTTTTAATCAGATTAAATCATGGCCTAGATTTATATTATGCTGCACCAAACTTTAAACTTAATTTAAAATTAAGATTAAAGGAGGTTTAACTTTTAAAACTGCCCCTTTGAGATGGATTGAGCAAATAATCAAGTTCCTCGAAGAAAGTTCACAGGCAGACTCAACCCAAACGAGTTTTAGTCACTTGCTGTCAGGCGGTCTCTTTTCCCCTACTGCGCTGTTGTCTGTTTTTTTAAAATCTCTTATTAATTTTATTGATTCATCCCGTTTTTTGGCTATATTCCTCTTTTAATTAGGCTAAGAAGTTTTTCTCAAAGGAGGAGAAACTAGCACTTCTCTGCCGAGCCATCATGAGTGAGCTAACTGACTTTTTTAGCTAGCTAGAAAACAATATACTGTTTTATTGACTTTTTAGCTAGCTAGCTTACAATGTAACCTTTTGTTAACGAATACAGAGAGGTTGTTTGTTGCTTGTTGGATCCCAACAGCACTAATTTATTTATTTGTTTATTTATTTATTCATTCATTCATTCATTCATTCATTCTGATTTGGGTACGCAAACATCTCCATACTGATTAACTCAATTTAATTTTGGCTTACATAAAAACAACAAAAAAACCTTGAGATTTCCTACATCTGGATTTACTCATTTTAAACCTAGTTTTGCTAAACTCAGATTAGAACTAATCAATGATTAAGTTCATCATTGTTGGTGCAACCCAGTCTTAAAGTCTTATTTTTACATTAAAAACACAGGATTAGTGGCATAAATAAAAAAAATATTCTGTGAACTCTACCTGTTTTCCTCTCATGGTGTCTGGAGACTGTGACTGGGACGATAGGTCAAACTGCTGGTGGAACGCAGAAGTGCTGGGAGGCGGCGAGTCCCCCGTCCCCGGTGGCGTCTGCTCCCCCCTGCTCTCCAATGACTGCAGTGACCTCTCACTGACATTGTCCTCCTCCTCCTCCTGCTCGTCCTTCCTCGACCCTACATCCTCCTCTTCATCCTCCTCCTCCTCTTCCTCCTCCTCGTCCTCCTCCGCATCCTCCTCTTCCTCTTCATCCTCTTCTCCCTCCTCCACTCGCCCTCCACCTCCGCCGCCTCCACCGCCCCCGCTGTCCATGATCTCCAGGCAAACGTTGATGATGCAGGGGATCTCCAGCATCTGTGCTGCATTCAGGATCTCTTTGACGTTGGACGCCGTGACGGTCAGAGTGGACGTGTAGGCGAACTCCAGGATGGCTGTGAGAGACTCTGGAGCCACAAAGTCGATTTCGTACACGGCCGCTGTGTGATGGTGGTCCCCGCCGTCAGTGGTGGTCACTGTGAAGAGCTTTTTAAAGTACTGGCTGCAGGCGGCCAGAACGGAGCGGTGGGTGCGATACTCCTGGTCACGGACGATGAGGATGACATCGCAGAGCAGCCCGTCACGACGCTGCTCATTGAGGCTGCAGAGGACATCACTGCTGTGATTTGGGAAGGGGATCCCGATCAGGTCCTCCTCTCTGTGATGAACCATTCTCCTCTCTCTGTCTCTGCAGATTATCTGGATAGAAGGCAATAACAATGAGCTGTTTAGTGATACTTTAATAAGAAGGTCAAACTGAAAAAGACATTATTCTTTGCACATTTTGCTCTCAAACCCTCCATTAATCTCCACTTCTACTTTTATTTTTACTGATAGCCTTGTCTCTAGTGTTGTGGGTCTCATAAAATAATGTTCGAGTCAGAGTTAAGCATCTGTTGTTCTGAAAGATAAACCCCTGGTAATCTTTCAAAGGCACATCAGGTCACTTAGCACTTAAAACAGTTGTAAAGTTTTTTTTGTCCAAAAATATTGCCACACAGTAACTAAGATTTTTTAACACATTTCCCAAGTTGCAAAACTATTTCCTTATCCAAAAAAAGATAAGAGTGACATATGTCCTTACTCATTTTGTACAATACACACAAAAATATGACCGCACCATATTGCAAGAAAATAAAATAATAGGAAATAACATTAATACAGATGATACTTGATAATAAAAATTTTATTTTAGTATTAGTTCATGTTGAACAATTTGTTCCGTTAGCGACCGAATGGCCTTATTTGTTGCAAAAATGCAAATAGGAGTCTTTTGTCCATCTGGATCCAAAAATATTCAGTGTGCCAAATAATAAAAACGATTTTAGCACATTTTCCAAGTTGCTATTCTGTTTCCTAATCCAAAAAAAGATGAGAGTGACATATGCCCTCCCTCGTTTTGTAGACAATGCACAAAAAAATGGGTCCACACTGTTATCCAAGAAAATAAAATAATAAAAATTAAAATAGATACAGATAATACTTTATATTAAAACTTGTAAATATTGGTTTATGTTTTTTTTTTCTTCTCAGGTTTGTCTTGCAAACACAATTTTGATCTCAATAAAACAAATTAACAAGGAGATATGTCACAAGCTGAGCTTGAAATAAACTTTTTTCCTCTGTATCCCGAAATCTACTTTCAACTGTCCTGGACTAACAACCAGTGTCCCAGATTCCACAATTGGATAGCCTCATTTGTTGCATAAATGCAAATATGACTCTTTTGTCCATCTGGGTCCAAGAATATTCTGTGTGCCAAACAATAAAAAAGATTTTAACACATTTCCCTTGTTGCTATTCTTCTTCTGACATATGTCCTTGCTTCTTTTGAACAACACACAAAGAATTGTGGCCACGCTATTATCCAAGAAAATAAAATGATAAAATATACCTTTGATATAGATATTTCTTGATAAAAGTTTTTCTTTGTTCAGTACAATTTGTTCTCAGGTCTGTCTTACAAAAGCAATTTTGACCTCAATTAACAAGGAGATATATCACAAACAGCGACCCACAAATGTCCCAAAACATACTTTCAGCCATCTGGACTAATAACCAATGTCCCAAATTGAAGTAATTATAGTTTTCATTTGACATAATAAACACTTGCATAAAAACTTGCATCACTTCATTGACTCACTCTGGTCCATCATGGACATTCTGCTAGTTGTTCCCTGCACTTATATGTGAATAAAAAAAATGAAATCACCCTGGTTGTTAGGCCAAAATCATTTTTCATCATTCTTTCAGTGTTTCTTGTTTATTTTAAACTTTTTGCAAATGCAGACCTGTTTCTGACTAGAAAACACTTGAAAATATCTCATAATAAACACTTGATTTTACTCAAAACACCATGACAGTGCTTAAGACGGTGTGTAGCAGAGAGTTTGTGCCGTTGCCACCTCACATTTTTCAGATTTTAACACCTAACAATTAAAATGATGGCTATTTTTATTCAATGATGCATGAACGTGATAATTCCTTTTGTGATTATAAGTTTCTCTAGACGCTATTTTTATTGTACCTGTTACATCCTTAAATTGAGCACAGATCAAAAGGATACTGTCTCTGATTAGAAGATTACTAGCGCCACAACTTGGGAAAGTTTTTTTTTTTTTTCCAAAGTTATATTAAATATTTTTTGTTCACACAGACGAGTCTTTGACGAATTTGAAAATATCTGAGGAATATTATACAATGAGTAACTTGAACAGGATTTCCTGTTGGCATTTGACAATCGGCCACAGTTATTTTAACGAGTGACGGTTGTTTTTAATCCACATCAAGTGAAGTCAGATTTTATCGACATAGTCAAATATCACAGCTCGCAATTTTCCAGTGTGTGACACCCCCTGTCCTGTAAACCTTCGAAAGAGTGAGGAAAAACACTTTCATTATTGCAGGGCACCCATTCTTCAGAATTGATACAAATCATGCCTTACCAAAAAAGAACTTTAAAAAATTATGAATACCACCTCTCTAATTCTAATTTTTGGATGAAAATGTATTCTTTAAGGATTTATATATATATATATTTGTGTGTGTGTGTGTACATATATATATATATATATATATATATATATATATATATATATGAAATATATGTAATTTATTAAATGTTTTAGGTTGCTTTAATTTTTTTGACTTCCAAACTTTTAAAAATGTTTTAAAAGCCTTCAGAATCTAAAACTAACAATTCCTACTGATAACATAGGTGTAAGGTGTGCTGATAATCATCTTTGTTTTGAAATAGATTTTTATTGAAAATGTTGGCCCTTTAAAGTTTAATGGTTTAACAATACCCCAAGGACCTACTTCCTGGTTTTAAAAAAAAAGCTGGAATACGGCTCAATCTTTGGTAAGCTTTCTATTTTTTGACAAATTAATTAAATAATAATGTTATCAAATGTGTCTCAACCATAACATAGCCCTTCTTAATAAAAAAATAAATAAAAATGTGTATTTTGATGAGCAACTTTAAAAAATAAAAAGGCTAATTACTACAATTATGCTGTGAAATGAAAAAAATTAACGTTTTGTCAACTCAGTCAGCTGGAAAATATAATTTGATAAAAAAATTAATCACTAGGAAGTTAGCTGGCCTGTTACGAGGTTTTGTAGCCATGAGTTTGATTTTTAAAAAATATATTTTCCCAGCATATAATTGAAGAGTAAAAACCAAGACCCCTTAAAAATATGGTTTTGTTCCAATTCTCAAGAATGAGTGAGAGATGAAGCAGCACTTTAGGGATTCTCCTGAGGAGGACGCGCCAACATGAAGGTGAAGAGGGCGTGTGAAAGCAGATAATGAAGTAGGGTCTAAAACACTGATTTAAAGAGTGTAGTCGGAGTCGTCCACGGCTCGGCTCACACCTCAGTTTAAAATGAAGTGAGAGGCTGAATTCGATCATTAGATGAAGGACTTTCAGAATACGGAGGCTTTTAACCGAAGCTGATATTGTTAACACAATGAGTGACAGTCTCGCTTTATTAAAATATACTGTAGGCATGCTTGTTTGTGTGCCATCTGTGCAGCAAAGGCAACAAGTGGTAAATACAGCATGTCTCATTTTGAGCAAACATCACATCGGGTAATATTTATTCTTGACTGTGCTATCACGATTTCTTGTAGGAACGTGTTGCAACTGTGCAAGTCAGGGAAACCCATGCATCTTGATAAGATATTGAATTAAACATCACTTTTTTCTGAGGTTTCGTGATAAGTGCGTGAGTGTTCCTATGATAATGTGTGTAACGTCCATTCCCTATTGTCTGCCTCTGCCAGATATGAGCAGCACGAAGCAAGATGATACGCTCATTTGAACAATAAAGAGCGTGATTGGGATGTGGTGAGAAACAGCGAGAATGACAAAAGAGGTCAGATTGTACTCTAGATACTGTATCCTGTCAAAATGCTTACTGTGCAGCCTGTCCTCTCCACACTCATTTGATTTACGGCACGGTGACTAAAAGCTCAATACGGCAGATACTGCCTCGATGCACGGACGAAAAAACCTCCATTTCTTAAAATCTTCATTCCACAGCTGCCTGAGTTCCTACCTGTTGATTCACTGTGCTGTTGTTTACAGTTACCGTGATACAAAAAAAAACCTCCTCTGGCAGAGCGCTCATTCATTCACATCTATGAATAGAGCTTAAACTTAGCCGTCCACACTTGGTGGTCACTGGAGGCATGTGTAGATAAATACTTTGAAGCGGGCCCGCTCACCGCAGCTGCATTGTTGACTGGCTCTAAATGGGCCAGGGCTGAAGCCACACAGACTCACACACACACACACACACACACACACACACACTAAGGATCATGCTTTCTCTTTTTTGTGCTGCGGCAGATCTCACCATAGGGGGAAAAAAAATAAAAAAAACAGTTTCAGAAAATCCCTTAGTTCACCTGCAGGTATACAACTTGGATACCAATCTTACATGTAGTTTATTCTTGTCGATCTTGTTGCTAGGTTACTGTTGCTATGTTCATGCCATTGATACAGTGTGGACATAATTAAAATGTCTATAGAGGGGGTGGTATAGGATATAGGCCCACAGACCTACTACACACTGAACTCCCTTAAACTATGGGAAAACTGGAACAAAAGAGCGATGGAGAAAGTTGCTATAAGGCCAGCTGATGAAATTGTGTGTTTAAAAAGGAAGATTGACTCTTATCTGTGTCGAATTTCATACAAATCCTGTACCATAAACTCCTTATTTTCATTACATTAAAACTTCTTTCTCTGCAGATTAATGTTTCCTCTACAAAGAACAATATCCTTTGTACAACATCCATAAAACTAATAGCCTGGGTAAAAAGGTGAGAGAATCTCCAGTGAGATAGCGAGGGAGAGATCAGATGGCCCCAAAAGTTCCCTAACAGGTTGCACAAACACCAGCGGAGGGGCCCCTCCCTGTAACAGCCTGCCAAGGCAAACAATAGTGCAGAGCTTGGAACAACACCGAGTGGATAAGAGGGAGAGAAAAAGAGTCTGACTGGGAGGGCTTGGCGAACCCACTGTCATTCGTCTGCTCTCGACCCATCCCACCCACTCCTGGAACTATGGGACACGTGCTGCTGTTGCTGTTTGTTCGCCTGGTGCCCCGGCGAGCACCACTCCCCTCGGTTCCCACTGTTTGCCTGCCACTAGCTAGCGCTAGCTCTTAGCGGCCGGCCCCTAATTACAATGTGGAGAGGATCTAAGGAGGATGTGCCACATAGACAGGGAGGGGAGGAGGGCACAGCTTTCCCACCACAAGGTCCTGGAGCGACATTTCATCAGCCAAACAGCCTTAACCCTTTACACACACACACACACACACCCCTCCACCCCTTCAGAGCAGCCAGGGTGGGGACGCCTTGTGAAAGGGCTCTGATAATTACTGTTTAAGTCATTGGGTTTGACATCCATCTAAGTCTTCTAGCAGAGTCATGGAAGGACAATCCAACTTTTTCAGTACCTGTTTTATTGAACCATAAAACAACCTGCCATTATCAGGTGACACTGTTTCTGAATGACTAAAGAGTGAAAGTCATATTTTGTTGCTACCATCAACGATGGCAGTGTTTTGGGCTCAAATGGGGAAACTAGTACCCCTAGGGGTACTTTGGAGTACTGCAGGAGGATATTAGGATATTTTTAAAATGTTGAAGCTAAAATATGTTCCACATTAAATGTCCAAAAACATGTGAAACATGTCAAAGATTTTGTTTAGTTGTGTACTTAAATTATACTAAATGTTTCCAACAATGTTCACACTAGCTAGCTGTTGCTAGCTAGTTTCCATTTGCCTATAACTTCTGGGAAAACACAGGATATGTAAATGAATATGTAAATTCTTCTGCTACAGGTCTCTCTCACATTAAAACAATAATAAAAGATGCAGTTTGATGACTTTATGCTATGGCATGGGATCGTGGAAGTTGTTATCTTCACTCTTCACACAAATCAAGTTCATGGATGACATAATGTATTAGGTTTTATTTACGTAACATTTAGTCACACTCGCCGCCTCCCTTCCTCATTCTCTGGAAGTATCCAGCATATCCTGTGTTTTCCTGAAAGTTATAGCAATTAGTGGCTAGCAAGGAAATGTACAAATACCTTGAATAAATTAGTGTTTCTCCGGGTTTGAACATTGTTAGAAACATTTGATATGTTTGTGCACAACTCAACAAAATACAGAACATTTCTTTTGCATATTGAGACATTTCAATGCAGAAGTGTTACATATTATAGCTTTGAAAAAATAACAGTCATGCATAATTCCTAAAATAATTATATTTTTTTTTGGGGGGGGGTGCATATTTTTAAACTAAATTTTAGATCCAGTATTCCTATTTCTGCGATTTAATAAAATTATAATCTTTTGTAGACCAGTCAATCCTAAAACGAAATGTGAGAGCTTAATCCCAGATCAAAGGTATGTTAAAGGGCCTTCTTGTCCTAATTTATGGATTGTGATGTTATGTTAAAGGTACGTATTTTGTCTCGTCTTTATTTTTATGAATGTCATGTTTAATATATGTATTTTCTTTCACGTCTTAATTTTTGTCCTTTATGCAAATTGAGCTGCTATGACGGCAGGAAAATTTCACACAATAAAAGTATCATCATCAAGTTGTTAAATGCTGAAGAGAGCAAAAATCATGTTCACTCTTTAGCAGGAAGCCGGTTTTGGTTTTGAATTACAGACGAAAATAAAGAAAATGGATGGAAAACAGAGCCAACAAAATACTGTCAGTATCAGGAAGAATATGTTTGACGCAGTGCTGTATAGTACCTCTTTATAGGCTAAGGCTTTTTTCCTACCTAAATGTTTTGCGCTGGCTGAAAAAAAAAAATATTTCAAAGGGGTACATCACTGAGCTATGGCACCTATTTCTGTTTATTATGCATGCATCGCTGAATTAATTTACTTAAAGGTAAAATAAGAAGGATTTGTCAGTTGCAGCTTGTAAAGTCTCATTCCCAGGATGTCAAACACCAGCGTTTTGTGTTGATAAAGCTTCTCGAGCACAGCAAAATAATGAGAAAATAAGATGGCGGAGGGTGGGATCTCTGAGCATGCAGGCACCACCACACACTTAGTTTTTATGGGTCTTTGCATTGTTTTTTTGGGGGGTAATCCTGCGTAGTTTTGCTTTAACATGAATTCCAGATCCATGCATGAAAACTACCCACACCGAGCTCAACTCAATTATTAAACTGACCTCTAATGGACAGTCCTGCCTCTCTGTCTGTCTCTCTTTCCGCCTCCCTGTACCGGCCACGTCTCCTCTCATGCCTCACTTAGTCACTAACACTTTCAACTCAGCACTCCCACCCCAAATTATGTGTCACCTCCATTCAGTGTCGTCTTTCTCCCAAGAACTTCATCTGCTTTCCGGGCTCTGACCACCACCCACCACCACCACCACCTCCTCCTATTCCTAATCATTCTCCTCTCCTCTTCTTCGTCCTCCTCTCCTCCTCCTCCTACTCCTCCTCCTCCTCTCTCTCTCTGTCCCTGTTGCAGCTGTATCATCATTATGCCCAGAGTGGAGCGGCTAACTTGTCCCCAGCCCTGACCGCTCAGGCCACAAATCAGCAGCTAATGTCCATCTCAACCCTTGTCATGGGCAGACACTCATTTGGCCGGTAAGCTGCAACACCCAAAGTCTAGTTTATCCCTGTCAGGCCAGTGCATCCACCTGACCCACATGCTAAATCACCCAGCAGCCAAAGTTTACCCCTGTCACCAACTGCCCACAGCAAACACCTGCTAAACAACTGTCACAGACGGACAATTGCACGCCAATAATTTAGAGTATTGACAGCCAAAAAGTCACCCCCTTATTAGGAGGAGGCATTCATTTGACCTACTGTGTAAGGTAGTCCATTATCACCAGTAAAACACCAGTGCACCTGTTCCTCGAGTTGGTTGGTGTGTTAAATGACAGTCGTCTGGAGCCTATAGGCCGCATAGGGAGAGTTTTTAAATTGTATCTTAATTGCTGTCAATTTGAGCAGGTGAATAGTATATAATGTCAGTTACACAGCATGGGTATTTATCTTACAATAATGATGAAATGTCAGGGTCAAATTCGAGCATTTAACTGCACAAGTTTTCCTTAAAAGTTCTGAATCGCTTGACACTTCTTTATGTGAAGTTTGGTGCACATTTATACCAGATTTTCTGTTACAAAACCAACAGGGTTTAAGTTTAATTATTGTGCTGCCATGCACATTATTAATGTTTAAATATTACTATCATTTTAGCAGAAAAGTAGTATAAACCTCACTTTAAACAAAAGATTCTTATGAAAATGTTCCAACAGGTGCACCAGTAAATTCATTACTATATTTAATATTTGAGAAAATATTAAACAATGTATGCCTTTGATAAATACTAAATTTGTATGTGTTAAAATCTGATAAAAATGGGATGATTTAAAGTAAACACTGGATCTCGTCTCGAGATCTGGAAGCTAATTCAACCCCCTCGGCCTGTTAGCACCAAGTGTCATCTCACGAGCCTTCAGGGGGGCCCACAGCTACACACCATTATCTCTCTCACCCCCAAAGTAAATAAAAGTTTACATTTTCGCTGCTGGATATCAGTTCAGTGATTAAAAATATTGGTTCTAGATGGAGGACAGATTATTTCTTATTTTTTTTTATGTTTCAGTATGTCTTTCTTTGGTCTGAATAAAGACCCCCAAGTCATGAAAAGAAGGTTGAATTCAGTACCAAAAATGACAATAGTACAATATAAAATATAATTTTAAGCAAGTTTCAATAATTCAGCCTTAAAAAATCTACACGTACGCATCTTTATTTGTATTTTTCTGATATTAAAAAATGTGTCCCTAGAAAAAAAGGTCAGCTTTTAGAAACCATAACGTGTTGAAACATTTAATAAATTAGAAAAAAGGTTCAAGAACAGAAGTGAAAAGCCTTTATTACACGCTGACAGGTGTAGGTTAAAACTGACTGCAGCTAATAAGGTTTAATCAGAGCTACAATATGTGATTAAGCAAACATGTCATTGGTATGACATTGATCTGTAATACATTTCCTGTCACGGTTAGTGAGCCTGTTGAGTAGGTGTTTAACTACAGCTCCTCTTTTAAGGAGACTTCAGAAATGGTTCAGCATCTGACATAACACAAAATATCCATATTTTACATTTAATGTGCATTTTTTTTGTTTTATTTCCCACTTAACACCCACTTACCCACATTTTTAACCATTGTTTTAATTTTTCTGCTTATAATTTTCAGTAAAAGATTTAGTGAGGACAGACAAATCCTAATACATGATTGAAAAACAACAACCTGTAAACAATTTTAATGGTAATACTGGTCATGGCGTTTTGTAACTACGTGAGGTAAGAGGTCTATAAGCCGGCTGACAACAAGCCTGATGTAAATAGTAATTTACAGCTCAGCTTCAAATCCATAACATGTTTTTATTTTGTTCTCACTCACAAACATCCCCTTAACTTCTTGAATTACCTGAGTATTTATTTTGGATTTAAAGGAGAATGTCGTATAGATATGGAGGATCTAAAACTGAAATGTATAATTACCGCTGGAGACAAAACACATACTTAAGTCCACAAAAAACTACCATGTTTGACGTGCTGTGATGCTATAAACGCACATGCTATTTCCAGAATCTTATAGCACAATATTTACACTACAGCCTAAATAATTACATGAGTCATTAAGTGACTTTATTGACTTGTTTGCACCTTGTCAGGCCTTTATGATCTGGAGCAGTAGTTCATATAAACACTCTGTAAATGCTAAGTGATGCACGTGTGCACACTGTAAAAAAAAAAAACGCACAAGTGCAAGCTTGTTCACACACATGCACACACTCTGTAACAATATGACAAATTATTATGGACATTTACACACAGACACACACCCATGTGCATGCTCCAAAACTCCTGGCATCCACATAAATTCACACATGTCTTGATACGTTCCCCGGCATTCCACAGCTCTCAGCACCCATCACCTACCGTACCTTCAGTTTCACGATTCCCCTCACGTGTCTTTGTATTTCCAGACTACTAAGAGGCTCTGTTGCTCCTCGCTTGACCTCTCAGCATTGCCCTTTTTAATTGAAACACAGCTGCCTCTCTCTTTGCCAGTCTGTCAATCAGTCAGCCAGGCAGGCAGTCAGTCCATTCACAAGCTCCCCCACACCGGCCACGGATGCCCATTCACAAAAATGGAAGAAAAAAAGAAACACCCAGGGAGGAATATCCAATGGAGAGAAGCAGAAAGCAGCGCACCAGAGGAGAGCAGAGTGTGATTCTTGGGTCTGTCTGTGTAGCAGAGTGGCTTGTGTGGAGTTAAGAGTCAGGCTCACTGTTGTGTGTGGCTCATGTAGGACGAGCGAGAGAGTGAGAGGAAGGGAGGGAGGGCAGCAGCACTGCGCTGTGGAGATGTCGCACCACTAGTTTTTATAGCAGGGTGGGTAGCTGGAAGATAATAATACCCCATCCTCCTCCACAACACAAGTTTAAGCGCACTGTGTAATAAGCCCATGGCGCAGACACCCTCTGATTTAGGTCAGACAAAATGAATTTTTAGTTGTGTTAGAGTGGATTTTGGTATAAAGGGACCGGGGCAAAGAAACTCGAAGGGGTTGTTTGGGGAGACTGAGGGAGGGTAAAAAAAAAGGAAAGGAAAGGAGAAAGAGAGAGAAAAGTTGGAGAACTATTTTGTGCACCTCTGATGGTTAGTCTCAAGCTGGGATGTACAGCTAAAAGTAGTAATACAGAAGCAGAAGCACAAGTGCAACTTAAAGGAGCAATATGTAACAAGTGCACGTCCAAAAATGAGTCCTGCAGTCTAAATAGCAAGGTGGAGCCATGGATAGTATATTAAACAGGTTGAAGCGAGTTGTTTCCCTGCACCCCCTCTTCCCCAGACTCGAGGAAGCTCAGGCAGGCTGCAGGAGCGCAAGACAAGAGCAATATTATAATTTGACCATTAAAAAGCAACGAGCCATACACTGTTAGTTGATCAGCTGTTTATTTCTGTCAGTCGTCTTTTAATGTAAAGGTGTTATCCTGAAAACAAAAGCCCACTGCTCCAAAAATAACTGGAGCGCTGCCTGCCAGACTCCATTAACATTTGCTCAATTTAACCGTTATAAACATCTGTTCCTTCTACACGTTTATTAATGAACTCTTATGGCTCATAAACAGACACTTAACTCAGGCGAAAAACATTCTGCATTAATTTGAACTGTAATTAGTGTGAAATAGGCAAACAAAACCAGTCATTCTGGTGCGGATTGGAAATTTGCAAAGGAGGATACCAAGGCTGTAAAGTTGTTGTCAGAGTAGCAGTATCTCAGCTTAACATGTTTCCTTAATTGCTGATGACACGTCATTGCCATTTTAGGATTTGTGCAGTAAATATAGTACAGATTTCCCCTTCAAAGACTGTTAGTTTCAGTTTTAAAAAGGAGTCCTGCTTTTCTCTTGTACATAATCAATCAAACATTTAACAAGCTCTTTGAAACCTCTGTGCATGTGTTCAGACCAGGGACCAAAATTAGTACCAGCCACCAACCAACTGTTGGTAAAATATGCAAGTGGCTGGTAGATTTACTTCACTCAGCCAAAGATATTATGGTATTCTGGTGAGTGGATGGTAAAATCTGTACATTCATTAGTCGTTTGGCTGGTGGACAAAAAATTTGCACCCTGGTTTAGACAATATAGGTTCAAAGATGTGACAACACCCACAGTGGGCATGTGCAGCCCCCATAAATACTAAGTCACAACGGACTAATCACTGGAAAACACTTAATGCTTTGGTGTGTGTCAGAACCCCATAAAACTGTCTGATTCAGTCTTAATTTTAACGGAAATATTACTTAAAAGCGGATTATATCTAAGACAGAATTGACCACAAACACTTAAAAACACCACAAGCGACTGTGTGCTGACTTATTTCCCTTTTTGTTGAAACGTTTTCAAGGTTTCAAAAACCAGGTTGAAGAGACCAGAGGGCCAACGTCAGATTTCTGTTTTGAGTCAGAAAGCGCCACAGCCAGATAACAGTTGGTGAGCACGCCACCACCTCAGTCTGTGGAGAGGAGGAGGAGGAAGTTTAGACAGGGAGGTGTAGAAATAAGACATTCTATATAGACTTTGGTATAGATAAAAGAGGAAACCTTTTTAGAAGCAGTTTGGGGAGATATTCAACGTCAAGAAAATGTGGAAAGAGAGACAAGCTCATGACTACACAACCCATTTGGTTGAATAGAGTGCAGCTGGAATCAGTCCTAAACCCCCGGAAATGAATTAGCATTTTTGCACCTCTGGTTCCCTCGTCTCAAAGTCAGTGGGTTTTTGTTAGATGCCGAAGATATAGGCCTGTGGTTAACACAAGCTTAAGATCAATTTTCATGTTTTGATCCACCACATACAATGTCTGTAAACACCCTGCTCATTAATTTTGCATTACTTTAAAAAAGGCAGTTGCTAACAAGTGACTAAATGAGACTACAGAGGCTGTAGGGGACATTAAACATCATCACGCCAAACAATAGTCACTTATGCTTATGCTAAATGCTAGATATGGATACAGACGAAGCATTCTTTCCATACTCTGCGTTCATTTTGTCCACATTATCTAAAAGTTTATGCACAGCGACAAAATGGAGCAGTACCACCGGAGGAGGGAGCGCAGCAGCCAAAAACTGAAGTGAGACACAACCACAGGAACAAATAAGTTTTTAAAAATCCAAAAGTATTGGAAATGACATTTGCTGTCAATTCGTTGGTCCTTCCACAAGTCGCAGTGGATTTAATGGCTGCACAGACCACCACCACCTACAACACTTTTGCCTCTTTCTCAAGAAGTATATTGTTACAAACCCTCACCAGAATCACCAGTTTGTTGTTGTCAGAAACTCTTCACTCTTAATCTTCTTCAGAGTAACCTTTAATTCTCAGCAGTGCCCCCTAGTGGACGTTGCTTAGCATCTGTGCTAATGTTAAGGATGTATGGAAGTATGTGGGCTGTGACAGTTACATAATTTAAAACATACATCTATTTTCATATGTAAAGGGTACATAAATGAACTGTGGTAGGGACAATGTCAAGCAACCACGGTGTAGTTTGTTTGCAGCTGAACCTTAGCTTTGTATTTCCCCTGAAATTGCATTTACGCTTCAAAAATCATAAGTGTTTATGAAGACTATCTTGCTGAACGAAACATGTAAGTACAGAGCGTATTGTATGCACTAGTCCAAAATCCAGTGGTGAAATCCCATTGACTTTTTGCGGAGAGAATCAGAGCGATGCTACCTTCTGTGTTGGCCTACAAAAATACGTCATCCCTGCAGCGCTCTATGGCTTCCAATGCTGCTTTCTCAGGTTGTATCAAAGTGTGTCTGCGAGAAACAGATCAAGAGAAAGAAAAAGGTAGAAAAAGTGTTTCCTGTGCTTTCACAGGCCAAATGTTATGACATAACACATGCACAGGATCTGAAACAGCCATTGGGCTTTCCTGTATGACATCATTAAACCACACCCTTTGTAACACTTTTTTTTTTTCAATTACATTTGCTGACAGCAGGAAAGCTTCACTGTCAAAGTGACTGATTGTGCACTCAAAAAGTTTTTTCCCCCAAAAAACAAGCGGTACAGTAATCACACATACGATTAAGATCAAATCCCAGCCATTTCATAAAGGTAAAGTATGCAGTCAGACGTTGTTATCTTAGTGGTTACTGGACCTTCAAATCTACTAAAATATTCCTAACCATCCATAAATCATAACCGACAATCATGCTGTGAAAGAAGTCAAATTGTGTTGAGTTAGCCTCCACAAACAAGTCGACATCAGAGTGTACATCAGACTGCTATGCCCACTTCCCCCTGGGGAAAACACGGACCAAAGCAAAACCACAGCCCATGCCCTGGTGGTTTACACTGTTTTGTACAGGGTAAGAGCTGAGGTCAGCTCACATTGGCATCTAGTATATATAAACAGGGTTAGCCACTAACTGCAAGCAGGCCAGCCAGACAGCCAGAAAAACAACACTTGCCATCCTATAAGATCGCCTATCTATTCTAAACACGCTGCTGCCGTCATAGCAACACGCTGCAAGTGGCACCTGTGTGGACTGCTTTGTTCTAAACTCTGTAAAAGTGCAGCAAACTGTCATAGGTCGTGATTAACACAAGCTGGTGGTCTAATGGTGGAAAATAATGGTGGAAAATACACTCATTTGCTCTGCAGCTCATTTTTAGGGTGCAGATTCCTAAATGTTTTAGCCCATTTGCAATGTGGACACAATATAAAGGCTAAAAGGCAGATTTAAATTGTGGTTATTCTCGCAGAAGTTTTAAATATTGAAATACAAACATGAAATCAATTACATTGTTGTCTAAAGGGCAAGAAAAATGATCCTCTGTGCTTTATATTTTTGTGGTGTAATTATCAGGCTAAATATTGATTCCATCCCCCTCGCCTCCGTCTTTCTGTAGTGTTAGGCTACACCAAGAAGTGGTGAGTCCTGTCGCTCAGTCTGAGCGCTAACAGTCACGAGGATTCGTGGGGCTGAGTAAGAGTCATCTGTTTTGTCTGTCTGTCTGGCATCTCAACGTACCTGTTTACTGCCACCTGCTGCACCCAGCAAGATGCACATACCACGGCACCAGATTGGCACTTTGGAGGGGGGATGGGGTGTGAAACGTCATTACATAAAGTTGATCTCATGGAGACTTTGATGCTGTACTCAACAAACACAGTAAGCAGACTTCTAACAGAAAAAATATCTTGAACCTTGACTAAAATATGCTCTCACGCAGCTAAGGACTCATGAGAATGTCTTTATTGTGGCAGCACTACAGTCACATACCATAACAAAAGGACACTCACACTTACAGGCTTGTCAGAATGATTAATTCAGTACCTTGAAGGTTAAGAGCTACTATACTAGCCCTGAATGCTGATCACATAATGCTGTTAATATTATTACTCATAAAAAACTTTGACTACTCATGTAGAAAGCCTCATTGTGTGATGGCTGTTTGACACTCAGAAACACTATTGCTGCTGTTTGATAAACCACTTTTCAACACAGACATAACCTGGAGCCTAGTGATCTTCCCCCTCTCTCAAATTTTCACACACTTACCACTTTCACAATATCAGAACTAGCCTTTCAGTTAGCAGCTGGAGTGCTGCAAGAAGAAACTGTTGATGACCTGTATTATTCCTTCAATTAATCACAGAAACTAAGTGCCGCTAATACTGTTTAGGTATGCAAGTGTACCATAATTACTTTAATCTCAGACCTAGTGAGTGTTTTCTGTTGTTGAAATGTTTCTGCTGGATTGCACCTTTTACACAGGTACAACTGAAACAAAGTAGAGGATAGTTTGGCTAATAGTTGGGTTATGCTTGAAAAGACCTAGTTCATAGGATGTGTTGTCCAAATTGCAAAAATTTTGACAACATCAGTTGTTTCTGGAAGTGCCCCAAAACAATATATGTTTATGTTCAAATGACTAAGCCCTCTAGTGTCCATGATAATTATGACTTATGGTATAAGTCAGGTGGTTTGTCCGTACATAAAAAGTCTGCATCTGTAAGATGTTTGGATGGATAGGTCAATAAAATATTTACCTTTAACTGGATTTGTTCCAATATCAGTCTTTACAATTCTGATACCTGAACTTTGCCTGTTGCTCGATACCAGGTACTGATCTGATACCTGTGTGTTAAAAAAAATCTCAGAGTGCATTTTGTTTTTCCCCAAAACCCCCCAAAATTCAGTCCAATCCAGGTCACAATCACAACAGAAAGACAACTCAAAAAGCGGTGTTACATGGTATCTGATCAGTCCACAGACTCGCCAATAGCCAATGCCGAATTTTAGGCAGTATTGGGCATTTTCCAATAATGATATTGGTATTGGAACAACCCTGACTTAAACATGGGAGACAGCTGATTGTTTCCATGACCACAAACATTCCCCAACCTTAACCACCTTTATTACTGTAGCCACAATGACAGAGGTCCCTTAACCTAAACCAAACCATGATGTTTCCCTCATCAAGAGATTTTTGTGCCTAAACCAAACCATAACCAGGGTTCAGATCAGATCAGAAATGGCTTATATGTGTCGTTCGGGAGGACATGGACAAAATTTAGAATTTTTTTCTTTAATTTGGAGAACTTATTTTCAGATAGAGGCGCATATTTTCACAGTCTCTCCCGGAAAGCTTTCATATTGTTCCACTTGTTTGCACAAGTGTCAGAAGAGGTACAGTTCAGACTCTTCTTTCTTTTCCAGCTCTGCCTGACTAAAGTGTGCATAAATGTTGGAATGAAATTGCCTGACATAGTCCCCCCTATTACAAGTGTCAAAAAGGTGTGAGGGGAGGGGTTTCTGAAGTTGTTCAACCATGCAACAAAAACTTTTGATGAAACATACTGGCAGCTTTAATCCTAGGTCGCTGACAGCTAGAGCAGCGTACAATCTGTACACGACAAGTTTAAGGGAGCAAAAACATGGAAAATGAGTTCAGGGAAGTATTTAGCAGACACTTCCTGGATTAATAACTGCAAAGATAAACACAACTAGCTCGATTTCTGCCCTTTACCCTGGTGCCTTGGACTCCAGGTGTGGCCTGGTGTGGGAGAGAAGCAGGAAAGGGAGGCAATCATCCCCCCACAGTCCCGAGATAGAGCATCGCAGCAGCCTCCCAGGTCTACACCCCCCTGTCTCCAAGGACAGACACACACAGATGAAGTGTGCTCAAACAAATGGATCCAAACCTACTGTACACCGGCTGCGTTGCTCAATCACGCTCACACCTATCTGTCATCGCACTAAGGTCATTAGAACTCACCTTGGAGCATGCCATTCGGGTGAGTGAGGTTAGGGCGTTTACTCTCTGCTGACCTGTCTGTTACTTTCTCCTGTTTTGTCCTCTGTTCAAACATCCTAATCAGTATTGTGCGCTTTGCCAGAAGGGAGGTAAAGTACACAAGCTGCATATTTAGAAATGCAAGGAGGAGTTACAGTGTTTCACAGGTGGCGTTGTATGAACTCTCTGCCGTGTGCGAGGATAACTTGAATGTCTGTGCTGACGTTTGTTGAAGACAAATATGATGATTCTTTATGTTTAGGTCCTCTTTTTATTTTTTTCCGTCTGCACTTAAATATGGAAATTTATTCAGGACCCGAAACTGCAAACAAAATGTACAAGTACAAGGAGTCAAACCTCCCAACTTCCACGCTGCTGCTTCTGAATGCATCTCAGTGCTGCGTTCACTTGATTTGCTTGGTGTGAATATTTGTGTGTGCGAGCGTGTGTGCGTGTTGGGAGGGTCGTGGGGTGAATGAGGACAACTCCTTATGGTGATAACGAGAAGGAGGCCAGCCTTGGCGGGACAGCCTCTGTCTGCCCTCGGGTAGTGTGTGTGTGTGTGTGTTATGCATGTTTGCGTGTGTGCGCGCATGTGTGTGTGTGTGTGTCAGCAGGAGAGCCCTCGGGCA
This sequence comes from Lutjanus argentimaculatus, assembly GCA_034769285.1. Taxonomy (NCBI): domain Eukaryota; kingdom Metazoa; phylum Chordata; class Actinopteri; order Lutjaniformes; family Lutjanidae; genus Lutjanus; species Lutjanus argentimaculatus. Next base: position 34,917,831 of record JAWZSL010000005.1, on the reverse strand, counting down.
CTCTGGCACCTCCTAATTAAAACCAGTCAGGCTGCAGGGCAGGGGAGACAGATGCCTGTCATGACACACACACACACACCATACACACACACACATGCACGAGGCGGTGGACCGCATTCAACCACATGCACACTCACACAATGTACACGTGTGATGCGTAGGTCAGCTATTTTTGGCACCTAATCTTATCCCACCCACTCAGGTATCACACAGGTAACTTATCTGTATCTGACTTAAAAGATAAGCAGTGAAATCAACGCAGCGGTAACATGAATTATGCTAATAAGGCTGTTAATAATCAAACACAAAACATTTTTTAACATACATTAATGCTTTTGTTTCCCGACCAGCGTATGTGCTGGATTCATGAGTGAATCCATTACTTATTTTCAGTGGCTAGCCTTAGGTTAAAACAAATTTGGATAATTTGATTTAAAAACCAGTCAATGAGCTCTCATTAGTTTTATTTCTACCTGAAACTCGCTGGTCACACACCAAGATTGAACACTCTCAGAAATAAGGGCTCTAAAAGGTTCTTCCTGAATGGCTGAGGTTCTGCTCAGAACCATCTGCTTCTGAAGAACCCTTTTTTGAAGAAAGGGTTCAACAAGGGTTCTTTGTAAGACTAGGCGTTCCATTCAGAACCACTTTCCTCCACAGAATCCTTTATGGTAAAAGGAGTTCTTTGAGGGTACGATTAATATATGGGACTCAATCATTTTTGCCTCATGTGTAGAATACAATATGGTTCTTCGCAGAACCCTCAGAAGACAAAAAGGTTATAGGTGAAACCATTATTAAAAGGCTGTTTTTAGATCCATCTGTTTGGGTTCTAGATGAAACCCTTGTAACATAAAAGGCTGATCGGTAGAGCCCCCTGGGTGGGTTCTAGATAAAGCCCCTGGATTATAAAAGGGTTCTTGGTAGAACCCACTGGAGTGATTCTAGATGAAACCCTTATAAAAAGGCTATTTTTAGATTCTTCTATGTGGATTCTAGATGAAACCCTTGTAATGTAAAAGGGTTCTCGTCATCTCCCTGGGTGGGTTCTAGATAAAACGCTTGGAATATAAGAGTTCTTGATAGAACCTGCTGGATGGGTTCTAGATGAAAACCTTGGAATATAAAAGGGTTCTTGGTAGAACTCCTTTGGGGTGGCTTCTTGTTAGCACCCTTTGAAAGTGGGAAAGTTCTGGATAGAACCCTCAGTGAGGGTTCTTAGTGGAATCAGCACACCATAAAAAGGTTCTCTGTTGAACCTCAGTAGACCTTATCCAGTAACAAAGAACCAGCCCCGTTCAGGTTCAAGTACCTAGTTTTGTCACATGATAATTTTGACCAAAAATAAATTGAACTGGAACCTGTTGGTTTCCAGCGAGAACCAAAAATAGGGGCATTTCCATGGGAACCAAAGTGGGCGTGTCACATTTTACAGGTTGTTGTGCACTGTTAACGACATCCTTGATTACAATGGTTCCATTCAAGACTGGTGGAAATACGGGCTGGTTTACTCGATAGCACCAAGGTTCCAAGAATTTTTAATGGAACCAGTTCAAGAACCAGATCTAGTTTCATGGAACAGAGTTGTCTTGGTGTCTGGGTGGAACCTGTCACAAAATAGTTCTCAGTATAATCCTTTATGTTAGGTTTTAGGCAGAACTTTTCAGGTTCCAAACAAGTTCATTTTTGGTGAAAATGCTCAGAAATATTCAAAGGAACAGGTCCAGTTCCATGTTGGTGGAAAAGGCCTGTGGTAGGGTTCCAGCTGGAACCTTTATAAAACATTTTACCCTGAACTAAAAAGTGCACACGTGGCTATGGCTACCTAGGCCTTTGTTTTTGAGTGTTTGAGGAACCAAAAAGTGCTCTTTTATGAGGAAGTCAAAGCACCCTGTATGGTTATAGTTAGCACCTTTATTTCCAAGAGTGTGCTTCACACTAACACACACTCTCACATACAGTTGTGACCCACAGCAGTTTCCAGATTGACACATCTCTCCTTCTCCTCTGCACAGAATGAGACATAATTGTGCTGAATGTCTGTTACCTGTAGACTCTGTCACATTTTATCTCTGTTCCCCCATGTTCGGCCCCGCTGCTGCAGGCGGCCACATATAGTACTTAGCCTGCTAACTGCTGTTTGTCTGGGGTGGGTGGGTGGATCAAGGCATGCTGCTCTCCTTTCTCTCCCAGTGATTAGATAGCATAAGCGGGCCAGCTAGCCTAACCCACACACTCATGTCTCTAAAACTGCCATCCAGCCCTGCTTTCTCTCTCGCTGCCTCTCACACACAGGTGGGTGGACCCACTTATTCAACCCAGATCTTTCTTTTAGACATTATGAAATCGTGCTCTTTTTATCCCTTTCTTCTTTTCTTCACCTAACTCCCCGACGCTGAATGACATTCGACTCATATATGTTTCCTGCCACGTTTTTTCTCTGCAGCTCTCTTCTATAAAGTACAGCTTTAATTTTCTAATTAAGTGATAATTTTGCTTGATTATCAAGCTGAGAATCATGTCTCTTTGCACTTGTCACTAGGCCGAGGATAGGTGGGTTGCCAGTGGTTACAGGGGCCCATTTTCTATTATCTGGGTAACATTCAGGAAACACCCACAATTTGTATGTAAAACACTTCATTGCACAACCACATGACAAATTGTGGCCACGACTGACATTTCAGTGATGTGTGGCAAATGAATATTTCTCTGATGACCAAAAAAAGCACTGTGAGAAACATTTGCACTGTGATTTAGTAAGCATAACGCGAATTTAAAGAGGTGTAGAGGTGTGGAGAAGCACAGATACTTGTGTAAAAAAAGGCTGGTAAAAGTATAAGTACTGATTTAACTTCTTTGCTCAAGTAAAAGTGAAAAAGTACAGGCTGAAATGAACTCAAAGTATAATGGTAAAAAGTAGCCCTCTGTCTTTTTCTGTGCAAAGCTAACTGAACCTCACCTTCTCTCTGCGGCTGAGTTTCCCTCTCTCGTTTGTTTCATCTTGTTATGTCTTTTACGTAATTTCCGTCTTGTTACGTCTGTTGTGCTTAATATGCACCGATGGGATCATCTTTTTCGGTGAGTTATTGTCGGTCTTGATGTTGGGAAGGTGGCGCGCAACGATGCAAAATAAAAATAATCAATAATCCTCTCAAATGCATTTAAAGTGAAAGTAACAAGCCTGCTTTGAGAATGTTAAGTAGTAGACAGTAAAGATCAGGGTTGCAAATTTGTGCATTTTCCTTGACAGATGATTAAAAATCCTAACAATCGATTAATATTAATAATTGATTACAAAACAATACTTTTTTCTCATTTTTTTCTCATTTTAAGTTTAAGCTTCCTTGTTCAACTAATGGCTCTGCCTGACATAAACAATGAGGCACAATTACTGCCATTTCAAGACCACTGATTAATTATCGATTAATGGTGATTAATCGATTAATGAATAATCATTAACATCCCTGATTTGTGTTAAAATGTAGGGTGTAAAAGTAAAAAGGTCTCACAAAAATAAATACAACCATACTAATACGTGCAACTTTATTGAGACTTCATTACTTCCCACCACTGCTAAATAAGTGCTATAGTATTTGGAATTCAGAATAAAATTAAAGGGTTCATTTGCAAAAACACATATCGCCATTTTGATTTATTTTCTGAAATGATTGGGTCTTTCATGTGCTCAGGATAATATCAATCAAACCGGTGTTGGATTATTCATTTTTAGAGGTGCTAATATTAATATTAGATTGCAAATTAATGGAAAAGAGTTTTTGAATTTCAGTAATATAAATCAGAGGCAGAATTGGCAACTCTACCTGTATTTTCTCTCTGCACCCCTGACCACTTGCAGCATCTGGCACATGTCAGATGAAATAAACAAGACCTCAGACACAACACAGTGAAGATTACTAGCCATTATAGCACACTTTATGTTTTTTAAACAAATAATTTTAAGATGTAAATGACAATTGTTGAGGCATAAAACCGATGATCTGTTGATCGTCACTAATCAGAACAAGATAGTCTAACAATAGCATAGCCGTCAGTGCAAAATAAAGTGTTTAAATCAAAATTGAATCTTGACAGCCCTTTTCATTTTAAGAGTGGACTTGATCTGTTTTTTGCAAATGAATTCTTCAAATATACCTCAAAATTAATGTTTTGCACTGCAGCAGATGAATAATTCCTGCATGGATCCTACACAGATCAAGAATAATATGCACAAATTTTTAACAGTACAAATGGTGAGATGTCGTTTCTCATAATAACTGTCCGCTTTGTGTCAATATTTGTCTCATAATCAGTCACTCTATTAAAAGAAAAGATGCAAAGTGAGGAGGAGCAGCAGCAGGGGACAGAGGGAGAAAAAAAAGAGGAGCACGGTGGAAATCTAGAAATTGTAAACGGAAAGAAGGAATATAGCTTGAAAAGCGGAGAGGGTGCGATCGAGCCGACCTCTGGGAGTGCGAGTGCCTGCCTCCCCTGGCTGCTTTGTCGTTTGAGCCAGGCGCTGTGTTTCGTGAGGAACGCAAAAGTACACAAATCCCACAGAAGGAGCTTTTTTGGCAGGGCTCGGGCCTCCCACCCACGGCAGCCTCTTCAAGCCTCCTCCCATCCTCTATTCATCTGTGAGGGGCGGCTTACTCACCCAGCCCAACTCCACACACACACACACACACACACACACAAAACCTGGACCTCGAGCCTACGGAGGAGGGCGGACACGCAAGCATGCACACACACAAACAGCTACACGGGCCACTGTGGACATACATGATACATATAATAACATGAACACAAGTCGGGTTTTAATTGGATGACAGTTTTCGGCGTACAGAAATCAGTTTTAGCTGTGTGAGCAGGATTCGAAAACATTGAATGTGAGTTTAGACAACTGTGACAAGATGACATCTGTGTCATGGGAGGTTAAAATCAGATCGTGCATCCCCGTGTAAACGCTGTTACACGGCCATGCCCACACGCTGTCAGGTGGGAAGAAGGCGTGTGGACTCATTCACTCTGTCAGCCTCATAATGAACACATTGCATCATTTTTGCAATTATGAAACTCATTCACTTCTTGACACATTCAGTCTCTCAATCGACTACTTTGGCGCTCTCACACACTCTAGTTTTTGTACAAACACAGTCCCAGTTCCTTTATAGACTCGACTTGAATATATTGGCTTATCATATACGGTACGCTATAGGTGAGATTGTACAAACATGAATGAAATCTGCCTCAGGGAATGTTTGTTAAACTCACACAGGCCCTGCAACAAAAGACCAGAAGGATCAGGTTCAATTCAGATAATCCTGGAGAGCGATAGAGGCAGACAGAGGGCTGTAGTCAGGGTGTGTGACGAGGGTAGGTGTGGTAGTGTGTCTACTAGACCTTATCCCCAGCTAACCCCCACTGTGACAGGAAGAGAGCTCTATAGATTCTGCTTGTTTTTTCCTCATTAATGATGACAGCTGATAAAAGCTGTAGGCTTAAGCATGTTCATTTTTCACCACATAGCGCAGCTTTTTATTCGATTTGATCACATTTTATCACCTCAAACCTACACCTTGGCATATTTAGAGCGCGTTTTTGAAGAAACAACATGTTATTTTCTATTTTTTAAGAATAATCCATCATGTGTTTGATAAATGAAAGAGTGTGTCTCTACAAAGTGCTTGTCACTGATGTGGTTCACATGCTGAGAGGATGCATTCATTACATTTTTAAACCTCAGCTGGTAGCTGAAGAGATCTGTGAACAACTGCAACTAGTTTATGTTCAGGATGTAACAATATCACAATTTGGATTTTTGGGGCCATTCAGGAGTGATCTCGACCAATATTCTTTATACTGAATATAATGTGTAGTATAGAATATATACATAAACACACATTTTTTGCAATCCGTCAAAAGTGGTTAACACTTATGACAAACACATGTAGTGGAGGCAGGATATTTTACAGTTTAAAAATAAACTTTATTGTCCAAAATGGCACCGAAACAGGAAACTTTGCCTGTATTTTTTTAATAATTATAAATAACTATAAATTTAAAAAACACAAATAGAGCATAATATGTGTATATATTAAACGTGAACTAAGAGAAATGATCAAATATACACAGAATGCTGCCTATAAATCTAACAAATGAAAACAATCTGCATTAGTTCAGTTAAAAAAAAAAAAAGGTTTGTATATAGGCGCATATATGCCAATATTGACCAATATGGCTGTGATGGGCCAATATTGGGCTGATAATACTGGTCAGCTGATATATTAGTCTTGCTCTAATCACAATATTGCGATTAAAAAATGTCTCAATATTGCACTGGACCAAAGCAACATCTACTGTAATATTACATGCGTAATTATTGTATGTAATTCATTTTACTTTATAAAATGACTGCTACTGACTGCTGCATTGTTTCTGTTTTGCCATTGTGCATACATAATTTCAACATCCACTGCCAAAGACAGTTGATGCAATTTTTTTTTTTGCACATGCTTAGGTCATGACTGGCTGCTTTTATTTTATTTTATGAAAGGAAGAATCGATAGAATTTGTCCAAGCTGTTACCGACGCTTAGCATCCTGAGCACAGCAAAATAATGAGAAAATAAGGAAAAGGGTCGGGTCTCTGCAGATACCGACACCACCACACACTTTTAGTGGGTCAAAAGTGATGATTGAAAGAGATAATATTAATATGAGTTTAGACTTTTTTTGTAGGAGAATGTTGCATATTATGCCTTTAAAGAAGGACAACAGAAGCACTTTAAGTTAAAAGGAAAAACAAATATCATATGAACAACAAATCCTGCATATATTACATGTATTATTTAATAAAGGACTTTTAATCAGGTCGTCTATTTGTTTGTTTGTTTTAATATTGAGCTTAAAATCGTATTATGGACTTTTTATCATGGTATTTCCGTACCTTGAGTCGTACCTCATACCTTGGTATCATTATATCCCTAGTTATGTTTCAAATGTTTAGTCATCGCTACTTTCTTTGAAATTAACCACTAAAGCCCAGAGGCAGTGTCACTCTCACTTGACATTTGGCAAATTCTTATAAGTCTACAATAATTCTACTAATCTTCCATTTACAGTATCTCAGATTTGCAGCTGGAACACTGTAATACCTATACCCAACCAGTAAGATATATTTATACTCTTAAAGGTCAACGCTTACTCATACACGTTTGATGGGACGAGAAAAGTAATTTTGAATGTTACACTTCTGCCCCCACATCTGTTGCACAGAGGAACTCAATGTGAAGTTAAAATTGATCTCTTAACTGATTGTGAATTTCTCATCTGAGAATGAAAGTGACTTTTGCGGGAGAGATGTCATCCTGTTTGTCAGATTATCAGTTTATTACAGTACTGACATGTCAGTTAAAGGCGTACTATGCAAGACGATGTACAAACTCATAGAATAATAAGAATAATGTCTCTAAATTATCATTTATGACCCAGTACAAGTGTGTGGTGGTGTCTCTATCTGCCCTCTGTGTGTATTTCCTTATTTTCTCATTATTTTGCAGTGCTCGGCACGCTTTACCAACCCAAAACGTTGATATTTAACTGCATTCAACTATCCTTCTGGTCCATTTAGAAACAGCAACTGACAAATTCTGCATATTCTACATTAAGGAGACGTCGCAGACTCCATTACTTTTAATTTTATGACTTCTTCTTGGCAGAATCTCGAGGACGACAAGCAAAATATAAGGAGCTAGATCATGCACAATAAATCATCACGTAGTTACACAAGCTGCTGCTACAATAACAAATAAAAGTAGGAATTATATCAGTCTGTCAGTCTGTTCTAGCTTTGTCATGCTTTCACTTGCTTCCTCCTCACTTATGTGGAGGGGGAGGCTTTCATTCTGGGCACATCTGTTGCAAGACTCACACACACAGGAAAGTTTCACTGAGAAAAACTGGACATCCTTTTTTTTTTTCCTTTCTTTCTTTTTTGTTACTCCATGTCCTATTATAAAAAGTTTGAGACATGGAGCGATTTGCAACTTAAAAATGAGAACACAGAGGAACCTGATTCTACAAAAGGTCAGCCATCCTTTAGTCTGATTCTAGTGCTCAGTGGGTAGCCGACAGCTCTTGCATGCTTTGAAATTTTTGCCACAACACACAGAAAATATGAACCTCTCATTATGACTTTTTTAGGATATGCGAAATAGTTGTAACACACACACCGAAGACGGGGGAAAAAAACTGCAAAGAAAAGAAGAGTGAAAGAGACAGTTGGATGTTACTGACCTTTTAAAGAAGAGAAGTTTTGATTTCAGTTCCTCTCTCGCGCACTCAGTCCCTGTCAGGAAACTCTACACTGTCTCAGCGCGCTGGCAGACTTGTGAAAGTGAGAGCCGGCTGAGATAGAGACTTGAAATTTGCTCTGAAGGTGTGTCAGTGATTTGGAGGAGTGAAAAGGTACCGTTCCACGAAACGGTTATCTAAGAAACACAACAAAACAAAAACTGCTACACCCACCCGCCTCAGCCAACACCCCTCCCTCCCCCTAAACCAAAAGTATTTGGCAGCGTTCCCTACAAGTCCACCTGTGCTTAGGGGAGGGGAGTGACACACACACACTCGCAGTCTGCTGGGCCAAGCCTAAAAACCTGCTTGCGAGCTTGGACTGGAGCGGTATGGTTATGGCTGGGCTGAGGCTTGGTTGCTGGGGTTGGAGGATAGAGGGGGGGTGGAGGGTTGAAAGACTTCAGACCAAGGCCAGGAGGTCTGGAGGCTGGTGAGCTGGGGCAAAGGCCAAGCCAGGAGCATGAGCTGGAAATCTGGAGCTCCGAGACTGGAGCTGGTCATAAAACAGCCAAACTGAGGTTGATGTGCAGCTGGACGACTGCTGCTGCTGAGATTTCAAACAGGCTAGAGGTAGAAAAAAAAAAATGGGGAAGAGGTTGTTGCAGAATAATGCAGGGTTGAACCAGTGGGTGGGTCTGTGCCGGTGCCAAACAGGAGCTAGAGGGGTTCATATCAGGTGTCGAACAAAAGACATATCAGGGGAGAAATGAAAAGAGTGGTGTGATAGAGAGTCAGTGACAGTATCTGAGTGTGTTTGGGTGTGTGCTTCAGTGTACCAGCTCGTACCTGGCAGGACGTAAGAACCATTGTGCTGCTCTGAAGCTCATAATGCAGCATAATGGGAATATAATAAGAGGGTGTAATCACTGATGTAAATGCCGCTGAAAGTCATTAGGTGATAGGAGAGCAAGAGACATCATGGGGTCTAATGATCCTCTGCAGAGAAAGGATTGTGATTTTGTGACATTTTACCAATAAAGAAATACGTATTAGCAAAAATATCTACTGTACTCTTTAGCCGTGTTGGTGAATAAAGCTCGGGTGTGTTTTATTTCTATTTTTAAAATACAAAATGCTTGTGAAAATGGCTATAATCAATATTTTATAATGAGAATGTATCAAATGACAATGTGAAAAAGATGTGATAATGTCAAAGGAGTCGCTCAGAGACCTGTATCCGCAGCCCCCCTCGACGCTGGTGAGGTTTAGGCTGCATTCACGTCAAATCAGGCGCTGCGGTGAAAACGGCAGTCCTCCCATTAATTTGGATGGGGTTAGTGCATTTAGGCTGCATTTGTGGGACCACATAACCTGATGCACCTGATGGTTTGTGACACAGAATAATCTGGGAGGTCGTCCTTACAAACTGTGGAAAATGCAGGAACTTCAAAACAAACAGCTGGCAGGTGATTGGATGAACCATCTGTCTATCACGTCTAAAACGGGTGAACCAACCAATCAGATCAAACTGGTAAAAGAGGAGCAAAAACATCTTTTCCATCGATGAAAGCCTTCAGTGCCGTTCTTTGCTCTTCTTTCAGTGATGAAATGCTCTCCAGTTCTGATATAAGTGATGCTGTCGCAGTATCTACGCTAACCTCTTCAGGAACCGCCAACGTCTGTTCGAGACACGTTCCACAGACACTTCTCGCTGATGTCACACCTAAAACCACACCAGTCATCCCTCCTGAGATGCTGATTGGCTGCACCACTTTTGATGCAGACACAAACGGATAACTTGTAGCCTGGCGAGATGGATTTTCGTGTGATCTTGTGATCTAGGAAATCCAGCTGCCTTGCAAGGTCAGGAGGGGAAGCTGAAAAAGTGACCCTGTGAGGAAAAGTTGATAAAGAATCAACTTTTGGAGATATTCAACTCATGTGTCATGCTTCGGCGACCAACGGCGATCCGACTGCTTCACAGAGTCCCCGAGTTAATGGACCAAACAACGATAAAATAATATCACAGTTGTGTCCTCGCTTGGTTTATTTTGTGTACCCATCTTTGACATCTGGCTTGCAGTCTGTGCTGCAAAACAGCAACACCAAGAAGCTTCCTCCATTTGAGAGAAAGAGCAGAGGTGGTGGAGCGAGCTAGAGAGTAAATGATGAGAGGGAGTGGTGGTGGTTCAGAGAAAGCCAATGAATTAGAGAAATAGAACTTTGTTTTCCGACTGATTCACAGCGGTGACTTCTTAAAGCACAAATAAACACGGCCCCACAACCCTGTGCTTGACAGCACTGTTGCAGAACTGCTGCGACTCACATACGCTGTGGTGTCCACACAGGCTGCGAGCCAGCTGCTGAAAGTGCAATATTTCTACATAGAGTTTGTAGATGAGTTTGAAGAGAAGAAAATAGCTGTCATCTGAAGACAGTGATTCTCCCCTCATTCGGAGAGGGATGGAGGGATGAATGGATAGAGAGACAAGAGATCACCGCCTGCTCACGATTTTTGTCATGTCTGTGACTTACTGCACAGATGTAGACGCTGAAACTGTAGTGAGAGGTGTCCTGTTGCTGATATAATGTCGATATGACTGTCAACAGATCATTTTTAATGTGTATTTTTGCTGAGAACTGCGAGCAGCACAGGGAAAAAATAGGCGAGCCTCCGAATCTCTAGATGAAGCGTGGCGAGAGCAGCGCCTGACATGTACACGAGTTGCGCTGCTCAAGCGGGCTGTGTGGACGCTCCAACTGGTTAATATGGATGCTGAAATGAAAACCAGCAGGTAACACCATGCGCTGCTCAGGCATGTAGTGTGAACCAGCTGTTATAGTAACTTTCAACTCATTGTTTAGTTGTCCATTTGCAACTTTACTGTTCACTGTTCACTACCTGCTCAGCACCAAACGGCAGACGGACACAGATCAATAAGCTGGTGAACATAATGGTGCATTTAGCAGCCAAAGAGACAGATATTTCCCTCAGGAGTTGATGGAGACCAAATAGTAATGTTGCTCTGTTGCTGCTGGATGTGTAACACAAGCAAGTGTTTGCTAACAAGTTCACTGTATAAATTAAAAGGTGATGATGTACTTAAGCACAGTTGTGCTCTGGGCAAAATGTTAACGTCAACATGCTCACAGTGACAAGCTGACAAACAAGTTGACGTTAGACAGGTAATGTTTATCATGCACACCACTTTAGTTTAGCGTGCTAGCGTGCTAATGAGCACAAAGTAGGCTGCAGCTGAGGCTAAATGTCATTAGCTTCAGGTGTTTGGTCATAAAATAACGAGCTAGATCAAAATTCAAGGATCACAAAAGTGATTGCAATCACTTTACCTTGAGGGGAACGTATATTCACCAAATTTCATGCCTATTCATTAAATAGTTGACTAAAAAACAAATGAGTCAACCTCAGTTGGGATCACCAAAGTCAGTGGGAATCATCGTCTCGGAACATTGAATGTCTGTACAAAATTTAATGGCAATCCTTCTGATAGTTGTTGAGAAATTTCATTCTGAACCAAAGTGGTGGCTCGACCGCTTCTGTAGCTATGAAATAACGGATAGTGTTGCCAATTCAGGCCTTAAAAAAATCATTCAAATGAAAAGGTTTAATAAGGGCTGAAATGCTTGTGTGATATAATGTGCCTGCGTATTTTAAAGGGTCACAAGGCAAAAACGTTTGGGAGCCACTGCCATTAACTTTCTGAGCTGCATGTTGGAGAAAATCCACATAAAAGAGAAGAAAAAAAGAGAGAAGATGAAGACTCCACACGGAGGAACCAGAGGCCAGATCACACATTTGTTACTGTGAGGTGAAGCTGTAAATCAGTGAGCTGGCGTGATGTGATGTGACTGCAAACCACGCCAACAAGGTATCACATGGGGGTTTTCCAGATGTAATAAAAATTAATGGATACAATTCAGGATACAAATGCAAGAATTCATTTGGCAAGTTTGTACTGGAAACGTCGACTTTACCTTGAGCTTTAGGATAGCTAATTCCAAATTTTCCCTGCAATCAGCAAACAGATTCAGGTTTGAATGAGCTACATTTAGGCCTTAGCGCATACCAGAGTGACTTAGGACTACAATAGCCCTGCCCTCTAGATCTGTCTTTCACAGGATCTCATTGCCCAGCCTCAAGTACACCACATTTGTTTGCACTTATACACACCCAGGAGAGGTTTGATCATTTTGTACCCTGTCCTGTGCACTGTCTTCTCATGTGGCAGCTTTACTTGAGCAAATTTGCTCAGTCAAAATATTGGTGGATCCGAGTCACACGAGGTTGCAACAGGGCAGAGAAAAGCAACAGCCTGTGTAGACAGAATCTTGTTTTTTTGGAGTGAAATTTTGATAAACCCTGACAAAGTCACTTAAGATTACAAATCGTTAAACCAATCATATAGTTCTCACCTCTGAGAACCTCAGATTGTTAAGCCCTGAATGCAGATTCCCGTACTATGATTATCTTAAATTTTTTTATAACATACCCTCACTATGAGCAGGCTGCCAAGTGCAATGACTAAAGCAATTGAACTGTAACAAGTATTACTGGAAAAAGTACTATAATGAAAGTTCAGCACAATACATGAATACAAAGACTTAAGTTTGCTCAGCATGACCTCACCTTCTCCAAAGTCATACCATGGAAAACTTTCTTACTAGTGAAAAATGATTAATCTCTTCTTTAAATAGAGTTTTTTTTTAAGATTCTGTGTGTAATTATCAGACTATCCTTGTTATTAAAAATGGTGTTGTTATTAAAAATTTCTTGCTCACACTCTTTAGGCCCATACGAGCATCCCGGGCATCGGCCAAAATAGTAATGTGACATACACAAGACTGAAAATGATTGATCGGCATCATGTCGGCACTGGTTGTTTATTGCACACTGTAGGTAGGTACTGAACAGAGACAAGGCACTGTGGAACACACATGAACGTCACATCCGTTGGATTATCCCGAGTCCACAGGCTGTTATAGGCAACTGAGAAAGTCTGGGAAGGTTTCAAACCATTTACTCGCTGGAAACACAAAGCAATTAATACATGTAAATTGCTTCACACAGTATCTTTTAAAGGAATAATTACAACAAGGATACAGTTAGCTTAGCTTAGCATAAAGACTGGAAGCAGGGGGAAACAGCTAGCCTTGCTTTGTGCAATTGTAAAAGGTCCACCTATAAGCTCATTTGAACCTCTCTAATTAACACATTGTATCTTTATTCAATACAAAAAAAAAAAAAGTCACAATAACAGGTTGTGGTTTTATGGGGGGTTATAGAACCTGCAGTCTTATTGTCACTGTGAGGTTGCCAGGCAACCAGAGGAAACTTCACAGTGTAGACATAGCCTAGCACATTACCACCAGTAAAACCACAACTTGTCGTTTTTACATTTCAGTTTCAGTAGAGATTAAACAAAGGAGATAAAATGTGCTAGTTAGTTAGTTAGTTCCAGAATAGCTTTTTCTACCTGTTTCAAGTCAATATTAAAGAAGAATTAAGAGTTAGGGAGTAGTATATTACCAGAGTAGCTGCTAATTGCTGCTAACTATAGCTAGTTAGCTCAGTTAGCAGTCCAGTTAGCTTACTTGAGTCTGCATGGAATGGGATATTTCCTTCCTTGACATGTAGTGAGTTCATTTTGTTTACTTTATGAGGCAGGACAGGTCGGGGCTAGCTGGTTAGCATGCTAACTTCAGTTGATATCTCTGCAACACAATACATAAAGGTCCTTGACATAACATTTAAACATAAAATAACATAACATAAAATGTTATTTCTTCACTTACAGATAAGAGTCAAACCTCTCATCATTTCCCAAAATGTTGAGCTATTTCTGTAAGCCAGATGAGCCCCATGTTTTTTCTTCAGATGAAAGCTGTACACTTATTATTCTGGCTTTTTTTTTTTTTTTTTTTTTTTTTTTACAAAATACTGTTTTTATTATAGGATTACCCCAGAGGAAATAATCTATAAGATCTCTATAAGGGCACACACAAATGCAAGGCCTCAACACTTGAGGATTAAATCAATATAAAGTTCATGCAAAGTCCAATCATGAATCTTTGAGATCATCCAAAACTTCTTCTCATAGAGAAGCTCCTTAGAACAACATGATGGGGTGGCTCACAATCATTAGCATAAATCCGTTGGCAAGGTTTACCACCCTGTTAATTACTGGGGCTTCTCAGAAACTTAAGCAAGAGGAGACACATCAAGGGCAGTGCAGCAGAGCAAAGGCACAGTTTTGAGAATTTTGAATTTCTCACCAAATTAAAAGTGAATAATGTTGTGCAAATTCTGTTTTTGTATAAACAAGTTTTCTCTACGGCATGCATAAATATTACCTCCAACACTGATTAGAATCAGGAATTTTTAATTACGTCTCTCAGTGTGTCTGCTAACCTGGTGTTTGTTTGTTACACTGTACATGCAGCTGGGGTCCAGGGTTTAAGACTACCCCCTCTGAATGCACTAAAGACAAAAGCGTGCGGTACACAAAGCAACAATCGAAGTTACACCCACATGCTGCTGTTGCTTTCATCCTGCCACCTGTGGAGTGGGTGTGACCATCCCATCCACCAAATCTGTCAGATAGACCTGATTCTGCTCACAGGCCATGTTTTGGGTGATGGAATCTGTTTCATCAATAGCTTTTGTTGTGTTCTGAGATTTTTATGTTGTACTGTAAGCTCTTCTCCTCTTCCCACACACTGATAAGAACAGTAGATGTAGTTATATGGACAGCCATTAACTGGTGGTCATTTAGCACTGTGCTGAGCAAGAGGCATGTGAAAGATATTATGATGCTTACAAATTAAAAGCTCAAAATATGTTCTGTTCCAGTCTTTGGTCAGATTTTTTTTTTTTCTTTTTTTTTTTTTGATAATAAAATGGTCAATTCTTCTGGCATCCAACTGGCTGTTTATCATGTTACATAGCAAAGGTCACAGTTCTTTAAAGATGATTCAGCAGAGCAGTGCAGAGATCAGCACGATGTCAGAATATGGAGCTAAATACGTCAACAAACGGGAGGAATAGATCAAAAAATGACAAAGAAATTGACACTTATTACATGGCTTAAACAAATTAAAAAAAAAACATATAAGAGAAGTGGACATAGCTTCCTGCTCTGAAAAGTGAAGCAAATGCAATGCCTTAAACCTGCATTCTTTCTGTCATCAACGGGGGAATCCACTAGTTGCAAAAAAAGAAGTCAGATTGTATGTAGGTCTATGAGAAAATGACCCTACTTGATTTATTACCTTAGTAAACATTTTCCTAATGACGTTACGGCCTCAATCACTGACATAAATACAGATGGATGCCACGTCTCCACTTCCTCCCACTGTACAAAACTGAAGCAAAGATATTTCGGATACAAGCACTGCCATCTTGCACACTTCCTTTATATTAAAAATGAAGGTGGTACAGTTTATGACCTATGCTGCAGCCAGCCACCAGGGGGCAATCAAGATATTTTGGCTTCACTTTTGGGGAGCTGTTACGTTGTCGATCTCTGCTTATGTGAATGGTCTCAATCATTAGTCTTCCTTAATACAGCATGATGTTCGTTTTTTAAAATATGGTCCCATTTAGAGTAAAGTAGACGATAAAGCAGGGCATGATTTATGGCGTGGCTACGTTGAGAAGTCACTAGAACAGTCACCTGTCAAGTCACTGCCACGGTGACCTCCCCAGCTCCTCTCTCCCAAAAAAACAAGATAAATATCATTCATGCAAAAAATGGTGGTCTACAAACAACACGATCAGCCACTTATCTTATACAATCTATGATAACTATAATTGTGTCATTGTGTGATTTTTTAACTGGATAAATTGCTATAAGTTGAAAAGGCATGCTTTTGATCACATATTGATTGACAGCATATATTGTGCTAATTTAAACAATACAAACATACACAAAACTCCAAATCAAGCTGATCAGGACATCCTCAAAAGAACAGCCAGTTCCAAGTACCATGGGATAAAAAAAAAGTTGCTTTCCGTGATATATTCTCTTTGTATTGTTCTGTCTGTTAGATGCCAAATATATGTCCACCCCCCTCTCTTCATGTAAACAAAAAATTGGTCCATCAAGCTAACTAGAACTAGAGGCAGTAACATGGGTCAGAGGTGTGTAGGTGTGTGTGGGAGGTGTCAGTTTGCAGAAACATCTCAAACATTATCGGCAGCTCTCTTCACTTCCAAAAACTTCAAACCAGGCCACATATGTTTGACGCCCAACTGAGATACAAACATCTTTCACCTCTTTGACCTCTTCCACCTGCTCTGGGAGGTGTGCAAAATGAACTATATAGAATACTGACAATCAGTCTCCATATTTCAGGTTTTGTCGTGCCTGATTTTGAACTCTTGAAGTCCCTCTTGATATTACGGTAAGTGATGACACGGCTGTACTGCCTGCAGAAACTTCACTATCAGCACACTTGCCAACCTTGAGATCTCAGAAATAGGGAGGATTCGAAAACAAAAAAGTTGAGTTTGAGAGACTATATTTTCTGCATTTTTGTGACTTTTAAATAATGAAAATAACAAGATAATAAGTACAGAATTTTCCTGTTAAATACTTTTAATTTCACTTTTAATTCTCAGGAAAGAAAATTGATGTGACAGGTTTTGTGGTGACAGATAACAGGTTTTGCAAAATGAAAGTGCATTTTAAAACTTTTCTTCAGAAACATGAATTCTTCTTTCCAGAGAGTCTGATTTGATGAAGCTGTCTTACTGTTCATGTGCAAACCGTAGACTTTTAGAGTCGTAGGGCTTGAACGGGTGGCCAGAAAAGAAGAAAAGGAGAAAAAAAGGTTTGAAAATTTGTCATAAATTGACAGAAATATAGGAGAACTGTGATCCCTGGAGGAAATAGGGAGAGAACAATAAAAATCGGGAGGGTTTGCAAGTTTAGTTACCTCTTGTACACAATAACTTGTGTAAGAGTAAACAAGATCGAAGGTGTTTTCGGACCAAACAGTTGTGGGGACTCTACCCACCAGGGAGTTCCTTGAGAAATACACACCTCCTGGGACTTTTTTTCTGTTTGCGTTTGCATTGCCAATAGGAACCTTAAGGTGATGTTTCCCAGTCTGCGGTTGATAGCTCAATGTTACTTATACATGACATATAACAAGAACCATCACTATGACAACAACTAAACAAAATAGAGGATTGCCGTGGTCAGAGTTGTGTGTAGGAGCTAAAAAAGTCCCTCAAAACTTTGTTCAAAGAACTACAATCGTTCATAGTTCCTACAGTGCAGAAACAATAAAAAAGGGAAGGTCCTCCAAAAGTTCTTAGACCAGTGGAAAAGTCCGAAAACACCTTAAAAGTCTACAGCCATGCTAGCAGCTCCATGAGGCTGTATAGCCTTCCTTTGAACAGTCCTTTGAGGTAAGTGCTAACATTAGCATGCTAACCGCATAAATGATGTTGCATATTTACAAAGACAATGCTAACATGCTGATGCTAATATAGGTGCTACTTTTACCATCACGTCAACATCTCAGTTTAGCATGTTAGCATGCTAACATATGCAAATAAGCATCAAACACAGTACAGCTGAGGATGACAGGAATGTCATTAGTTTTGTCATAAAACACAAATTGAACAAATTAAACTTTGACCTGATGATGGTGCTCAAACGAAAGTCAGGGGGTCACTAAAGTTATACAAAGTATGTATGATTCATCCTCTGGGGACCAAAAATATCTTTACAAAATGTCATCTCAGTTGATCCGGTAGTTGTTGATACATTTCAGTCTGGACAAAAGAGGTGGATCAATCAATCAACCAAAATTGCTGTCCCTCCCCATGCTGCTAGCATGACTAAAAAGTAAGTGAAAGTTATTTAAATATACCTTTGCTCACAAGCAAGTTATTTCTGGAAGCATGCGAGTATATCAAAATTAAAACAAATTGCAAACTCTTCTACAGTACCACTCCATGCCATATACGCCAAATGTTTTGAGCTGTATTGTTTTTGCTTTTATGCCTTTGTATCAGGGTGATGATTGAAGCTTTGATGAAGACAAAATAGCTAAAAAAGTGAGTTGTGTACAATGCTCATACAGGTCTAAAATTCACTCTGTATGCAGTCGTTAAGTATATAAAATTAAATAGCTAGTGGGTTTCATGAATGGAAATGCCCAGTTGAGTAAAAGTTTCATCCATCACTTCTTCTCTTGGATATTTACGTTCTAAGACTAAAGGAAGAGAGGGTGAACATTTTGTGTATATGTACTGTATATAGTTTTAAACTTGTGTGGGTGAGATCAAGGTAAACAGACGGCCTTCCTACCGTCTCTCAGTTGGGTGTCATGATGGCATGATACTCTGATGCACTGATCTCAGACTGGCATTCTCAACCAGAGCTGTAGGCCCAACTGAGCTCTGTTAGCATGAGCTGCTAGCACTGTTTGAAAGTGATACTACAACAGAGGAGGAGTTTTAATGGGAGGCCAGGGTGGGGTTTACTCATCTAAATTTGCTGCAATACACAGTATTGATAAAAATGCCCTTGGCACTGTGCTCAACGTTCAAACTGGATCATAAAAGGCAGTTCAAGTCTTAACCATTTTCGGTATTAGAACATGGTAGATACACAGACAGACCTGACTACACACCCAGGAGTGTTCATGACAAGTGAGATTAGCTAGCTATAGTAAACGTGTTACCAGGAAACCTTGCCATAGGCACAACTATAAATGGGCTACTATGTTAGAACCAGTTTAACATGCCTTACCAAAACAGAAATGGGTAGGATGCCAACATTTCTCAAAAGAAAGAGATGAAGACGGATAAAGGAAGAGGCAAGCGTGAAAGAGAGATGCCTTAAAGAGCTCAACTGAAGAGCTTTGTCTCAACACAGGCTATGTTGAACTGATTTACTTTGACCAACCAAAAGTTGCAGAAGGTTGCACATATTCTTCATCTTATATTTTGCCAAAGGAAAGTTTGGGAGAAAGCGATCATGGCTCATAAATGTGGCAACACAAACAAAAGAAAAAGAGTTCCCAGAGCATAACAGGTGCTACGTACAACACAATTCAAAGCTTTAAATTTCAAGTCTTCTTGACCTTCCCTGACCTTGAGAGAGATTAACTACAATTGAGGTGAACTGATCATTAACTTAGGGTATACTTGCAATGTCTTCAAAGAAAATTCAACTTAAAAGGTACAACTGGACCCTTTTCCTGAATTTGCTCAACCCCATACAGACTGTGGAGTACATTTCTGCCAGGATGGATGATCTGTTAACTACTGGTAGCCCATCTCGTGCTAAATTCAAGTTTGCTAACTTGACTGCTTATCTCTGCTCATTGGTCCCCACTGTGGCTGTTTGGAGGTAACTGGACACAAATAAAGATGGAAAACTTGTCTTTGTCTGTCATTTCAACTGTCTTTGAAATGTACATTTCAGATAAAGGAACAGTTTCATTTTGAGGAATGCTCCTATTCATTTGTTGAGGAGTTAGAAGAAGTTAGATGAGAAGATTGTTACAACCCACACTATTTAACATTAGTGGTTTGATGATTCACTCATGCATCTGATGCATTGGGCTTTGATGTGTAATATGCGAGTGTATTGATTCAGACAGCCTGTTTTGGTAAAAAGCTGAAGGTATAGAAATGATGCAGCACAAGAGTATCAGTGCATCTCATCAAGGTGCACATATGTTCCATTTTTGGGATCAAAGTATATAAGAAAGAAAGAAAGATGAGAAACACTGCTGCAAATCATTTGTGCTGAACATGTGGGACAGCAGTGTACAGAGCTATGTGTCTCCCAACCCACAGAGACGTCATGTCAGTGGGAGAGCAGGTAACACGTAGCATCACTGTTCCTCCACACCCCACTTCCTCTACACGGTCAAATTCAATCAAAACCACAATCATCTTACTGCAAAAATGCATTTTAAGCTATTATAAAGTTTGTTCACTGAGAGTACAGTATCTCATTTACAAATGAGAGTCCTTAAAAGATTTAACTCCAGTTATGTCCCCTTCTCTCTGTCTCTCCTGTTACTGGATTTCTTATTGCAGCTAATGGTACCCTACAAATTTAGCATTAATAGAATCAAAATGTTAAGATTCACACGTTGCATCAAATCGTATTACATTGTGACAGGGCTGAATCATAACATACCGAATCGAAAGCTATTTAAAAAGTTCTGAGATGCATCGTATTGTTGAATATGTATCGTATCGAATGAGCGCAGTTTGTGAGCTGCACACCCGTATCTAACATGTTATATCTCAAGCTGTAGAGGTGAAAGTATGCTAGCTGTTTCCAGTCATTAAGCTTAGCTAACTGGCTGCTAGTTGTTGCTTAGCATACAGACATGAGAGTGCCATCAATCTTTACATCTAACCCTCAACAGTTAAGAAAATAAGTGCACTTCTCAAAGTGTAAAACTATTATTTTAAGTTCAAATAGGCAGACAGTACATAAGGCTGTTGTTGTTGTGGCTACATCCAGGCTGCGCACGAGTTCACAGCTGTACAGTTAGGTGAACACTTGTCATTGACATGTCATTGTCGCTACTGTTCAACTATTTCTAAATCTGATGATCATCTGCAAAAGCCAGAGACGATGTTACTGTCATTTGGACTTGGAAAGCTCATCACTGAATATGAACTGTGGTCACTTTATCAGTATCCGCTTGCTGAAAGTAGACAGTCTTATTGTGCATCAACTACTGTAACATAGGCTTCCTTATTTTCTACTTTATTCTGTACTGTTGAGAGGATGTTAGGGAGGGACTTGATCTAATTCTAATGAAACTGTGATTTATAATTACCTTTAGACTAGCTGGAGGGATCTTAACTGTGGTGTCAGCAGGAATCTGGAAGGAGTTGTAACTGGCCAAGGCTGGTGCTTCTGCTTTCTGATCTTTCGATATGAGGCCTGTACAGAAGGAAAAGAATACCCAAAGTCTCTAGCTTCTGTTCTCTCTGAAAAACTGCAAAACTAGGTGCAACTCAGAGAGTTAATTCAAATCCCAACCCTACAGGCAGACATCAGGTTCTCAAATCCAGTCTTCAAGACAAAGACCATCAGATGCATCAGGGATGGCAAAAGAAAACAGGGCACTTCCTTCCATCCATCAGATTAAACATTCCTATATCAACCATGGCCATAGATACTGTTCAGCCTACAGGGACTGTATCTGCTCTCTTAACACTTCTGTTTGTTCAATTTCTGACAGGGTAACACTAAATCAAACAGCCCTTAGAGCAAAGACTAAGTCAACAATACATTAGCATGTCTGTAACCAAATTAATGGTGGTGAAACGCTATACAATGTTTGTGTCTTCTCTGTCTCTCAGCTCATGGACTGTGAGTACTAGGCCCCCTCTATTTTCAGTGTGGATTACCATTTGCTGTACCAAGGCCTTCATATAAAATCTGACACTGCACTGGCAGCCCTCCACACAGTGACTGCATGTTTCCTGCCAAGCACACCAAATGTAACAAATGCAGATATATTTCACAGCAAAATGCAGCAGTATTTACGGCAGGCTTACTTTGATAAAGAAGCTTAGACAATTAGTTCAGGATGAACTTGAATTTAGCCTCATCTCAGGAAGAAATTATCCAATTTCAGAAATGTTTGGTGCCTTAGTCTAAAATATTGGTGAGCTAAATGCTAACATTGTCCTTGAAAGCATTTAGCAGGCAATATAAGGTTCACCATTACAGTTTTGTGTGCTAACATGCTAACATTTGATATTGAGCTTGAAAGACCAAGTACTGTAATCTGAGGCTGACGGAAATGTCTGTCATGGTTTTGGGTTTTAGTTCAGTTGTTTTCTGTCTTATTTTGAAGTTTTTGCCTTTCATCTTGTTTCTGTTGCTTTACTCCCTGTCTTTGTCTTTATCACTCTCTTTTTGATCACTGATTCCTTTCATTTGTCCCCGATTAGCCTTTCTTATTTCCTGTTTCCTGTAGGTGTACTTAGATATATGGCGAGGATCATCTATGTTAAAAGAAAAAAAATCCTACAACATTGCTAAAAGATGTCGCTGGAAGACCTGTAAAAGTAACATATACTGCATTGTAAAGTTACTTAATATTAGCAAAATGCTGGCTAACTAGCTAGCTAATCTACATCAGCCTTTGCTAGCTGGTCATATCTGATAGTTATATTGGCAAAACGCTAGTTACCTAGCGCTTCTCTGACTTTAGCAAACTTACGATGTGACTATATGTCACCTTTACAGGTACCCCAGCAAAATATTTCAACCATCTTCGAAGGAAAGGAGAAAATTGACTGAGGTTCCGCTGTGTACCAAGCGTGCTCAAGTGTTATTGGAGGACAGAGCAGGGGACTTAGAAATGGACATGTTTTCTTGTGATAAATTATCTTATTATCTTGAGAAATCTGCCTTTTGTTTGCTCAAATAACAATATAATTAACTTGGGGTCTTGAGATAATGGCATTAAAAAATAAACAAACATGGCTGTTCTCAGCTTCCGTAAAAACCAAAGTAACAGACACATTAAAATTTTGACCTCATGATGATGACGGCAATATGAATGTACTAAATTTCATGGTAATCCATACAGTAGTTGTTATTTCACTTAAACACACCCTTTTCCGATTGTAAACTGAAGCCGCCGTCTATGATTTCTTCAACACCGGCAGACTCCTTGGTCGGAAACAGTAATTTTACCTCGCAGGAAACAGGAGTTGCTGGTGTGCTGTTGCCTCCACCTGTTAGTTCATCCTATTGTGTGACTTTGGTTTTTTAACACGTTGGTACGGACTAACATTAATTTCCACAGATCGAGACAGAAATGCAAAGTGAATTACTGTTTTTTGGGTTTTCTTTTTTTTTTTTTTTTTGCTTCAGTTCCCTGACGGAAAGGGCTGACAGCAAAGTAAAGCAGCAAAAATGTTCTAAATATAGGAAACACTTAAACTGATATTGTTTTGTGCAAGGTAAAATTAGTGTTTGTGTCAAAGGAGTCTGAAGCGATATAATGACTTCAGCTCCCTGATGTTGATTTGGCTCACACTCAGACAGCAGACAGCAGCAGTGGGGAAAGAAAGGTTTTGCTGCACCCACATAGCAACTGACATGGATTTTTATGATTTAAACCCAATACGGGAAAGTTTCTAATACTTTTTAGATGCTTTTTTATTATGTGCATAAGACCCTAAATTACATGGTTAGAAGGCTATTGTGGATTTGGGTTGCCAGAGGCTTTAAAATGGTCAATGTCTGGGGTCACCCTTGTAGTTAAGTTGGTGGAGCATGCACTTCATGTACTTTGGCTGAGTCTTCTGCAGCCGCTGTGGATTCAGTTCTAGCCTTGCAGCTCTTTGTCACGTTTGTCATCCCCTCACTCTCTGCCCATTTCCTGTTATATCCTCAGCTGTCCTATAGAATAAAGCCATAAAAGGCCCAAAACTGCCAGTGTCAACTTTGGAGTGGCACTACAAGTCGTTAGTAGTCATCACTTGGGAACCGTGAATATGTGTTTCAAATATCGTGGTAATCCATCCAAAAGTTGTTGAGAGCAAAGTGGTGGACCAAATGATCGACATATAGCCACTGCCCTGGTATGACTAAAAATATCTTTAAAGTTACCTCATGTAATTAGTCATCTGCAAAAAGTCCCTGAATGTCCTGAAGTACCTGTAGTAGCATACGGTATACTGAATAAAGTTGTTGAAACAGTTTGAGAAACAAAATTTAGAGTGATTTCTGCCAACTCGTTAGTGTCTGTCTGCTTGATATGTTTCATTTTTGGTGTTGTCAAGATGTTTTTCTGCCTGTATAAATTATCCAACTTATGTTAAAGTACAAAAAACATCTAATTAGTTAACAAGTGGGAGGAAGGAAGAGACAGACAATGAGAGAAAGGTGGAGAAGAGCTCATGTGAACCAGTCCTGCTACTTTACGGGCGTAACGCTGCTGCCGCTTTAGTGAGAACTGTCGGCACTGCCCGTCTCTCAACCCCCCTCCACCCGTCTTTCACCATATCCAGTCCTACTTCCCCCACCTCTCTTCCTCTTTCTTTCTCCGTCTCTCCATCCCCTCCCTTTCTTCCAGCCAGCCCCGCCACAAAGCCCCACCCACAGCATGAGAAGACAGGGAGAGGAATATGATCTAACCACACTCCCAGAGATATTACCTCAGCAGCCACCCCCACCCCCTACACACACACACACACGCACACAAACATACACTCCTACCTTCCTTCCCCTCTGTCATACCCATACCCATACACTCCACTCCCCCTCCCTCCCGTTCCCGTGCTCCCCCTGATCTCCTCCTCGTCCTCCACTCCCTACAACACTGCTGCCAGGCCGTAATGTTTTTCTTAGCCTCTCCTACACAGTTTTCACACAGTTTCCCTCTCCCTCAACATACAGCAACATCCCACACACCCTGGGCCCAGCTGACCCACTGAGAGAGGAGGTGGGAGAGCTTTGGGTGGGCAATAACGCCATCACTAAGGGACAGGCAGGCAGTGTGACTGTTTCACTGAAAACACGACTGATGAAGATTTTTAATGGTGCCATGCTCATCCTCTTTGCTTTCAATGAATTTAAAAAAATGTGGGCTTTCACAGAGCCTTTTTTTTTGAGGTTTCAGTCCTCCTCCTGGCCCACATTTTGTGCTCTGCTTATTGCATGCTGTTTTTGCAGCAGACTCGTCGGGGGCTGCGATGATGTGGGGTTGACAGGATGTGGTGTAGGATTCATTCCTCTCCGCAGAGAGAGAGACAGCTTTAAAGGTTAAGGTGTCTGTTATCAGCAGTTCTCGATACCTGCCATCAGTCTGTTGTGGTTTTGTCAGTAGGGCCCTTAAACAGAACTAGCATTCGTCTGTGGGTCTCAGCAGATACACCCCCCTGGTGGAGACGAGACAACAACTCCTGAGAATGAAAGTAAGAGGGAAAAGTGATCGTCACAACTTTGCTCTGTTCCCATCGGCTCATATAAAGGAATCAGGTCGGTTAGTTAGTTGGGATTCCAGGTGTCGTGCTAAATATTTAGGGGGGTTCACCTTCTCTACAACATTAAAGGTGTTACAGACATTTATTCGCAGGTTTTGATGACTTTTTGTATTTTTTTGGGTCAGCACCAAGTGTGAACCAACCGTGGTGGGTTGATTGGTTGTTTGAAGCCTCGAGTTTTGCATTATGGGGTTTGCCATCTTGGTTTTTTGCAACCAGAGCGTGCTCAGTAATGACGACGAGTGCATGATGCTGGTGGGTGACGTACTGCGACTCGGGTGGTGCTTGGTTTTAGCAGGACAAAATGGCAGCCTACCCACACAGTTTTTCGTATTACAACTAAACAGCACACTAAAATATGTTTCTGGAAACACTTCAGGGGAGAAATAGGCAACAAAATAACAGAATATTCATTTGTAATTGATCAGCACCACCTAGTTTGACAGTTTGATCTGAAACACAACGGTATATGTCTAGAAAGGAACTTCTGACCTGCAAAAGATCTTGCCAGAGTGACCATTTTAAGCCAAACCACGGCCTTTCCCAAACCATAACCAGTGTGTTTTTTTTTTTGTCTCTATGCAGATGTTCACCATAATGTTGTCACATTGTAAAACATAATTAGTTTATATAATGTGCAAAATGAAGAAACAACATAGAAATCTGGTTAGATTTTTGCGAAAGTGTTGCCTTTTAGACACAACCCGGCCGCCTGGTCACAATCTTTCGTGTATTAAAACTAAAAACAGTGCACTAAATCATGTTTCAGGCAGTAAATAGGCAATGGAGAAACATGATCTTGATCCATATTTGATCAATACCGTCTAGTTTGACATTTTGATAGGAGTTTTGTGTGCTGCACTGGACAGACTCACTGACCAGACCTGTCAATTACATGGTAGCCCCGCACTAATGCGTACCCTGCTTTATTTACAAAATGAACATCATGCTGTGTTGAAGAAGACTAGAAAATTAGCAATTGGGACCATAACCTCATTAGAAAACTCAACTGTTTATTGAGGTCATATATCAAGTGAGAAGTTTTTGCATAAAACTCTACAGAATATAGAACCGGTGGAGTCGCCCCCTGCTGGCCATTAGAAAAACTGCAGGTTTAAGGCACTTCAGCATTGGCTTCACTTTTCAGACCCAGAAGCTCCGTCCACTTTTTATGCAAGGCTAGTTAATGTGTTTGTGATCCTATTTTGTGAGTTTTTTTGACTGGCATCCATTATACTCTAAAGACATTTGAGTTGAGCATGCAAGTTCTTTTTAGCTTATTGCACATGGGGTTACAAGACACTGTCATGGACCTACTGTACATCGAACATCTAAAATATGACAAAATACTATCTTCTTGTAAAGCATATACAAAACCAAAAGAAAAACATCAATCATGCACATATGTTTTCAAGTAAAATGTTTTTTAAAGTAACTGTGCACTGCATAAGAAAGAAAGGAAATACTACAAGCATAAAATATAATAAAAGGGGCTTTTCCACTCATTCCCCAAGTTTGCTCAGACTAACTGGCCAATTTGAATGTGTGAATAGCAAACTCAGTCTTAATGTATATTTAAAAAAGAGTCTAGAGCTATGCCAGTGGCCATGTGAATTTGTATTTATGAGCTAAACGCTTCAATTAGCATGCTAACATGCCCCCAATGTTGACATGCTGATGTTTTGCAGGTTGAAGCCCAGAAGAAACAGCATTTTGAGAGCATCTCGCTTCCTTGAAAAAATTCTGAGTGAAACAGGATAGGCAAGTGGGACATAACAGGAATTTGTTGTTGAAAAGTGTTGAAAAGTTAGCATGTCATAACAAACAGGGAGAACATACTGTGCTGTTGCTAGCTAGCTAACAAATGAATCTTAGCTCTGTGCTGCTAAAAGCTGAGGATTGATGGTGGTTGTCATAATATTAACGGCTGCAAATTGGTTGGATCAAGCCTACGTAAGATACCACATTTTGTTTTACAGGAAGAAAATATGATTAGATTTTGATTTGAGATAACAAAGAAATAGATTTTTTCGTATTTTCTGTCAGATTTTGCTAAATAGATGCACAATATTAATTAATCTCAACTGGCAAAAGTTTCAGCTACATTTTTGACCATCTCAGTTTAACGTGTTAGCATGCTAACATATGCTTAGCACTGAACGCAAAGTGTGTCTGAGTTATTTTGCAGGTATTTTAGGCCTAAAACAAATTATTGGACAAAGTGAAACTTTGACCTGATGATGACTGAAGAATTCAGAGATCATATATTTGCCTGGACATTTCATTTAAAATTCCAATGTGAACCTCGTAGTGCTGACAGAGATACCATCAGGGGATCACAAAAGTCATAAGCATACATCGTCTGGGAAATATGAACGGCTAACGAATTGCTGTTTGATCAACAAACAGACGGAAATTCGGTTCTTACCTCACTACACAAAAAAATGTGGGGTTCCACGTACAATAAAATGTATTTTCTGTTATCAGTGAGATGGAAAAAAATCTGCATTTCTAACTTCAGACTGATGTATTTTGTCTGGTTTCAACATAAAGTGGTAAAATATCAGATCTCAAGTGGTCATGTAAAGAATCACTCAATCTCTCAACTAAAAGTGTGTCGACGCTTAATGGAATTAAAACATATCGTACAATATTTTCATATTATGCAGCGATGGTTCATCAGAGGTCAGATTTCAACTCACAGCTGTCTAATTAACTGCTGGGCCAGAGTGGCTGCATTAAAAATGTTTCCAAAAAATGTGATGTTTTGCTCTCCAAACAGAAGTACATGGTGTTGACCTCAGACCCACACTCGATTTTATTCACAGATGAAGTATTCTTAAGTGAGAGCAAACCAAAATGGGGGGAAAAAAATCATAATTTTTTCTTTTTCTTTTCTTCATTTTATTGTTTTGTGATTGTAAATGACATTTTTATGAATTTTCTGCTTTTTCCAAAACTGTCCATCATATTATTTGGATTATTTTAATTTCCTTTGAATGCTTTTGATGATCCTGATTGGGTATTTCAATATAGCCTGAAATACTCTGAATGTCGATACTGTACGGCAACCTCAGGCCTCAGCTAAACAAAATAAAGAGAGACAGGGAGCGAGTGAAGGATACAGCTCTCCTTCATGATCACTTGTTTACTGTTTTCCAAATTAAGCCAGTCACATGCGGGACAATATAAAAGTATATTCAGTGAATGATAATAATCCCCCTGGTCTATCAATATCCACATAATCATTATGGCCAGCAGAGAGGAGAGGGCGCTGGTCAGTAGAGGATTGTGGGTTTTGCAGTTCAGAGCAGCTAAAATAGCCATGCCACTGGTGGGGCATGTGACTACAGGGACCAGCGGAGCTCGAGAGCATCCTGGCAGGGTTGATGAAACCACACGCTGACACAAATGACTGGCCTTGATGCCTTTCATCTCAACAGGGAATCAGAGGCCCTGGTCAGAAACAAGCAGGCTGTTATAGGCCACAAAAGCACAAGTTACGGGTGTCAAGCCATGCTAGTGAGAAGGAAAAACACACACTGCTGAAAGAACAGGAAATGTTTTATTTAAACATCTTCATGGTCGTTTGATTGAGGAAGATACTTGACTTTTATTGGACAGTGCAGCACAGTGCCGCATTTTGTCATCAGTTAGTCATATGGGACTGGGTTTCTACATTCTGCGTTTTAATTATCTGAATTAGATACGCTGCGAATGGAGGCTTTTAATAAACTAGATTGATATTTTGTGAAATATTCTTTTCTATTCTGGGCCTTGTCACACCTGAAAGTCTGACACAAGGTTTCAACCAAGGTTCATGCTTTTCTAATTTTGTATGCATTTGATCTGGTTAGTTTTGGTTTCACATTGCAATTATGTGAGCACAAAGAAATATACATGACATGCCTAAGTCCAGTCGCCATCAATTACATGAGCTATGTTTTCCTATACTTGCAATGGATGAGAGCAACCCATCCGGGTACTTTTGGGTGAAAACAAACGCTCTAATTTGACTGGCAGTCAATACTAATTCCAGTTTAAAATCAGAAAACTATACCACTGTTTAGCCAGTAGGAAGCCAAATCCTCTGGCCAGTCAGGTGAGCAACTATGCTGTCTTCGCCGATCAATGATCAGCGTCGTTACATAGAAATAATGAAAGAAATAGGGGTCCTGTCAGTCTGCCTCCATCAAAGGGGACGGACCTGACATATACATCAATCTTATTGAATCTCCAGCCGGTGTATTTTAGACATCTGCCACTTTTTATATCGTTAAGACACTTTATTTAGCTGTTTTGGTACTGTTGAACCAAACAGGGCCATATTTTTTCACAGTAAAAACTTTAGTTGCACCATCAGCAAGACTCTTTTCTGATTCACTTTGATCTACAGGCACACATGTCATTTACTCAGTAACTGACCTGTGATGAAGTGTTTGCCACTGACACACTTTGTGACTGGCTGCTTTTAACCGTACTTGCTTACACCCAAAGGGAGGTGTGGTCATGGGAGGTGAGGTATGGCAGCTCACATCCACTGACCCTTCCCAAATCCGGCTCCTTTTCGCTTTCTGCTCCACTAGCACGTAAACTTGATGCCTTGATCAAATTTTTAGAGAGTCCCTTCTGACAGCCAAAGCTTCTTGTAATTGGTCTGAAAATCAGAACCACCCCAAAAAAAAAGAGAAATGTTTTCAATGGTTCACTTTAATCCAAACAGAGACTTGCTTGTTGGAGGGGGCGAAAGGAGGCTCGTCATGGGTTGGCCGCGGCCGGCGAGACGTCAACGCAGCCCGCTTGGAGGAGGGTCGGGCTCGATTTGGCTCCACTCCAGAGTAGGTCTATCGTGGGTGCGGCTTAACGCAGATCGGCGTACTGAAAGTGATGATGGAAATGCAGTTCGGTGCGGTACGGTGTGGCTCAGCATGGCCAAAAACACTGGTGGAAAAGACCTATTAAGTGTCTCAACACTGGTCCCCATGCCTTATCAAACACCTTCCTCCTTCCTGCAATCGTCTTAACTTCCATAATCACAAAATATATTTTTTTTAGCCAGTACAGTACCCGCATACATGAGCCATTTGTCTCTACGCTACATTTGTCACAGTTAATATTTGTTTTCCATTTAAAACTTCCCTGACTGACTGTCATTCACGGTGGAAGCCAGTGTTTATTGTATGACTGGTTTTTAAGTGCTCAGTTAAACAATTGATAAAGAGGCGATTGTGTGTGTGCACCATGGGAGCATTGTTTGTCTTACATGCGATGGTTTTAAAGTGTGCACACCTGCAGGTGTTTGTGCTTCTGTGTATCAGCATGTGCTGTTGCATGTGCGTGCTGCCTCGCGCTGGAGCCCCCTCACTGGGCGGCAACAGGGCTGAGGTAACATCACACTGTGTCTGTCTTTCTTTTCTTTTTTTTTCTTTTTTTTTTTTTTTTTTTTGTTGATAATATATATAGCTGGAAGTAAAAAGCTCTCATAACTACTGTGGTTTTTAGTGTTGCCAGGTCAACCTGCCCACTCTACACTCAACAGCACTGGGATGGGATGCGTTGAGCAGGGAAGAGGTGAGAGAGGAGAAGTGGGAATGATAGAAAGAATTTGGGGAGGGAGATATGATGGCAAGCAGGTGGTCTGAGGACAAGTGAGGGAGGGAGGGATAGAAAGAGGGCGGGAGGGTTTGGGGGAAGAGAAAGAGCTGGGGGTGAAGTAAGGGAGGGTGAAAGACTCAAACAGAGGTAAATAATCAAAAGAGGAGAGGATTAATGCGTTAAGGAGATCTATGATGATGAAGAAGGCCAAGGAGCGATGGGTGATGATGAGAATTTCACACTTCATATTGGCTCCATTTGCTCTTTAACTTCACCCCCCTTTTACAGGGATAGTTTGGATAATTTGAAGTGGGTTTGTATGAGGCACTTATCAATAGTTGACAGTGTATTACTGCAAATGGCAGTCAGCACACCCCCAGTTTGGAGAAGCAGAGAGGAGTGCCAGCATGGAAGCTAAGCAATGCGGTGCTTTGGACAGGGTCAGCAACAAAACATATTTTAGCCACTTAAAAAAAAGGTCCACTTAAAAAAATCTACATCATATGAAGTGTACGCTATATTTAGGATATTTTTCATCACCTTACTTTGCTGTCAGACAGCCTTTTCTGCCAGGAAACTGCCATCGCTCTCCAAACCAACCAAACTCCATAGGCGAAATCAGTAAATTTACCTTGCAGAGCACAGGAGTTTCTCCATGAGTTGCTGGTTTACTGATGCCTCGGTCTGCTGGTTTGTTTGTGTTAGTGTGTGATTTCAGTGAATCCAAACTATCCTTTTAAAACATGGAAGTCACACAATAATACTAACAAACTAACAGATCAAGGCAGTGACAGACCAGTAACTCCTGGTAGTTTGGTTGGTTTGGAGAGAGTGATATTTGGCTTATATAAAAGTGGTTTCCCTTCAGAAAAGGCTGTCTGATGCCAAGGTAAAGTGGTGAAAATATTCAAAATATACCATACACTTTTTTTAAGGTGGAGGTGGATGTGCCGACTCCCATATATTGCCAGTAACACAGTGACTATTGGACCAACTATCCCTTTAACTTCAGCACTTCACCCCGTTTTAAACTGTCAGACAGTCTGTCCTGGCGTACCCTCTATCCACTTACTTTACATGAGATAAAATGTGCGCCTGTGTGCATGCGTTCGTTCATGCATGTCACCGTGCGTGTGTGTGCATGTGTGTGTGTGTGTGTGTGTGTGTGTGTGTGTGTGTTTGCAGTGCCCCGGCCTGCCAGCTGCCAGTGTGTAGCACTCAATCCAGCAAAGGCGAAGCCTAATTACAGACGCATGGCTACAGATTTAGCCGGCATGCTAACCATAACGGAGGAGGCAGCAGGGAGGGGATCGCTTGGAAAAGTCACGGCTGGACGGGAGCTTCACAAGAGCGGACCACAGGGACAAGGGAGGAGGGTGGGGTTGGGGGGGGTACTCTATTTCAGGACCGGCTGCTCTCATTATTTATCATAGAAGAAGTCTCGGCAAGAAGAAGCAACCTGCAATTGACTGCACACAAATGGGCGCAAATGGGCCGAAGCCCCACCCCACCCACGCCCTCCCACTCAAGTCATGTATGTTGTCGTCAAAACATCAAACAAAACGAGCCCACAACAGCATTTCCCTCATTTTTAATGCACCGACTTCGCCATAACTGCAGTTATAACGTGCTTGTCTTCGCCGATGTAGCACCCAGTGAGCGGGGTGTCACAGAAAGCATACTGCTCATTACGGGCATAGATTCCTCTCGTGTCGACACTCTTAGAAATAAGGGCTGCAAAGAGGTTCCTCCTGAAGAACTGAGGTTCTACTCAGAGCTATTTGCCTGTGAAGAGCCCTTTTTTTGAAGAGCGGTTTCATCAAGGGTCCTTTGTAATCCAGAGAACCCTTTTCGGAAGAAAGAGTTCTTTGAGGATTGTTGAGATCCTTGAAGAACTCTTTTTTCAAGGGTTCTTTGTACCATAATATAAAAGGGTTATCAGTAGAACCTCCTGAGTGTGTTCTAGGTGAAACTCATGGAATATAAACTAGTTCTCTGTAGGAACCCCTAGCAGGGTTGGAATAAAAGGGTCTTAGTAGAACCCCCGAGTGGTTTCTAGATAAAACTCTTGGATTATAAAAGAACACTGAGAACACTGGGTTCTAGATCAAACTCTTTGAATATAAAAGGGTTCTCAGTAGAACTCTTTGAGTGGGTTCTAAATGAAACGCTAGGATATAAAAGGCTACTCAGTAGGACACCCATGCTAGGTTGGAGAAGGGTTCTTAAAAGGTCCTAAAATGGTTCTTAATAGAACCCCTGGAGTGGGTTCTTGATAAAACTCTTGGAATATAAAAGGCTTTTTGGTACGATGCCCTCATTGAGTTGGAATATAAAAGGGATCTCAGTAGAACCCCCTGAATGGGTTCTAAATGAAACTCTTGGAATATAAAAGGGTTCTCAATAGAACCTCCTGAGTGGGTTCTAGACAAAACTCTTGGAATATAAAAGGGTTCTCTGTGGGTTCTAGGTAAAACCACTGGAATATTATTCTAGATGAAACCCCTGGAATATTAGCACTCTTAGAGAGTGGAAAAGTTCTGGATTGAAACCCCAGATAGGGTCCTGGGGTGGAACCATTACACCTTAGAAGAGTTCTTTGTAGAACCTCTCTTATGGGGTTCTGGGTGAAAACTTTCACAGATGGTTTTCTGTATAACCCTTTATGTTGGGACCTTGGTAGAACTCTCTTAAAGGGGCACTAAGTGAAACCACGGGGAACCAGAAAAGGGTTCTCCTACTGGGACGAGCTGAAGAACGCTTTATGGTTCCAGTCAGCGCCTTTATTTTGGTGAGTGTAGCGTATACTGAGCGAGATGGAAAGTTTTTCAGGTTGTCAAGCTAAAACTCTGCATGTGTGTGTATGTGTGTGTGTGCAAGTAAGCATGTATGTATGCAAGCGCGTGTGTGTGTGTGTGTGTGTGTGTGTGTGTGTGTGTGTGTGTGACGGACAGTTTGTGAAACCAGGGAGGGTTGGCAGTTAAACTCTGAGCTCACCCACGACTCTACCACTTCCACCCACAGTGTCCTCTATACAGCTGCTCTCACTGAGCCAAACTCACACTTCATCCTCATCCCTCTCTCTTTTTCTCTTTGTGCTTCTCTCCATCCCTCCCTCCCTGCCTCCCCCTTCCATCCATCTACCCATCCATCCATCTCTTCTTAATTTACTCTCCTCTCTACATCTAATATTTCCTTCTCCTTCCCTCCATCTGTCTCTATTTTTCTCAGTTACCAGCTTACCCTCTACCCACCTCTTTCGCTGTGTTCATTTTTATGCAATCTCTCACCATTGGCAAGTCTTTCGCTTACTATTTCAAACTTTTGGACTTTTGACACAACCTATCCCCGTACGGGGACTCAGCGTAGGAAGAATTATTTCACATATGGACGGAGCATCAATTTGAGGGTCTGCTCAGATGATGAGATGATGTGAGGATGGAGAGGGGTCACCAAACACAGTTGGAGCGAGTAAAGGTTTGGGACTGGACTTAAAACTGTAAAGAAAAATGTTTCTGCAGAATTACATCCAGAATCCACTTTAATTAGGGTATAAAGTTGCATATTTTAAAGACAACAACTCCCTAAAATTCATATTTAGCACTTGTGTTCATTCAATTACTGTATAAATAATCCATCAGCCATTTGTACGAATAGATGACTCAGCGATGAAAAAGAAAAAGTCATCCACAAGAACAGGGGAGTTGACTCACACAACAACAGCTCATACTCAAAACCAACTCAGTGTTTGTGCTCTGTTTATCAGGGATTAGTTAACCAGAAGTCGCCCGGTGTTATCGTGATCAGTCTTTCATTGACGAAAAAAGGAACTTGTTCTAAGAGTTGTGTACGTTTCTCTCTGAGACTCCTCCGAACTCGATCTGCTGACGCAGCCTCAACACTTCCCATCAGCTTTATAATAAACGTCCATGAAGCAGCGGCTGTCCTCCTGAAGCTGCCAAACAAAATTGACAAAATTGGCCCTTTTTTGGATATGGCAAGAACAATTGTGGTGATAGTGGTGGGTGCCAATTTTGTTGTGTGCCCTTAAAGCAATTTTCGTCATTTAAAAATAGGCTTCACTCCCCTTCAACCTGCACACGAGGTACACACACACACACACACATTCACACACACTCTCACACACACATGCAGACACACTGAGGCCGATTAAAGGTTTACATGATGTCTAATGGTTTTGTGCTTTGCACACAGTGAACTGGAAAATTTTGTCTTAAAGTGCAGGAGGGTTTGGCACGTTTTAAACAAAGAGCATTGTAGACTTTTAGCTGTTTTATTAGAATATATGAAAATATGTTTTCTATGCATTTATTTAAAATCACGATATGAATAAAAAAAGACTGAGCAAGGAAGCAGTTTTGCATCATATAGGCTATACTTTAAAAGCAATATTCCACCCGAGAATGATAATCCACTCAGCATGTACTCACCCCTATGCCGATGTGATGATGGGTGAAGATCTTCAGTTCACAAAACAATCCTGGAGTTTCAGCAGAAAACAGGGTTGCAGCCAAATCCAGTACAATGGCAGTGAATGGAGACCATGGATAAAACATTACTATTATTCAGCGGTGGAATATCGCTTTAAAAATGTGCCTGTCAAAGTATTCTTTGTGTTGCATACATATGTAAAGGATAATCAATGGGTAGGTGTGTATTAAACAGTTTGAAGGTGTTAAACGCACACTGAGAATTTGATTATCCTGCTTACACAATGGCCATTTGCCAACAACATGAAATAACACAGATTTTTCAGTGAACGTTTTGTGCTCAAAATCAAAAGTATTGAAGCAAGAGCTTATTGCTGTCATGAAAAGGAATACTTCAAGTCCTTTCTACAACCAAACTCAGCTGGCTTGCTGCAGTTGATAAGGAGTAAAACCACATCCTAACTAGATGAGATGCGAGCGAACAACTGTCCACATAATGTAATTTATTCATAACTATCATTATTTTCTTGAATCAGCCTTGTTTCTATATAGTTGGGGGACAGTTTACTTACCTGTAACTCCCAAAAGTTTCCTTTTTTTTCCTCCCAAACCCCATCCTGTCACTTCTGCTCAACCACTTTAATTAGTCTCTCGTCCTTTTGACTGCTTTGATGAAGAGAAGAAGAAGAAGAAGAGGAAGAAGAAGAAGATGAAGAAGACGACGGCATATTTTATTAATCCCTTACGGAAAAGTACCATTTTCATTCTGTTGTAATTCATACACAGGCCCGAAATACACACATTTGCACAAACAAAATCTATAGACATGCATTGGAGGGATGTCAGAGCGAGGAAGCCGCACACATACATAAATACATATAGTCAGACGCCCTGAGCAGGTAGGGATTCAGCGCCTTGCTCAAAGGCACCTCGGCAGTGCCCAAGAGGTAAACTGGCTCCTCTCCAGCTACCAG
The DNA here is from genome assembly GCA_034769285.1 of Lutjanus argentimaculatus. NCBI lineage: Eukaryota > Metazoa > Chordata > Actinopteri > Lutjaniformes > Lutjanidae > Lutjanus > Lutjanus argentimaculatus. The sequence goes on along the minus strand of JAWZSL010000005.1, from coordinate 34,881,497 downwards.
TCCACACTCTGTACATTGATCCATGCGGGACTTAAACTGAAATAATCGCAGTTAGATAGGTTTAGGCATCAAAACTACTTGCGTAGGTTTAGGAAAAGATCATGGTTTGACGTACGCATGTAACTTACATAAAGTTGCCTCATGTGACACATAACATGATGTAACTCAGAAGTCTAGATAACGCCGACTTTTGTTTCACACGAGACACAAACCCTGACCTCTTAGATGGAAATTCCTGTGTTTGTTTGATCTACCCATCCACCTGCCCCCCCCTCCCCCATATGCAGACGTTCTTGCTCTTTTCACTACGACACCTCGTAGGTTCACGTTTAAGTTACTCGAAAGCCTGACTCACACAGAGAGAACAAATAAACAGATACATATAAATAGCACCTTTTCCCCAAATGCTGTTTTGTGGTTTTGGCATTTTTTAATCCGATGCTTGCTGCAGTGCACCACAGAAACACCAGCTGACATGCATCAATTGCAGTAACACGGTACACTACAGTACCTCAAAATTGTACTTAAGCACAGTACTTGAATAAATGTACTTAGTTACTTTCCCCTACTCGTGCATCATCTACAAGTGAATAGAGCAGAAGAAAGAGAGGCAAATGGACGATTTAAAACTAAAAGTCTATGTGAATTTTAAATCTACCCATGTGATGATACACTTAGTAGCTCTTACACTGGGTGGCATTGCCCTTAAGTTATTTGTAGACGTGACTTTTACCACACACTGCATGTGTTGATCTCTCAGTAATTCAGTGAAAGTTAGAGGAACTGCGGCGAGTCGTATGCAAAATTTGAAAGGGGATTTATTTTTTTAAATGTATGCCCACACACACACACAGTCATTTAAACGTGGGTCCCCCAACCCCACCGTCTTAAGACCCTGGTGGTGCTGACAAAATGTGAAAGACAGCAACAGCAAAAATACATATATATATATAAAAACTGAAACTGATAAGTTGCAGATAATGAAGATAAGTCTTAACCCCAAACCTCACCTTGAAAAAGGAACGCCTACCACTGGTTTGAGCTCTAGCCTGTCAGCAGTATGGGAAATGAGGAGTGGGTGGGTGTGTGACCTGACGACCTATCAACAACTCGCTCAGGGCCCTGCCGCAGCACCATCAACATCTCCCTGCGCTCAGCTCCAGCTCAATCGATCGCCCTCATTTTCACATATACAGAAGGAAGTTGCAAGACGTGTGTGAACTGGGGGAGGTGGAAAGGAAACTGCATCGCAGATGGTTGTTGTGTTTCTTGAACACTCAACAGTTTACTCACCTTCTGGGCTTGTTATCAGTTTTACATGATAATTTTATGAGGGAGAGGACATGAGCTTATGGCTCGTTAGTGTACATCATATTTAACCTTATGGTTAACGTGGTTGATGGCGTCTGAGAAGCACATTTCTGCTCTTAAATCATGTGATATTTTGTTTTTGTTTTTCTCAAACTTGGTGGGCTTCACATTAGAATTCAGTCTGAGCATTCAGCAGCTTATTACTAGAAGTACGTTGCCCACACATCATCCAAATTAGATGACTCTTAATATAAAGGGCAGTTATGATAGTTTGGTTTTATGACATCCATCAGGTCATCAGTGAGCTTCATCAACACTTCAGGCAGATGGTAATGTATCATTATATTCTCTAAAGCTCTGTCTCTTTATGTGGTTGTAGTTGTGTTCTACAGATGTTAAAACCGTACTTGCAAACTACAATATTATCGTTTAAGGAGACTTACCCTGCACATGCGCAGTTTTCCCATATTTTTCTTCTGCTGTCCAAAGTTTGGACTGTGAATTTAAATTTACATCAATTTTATCTTTGGGTTATTTGTTAAAAACTATGCTAATACAGGTGTTACTAGCTAGCATACAAGATTTTTATCATGGCTGCAGGATTGTAACACAGTGTTTCAGTTGCCCCCGAGCCACATGTTTTTTGTCTGTGCTGAGATACTTTTCTGTAAGAAAATGAGCATTTTTTTTTTCACTAAATTTCATGCTAAAATAACTTTTTAACTCCAATCAAATAACAAAAATCTAGTTACCAGTAGAATGTTTGCCTAGTCTTACGCAAAAATAAAATAGACCTTTGCTTTGAATGCATGCAATGCCTAAGATCTAAAAGAATTTTAACCATATAGGGCCTAAAAAAATGTTCTACTACAGAATTTTTCAGTGGTACAGTTGCTCCGAACCACTGTTACACTCTGTAACACTCTGACATCTTGCATTAAATTTAATAGTCTTGTCCTTATTCAAGAAAATATATCAATTGTATTAATAAGTAGTGTACCTTTATGTTTCTTATAACGAAGATGACAAGTGTATTTCAAGTAGTCTGTGAGTTATGAAGGAAAAGGAATGACCCACTTTTGTTGTTTGTTCGTTTATTTTTTTTTGCTGTTCTCTTTCATGTGTCAGCCTACATAAAAGGGGCAGTCCACCCAAAAATGACTACAAAATTAAACCTCACCTTCAATTAGTATGAGGGTGAGTAGATAACGACTGAATTTTCTTTTTTGGATGAACTATCCCTTTAATAAATTTTACAAATGCACAATATTGAATTTTTGCAGATAACTGATGCTGACATGCACACATTTCCCCCAGCTAATTGCAGAGAACATCAAGTGTTATGGCTTTGGGTTTCTACTCAGTTGTTTCCTGCTTTATTTTGAAGTTCTCACCTTTCCTCTTGTTTGTGTTGCTTTACTTCCTGTCTTTGTCTTTTTCACACTTGCTGATTGATTTCACCTGCCCCTGATTAGCCTTCTTGTGTATTTAGACTGTGTGCGTGGAAGAGGAACCTCAACCTTTGTTTGTAACGAAACCACAACAGTTCTTATTTTCAGGTGATTGTACACTGATGAAAACTTACTCAGGAATATTATATTCTGTTTCTGACATATTCTGCAAATAAACCCCTGCAGATCTTACACATTTTATCAGCCGATACTAATGGCATGCCAATTGTGCAGTCGTGATTCATTCACTTTTTCCTCTTTATTTTTATTTACAGCAGAATATGAGTTGAAGTAACATGGAATAAGCACAGTGAAAAGTAAAGCTTGTGCTCTGACAATGAAACCTCAACTGTGCACCAAGGTTATGCTGAAACTCCCAAAGAGGTTAGCAGAATGATCAAACATCCATCTTTCACTCTTCAAGGTCACAAGGAGCCAGATCCTCTTCCCAGCATGCACTGGGCAAGAGGAAGGAAAACACCCTGGACAGGTCATCAGTCCATCGTCGGCCTCAAACAAGCGTGTAATCGGCAGCGCGCTCGACTGAGATGCCTGAAGATGTCAGCCCACGATCACAGACGTCATGTGCTGTCAGGTAGCTTGGCAGTTCGACAGATGGTACTGGTATTTCACTCTCGCTAATCACAAAACTCGCACTCAGCAGGGTGGCTCAGTGTTTGCAGAGATGATCTTTCAACCAGAGTTCAAGACGCCTCAGTGGTGCAGCTCTGTAACTGAACCTGAAATTGATTATATCTCAAACAGGGTAAGAAAAAAAAATTGATTTCCTTAAGCTTCAGTGCTCCATTAATATACTGTTAAATTAATCAATTTGAGACAATAAACAGATCATGCTGAGCCAATATGTAGACCATGCATCACTGACTTTTTGCTGTTTAAGAGGGTTTTATTGTGAGTCGGTTGTTGGGTACTTGACGCACACATAGATAAAAAATGCGCCGAAATGTCACCCATGAGTCACGGGGGACTCAGCGAGAGATTCAGCAGGCGTGGTGTCTATCACATCTTCTCTCAAACCCGGGCTAAAGCAAATAATTAAAAAAAAAAAAAAAACATCCCACTCAAGTATACATTTTGTGAAACATGATTTAAACCGTCTCTGGAGGAAAGTAGCCTTGTTACAAACATTTATTTGAAGGAGTGTGCATAAGACTTATCATTACATGTGGGAGTCTTTATCAGTGTTTATGACTGTTGCCATGACAACTTGGTATTAACCAAGCCAATAATGTCTTTGTTATGACAACTCAACATTATCTTTTTTTTAAAATATTTAATTTATGATTTTACAACTTGACATTATCAAACTTAAACAAACGCTTTATGTTTTAACCTTACATTATAAACTGTCGTATGTGGTTAGTTTTGACGCTGGCTGTCATGAGACCATTATAAAGACGCCATTAAGGTTTATTACACTGTCAAATGCTTTTGTAATGGTGTCATGAATAATTCCCCTGACTTCTACTAGAAGGAAACTGGACTCAAGTGTGCTCGGTCCCCCGGTGTGAAAGCCCCCTTAGCTTCCAGAGTTTCCTGATCGACGGATAGAGGAGCCGCTGTCTGCTGTTATCTGTAAATGACATTACCGGCTTCATTGATGTCAAGTTGTCATAACAAGAACAATTTTGTCTTGATCAATATCAAGTTGTGATAACAAAGACATCTCGAACAATGTCAACTTTGCATGAAAAACAACATAATTGACTGAATGGCACGTAATGCTTTTCTACTTTTTAACTTTGCTTCACTTCAGACAGAAAAATCATACTTTTATTCCTCTTAACTTATGGAATTCATCAAAAGCTTATTTCGTGTTTCATGTCGTGTGTTGTGAGGCATTTATTAAAAGTCACAGGCACTGTTATTTTTCTCACACTAACTGAACCGTGATCTGTGAACATCCTCACGCTCAGTACTTCCCCCCCAAGGACCTGAGGTTGGGCCTCGCTCATATCAGGTGTCAAAATCTCAAACAACAAACTGCAAAAGAAAAAAGTCAGTGATGCTCTTTTCTTGACTGTGACTTGTTATCACAGTGGGTTAGACAATACATGTCTACAGTGCATGAGAGAGTATTTCCTCTGATTTGGGGGCAAGATAGAAGACAAGACAGTCACAGATTGTATGTCTTGTGCTCTCTGATTTTTTTAAATTGGACATTTATTGTATTAGATTACATTAGTTTTAGCCAGATGTAGCTAAAACTGGGAAGTCGTCCTTAGAAACTGTTTGGAGAAGGGCAAGCACTTTCCAAAAACATTTGGCAGGTGATTGGATGAACCGTCTGTTTATCATGTCTAACACGGTCTGACTTCGGCCGAAACCTTTTGGGAGAAGAGTGAAAGCGTCTCTTTGTTCAAGACGAGTCACTTCCATGGACGCTTCTTGTTGTCCTCACACCTAAAACCACTCCCGTAGCTGCCAGCAGTCCCTCCTAGGGCGCTGATTGGCTGCACCACTTTTGGTGCGGACACAAACAGATAACTTGAAGCCCAGCAAGGTGGACGCACATGTCAATAACACAGGTTTTTCGAGGTTTTTCAAAAACTTAATCACCACGACCACGAGCAATCCATCATCATACAGTTATAGATGTGCACAAATAATATTAGTGGGTCTAACTGTATAAGGACATGAGGACTGTACTACAAAGGAAGCTCAACACAGCCAGGCTTTCTTCGCATGAGCTGGCTCGACAAAACCTAAAACCCCCAGTCAGAGATAACGGGTGTCACGACGGTGGTTATCAACTTGCTTTGTTAACTCAGGCTTTCTTCTTCAGACTCTGTGCGCGCTCACATGAAAAACGGTGTTTGTTCATTTGACTCTTCTTCCGCACAAAGTGAAGCGATCACGAGCCGCTTACTTCAGTCAAAATGATCAAGTTTTTATAATTAAGAGCTCTGGAAAATATACAAAATATATGATGGCAAAAAGCAACACTGTTGCTGCAAATAAGGCAGGAGAAGAAGAAGGCTGTCAGAAAATTACTGATCGACTGAATGTGATCTTAATGCTGCTGTTTATTTCATGACAACTGCACATTAAACAGTTAAACTTCATACACATGCTGTCAGTCAGTTTTTTTGGCCAAATCAAAGTAAAATGAATGTAACTGATAGAAGATTTTCTGTGATAATGAGAACAGACTGATGAACTTTCTAATCAATGTTCTGAGCTGCAATATCAGTGATGGAAAACCGACTTTAAATAGTAAATAATATTCAAGGTGGTATGTAGTTGTTTCATTGTTATTTTAGTGTGTGGTTGATACACTGTGTAAATTTTAAGTGTTAATATGATCAGAAGCAAACTGGGAAAAAATGACTCTAAATCACCAAACGGAGGTTGCCATGGTAACAGTGCATACAGTTTGTGTTGCTGTTACACTGTCTTACATTTCTGCATTATACGGCTTCAGTCAGTGATATTACAAACGTACAGCTCAGCAACTTTCCCCCAGTTTATAATCTATATCGCTCACAAACAACCTCGTTAGGACAATAATTAGTTAAAGAGCTGCGCTTTTTATGGACGATTTAATCTGAAACTGAGAATGTAACCTGCTTCCGACCAGGCTATGAGTTCAGCATCAGTTACCATGGTGATCTGGCCAGGTTAAAAGAGAGCCACCTTCGTGACGGTGAAAACCCGGCTTTAGACTCAACATACCTCACTAACCCATTAATCTCGCTCCGTAGCACAGCCCTATGGACAGTAACTCCTGTCCCGCATCCACACTCCATAAACACGCCTGGCAGAGATAAAAACTCTCACGCGTTAAAGCAAAGTCGCACAGATTAAGTTAAGCGTCTGTGCTTTTGAAATGCTTGCGACAGAAACATCGACAACACAAAGGAAGCTACTTTCAGCTATCTCAGCAGATCGTGTTTGGGTGTGTAGTATCGAGTAGTGAGAAATGTCTCGGAGGCAGTGTGAACAACATTAAAATTTACAATCAAGTGACAAACCCTTTTTGAAGCCATAAGAGTTGTGATTCCTGTTTGTCCAATCAGATAAGATTGTTAACAGGGTTGCAGCGGAGTACCAGTCCCACAGTATACGTGGTACAGAATAATAATCAGCAGTTATTGTACCATGTGCATTTGCTTCTCTGCAAATTCTAACATATTAGTGTTACTAAAAAAACATGGAAATGACCCTTTAAGAGTCATTGTAGATGATAATACTGTGGTATTTTTTGACTTATTCCATTGCATCCCTTGTTATTATAGAGAAAGTGCAGACAGAGGTCGTCAGGGTCATATAGACATAATGAGAAATCCTGTGAATTTTATGAAAATAATGATGTTTACTTGTGAAATAACAATTAAAAAAACAAAAAAAAAAACAGGAACACCTTCAACCATTTTGGTGACGAGGAGGTAACTGACAAAAGTGAAAATGCAGTGAACGTAAAAAATGAGCAGGCTGCGTGAGGTCAATGGGTGTGATCGCACCCCGAGTGTCATTTGAAAAATGAGATCGCCTGTAATGGATAGAGATAATTAATGAAGCATAATGTGAGAAAAGAAGCTCTGGCGTGTGTGGAGGGGTCGGCTCTTTGTGTGCATGTCCTGGTATGAAAAAGGGGTGAAGAAAGCAGAACAGGAAGACGCTGAGGACAAAGGAAAGAAGGAAGGAAGGAAGGAAGGAAGGGGCATCATGGGAAAGAGCTGTGGCCAGTGTATACAGCTGATGTGTCAAACAAAAAAAAAGGGAAAACATGAGGCTGATGTGTGAAACTCTGCCGTAATAAAGACAAATAGTGGATCACGAACCAGGAGAGCCGAGGCTGTTGTATTAAGTGTTGGTGCTGTGAATGTTGGGAAAGTGTTGTGATTTGAAACAATGAGCTGAAACACAAGTGGAGGCTCTCAAAGGACAATGGTAATGCTTGACAGTAGACAGTGCGGAATATGGGAGACAATTTAGAAGAGTGATGGAGAGACAGAGCCTGGAGCTGAGGGACAGCGAGGGCCAGAACATTTATTCAAGTACTGACTGTGAGGTGCTTACACTTTACTCAAGTATTTCCATGTTATTCCTCTTGATACTTCTACTCCACTACATTTTAGAGGTACTTTGCTTTAGTTAAGAACTGATAAGTTTACAAAATATGGCTTATTATTAGAGATAAAACTGTGCAGTAGTATATAACTTACTTAAAACTAGTGTTACAACCAGCTGCAACAATAAAATTCAGCTTACGCAGTAATGCAATCATAATTATGTCACAGTGAGTCAAAATAAAACAAGATGGTGGACCCAAAAATGCAGACAGTTAAGCAGAAAACAGTTCAGATGTATTTAATAAAGAAAACTAATGATCAAAGAGTCCAAAAAACAAAAAGAATCCACAAAGGTAAATGTTAATCAAAAGAACGGGAAAAGGCGAAAGACAGGAAGTAAAGACAAGACACATGAGGAAGGACCGGGGCTACAAAATAAACCAGGAACTAACCAAACCATGACAAATTAAAAGCCAATATAATATTTTACATAGGTGGACGATGCAAAAACAAATTGGCTATTCACATATGAAACATTTAAGTTAGACACTTGGGGGGGGGGGGGGACTTTAATCAGGATAAACTTCAGGTTTGCTTTTCTTTTCTTTCTTCTGCTATTCAGTGCCTTTTTTTAAATTTTACACATGAACATGTTATCAAAAAGTCAGCTTTGAGAAGTAGTGAACTACATGTAATTAAACTAGTAGTTTAACTACATTTTGCAGAAGCTAGTTATTCTACATTCTGCACAGTGATTCAAGAAATTAAAATGGCTTTTTTTTTTGCCATTTTTGGATGGTTAACTACTCAAACTACAAATAGCGATCTCTTTATTTTTATTTTGCCATTGCTTCCCTTTTTTCCTTTCATCCTGACCGCTGTGAAGGAGGCATGCCCAGGCGATGCATTTGTCAGGCAGCTACCACTCATAAGTATTGATTATTGCTATTTATTAACAAATGTTCAGAGAAGTTGTTGCGTGCTATTTTAGAGGCAAACTACCTCCAGCTCATGAAGTAATTGGTAGCTTTCAAAGCTGTGCTTTTAAAGTCACTTCCCTGTAACACTGCTGCAAGTACATTTGATGTTATAAATAATGTTTTTCTATAGTGATGTGATACTCTGGAGGGGTCCACTGTGCATGATATTTACCTGATAATATTTATTTACTTTTATTCTAGTACAGTTTTGAGTGCAGGGCTTATATTTATTGAGACTAAATATGGAACTGTATCACTGCGTACACATGATATTTATAGATATATTACATGTGTGGCTTCTACACGTGACCGCTTCCTCTGACACATGTCACACACAATAGGTAGCTTGAAGACCGGATTATATTCTTCCATCTTCTACCCACTCAGCCGGTGTACGTGAGTGACAGGTGAGACAGTTTTCCTAACGTCAAATCAAACAACAGAACAGTGGTGACAAACTGCAGGTCTGCAAAGTCTGCAAGCATCTTCTCCTGTAACTGCCTGATCCTAGTGAGACACACAGAATTTAAAAGGTTTAAACAGTGCAACGTAAAAATAACCCTTAGCTCATTAGGATAAAAGTCATGGGTGTTTACATATTGTATACCACTTAGTTCATACATTTTACTGGTACACACCTTTCCTCTGCGGCTGCTCTGGTCATGGCTGCTGTATCGTGTTGGAGTGAACAAACTCTAATCAGATCACTTCCTTGGGCATCAGCCTTTGGCCGACGGCACAAGAGGCCACACTGGGACCACCACAATCCTTCCTGGGCCTCTCAGTAGCCCATTAAATACCACAGACACACAAACGCATGCTCGCACACGCATACAAACACCTTCACACACACACACACACATTTTGGGATAGCATACTGCAGGATCCTGATTCTGGATTTGGACTTTTGGCATCAGTTTTGACAGGTCAGATCATACTCTTTGTTAAATACTTTAAAGCTAAAGAGACATTAAGCTTCTTCATCTTTTAACCTCCTAACAGTTGGTCAAACGTAAAAATATCATAATGCACAATATTAAAGTTATGGAGAGGCTCAGTGGTGGAAGGTACATTTACTCTTTATTTAAGTTATTTCTTCATAATACATTCTACATTTAAAGAGGGAAATTTTACTTTTTAATTAATATTTATTCGACAGTTATTTTGCAAATTAAGATTTTTGCACACAAAACATAAAATATGATGTTTTGTAATACTCAGCAGTGTATACAAAGTACAAGCAAAACGATTAGTCAATTAATCAATTGACAGCTTCTTTCATTTTTGTTGTAGATAGTCATCTAAGTATTTTTTTTCATACAGAAACATTTCATGGTTTTAGCTTTTCAAGGTTTGTGCACATTGTGCAGGCGTCACTCTGTGTAACTGTGATGACATTTCTCACTATTTTCAGAACTTTTACTGTCTAAACAATCGATCGATTTCAACTGAAATAATCAGATTAGGCCATAATAATAATAACCATTATTAATCTAAATAAGCTCCACCTACAACAGTAAAATCCTGCTTTTACATGAATGCATCAGTAATAAAAACCTAACAACATACTAACAATATATCACTCACAGGAGCTATTTTTTATGCGTTGAGTACTTTTCTTTTAATACTCTAAGTACATTTTCCTGATCATACTTACATATTTTTAATTAACTATTTTTGTTTTTTTCAATGCAGGACTGTTACTTGTGAATGAGTATTAAAGAAAAAAAGTCCAAATTCTCTGATTTCAGCTTCTTAAATGTGATTTTTTTTTTTTTTTTTTTTACTCTCTATGATAGTAAACTGCATATCTTTGGGTTGTTGATAGAGCCGCAGCACATAATAGATGAATCAATAGTTAAAATAATTGTCAGCTCTTTCAACTATAATATATAATCGTTTAATTGGTTTGAGTGATTTTTTAAGGAAAAAGTCTCAAATGTGAATATTTTGTGGTTTCTTTGCTTCCTTATGACAGTAAACTGAATCTCTTTAGGTTGTGAGTAAACAAGACATTTGAGGATGTCACTTTAGGCTTTGGGAAACACTAAGATTTTTCACCATGTTCTGACATTTTACAACAAACAACTAATTGACTAATTTAGAAAACAATCAGCCGATTAATTGACTATGAAGTTGCAGCCCTGCTGCATTGATCTTTATCTCTCTTCATCTGGAGAAACCTGTTTCGGTTTGAAGTGTTGGTGATGGCAGTTTCCTGGATTCATAGACATACTGTAAGACATTTCTGAAAAAGTTTGCAGCCTCAAACCAGTTTGGTTTTTACATGGAGTTGCAGAAGAAAGCCAATGACAGATGGGACGGAGACCAGGCCTTATTGAGCATCATACTGGGAAACAGTGCCAGGAGAGGCTTAAAAAACTGAATCAAGATTACAAGGACATTAAGTACTACAATAACAGAAGCGGCTTATTGTATGTGGACTAATTTGCCTAATCTCAGGTCTTTAGATCTCAGTGGAAACGCAGACGACAACGATCTGAAGTTCTTGGGACTAAAAAAAGAGGCTGCTCTTTACCTCAGAAATACTCAGACTGTTCAGCTCCACAGTTTAGCAGCACATTTAGATGCGTAACAGCCCTCCTCACCAGACACACGTGTTTCTTTACCTCTTCTAAAATCTAACAACGTAATAGATGAGGCATGTTGTTCCAATGATAGAGAGCACAGAGACGAGGTCTGATAGGTATCATACGTTCTCTCCTGCACAAAGTTCTCGTCAGGAAGCCCCACAACCACCTGTAGATTCTGATATTTTCATAAAACTGAGATAGTGTTTCTTCGTTTTTTTTCTGAGAAGATCAGTGTGAGCTTTGCTATCTGTCACGTTTTTTTTGTTGACAGATGAAAAAGAATTACAGTTTCTGGGTCAGTACTGTGGGTAGACCAGACCATGTCAGGCCAGCGTGAGGTGGGCCTTTCCACTCTGTGTCTGAGTCACACACTGATGGCAAAGATGAGGAGGATGTGTTTGTTATATGATGACCCCTTTAGATTAGAAAAGATCCAGCTTGCATTGTGAGCTTGTCCGTGTGTGTATGTCTGTTTTTTCTTTTAGTCAAACTGAAATTTAAACTCATGTTTGTAAGAAATCACTACGTATAATGTTTGTGTTTGTTTTTGACTGTGTATTTACTTGAAAGCTGCAATATCCAGTTACCAAAATAAGATGTTACGTTTTACTTTTTTTTTCTATATTTCTGCATCGATAGCCGCCCCTACAACATACAATTTTTGGTACCAAAAAACAATGTCTGTCTTGTAATGTGACTGGTAATTTTTACTTCAGTTTCATCAGCCACACTGTCTGTGTGGGATGGTGACATTGTTAGCTGTTGCTTAGTCTTATCTATGATTTGAGCGCTCTGCACAGCCTACAACCCCCTGACTTTATACGTTAATCTGTGCTGTGACGCAAATCAAGCTGTAACGTATGTAGTGCTGAGTTTGAAGGAGTTAATTTGCAAAAACAGATAAACACCATGCTTAAAAACCACTTGGAATCATAGTCCTCTGGGTCTGCAATAAAAAAACTTATGACTTTCACTCCACTACATTTCAGGGACAAATATTGTACTTTTGACTCCACTACATTTCTAGGAAGGTTGTTGTTACTTTTAGGCGAAGCAGAGCTTTGAAGTCAGCTGTTGCTGTTTTTTCTTTTCTAAAGTGCAACTGGCCACAAACTCTGTTCCTCACAGAAGGAAACCAATCACAGTACCCGCTCTCAACTGGGACTGATGTAAAAGCAGAAATACGTCATCCAGGCGCGCTCTGTAACAAGACCAAGCAAGCTCTTTCTCTTTCGTTCAAACAAAACTCAGTAATGGCGACAGCAGGAGAAAGACAAAGTTAAATCTCAAGATGTTATAATAATTAGAAAAAGGGAGATAATTCCAGGTAGGCTTTTAATGTTGGATTGTTTTTATTGGGGTGAAAAATGCCACATATTTAACGTATATACTCCTGCTCCTGAAGCCAGAAAGAAATCTCAATTATTTAACAGACTTGGAGAACTCCTGACTGTCGGCTTCAATCTAATTTTATGCTGTGATTTTAATACAGTTACATCAGAAAATTACAATAGCAGCCCTTTTTGTTTTGATTGTATTCCTATGCTGAAGTTTTTACAGGTGTTTCTACATGTTTTGTGTAGCATTGTGGTTCTACAAGCTAGTCAGTGCATCATTAGGTGGTTTCAGAGAGTTACAAGGTTCTGTAAATGCATCGTGAAAACAATACAGCAATGTATTGATATTAGAAAATGTACTTTGTGATTTGTACTTTTGAATACTTAAGTATTTTTAGAAGCAAGTACTCTTGTACTTTAACTTGTAGTTGAGTAATATTTGACCAGGAGTATCTGTACTTTGACTCAAGTACTGGGGTTGAGGACTTTGTCCACCACTGGTAACAAACATGACCCAGCAGGTGTTAAAATAACAGTAGAAAGCAGGATACTGTGGAGTGGGAATCACTGCTAATGTTAGCGAGGCTAATTAGCTTCTCATACTTTAAACTTTGGAATTTAAACTTAACAGCATGCAAATATTGAATGTTGCTGTGATGTTATTGACCTCATACGTTTTACCAAGGAGGAAGTCTTCCAAGTACATTGTTTTGTGTTGTAATTTCCTGTCTGCACAGAAAGTGTGAAAGTGTCAAGTTGTGTAGATTGATATCTGCTGCCTGTGATCACCTTGTGACTTCATTTCAGCGAGCGTCTGACCATTCTCAGAATATACTGCAGAGCGCTTGACGCCTGCCAGGGCTGGAAGAAAATGAGAGACTTTCCTCTGCAGAAGTTTGACAAATTTGTTTTCCCACACAGTGCTGGGATCAGCTGGTCGTGTTACTGTCATAATAGTCACGGTGACTGGTCAGAATGTGTTGGTATGTGTGTTTTTATTAAGTGTTTTATGATAACAGAAGTGTGGCAGTTCAATTTGTTTCCTAATACAATATTTCCTCATCCAAAACACAAAAGACACAGTAGAGACTCATTTGGTTAGCAACAATATTACAGTCCAGTTTTCCATGACGTTGGTTTATTATTATGCTGATTATTTAAAAGCGTATAATTGATGATATATTCTATTGCTGCACATAGTCGAGTGTAAATTCATGCTTACTAATCAGATTCCAGAGCAACAAAGCAAACAAGTTCATTCAGTTTGGTGACTGTTTGTGAAGAATGCAAACAATATAATAACTTGACCATAAACTGCATCATCTCACTGGTAAGTGAGGCATCAAAGGTCATGAAATGTTTCACCATAAAACATAAAGCCAGCCTACTGCTACAGCCATAAAATATATAACTGAGCTATTTGTAAGCAGGTTCATAATCTTCATATCTGGATGAGAAATGTGGATGCATATTCCTAAATACGACAGAAACTTTTGACTTGTGTTTTTTTTTTTTTTTTTCTATAGCCAGCAAGAACAACTGGAAATGAAGAGACAACACCGGAAATTGAGCAAACAAAAGAATAGGTGGGCGGCATGAGGTCAGAGATTTTGCAATAAGTGCCCCGAGGCTGTGAAACACCCTGCCCAAGGAAATACAGCAGGCTGAGTCAGTGCCCTCATTTAAATCAATGCTTAAGACGTACTTTTATTCTACCCCCTTCCTTGATTTCATCTGATTCTAATTTTATTCAGTTTATGGGTTTTTCCATTTGTAATATGCTTTTTTTTACTTTTTCTTTTTATTAGCTATGTTTACATTATGTTTTATGTGTTCTTTGCTTGACATGAGAGCACTCTGTAACTTTGTTTTTTATAAACGCTATGCATTATCATAAGAGAGGGGAATAATGTAAACCACAAACAGCAACACCAGCTCTCAAATGCCACCCAGAGGTTTTATGCTTAGTTACTGTTTCCACAACAAGTCAGAAGACTGATTTTATCCTCGTGAAGAATTAAAAATATGTACAACATCTGCAGTATCATTGTACATTGAACTCAAATATCGGTTCAACTTTAAATGCATAATAAGTAAATTCTGCTGCTCGGGGTCTCTTTCACATTAAAACAATAACAAGAGACATAGTTTGATGACAATGTGGGATCATGGGAGCTGTTGTCTTCATTGTTAAACAACAACCATTGCAGATGAAAACCTATCGAGTTTTATTCATGTGAAGTCATGTTCGCCAGCTTCCTTCCTCACTCTCTGACGTATCTCATGTTTTCCAGGGTGGTGTTACAGCTAGCGGCTAGCAGGAAACGCAGCGTTACTTTGAATAAATAACGTACGTCTCTGGTTTGACCACTGTTGGAAACATTTAGGATAATGTAAGAACACAACTCAACAATATAAATAACACTGTCTTGTGTGTTTAGACATTTTAATGCATAAATTATAGCTTTAATAGTTTTGTGTGGTTTCCACACGTACAGCACGTCCTTCCATCCGCCTCTCTGAATAACATTACACAACATAGTCCTACTTGGAGTAAATGATTAAGAATGTTTGATTTTGGCTGTGGGACATTTCACTCGTTGCCATGGTGCACATACTAAGATCTGATCGGGGTTATCGCCATGGTGACACATAAATGCTTCCCCTTTGTGTCTTGTAGGGTGAAACTTAACAGCAGGCAACTGATATGTGAGAGTGTGTGTGTGTGTGTGTGTGTGTGTGTGTGTGTTGTAGGCGCAGGTGTATCCAAGTGTGTGTGTGTGGCGGCGGCACGCTCACACACTCTCACCAGTTTCCCTTTACTCTTTCCATGTCCTCATCCCTCCACCCCGCTGTCCACCCCTCCCCTTCCGATGCCTTTCCTGTCCGCCTGAGAAGCGGCCCGGTGGCGTTGACCTCACCCTCAGACCCCCAGGAGACGCTGACCATTATGCGCCTCCCGGCTGTCTCACAGTCCAGCCAGTTATCCCTGCTCGGACTAAAATAGCATCAGCTACTCACCCTCACATCCTCTGCCTATTAGCAGTCACATATGCCCTCACCACTGTCCCTGTCATTGTTTTATAGGAGGACTGGATGTAGAGTGTTAATGGTACAGCACAGGATTTACTAAAAGTGTTCAGTCAAAGCCAAACAGGGACAGGAAAGACAGAGGTGGGATGGCACTGAATTGCCTCTGGGTAAGCACATTGATTCTCTCGTACAGTGTTGCTCATATGATTCTAGTTTTATTTGTGTTTATTTTCATGAGCCATTTTAAGTCAATGAGTCGTTTGTTGTGGAAAATTTTTGACTGAAAAAAGGCACTGAAGAACATGAGGTTTAACAAGCGGTGGAAGTGCCTTTCAGTACCAATACAATCATGTAAGAATAGTCCATTACAAGTAAGAGTCCTGCATTCAAAATCACATTTAAGTAAAAGTATTAACAGCAAAATATACTTAAAGCTGCAGCAGGCAATATTATTTCATCATATTTTTGGTTGAAATAACTGATTTGAGCTTGTCACTAATTACATTTAATTGAAAGTTATTTTTCCACCCCATTTAGTTTTTTTTAAAAACCTGAACCCAGTCTGAATTAAACCACCAATTGTGGTTAGGTAGCACGTAACTATCCAATCACAGCTGTCTTACGTGTTGTTTTTCACATCTGAGTCAGACATAAATAGCTGAGTAGAACAGATGCTGGTTTGATAGATAGTTACAACAGTTGACAACCTTGTCGCTCCGCTTTAAGTCCAGGAAAGTGTAAGATGGGTGTGTTGTCTGGTGGGAGGGGCTTAGCAGAGAGATGCAAGGTAGCAGACAGTTATTTACATATATAATATGTAAATGTCATATATAAAATTGTTTATGTTAAAACTGCCTCCTGCAGCTTTAAAGCATCGAACAATTTTAGATTGCTTTAACTCGTATTTAGGAGTAAGCAGCATTTTGCAGGTGAAGATGGTCGAGGTGGAGCTAGTTTTAACTGCTTTATATACGGACCCGTGGTTCCAACCAAATCTGAGAAGACGAGAGATGATTGATGGGAGAAGAATGAAGAAAAAACTATGTTCCGATACACAAATCTGTATTTATATACTCTGACTTTTCTCCAATGTTGTTGTGAAAAATGTAATACTTTTATTTTATCTATCTGAAGCATAGTGAAAAGTCTCTTGTAGGGATGGGAATTGATACGATTTTATTGATACCAAGGCCATTATCAACTGTGCATATCGGTCTGATTCTTTAAAGATTTGCTTATTGATTCCTCATCAATTTTCTGTGTGGAAAAAGAAAATTCAGTGTACACAGAGTAGAAAAAAGGCTCTCTGCCACGACTCCGTCATGACTTCCTTGCAAGTTTCCAGCAAAGACACGTAACTTAATTTGTCATAAAAAACATGCTGGCATTGATAAATGGGAATTGATCAGCTTGAAAGTATTTGTTTCCAGTGGCTCAGACAGTTTGGTTCTCTGTTAAAAGCAGTTCACAATCCCCGTCCCTTGTCCCTTTTTGTGGAACTGCTAACAGTTTACAGAAATCTCGGAAACAACTTGTTTAATTTTTTTAGGTTATCATTATGTATTTTTATGTAAACTCCTGGTCTGAAAAGTTATAGCTGTCAGATAAATGTAGTGGAGTAAAAAGTAGTGCAGTTCCCACACAGCAAAAAATGGTAACACAAACTAAACAAATGCCTCAGAATTTGTTCTAAAATGTTCTGGGTTTAACAAATGAGACTGTGTTCAAATCGTCGGCACTGACGCAGTGGAATGAGGTCACCTCTGAGCCTGAGGTCAGCCGATCCATCGCTGCTGGACTGTTTGACACGACTGGAGGAGGATGATGTTATAAAGTGACATGGGGGGAAAAGAACAGGGAGGAGGTGGCACATGAATCAAGACTGTTGACATAATAATGGATCTGTATCTAAGTATTTCAGATAGAAATCTGTACATTTCTATTTGTCAGTCAGGATGTGACTAAGACGTTTCCTTAGTTTGTCAGGGGTTAGTGCCCTCATAAAATAGGATGCAAGTTCAATAATGGGCAAAACATGTGTTGTTCTTTAGGTGTTCGGCAACAAGAAACCCTTTGAGAACAGCTACTGTTCAACAGACAAAAAAAACAGTTACAGTAAAGTAAATGTTGTGAAGGAGATAAAGATCTTTGGCGAGAAGAAGCGGATGCGCTGACATCTTTGTTTAAGCGTCTGGGGAGCCTTGTGCGGCCATATAGGTACACGAGTACGTGCGTGGTGTGCAATAACAGGTCGCATCCAGATGTGTATTTATAGCACAGAAAGTGACAGAACCGCGCCTGGGTCTGTGAGAGGCTGTGAAGAAATGGTTGTTGCATGGAAGTCGCAGGTGTTAAAGATACAGACGTTTGAGTCTGGCAGAGAGGAGGGTGTCCAAAGTTTCATTTTCAAGTCACCTCTCGGGGAGGGAGGTTTAGTAGGGACGCAGCTCAGGCTCATCGATACTGTCTCTAAACCAAAATTATTCATTAATACCTGCTGTTTTTTAAAACGCAGGTAAACCAGCAAAAAATAGAAGATTGATTCTTTTCCCACTGCCAGTTCACAAGTTCGCCTTTCTGTTTTTCTGATTAATCACGTTCAAACATTGCAAACAGCATTAACAAACAGTAGAAAGCAGCATGAAGGCCAGTAACAATATGTTATGGCGGCTCCTTCTTTTTTTTAACATATTTTACTTCAGTGTCTCTTTCAAACTCAGCGCTGACTAATTTGGAGCGATGTTCGGGTGCTGCTTGAATGGAGGTGGATGGAATTTGTGGCTGAGATGACAAAGAGCTGCAGAAGTTACAGACGGAGGCAACAAGCCTTCATAGTCACAATCTTTGTAACAGTGCGTCAAAAAAGGATTGAAAATTGGCGTTTCTTTAAATAAACTAAAAAAAAAAAAAAAACACCAGTCTTGTTACTTGGGAAAGTACCAGAAGTGATTGACAAGAAAGATTCTCACTTGTTTTTAATTATTAGGATAGTAATGATTAAACATATTACAAGGAACTGGTTAAAAGATAACATGATGAACGTTAATTGGAAGTATCTTGTGAATTAGATATATGAAATGGAAAAAAAACTCTATGAGAGTCAGAAATGAGGTGCATATTTTTGAAGAAAGACGGGAAAAGTGGTTGAGACGATGTTGCTAATGACCTTTGACCAGATGACAGCTAAAATAATGAGATTAACAGTATAGAAGTGGGGTTTTTTTTGTTGTTGCAAGTGGGCATGTGGGTATTTCACGTGTCCTCCAACTTAAACCTAAATCTATTGGTTTATTTAACTATATCCTCTGAAATAATGTATAAGTAATTAAAATTTTTCCTTATTTTTATTATTATTATATTATTATCACTTATTTCCTGTTGCTGTCGTTTTTGAGTCTGTTTTTGTTTTAGTCATGTACTTTTTTCCCTTCTCCTCCCTATCTTTTTCCTTCTCTATGTATGTTAAATAATCTTCAAAAAAAAAAAAAAGAAAAGAAAAGAAAATTGGCATCTCCAACAGGGTGTCATGTTTCCAATAAACATAAATATGGAGGCAATAAACGGCAGAGTGTAAAGTATAAAGTAGAATAAAATGGAAATATTCACGTAAAGGACAAGCACCTCTAAATCTGATTAGTATCTCTAAATTCTGGTTATGTTTTATGTATTACTTGACATTCATTTTTCTCTATGATGACTGCACATATAGGTCAATGCGGTTTAGTTCTAACAGACTAAAGGTCAGATTTAAGATGTTAAGAAGTCAAACTCAAAGACACAAAAAGTCTGGCACCTCAGTTTCAGTATCACACACTGAATTACACTCTGATGTTTTGCCCTTCACATGAAACATATGCAGGAAATGACACTGGGCCTATAAAACATTTCTTGAGTGATATACAACAGAGACTACCCAGATGAATATAGAAAAGCAGTACCTCAAATCGTTAAATTTTAGGACTGAAAATTGATATGGTTCTGACCTCTCGCTGTTTTATAGTTTCTACGCTTCCAGTAGCAAAACAGCAGTTTATTTTAGAGCAAACTAAATAAGAACCTAGTAGTTAAGAATGAGAGGAGAAGAGACGGAGCACACAAGACAAAGAAAAAACTGCCACCCAACACAGATTTTATTAAAGGAAATGATTGTGTCAAAAGTGCACTTTCACTTATGCAAGCAGTTCTTTGTTTTATAGGTCAGGGGTTCCCAAAGTTTTTTTCACGTCAAGTCTTCGCAGTCAATCAGATCGCTAAAAATTACAATCAATACAATCAATCAGAAAGGTCAACCCGCGTTCCTTTTCCTGTTGGTGTAACTTCCAAAAAATGTGATAAAAGTTTAAAGTTTGTATTCCTCCTCCTTTCTTTTTGTGGGAATCCCCTACAGCCCACTCGGGGACTGCTGTTGGTCCTCGGACCCCGGTTTGAAAACCACTGTTAGGTTAAAGGTGAAGGATCATAAAAACAAATAATTCACTCATAAATCAGCTGTTTTGTGCTTCGTTCACCCTTTGTTTTAATGGAATATCAGCTCGGTGGTGTAACTAATGTAACTAAGTACATTTACTCATGTACTGTACTTAAGTACTGTACTAATTTGCAACTTTTAGAGATGTTGGCTTTAGAAATGTTGTTTAATTTCAACTACTACTGCCTGAGTACACTGTCAGTGATGTAAATCCAAAGATCACGATTTATGTGATCACACTGTGCAGTCTAATTGTTAATAAAGATTTGATTAAAAGCTCTGGGGCAGGTAGACGTGTTTGGTAGCAATAAGGTTTAAAAGGCGAAAACATGCAACCTGATCATCTGTGCCGTCGTGTGTGCCAAAACTTCAAAATAAAATAAATTTTAAAAAGAGGCGCTGGCATATATGAACTTGCAGGAGGCTGGAAGTTTGTTGCCCATTTTGCAGAGAGAACTGGAGGTAAGATAGTTAGGCTTTACTGTTGAGATGCTCTATTTGTCACCTTCGTGCAGTTGCAATGAGAAAAGATAACACATTAAGTTACATTTATGTCAACACATAAAACACAATTAAATTGTGATTTTACAGTCTTATGACTGCACACTTCCAGACATTTGAGACACAGAATATGAATCGAGATATTGATCCAGATCGATGTATCGTTACAGCCGTCGCTCTGACCTTGGCGAATCGTGAATCATGACTCTGCTTCAGCTGTTTGAGAGCTTGACAAGGGCCAACCAAATCTCAGTTCAGGAGCAGTTGTTCCGTCCTGTAGCTGAAATTCAGTCAGCAGCTCAAAAATCCGGCCAGAAATGGGCTTAAAACATACAGTGTTCCTCCGGCTTTAGAGATGCATAGGACAGCAACACTACAAACATATAATGATCTTATAAATATGACGCATTGCTGCATATTAAACTACCTAAAGATATATAAAGTATTTAACTTGAGCTCAGTCTGAAACATCCACAGCAGAAAAACTCAACATGTACATTAATCCATCAATGTAGTAAAACATGAACAGGCACCATTGTTCTTATGAGAACTTTTACTTTTGATAATAGACGGTTATAACTATTAGAAACCCTGGTTAAAAAAAACAGCTAATTCTGACCATTTTTCAAGACTGTGTGGGCGTGTCAGCTCTTGTTTGATTGACAGCTGCCTCAGGAGTCCCACCACAGAAGATGAGTAATGCCTGCTGTGGACCGCCGGAGAAGCAGGCAGCAGCAAAAATGTATTTTAGCCACCTAAACGAGGGATGCAATATTTCAATATTCCAATTATGTACATAAAACCCTATATTACATGGTTAGAAGACTATAGTGGTTTGGGGTTTACAGAAGACGTTTTTCTAATAATACTTAACATACTTATGCTGCAAAATATGCAGAATCCTCCCAAAAAACAATGCATATACAAAAATAACCCCCCTCAGTCCCATGACCCACCAGGAGTTAGTGGCGGTGGCTGCATCCGCAAAGACCCCGCCCTCTGCCCATACCTTCTTATTTTCTCATTATTTTGCTGCGTTTGGGTCGCTTTGCCAACCCAAAACATCTGTATTTGACGTCCTGGAGATGAGACTCAACAATCAATTTCCGGTGTACATACTTAAGTAAAGGATCTGAATACTTCTTCCTCCACTGTAGCAGATTAACTTTTGTTAAACATAATTTTTTTTTTCCAGTTTTTTTAGCTCCAGAAATGAGAAACTCACAGTTATCCCTTGAATAACCGACTGAATAATTGACTGACTACCTGCCTGATGTGGACTGACTGTCTCTCTCATAGTGAAATATAACAAACACCGACTGAGACATACAGAACGATTTGAAACTGAACCATTAGTAACTCAACTGGCCTAATGACAAATGCAGGAGAGAAAATTCGCTGCAGTTTAGCGGGGGCCCCTTAAATCATTCATTGTGAGGCCCCACACCCCAAAAAAAAAAAAAAAAAAAAAAAAAAGAATTGAACCAAACCTGTTTATGAATTCACTCCATACACTCTGTGGCACATTACATTCTGCATTGCAAATTTTGGGGGTGCAGGTAATGAAGCTTATGCAGTGTGAAAAGGCCAATTACTCTAGTGTGTGGTGGCTGGGACTAGAGTGTGCTTGGGCTCCCTCCAGGCTAGAGACAGAACCTAGTAAACACCTCATCAGCTGATGAGACACACACACACAGACACACACTCACACTCACACACACACACACACAACACACACACACACACACACAGGGCTGAAGATCCTCATAGCATGAGTATTGTGAGAGACAAAAACACGCCCCGATGAATACATGTGTGGCATGCATAACTGCTCATGTACATGTGTGCATGTAAACATAAACGCACATTTGAGATGGTATTAAGAATGTGTACATGCACAGATGAGCATTGAAACGCCGGCTGTGTTGCACCAACAAGGATTATTTTTAAACCCATTTAAATCACAGTCTAACTTCAAATTATGTTGCACCAAACTTTTAAAATAGCTTAAAGTTAAGAACGATACGGTTCAAACCTCTCTTCAAACTCAAGTTGTTGTTTTTTTCCCTCTAAACCTAAATTATATTCAATTTTGTGGCACCAAAGCTTTAAACTCCAGTTTAACCTGTGACCCTGTATTACTTTCAATTTGTATTTGAGAAGGTTTAACTTTTAATGAGGCTGGGTTTTTGAGATTGATTGAGCAAAATCAAGTTCTTCTAAGAAAGTTAAGGGACAGACCCAATCCAGTTTTATGATGCAACTCTTCTTTCTTTCACTCAAGTTGATAATTTGGCTGCTCTGTATTCCTTAACAAAAAAGTTCATTGTTTGCTAGCTTGCTAAAAAGTGTTTTTTTTTTAAGTTGGATTGGTTGCTAGCTAAGCAAAAAGATTGTTGCTAGAGAGCAAAAAAAAAAGAAAGTTAAGTTATATTGATGAATAAGTTATATTTGATGTTTCTCACTTTGCGTACTTCTGCATAAGTGCGTTCACATTGACATTTAAGGGAAAACAAAGTGTACTGCAAGTACCTGGATTTTGTTCTCAAAATGGCCAAAAAGTTAGCGTGGAGGTGGTGGAATGCCTGGACCATGCAGCCGAAGATGCTCGCTAGCTAAAAAGATTTTAAAAATTATGTTGTTCGCTATCCAGCTAAAACTTCAGGTCATCTAGGCTAGTTAGCCTAATCATGATGGCTCAGCAGAGAAGCTCTCATTTTTATTTATGTGTTTTAAAATTTAATTTATTATTTTATTAATGTAAGAACTTGTTGGCTGAATGATCACTCGAGTGAAAGAAACAAGAGACGCATTTTCTTTCTTCAACCAAATTTCTCCGTCAGACTTTCTTAACCTCAAAAATATGGCCATTTTAAACGTTAAACCTCCTGAAGTGTAAGTTTAAAGGTAGGCTAATATGCACAGATTAAATTGGAGTTTAAAGTTCTGGTGCAAACTGAATCTTTCTTGGTGTTAAGCTAGTTCAGTGCAACATAATTTAAAGTTAATGCATGATTTAATCAGGTTTAATAATTAATCCTTGTTGGTGCAACCCAGCTTGTGTGTACAAATAACAACAACCAAAAAAAACCACATCCAACTATCTGCATATTCACAACAGTTGTAACCTTGCCAGTGGATGAATTGGGAGGAGAAGGAAGGAGGAGGAGGCGGAGAAAGACATGAGCCAAAGATCCCTTCTTTGTTTCTTCTAATGCTTTCAGTGTTTGCTTCTCATTTTGCTGAATGGGGACTTGTTGTGTCTTGTCTTTTTATAAGATGTGCTGAAATCTATAGCTGTGAAAAGTAAAGAATGGCTGGAGAAGAGAGCAAATTGAGGGGGCAGACAGGAGAGGAGAAAAACAGGAGCGACGTGCAGCGGGAGGCCACTCGTGTCACCAGTTGCAGAGGGTCATGGTGGGGGAGGTGAAAATTAAAGCACGCAGGCGGCGTCTTGCACCTCAACCCAGACTGAACCCCCTCCCTTGCCCTCGGTGGTGTCGCTGACCTGCGCATGAATGTGTGTGTGTGTGTAAGGATGGGTTTTTGGGGGTGGAGGGATATCTCAGGGGTGAGGACACGCACAGGTGAGTCACAGGTGTAGCCGCTGTCACACACGCTGCATATTTCAGGAGTATCATCACGGGGCGGAGGGGCACTTGAGCGTGGGGCGCGCCATGTGCCTCCCTGCTCGTCAGACAAATTATTCTGATGTCTCATTGTGTGGAGCAGGGAGTGTGGACTGGAATTAAGCAGAGAAGAAGTGAGACCTGTTGGTTGTGTTGAGAGACACGTGAGAAAAAGAAAGAAGTTGTAATCGTGCTCCCAAATACTTTACAAGAAAAGGACTGGCCTTTTTTTTAACAGCTACGTTTACACAAAGGAAAAATTAGTGCAATATTTTGTGCTTAAGCTAAGCTCACATGTTGTGAGGAAAGTGAAGAAAAGGTGGCGGATGGCAGGTGACAGGTGACGCTTTTGGAGTTTAGAGGAAACAGATTTTAAATTACATAAAGGGTGTTTCAGGATGTTCAAGATACTGTAATGCATGCATGTTTGCAGATGAATATGCATAAACAGTTAAGAGTCGACAGCAGAGCTGCAACGATTAGGCAATTAATCAGTCAATCAAAAGAACATTAATTTGATTAATCGCTTCAGTCATTTTTCTAGCAAAAATGTCAAACATTTGCTGGTTCCAGCTTCTTAAATGTGAGGATTTGCTGCTTTTCTCTGTCATTTATGATGATAAATGAAGAGTTGTTGGGTTTTGGACTGTTGGTTGGACAAAAAAAGCAATTCAAAGATGATTTATCAGTTAATTGTGATAATAATCTGCAGTTTACAGCCATGATAGCAGCTCTGTGAGGCTGTATTGAGGCAAAGCTGTGCTAGCATCACTATGCTAATATGCTCACAGTGAAAATGTTGCAGGTACAATATTTACTGTGTTCACCATCTTGTTTTAGCGGTGATAGCATGCTAACAACTTAAATATGAATTGCGTGATCTACTTTGTTACTTCTAAAATAATAACTGAGTACTGACTTGAATTAATATCCAAATCTTTAATCTGCATTTTTGCAGTCAATAAGGCCGTCCAATCAAACCAACGGGCCAATAAAAAACCAGGACATCCGGACACAAAAACATAACGAACAAGGCTGCAGCAGGCGGAGTTCTAGAGAGGTGAGTGTCGCCTCTGAGCACAGAGCAGAGCAGGAGTTAGAAGTAATTTAGACTGAAGATTTGGAGAAACACAAACCTCTTTTGACTGAAAGTCTGCTATTGATAATGCATTTAAAAATCAACAGTTAAAAAGTAATTAATACTCTGAGTAGTTTTTGAGAAGAATACTTTGTTCGTCAGTATCTTCTAGTTGTTTTACTCGTAGCTGATTAATATTTCAGTAATGTAACACTACTTCTACAGTACAGATTTCCAGCATCTGATGGGAATGTCACTGGTTTAGCAGGTGTTAAACCAGAGTACTGGACAAACTGAACCTTCTGGTCTGAGGATAGAGCTAGATGAAAAATCAGGGGATCGCCAACTTTTTACATCACATGTGAGGCCATGAATGTCTGTACAAAATTCTAACATATATTTTTTGCATGTATGCATATTAACATACCATCAAATAAATTAGAAACTGCACTGGTAACAACTGAAGTTATGTCATCTGATTAGCTTTCATCTGTTTTAAGCAAAAAAAAAAAATGTTACAAGTCTGAAAAGATAAATTAAGTGAAAATTATTAATATCATGTTTTTTGGATTGTAGTCAAACTAAGTTTCTATCTAATTGGATTTTCAAAGTAAAAAACTGTAAAATGTAAAAAAGTAAAAAATAGTCAAAACAGTTCACTCTTGTATAAAATTCAAACAGCAAAACGACAGTGATATTTTTAGACACACATGAAGAAAAGTACGACAGCTGCCCATATACAAAAACAAAGGTAATCAAAATTTACGTGTCATATTTAAAAAAAACATATTTGCTAATATGCAGCATTTACCCAGTATTGTATAAAACATTTCGTGTAATGTTGTGAGAATTGTGTATGAAGAGGCTCATAATCACAAAACACAAACCATGCACACATTGTTTCTTACTGTAAAAGTACAGAAGTTGCGCATTTTGCAAAACATATAGTATGTAATTTATTTTTTTCATACAACAGCTTAGTTGTGAGGAATCTGTGCTCATGAGAGAATAACAAATAACAACATACGGCACATAATAAGAGCAGAAAGAACATGTGAACACTTAACCTTCACCCCTGAGTAAAATTTAGATCCATCTTATAACCTGAAAATTATTTTTAGCAGCTCCAGCGTGTCACCAGAATTTGTCAGCAAATCGCTGAAATAAACTATAACCCTGCTGTCAGTTAATGTTTCCATGGAGACGTGTCCTTTGTAGACAGCAAACAGGTAAAGTGGAGGCAGAATAATTCACATAAACCATGTGAGAAAGTCAAAATATTACACGTTCATGTAATAAAATGATCACTGGGAACGTTTCATTCTGCCCTCTAGCCTTGTGAGTGTGTGTGTGTGTGTGTGTGTGTGTGTGTGTGTGTGTTGTGTGTGTGTTTTGTTTCATTCACATCCTATCTTGACCTATGTGACTCAGCATGGGTTTCTGTGGTCATATAATCGGGATGCCCTGGCGCACAAACCATAATCATCTCCCTTTCCATCTCTCGACATTAAAGGCCACTCATTTTTTCTACCATGTAATAATAGGGGACTTCCAATTCATGTCTTACAACGGCTTGTAACTTTGTACAAATCACATGCCCATCAAAACGCTGGCGCTTCCCCCGCTGCTGTTTATTTCACTTGCTCTGGAGGAAGAAGCCGCAAAAAAACTTGATTGGAATTCGAAAAGGTTTGTCTGTAAATTTGGATTTCAATAG
The DNA here is from genome assembly GCA_034769285.1 of Lutjanus argentimaculatus. Lineage (NCBI taxonomy): Eukaryota > Metazoa > Chordata > Actinopteri > Lutjaniformes > Lutjanidae > Lutjanus > Lutjanus argentimaculatus. Next base: position 34,854,362 of record JAWZSL010000005.1, on the reverse strand, counting down.
TGAGTGAAATTGAAATTGAGCGGGATGAGGAGGAAGACGGATAAAAACAGAGACGATGAAGGTCAGCGCTGTAGACAGAAGGAGTGACAGGACACGAATCTCTGAGAAACACTCCAAATAAAGCAGCAAGACGGGAGGGAGGGAGGGAGGAGGGAGTAATCTCTCAGCCTCACCAGAGGAGAGGAGGGTGGGGAGAGCTTGGACCTCACTGCACACACACACACACACACACACATACACACACAGACATGCACACACACAGACGCGTTTCCATGCAAACAACTTGGCCATGCCGGGCGGTTAGGTGGGAGGATGTAAGGGAGAGGGCTACACCCTTGTGCGAAGCTTTGTTGTGTGACACATAGACAGCCCACCCTAGCATTCCCACCCCTATATTTGGCCTTGAATACAATTGCAGGTTTGAGAGTGACAAATCGGACTGGGGCAGGCAGGCGGGCAGGCGGGCAGGCTCAGCCGAGGACAAGGGCAAAATTACATGAGGAGAAGGGGAAGACGCTACAGTGGAGCAGCTGTTTTTTAAAAAAATAATAAAGATAAGAAATATATGGTGCAGAATGTGTGAAAACTCAATTTTAGGTTGTGTATTAAAAAATTATAAGCAAGAAGGTCCTGTTTAAAATCTCATTGGATTACAAAAAACAAATATAATCCAAATACTTTTAGATTACCTTTAGATTAAACACTGAAAATACTGCACCGTAAAGGTAGAGTCAGTAAGATCTGTCCGAGATGCTTGTGAACGCATCAGGACATCAAATATCAATATTTTGGGGTGGTGAAACATCCTGAGCACAGTAAAACAATGAGAAAAAATAAGGAAATAGAGGCAGAGGGCAGAGTCTTTGTAAATACAGCCACAACCACATACTTCTAGTGACTCATAAGTGATGATTGAAAGGGATTATGGATTGTTTACTTTAGGAAAATGTTGCAGATAATTCAATCAGGATGTGAAAATTACCAAAAACTGGTGATAATATCTCAATAAAAAGGCCACAATACAATATTTATCACAATATTCTTACACAGCATTGTTAAAGAATTACAGCTTTCCTAAGGTTTGTTATTTCTGAATAACAGACCGTTTCATTAAATAACAGACCACTGCTACGGTCGCAGTTCTGATCATAGACTCTCGAGGAGCAATATAGTCATTTTAAAATCAATAAAAGCATTTTTAATTCAATAGAATCATTTTTAAATTAATATTTAGTGTCAAATTATGATTTTTTTTAATTAGGTAGCTGTGTAATAAGCAAGATAATGCACAGTGACTGGGTTTATTTCACAATAAATATCATCCCTTATTTAAAAAAAGAAAAACAAAGAAAAATGAAGAGTTGAGAAAGTTTAATGGTAAATTTGATGTGTACGCATTTTTTTAATTTGCTTTCCTTTAATCTGAAAGACTTCTGCTTTCTTTCTTTAATAAAATAAAATAGCAGCCATCTCAGCATGTGCATAAAAATGGTTTGAGTCGTTTTTACAATGAAAGTTAGAATTATGTGTGTGCAATTACAAAACAAAACACTGCAGCAGTCAGTCCTTTTCTAAAGTGAAATAAAATATAGAAATGTACTGGTAGATGTTATCACAGACATTACAAACAAAGAAAAAAGAAACCAAAATAAAATAACACACACACACACCACCAGGCTGACATAACATTCAAATTACTAGGGTTTGCTGTAGCCAGTTCTGCTTAATTAGAGTGAAGTCCAGTCCAGAGGGGTCCGACGTGTCCGTGACCGGTTGCCATATTTTAAATAAATCCCTCGACATTGTCATGAAGCCTGTAAGTCAGCTTTTTCCAGAGGCAGTACTCTCAGTACCTCTTTATTCCAATCTTCCAGTGCAGAGACGTCCTCAAAAATCCAGAATTGTATTTCTTCCCATATGTGAGAGTATTTAAATCAGTTTAGATAGTGTGGGTTTTTTTTCTGCACTGTCCACTTCAGCTGCCAAAATACAGTGAGGAGGTGATACCTCCAAGTCATATCCAATCAATCACCACCTCATCTTTCACTTCTCTGCAATTTTTTTCTTTGCACATTTTCAAAAGATAAGTGCATAACAATTTCTGAATTGCCTTTAGTACTCTTAAGATCTTAAACTGAACTCACCACTCAATAATGGCGAACAGTGAGGGTGGGGTGATCATTTAAATTGTGTCTTTCTATCAGTGTTACAGCTCAAACCACCGAGAAACTTGAAACAGTATTTTTGAATACTGGACACTTGAGTTTTCTATCTCAAGTGTCTTTCTATTAAGTTTTTAAAATTGCACAACTTGAAATGACCTTCTGGAAATTAAAAAATAGGGGAATTAAATCCATATAAAATTTCAAAATAAAATATTTCAGTGCTATAAATTCATTAAATTTCACAGTTAGGTGTTCAGTGTCCTTGCTTCCATCCTCCATTATCTCATCTTATTTCCATTTTTCTCTTTTTATTTATAATTCACTTTTTATTTTATTTTTTAAGGTAACAACACACAGACCAAATACCTCATGAACAGAAAATAAGACAAAAAATAACAATCAAACTTATAAAACAAGAATAAATGAGAAATTATACACAGGGCATTGGCATCCTATCACTTATCATATTGCTCAGTCACATATCACTGTATCAATAATATATTTTTCTCTTATTTTAATGAAAGAACTATTTAAATTCTGAATATGAACCTAAATAACAAATAATAAAATATGTGATAATGTTATTGATTTGATTTTGCAGGCAAAGAAATACGTAATTTTCTATTTAATGGGATTTGAAAAATAAAAAAGCTGCAAAATCTGCAATAAAATAAAATAAAATAAAATAGTTGAGCTCTTATTTTAATGCACACACACAGCAACAATAATTAAAACAGAAGGAACAACCTGTGTCAGTGCAGCAGCCATGTTTGTCCATGTGTTGTTTTTGGTTTGTTTTTTTAGCCTTGTGTTACACGTTTTATCCATGTGTGTACATATGAGGAACAGTAAGTGCGTGCTGGTGCTGTGTGACTGTGTGTGTAATTATGTGTGTGTGTGTGTGTGTAATTCTGTGCCTTGTGTGTGTGTGTGTGTGTGTATGTGTGTGTTAGGGTAATTATACAGTAGTGGACTGGTGGTGGGACAGTAAATCAACTGTAGAATGACTTGGATTGGTCCGCTCTGCCGGCAGCACTCCTTACCCTAACCGGTCATCAGGGAGGGATACACTCTTAGAATAAATACCGTGCGTGTGTCTGCAGTGTGTGTGTTTGTCTGCAGTGTGTGTGTGTGCTGTGTTAAGGTGCGGGCATGCATGCGTGTCTGTGTACATCTACAGTATGCATACATTGAATTCAATGTGTATTTTTGGTACATTTACACACATGTTTTGTCAGTCTGAGGTGGCGTGCCCGTGTGTGCGTCATGCTGTGTGTGTATGTGCACATGCAGCATGGGCGTGTCCGAGCATGAGTGTATTTGTATGCACATAAATGTTGGTTGTGTGTCAGCAGAGTTCCTCACCCAAACAGGTCATGAAAAAGGGACTCTTGACTGCTGCCTTTGCACCGCAGTGGCCACTCGGCCTGCAGCCACACGGTTAACTGCGAATTAAAAACACTCTCCACAAACCCGGAGTGAAAGAAATATTTCAGTGCGTCACTCACAATCTAAAAGCATTTCTCAGATTTTATGAGACGGACCAGCCTTCAGAAGTGGAACCTGTTACCGTATATCTTTTTTTGTTGTTGTAATCCTAAAGGGTCGGTCCGACCAAAATTACAGAAACCGACATATTTCCTCCCTTACCTCCTGTCATATAGCCGTGTGGATAGCTTTGGTTTTATTTGTCCAGGATTTGAGATATCTGTGTCAAGTGGTGGAATAATTACTGAGGTCCTTTACTTAAGTAAAAGAAGCAGAACCACAATGCGTGTAAAAATACCCACTGCGAGTAAAAGTCCCACATTCATGATCATACTTTATAATGAAGTCTCCTCTAAGTCCCCCCTCCACTCAAATATATGTTTTTCTTCTTGTTCCTACAGTTTGATGTTTGATCTTCCTGATTCATCTGCTGAAAGTTTCTCTGTGCTGATTGAAAATCTGACTTAAAGGGGCGGGCCTGCACGCATGATTTGTGACATCACAAATAGTTTGGAAGCCAGTCGTGGTCCAATTTCCAGCATGTACGAGTGTGATGTAGAAACATACACTGAGAATGGACTTTACAGTGAAGGAGGAGACAACTGCTGTCCAGTAGGAAAACTAAACTATTTATAAATATGCACATTTCTAATGAGGTAGAAGGAATAGATGCCTTTTTAAGGATTTTAATGTGGAAATTATACTTTTTTTGTGAAAATAAAAACATATCAGACACACATTATTCTTTGGAGCAGACTATTTGTGTAGGATCATTGAAGCATCAACAGTAAAAGTATAAGTAGTAATGAGTGTTATATCATTACATATTCTATTATTGCCTAACTATTATTAATGATTTAACATTTTACTGTTGAATTTAATAGAGTTGGAAGTAATTTGAACTATTCTGTATACAGTTTGGTAATTTATGCTATAATAACATGCCTTAATTCATGTTTAAGTTGATATTAATTTGAACTTTGTATGTAGATACACACTAATACACACTAATAGTAATAACAATAATAATAATCATCATCATAATACATTTTATTTGATAGCACCTTTCAAAACATGGTTACAAAGTGCACCACAACAGCAGGACAAAAACAGAATCCAATAAAATACCATAAAATAATATATTAATAGCATCATAACGGAGCAGGCAAGTAAGAATAAAGAATACAGTAAGATAAAATTAATGAAACAGTAAAAATAGATTAAAAAAACATAGCAAAAAATACCTAAAAGCACATTTAAAAAGGTGTTTTTAAAAGAGATTTAAAGGTCAAAGATGTGTTTTGATAGTCCTACTAAAGCTTTAAAATATATGTAGTGGAGTAAAAATTGCCATATGTAGTACTTGAATAAACATATTTTGTTACAGTCCACCTTGGGTGCAGACTCACACCTATTTTCTTAAAAAACATCAAGTTGTTTCCCTGTAATAAATGAATAATATAATTGAAAATATAGATTTAATAGAAGACAGCTACACTTTTGAAGGTTTTATCTGTCTGACACAGGGTAAAAATAAGCGCTGAAGTGTCAGCGAGTCGACACGTTGACTGAAAAACACTTCATCACTGGTTAGTTAATGATCTTACTGAGTAAATGACATGAGTGCCGTTTATTCCTGTAGATTGGAGTGAATCAGAACAAAGTGTGCTGGTGTAGCTTGAAAAAATATGTCCCTGCCTTCCATTTAGAATAGAGTTTGGTTTAACAGTCTGTCCACTTGAAAGACCTCCAGGAGTAGAGGGTATTTTAACACTAATAATTCTCATAAATTCAGCTGACCTGCCTGCTTTCTGCCTCTCTCGGCTCGTAGTAAAAGGTAATCAAAATACAGAATAGAGACAGTGGTTGTCAGGAGATCTGTGCCCTTGCAGTCCACCAGTGTCTGTGCCTGAGATTTCTGCTGCCATCCTAATACGGTTAAGGTGAATGAACATTTGTTTGTGCTGCTCACACCACTGAAAAACTACATTTAAAAAAAAAAATCCTCAGCAGGAAGTCTCTCCAAAGAGAGAGTCGGTGGTTACTCAGGATAGTCTGAGAAGAAAATAGTTTCATTAAAATCTCTGCACGGTGTCTGTTAAATGCAGTTTCTTCATCTTTAAAGCTGTGTACATTGAGAAGTATACTGTATGTGGCCTCATTTAAACCCGATGACTGTGTTTGTATGTTTGTGTATGTGTGTGTATTCGTGATGATGATGAAACCGCCGCTTCTGCCAACAAACAGAACGTGACTGATTAGAAAACTCAGAAATCTGAAACACAGGCATGTTCCAGCATGAGTCACAATCACACACACACACACACACAGACTGTCCAAATTATTGGAATCAGCGATTATTGGCAATAAACACCAATCAGCTTGCTCGCACATCGTGTCAGTGTGCCTTTACCTCTTCCTTTATAAAGAATAAATGTGAAACTTGGATGCATGTTGCCATCTCCCTCCACATTGTGTGTCTGTTTTGTACCATTTGTTCACGATGAAAAGAAACCCACACCCTGTCCCTGCTGCACACAGCACCATGCATTACTGTACGGGGGTGGTTCACTGAAGCCACCAATGCACACACACACACACACACATATATATATATATCAAAAACTTTGTACTCTTGATCATATCTTTAGCCACAGCCACAGCTCAGCCCCCAACCCACCCTCACCATAATGGCCACGGGCCAACCACAGACACACACTCATACGTGCACACACTTCTCACACACTTCTCCTGTCTCTCTGCAGGGCTGTTATTAGGGGTCTGGATTTGGGGTGACGCCCCACAGGTGCCTCAGCACTCAGTCCAGGCTTCGTCCAAGCTTAATAATAGCAGCCATGTGTCTTATTTGCACCCCGAAGTGTTCAATATTCAAGGAATAAGCGATTATGAAATAAATGTGGGGATGAATTGTGAAATAATGCAAGAAATTATTAAAACTCAACTCATTATTAAATGTTACTTCATCATTCTAAAATTCCCAAATAAATCGCTGCATGTTAGTTTTTTATTTCATGGTGCGACTTTTCACGACAGCGATGCTGTCTCATCTTTCAGCCAATCATGTCCACTGCCTCTTAAAGGGATAGTTCACTCAAAAATGAAAATTCAGTCATTGTCTACTCGCCCTCATGCTGATTGAGGGTCCGGTTTATTTTGTTATTCTGCAAAACACTGCAGTGGAGTTTCACAGGAAAACAGTGTTGCAGAATCTCCCAAACAATGGAAATGAATGGAAATACAGAATGCCTCCATGCTGCTCGTCTGGCATAATCCAAGTCTCCGAAAGCCCCGACATGCCGTTTGCATGCTGTTACACCACACACCGCCCAGTTCAGACAGTGTGCAGTGAAAACTTCAGGTACATCATCACGATGACTAAACACATGCAATTATTATCCCCAATAAAAACAGAAAAGTAGCAGAAGACTTTTGTTTTGACAAACCACTTGCCTGCAAGCATTGCTGAATTATATTCCCTTATATTTTGAATGGTCACCTGCCCCTGAATTTTGTGTATTCCTTTATTTACATAAATAATTTGATTTTTGTGAAAACTTGTAAAAATCAGTTCACATAGAAGATCGTAATACTTTTCAACTCACTTTAAAACTTCTTGAGACATATTTGAGTTTAACTGCCTTTAAAGACACATATAAGCTTGTATTTCTTACACTGACGCAGGGACGGTTTTAAAAATAACTCAAACTTCAGTAACTAAAGATAAATGCAAGTGAAAACCATAGCAACTCTGAGCCTTAAGAGCTCACCTGAGCGAGTTCACTGAGAAAATGAACCATCTAATGATGCTGCTTGATCTATAACTTTTATTTACCTACGTTAGAAAGTTCAGCCCACACTGAAATATCAAGAGTCTTAAAAAAAAAAGGTGTTTACACAAAGATAGTGATAGAGTAAATAATTGTCAAAAGATTGTGTGATATTTAAGGCGCTGGCTGACTGAGTGAAAAAATATTACTGACAGAACCCAGTGAAGGTTGGAGATACAAAATAAATGAAATAATACATATTTTAATAAATGTTTATTATTGTACACTGATTTTATTATTTAATTTTATTTCCTAGTGTATTATTGAATTAAAAGATTACAATTAATTAGAAGATTGAACTTGATTAACAGCTATAATACAAGTCACACTCACATGCCTACATTAGAGACGTCTGGAAAATAAATATATTTCAGCACTTGTGAGAACTGAATGCATTAAAATGATTACAGCCATGACACATACACATGCTCTCTCTCCACACACACACACATGCAGAAGAAAGTGAGGAGTTTTAATTAAAAAAAAGGTCCAGAGGAGCCCACAGTCTCTCAGCCTTGTGTGGGATGTAGTTTGGCTGGGCATGAACGCAGTCTAACCAGACACACTCCTTTCATTCCCCCCACCTCCCAGACAAGACACAAACAAGCGCACACACACACACACACACACACACACACACACACACACACCCCACACACACACACACACTTACACGCACAGATGTTATGTTGGGTAATTTTAACACCCTATTCTGACCTGAAGGCACCTCATGCTATCACTGTGTGTGCTGTACAGTTCAGACAAGGTCAGTCAGTGGGCTGAGATTTCAGTTTTAACACCCCTAGTTGGAGCCCTCCTGCTCAACACACACACACACACACACACACACAAACACACACACAAACACACACCCATACTCACGAGGAAAGGAGTGAATGTGAAACCATGTAGCCACATCATGCAAAGAAATATGCATGGGAAAGAAAGTTACTGTAAAAGTGCATACCAGACCTCATTCATATCAGTAAGCAAGGACAAACAGACAGACTGACTCGGTTGCACCACAAAGATTATTCCTAATCAGAGTTTACCAGAACTGGATTTAAAAATGAGTAAATCCAGGTTTAAAATCCAGCAGAGCTCTGCTGCACAGTTCAAAACTAATCTCAGTTTAGCAAATCCAAGTTTAGTGAGGTAAACTGAAATTAAATAGTTAAGTGAATATAGAGATGCTTGCTTGCTCAAATTGAAATAATAAACTTGCTAACTAGCTGAAAGATACAAACAAAACAAAAATAACATTATATTGTTTTCTATCTAGCTAAAACATTTTTTAAAATGTTTTATTGTTTGCTAGCTAGCTCAAAAGTATATATTCTATGCTAGCTTGCTAATATATATATATATATATATATGTAGCTAAAAAGGGGAAAAAGTTATAGTTTGCCAGCTAGCTAAAAAGTTAAAACTTTACATTGCTATATAGCTTGCTAAAACATTGGTTAGCCTAGTTAGCCTGCTCACAGTGACTCAGCAGATAATTATTCACCACAAAAAGGCAGCCATTTTCAAAGATAAATGTCCCTCAATGGTAAGTTTAAAGTTAATACTGAGAAACAGGTTAAATTGGAGCTAAGGTTTAAGAGGTGGTGTGAATTCAATCTTTCTTAATTTTAATCTAGTTTAAAAGTTTGGTGCAGCATAATTTAATTTAATTTTAATTTATATTATTGTTCGTGCAGCCCAGCCACAGCTAGAGAGCTGTTTTTTTTCAAGTTATTGGCAGTCAGTTTAAATATATTAGTGAATCCAACAGCACAATTCAGCAGAAGTCAGAAAGCAAGCATGCTTTTTCCAAAGGAGGTCAAATGCACATTTTATTGCAGTATTGTAACATGTGACTGTAAATGCAATTCCTCACATTTTTTTTTTTTTTTTCACTTTCTTGTTGTCTCCAAATGACTCCAGCACTTACTCATGCCCAGACAGCATAATGCCTCTACATAGCCAATAAATGAGAGAGGCTAGACAAGGTTTAAGTGCCAGTACACTGACACGGGGGATAATGAAAAATCCCTGAAGGATGACGCAAATGGACGGGAAACATGTCATCGACATCTGTCACAAATGTTCAGACGAACAAGTTAGTTTAATGGATTTAAACAAACACATGACCTCGTGTTGGGTAGTGTCTGTTTTTGAGTTAGATGAGAGGACAGATCTGGAGGCGTTTTTATGGTTAAGTACGTGGTTAAGTCTTTCTGACACTGAGCTTGTTGCAGGGTTGGGATCAACTTTTCATTAAAGCCGCCCCTCTTCTCAAAAATGTGTTTTGCGCATTGTTGCTTCACTTGGATGTTTGAGCTTCATGAATGATGTATGAAGTGACTAATCTGATCACTTGTAGTCCATTTAGCCACCCGAGGTTACCGACACACACTTTACATAAAGCGCGCAGGGAGATGTATGCTGTTCAAAACTGAAACATAATTTATTGAGCTACAAACTCCAGTTTACTGCTCCAAAGAAAGTAAGACAAGATCAAACGCTGGTTTCAAGTTACTTTCAAGGCATACAGTGTGGTTGGAAAAATGTAGCTTTCCACCGTGTAACTCACAAGCAAACATTTCAATCATCTACTTAAAAGTTACTTATCAAAGCCGTAGGAACACAGAATCCAGGAGGAACATCATATACATCCCACACAATCATCAGGTTAATATCAGGCCACGTATCAGGTAAGTAGATTGTGCACCAACAACTAGTTTGGCAGCCGGTAAGGGTCAAAAATGTATCTTGAGCAGTGTGTGATGAACATATACGCTCATTTTCAGTGAAGTCAGAGACATCTTGCACACCGCACTTAAACTTTTGAAATGAAAATATTCATTGATATTAATTTTTAAATGAAGGAGAAGGTATAGATGTAAGTTTAATAAGTTTTAACTGGTTAATTGAACTTTTTTTTTGCAGAGGAAAAAAAAAAACATATCAGACAAAAATTATTATTCCAAGTGTATTTTTATATTCTTAAACCATGTCTGGAGGGGATCTTTAAAATGTAATTTAAACTCACTTGCAATCTATATACTAATGATAGAGATTATCATAACAGGAGAGACTTGGAAAATTAGTCCCAAAGTATATTAGAGGTCACGGTCAGGCAACAAACTTTATCCAGTGACTAACATTACAAAGCCAGAGGGACCTTTCTCTCTCTCTCTCTCTCTCTCTCTCTCTCTCTCTCTCCGTTTTTTTTTGACTCTGCTGAAGACGCATCTGGCTTTGAAATTTAAGTCAGTGAATAAAGTTTGTTGCATTCAGTCCGTGTGCTCCAGTCTACTTCGGATGTAAGTTTAAGATTACCCTGCCATTGAGAGCACAGGACACAGACATTCGATTAAAGTATGCTGAACCTCTTCCTTTATGTAATGGATTATAAGTTTATAAGTTTCAATAAATACTTTATTTTCTAGATATTTTTACGGTGGAAAAAGGGATGTTTTGACTTTGACTTTTAACAAATACCCTGGTCCCTTTTAAAGAACCTTTTTATTGCATCAATTCAAGACACAGCATCATAACTCACACAGTTCAGTTGCAGCTTTGTTGCAATATGCTGGTATGGATGATCACTGTGAAAAAGTAATGAGGTAGTGACATCATGTTAATAATACGTGTGATGGCATATTGTTAGGCCTTCTGGATCTTTTCCCTCATCGATGATCTGGTTGCCTTTTCACTATCCATTAAGCGTAATTGCACTTTTTGTACACTTTTCTACAGTTATGGTTACAGTCTCTCTAATTTAGGGCTGCAGGATTTGGTGAAAAAGTCATATTGCAATTATTTTTGACTGAAACTGTTATTGTGATTGCGATACGCGATTAGTGGAAATGATCGGTTTTGCATTATTCACTGGAAAAAAAAATAAAATTGTGATGATATGACATTTATTGAGGTCTGTACCAAACAAACATGTTTTCTTAGGCCATGGTGTCTATGCAGCAGTAGGTACCTCATTATAATGCGTTTTCTCACACATTTTACCTTTTTTAAAAAAATTGCAATTAGTTTCTGGTTCTGCGATTTGGATATTGCGATTTGGACTTGGCCACATTGCAATTTTATTGCGATTGCGATTAACCGTGCAGCCCTAGTGTAATTCATTTGCCAAAAAAGAGACAAAACAATCGCCCCATGTACTGAGGCTGAGTCCTCTGCAGTGGCCGTGGGTTTGACTCCTGCCTGTGGCCCAATTTGCTGCATGCCATTCCCCCGACTCTCTCTCCCCCTTTCCTGTCATGTCCTCAGCTGTCCTATAAATTAAAAGCATTAAAGTCCCAAAAATCTGACGTAAATCAGATGAATCATTATACTTTTACTTAAGACAAAGACCTACAAATACCATTTTTTGTGAGAGTGTATTTCGTTACTTTCTTGTCTACCTGGCGACACCTTAAGTCGTTCAACATCCTGCTGAATTCACTCTCTTAACATGCATTTTATAATTTAATGTATCATAAATTTGTCATCAAAATGTGCATCTAATGTGATTTTGTTGATCTGTTTATTGTTGTTACTGTCCGTCTTGGGATAGGGATCCGTCCTCTAGTGGCTCTTCCTGAGGTTTCTTCCACTTTTTTTCCTTGTTAAAAGGGTTTTTGGTTTTGGGAGTTTTTCCTCACCTGAATTTAAGGACTAAAGACAGAGGGTGACTTACACTGTACAGATTGTAATGCCCCCTGCTGTAATTTGTGATTTGGGGCTGAATTAAATAAAAATGGACCTGACTTCTCTCCAACAATAAAACTATTGTTGAAGGTCACAGAAGTGTGTCTCTCCCTCCCTCCCATTCTTCCACCATCCACCCATCCCAGTACCCTCCTGCACCTGACATCATTATCACCCCCCAGCTCCTCCACCCTCCATCCCTACCTGTCACCCTCCCTCCTACCCCTGCTGCTCGTCACCTCTCCCTCTGGTACCTGACACATCTCTCACCTCTCTCCATCCTTTACTCCGCCTCGCCCTCCCTCATCCTCTCAGTCTCTCTCTGCATATCTGTCCCCTCATTTTTCTACAGTTTCCTCCTCCTCTACCTCTCTCTGAACCCCTCCCTCCCTCCGTCTCCGTCCCTCTCCACTTTTCTGACACACTACGCTGGTGTCGCTGGTGGTGAACTTCCTTCTGTGTTCCATCTGCCCCTTTCCCACCTCTCCCACTCCCTTCCAGCAGACCCACCTACTCAACGGGTGCTCACCATACATGCAGGCGGGCGCACACACGGCCCGGAGCTGTCAACGCACTCCTCAGACGGTCCGCGCCCTACCGCAGTTCAACAGCAGGGGGAGTGTCAGGCTGCAGAGGATGGGACAGAGGGGGGGTTGGTGAGAGCAGGACAGCCCCTCTGCTCCTGGAGAGTGAGGCTGAAGGACAAAGTAAAGAGCAAAATAACTTGAGTTTGATCTATTTGTCTTAATTAGAAAATAAATATCTTGGAACTTTAATAATCCTTTTTTTTATATTTGATTCAAGATGAATTTTCTTTCAAGCACCCCCATCTTTTGTGCACAAGCCTGAATATTACACACCAAATATAAAACTACAAACTCCAATAACAGCTGCAATAATTAGTTCGATTAATCTAATTAAACTATGTGATGATTGATTGATCGTTTAAGTCATTATTCAAGTAAACATGCCCAAACATTTGATGGTTGCAGGTTCACAAATGCAGTGGTGGAAGATGTATTCAGATCCTTTACTCAGGTACCACACTGAAAATAGTTCACAAGTAAAAGTCCTGCACGCAAAATTTTACTCAAGTAAAATTATGTAAGTATTATCGGCAAAATGTACTTATTCTAAACTTATCTAGTTTAGAAAAGGCTTCAAAAAATGTTTTAATTTTAAAATCTTTAATAGTTCATAGATTATGTTCTATTTTAACAATCTAGAACGACATGCATGAGGGGGTCCCTGGTATATCTTGTAAAAGCTCTGCTCTGGGATATTATTGCTTTTTTCATGATTTTATTACATTTTAATGGCCAGATTTTTGGCAGTTAATTAAGAATGTAACTGGCAGACTAATCACTAATGAAAATAATTGTTGATTGCAGCCATATATTTATGATTCTAAAAGGTATCTCTTTGGGGTTTTCTAACAAAATGTCAGAATAAGTAATAGAGCCCTAAATTTACACAAACGTGGCAAAAACGTAAGTTTTTTGTGGCTTTTTTTTTTTTTTTTTTTTTTAACTGTCTGGTTTGGTATGCCCTGCTGTTAAAAAATAAGCAGTTGCTATCTCTGTGATATGGGGATGGTTAAAACAGTCTCGTGAAGCTTTGTGCTTTCGAGTGATGTATAAATTTTACAGGGTTGAGTGAGGATTCATCTCAAGTACGTCACAAAAATACCCTCTCGCTATTCGGGCTGCTACTCGATTATGAAGTTTGCAGGGGCATTTTTAAATGAACAGTATGTGTGATGTAGTGTGTATAGGAAATGTGGTCTGTCATTGCTTTTCTTTTTAATGTTTGTCTTTTAACTTTTTTTGTTTTTGTTTTTGTTTTACTGGTTGTCTGTCTGTACATTGCCGTTTTGATAACTGTACTTATGTTTTGTCACTTCTCTGTTGTTGTGTTGTGATTGTAAAATATGTTGGGACCCATCCAAAATGGAATGGCATATTTATTTTAATGTTTTATTACCATAATTGATTTAATACATGCCTGATGGTTTCAAAAAATCTAATAATTTTTATGATCAGTTCCAGAACAACAGTGTTTATTACAGGAATATTGTTCTACAGATTGTGTTAGATTAAATATTTTAGGATTTTCTTTCCACTCCCTGCATATATATGTAGGTTACAGTAGATGTATGACTTACAACACATTATAATAGCACTGCTGCTCCCTGTGCAACAGTCCTATGATCTGTCTACTGCCCCCACCTGCTGGTTAGAAAGCAGCTATCATGTTTTTGTTACTCAACAAATTGAATCCTGGCCAATTTCAGTGTGTTTATTTGTCTGAGTGTTAATGTGTTTGTGTGTGTGTGAGGGTGTGTGAGTGTGTGAGTGTGTGTTCCTGTGTGTGTTTTTACACAAAGAGATGTTCAGTCACTTCCACCCACTTAGTTTCTCTCTATCTGGTTCACAGTGATCTCTCTCCCACACCTATCTGCTGCACCCGTTCGACCCAACAATAAAAGAGCAGAACCGCAGCGGGCCGCTGCATCGGGGCCGCTGGCCTAATGAACACAACCATACTACTACTACACATACTGACAAGCACAAATAATCAGCTGCCCCGTTATAAAACCCGCACGTACAATAATAACAGTTTGCTGGCCAGTGTTGTTTATATCACACCGTTGCTCTTGCAAGCCGCAGGAGGGGAGAGTCTGTGACCTTAAGAGCTGTGGGGCCTGTACTGTCTAATTCCATGTTTATGGTTTTGCCTTTTATAACACACAGACGGAGCTGCCCAGGCCACAAGCACACGGAAATATCATCATGCGCCCTCTCCACTGCTAATTGGTGCCTTGGTACCATCCCTCTGGTGGGGATTCAGCTTTGTGCAGGGCGACCTGAGTAGCAGGGCCAATTTCAGCCTTTGCTTCTATTTCTCTTCTCTTTCTCTTGCTCCACAAAATTTATACCACTGTCAAACCAGCATTATATACTCAACAAAAAATATAAACAGGACACTTTTGTTTTTGCTCCCGTTTTTCATGAGTTCAAGTAATTTCAGGAAAAGATTAAATCGAAAGCAACTGGACTTGTTTAAAAGTCTTATTGAAGACGTTTCGCTTCTCATCCAAGAAGCTTCATCAGTTCATGCCTGTCAGACTAGTCAGAGCTAGTCTAGACTAGCTCTGACTAGTCTTAAACGTCTTCAATAAGACTTTTAAACAAGTCCAGTTGCTTTCGATTTAATCTTTTCCTGAGATTACAATGACCTGGACGAATGAGAACATTCACGGACGAGTTCAAGTAATATATCTAAGACTTCTCCTGTGCATACATAAGGTTTATTTCTCTCTAATTTTGTTAACAAATTTGATAAAATCCGTGTCAGTGAGCACTTCCCCTTTGCCAAGATAATCCATCAACCTGACAGGTATGGCATACAGAGATGCTGATTAAACAGCATGATTGTTATATTGCACAGGTGCGCCTTGGACTGTTCACAATAAAAAAGTACATTCATTCAGCACTCAACTATGGCTATTTCACATAGGGCTACAGATACCATTTTTTCCCACAAGGGCAAAGTCATGACCCACCCTCTGCCTCTGTTGATTTATCCTGATATTCTTAACCTAACGCTAATCAATCATTCCTCATGTTAGAGGCGGAGTAGAGTGGGTCATAAGAATGGGCCATGGGAAAAATAGGTATGTTTAGCCCAATGTGAAAAAGCCATATTTCAGTGGCTAATAATTGTCTTTTTTCAAGAAAAAACTGCACAGTTGAGAGTGGCATGTTATTTCACATAGGGCTGCAGATGCCATTTTTTTCCCAGGAAGGCAAAGTCATGACCCGCCCCTACTCTGCATCTGACTGGCTATTACTCGTTGCTTGGGTTGGTTAGGTTTAAGCATGAGGAGTGGTTGGTTAGGGTGAGAATATCTGGGTAAGCCAATCAGAGGCACAGTAGGACAGGTCATGACTTTGCCCTCCTGGGAAAAAGATGGTATCTCTAGCCCTATGTAAAATAGCCACAGTTCAGTGCCTAATAAATGTCATTTTTTTCAAGATAAAACTGCACAGTTGAGAGTGGCATGTTATTTCACATAGGGCTATGGATACCAATTTTTCCCCAGGAGGGCAAAGTCATGACCTGCCCCTACTCTGCCTCTGACTGGCTAGTACTCATTGGTTTGGGTTGGTTAGGTTTAAGCATGAGGCAGTGATTGGTTAGGGTGAGAATATCTGGGTAAGCCAATCAGATGCACAGTAGGACAGGTCATGACTTTGCCCTCCTGGGAAACAAAAATGGTATCTGTAACCCAATATGAAAAAAGCCATCCTTGAGTACCTAATAAATGCCTTTTTTCAAGAGAAAACTGCACATTTTAGAGTGGGCTTTTATTTGACATAGGGCTACAGATACCATTTTTTATCCCTAAGAGGGCAAAGTCATGACCCACCCTACTCTGTCTCTGATTGGGTAGTACTCCTTGCCTTTACTGGTTGGGTTGGTTAGGTTTAAGCATGAGGAGTAGGGTGGGTCATGATGTAGTCCTCCTGGGGCTACAAGTTTATGTAGTGAAATAGCCATAAACATCTTTTTTCAAGATCATGCCATATATTCTGCATCTTCATCTACCACACCTGTCAGGTGGATAGATTATCTTGGCAAAGGAGAAGTGCTCACTAACACGGATTTTAACAACTTTATGAACAAAATTTAAGCAAAATAAACCTTTGGCGTGCACAGAAGAAGTCTTAGATCTTTTTCTTCAACTCATGAAAAATGGGAGCATAAGCAAAAGTACTGCATTTATATTTTTTTAGGGTGTAGTTCACTTTAACAAAAAGAGAACTGACAAAATTAACATATAATATTATTAATGTTTTTACATGAATTCATATATATTCATCAACTGCTGGCACTGCCTACAAAGAAGTGAGATGAGGGATCATTATACTTTAAGATATGTATGACCTCTCTTGCTCACATCCTATACATTTCTGACAAAACACATTAAAACGCTGAAAATTTCCATAGAAGAGATGTAAATCGTGTCTCATCTGTGGGTGTCTTTGATATTATTAGATACACTATGGAAGAAAAAACATGTTAATGGATTCGTTTTTGCGAACAACTTTTAAAAGTATTGTGTGTCATGCGGTGCAATGAGTGCTGACATTTTTAGAACATTGAAATTATATAGCAGTGCGGCATTATGGTTTCCTTGGCAACAGTGCAAATGACTTTGAATCTTAGCAACTTTTACACCTTGGCTTCACACAAGCCTCAGCAGACTCATTGATTTACAACAATGTAAGACGGAGAGCGACTTATTTTACCATGTTACTGCATAAGTTCTAGTTTTCTGACATTTTTGCTTTGGTGACACACCAAAAATGGTTTTACTTTTTCCAGACACATATCAAAAGCAGAAAGTTGTAGGTGAGAGATGACAGGATATGGAGCATCTGCATGGAGAAAACGCACAGCAGTATGGGAGGGAACCGGAGCGATGGATGTTGGGCGGTGCTGCGGGTGATGTGAAGAGGACAACAAAGTAATTATGGGACGACTAAGGATAGACATAGAACTGGGCGAGGGAGTGGGGAGGAAAGGGAGGCTGAGAAAAAAACGAACAAGAGGAAGACGAAGGGTGTGGGGTGGGGGGTGTAGTAACCTGCTGGAGCCTCCATCACACCATGGTAGTTAATTAGCCTCTGACTGTGGTGGCAAACATATTCTGCAGCCATCTGGAGCAGGGGGAGACGTGTTTTCCACTGAGCTGTCTGTCCACCGGTCCACACTCTGACGTATCTGCCTGTCCTTAAATCCAGAGTTTAGTTCATCTGTCTGTATTGTGTGTCATTCTGTCTGTTTTCAGTGTGTAACTGACGATTGAAACCTCTGTGTCATGTTTATGTGCAGGTTGGTCTGTCAGTAAATCTGTCTGCGCTCTATCTTCCAGCTGTCCGCCATACTGACTAAGGTGATAAATCCCAGTGGTATATTCATAATATGTATGCATCCACACATTAACACAAGCACTTGGAATAAAAAAAAAAAAAAAAAAAAAGACAGCTGCACTTTTCTCATCATCCACAAGGGGTCGTGATTACATTGAAAAGAGTCTTCAGCAGGTTTTAACTGTGATTGATTTTCAGTCATTTGTTTTTTCAGTCATTGTTTGGAAATGTAATTTGGACTCAATGGGAATAAGATCAGGATGTTCAGGATTTTTTAAGTGTTTATTTTAGGAGTCAGCTGCACATGTATAGCTCCAAAATTCACATTCAGTCTAACTAATTAACTACTAACAACAAATAACTCTCTGCCAGGGTTTAGCTATTATTTATAGGAAAGAAGAGGACGAATTATTCAGACACATTTTACATGTGGATGTGACAAATAAAGGAACATATAACCACAAGTTAGTTATCAAAATATACAAACAATAGCTGCTACTGGTGGCTGCAGCCACAAGGACAAAAAAGAGAAAAAGGAACTGAGCCAGCTTGCATAGTTGTATTTATTTTATTTTATTTTATTTTTTTAAACACATATGCAGAAAAGCTCTAGATTATCAGATATGTCCAGCTATTAAAGAGTCTCAATGTTTTGTATTATATGCCAGTTTAAAATTTTGGTAATGATAGCCTGTTCTTGTAAATTATTGCCATTAAAAGTAGTTAGATTTGTGTGCCAAAAATGTTGGCTTGTGTTAAGTATTACAGTCGATCTGTGTTTTTTCTAAAAATAATTAGATTCAAGCAATGCATTGTCCTTTTCACAGATACATGATAGTGCAAACACATTGGAATTCTTGTGAATATCTTTCAGCCAACTTTGTAAAAGAAAAGGTAGAACAACAACATGAAAGGAAAGAATAAATACACACTATATACAAAAACTAGCACACACAAAGTACACACTTATATAAATACACAGAATGAATTGAATACAAAAAAAAAAATAAATACACCACATGAATTAAAGCTGGAAATGGAAAAGAAA
Organism: Lutjanus argentimaculatus; assembly: GCA_034769285.1. Taxonomy (NCBI): domain Eukaryota; kingdom Metazoa; phylum Chordata; class Actinopteri; order Lutjaniformes; family Lutjanidae; genus Lutjanus; species Lutjanus argentimaculatus. The sequence continues at coordinate 34,835,179 of JAWZSL010000005.1, read as the reverse complement.
AATATACACAATATACAAAAGGTCTCACTTCATAAAAATACACAGTATGAATTATATACATCAAAATAAAAATACACTCCATGAATCACTGCACATGAAATAACTCACCATGAATTATGATATATTATTAATTAACTGATATATTTATAACATATATATGTATAACATCACAAATGAATAGCCTAAATAAATAAATGAATAAATAAGATATAAATAAATAAGAGGATCATATTTTAAGTAATTTATGTCACAGTGATAGATGATTATTTTGGCTACCATAATGGATTTATATCACTTCCATGTGAGACTTATGTGGCTGATTAACTCTGCTGTCCTAAATGAATAAGGTGGATAAAAGGTCTTTAGTATGGAAGCCCATTTCCACCAATGTGGTGGGAAAAAAGATTCTATAAGTCATTATAAAGAGAAACTGTCTCAGACTTCCTCATGTCAAAATGATGAGTTAGTAGTCTATCTCAAAATAGTGACATAATATATCAAAACAATTGGAAACTTTCTCAAAAATAATGATTTAAGTATTTCAAAAATAATGACTTAATATCCCAAACAATGACTTTAGTATCTCAGAATTATAACCTCTCTCAAAATAACAACTCACTTATCCCAAAATAAGTGTTTTAAAATAATCAGTATTTCAAAAAAATAATGACTTAATATCTCAAACTAATTAACTAGTATCTAGGTCATTATTTTGAGAAAGTTTCTCATTACTTTGAGATGCTGACTGAACTTTGAAATGCTAACTCATAATTTTGAGATACTAACTACTAGACTTGTAGTCAAGACCGCCTAAACCGAGACCAAGACACTACCAAGACCAGAGAGTATCAAGACCAAGACAAGACCAAGACCAAGACCAAGACAGACCAAGTCAAGACCAAGACTAGTTCAGCTCAAGACCAAGACCGAGACCGAGACAAAAAAAAAACCTAGTTTTTTGTCATCTTGCATGAGTTGTAGAACATAAGCACCATACTGGGTTCAGCTGCTTAGTGTGCTATTAAGGACTGACATGACTATTAACTAGTCCCAAAGTCATCTAACAAAATAACAAGCCTCCAACACCACCCTGCACCTCAAAAAAAGTCTAATGAATGGTAAATATGTCACTGATTTAAATTGTACTTAATTTGTAGATGAAACGTGAATTTTAAATATTAAAGATACACACAATTATCAACTTGAAATTGCATTATTTACCATTATAGTAGCCAAATTACACTGTATAATATCAGCATCACTGAAATGGCATAGGCCTAATGCTTAATCAATCACAACGATATGCAAATATTATTCAAAGGCCAATGATGCCATATATTTATTCAAACAAGGCCATTATAAGCACAATCCTGTAATTAAATACATAGACACACATGCAGGTGCACCAAAAAATGCATTAAATCAAATGCAAAATACAAATAAAAAACTGTACTTCAAATTGTACAAATCCCTTCGAGACCACTCGGCCAGTCCGAGACATTGCGAGACCGAGAGACCCGAGACCGAGACAAGACCGAGACCAAAGACTGTCGAGGCTGTGACAAGACCAAGACCACAAAAAAGTGGTCTCGAGACCGGTCTTGAGACCAAGAAAGTTCACCATTATAGTGACTTACAGGGTCTTTGTATCAAAAAAGGGGTGAAATTAGATTTGCGCTTTTTCTTATTTAATTTTCAGTTTGTCGCTTGGTGCTGCATCAAAACTTGTGACGCATCAAAACAGCTATTAATCGACTAGCCTTGCGAGAACCACAGTTCCCACAATGCCCCGCTCCTGAGTGCACGTGTCAGCGCTGCCAGCGGACCGGACTGAACGTCACATTCCTGCATTCCCTTTTTTTTTTCCCTCAGTCTGGGACGTCGGAGTTAGCTACCAGCGGACAGCTAGCTTAATCCTCTTCCCCTCGTCTCTTTTTTGGAGAAACGGACCCATGACGCGGCGGATTTGATCTCAGGAGGTGATCCCGGGTCCCCCCCAGGAGTCAGAGTTTCACTTCGGGTGAGGATTTAATCATTTTAAGCCGGCGAAGGTGTCTTGTCTGTCGGTTGGGAGGCTATAACCGTGGTAACCACATAACAGTTTTATAAGATGCGCTGGGTTTGTTGCTGGTTGTCTGTTGCTGTGAGTGACCTGGTTATGCTTCGAGTGCGACTGTAGCAGACCTGTTGATGTAGCTCGGCTCACAGAGGGTGGGTTCAATCCATAATGTGCGTGGCCTCTGTTGTTTACTGTTGTGCTTAAGAGCTAGCTAACGTTAGCCGGCTGGTTAGCCGCAAAGCTTGCGTCACCATTGTTACCGGCGATACGCGGGCAGCAGGGTGTGGAGGCGCCTCCAGATGTGGCTTTGTTACTTTTGACAGACAGGGACATAATGGTGCAGACATCTGGATAAAGATACACCACTTGGCTAATGGATCCATACAGTGTTAGCATCCCAGACAGCATGGGCGTGGTTATAGGGGCGTAAAACAGAGTGAAAACTGTAGCTGTGGTAATGATTAATTTGTTCTGATCAGCTTTACAATCAGTCTGGTTTCAGTATCGTTGCAGGGCAAGAATAGCTGGAACAGGCGTTCAAAAATGTTAATGTCAGACTGCCCTGGAAAGATGAGCTCGCTGCAGTTCACCAGCCTGTCTCAGCTGTTGACTGTAATAACAAAGAGCGGATCACAGCTGCTGATGTACCTTGAACTCATGTAATGTAGGATCAGTCATCTGCTTTGAAAACTGAAGCAGATACAAGCAGTTGTTTAGGTAGTGGGTTTGCATAATATAATTAGTTGGTGCTAGACAAATTTAAACCATGAGTGAGTGCTGGAATAAACTTGTCTTTGCCATTTAAAGGACAGTTAACCCCGAAAATCAAATCAAAACAAAACATATTTTTCCTCTGGTCTGTAGTACAATTTTGTTTTGGTGTGAGTTTCCGAGTCTGGAAATCTTGGGACTGATTGCTACTTCGTTTTTGGAGCTCAAAGCCCCCAAAAAACATACATTTAAAAAAAAATTGTCTCTTTCCAGAAATCAGGACATGGTTTCTCAGGATAATCTACAGACGTTGTTGTTTCATGTAGATTCTACTGTAGAAAGAAAGGAATCCCTACATGAAACTGCTCGCTGTAAGGTCTGTGGTCTATCTTGAATGTGATGATTTCTGCAAAGAAAAACTGGTCTTGAGTTTTTCAAATGTACTTTTTGGGCACTATGAGCACTAACGGCCGAGTGCCATCTTGTTCTGTTACATTTGAGAAAGGGCAGACATCTCTACAGCTGATACCACCAAATCTCAGCAACTCACACCAGAACAATCTTGATGGATAAACAGCACTACAGGCCAGAGGAAAAATATGCACTTTTGATTTTGGGATGAACTGTCCCTTTAAAAATCAGTACTCATGAGATTTAAACGTATAGACTTTCAAAACTGATTGGTCTGTCCTATGGGAGTCCTGACTGTTGTTTTTAGGTTATACTTACTGCCAGTTTGCTTGTAACATTCCTGAGATTCCTGCTGTTCAGAGACTGATTCTATCAAAGTGACTTTAGTGAGGTAAAAGGAATGTTTGCATGCCACCACAAGTACCATAACAGAGACCCTCGTGACTTGAGTAAGACAGGATTTGTCCCACTTGAATGCAGAAACACAAGACCAAATTTGCATGATTTGTCATAGACAGACAGCCTTTTAAGTCGATGATGCATTCATGAATTGATAATCAAATTTATCCAACCCTGCTGAGAGGATATGTGGTCCTTTGATTAAAGGATATATTCACAGTGTGTAATGATCCTTTCCCAAGTTGTCTGCCCGTGTCGAGTCGAGGCACAGGCTAATTTCATCAGTCTGTCAAGTTGCAAGTCAGGTTCAACCAGTGTCTCATCCTCAACCCTGTATTCATTATATGTTTGACTTGGCTAAGCTCCAAGTTAAATATACCCACACCGATGAAGTAATTTGTTGCCTTTTCACCTTTTGAGAATATAGTACAGTCAAACGTGTAGAGTAATTAAAAATCTATTATTAATTAATTATATGCCAGTGGATGAATTGTAATTATAGATCATAGCCCTATTTCGATCTTACATGGGCCTAGACGTACCAAAGTTATGTCCAGTATGTAGAATGGCATGTTTGTGAGTAAATAAGTGCTTGAACTTGGGCCTACACTTGCAGGATATTTTAAGATACGTATAGAATGAATGAGAGAAACCACTAAACATGTAACCATCTAATGACACAGCAAAACAGCCACCAGTTAACTAATCTGGGAATATAGAAAATACGTTCACCATCAACAAACAGACTCAAGCAAAGATCTGGCGTGCTACATATACTCAGTAATGATAACTCACCCTGTTAATACATGTTGCACGTTATGACAGTGGCATGATGAAACATTAAGATGTTCTGGATCTCATCCACATTCACAGTTCTTTGATTGCTAGTTGAAATATATTTTATTTTGACTTTTTAACAACTTGCATAGTTTGTTCTCACGGTTGCAAATTATATACTTGTATGAATTAATCATAGGTTTTATTTAACCTTTTAATTACATGTTGGTGTGTGCTCGCTAACTGAACTGCTTAAAGGGATAGTTCGGATTATTTGAAGTGGAGTTGTATGAGGTACTTTTCGATAGTCAGTGTCTTACCTACAATATATGCTGTTAAACGCCTCAATGTGCTAGTTTGATTGTAGTCTAATTTCCACGATGCTGGAGAAAGGTTTGGCTCCACATCTTATCATTCTACTAAAGAGCTAAAAATTCCCTGTCTTGTTTGTTCTGTATTTCTCTAAACCAATCACAGTCATTGTGGGCGGCACTAAGCCCAGGATGCAGCAACGGTGCCCCTACTTTATAGTGTCTGGGGGATCTTGTTTGGGTGGGACAGTTGCACGTCAGGAGGCGAGCCCTGCATCAAAATGGCTAAATCACCACAAAAGAAAATTTAGCGACTGTTAGCTTGTTCATGTTAGCATCCCAGGATCTAATCTGAGGAGTCTGTTGCTGTTTCCTGTGGACACAGACAGTGGATGCCACAGTGCTGACTGAAACAAGTTGTCCAATGGCAGGCTTATACCTACAATGTTCATCTGGTGAGTCAGACTACTTTGTTTGTGTTATTGTGTGACTTTGATCACTGAAGTCAAGTGGCTAAAATACTTTTTGATGTATAGTTGATATAGTTTTTATATACTTTCTTTTAGACTTTTTATAAATATGAATGTTAGGATATTAATCAAAAATTGGGCAGTACTTGATGCTGTTTTTTCTTTAGTAAATCAGGTGCAAGGTGCTATTAGAAGAAACCCATCCCTCATTTTTGCCCTCTCTGGCTAACACTTGATAAAAACACATTCAACAGTTTCTGTGGCACTTATAAATCACAATGTTTCAATGGTAGAGGCCTCAGTGGTCGATGACTGTCAGGCCTCAACCCTACCCTACCCAACCCTAGCTGACCCTGTCCACAGCAGGTCTTTACTTAGCTTCCATTCTTGTACTACTCTCTGCATCTCCTAACTGGGGGCGCGCTGACTGCCATCTTATCGTAGCTAATACACTGACTATCGATAAGTGCATCATACAATCCCACTTCAGATGCTCCAAACTATCCCTTTAACCACCTCATGATAGGAGTGGCAACTGAAATAAAAGTAGCATCTTGCCAAGGGTCCTCTCCCATAAACTAGTCTCATTTGTGATCAAAGGCTGTGAAATGGCTGGTGGTTGATCAATAGATACAGTGTGTTATCATTTAGCCTTTCATTTTTGAGGACCTTACCCCACTACTTAACAGCAACAGTTGCTTTTATTTACTCTAAAAGGTCACTATTCACCCACAAAATAATAAAAAACTATGATGGCCCCGTCACTGTAGCAGAAAAATGAGTGTTGCTCAGTTAAACTTGGCCTGAAACACCGCTTCATGTGGACCATCTAAGCAGAGTCAGTGCAGTGTCATCACTCCAGTGATCTGCAGTCCCAGCAGCACATATTGATGTGATTAACCGATGAATGAATGAGGCTGTGAACTCTGTCCTCAGAGGTCAAACGGTGACAGGATATGAAAAGAATGATCCTGGAGCACCACCAACAAATAATGATGCCAGGATTCATTTGAGCGGCAGCATGTAACTCTTTACCTCAGATATATGGGGTAGTTGTTTTGGGCTGTGTGACGCACACCCGGTTATACGCATGCATGCAGTGTTTTGGAAGAATGTGGAGGAGGAGCGAACACAGCTGCATGTTGTGGAGAGAGTGGGAGTAGCCTGCAGAAAACTGGAACACCCTGATTCAGCCTGTGGAGCAGAAATCCAGCCTCGATTCAGTGGGAACTGCTGCTGCTCTCATTATGGTGCCTCCTGAAGTGTATGGATGAGTGACTGGGAAAAGAGAAAATGAGGAGAGAGGATCACATGGGTCGTGATTGAGGAAAACATACAGTAGCTTTTGTAAGAAGAAGAGAGGTATCAGGTGATGGCCGGGGACATGAGGCCTTTAGCTCAGTGCAGGAATGCAGAGAAGTTATCTAGAAAATTACAGAGTGTGTATTTTTTGAAAACAAGTAACAATTGTGGCCTTTCTCTGGCTGACCTTTTTTGTTCTCAGTTACTTGTTTTGTCATCATCTCATGTGCTAACCAGTAATCGCCACAGCTCTTTTGTTCCCCCTCTTTTTCCTTTTGTTGCCGTTCAGCTTTGAGGCCTCAGAACTTCTACCTACACGCCATACATGTTGTGAAGCCTGCGAACAGAGTTACACACCCTCACTTGTTTGCCTGGATTCTGTATTTGTGTGTGTGTGTGGATCTGGACAGAATAGCATTGTTGGACTATTGTACTATGCCCAGTCCTCTCCCATTAGGTCACTACAGGGGCATAGGGGCACAATGGGGCTATTGTTTTAAGTGTACATACACATACACATGCACACATACCCTTGGACCCCCTCTGTGGCATGTGCAGCTATCTTCTGCTGGTCTGTTCCTCTAGATTCAGGCCAGTCGGCTCACACTGTATGAGTAAACACGTTTACTCACAGCAGCTTGTTTTCAGTGAATGGGAGGCGGGAGCTACAACAGACTCCTTTGAAGTTGGTTTGTAATTTTAGCTCTGCAAACACATGTTGTACCTGTTACAACTTTGTGTGAATGCCATTTTCCAGTTAACAGCTTCTGTATCCCAGTGGAATCTCGTATGTGTACTGCCTAGGTTTGTAAAGGCTTCTAATGAGGATGAAGAGAGGCTTTTCATTTCCTGTCTATAACAATACATCCACATCAGCTTCACAGTACAATGACGCTCTTGATGTGAACGAAGTGAGAAGGGGTGCAAGCAGTGCGAACAGAGCCACTGAGTAGAAAACTTAACCAGTATTTCCGCAACATTACGATTGCTGTACTGTTCACATTGCACAACTTCCGTCTTGTAATCTGGAATCTTGAAGTTGTTGTTGTCTCAACACTGCATGATTGATCAGTGACAGGGGGTCAAACATTACAACGTCTCTCATCTGCAGAATCCATGACGAGTCTCTCTGTTCTCCAAACCACGTTTTGTCACAGAAACATGTGAGAAGTGACATTAGATTATTAATACTGAAGCTTCAGTGTGCAGCATGTTACTATTATAGCTAGCTGAAGTGAGTTTGAACTGTATAACTACGACTACATTCACACAACTTCTTGTTTAATTTTCTTCAATATTTGGGTTTTTCTGGCTGCTCCAGTGCTCTTCCATTTGTCCTACTCTGTCTATCCCTCTCCACTCCTCTTCTCCAGCCCATGTCTGCTCTCATTGGCCGTAGCTGTTGACATGGCTTCCACACAACCAGATATCAAAACTGCTCGATATCTATCGGGCATCAGCGAGGCATCAGCAGTTCATGCAAATGTCCTGTAAGCGATCATCGGTTGATTTATGCACTGATTCACCTCTGAGTTTTTTTTTAAATGCTACAGAGGAAGTGTGCCTACCCAAGTCTTGTTAAAATCTAATTTAATTTCTCACAGTATGTGCAGTGAAATGCAGGGTAGTGTACTCCAAAAAACTTGAGACACTACAGTTTTTTTGTGATGCTTTGCTGTGTGCAAATGATCCTAATCAAATATGCCAATGAAGGGCTATATGACTTAACAACAATAAAGCTATTTTTTATTTTTAATAATGAAGATTTATTTGTTTCCGTGGCACAAAGGGGGAATAAATAACAACAAAAACAATATCGACAACAACAAGAAAAATCTTGGCATCAGTCATCGGCCAAATTGTTATTTTAAGCACTGGTATTGGCCCAGAATCGGTGAATCCCTAACAATCGTGCAGTGAAATCTGTTTGTTGTTCCATCTAACCTATTTACTAACACACATCACATCTACCAGAAAACATGTCAACTGAATGATTAGACTTAAAGACACCATGCATCTATCCTGCTCTCAGAAATAGATTACTCCAAATTATATTTAAACCCAAGTGTGAGTTTGTTAAGCCAGCCGGTCAGTAGTAGACCAGATTAGACGTATTAGCAGCTCTCGCTGCATGGGGTGAGAACATTGACGTGGACTCCAACTGGGGAGACTGGGTCTCATGACATTTTCCACTGTCTTTAACAGCGGAAAAAAGTCATAATGAGTAAGTCCAACAAAAGTACTGGACATACTCTGCATTGCTCTAATACTTGGTGATAAATATTCAACCCTCTTCATTCAGTGGGCCTGGGAATGTGTGAATAAAAGTCAAGATAACTGCATCATTTAAAAGCTTTTGCATGCATGCATCAGACAGTGTGTCAAAAAGATTTGTTGAGCAGGAAGAGATATTGCACCATGTATCATGATTTTACAAGTTATCAAGCTAGTGTCTGCTGTTTGGTGATCATGAAGTATGGATGGTGTGGATCAGTCTCAACCTCTCAGACAAAGAAACAGTGTGCTGCCCAGTGCCATGCTGTGTCTGTCTGGCCAGTTATAGTATCTGCCTGGATGGTGCTTGGTGTTGGGCACAGTCTTCAGCTTGGTGAGACTGTAGTACATGATGCTTTGCATTTTACAGTCTTGATCTATCTCTGCTGCCCTGTAGTGTTACTGGCTGTCACATGTTTTAGTGCACCATTCAGTCGACTCAATAACCTGCTCTGTATATTCTTAGCCTGGTTTCCAGACCTCGCAATCACTGCCCGCATCTCTGGAATAGTTCAGCTGCTCAAATACAGTTGTTTATCGGGTACACATGTAAAACTAATGCAACAACCCTTCAATCAATTCTACCGTCATGAGTATTGTAATGTTCACTTGTTGTTGAAACTCTTTTAGAGAGGTGTTGTTTCAGTTTTATCGATATTTTGGCTGCTGCAGTTTAAGTGCTGTTGAATTATACTGCATTCAAAGATCCAGTTTGTAAGATTTATGGGGCTTTATTAGCAGCATATGACAGAAATTGAGCATAAAATTCATAAGTATGTTTTCATTATTGTATGATCACCTGAAAATCCGTCACCTTAGAATACAGGGCTCAGCAATAAGGGTTGTTCACTTGCCCAGGGCTAGTAAAATGCCATGTCTGGCAATTGCATTTAGCAACTCACTGCCGTTTTATAGATGCTGCAGCACTAGATTAAACATGACAATTCACTTTAGTCTCTTTTTTGGAATTTTGGCAAGCAGGTTTCTGACCCATTTGCCCAACCAGGCAAGTGAAAAAAAACAAACAAAAAAAAACATTAATGGTGAACCCTGGAATAAGTTGTGTATATCTACTGAAGATGCAGGTCATCTTCCACAGAGTCTGTCATGTTGCACTGCCGTTTTTCTTCAGTAGCCCAGAGCAAACAAACCAAACACTGGCTCTATGTACGGCCTTTTGCATTTTGCATGAGTTTCATGGCTACTCTTGGTTCTCCTACACACTTGGAATGGGATAATGAAATTAGGTATTTGCAATCCGCAAGCTCACCAGATGCCATTAAATCCCACATACTGGTCCTTTGAGTGTGACTAATAGTTTGTTATCCCCATTTAAGGCAGACTAAATATTAGAAACACCACTCAGTAATATGCAATACAGTTCAACAAAACTGCAAACCACAGTCTCCAAAATGTCCACACATGAATGAAGGTAGAATTTACTCCAGAACTGTTGCATTAACCTGTTTTAGTTGAAGTAAAATTTGATGTCCACAAGTGCTGTATACAGATATAGCAGTTTCTTCAGCTGTAGCATAACAATGGAGCTAAACATGTGGCCAGGACAGTGTGGTAGCCTGCAGTTCTTTGTTGGAACAGCTGGTTGAATTGAAGGAGGGACAGCGAAAGGGTGGAGACAGGAAGGAGCAGGGGAGGAGACGGGATATGTATGTGGGAAGGGGGACTGAAAGATGAAGTTTGAGGAGGGGAAGGTGGGTGGGACAGGCAGACAAAAGGCCAATGCTGCAACCCACAGACAACCCACATGCAAATGTTCACAGTGAGATGAACACTGCAACCAGCTGCTTCATCAGACATGATGACTATTGTCTGTCTGACAGACTCTCTTTTCTGTTTATTAGTCTATACTCAGCTCCACAATTTGTGTTAGGCTTTGGTTCTTACTCACTTTAGACTTCAATTACCCAATTAAATGAACAGCTAATTGGCAGAAAATTAGTCTGTAACTACTTTGATTATTTAAGTAATATTTTAAGCCCAAATATCAAAAATACACTGGTTCCAGATTCTCATTTGTGGATATTTGCTGGTTTTCTTTGTCTTCTTTGACATTAAACTATATATCTTTAGGTTTTTGACTGATTGTTGGATAAAACAAGCAATGTGCAAACATCACATTGGGCTCTGGAAATTTTTTTTTTTTTTTTTTTTTTTTCAATTTTCTGGCATTAAATGGGCAAACATCTCAGGTTTAGCATTACACTTCTATAACATTGAAAAAGAGTATCAACATCAATGTAGCAGAAACCAGAATATCATCTTTTTCATGCATTTTTCTCCCTTGTCAGAAACCTGGCCTTTTACATCACCCACAATGCAGTTAGTCAGAGAGTTGAGTTTGTTATGCAAGTAGCAGCTAATGTAGCCTTGAGCTGCTAGCCTCAGGCTGAAATTAGGAGTGGGCTGCAGTGGTCTGGTTGGCTCACTTCCTTCCACATCTCCAGATTTTCGTCTTTTACAAACTTCCCTTCTTCAACCCCAACCAGCATACTTCTCTTTTAATTGAGAAAATAATCAAGCAATTAAGCGATGATGAAAGTAACCGTTGCTTGCTGCCCTAACTCGTTCTGTCTTTTTGTGTGAGCGTGGAGGGGAAAGGTGGAGAGCTTCAAATGCAAACCATTTTTATGAATGCTTTCCCACATCTTTACATCAGTATCTTGTAATGTGAGACCTATATCATCGCTTTGTCTTTAAGTCGGTGTATAGACAAGAGAGTTGTGTTTGGTCAGTGAGAGATGCCTTATGATGCTATTTGTGCTCCTGACCTTGCAGAGTCAGTTTCTGTGTTTAGTCAGAGGGCCCCACAGCCTGCTGTCCTTATTTGTGTTTGCCTTTCTCATGTACGCTTAATACAGTGGCCTCTCTTTGTTTGGCTCAGATGAAGTCCTTGCTTTAGTCCCAACCCCAACCCCCTGGCTTTCTCTTCCTAAAGGGATGATGGTAGTTTGGGTTGTTGACTCTCACATGAGCAAACCTGTCCCTCCTGGAACATTAGAAACTGATATGTTAAGAAAGCCAACTTTTTTCTCATCTACAAAAAGAGTATTGATGTTCTTGTATCTAAGCTGAAAGTAAAGAAAATGTAACCAGCTCACAACTTGTTTGAAAGAGCACTGCAGGTTTGGAGTGACGTGTTACGAAATGCAGCAGTAAGATAGAGAGGACTTTGAGTCAGGTCTAGGATGAAGAAACAGAGTCAGTGTTTACTTTGGATGGGTACTGATGATGATGTTATTTGGGTCACTATAATGCGTGAACAGGCCTGATGATTTGTTGGCATCACACAGAGGCTAAAATTAAAAAAATAAATAAATCCGATAGTAAGACAGAGATGAGAGTTGCATTAATGGACGGGTCAATAACTATTGGCAGCAGTTCCCCCTCAGGCAGTAATTCTATACCACATGTCAAGGACGAGAGAAGGACGTCTGACTGAGCTGCAACCACAACCAGTATGCATCAATGTGTTGCAAACATCCAGACTACTACGGTGTTATTGAATGCTTCACCATTCATTTAAACTGTGTTGTAATTAAAGGTCCTCTGCTGCATTCAAATCAGAATTGAGATGAACATTCAAGGCCAAACAATGCTTATCAATGCACTGACAATCAACACCTCACTAACAGTAAACAACTGAATACTATGAGCTTTGTTAAGAGGGATTTAGTGATAGGCTATTGCATTTAAGTGCACCACAATGCACAGGAGTACTTCATGAACTGGTGACTCATATACATTATGGTTAAATAAAGTGAGACACTGCTCAATATTACAGTGCACAGTCAACTGAAAATAGATGCTTGACTTTATAAGGCTCCCACATGTTAATGTTTGTGGATATTTGTTTGTCTGCCAAGTGTACACAGTTCTGTCAGCAGGCTGTTAGTTCAGGTTGAAGCTGAGGGACTGTAGTCTGGTTCTAGACCTCTAATCACTGCTCACATATCTGATTTGTTCAGGGAGTCAAATAAGTGACTGAAGTGAAATGAAATTAACTGGCAGTTCAGTCTGATAACCAGGCTAGATAACAGGAAAGAGGCATGACTTGAATGACTGTGTGTGATCTCTCTTCTGAGCTGAGCTGGGGCACGTGTTGGTGTTGCGACATAAACGGTCTGATTTTTGGGGGCAGCACATGATCCACGAGGAATAGGGCACAAAAACTAGGCCAGTACTAGTTCAGTGTGGTCTCGTGCTCTCAAGTATTCATGAACACTCAGATTCAATTTAAATTTGTATGTAAGAGTCACTGAGACTTAAAGGGATAGTCTGAAATTTTTTGAAGGGGGTTGAATGAGGTATTTATCCATTGTCCTTGTATTACCTGGAGCAGATGATGGTCCCAGTTTGGAGAAGCAACAGGAGAACCAGTGCAAGAAGCAACACAATATACTGGTGTGGACAGGGTCAGCAGCAACACATATTTTAGCCACGTAAAAAAATCAATATAAGTTCAAGTGTATGCTACATTTAAAATATTTTCACCACATTGCCTTGCTGTCAGTCAGCCTTTTCCGAAGGGAAACCGCCATTTTACCTCGCAGAAAATGGGAGCTGCTCAGCTACCACTGCCTCAATTGTTTAGTTTGTTTGTGTTATTGTGTGACTTCAGGGAATCTGGACTAACCATTAAAAATAACAAGGTCACAAACAAACAAACTAACAGATCAAGGCAGCTGTAGATGAGCAGCTCCTGTGTTCTGCAAGGTTTTTGCTGAAGACGTTTTGGGGATTTAGAGAAAACAATGTTTGACTTAAAATACTGTGGTTTCCCGTTGGAAAAGGCTGTGTGATGGCATGTAAAAGCATTGAAAATAATCTCAGTGTAGTGAATGTTTAAACTACTTGATATTGTTTTTTTTTTTGTTTTTTTTTTTTAGGTAGTTAAAATATGTTTTGTTGCTTACCCTGTCCAGAGCAGTACATTGCTCAGCTTTGATACTCCTGCTGATTCTCCATGCTGTGGGTGTGCTGCTGACTGCTATCTACTGTAGGTAATAGGGTTGGAAATTTTGTGCATTGCGTTTAATGCTGAAAATATGAATAATTATTAAGTTATGTGAAACATTAATTTGTGAAGCACAAACAATTTAAAGGAACAGAAAATTATACAGGTCTCTCGCTTTGAAACAGCTGCTCTTGTCCACCTGTCCTTGTTCAAAAAGGACTCAAAAATGTAAATTGTGGTGCAGGTCCTGCCAGTTCTAGACTAACGAGGCAGACCAAATCAAACTGTGAGAAAACCTGTGAGCTCTGGAGAAATGAGCACAAAACATACAGGATCAGTTAATTAATTTTTAATAAGTTTACTTCTCACGAGTGATGAATCAATCATAGGTAATAAACTATGTATAATTACCTCATACGACCCCACTTCAAAAAATATGAACCATCTCTTTAATAACAGCACAAGGAATAAGTAATGAATCAATTTCAAAAAGGAGACATATCTAAACTTTTCATATGAACATTAGTGCAAATGTAAGTGCCTGTGCATTTACATGAACTTTATGATTATGCTTTTACATGTGCAGAAGCTCATGAGGGTTATGCATCACGTGCTGTTTGTTCAAGCTATCTGCAAATCACCAGGCTAATCAAAGCCTAGTGATTTACCTTGTATAATCCATCCATACATCATTGTGTGTGGGTGGATTACACTATTGACACATATGGATTATACTACTGACACTACAGTAGGTCAGATTAGGACGTGTTGACCCTGCCTCATGGTATGCAGAGATTAAAGCTTTGGTATCAATGTATACAAAGGAAAGAGGCATGGTAGTGATGAGAAGGGAGACTCTGATGTGCTAAAGTGTCCTTGAGAGCGAGACTGGTTCAGGTTCCAGTGTGTTGCTCAACAGGGGTGCTGTCCTGTGTTTGACCCCGAGGACTGATCTCCCTGTGGAGCATTTCCCTGTTGGGCTCAGTGGTTGTAAACATGGCTTGTAGTGTTATTGGTAATGAAAAATCAAAAAATGGTATAAAGATTAATTGATGTTTTGTTCTGTATGAAATGTGTGAAATGATGTGATCTCAATATTTTCTTCTTACTTGGTGTTGTTGTTTTGTAAGATACTAAATATTGCAGCAGTTAGTGAGATCAGACTTGAAGAAAAAAAACAACTAAAAAGAGTCTTTAGGATATAGCACTCCTCATTACCCTGGTATTAGAAAGCCCTGTGGCCCAAAACCAAAACAAAGGGTTCAAACTTTGTGCGGCTGACTTGTTGGCTGCAAATGCACTGGGCTCCCCAGCGAGTCCCCAGGGCTCAGCAGATACCATTCTGCGTGCTCCAGGGCCATAAATCCTCTTTGCATGGCTGGTGATCAAGCCATGATGTAAAGGAGCTTAGTAGCAATAGACAGACAGGCAGGAAGCTGCTTCCCTGTTGGCCGGGGGTCAGGTGATCACACACACACACACACACACACACACACATACACACAACACTGACAAGAGAGAGAGAGACCGGGGGGAAGAGATGGAAAAACAAAGAGGGTAATGGATGTGGAGAGGTGTATGAATGGTGACACCAGAGGGAGTTTGGACAGAGAAATTAGCAGAGATGAGTCAGGCGTTTTTTTTTTCTAAAGGTGAATTCAATGTAATCTGAGTGAAGACACAACCTGGACCTGCTGCAGCTCCACAACAGGACAGTCTTGCTGTTGGGCACTTTGGAAGCAAGCAGTGCATGTATGGACGTTTGTTGACAGCAGTGACGTCACACTCTTTGAGTGTTTGGTAGTTGAGGGGGACCAAGGTGAGAGAAATGCCTGTTGTCATTGCAGGTACTTAGTATTGTTTCATCATTTTGTCTGTCAAAAGTCCATTGTGTAAGACTTATGTGGATTTATTGGTAGAATATGGCAAAAGTAGCACATGATGTTCATAAGTATGTTTTCATTAGTGTATAATTACTTGAATTGTGGTGTTTTTGTTTCCTTAGAATGAATTGTTTATATTAACAGAGGCCATGGGTCCTCCTCCAGAGAGTCCGCCATGTTGTACCACCATGTTTCTACAGTAGCCCAGAGTAGGGCTGCACAACATGGTTTTAAAAATTATATTGCAAATATTATTGCGATTGCAATATAATTCATGTTGCATATGATTCAATTTGATTGGCTGAGGTTAGCCGTTGTTAAATGTGATAGACAGATGGTTCATCCAATCACCTGCCAAGTGGTTTTTGAAAGTGCTTGCCCTTTTCCAAACAGTTTCTCAGGACAGCTTCCCAAATGGTTCTGTGTAACAACCATCTGGCGTGTCAGAGAGGTTAGTGTGAATATCCCTTAAAATGAAGGCATAAAATTATCATATATGAGAAGCTGGCTGGCATTTTTGCTTGAAAAATTGATTAACTGAAAATAGTGACTTTTTTGTCGATCAACAAATTGATTAATCCACAGCTCTCCTCGTATTATACTCTACAGTCTGTTGCTCCTAACTCTCTTGGCAAAATTAAATGTAAACAATCTAATCTATCCACCCGTCTGGGACTTGGGCTCACCTTATAATCTGTTTGAAAGTCATGTCATTATTGTTTTGTCAGTGGAGATTCGTAATCACAGGAGGTGAATGCTCTAACATGGAGAGAAGGGTTCAGCTGCAGTCTTGGAGACCCACTTACCTACATGACTTGCCCCCCATGAGACCTTTTCATAACCCTACCCAAGTAGTTTTGGTGACTGAACTTACTCTCTCAGGGGTTCTTTATGTAGTCAGTGTGTCTTGTAGCTATTGTGAGTCTGCAGATACACCTACCTCAACATGGAAGCCCCTGGTTATGTTGAATTTTTAGCTCACTCTCTATCTTTAACTTCCTTCTTCTGCAGGTCACTTTCCTCCCTCCCTCCCCCTCCTCCCCCTTCCATCCATCACAGCGCTGGTTGCCATGGAGAACTCTTCGGTGGCGTCCGCATCGTCCGAGGCCGGGAGCACGCGCTCACAGGAGATCGAAGAGCTCGAGCGCTTCATCGACAGCTATGTGCTGGAGTACCAGGTGCAGGGGCTTCTGGGAGACAAGGCAGACGGAGACGTGGACCTAGACAATGGTGGCAAGGTGCCACAGGTCAGAGCCTTATTACTCACAGTAGATGGAAGACATGCTCTCATTAGTCACATATCTGTTAGCAGCAGTGGTTATGTTTAGTACAGACTCTGGTGATGGTGTGTCTGGTTTGTATCTTCCAAAGCAGCTGCCCCTGTTATTGTGATGTGTATGTAAACCCTGATGAATATGGAGGTACACCTACCAACACTGCAGCTACATAACCAGCTGTCCACTGTCTATTTTAAATCAGTTATAAAAGAAAAAAGCTAGAGAAACTTACTGTGTGTGTGTTACTTTTACCCTTGTGTTCATTTACAATTGAAATGACAGCACCCTCTCTCCCCATTTCTCTCCTCCAGTGGACAGACGACTGTAACAACAAGAAAGATGGCAGCTGGACGTCTTCTCGGGGGAGAGGCTCATTCAAGCCAGTAAGTGTGTGTCAGCTTTCTGATTATTTCACAGCTTTGGGGTTTACCTTAATTAATGGACTAAATAATCATTCACAGTCTAGGTATGCATAACACAGGTATAATTCTACTGAAGTCACATATATGTTTATGCAAATGATTATTAACATGGAAGCATGTCAGCGCAGGCATTTTCCCTGATCATGATGATGATGATGTAGGACGATAATCGCCAAAACTGTCTAATAAAAGAGTTACCTGTCAGTCCGATTAACTTCATTTTTACTCCTCTTGGTTCGTTCATTATTGTGAACGAACTGGAACATAATTAAAATGCAACGTTTGTGACATTGTCGTTTTTTGACCCTGGTCCGGATCAAATAAGCTTAACTACCGGGGTGAACACCCTTAGTTCCTGTAATAAAAGCTCTGTCAGTTATTTTATAGAAGGTTCCAGTCCTGTCTTTTGAATTTAGTTGGATTTAGATTATAGCCTAAGTTAACCTAAGTTAAACAGGTTTTCTGTCTTCTCAGAATTTGATCTCTCCCTCACTTGACTCCGAAGCTGCTTCTAAAATCAGTTTCTCTGTCCTTTCCTCCTTTACTTATTTTTTGAAGTCTTAAGTCATGTGCAACTCGTTTACTTTCTTCATGTGTCTCTTTGCAATATCCACTGTGCAATCCTCATGTCTTCCTTTACTTTCTGCAGATGTAAAAATGCTCTATTTTAAAAATGTGACAGCGCACAAAACAGGACTTTCATTATTAGCGTAATAACAGCTATTTTATATTAACAATATAATGTCGTAATGGTGTGGGAATGTAGATCATAAGCAACTTGTGCTATCAAGCCATGTTAAATAAGCAATAACCTAGATAAAATGGACCTGATAAAAGAAAACAAATAGCACATAAGTGCTCATAGCTAGCTACTTACTGCACTTTGCATACGTCATTTGTCCATCCTCTGATGTCTGATTCATTCTTCTGACCCATGAAAGCAGCTCCAGTCTGCCTGCTAGCTTCAGCCCGGACTGTTTATTGGTTTTAATGAGCGTCTCACAAGTCGGTGGCGGTTGCTGGTCTGCAGACATTATGAGCGTTGGCCTAATTTTACCCCATAAACAGGGGCTAAGTGTACATAATTACTATTTCAGAAGTTATGTGTTTACGCTCCACTACAGCCACTTCCATGTTGCACTTCTGCCTTCTTCTGTGCTCATCTAGACTCTCTTGTTGGTCACTGGAGCATCTCACTGATTAAAACATACTGTAGACTTGCTCTGCTCTCAGCTCTGTATGTTCGAGTTAGTCTTTCCCTCTCCGTCAGTTGCTGAAGTGTGTGATTAGAAGAGACGGTAACACCAGCCTAAAGCGATTCTCAGCTCGTCTGCTAGCCTGTGGTTGTTGCAGACAAAGTATGTTCTTAATGACTGACATGGGATACTGAGAGTATGGCCAGTAATTGAATAATCCTAAATGAATTATCATGTTAGTTAGTCTGCTAAATATCAGTGTGTGTGCTGCTCTGGTCTGACTGCACAGTCTGCGGGTGATGAAGGTGAAGTGAGTGGCGAGGGAGAAACAGCATGAGTGAGAGGTTTAGAGAGCAGAGTGATCCAAAATATGAGGGTGCAAAGAAAGAGACTAGAATTCAAATATAGTACAGAAAATTCATTTTCAAGGCATGCAGAAATTAGGGAATTTGTTTAATATTCATGCTTCTGAAATTCATAATGAATTCATAATATCCAGCAATGAAATGAGACGATTCTTGTAGTTTGTCTTCCCTCGCAGTATTTATTGAAACTCAGAAAGAACCACCAAAAATAGGGTTCAGCATTAACTGTGGCCCAATGGCCTGTGGCCACAAGAACTTACTCTGTGGTCACATAATATTCCATGTGCAGTAGGTGGGCCCCTGTGGTCACCAAGTTTTATTCCCATACTGAGAGCCTTCGCCAATACGACATTGCAGTTCCAGAAACATCATGATTTCTTTGTGCCTTGCCTCGTTGCCAGCTAGCTACCGATATGTCAGAGCTGCTAAAATGGGTTTACTAAGCCTGCTGAAACTGCTAATGTGAAAACAAACATGGTGGGCAATGAAAAAAGAAAAGGTAGCAAAAATGTAGGAGAGAATGGAAACAGGGATTTAAGTCTTAACCCACGAAGTCTAGCCGGTTTTTCATGGGAAATACCACATTACAATTCATGAGAGAAGGTGACAACACGTGCGCCACAGTGAAGGGAGGCTGTGATAAGTTGTCTTAAATTGTCTTTTCTGTATTGTTTTCACATAAGTTTACATGTAGGCCAGCAAAAATGTACTTTGGCCACTGAATTTATTGGCTTGGGGGCCCATGGCTCCAGTGCTTAAAAATATTATCATCTATCCCTGAACAGTCAGAAACAATTCAACAATACCAGAAACAAACGTGGGCGTTATTATCTCAGCTCAACAACAACAGTGTTCAACAGATTCTGAGCCATTCAGGTTGTTATGCTCCTAATATGCAAACAAAAGACCAACCAGCTCATTTTCATTTCATTTATTTGTTTCTGAGGACAAATTAATCAGCATTTCTGTGGCTAATTTTCAACTGCAGTCCTTTGGCGAGATTGTTCTGAATACAGTGATGTGATGGTTAAAAATTACACAAAGAAGACAACAAGATGCCAAACACTTCAGGAGAGAGAGGCAGGTGTTGTCTGTTAACTGTTAACTCAGATAATCGTAGATAAACATCATGGACACACACCTCCGCCCAGCCGCTGTGGGCTTTAACTTGGACCGTCCATTCAAAGACAAATATTGTTTGAGACTCATTTTGTCTTGTCTTCTGTTCCGTTCTAAGAAATGAGTGTTGTTTCCTCTGTGTTCCCTGCTGTTATTAACAATGACAGATATGAGAACACATTGAATTTTGAATAAAACTGAATACTCAGTCCTTTTCTTCCACCCCCTCTCTCAACTCAGCAGGATGAGTGGGAACACAGCAGTAACGGCAGTACAGGCTCCAGGCCCAGCTCTGGGTCTAGACCAGGGTCTGGCTCACGCTCCGGCAGCAGAGGCAGAAACAACCAGTTCAAAGGCCACGCCAAGGTACAGATACATCTGTGTGTGTGTGTTTGCTTGTCTCTTTTTAATACTTTATTTATAAATTTCAATTTTACAATGACAAAATAAGGGGGGACATAAAAAACAGTCCAAAGAACAGCCACCATTCCGAGGTGCAGAGCAATTTGCAGGTCGTATGGCAGCTTTTAAGTCTCTGTAGAGCATCCAAAAATGGCAAGGTAATGGCTCGACTGAATGTCTCTGAAATAGACTTTTGAGAGCCACTCAAAAATTGCAATCCAAAAGTTATATAATGTTGGTCAAGTTTAGTTTTTTTAGTCCACAAAACACTGCTCTAGTTTCACAGGAAAAGTGTTGCAGAATCTCCAAAAGTATTCAAGTGAATGATCGCCTGTATAAAATGCCTCCATACTGCTCGTCGGGTGTAATCCAGGTCTTCTAAAGCCCCAACATACCAAGCCGACTTAAAGGATGTCATTTACCCCATGTTTTTAGCCTAAATCTGCACTGTAGATCCTTAGCTTGGTGCCACGTTTATATGCGCGTGCACATCTTCTGAACTGTGTGTTTGAGGCACGATGTGTGTGCACACAATTGAATGGCACATAGGGGTTTAGGAGACTCGGATTACATCAGACGAGCAGTATAAAAACTGGTCGTCATTCACTTTAAGTGATGGGAGATTCTGCAACACTGTTTTTCTGGACTAAAAAACTAAACCCGACCTTCAATCAGCATGAACGTGAGTAGATAAGGACTGAATTTTCATTTTTGGATGAACTATCCCTTTAAAAGAACAACAACAAACCTGTGACATTTCTTCCTCCTAGAAACTTTGTTGATACCTCTGGTGAAGTAGTAAAGCATTTCACAAATTTTGATACGGTGTTTGTGTGTCTCTTACTGTGACCACGTTCCCCCAGTGTTCCTTCAATGATCACCTCTTAAAGAAAGGAAAGGGTCTACGTCTGTCACTCTTGCCCCGCTCCTTGTATTGTTCCCTTGGTAGTTTTTAACCACAAGCACCTTAACATGTCACCATCATTAAATGTTAAAAGGGGCACTCCACCGATTTTGTATGTGAAGATCAGTTTACTCGTCACGAGGAGCACTGCTCGGCCTGTGAAAACATGTAATATCTTCCGTGGCTTTTAAGGAGCTTGAAAGTGTGAAAAAATAACCTTGATGATGTCACAGTGATGTCAGGGTCTTCTCAGGATAGGGCCTTTTAATCCCAAATTTCTGACCAAAAACAGTTACCAACTGGGCGTATGGAGTCTGAGAGATGTGGATATTTACCAGGCAAGGAAGGTCTAATGACTGACACTGTTGAGTTGCATTATGGGAAGTGAAGGATCTAGCATTTTTGGAGCTTGATCCACACTGAGTTGGCCGATGTCTACTGAATTGGACACAATTTGTCCACAGTGAAACATTTCGATGGATGATTATATCATTGTTGTGTTTCTGTTACCTGCTTCAGTAATAAAGCTGAAAAAAGATAGTAGATTTAAAAATCATTTTTTTTGTGTCATAGAGGGCTCAGTGGTTGATGACTGTTGATGGTAGGATATCTATGCTGCTTCTATTTTGACTATTCTTTGTAAAAAAATTTGTTCCTCAAGTTTCTGAAAATGCAGTAATAAGTTGGTGGAATACCTCTAAAATCTGCAAAATAAATAAACTGAAGAAAAACTAGGTCAGGATCGCTAATTAATTTCCATTTTCTTTTCACTACAGACTTATTTTCAATTAAAAAGAAAAGAAAAAACTAGACTTCTTTAGAATCTGCCTTTTAAGAAAAGCAGTTTCAGTGGCGTACCTTTAGAAATGTTAAAAACAATCTAAATAAGCTGGGTGCTACGTGTTCTGTAGTCACACTGAGTGTTACTGACATATTTTCCTTCTCTTTGTGTAGAACGGGAACAGAGATGGCTCCTTTGACATCCTGGGCACAGACATATGGGCAGCCAACACAATGGACTCACACGGGTATGTTCCTCGCTGTTATGTAAATCTAATATGTTGTACAGTCTGCTGGGTCTGAATTCCAACCATAGTTTCTGGAGGGTCATAAGACTGATTTAGACACACAGTGTGAGTCTCTTAGCGTTTGCCTCTTGCTCTCTCATACTTTGTAACTGTTTCTTTGCTTGGAGCTCTCACCATCTCTAACTTCGTCTTTGAATTAGGTCAGCCAAAAACATTATTTCCCAGCTTTCATCTTCAGGACCTTGGCATCCATCGTGGCTATCCAAAGGACAGATATTAACATGGAATACAATTAGGGAAATTAACCTTCAGCAAGTTGTCTCAGCCAGCTCTCTCTCTTCATCCCACACCGACTTTAAGTTAATCAGGAAGCAACACTGCATGCGCTGGTGATGAAATGTATTTTGTTGTCTGCCAACAGCCACATTTATATTACATCTCACCACTGGAGGCTCGACTGCTTCCTCTGGAAACCCTAAGCCTCAATGCTTGAAAATCTTGTTAATGTTATACAAGTGAGGCCTGTGTGTAAATCGTTATCAGCTTGTGTGACAAAACGATTTTTCAAACAAGAGCTAGACCTGAAACTTCGCAAAGGAACAAAAAAAAAAAAAAAAAAAAAAAAAAAGGAGGAAAAAAAGGGAAATGAGCAAGCCATAAATCAGTTACACTGGAGGGAGGACGGGTTGCCATGGTAACAGCTGCACGGCAGCTGCAGCTACCTAAGTTCCGGCCACGTTGGCACATCTGAGCACACAGTGAAGGAGCTGGCACAGTGGGATGATGTAAGAAGCTCACAGGCAGAGGGGACGAGTGGTATGGATTGATTATTGAATATAAAAAGAACATTGATGGCTTTCATTGGGAGTCTTCTGTGCTTCTAGTTAAAGCTGAGTGAAAGCAACAGCCCTTACAAGTGAAAGACTTGCTCTGGCGTAAAGGCTCAAAAAAGAAAGTTATTTTAGGGTTGGTGGTTTGATGGCCAGCTCTCTCAGCCTGTGACTAATCAATATATATGTGTGTATAAATGGTGTATAATGCACATATTTTGACATATTATAATTTAATTTTTTCTCATAATTCTCCAGGCTCATATATGTTTCTGTTCTTTAATGGGAGCAACTGTAACCTAACTCTGTTTCCCCCCCAGAGATCAAAAGTATTTATTATTGTGAATACTAAATGTAACACTTCACCACCTCATAGTCTGTTGTATTATAACTTCTCTTCCTGCAAGTCTATTACTGGCTGTATAAAACATAAATGATAAATTAAAATAATCTAGCTATGATCCAACTTTAACCGAAAATATCAGACCTGACCTGGCGTGTGTTAATTAGAACAAGAACAAAATCCATGACAGATAATTATCTCGTGCGGCTCAGACGCTCCTGACCTGCACTCTGGTGTAACACAAAAAAGATGACTGAGATGGAGTGCACCTAAAATAAATTTTCTATTTTTGACATCAGTCAGAAATAATAGCCAAAACAAGGACCATTGTCAAAGTGTGCAGGGGTTTTTTTTTGCCCCAGTTTACCTCTTCAGTATTCTGCAATGATGTATTAGGGCCATTGTTGGTAACCAAAAAAAAAAAAAAAAAAAAAGTAAAGCTTACAGAGCTTAGAGAGGATGGTAATATTCTGAGAAATAGACTGATATTCTTGTAAATATACCACTTTAATCTCAGAGAATATCAGAGTTTTGTTTTTCCTCTTAAATTGCGATTTTAATCTCCTAATTTTCTAATAGAAATTTCTGTTATTGCAAATTGACAGATGTTAGTATTTGTGTTTTTATGTGTGCTCTTCTTACTGGTTCAAAGTGAGCCCTGCCCAGTAACAACCAGTCAAACCAGTCACTGATGTACCTTCATGCACCAATCAGGATTTATAATATTCAAAATAAAATCTGACGGCAGTTGTGGAGCTGTTTGTTTAGAGACTGTCAATCAAAACAGATCAAACCACACCCAGTCAATAAACCAATCAAAAAGGGTGCCTTTCTCCTTTCTTCACATTTGATTGTTGCTTATTTGGTCATGATTATTTAATGTTACAGAAAAATACTTTGGACTTGAAAGAGAGTTTTCAGGGGCTTTAAGACTTTTCACCTTTTTTGCACTCTTGTTCAACTTTCTGCTCTCGCCTTGTGCATACATGGATGGTAACTGTCTCCAACCTCTAACCTTCTGTTTTGTCTCTTGGTTGCAGAGGTGCAGGTTGGGATGTGCAGCCAGAGAAGCTGGACTTTAGCCATTTCCACAGGAAACACTTAAGAGGAACGCCAAAGCACCTGCCACACATCGACAGAGAGGGGTAAGATCTGGGCTTTGGGTTTTTATCTACATTATGTGGTTCTACTGATGCTGATGTGCTCTGTCTCAGTATTGTTTTCATTATCCCATATTGTCTCACTTATGTCTTTAATAATCGTCCCCTATCAGTTATTGATCTCTGATGGTTACAAGTCATCAGCTCCCTCTGCTTACCACTTGCTTCCTCTTGTTCAGGATGAATAAAAACAAGTTTGACGAAGATGACGGCATCGACATGAATGACATTGAGAGGTTCCTTCCCCATCTGCGCTCTGTAAGTCACTGATTTTTCTCTTTTTGTGAAACTAAACGCTTCAGTGCAGATGCCTGTACATATTTTTACTGCACCAGCACTGCTGAGTATTTTGGTAAATTAGTCATTATCACAAAAACACTGATTTGACCCAGTGGATGATGAGCTGCAGAGAGAGCCTCCAACCAAAATAGCAACCCTGGTAATCTATTAATTGTTAGAGAGCGACCTCTGTTGGCGTAATAATTGAATTACAGGTGCAGTGAACAGAGCAATAGGTGCTGTAGTCAGGTCCATGGAAAAATCACAAAATCAATCACCAGAATATAAAACATGACAGCAAAAACATAGAGAGCAGCCTTCCTGCCTTAGAAAAAAAATCTTTTTTTTTTTATTGTGTTAAATAACAATTTCTACATATAAGACCAGTCTGTGTAGTTATATTTATATTATAAATGAGGCTGGTTGATTATAAATGAACCTTTGGTGACACCTACTGGTCAGATGATGAAGTTGTAACTCAAGACACTCAAAAGTGCATAAAAATGTTATACTGCCCTATGGTGGTTAAATGTGCATACAACAATTACAGACTGAGCCACTGCAGGAAATAGCAAAGTGATTAAGTTCATTTCTGCGTCAGTGCTTTCAATCAGTTACATCAGCCTTTGAGCTCAAATTAAAGGATATTTACACATTTCTAACATGTTCCTGCGACACTGAAAGAGTTATTAGTCGCTGTGCTATTTTCTCCTCTCCATATTGGCTGTCAACTGATCCCTACCTTTTTTGGAACTTTCTTGTTATCGATGTTTTCAGTAAAATAAAGAAAGAAAGAAAAGAACAAGGGTTGCTATAGGCAACACATCAGTACAAAGTTCAAGTTTAATTTGAAGTTTCGTTTACACAAGCAGTAGGTTACATCCCATAGAGTATGCAGTTGAATTTTTCCATATTTTATATGTTGTTCAGATAGTAGTCTTAAGGAAAAGGTCAATTTGCATTCCACTGTTTGTATTTGATGGCTGGTTTGCCTGCAGCCACTTCAATGTGACTGTTTTCTTGCTCGCAACCAAAAGAATTTTATAGATGTTAATTCTGAGCCATGATTTGGGGATTTTGGTCAGGTATAATATGAAAAATGAGCAGTCAATTTCTATTTAAAAAATATAACTTATTTCTTTGGCAATCCCTCGCCAAAATGATTGGATTAGAGAGCAGCTCCACATTATGTGAAAACTGTCTGCCACTGATTTACCACACTGCCTCCAGCATTCATTCAGTCCCTGAGAACCCTGCTGTATAAATTTCAATTTTGGAGTCACAAAATATCATATCATGTTCTTCCAGGAAAATTCTCACCAAGATCTTGAGCTGGTTGGTTACTTGTCTCAGTTTTCCCAAAGCTCATTCTTATCATCCCCCAGAAATCTTGAAGCGTGATTCCCGCTCCAATTTCTGTTTAACTTGGACAGCAGAATCATTTTTGTATTTTTGTTATCTAGTAGTACAGTGGTGGAAAAAAGTTTTCGGACACCCCATGCATTTGTGAAATATTGCATTAAGAATCACTCTTAGGTCTTCAAGTGCAATTTCTTTTAGTACAGTCACAGCCAAAATACTAAACAAATCCTAAAAAAGCCATTAAAAACTTATTGAATTGGTTGGTTCCATAAAAATACGTAAGAAATTTTGAGTATTGGGTCATTTTGGTACCAGTGATCCACTAATGAAGGTCTTGCTTTTTATTAAAAGACACAATTTTTGTTGCCGTGCTTCGTGTCTATATAAAGCCAGCACATTTGAAAGTTCTTTGACAAAAAAACAAAAATGGCTAAAACAAGGAACCTAACGCAGGAAACACGCCTGAAGATACAGAAAACTTTTTTCCACCACTGTATATGATGCATCAGTGTATATATTAAAAAAGTTAGCTTCACTGTCCCCCGTCTTCATGTCTTCATGCGTTTGAAACACGACCATTATCCCCAGTTATAGTGCAGTAAGCTATTAGAAAACTGAACTGCAGTAGTTTGCAATCGGGGCATGGACCACCTCCAGAACTTATTTTATGTCATGTCGAAGGTTTCAAAACTAATCATTAATCAGTATCAAGTGGGTAAAACATGATTGCATTTTAAATCATTAACTAATTTCTGCACTGTTTTTGTATAGTATGTGAACTGTTCAGCCATGTTATAGGAAAATATTAGTGTTGGATTTGGAGGATGTTCTGTGGTAAATGACTCAGATCAGGGCAAAGAATCACATGCAAATCACACTTCACACCAATACAGAATATGTCATGGAATTTGTGATCTCTCTGTGTATGTGTGTGTGTGTGTGTGTGTTTAGAAAATGTCTGTATTATGATTTTCTGCTTTGAACTGATGCTGAGGGTTCTGGCTGTGAGTATCCTCCTCCTCCTCCTCTGCCAGCACTTTAAGTTGTGATTTTGGAGTTTTGTAATCTATTATATATTTGTGATGCACAATGTTTGTCTTATTCTTTTATGCATCAGTGAATAGATTATACAAGTTAGGTTCACTATCCTCCGTCTGTCTGATTCTGAAGATATCTAAAGAAATCTTTTTTTTGTTGGTCATATGTATTTGAAAGGTTTTTACATGTCATTATCCCCAGCTATAGTGCGTAAGGTATTAGACGATTAAGTGCCCACTGCCTAAATCAACAGAACCCTTCCACATAAATTTAAATTATGAATGAACAAAACCCACAGTTATCTTTCTGTGCAAACAATGTATTCTTTAGTTCACCAGTGTGTTTCCCAAAGTTACAGTCTTTTATGTGCAAGTAGTAAAATAAAGTGCAATTATGTACTAAAAAGACTTAAACTTCGGAAAATATCCACTTGAAATGGCTACCTCAGACTTTAAGAGATTGGCTGAATAATAATAATCTTTATTGTCCACAAATGTGGAAATTTTCATTTGGCTTCACAGGTTGGTCAAAATCATACATGACACAACATGCACAGTACAGACGACTTTCACTGACAAAGTCATTGCATTTGGTTTGAAAAACTTTTTGCAAATGTTAGTTGGTTGTTGGTTGCTGCAGGGGCTCTGTGGCATCTTCCTTAGGGCAGTTTTAAGAATTCTTATACAAGGGGATGTTCAGGATCAAAAACAAGTTGTCTGGCTTTTATTTCGCCTGTGTTTATATTCAGTATACATCCCAGTTGTTTCTGCTCTTTCTCAATAATTGAAGTATTGTTTCAGAGTACTTCTCTGTTGAGGATATATGCCCTCTCTGTACATATATTTTACAGGGACGGTATGTCTGAATATGATGTATCTGAGGTCAACTACGGGGAAAAAATATGTAGAATTAATTTTGCAGCTGTGTATACTATTGCAGGCCACAAAGTATTAAGCATTGTGTTTTCCAAGGTGATTTGTGATTCACTGGGGTGGCAGAGTTCACTCCAGGTCACCGATGTCACCCTCCTCTCTTCCTTCCCTGCTTTCTGAGCCAAAATGTCTTCCATCTTTCATAGCGTTTGAGCCTCAGTGTCTTCCTCTTTCCTTCCCCTCTTGGCTTCTGAGCCGAGCTGCGTTTCGCCTCTCATCGTGTTTCAGCCAAGATAGGCCCAGTCGTGCTACCAAGATGGCTTCCTCATTGTATAGTTCCTGAGCCAAGATTTGCCGTTTCCGTTCATTCAGTCAGGGCCAGCAGAAAGATGGGGTCAACTGCGTTCGTCTGGTGCGCTTGGGATCGGATATGTGCTGGCACTGGGACGCAGTAAGGTCAGAGACACAGAGCTGGGGAGGGTTTGCCACATTTTCTGTCTTTGCCTCCCTCACATTCCTGAGCAGTTTCTGACTTCAGTCGTCCTCACACAGTCTTTCTGTCGGTCTATCGAGCCCTGGCATCTTTAAGTTTGCAGCGCTGATGCCAGGCCACTGATGCCCAGTTGTTTCTCCTTCTAATGAGGCCCTCCACTAACAATACCCTCCAAGGCGACTGGGAGGGCACTTAAGTTTCCATTTTCCACTCACAGGGCCAGTAGAAAGACCACACTGTAACATAAAACACTCAAACCACAATTACTGTAAACTTGAGTTGAACTAGAGTAGACTGGTTTGCAATCAAGAGTATGGACCATATCCAGAATTTATTTTTTTGTGTCATGTCAAATGTCCAAGTTTCAAAGCGAATCATTAACCTATCAGTATTAAATGGATAGAAAACATTAATCATTAAACTAATCTTTGAGTTTACGGTAATTTCTACACTGTTATTGCTTATTTATTATAACTGCACTGTGCAGCTGTGTTCTATAGGAAAATATTAGTATTGAATTGGGGGGATGTTCTGTGGTAAATGACTCAGATCAGGGCAAAGAATCACATGCAAATTACACTTCACACCAATACAGAATATGTCATGGAATTTGTGATGTGTGTGTGTGTGTGTGTTTAGAAAAATTTCTACACTATGGCTTTCTGCTTTGAACTGATGTTCAGCGTTCTGGCTGTGCATGCATGGCTGCGAGGAGCTCTCATTTCTGCGGCATTTTCAGTTTTGTTACATGAACATGTTGACTCTCTTACTGTAAGTAACCAGAACATTATTAAGTGCCGGGGGATTTTTATTTTTTCTGATTGAAACACATGACTGGCTGTCATGCCTCACTTGTGGCAGGGGTGGAATATAATACTAAGTACATTTAAGTGCTGCACTTCTGCACAAAATTGAGGTACTGCTTCATACTTCTACTCCACTACATTTCAGAGGCAAATACTGTACTTTCTACAAGGGGCAGGAAACAAATATATGTACTTAAATATTGTGATTTTTTTTTAACAATTTATTGATTCTTCAAATCTTAGAATTCTTCTTATGGGACTAACTTGATGAGAAGGAACAGCTAAATGTAGCAGTTTACATCAAGAAGCATTTTATTTACCACTTTTATATGCAATATAGCACTGATGCTGCTGAAATAAAACTCAAAAAGACTGACTGATGACATTTGATGCATGCTTGGAAATATGATTCACGATATATTGTCTCTATTAGTGTGTAATTTAACTATTTCCAATGGTCTTGTGTTTAAAAAAAGCAAATAAAATTGTGGTAAATCGTATCAAGATGCAATACTTATAGAATCGCAATACTTGTTAATCACAATACAGATCAACTGGCACTCAAGTATCATGATAGTATCAAATCAGAATATAATCATCTTAGCCTACTACATTATCTGACATCATTATAAACTGTTACTTTACAGACCAAGATTTTATGTGACAAAACATAACATTAAACAGCATAAAATACAATGCGTGTTGTAAAAAAAAAAGATTAAACCAGTCGTTCTCAACCACTTGTGCCCCCTTGCAAAAAGCCATGTGTAGATGGGGCTCCTTACTATGTTTCAGATGTCTCTGAGTTGTTAGCAGTTCCACCAAAAAGAACTTAATTCTCTGAACTTCCCAAATGGTTTCATCTAGCTTTAAACTGTTAAACTTAAAACTAACTTGAGTAAGATTTTTGAGGCCTGAAGAGGTCAAATTATCCAATATATCACAAAAAAACGTCAGAAAATTAAAAAGATTATAGAAAAGATTATTAGTTTGTGCATCAGAACTTTGTTTTTCTTCTTTTCTACCACATTAATCATCTGAAAGGGACCCACTCCTAGGATGAACATTACTACCTAACTGTATAAAGCTATTTAAACTACCTCGACTATTAACAACAATAAAATGTTAACTATTCACACATCCATGCATCAGCATTTCCAATCAAATAATGTCATAAGAAGTCATCAGTCACAGGTGACATTTTACTGCAGAGTCGCTACTTTTATTTTATTATCTTAACTGCATTTTGTTGTTCTTACTTATGTAATTTTACTGATGTGTACTTGTACAGGTGTATCATATTGTTGTTTTGGTATTTTTACTTAAGCAAAGGATCTGAGGACTTCCACCACTGGCTCGAGATCAAAGCTGTACTTGCTTATTATTATCTCACATTTATACATTCATAAGCCGTGTAACCAAGCAAAAACAATAACACGTCTCTATTTCCCAGTCACCACCTCCGGCTACTGTACGGCAGGGCTACATCATCCAAAGTCCCCGTCTACGTTCCACACGTCCAGCCAACATTCACTTCCCTTTTCCAGGAGCCAGAATAGACTTACAAACAGCCCTGGGATGTGGAAAACATCTCGTTTGTGTATGTATATGTGTGGGTGTGAGAGCGGCTCGGTGAGAAAGGGCTTCCTCCTCTTGCCCTCAGATTCAGTTGCACCTTTAACGGCCTCTCTGGAATGTCAACGTGCACATACACTATCCCTGCCTGATCCACGTCCAATGTCAGGTCGTAATGACAGAAGCATTCAGAGGTCAAGAGGGGCAAGTATCTGATCTGTGGACATAAACATCAAGAGTGCACAATCTATTGTTTTACTGAATATTAATGATAATTGGGTTTATTTGCACAATAGTTTATAAAGGGGATGTTAGAAAGTACACAAAAAGCACAAATAAAATAAAATAAACAAGGAAAAAAGCCGTAAAACATCCATATTGTAAAATTGTGTGAAATATTATGGTATTAAAGGATAAAAAACTAATAATGAACCAATGTTGATAGGCCAGTCGACAAAAATGAGTTTTAAGAAGCAATTTAGAGAGATCCAGAGATTCCAGAGCAAACGCATGAATAATTTAAATATAAGCATTGAGACTGTAGTAAACAGTGTTTCAACTCAAGTCTATTAAAAACAAGTAAGAATAGAGTTAAAAAATTATGTTACTTTGCTGACTTCATGCTGACCTTTGCTGAATGTGAACTTAAAGGACCAGTGGGTAGGATTTAGTCACTAGGGGCGAGATAGTTAATTGCAAAAAACTAAATACTGCTCGTCTCTCCCTCCTCCTCCAAGCATGAAGGAGAACCAACGGTGGCCGCAGAAAACATAAAAGGCCCCATCTACAGCTATCTAGAGGCTTGTGTGCACTAATGAAAACATAATTATGAATATTATATTCCATTTCTGCCAAATTCTGCCAAATATCCTTCCAAATCTTAGACACTGGACAACTCACAAACCATAAACAATTTTAATTTTTATTATGTGAAAGAACACACTGTAGTGTACAGAAATTAAGTGTCAACAAGAAATATATTTAACCCAATAATACACAGATTTCAGTTCAGTTTTAAAGTTGACAATAAAAACTAGAGTTGCAACTTATTATTTTCATTATTGATTGACGTTCTTAAATAACCAATTAAAGGCCGACTCCGTCCGCTTTCTTTTCTAGGTTTTTTCAAGTGGAAACTCCCACTCAGCTGTTAGCAAAACACGGTAACGTAGGTTAGAGCGCCGATGCTCTCCGCTCTCTCAGTCTGAGGGGTTTATATGGAGAAATGTCGTCATGCAGAAATCTGTGTCAGGCCATGAGGGAAAACATTTGTAGAAAGGCTTGGGAAAATAGTGTTATGATGATAAAACATACGCACTTTAACCAAAACTTGATTGTTAGGATTTGAATATATGAGAAACACTACTTGGAAGCTACAAAATAATATAAAACCTAAACAATAACAACAATAATGTGCCTGGCTTTTAATTGTTTGGTTTATTGCACACCATGACATTGTCAGGATTTTTAAACACCCAAGGTAACATCATCAAACTGTTTGTTTTCTCTCACCAACAATCCCTAAACCCAAAAAATGTTAGTGATACAGAGAAGATTTTAGTGATTCAGATAATTTAAAATCCTCACCTTGGAGACGGTGGAACCAGAGCTTGCTTTGTGTTTTAGCTTGAAAAATTACTTAAAGAATTATTTATTTCTGTTAATCACCTACTTGGTTATCCACAGTTGATTCATTGTTCTGTCTGGCAGCCACATTAAAAGACCAAATCTTGAGCAGGGACTTTAAAAAGTAAGTTTTCTGAGATTTCGCCACCTTCTCGAAAGCACAGATTTAACCTGGCAGATTTTTGTGATATTTTCCTCTGGTGGCAGGAGATTTTTATATCTCCCCTCACTATTCCCCACTTCTCATGACACATACTGTACTGCAGCGCGGACACTCGATCTCACTCACATGCTGTTTGGCTCATCATCACGGTCGTGTCAGCATGATCCTCGGTGTTGTGACAGCCACAACTGATGTGCATGTGTGTGGGTGTTTGTGGGCGTTCTCAGCACTTACTGTATCTGAAATAACGCCAGCAAACATTTGCTTAGCCGCTCATCAACAGCATTCTGTGAGCGTGTGTATAAAAGGCATGACTTTTATTTTGATGAAGATAACTTGTGTTTGTGACGAATGTGCGCGTCTTTCTAGACCCATTTTAATAACAATTTGTACGTGATCATAATCCTCTCACCTGTGGGAGTTTACTCATCTGAAATAGACCGGGCGCTTCTGTTTCTGTACAGCTGGTATGACTGTTGCGACCTGATGTTCTCTCACATGGGGGAGAAACAAGGCTGGAAAGTGAAATATTTCCCTCTGAAATGCAGCAGTATAGCAGGAGGCCTAGAGTGTAATAAACCAGTAATAATCAAGTAATACAAATATATGAAATGACTCTGTACTTGAGTAAATGTACTTAGTTACATTTGACCTTTGGCCAAGATCATGTCAGCTCAGTGTTACCAGGAGAGCAGGCAGCAAGCCTCAGCTTGGTTATAACTGATAATAACAAGATTATTAGTACGTAATGTATTAAAGGAATAGTTCGACATTTTGGGAAATATTTGCTTTCTTGGCGAGAACTCAGGGTTTGTACAAGTGCTGGAAATCCACTTCAGTTTTGGACACAGTGCTTGAAACTGCTTCAAATTGTTATTAGATTACTTGCATAATAAATCGCTACCTGGCTGAATAGTTCGCTTTTTGGATATTGGCTCATCTATGTTGTGTAGGATGCTAAGTGTTTTCCTTTAATTTGTCACCTTTATGTAAAATTCTATCATGAAACATAATTTTAGTAGTTTAGTTTATAGCACAATAAAATCAATAAAATCTTTAATGTGATGAAGAAGTCAAATAATCATTTAGAGTATATATAAATATGTAATTTACCACAGCTGTAAGGTGGTGGAAAAAATTGAAAATGCAGCCCTAAATGAGCCCTAAAAGTTAGATGAGATGTTCAACACCGCTCTCATATCTGTATGATAAATATGAAGCTACAACCAGTAGCTGGTTAGCTTAGTTTCGCATAAAGCCTGGCTCTGTCTTAAGATAAAAAAATGAAAACTTTTCACACTTTGTGTTTTGATACAAATGAAACTAACAAAAAATACCATGTTAATTAGTGAGCTTTATATAGATAGTCAGGCTGCTATTTACCCCTGCCTCCAGCCTTTATGCTAAGCTAAGCTAAGCTAATTGTTGCCAGCTGTAGCTTCATATTTACGTACGGACATGAGATGGTATCCATCTTTTCATTATAATTCGCAGCAAAAAAGCAAAAATGTTGATTTTCAAAATGTCAGACTATCCCTTTATAGCACGGCGACAGTAAACCCGTTTCCTCGTGATGTTATTTGAATGGTAGCAGGATATACAGTGAGTACATACTGATTATAATTTAAGAGAATTTTGTTTCAAAATGATTCACAGGACAAGACTTGTTTTCGCTTCCACGCCGTCGGTGACAAAGTTTCTCCAAGACCGGAGGGCACCAGAGGAGGAACAGAAGGGGGTCGGGTTAGACTGAGCAGAGAGGGAGAAAGCGTCCAGTCATTTAGGAGACATCCGGTCTCTGGTCTGTGAACAAAGCCGTCCAGCAGGGGAACAAAGCAGGAGTCTGGAGCTGAGATATTACAGACTGGTTGGCCCCTCTTGTCTGGAAGTGTACGTGCCGCAGAGCAGGACTCCGGTTGTGAAGGGACACTGGGGGCGGGGGGTGGGATTTTGTGGCGGCCTGTCTGTCAGCTGTCAGTTTGTCTGCATTCCACTCATAGTGTTTAGTCACATTTACTGTTTCTGTATTTTTCTTCCAACCTCAAACACACTTTGTCTCTTGCATGTCTTTTCTGTCATCTTTTACCTCGTCTCCCTTTGGTTCTTCCTATTTGCTGTTTCCTTTTTCCTATTCTCCTCTGACCACCATCATTACGCTCCTGTTCCCCCCCTTCTCCTCTCCTCATGTCGTCCTTCACTCCTCCCTTCCATCCTTCAAATGTTGGTGGGCAGCAGAACAATATCCAGGGGGTCATGGTGACCGGCAGCCCCCTCCCTGTGGTCTCTTCCTGCTATTGTCCGCGGCCCTACTGCTGCTTGGCTCCTGCACTCCATTAACCGCACACATACTGGCTTAATCACCACTGTACACTGTTGTGCTCTGGCTTCAATCATGGGAGAAGCTGGAGACCTGAGCTCACGCATGAAAGCAGGATAACTAGGGAAATTTGTGACTAATTCCACATAGGTATTTAATAATAGTCCATGAGTAACTTATCACGTCTGAATGACAGCCAGAGTATGAAAATATGTACAGACAAACAATATGAACTATAATTATTCTTTTACAAATGCATATAACAAT
The DNA here is from genome assembly GCA_034769285.1 of Lutjanus argentimaculatus. NCBI lineage: Eukaryota > Metazoa > Chordata > Actinopteri > Lutjaniformes > Lutjanidae > Lutjanus > Lutjanus argentimaculatus. The sequence continues at coordinate 34,799,763 of JAWZSL010000005.1, read as the reverse complement.
CAAATGAGCATTGTAAAACAGCTAATGGTGGGATAATACAAGGCCAAAAGGGAGAATAACTTGATTTTATGCTCCCTTTTTCCATTTCCTCCTCCTTAATTATTGAACTGAAGTGTGTTAAATCCATAAAAACAAGGTAACCTCAAGCTTGTTCCATAATTAAATTCATTTTCCTACTTTCTCCTGATAAGTTGACGGCTGCTCAGTCAAATTTTATGTAACTGACCAATCAGATTGTATTTAACAAAACCATGTAATAACGGCTAGTAAGCCACATTATGACATCTTTGAAATTGTTGTTGTCCCCAACAACTGTAGTTGACGTCCACAGGCAGGTCGTACAGTAACGCTAATGTTAAGTCCACCCCGGTTGTAATTTTAGCTGCCTTTTAGTTAGCCTTAGTTTAGATGACAGGTCTTCAACAGGGCATGCACAGCCCCTAGGGGCTCCTCAGAGTTTCTGCAGGTGATCCTCCAAATTATTGTGTGATAATACGCTGTTTTTTAAATTAAAATATGTCTTGAAATACACATTAACATGAATACAACATATTATTAGCAAATAATTTGTAAAGAGAATCCAAAACATGCAGAGGGTGAGGCTAATATGTGCAACATCAGCAATGGTGCTGACTTAGTCTCTCGAACAGCTAAGGGGTCCATGGGCCGGAAAAAGTTGAAGACCCATGGTTTAAACAAATTAACACCAGTTAATGCCTCCATGGTAATGTATTGAACAACAGAATTCTCACTTTTATATCTGTCTGCATCCCATGACTGAAAATAAATGGGTTTTAGTTCTATTTTTAAAAAAAGCAAAACGATGGCAGGGGCAAGTAATGTAACATCATATGCACCCTTAACACTGTTAAGACCACTGTGGCAAGTCTGCTCACAAGAATAGGGGTCATTAACTAGCCAGCCATCACAAATATAACGCAAACCAGACCACACACACGCGCACACACACACACACACACAAAGCATCAGGCTCGACCCTACAGAGAAGATAAGGTGAGTGTCAGTGTAATGTAGCACAGAGAGCACATGTGATTGAAGTCTTTTTCATCATTCGGAGAGATAGCTGGAACAGGGCTGTAAGCATGTGAAACCTGCTGCTCCAGCCGTGGTTGTCGCATGATTACATTTCTATAGGGTACTACAGGTTTTTTCCTCTTTTTCTCTGACACTTTGATCCCACAATGGCTCCATCTCCTCCTGTAGCTAGACCCCGTGAGCTCTTTGATGTACCTGTCTATCTGTCGGTGCTCTGCTGTGGCCCCGGCCTTAGATCACTTATTAAATGAGACATGGATGTCAGGACCTCACATCTTTGCCTCTTATCACCGATCACCCACCATACCTGACTGTGGCAGCTTTAAATCTCTTCTTTTGGTGTTCGCTGCGGAGTTATTTACATGAAAGGACTAAAGTAGGGATCATGAAACATGGTGCAAATCCTTTACTACAGGGATTCGACTGAAAAACAATTTGAGAAGTCCTAAATGTTAACTTTCAATTCTGACATGAGAGAGCTAGACACATTCAGGATCACGACAGCAGCGTGTCAGAGCCGATATCGAATGGTGTAGCACTTCCTGTCACTTACTCCTCAGGAGAAAAAAGATATTATTACAACCCCCCATTGTGCTTAAGAATCCTAAAATGCCACTTTTGATCATTCAGCACAGTTATGTTGTCACGATACCAGAATTTTGAACTTACAATATTAGTACAAAAAAAAAGAAAGAAGATATTTCATACCACAGCCTAAAGGAAAAAAATCCCAGGCACACAAAATATAACATTTTTTAAAAATTTTTATTACTGATTTTTTTCATATCATGAATGATTAATTTTTTTAAAATAAATTCAATCCTTTCAATACTATCAAATGCATAATTATTAGAGATTGTATTGTTTTAAACATGTTGCATTGAAAAAGTATAGAATTATCAATACTTTTGAGAATCTAACAACATAGTGAGCAAACATGAAATTTCAAAATTTTGTGCCCAAGAGTGACTCCACTCTTGAAAACAACTCATATTGGCAATATTTACTGACGAATCAGTTTTGACCTGAACCCGAAAGTATAGCAAAAAATAGTTTCTGTTGCCAATTTTTTGTTGCCATTATACAAAATTTGATATTTTTTGCTATTTGGCGCACCCGGTTTTAGAGCGCAATTCATCTTTACACTGCTGTCATGAATATGGAGCGCTGTACGTGTGTGTAATTACTAGGCCTGGGCGATAGAGCTGAAAAACCTATCACGATAGTGAAGTTTCATATCATTCGATATAGATAATTATTGATCATGCAGGTTGTGACTGCTGTGCTGCATGTTGCGTAGTCGAGGGGGTGGAAGCAGCTAAGGTGATAAAATGAGTGAAAATCACAATATTTTTGACCAAGAACCTTGATATTGTGACAATATTGTACAGATGACTATTGGTGTTTTCACAGAATATGAGCTTTTTTGATAAATAATTATCAGTAATGTGTATATAATGAGAAGAAAATTATATCACTTTACTGCAATGCAGCCTTTCAAACCAAGAAAAGACAACAGTTACTGTATGCCATATCACGATAGAACGATATCCAAAATCTATCACGTTATCTACTCTCATATCACGATACGATATAATATCGATATATTGCCCAGGCCTAGTGATTACATTTGTTGTGATTACATCACTTATAATCAAGCACTAGCAAGTCAAAACACTTTGCCAATACAGGCAAACATCAAGCAAGTGCAACAAAACAAGACATGAGTTAGCAAGCCAGCCAATATTGCTTAGTCCAACAGAAAGAAGGCCAGCTCGATGTCTGTTCTGCAGCATTTCATTTCACAAATCTTTTGTCAACAACTGAAAGCCAGAAGACTTTCTCCTGACAGTCCCAAGCTCTTGTGCAACTGACTGCTAACTAGCTAAAAAACAGCTACAAATTTGCAGCTGCTTACTTTCCATCAGAAAACTCCTTAA